>CM062819.1:36445559-37827777 GCA_031772625.1 Pinus tabuliformis
CCTCTCCTACACCTGAAGGGGGGGAGTACAAATATATTTTGGAGAAGATTGTCTCTCTTTTCAGCTGACAAAGGGGGGGAAATGTCAATGAAATTGACAACTGGTTGTCAAACTGAAAGTCTCAACAACATCGGTGAAGCAGCCAGTGGGCATCTTCATCAGCCAGTGGGAATTTTTCATCAGCAGTGACCATCAGCAAATTTGCCAGTGGGCGATCGACAACAAAAGCAGCAGTGAGAAACTTTCATCATAGCAAAAGCAATATTGAGTTGTTTTGGAAACCAGAAAGAAATTGCATTTGCATTTTTCAAGCCTTCATCTCAAAATTGATCATTACTTCTAGAAATTTCATTAGATATCATTGCACTAGAAAGTTGTTTTTGAGATTCTCATTGAGCATAGATTACATCGCTCGGTGTTGAAAGCTAATAAGTTCATCTTTATTCATTTAAAAAAAATCACTTAGTTGAACCTTAGCGAATTAAAATTCATTTGCTTTTTTATCGTTGCATTGGAATGGTGGAATTGAAAGATCTAGTTAAGAAGATATTGTTGGTTGCATATTTGATTGTCGCATCAATGTTTTCACTTCTTCCCTACACTAGATAACTTTCCTTGAAGTTAAAAGAATCATTTTTTCATATTAGCTGCATCTTAGGTGTGTTCAGGTGACATTGATTTTTGTTCCTTGAAATTGAAACATAATTCTAGATCAACTTTAAAACTTATCTAAGTTAAGCTGAGGAGAATTTGGAACATTAGTGAAAAAATATAGAATGCTCTAAGCGAACAGTTACACATTAGACAACACTACTACCGACTACACTCCCACGTACCGTCGAGTATATTTTTGGAGTACCCTATAGGTTGTTATCCATCCATAGGTAACCAAGTCTACCACCTTGTATACTATGATACACCGAGCACAACATTCGGGGAGACATATTATCATACGTTAAGTGCTTGGTTATACAAGGTGTATGTTGCATTTCATGGTAACTTTGTAAACCCTTTTTCCTAGCTACCCCTTTGTTTTGTTTGTGTCTTTAATTTCTAAAATTTATTAATTGACTGAGAAAAGACATCCTCCCAGTGGAATATCTCCTTAGTGGATCTTAGGTTGAGACTAATGGCAATAGTTCCTGAGTCTACCAATCAAGGAAACCCCTTTGATAGGAATCCTAGTACTTTTCATTCTTTTGGGAATGTTGTTGCTCCTTTTATGGAACCATTGTCCCTTCTCGAATTTACTATTGGTTTGCCAGTTTGGTTGTTTTCAACCCCTATGGTTATGAATGTCCAAATTGCTTCTCAACCGAGTTCTCCTCCACCTAAACAACATCAACCTCATGTTGATCCTAAAGTTGACCCCTTTCCTTCTTCACTTGTTCAATCTTCTTCGTCTTTGTCTAATGAAATACTGCAAGTTAGTAACGAGGTGGATAAGAAGAAGCGGAAAAGGAAGATTAAGAAGAAGAAAAATATGAGGGGGAAAACCAAGTAGCCATTTCTGTGGATGCAACGGAAAAACCCTCCAATCAATCCCGCAAAGTGAAGTTCCCTTGCAGGCTATGTAAGGGTGACCACCTTCTTATAGATTGTCTTGGTATTCCTAAGGTATTATAAGTTTGGTCTACAGGCTCGCATCGACCTTCATCGTTAGCCTATGGAGATCAGGATGGTGACACACCCTTAACTAGTGATAGTAAGGTCCATGGGAAAAAGGGTAAAGTCAAATTTCCTTGGATGTTTGAATGGAATCATCCTATTCAACTTTGTCCTTATATGGATGAAGCCTCAAGAGTGTTGGACAACATTACAACTTCCTAGCCTCATCTTACAACTGGTTATTGAAATATTTCTCTTGATCCTCCATTAGTTGATTAAGATTCATCTCTAGTCAATCCCACTCTCTCTAAATGTGAATCCAATGAGCCCTTTCCCGACCAACCATTGGTTGAAAAAATGGTTGAATCGATTCCACCTTCAGTTGATTGTACCTTTGAGTGAACTTCACATTGTTGGGTTCTCCTTGTTTCTTCATATTCCAATTAATCGGGGGGAAATCCTCTCGTTCACATAGCACAACAAGGAATTTATTATATTCCCATAACACCCCCTTTAAGTAGTATGATTACTTATTTTGATTGGAGTCGACTGACAGGATATATTCTTCCTTCTTACATTCCATTTCAGATCACAGTACATGCTTATAATATACCTGTACCTGGCACAATCATATATGAAGACACATATGTTAGTATTCTATCCTCAAATACTTGGAAAGCTTTAGGTTATCTGCAACGTGTTCCTATTACCCAGAATCTATTGGATTTTAACAGAGGAAATAATCAACTGATAGGGATCCTTCCTAAGTTTCCTATTACTTTGGGAGGAAATATCGTCTATATCGATGTGATGGTTTTCCAAGGTCCTTTGGATTTTAATTTACTCCTCGAAAATGACTATGTTTATGTCACGAGAGCTCTTGTATCTTCTCCATTTCAAGTATTGTGTTTCCCGCATGAAGGAAGAATTATGACCATTGATAATATTTGATTTGTTGGTACTAATTTGGCTCCCAATCAACCAACATCCCTAAATGGTCCTTATATGCAAGTGGTATCACCCCTGCCACAGGTTAATTATGTGGCCACCTATTCCATGCCTGCATCTACGGGTGATCTAGTTGATGATATTGTGTGTTTGACCATGGAAAAGGTATGTTTTATCCTCGTATTAGCCTAATTAATCATTCATATTTATATGTTTCTCATCATTTTAGAAAATAATTTAGAAGAAACGAGTGTAGAAGCCGAATAATAGCAATCATTAACGAATTGTGTAATTTTGGGCATAAAAGCTTACCTTTGTTATTTTTATATTCAACAATATAAATTGAATGATTGTTGTTCAAACGATGGAACAACAACGACCAAGAAAATAAAAAGGACGATGTTTCGCTCATGAAGGCTAGCGGAAGACCAGGGGAATCGAGTTTATTCTGTAATAAAATTTGATTGTCAGTTTTGAAATCCTCAGGATCTATTAATCTTGAGGATTCGATCCTATCCATTTGTCTCTCGTATGTTATATAAAGCCGACAGGCAAAACAGAATGGGCTAGCTAGGAATTGGGAGATTTTAACTTTCATTTTGACACAAAGTATTCTCACTACAGTGATGTTGTATCTTTATTATTGAATTTAATGAGAAAGACTGTGTTGTAATCGCATTCTGAGTGTCTTTCAACAATGAATTTTGGAGACTCTGGACCCGGTCACTAGGGGATTTACTTCTTTTCTTGTGCCATACTTATTTCTTTTTACTCTTGCAATTATTTATTCCTGTTATTTCATGAAATTAGAATTATTCTGATTGTTGTGAGTATTGATATTTATGATTTACCTTTATTGTTCAAAGTAGATTCTAGATCTTGCTATGTTTACATTTGTGTGTTAGTCTTTGATGAATTTATCAAATTAGTTTAAGTATTTGATTAGTGTTCCTTCTGAGTAGTGTTATCAGAGATCTTGAGTTCACAGTTGTTGCTTTCAGTTAAAAGCTTAAATAGTTGCTTGTTGTTTATTTGCTGTAGTTTTCCTTCTTGTTGAATAAATTATTGTTGATACTACTTAGTGGATCTGCTAAGAGTGATTCCTTTAGCATACTTTCATTCAGATTCAATTTTCCAAATAAAAATAGACTTGAAAATTCTTTAATGTTTTCCTTAAGATTTGTTTTGGATTCAACCTCAAGAATTAGATATTAATTATTGCAATGATTTGAAATCATTTCATTTTGAAATAGACTTACCCTGGTTGATAATTAATGTACGTATTAAGGTTTCTTTTAATAGTCATCTTAGTGCACCAACATTTTGGCGTCGTTACCGGGGAGAGTGTTTCAAAGTGATTTCTTCTTATTTTTCTTGCTGTAAAAGAATTCGGTATTAAAAATGGGAGGCAAGAACCTATGTAACCAGCAAGTAAAGTGCTTGCTCAATATCCCCCTTTCAACAAATGCATAGAGGTTCAATAGGAGTAGGGGTTTTTATGAATGACTAAGAATAAAAAGGTAGAAAAATGTTAGAACCCCCCACCCAATTCTAAAAAACCCAAGGGATTGGTGAACCTTGGAAGATAAACTTTTATAGATGAAACCATAAGAAAAGAAGAATCTCAGGCATCAGTAGGACCCCGGACTATATTTGAAAAAATCCCTACCGTAATCCCTCAGGAAGTAGGCTAACCATTTGCAGCCTACACTGATATTCATATCCAAATCAGAGGATCTGAAAAAAGCTTTCAGTTTACCCAAAATTTACATTCTAATTGTAGTATACCTAGGGGGGATAATATCGGGTACAGAGGGAGTTACCCAAAGGAATAATGTAATAAGGGGATGGGCCATAGTAATAAATAAGGTGGTTAACTCGTATCATGTAAAGGACCACAAGTAGTTAGCAATAATGTAATAAGCCCATGGTATTAGATAGATGGTATTGAAGGAACCATGGGAATGACCCATGGTATTGTATGTATGAGGCCTATATAGAGGCTAGAGACTCCCCATTGAGGGATGTCAAGGATTATTGTATGAACAGGCATATGGCTTGCGGAGTGTTCTCCTTCCTTAAGGAGTGAATGTATGATGTTGCCCTACCTTAAGGGTTTGATATCAATAAAGAAGCATTTCTATCTATCTCTATCTTATTATTTCTGGGTTTATTTGCATTGTCTTATATTTTCATATCAGATCTATAACATGTGGTATTAGAGCACTTTCTTGGGCAAAGTGGAGAATATTTTTTTTTTTAATTTTTGCAGGAATTTTTTGGGGCGGTGAGTTTGCAGATCAGATCTGTATTTGGTGCAAAATATAAAAAATCTAATTGCAGATCTAGATTTTCTGTGAAAAAATACTCGAGTTCAAAAAAAAAAATCAGCCAAATCGGAGTCCGAATGAGGGAGATATTGCTAATTTAAAAATCAGTTGGGTTGCACACAATTTTTGGGGCAGCGAGTTTGCGGCGCAGATATTTATGTTTTGGTGAAAAATATGTAGAATCTAAGTGTGGATCTGGACGATTTGTGAAAAAATACCCAATTAAAAAAAAAAAATCGGCCAAATCAGAGTCTGGATGAAGGAGATATCGTTGATCTACAAATCAGTGGTGTTGCAGATATTTTTTCGGGGCGGCAAGTTTGCGGTGCAGATCTGTATGTTCTGGTGCAAAATATACAGAATCTAATTCTAGATCTAGATTGTTTATGAAAAAAACCCAAGTTCAAAAAAAAAAATCAGTCAAATCGGAGTCTGATGAGGAAGATATCGCTGATTTAAAATCAGCTCTTTTTTCAAAAAAAATTGGTGATGACGAGAGAGTTACAGCACGGATCTGAAATTCCAGTGCCTAGATCGGGATTTCTACCACATGGGAAGATGCAGAATGGTTGTTCCATTTCTGAAAACAAGTCATAATAGAGATTATAAGCAATATTTATGGAATTGTGGCCATTTCAAAGCGATTTGTTTTACAAACCCTCTTCATGGCTTATAACAGTAAGTTTTTTAAAGGAAAAGATGATTGGACTTCTATTGAAAATTTTGTAGCATATCATAAGTTGGACCGTCCAGGGTGTTGGAAGGACAAAATAGGGTCTTATTTGAGAAATGACGTCGTTATATGGTGGGAATCACTTGACAGTGAGTTTCTAAAGTTATGTAGCACTGATGTAATAGAAGAACTACTTTTGGACAAATGGTCTCATACTAGAAAGGAGAAAAGCACAAAACCTAGCAAAGATTTTATTTGTACTGTAGGTTTTAACCCTGTACAGAAATTACCTGCATACAAATTCTTAAACAAAGAAAATAAACAATGCGAGAGCATAACCCATAAAACACATATGCACAGAGATTTTTCTCTGGATCCCAAAACCGGGACTACCAGCTTGATTTTTCATTATGTTCATTTCAATGTTACAATACATATTTATACATGCCGCAGCATCCAATACCATGGACCAAAAACCATCGCGTCCAATACGATGGACCAAAAACCATCGCGTCCAAAAAACATGTGCGAAAATCATGCACAAAACCATAGGTGGGTCCGCCCAACCTAACATATGGTCCAAAACCAAAATTTTCCGGGGCGCTGCCCCGGACCCCATAAAGTGGGGTTACGGGTGCCCTTCAAAACCCCTATTAACTACGTGGAAAGAATATAACACAACCCAACAATCTCCCACTTGTTGTTTTCTTTCCACAGGGGGCCACAAGAGAGCTTAGTCATTTTTTCAGCCCTGAGATTCCCATTGCTTCTCTACACCAAGAGAACTTCTCAGAGCTCATAGATTTTGTCAATGCATCTACAGTATTCTTCAAAGTGTCCACCTTTACCAGCAACACCTTTCTTTCTTCTATCATATCCCTCACAAAGTGATATTGAACATCAATGTGCTTTGTCTTTGAATGATAAGCAGGGTTCTTTTCCAAGAAAATTGCACTTTGGCTGTCAGAGTCTATTCTTATAGCTCCCTGTACTAACCCCATACTTGAACACAATGTTATAGACATTTTTGTGCCTATCATCATGGAGAATGAAATGTCAATAATCTGAGGGATCCAAAGTCCCTAAACATGTTGTTCTTACCCTTATAGGAACAAGGTCTGCAAACCACAGCACTGAGAATCAGTTCTCCACTAAAAAACACTCAAAAACAGGCTATTTATGGATCATGTCAGCTGCTCCACTGAGCATCTGCGCTGAATGTCAAGTGCTCCTCCTTGTACCTGCGCTGAAGGTCAAAATCAATGAAGGCTACCTGCGATGGGCGAGATTGGCCAAGTGGCACAGTCATTTTGCAAGGTGTCAACTGCCCAAGAAGCTTCCAAACTGACACTTGGGTCAAGGAATTCGCCTAGTGATGAGTAAGAGGGTCTTGATCTCCAAGTGGAAGCAAGATTCTCCAAGTGGACTCAAGAACTGAAGATTAACTAAAGTGGGAGAGGACACAAGTCAGCTTCAGGCCAGTCTCAAGATGACTCATCCTTTCTCCAAAAACCTATATATAGAGCTCTCTCATGAGGTCTAAAGAGGCTGGAATTTGGTGCAAGTAAGGAAGTGTTGTTGGTTTGTGATTAGAGCTATTGGGTGTTTGCTTGAAGGAGGTGAAGAGGAGATTTCATTCAGCTGGGAGGTGTTGCTGGATTGGTCCCATTGTGGTTGTAACTCTCTCAGAACTTTACTTCTATTATCAATAAAGTATTCAAGATTCTTCTATGTGCATGTATCTTTATGATGAATAGATGTTTGTACATTTGATTTATGCTAATCCTATAATCGATTATGGATGTTTGTTTCTTGTAGTTTCCTTTTCTTGTGCTTTTACAGGATCTGTGTGTAGCTGGGCCGGTGAAAGGGCAAGGAGCTAGGAGCAAGCAGCAAGGAGTGAAAACTGGATCGACTATTGTCACACGGAATCTGTCAAGGGTGCGGACACGACTGACCTTCCTAGAAGTCTAAGACATTCTAATGACAAACAAGACAAAATGGAGTGATCTTTCTCTAAATACACCTTTTACCACATGAAAACTACGAGTGTTTAGGCTTACCTTATTCCAAAACGCTGTTGTTGTAGTCTGTCCTTGCCAATCCGGATGAGCTCCTCCTTCAAGTCAATTCCTGCAACCACAAACAATCAAACAATTACCAAGCACTTGCATTTCATATAATAAAACATATATTCAACATGTAGACCAAGGAACACATGAAATAACTCATTAACACAAGCTATTGAGAAAAATAAACCAGTTTGTATTAATAACGAAACAAAGAAACTCTTACAACCTGGCCTTGGTGTTGTGCAAGTTCCTCCCAGGGTCCATCAAGGGTTTTCCTCTACTTTGACAAAGCTCACCCACTTCCAAGTAGAATCATGCAAAGACAATCTCTCCTCACAAATGTTCTAAATGGAAGACCTAAATCCTGCAGCATTTACCCAAAGAAAATGTATAGCTCCAACCTCTCCTCCCTCTGGCTCAATGTCTTTATTTATAGTGCTGTAAAGAGGTTATTCAGGTCCACTATCAATGGGATAATCCCCCTCTTTGGGTGGGATAGCTCCCTTATTGATGGGATAAGTTCCCCCTTAATAGAGATACATGAACCAACTGGAGGCGCATCCATTTCATCAAACCGACCTCTAGAAGGTTCTAGAAGTAACCACAAGTAACTTTTTTAAGATGAAACTCGCGCATTTTGCCTTTTACAGAAGGACGCACCTGTCCCTTAACATACAGAGCGTCCATGGACGCAGCTTTTGTGAACATGGTGAGCGTCCCCGCAGGTAAGGCTAGAGAGAACCTGCGACCCCAGAGATAAACATATTTTTTACAAGACTTTCTCTCTTCTTTGAGTTTGAGATGGATAGCAGAGGCATAAGACTTGCCTAAGAGGGTAGCATGACTGTTGATTTGAGCCATACTAACTGTAAGTAGTCAAGGTGACATTTTTTAGTGTAACAACTATAAGCGCAAGATAACGGTTAGTAGATCATCCTTTTATTCCCTCTCTCATCTCATAAATAAGAAACTTGAATAGCTTTGCATTCAGTTGTTGCTGGAGTACTATCACCTTCAGAGTAGGGATAGAGGCATTCTGCATTAGATACTTTTCCCCCCAAGAAAATGGCGACTCCACTGGGGATAGGATCTTGGTAGTTTGTTGTGTTTCTTGCTATTCATTGCATAAACAAGGAGAGTACCGAATCGAACTGTGTTTGAATCCATCAAACACAAAGTAGAGGGCAGCTACTCTGGCTCAGTTTCTGAGCAAGTTTATGGTTTGAAGAGCTGATCCACAAGGACTCTAATAAGCTCTTAGTGATAGCTTTTCATCCTCCTTTACATCCCTTAGTGTGTCCTTGACTGATAGCTTCTGATTTGAGAAAAAACTGTGAATTTTTGAGCAATCTGTGACCCGGAAACCAAGACGGACGAAAGTCTCGTTCTTCATTGCAGGTTGTACACTAGCAGTCTGCATTTCAGCGCAGTTCCCGAAGGGGCTACCTGTGCTGAAGGTCAAACAGGCAGTGTTACACCTGCGCTGGACCAGTCTTGGCTTGAGTTCCTGGGGTTTCCTGCTGTGTCTTGATTTGTTTTCACTGTTGTTTTTGCTGTTTGCTGCCAGTCAGTAGGCCTATCTGAAACCATCTTCCTTTGTCATTATTCTGCCTCAGTTGTATAAAGAAACTGTATTTGTTCTTTTGTATTTCTTATGTCATTTACAGTTTCCCATAACAAAAGTGAACCAGTCTTGCATTGACCTCTTAGATCTAGACCTGTGATTAAGTGTCGTTTCTGATCTTAAGAGTTAGCTTATTTGTTGTTCATAGCTGATTGAGTTTTTCACTTTCGTTATATGGTTTGAATTTACATATTTCTAAGTGTCGAAACAAGTGAATCGTAAAGTGTCTTTCGATTTTGGACGAACTTGTTTGCTTTCGCTTGAAATTGAATTCGAAATTATACAACAACTTTCTTTCTGTACTTCATCAAACATTAAGGAAGAGAAAAGAAATACTTGCATTTTTGCATTTTGCATTAAGTTTGTATGTTGATTTAGGGAAAAAGTGCATTAGTGAGTGCTCTTTGATCTGTGTGAAAAGGATTTTATCTCTCTTTTCCCTCAGTAGTTAAGATTTTCATAAGTCGGAAAGATTGGAAAAGCTTGCTTCTCATCTTAGACTGCATTTAGGAATTTGTATCAATACATCTCGTGGTGAACCTTGAAAGGCAAACTTTAAAAATATCAACTTAAAATATATTGAATGAACTTAACAACGCTTTGAAACATAACGCAAACATCTAGAGGTCTAAGCTAGAGACGTGTTCCGGCGTCGTTAAACATAGTGACTGTCGATCTCGACGAAGGTGGGTGATTCCTCCTGAGAGTCGGTGGCACTAATACGGATTGTGCTCCCACGTACTGTCGCGTATATATTGGGAGACCTCTATAGGATCAAAGCCTTTATCCATAGTAAACCGTGTCGGTCGCCCTACTGATCGCAATGCAGTGAACACAGCATTCACGAAGATCGACCACCCGTACCGTAAAACGTATTCTGTGGTTTTGCGAAAGGTTTGGCACACCCTCTGCCTAGATCTCCAGAGTAGTTTCTTTTGGCCTTTTTCAAACTCTATAACTGAAAAAGTCCAACCGAGCATTTGTCACTTCGGGCTCGTTAATATATCGAAGGAGACTAGAGTCATCTTTAGCTTTTTCTTGACTCTTAAAAAGTGAAAAAGCAAGTTGTGTCTAAAAGCGTCTAATAAAATTCATTCAATTCGGAAACACAAATTTCCCCTTTTAATATTTTAGTTGATCGAGTAATCCGCAATCGTGGAAGAAAGTCAATTAAAAATCCGTCGTTTGCGGAGGCTTGTGAGTCAACCGTCTTTGTCCCCAGAATCGAAAACAGTATGGGCAAAGCGAACTCGTTTAACCAGTTCAAAATCTCCTTTGAAAGTTAGAACAAGTGTTCCTACTACATCCGAGGTTCCGGTTACTCCTAACATTTCTGGAAACCCTGCCTCTATAGAGGAAGTTCAACAGCCACAGAAGGACAGTAATACTGATCCTAGTCTGGGGGCAAATACTTGTGTAACTGAACCAGTTCCATCTGTAACCGGTCCAGAAAGTTTTGTTCCCCAAACAACTGTCGCTGTCGAAAAAACCACTTCTTCGGCACCAGAAATATTTTACGGACCTGACGGTCTGCCTCTTCCACCGGGTTTGATTGCGATAGAGGAAATTGCAGAGGATCTGCAAGCAAGTAATCGAACTCATTTTGGAGTCGGGGTCACTCTATTTCCTTCATCAGAAGTTAATCCACCACAAGTGGAAGTTCCTGTAGAATCGCTAGGCAATCTATTGGATAGACTTAAAATTTCTAAACAACCGTCATCATCTAGGACTGTGTCAAATGACACAGCGACAGCAGAAGCCCCTGCCGTCACTCCGACGATGTTTGCCGGCATACCAGCTGTCCCAACTAGCTCTCAACAGCTAGAAGGAGTCCACCAAGGGACTATGTCGATAGTTTGGTCTGTTCCAGTTTGTTCATCCGGAGTAATACCCGGTAATTCTTATGTTGAAACTCGACAGATTGATCCTCATGGAGGTCAATTTGGGCCATCTAGTCCTCAAGGATTAACAATCCCTCTGAGTTCCGGATCGCTACCATATGGGGGGCAGTATGCCCTGTCATTACCTCCTCCGGGAGGATATCCATATGGCAGTTCTCAACAGTATTCAGGTTATACTGGAATTGCGTCAAGTAGTTGGGTACCTATGCTACCTCAACAACCAAGGATTGTATATTCTATGCAACAGTGTGTACCTGTGACAAACATCCCAACCACCCCGGCTATTGTAACCGTGTCGCAAGTTCAAGCAATACCTGTTACATGTCAACCTCAGGCTGTAATGCAACAGTCGCTTGACCATGGGTCACAACCGCGATCGCCGACTGGTGGGACGACACAAGTACAAATGGGTACAATCACCCCACACCTTGGTCCAATGGTTAGCATGGCACAACAAAACGTGGCGTCACAACCATGGCTTGTACAATACCAACAACCACAGTTCCAGCAAGTGTACCAAGGGGCTGAACAGCAGATCTTTGCGAATAGTGGACAGCCGTATATCCAAAATGGTCAAAACCAGCCACTTTATAGTGGTCAAGTCCACCAACCGTATCAATTACATTATGCTGGTATGCAAAGACCCACTGCTCAGGCGATTCCATCATACCCTGGTTACGCTTCGCCTAACCTAAATCAACAGTTACCATTCGTGGCAACTTTAGAGTTACCTGACTTACACCGTTTAACCAACGATCCGGTTGCTTATGCCCCTTGGTGGCCAGCGATTCCACATAAACTTCCATCTGACATTCCTAAATTCAATGGAAATCCAGGTGAAGACTCGTTGAATCACGTGATGACTTTTCATCTGTGGTGTTCGTCGAACACCCTTAACGACGATTCAATAAGACTTCACCTTTTCCAGAGGACATTGACAGGTCCAGCGGCTAAATGGTATATTGAATTTCCAAGAGCCTCTTTCGACAACTTTAGATCCCTAGCCACGACTTTCTTAACCCACTTTCAATTACCGATAAGGTATGAAACGGGGACAGAAATATTAACCAACTTCAAACAGACAACTGCTACCCATATATCTAATCATATACATGAGTGGTGTCGTCATCGCAGGATGGTAAAAACATATGTTCCCGATCAGCTATTAGCTGAATGGTTTATAAAGTCGTTACTTCCGGCTATTACGGAAGATGTGGCCAAGGGGGGAGTCGTAACAGAGGAGCAAGTGATTGCTCATGCACAGTATTTGGACTTGGTGTATACTCAGTCCGGCACACTCTATGACAAAATACCTGACGCCCCTAGACTGGAATTTTCAATTCCTCCCCCTCCTAAATCAAATAGTGACTCTCATGCCGGTGATGGCGTGATTGGCACCGCAAACACGAAATCGATAAAGGCTTCCGCAAAGAAAGCCCGTAAGAATTCGGATCAAAATGCAAAAGCAGAAATTCTTGCTTCAGAAGTAAATGCCGTATCGGAAGATAAAGGCAAAGAAACCAATCAACCAGGAAGCAAGAAGAAAAAGCAAAACAAAGGGAAGAAGAAGAAACAAGGTGAGTCATCCCCTGGAAAAAATTCTTCAAACCCTCCTGGCAAAGGGAAACCAAATTATCCATGTCTAATATGTGATGATAAGGATCATAACACAAAGAATTGCCCATTCAAAGCTGAGTTAAAGAGGTTCTTTAAAAGTTCCCAAACATCAGCTGTGTTAACTAATCCATTTCCCAACCCAGGTCAAAATCTGGTTGATAGTGGAAATGCTTCACCGTCGCAAGTCCTTATGTTGTCGGTTTCAAAACAGCAGAATGATGCTTTGATTTCGACAAGGAACAAAGATTATGGGAACCCTCAGGTGTCGAACGAAAAAGGTAAAGATCAACCAAGTAGTTCGACAACAACTTCGACAGAAGTTGTAACACCTACCATCCCTGAATTAACAATAAAACCACCAAAGGGTGTAGTACATAAGTCGACATTTAATCCTCGCGCCAGAGCGGCGCAACATTATAATATAGTGGAAGATTTGGCCCAATCGCCATCCGCTATGTCGACCCTTGAAGTGCTGCAAAATTGTCCAACCCAAAGGCAGGCATTGTTATCAGCAATTGGTGGGGTTGATCCTAAGGATTCCAATCTTGTGTCATTTGATCACAAGGGATATGATCCTCAGTTACCAGCTCAGCTAGCTTTCCTTATTCAAGTGAAAGCACTCAACAAAACTGTTCACAGAACAATAATTGATGAGGGAGCCTCGACATGTATTATGTCAATGAGTTGCTGGAAAACATTAGGATCTCCAACCTTGTCTCGATCATCAACAACATTAAAAGATTTCGACGAAAGGACTTATACCCCTTACGGTATCCTTAATAACTTGAAAGTTGAACTAGGAGGAAAAACAGTAGAAATTGATGTAGAAGTCATTGATGGAAATCTCGACTATAACATCCTACTGGGTAGACCATGGATTTATGCCATGGCAGCTGTCGTGTCGACTTATTTTAGGAAGATCACATTCCCGTTTGAAGGAGGGATTACGATCGTCGACCAACAGAATTTCCTCCCAAATGGTTCACAAGTTACAGGAAGCATTCCCATGATCCATGAGAGTAACCATTCAATTCAAGATATCGGAGTAGGATTATTGAAAGATCCCACATTGATGGGAACTTTCGCGCTACCACCTCCTTTCTATACAGGAAGTGTACCGTTTGTAGCGACCTGCAACATGATATCTTCCACGAAGGTTGATATGGATCATTCAATGGTTTTGCCCCCAAGCCCTTTGGAAATATTGTAGCAATCAATGTTTCAAGCATGGGAGGCGAACCCAAATCAATGCTCGTCAAGCGTTTGGGTAGATAGATCTAGAGAATATGGAACCCCACTAGATCCTTGGTCGAAAGTACATGGGACTGACGAAGGAATCTTACAATCAATGATGATTGAGGGGACACCATGGAATGATCACCACCATCGTTCCCTTCTTCCAGAATATGAAGAAGATACTCAAAGTGACCTTTATCACCCTTCAGTATTTGAATTCCTAACGAATACTGTAAATACGGTGGATTCCAAGCGAAACCTATCCAATATTGAAGAGACTATAGCCATAAATATCTCGACCAAAACAGATGTTGTAGAAAATATTTATGTCGGCAAAGGTTGTTCCCCTTCAGAACTGGAAATATATAACGCTCTTTTTCGCGAATTTAGAGATGTCTTTGCTTGGTCATATGATGAAATTCTAGGCATCGACTCGAGTATAGTTGAACATGAAATTAAAATGTATCCCGATGTCAAACCAGTAAGACAACGGCTTCGGCAGGTGCACTCGAAGAAAGCCGCTGCCATTAAGACGGAAGTTGAAAAACTCCTCCATGCTGGATTCATCTACCCGGTTCCTCTAACCGATTGGGTATCGAATATTATCCCTGTTATAAAAAAACAAGGGACGATTAGAGTGTGTGTCGATTATAGGGATGTAAACCATGCTTGTCCAAAGGACAACTACCCTACACCCTTCATCGACCAGATAATTGATGAATGCGCCGGATGTGAAATCTTTTCATTTATGGATGGATTCTCCGGGTATAATCAAATAAATATCCGCCCACAGGACCAGTCAAAGACTGCATTTATTTGTCCGTGGGGCACATTCGCTTATCGAAAATTACCCTTTGGTTTAAAGAACGCAGGGGCGACGTTTCAGAGGGCGATGAATTATGCCTTCCATGACATCAAGAACATTGTTCAACCTTATCTCGACGATCTTCTGGCTCATTTGCGAAAGCGGACTGATCATCCGCAGCATTTAAGAGCGATATTTCTACGTTGCCGACACTACAAGATAAGACTCAATCCGCACAAATGTGTGTTTTGCGTCAGTTCTGGTCGTTTACTTGGCTTTGTAGTCTCTAAAGATGGGATTCGTCTCGACCCCTGTAAGGTTCAGGCAATCATTAATTTGCCTCCACCTTCAAATTTGCTTCAGATTCAGAAACTCCAAGGGAAAGCGAACTTTCTGAGGAGGTTCATTCCAAATTACGCAGAACTTGCTAAAGGTTATACTCGTCTTTTGAAGAAGGATGTACCTTTTGTCTGGGACCAGGCGGCGCAAGCTTCCTTTGATGCTCTGAAAGAATGTCTAGTAAAAGCATCATTAATGTACGCCCCAGACTATCAAAAAGATTTTAACCTGTATCTGGCTGCAGCGGATACGACCATTGCGATGGTTTTGGTACAAGAAGTCGATGGAATTGAACATCCTATTTATTATTTAAGTAAAAACTTAAACGATACAGAAAGTAAATATTCTTATGTTGAAAAACTAGCGCTTGTAGTTGTTCAAGCGATTCAAAGGTTTCGACATTATGTCCTCTTTCGGAAAACTACCATCCTGTCAGATTGCAACCCCATGAATTATATACTGTCGCGACAGTCACTTGGGGGAAAATATTCAAAATGGATAGCGATCCTTCAAGAGTTTGATCTGGAATTTGTAAAATCCAAATCAAAGAAAGCTCTAGTTTTCGCAGAATTATTATGCGATCTCCCGTCATCGTCCAATGATAAAACGTCTGAAGAGTCAATCGTGGACGAAAGTTTGTTTCTGATATCTGTAAGTGATGAGTGGTATGTAGATATCATAGTTTATCTCCAAACCCAAAAGTTTAGGTCTAACACCTCTCACTCAGAACAAAAGCGTATACGATACCAAGCAAAAGACTACATGGTCGTCGGTGATAAACTTTACCGTCGTGGTGTCGATACAGTTCTGAGGAGGTGCCTTACCCATGAGGAGGCCGAAAAAGCCCTGAATGATTGTCATTCAGGCGCATGTGGGGGGCATCAGTCTGGATATGCAACAGCACAAAGAATCCTACGAGCAGGGTACTTCTGGCCAACCATGTTCAAAGATTGTATAATAGCAGTCAGAAGTTGCCATGCTTGTCAAATCTTTGATAGCAAAACCAGACGACCACCCGCACCCTTGCAGCCTATAGTTGCTGTTGGGCCCTTCGCCAAGTGGGGCATCGATTTCATGCAATGTAACCCCACCTCGACCGGGGGGCATGGGTATATAATAGTCGCTGTTGACTATTTTACCAAGTGGGCCGAGGTGATGCCTACATTAGATAACACTGGTGAAACAACTGCCCTTTTCTTTTTCAATCATGTAGTCGCCAGGTTCGGCGTACCACAGGCTATAGTTACAGATCATGGATCGCATTTTCGCAATCACATGATGGTCGAATTAACTGCCAAGCTAGGGCTATCTCACGACAGCTCTACCCCATATTATCCGCAAGCCAACGGACAAGTTGAAGCAATCAACAAAGTCCTGAAGCATATGTTGCAAAGGATGATCGGGGTTCATAAAAGAAGATGGCACCTAATCCTGTACTCAGCTTTGTGGGCTTACCGAACCTCGGTAAAGAACGCAACCGGGTTCACACTTTTTCAATTGGTGTATGGCCTGGAAGCAGTCTTGCCAATCCAGTGCGAAATTTCGTCGCTTAAACTCGCGATCGACCTCCTCCCCGGAACTTCAGAGAAAGAGGCTCGTTTCTTGGAATTAATCCAGTTGGATGAAACCCATCGTGATGCCGCTTTGGCTAACGAGGCCCATAAGAAACGATTCAAGGCTCAGTTCGACAAAAATGTCAGACCCCGTGTCTTCTCAGAAGGTGATTTGGTCTTGCTTTATGATCAAGAATCTGATAAATTGGGAGCAGGTAAATTCAAGTCCTTATGGATGGGCCCCTATATTGTTAAAAAGGTGTTAGCAAAAGGAGCCTACGAGTTAATGTATTACGATGGAATTCCACTGGCGCAGCCCCGCAACGGGTTGTATCTCAAGCGTTACTATGCTTAAATAGTAACCTGTATGCTTTTCTTGTATTTTGTTTTCGCTAAAGTATTTGTTCTGGTCGAGTGATCCACCTTTTTCATTGATGGCAGATGTCGAACCTTATGGAGACATGTGTTGGATATGCCGACGGAGCGAGTCGTAGTTCACGGAACCTGTCCTCCGCAGCCTGGGCCATTTTTGATCCAAGCAGCGAGTTAGTGAGTTTCAGAGGTGTATGTATTGGGCAATCAACGAATAACATCGCTGAGTATAGCGCGTTGATAGAACTACTCTCTGATGCCATCGCACGTGGCATACGCCGACTACTTGTCAAGCTAGACTCACAGCTCGTCATACTACAACTCAATGGTATATATTCTGTTCGCAATCCAGCTATTTATCGCATGTTCCTAAGGGTTAAGATCTTGGAAAGGTGATTTGATTCAATTCAATATCAACATATTTCAAGAAATTTAAACACATTAACCGACTCATTAGCAAACTATGTGTTAGATCGACATTTGCAACATTTATAAAAAAGGACACATCATCAAAGATTGTACATATGGATCACGTGAATCAACCAGAATAAAATCCGAAAATCAAAATATATAAGCTGTTTATATAATTTCATACATAATGTTCTGTAACCAAGACAAAATTGGTCATATGACCTAAAAACTCAAAAAGATGCTATGGGGCACCCTAGCCTAGTGGTGCTCATGATAGTACGTCACGGCCTGTGCAATCATGCGCAAGAGACGAGTCCATCGTCTAGGCACACCAATGGTGTGATGCTGCATCTGTAAAGGTAAATCGTCAATCTGTACATCCGGAAGGCCACGAGTAAGGCTCTCAACCTGCTCCTGCACAGCTGTAAGGGTCTCAGTGTCATCAAGGTCGCGAATAACAACTCTCCTAGCAGGCTCCCCTGCTGGGGCAGCAGCTGGCGATCTCGGACGAACTGCTGGACGAACAGGACCAATATCTGCATGACCCAAGAGTTCAATTAAAAGTCTTGATAGAATAAAGCACAGCAACGTTATGAACAAGAACAATAAACAATAATGTGGTCAAAAGGTTTACCAAAAGCACCCCACTGCTCACCATCCGGTAGAACCAAATCCGGATCACCTCGGAAATCCATACCCACATATGGATACTCAGAAAATGCCATCTCCTGACGCTCGAACCACCTAAAGAAGGCCTCAGTGAAAGTAATCTGAGGTTGACCTGCTTGCCTAGACATGTGGTCAACCCACCTCTGCATGCGTGGCTCGATTGGAGAAGGCAAGTCAAGTATGATATACTGAGGCTGCATCAGTGGGATTTTCTCCAAGGCAAAGGCAGTCAGAATAGAACCAAATCCAAAGTTCTTCAGCTTCCCGTCCTTTATCTTGGTCAATTGACTTTTCATCTGAACAAGTACTGCATCACACCAGTTGAATACTTTCGGTTGGAGACACTCCAAGGCGTGCTGCATATAAGACCTGTTGGCAACATGTAAAGCTGCGCTACCGGCCATCCTACCAATAGTAAACAGAATGGACCTGAGAGCTCTTTCAGTGATCTCACGAATAACAATCTTGCCGTCTCTGCTCGGCTGAGAACCTTCCCTGCAATACTGACGGACATAATCTCTAGTGGAATCAGTCCCTCGGGCCGTACCTGATAAGGAAACGGAGGCACCACGTCTTGACAACCCAGTCAAGAAGTACATGTCCTCTATGGTCAAGGGGATGGTCTTCCCCCTAATCTGGAACACTTGGTTAACAGGATCCCAAGCATCAAGCATATACTGCAGTAAAGAAATCTGTGCTCTCATACTAGAGATCCGGAAGAACTTCAGCAGGCCACAGTTCCGCAGCGCGTTCACCGTGACCGGGTCATGGAGGACAATCATGTCCTCCTCTTCATGTTCTCGTTCTCGCCATGTAAGGGACATTTCGCTCAAGTCACCCTACAAAACAAACAAGAGAGAGAATGAGTTCCTGTTTTGATGAAAAACTGGCGAAAAAATCATCAAAAATTACCTTAAAACTCAATCCTTTTGAGCCTAGCGCAGGCAGGCTGTCTGCCACTTGCGCTGAGGGTCAGGCTGCCTTAAGGCAGCTTGACCTTCAGCGCAGGTTTCGAAAGGGAAACCTGCGCTGATCCTAGGGCGCCCTGGCAAAACCCCAGGGGATCAGAAAGACTGTAAAACAGGCAGAAAACAGGAAAAGGAAACCATGAAAAGAAATAGCTAGGGTTTAGCTCCTACCTGGTCCAGACGGCGCCAAAATCGTCCGCAGAATCTCTCAGAATCAGCTGGTGAAAATCAAGGGGGAAGAGGCACCTCCAGAGCTCCAACAAACCAAATGCAAATGAAATGGTAAATGAGAGGTAAAAACTCCTTTTAATGGCTTTTTACACAGTTTAAAGTAAAATATTAGGGTTATAATCTCATTTAAATGCAAATGTTTTCCATTTCTAACATTGTTTGTTGCAGCAATTGAAAATACAGTACTACATTTGAAAAGAGAAAAGCTAGTAATGGTAAAAAATCAAAAATTTGACCACAAATCGAGCAGTTTTAGCATAAATTTCATGCTCGTTAAAAAATAAACGCAAGATCCGAGCAGTTTTAACGCGGTCTTCATGCTCGTTAAAAAATAAATATAAGCAGTGAGCAATGTTCCCTCCAGAGTTTAAGCTCATTTTTATCTAAAAAAGAACCTATTCCGGTAAATAACCATTGTGATCGTAAATTTATTAGCCATAAAAGCCTTGGTCGTGTTTTGCACCCGCCACCTCCATTTCATTTGGCCAATCGTTCACCTCCATATGATTGTTTACCCATTTTGAGGAACAGCTGCGAAGAGTGATTTCACTTAGCCATCCTTGTGACACTGCTGTGATTGGAAAATTCCAACCTGTACCTGGAATCTGCTGCTATCCCTGTTTATCACTCGTTCCTCAAAAGACGAGTCTTCTTTGAGCTCTTTTCATCTGACTCGTAAAATATGAAAATTTTGCCAAGTTTTGGCCTTCCAGCTCGTTAAAAGGACCGGAAGAGCTATCCCTCCTCTAGATTTTAATCTTTTTGGACCTGAGGGATTATTGCACAAGAAGGTCGAGCACTTGTTTTATTCGGCTCGTTAAAGTTATCGAAAATTCATCCCTTCTTTATTGTTTTATACTTTTTTGGACTTAAGGGATTAGATGACGAAAAAGGAATTTTGGAGTTAACTTTCTGTACCTTTTCAGACTCTCTAAAAATGAAAAGGACCGAGTTTTCCTTGTCGTTAGACTCGTTAAAATGATTAAATAGCGACAAACTTGTCTTTAGACGAGAACAAGTTTCCCTATCGCTAGGCTCGTTAAAACATATCAATGGGCTTGCCCGAAGGGCAGGTTATAGAACAAGCATATGTTATCCTCCTCAAGCTTGACAAAAATAAAGAGGTACTGGTCAGAAATGACTGGGGAAAAATTGGGAGAATCTCGAAACTTTGATGGTAGCAAGTCGCTCTTGAACATGACACTTTGTCCTCCGTATCACATCGGGTTGGGTTGTTTCATTCACCGGTCTCATCACCATGTTCCTCGCCAAACCATCCGTATTTGGGGTAATGCTACCGATCCATCACATTAGTGTCGTTATATGTTCAAGAGATGTGTTCAGAAAGAGTCAACCGTGTCCCATCCACTGCCATACATTATCCTTCATCCACCCATGACCGCCACCCTGAATCATATCTCACAGTTTGTTTTCACCTCCACTAAAGTCATTAGCTCCGTTCCGTGTCACTGATGTGGGATTCATTAAGGCCCTCCTTTGACGGATCGCTTCTTGTCGACTTCAGCTCATTATCCAAGAAGTTGATCTAGGGACACCCCCCCCAGTACTTTGAAGCTTGCATGCCTCAATGGCAAGTTTCTCACTTCCGGCGACAGGTATACATCAATGACCTTCGACCAGAAGATTTTGCGTGGTGTTCGACGCCAAGTCCTTTATTCACACCACGCGAATTGTACTGTAGTACCTTGAGGGTCATTGTCATTATTGGTGATTCCTCTCGCGCTTGTTAACGGTTTACATTATTGACCGATAATCAAGCGATGTCTTTCCATGTTCGACTTCAACGCAATTCTCACATGGATCGACTTGTACTTAGAGTGAAGATCGAACGAGATTGAAGACCCCGGATCTAGTTTCATCCATCCGGGCTGCGATATATATTCAGGATATAAAGACATTTGATATGTACATCATTGCAGCAGATGATCATCCTACTCAAAGGATGATAATTTCAGCAGAGAATTATTAGTCTATCCTCAGACGATCGTCTGTTATATGTACCAAAATGAATTTATAAAGCTGAGCATGGGAATGCCCGCCTTAGCTAGATCATGAAAGCAGAATGAAAAATAATGTATTGTATTGTATTTTTATTGCAGGACACCTCTCAGCCGATTGAATGAACTTCGGATCCTCCTAATAAAGCATTTCACCCGATAAACGACCTCATACTTTAGGGGGCAACTGTTATAGAAATTTTTGTGCCTATCATCATGGAGCATCAAATGTCAATAATCTGAGGGATCCAAACTCCCTAAACATGTTGTTCTTACCCTTAGAGGAACAAGGTCTGCAAACCACAGCACTGAGAATCAGTTCTCCACTCAAAAACAGGCTATTTATGGATCATGTCAGCTGCTCCACTGAGCATCTGCGCTGAATGTCAAGTGCTCCTCCTTGTACCTGCGCTGAAGGTCAAAATCAATGAAGGCTACCTGCGCTGGGCGAGATTGGCCAAGTGGCACAGTCATTCTGCAAGGTGTCAACTGCCCAGGAAGCTTCCAAACTGACACTTGGGTCAAGGAATTCGCCTAGTGATGAGTAAGAGGGTCTTGATCTCCAAGTGGAAGCAAGATTCTCCAAGTGGACTCAAGAACTGAAGATTAACTAAAGTGGGAGAGGACACAAGTCAGCTTCAGGCCAGTCTCAAGATGACTCATCCTTTCTCCAAAAAGCTATATATAGAGCTCTCTCATGAGGTCTAAAGAGGCTGGAATTTGGTGCAAGTAAGGAAGTGCTGTTGGTTTGTGATTAGAGCTATTGGGTGTTTGCTTGAAGGAGGTGAAGAAAAGATTTCATTCAGCTGGGAGGTGTTGCTGGATTGGGCCCATTGTGGTTGTAACTCTCTCAGAACTTTACTTCTATTATCAATAAAGTATTCAAGATTCTTCTATGTGCATGTATCTTTATGATGAATAGATGTTTGTACATTTGATTTATGCTAATCCTATAATCGATTATGGATGTTTGCTTCTTGTAGTTTCCTTTTCTTGTGCTTTTACAGGATCTGTGTGTAGCTGGGCCGGTGAAAGGGCAAGGAGCTAGGAGCAAGCAGCAAGGAGTGAAAACTGGATCGACTATAAGCGCAAGATAACGGTTAGTAGATCATCCTTTTCTTCCCTCTCTCATCTCATAAATAAGAAACTTGAATAGCTTTGCATTCAGTTGTTGCTGGAGTACTATCACCTTCAGAGTAGGGATAGAGGCATTCTGCATTAGATACTTTTCCCCCCAAGAAAATGGCGACTCCGCTGGGGATAGGATCTTGGTAGTTTGTTGTGTTTCTTGCTATTCATTGCATAAACAAGGAGAGTACCGAATCGAACTGTGTTTGAATCCATCAAACACAAAGTAGAGGGCAGCTACTCTGGCTCAGTTTCTGAGCAAGTTTATGGTTTGAAGAGCTGATCCACAAGGACTCTAATAAGCTCTTAGTGATAGCTTTTCATCCTCCTTTACATCCCTTAGTGTGTCCTTGACTGATAGCTTCTGATTTGAGCAAAAACTGTGAATTTTTTAGCAATCTGTGACCCGAAAACCAAGACGGACGAAAGTCTCGTTCTTCATTGCAGGTTGTACACTAGCAGTCTACATTTCAGCGCAGTTCCTCAAGGGGCTACCTGCGCTGAAGGTCAAACAGGCAGTGTTACACCTGCGCTGGACCAGTCTTGGCTTGAGTTCCTGGGGTTTCCTGCTGTGTCTTGATTTGTTTTCACTGTTGTTTTTGCTGTTTGCTGCCAGTCAGTAGGCCTATCTGAAACCATCTTCCTTTGTCATTATTCTGCCTCAGTTGTATAAAGAAACTGTATTTGTTCTTTTGTATTTCTTATGTCATTTACAGTTTCCCATAAAAAAGTGAACCAGTCTTGCATTGACCTCTTAGATCTAGAGCTGTGATTAAGTGTCGTTTCTGATCTTAAGAGTTAGCTTATTTGCTGTTCATAGCTGATTGAGTTTGTCACTTTCGTTATATGGTTTGAATTTACATATTTCTAAGTGTCGAAACAAGTGAATCGTAAAGTGCCTTTCGATTTTGGACGAACTTGTTTGCTTTCGCTTGAAATTGAATTCGAAATTATACAACAACTTTCTTTCTGTACTTCATCAAACATTAAGGAAGAGAAAAGAAATACTTGCATTTTTGCATTTTGCATTAAGTTTGTATGTTGATTTAGGGAAAAAGTGCATTAGTGAGTGCTCTTTGATCTGTGTGAAAAGGATTTTATCTCTCTTTTCCCTCAGTAGTTAAGATTTTCATAAGTCGGAAAGATTGGAAAAGCTTGCTTCTCATCTTAGACTGCATTTAGGAATTTGTATCAATACATCTCATGGTGAACCTTGAAAGGCAAACTTTAAAAATATCAACTTAAAATATATTGAATGAACTTAACAACGCTTTGAAACATAACGCAAACATCTAGAGGTCTAAGCTAGAGACGTGTTCCGGCATCGTTAAACATAGTGACTGTCGATCTCGACGAAGGTGGGTGATTCCTCCTGAGAGTCGGTGGCACTAATACGGATTGTGCTCCCACGTACTGTCGCGTATATATTGGGAGACCTCTATAGGATCAAAGCCTTTATCCATAGTAAACCGTGTCGGCCGCCCTACTGATCGCAATGCAGTGAACACAGCATTCACGAAGATCGACCACCCGTACCGTAAAACGTATTCTGTGGTTTTGCGAAAGGTTTGGCACACCCTCTGCCTAGATCTCCAGAGTAGTTTCTTTTGGCCTTTTTCAAACTCTATAACTGAAAAAGTCCAACCGAGCATTTGTCACTTCGGGCTCGTTAATACATCGAAGGAGACTAGAGTCATCTTTAGCTTTTTCTCGACTCTTAAAAAGTGAAAAAGCAAGTTGTGTCTAAAAGCGTCTAATAAAATTCATTCAATTCGGAAACACAAATTTCCCCTTTTAATATTTTAGTTGATCGAGTAATCCGCAATCGTGGAAGAAAGTCAATTAAAAATCCGTCGTTCGCGGAGGCTTGCGAGTCAACCGTCTTTGTCCCCAGAATCGAAAACAGTACGGGCAAAGCGAACTCGTTTAACCGGTTCAAAATCTCCTTTGAAAGTTAGAACAAGTGTTCCTACTACATCCGAGGTTCCGGTTACTCCTAACATTTCTGGAAACCCTGCCTCTATAGAGGAAGTTCAACAGCCACAGAAGGACAGTAATACTGATCCTAGTCTGGGGGCAAATACTTGTGTAACTGAACCAGTTCCATCTGTAACCGGTCCAGAAAGTTTTGTTCCCCAAACAACTGTCGCTGTCGAAAAAACCACTTCTTCGGCACCAGAAATATTTTACGGACCTGACGGTCTGCCTCTTCCACCGGGTTTGATTGCGATAGAGGAAATTGCAGAGGATCCGCAAGCAAGTACTCCAACTCATTTTGGAGTCGGGGTCACTCTATTTCCTTCATCAGAAGTTAATCCACCACAAGTGGAAGTTCCTGTAGAATCGCTAGGCAATCTATTGGATAGACTTAAAATTTCTGAACAACCGTCATCATCTAGGACTGTGTCAAATGACACAGCGACAGCAGAAGCCCCTGCCGTCACTCCGACGATGTTTGCCGGCATACCAGCTGTCCCAACTAGCTCTCAACAGCTAGAAGGAGTCCACCAAGGGACTATGTCGATAGTTTGGTCTGTTCCAGTTTGTTCATCCGGAGTAATACCCGGTAATTCTTATGTTGAAACTCGACAGATTGATCCTCATGGAGGTCAATTTGGGCCATCTAGTCCTCAAGGATTAACAATCCCTCTGAGTTCCGGATCGCTACCATATGGGGGGCAGTATGCCCTGTCATTACCTCCTCCGGGAGGATATCCATATGGCAGTTCTCAACAGTATTCAGGTTATACTGGAATTGCGTCAAGTAGTTGGGTACCTATGCTACCTCAACAACCAAGGATTGTATATTCTATGCAACAGTGTGTACCTGTGACAAACATCCCAACCACCCCGGCTATTGTAACCGTGTCGCAAGTTCAAGCAATACCTGTTACATGTCAACCTCAGGTTGTAATGCAACAGTCGCTTGACCATGGGTCACAACCGCGATCGCCGACTGGTGGGACGACACAAGTACAAATGGGTACAATCACCCCACACCTTGGTCCAATGGTTAGCATGGCACAACAAAACGTGGCGTCACAACCATGGCTTGTACAATACCAACAACCACAGTTCCAGCAAGTGTACCAAGGGGCTGAACAGCAGATCTTTGCGAATAGTGGACAGCCGTATATCCAAAACGGTCAAAACCAGCCACTTTATAGTGGTCAAGTCCACCAACCGTATCAATTACATTATGCTGGTATGCAAAGACCCACTGCTCAGGCGATTCCATCATACCCTGGTTACGCTTCGCCTAACCTAAATCAACAGTTACCATTCGTGGCAACTTTAGAGTTACCTGACTTACACCGTTTAACCAACGATCCGGTTGCTTATGCCCCTTGGTGGCCAGCGATTCCTCATAAACTTCCATCTGACATTCCTAAATTCAATGGAAATCCAGGTGAAGACTCGTCGAATCACGTGATGACTTTTCATCTGTGGTGTTCGTCGAACACCCTTAACGACGATTCGATAAGACTTCGCCTTTTCCAGAGGACATTGACAGGTCCAGCGGCTAAATGGTATATTGAATTTCCAAGAGCCTCTTTCGACAACTTTAGTTCCCTAGCCACGACTTTCTTAACCCACTTTCAATTACCGATAAGGTATGAAACGGGGACAGAAATATTAACCAACTTCAAACAGACAACTGCTACCCATATATCTAATCATATACATGAGTGGCGTCGTCATCGTAGGATGGTAAAAACATATGTTCCCGATCAGCTATTAGCTGAATGGTTTATAAAGTCGTTACTTCCGGCTATTACGGAAGATGTGGCCAAGGGGGGAGTCGTAACAGAGGAGCAAGTGATTGCTCATGCACAGTATTTGGACTTGGTGTATACTCAGTCCGGCACACTCTATGACAAAATACCTGACGCCCCTAGACCGGAATTTTCAATTCCTCCCCCTCCTAAATCAAATAGTGACTCTCATGCCGGTGATGGCGTGATTGGCACCGCAAACACGAAATCGATAAAGGCTTCCGCAAAGAAAGCCCGTAAGAATTCGGATCAAAATGCAAAAGCAGAAATTCTTGCTTCAGAAGTAAATGCCGTATCGGAAGATAAAGGCAAAGAAACCAATCAACCAGGAAGCAAGAAGAAAAAGCAAAACAAAGGGAAGAAGAAGAAACAAGGTGAGTCATCCCCTGGAAAAAATTCTTCAAACCCTCCTGGCAAAGGGAAACCAAATTATCCATGTCTAATATGTGATGATAAGGATCATAACACAAAGAATTGCCCATTCAAAGCTGAGTTAAAGAGGTTCTTTAAAAGTTCCCAAACATCAGCTGTGTTAACTAATCCATTTCCCAACCCAGGTCAAAATCTGGTTGATAGTGGAAATGCTTCCCCGTCGCAAGTCCTTATGTTGTCGGTTTCGAAACAGCAGAATGATGCTTTGATTTCGACAAGGAACAAAGATTATGGGAACCCTCAGGTGTCGAACGAAAAAGGTAAAGATCAACCAAGTAGTTCGACAACAACTTCGACAGAAGTTGTAACACCTACCATCCCTGAATTAACAATAAAACCGCCAAAGGGTGTAGTACATAAGTCGACATTTAATCCTCGCGCCAGAGCGGCGCAGCATTATAATATAGTGGAAGATTTGGCCCAATCGCCATCCGCTATGTCGACCCTTGAAGTGCTGCAAAATTGTCCAACCCAAAGGCAGGCATTGTTATCAGCAATTGGTGGGGTTGATCCTAAGGATTCCAATCTTGTGTCCTTTGATCACAAGGGATATGATCCTCAGTTACCAGCTCAGCTAGCTTTCCTTATTCAAGTGAAAGCACTCAACAAAACTGTTCACAGAACAATAATTGATGAGGGAGCCTCGACATGTATTATGTCAATGAGTTGCTGGAAAACATTAGGATCTCCAACCTTGTCTCGATCATCAACAACATTAAAAGCTTTCGACGAAAGGACTTATACCCCTTACGGTATCCTTAATAACTTGAAAGTTGAACTAGGAGGAAAAACAGTAGAAATTGATGTAGAAGTCATTGATGGAAATCTCGACTATAACATCCTACTGGGTAGACCATGGATTTATGCCATGGCAGCTGTCGTGTCGACTTATTTTAGGAAGATCACATTCCCGTTTGAAGGAGGGATTACGATCGTCGACCAACAGAATTTCCTCCCAAATGGTTCACAAGTTACAGGAAGCATTCCCATGATCCATGAGAGTAACCATTCAATTCAAGATATCGGAGTAGGATTATTGAAAGATCCCACATTGATGGGAACTTTCGCGCTACCACCTCCTTTCTATACAGGAAGTGTACCGTTTGTAGCGACCTGCAACATGATATCTTCCACGAAGGTTGATATGGATCATTCAATGGTTTTGCCCCCAAGCCCTTTGGAAATATTGTAGCAATCAATGTTTCAAGCATGGGAGGCGAGCCAAAATCAATGCTTGTCAAGCGTTTCGGTAGATAGATCTAGAGAATATGGAACCCCACTAGATCCTTGGTCGAAAGTACATGGGACTGACGAAGGAATCTTACAATCAATGATGATTGAGGGGACACCATGGAATGATCACCACCATCGTTCCCTTCTTCCAGAATATGAAGAAGATACTCAAAGTGACCTTTATCACCCTTCAGTATTTGAATTCCTAACGAATACTGTAAATACGGTGGATTCCAAGCGAAACCTATCCAATATTGAAGAGACTATAGCCATAAATATCTCGACCAAAACAGATGTTGTAGAAAATATTTATGTCGGCAAAGGTTGTTCCCCTTCAGAACTGGAAATATATAACGCTCTTTTTCGCGAATTTAGAGATGTCTTTGCTTGGTCATATGATGAAATTCCAGGCATCGACTCGAGTATAGTTGAACATGAAATTAAAATGTATCCCGATGTCAAACCAGTAAGACAACGGCTTCGGCAGGTGCACCCGAAGAAAGCCGCTGCCATTAAGACGGAAGTTGAAAAACTCCTCCATGCTGGATTCATCTACCCGGTTCCTCTAACCGATTGGGTATCGAATATTGTCCCTGTTATAAAAAAACAAGGGACGATTAGAGTGTGTGTCGATTATAGGGATGTAAACCATGCTTGTCCAAAGGACAACTACCCTACACCCTTCATCGACCAGATAATTGATGAATGCGCCGGATGTGAAATCTTTTCATTTATGGATGGATTCTCCGGGTATAATCAAATAAATATCCGCCCACAGGACCAGTCAAAGACTGCATTTATTTGTCCGTGGGGCACATTCGCTTATCGAAAATTACCCTTTGGTTTAAAGAACGCAGGGGCGACGTTTCAGAGGCGATGAATTATGCCTTCCATGACATCAAGAACATTGTTCAACCTTATCTCGACGATCTTCCGGCTCATTCGCGAAAGCGGACTGATCATCCGCAGCATTTAAGAGCGATATTTCTACGTTGCCGACACTACAAGATAAGACTCAATCCGCACAAATGTGTGTTTTGCGTCAGTTCTGGTCGTTTACTTGGCTTTGTAGTCTCTAAAGATGGGATTCGTCTCGACCCCTGTAAGGTTCAGGCAATCATTAATTTGCCTCCACCTTCAAATTTGCTTCAGATTCAGAAACTCCAAGGGAAAGCGAACTTTCTGAGGAGGTTCATTCCAAATTACGCAGAACTTGCTAAAGGTTATACTCGTCTTTTGAAGAAGGATGTACCTTTTGTCTGGGACCAGGCGGCGCAAGCTTCCTTTGATGCTCTGAAAGAATGTCTAGTAAAAGCATCATTAATGTACGCCCCAGACTATCAAAAGGATTTTAACCTGTATCTGGCTGCAGCGGATACGACCATTGCGATGGTTTTGGTACAAGAAGTCGATGGAATTGAACATCCTATTTATTATTTAAGTAAAAACTTAAACGATACAGAAAGTAAATATTCTTATGTTGAAAAACTAGCGCTTGCAGTTGTTCAAGCGATTCAAAGGTTTCGACATTATGTCCTCTTTCGGAAAACTACCATCCTGTCAGATTGCAACCCCATGAATTATATACTGTCGCGACAGTTGCTTGGGGGCAAATATTCAAAATGGATAGCGATCCTTCAAGAGTTTGATCTGGAATTTGTAAAATCCAAATCAAAGAAAGCTCTAGTTTTCGCAGAATTATTATGCGATCTCCCGTCATCGTCCAATGATAAAACGTCTGAAGAGTCAATCGTGGACGAAAGTTTGTTTCTGATATCTGTAAGCGATGAGTGGTATGGAGATATCATAGTTTATCTCCAAACCCAAAAGTTTAGGTCTAACACCTCTCACTCAGAACAAAAGCGTATACGATACCAAGCAAAAGACTACATGGTCGTCGGTGATACACTTTACCGTCGTGGTGTCGATACAGTTCTGAGGAGGTGCCTTACCCATGAGGAGGCCGAAAAAGCCCTGAATGATTGTCATTCAGGCGCATGTGGGGGGCATCAGTCTGGATATGCAACAACACAAAGAATCCTACGAGCAGGGTACTTCTGGCCAACCATGTTCAAAGATTGCATAATAGCAGTCAGAAGTTGCCATGCTTGTCAAATCTTTGATAGCAAAACCAGACGACCACCCGCACCCTTGCAGCCTATAGTTGCTGTTGGGCCCTTCGCCAAGTGGGGCATCGATTTCATGCAATGTAACCCCACCTCGACCGGGGGGCATGGGTATATAATAGTCGCTGTTGACTATTTTACCAAGTGGGCCGAGGCGATGCCTACATTAGATAACACTGGTGAAACAGCTGCCCTTTTCTTTTTCAATCATGTAGTCGCCAGGTTCGGCGTACCACAGGCTATAGTTACAGATCATGGATCGCATTTTCGCAATCACATGATGGTCGAATTAACTGCCAAGCTAGGGCTATCTCACGACAGCTCTACCCCATATTATCCGCAAGCCAACGGACAAGTTGAAGCAATCAACAAAGTCCTGAAGCGTATGTTGCAAAGGATGATCGGGGTTCACAAAAGAAGATGGCACCTAATCCTGTACTCAGCTTTGTGGGCTTACCGAACCTCGGTAAAGAACGCAACCGGGTTCACACTTTTTCAATTGGTGTATGGCCTGGAAGCAGTCTTGCCAATCCAGTGCGAAATTTCGTCGCTTAAACTCGCGATCGACCTCCTCCCCGGAACTTCAGAGGAAGAGGCTCGTTTCTTGGAATTAATCCAGTTGGATGAAACCCATCGTGATGCCGCTTTGGCTAACGAGGCCCATAAGAAACGATTCAAGGCTCAGTTCGACAAAAATGTCAGAACCCCGTGTCTTCTCAGAAGGTGATTTGGTCTTGCTTTATGATCAAGAATCTGATAAATTGGGAGCAGGTAAATTCAAGTCCTTATGGATGGGCCCCTATATTGTTAAAAAGGTGTTAGCAAAAGGAGCCTACGAGTTAATGTATTACGATGGAATTCCACTGGCGCAGCCCCGCAACGGGTTGTATCTCAAGCGTTACTATGCTTAAATAGTAACCTGTATGCTTTTCTTGTATTTTGTTTTCGCTAAAGTATTTGTTCTGGTCGAGTGATCCACCTTTTTCATTGATGGCAGATGTCGAACCTTATGGAGACATGTGTTGGATATGCCGACGGAGCGAGTCGTAGTTCACGAAACCTGTCCTCCGCAGCCTGGGCCATTTTTGATCCAAGCAGCGAGTTAGTGAGTTTCAGAGGTGTATGTATTGGGCAATCAACGAATAACATCGCTGAGTATAGCGCGTTGATAGAACTACTCTCTGATGCCATCGCACGTGGCATACGCCGACTACTTGTCAGGCTAGACTCACAGCTCGTCATACTACAACTCAATGGTATATATTCTGTTCGCAATCCAGCTATTTATCGCATGTTCCTAAGGGTTAAGATCTTGGAAAGGTGATTTGATTCAATTCAATATCAACATATTTCAAGAATTTTAAACACATTAACCGACTCATTAGCAAACTATGTGTTAGATCGACATTTGCAACATTTATAAAAAAGGACACATCATCAAAGATTGTACATATGGATCACGTGAATCAACCAGAATAAAATCCGAAAATCAAAATATATAAGCTGTTTATATAATTTCATACATAATGTTCTGTAACCAAGACAAAATTGGTCATATGACCTAAAAACTCAAAAAGATGCTATGGGGCACCCTAGCCTAGTGGTGCTCATGATAGTACGTCACGGCCTGTGCAATCATGCGCAAGAGACGAGTCCATCGTCTAGGCACACCAATGGTGTGATGCTGCATCTGTAAAGGTAACTCGTCAATCTGTACATCCGGAAGGCCACGAGTAAGGCTCTCAACCTGCTCCTGCACAGCTGTAAGGGTCTCAGTGTCGTCAAGGTCGCGAATAACAACTCTCCTAGCAGGCTCCCCTGCTGGGGCAGCAGCTGGCGATCTCGGACGAACTGCTGGACGAACAGGACCAATATCTGCATGACCCAAGAGTTCAATTAAAAGTCTTGATAGAATAAAGCACAACAACGTTATGAACAAGAACAATAAACAGTAATGTGGTCAAAAGGTTTACCAAAAGCACCCCACTGCTCGCCATCCGGTAGAACCAAATCCGGATCACCTCGGAAATCCATACCCACATATGGATACTCAGAAAACGCCATCTCCTGACGCTCGAACCACCTAAAGAAGGCCTCAGTGAAAGTAATCTGAGGTTGACCTGCTTGCCTAGACATGTGGTCAACCCACCTCTGCATGCGTGGCTCGATCGGAGAAGGCAAGTCAAGTATGATATACTGAGGCTGCATCAGTGGGATTTTCTCCAAGGCAAAGGCAGTCAGAATAGAACCAAATCCAAAGTTCTTCAGCTTCCCGTCCTTTATCTTGGTCAATTGACTTTTCATCTGAACAAGTACTGCATCACACCAGTTGAATACTTTCGGTTGGAGACACTCCAAGGCGTGCTGCATATAAGACCTGTTGGCAACATGTAAAGCTGCGCTACCGGCCATCCTACCAATAGTAAACAGAATGGACCTGAGAGCTCGATCAGTGATCTCACGAATAACAATCTTGCCGTCTCTGCTCGGCTGAGAACCTTCCCTGCAATACTGACGGACATAATCTCTGGTGGAATCAGTCCCTCGGGCCGTACCTGATAAGGAAACGGAGGCACCACATCTTGACAACCCAGTCAAGAAGTACATGTCCTCTATGGTCAAGGGGATGGTCTTCCCCCTAATCTGGAACACTTGGTTAACAGGATCCCAAGCATCAAGCATATACTGCAGTAAAGAAATCTGTGCTCTCATACTAGAGATCCGGAAGAACTTCAGCAGGCCACAGTTCCGCAGCGCGTTCACCGTGACCGGGTCATGGAGGGCAATCATGTCCTCCTCTTCATGTTCTCGTTCTCGCCATGTAAGGGACATTTTGCTCAAGTCACCCTACAAAACAAACAAGAGAGAGAATGAGTTCCTGTTTTGATGAAAAACTGGCGAAAAAATCATCAAAAATTACCTTAAAACTCAATCCTTTTGAGCCCAGCGCAGGCAGGCAGTCTCCCACTTGCGCTGAGGGTCAGGCTGCCTTAAGGCAGCTTGACCTTCAGCGCAGGTTTCGAAAGGGAAACCTGCGCTGATCCTAGGGCACCCTGGCAAAACCCCAGGGGCTCAGAAAGACTGTAAAACAGGCAGAAAACAGGAAAAGGAAACCATGAAAAGAAATAGCTAGGGTTTAGCTCCTACCTGGTCCAGACGGCGCCGAAAATCGTCCGCAGAATCTCTCGGAATCAGCTGGTGAAAATCAAGGGGGAAGAGGCACCTCCAGAGCTCCAACAAACCAAATGCAAATGAAATGGTAAATGAGAGGTAAAAACTCCTTTTAATGGCTTTTTACACAGTTTAAAGTAAAATATTAGGGTTATAATCTCATTTTCATGCAAATGTTTTCCATTTCTAACATTGTTTGTTGCAGCAATTGAAAATACAGTACTACATTTGAAAAGAGAAAAGCTAGTAATGGTAAAAAATCAAAAATTTGACCACAAATCGAGTAGTTTTAGCATAAATTTCATGCTCGTTAAAAAATAAACGCAAGATCCGAGCAGTTTTAACGCGGTCTTCATGCTCGTTAAAAAATAAATATAAGCAGTGAGCAATGTTCCCTCCAGAGTTTAAGCTCATTTTTATCTAAAAAAGAACCTATTCCGGTAAATAACCATTGTGATCGTAAATTTATTAGCCATAAAAGCCTTGGTCGTGTTTTGCACCCGCCACCTCCATTTCATTTGGCCAATCGTTCACCTCCATATGATTGTTTACCCATTTTGAGGAACAGCTGCGAAGAGTGATTTCACTTAGCCATCCTTGTGACACTGCTGTGATTGGAAAATTCCAACCTGTACCTAGAATCTGCTGCTATCCCTGTTTATCACTCGTTCCTCAAAAGACGAGTCTTCTTTGAGCTCTTTTCATCTGACTTGTAAAATATGAAAAGTTTGCCGAGTTTTGGCCTTCCAGCTCGTTAAAAGGACCGGAAGAGCTATCCCTCCTCTAGATTTTAATCTTTTTGGACCTGAGGGATTATTGCACAAAAAGGTCGAGCACTTGTTTTATTCGGCTCGTTAAAGTTATCGAAAATTCATCCCTTCTGTATTGTTTTATACTTTTTTGGACTTAAGGGATTAGATGACGAAAAAGGAATTTTGGAGTTAACTTTCTGTACCTTTTCAGACTCTCTAAAAATGAAAAGGACCGAGTTTTCCTTGTCGTTAGACTCGTTAAAATGATTAAATAGCGACAAACTTGTCTTTAGACGAGAACGAGTTTCCCTATCGCTAGGCTCGTTAAAACATAGCAATGGGCTTGCCCGAAGGGCAGGTTATAGAACAAGCATATGTTATCCTCCTCAAGCTTGACAAAAATAAAGAGGTACTGGTCAGAAATGACTGGGGAAAAATTGGGAGAATCTCAAAACTTTGATGGTAGCAAGTCACTCTTGAACATGACACTTTGTCCTCCGTATCACATCGGGTTGGGTTGTTTCATTCACCGGTCTCATCACCATGGTCCTCGCCAAACCATCCGTATTTGGGGTAATGCTACCGATCCATCACATTAGTGTCGTTATATGTTCAAGAGATGTGTTCAGAAAGAGTCAACCGTGTCCCATCCACTGCCATACATTATCCTTCATCCACCCATGACCGCCACCCTGAATCATATCTCACAGTTTGTTTGCACCTCCACTAAAGTAATTAGCTCCGTTCCATGCCACTGATGTGGGATTCATTAAGGCCCTCCTTTGACGGATCGCTTCTTGTCGACTTCAGCTCATTATCCAAGAAGTTGATCTAGGGACACCCCCCCCAGTACTTTGAAGCTTGCATGCCTCAATGGCAAGTTTCTCACTTCCGGCGACAGGGATACATCAATGACCTTCGACCAGAAGATTTTGCGCGGTGTTCGACGCCAAGTCCTTTATTCACACCACGCGAATTGTACTGTAGTACCTTGAGGGTCATTGTCATTATTGGTGATTCCTCTCGTGCTTGTTAACGGTTTACATTATTGACCGATAATCAAGCGATGTCTTTCCATGTTCGACTTCAACGCAATTCTCACATGGATCGACTTGTACTTAGAGTGAAGATCGAACGAGATTGAAGACCCCGGATCTAGTTTCATCCATCCGGGCTGCGATATATATTAAGGATATAAAGACATTTGATATGTACATCATTGCAGCAGATGATCATCCTACTCAAAGGATGATAATTTCAGCAGAGAATTATCAGTCTATCCTCAGACGGTCGTCTGTTATATGTACCAAAATGAATTTATAAAGCTGAGCATGGGAATGCCCGCCTCAGCTAGATCATGAAAGCAGAATGAAAAATAATGTATTGTATTGTATTTTTATTGCAGGACACCTCTCAGCCGATTGAATGAACTTCGGATCCTCCTAATAAAGCATTTCACCCGATAAACGACCTCATACTTTAGGGGGCAACTGTTATAGAAATTTTTGTGCCTATCATCATGGAGCATGAAATGTCAATAATCTGAGGGATCCAAAGTCCCTAAACATGTTGTTCTTACCCTTAGAGGAACAAGGTCTGCAAACCACAGCACTGAGAATCAGTTCTCCACTAAAAAACAGGCTATTTCTGGATCATGTCAGCTGCTCCACTGAGCATCTGCGCTGAATGTCAACTGCTCCTCCTTGTACCTGCGCTGAAGGTCAAAATCAATGAAGGCTACCTGCGCTGGGCGAGATTGGCCAAGTGGCACAGTCATTCTGCAAGGTGTCAACTGCCCAGGAAGCTTCCAAACTGACACTTGGATCAAGGAATTCGCCTAGTGATGAGTAAGAGGGTCTTGATCTCCAAGTGGAAGCAAGATTCTCCAAGTGGACTCAAGAACTGAAGATTAACTAAAGTGGGAGAGGACATAAGTCAGCTTCAGGCCAGTCTCAAGATGACTCATCCTTTCTCCAAAAACCTATATATAGAGCTCTCTCATGAGGTCTAAAGAGGCTGGAATTTGGTGCAAGTAAGGAAGTGTTGTTGGTTTGTGATTAGAGCTATTGGGTGTTTGCTTGAAGGAGGTGAAGAGGAGATTTCATTCAGCTGGGAGGTGTTGCTGGATTGGGCCCATTGTGGTTGTAACTCTCTCAGAACTTTACTTCTATTATCAATAAAGTATTCAAGATTCTTCTATGTGCATGTATCTTTATGATGAATAGATGTTTGTACATTTGATTTATGCTAATCCTATAATCGATTATGGATGTATGCTTCTTGTAGTTTCCTTTTCTTATGCTTTTACAGGATCTGTGTGTAGCTGGGCCGGTGAAAGGGCAAGGAGCTAGGAGCAAGCAGCAAGGAGTGAAGTCTGGATCGACTATAAGCGCAAGATAACGGTTAGTAGATCATCCTTTTCTTCCCTCTCTCATCTCATAAATAAGAAACTTGAATAGCTTTGCATTCAGTTGTTGCTGGAGTACTATCACCTTCAGAGTAGGGATAGAGGCATTCTGCATTAGATACTTTTCCCCCCAACACACAATTTCTGCAACCAAACTGCTTCCTTGCTTGCATGAGTGGATGCCATGTATTCTGCCTCTGTAGTTGATAGTGCCACTACAGATTGTTTCTTACTCATCCAACTGACTGCACCTCCAAATAGGTTAAACACATAACAACTTGTAGATCTTCTCTGATCCAGATCTCCAGCCTAGTCTGCATCAACAAAGCCATGAATATCCAACACTCTGTCCAATCCTGGTCTTCCTTGGTAGCACAAACCATAATCACTAGTGCCACACAAATACCTGAAAACCCGCTTCACTGCTGTCCAGTGCTCCTTCCCAGGTTTTTACATAAACCTGCTCAATACTCCCACTGCATGTGCAATGTCTGGTCTAGTATAGACCATTGCATACATCAAGCTACCTACTGCACTTGCATATGGAACACGGGACATGTCCTCTTCCTCTTCTTGTGTCTTGGGACACTGTTCATCAAATAACCTCACACCTACAGGAATAGGAACCTTCACCGGTTTACTATCGTGCATATTAAACTTCTGGAGTATTGTCTTGACATACTTCCTCTGGTTTAACCAGAGCTTCCTCTTTGACCGATCTCTTTAAATTTCCATGCCCAAAATATAGTTTGCAGCACCAAGATATTTCATGTCGAATTTGGAGGACAATTGGGTCTTCAAATCCCGGATAATTTCTTTGTCATTTCCAACCAGCAACATATCATCCACATACAAGACCAGATAAATAATACGGTCACACATTAATCTAAAATACACACAATTATCTGCTTTGCTTCTGGTGAAGCCAAGTCCCCGTATAAATGTATCAAATTTTGGATACCACATCCTTGGTGACTATTTTAACCCATACAGGGACTTCTTTAACTTGCATACCAGTTCTTTCTTACCCTTCACTGCAAAGCCTTCAGGTTGCTTCATGTAGATTTCCTCTTCCAAATCCCCGTGAAGAAATGTTGTCTTCACATCCATCTGTTCTACCTCAAAATCAAAAGCAGCAGCAACAGATAAAAGTAATCTAATAGAAGTTACCTTGGAAACAGGAGAAAAAATATCACAAAAATCAATTCCCGGCACCTGGGAATAACCTTTTGCTACCAACCGAGCTTTGTATTTCTCCACCTTTCCTTCTACATTTGTCTTCTTCTTGAACACCCATTTGCTGCCAATGGGTTTCCTTCCAGTCGACAACTCCACCAGATCCCAAGCCTCATTTTTGTGCAAAGATGTCATTTCATCGACCATGGCCTCTTTCCAGAGTTTTCCATCCTCTGAATCCACTGCTTCCTTCACAGTTCGGGGATCATTATCAGTAACAGACAAAGCAAAATTTGAACTGAAAGAAGATGGACTATACCTTTTTGGTTGCCTTCTTTCTCGAACTGATCTTCTCACAGCCGGAGTTTGTGGCTCTTCATCTTCTGATTCCTCCTCTACTGCAGAGTTTGATTCTTCCTCCTTTGGTTCAAACTCTATCTTCTCAAGTTCCTTTGGTTGGACTTCATGTTGAATAACATCTTTTACCTCTCTGAACAACACATCTCGGTTGTACACAACCTTCCGTGTGACTGGGTTCCAAAGCTTATAACCCTTTAAACCATCCTTATACCCAATAAAGATGCACTTTTTAGATTTACTATCCAACTTGGTTCGTTTCTCCTTTGAAACATGTACATATGCATCACACCCAAACACCCTTAGATTTGAAAGAGAGGGTTTCTTACCAGTCCATACTTCTTGTGGAGTCTTATCCTCCAACGCTGATGAAGGTGATCAGTTGATCAGGTAACATGCAGTATCCACTGCCTCTGCCCAGAATTCCTGTCCTAACGCGGCACCACTGAGCATGCTTCTTTCCCTTTCCATCAACGTCTTGTTCATTCTTTCTGCAGCTCCATTTTGTTGAGGTGTATATGGAGTAGTCTTCTGCCGTGCTATACCACACTTCTTACAAAATTCTTCAAATTCCTTGCTGCAAAATTCTCCACCATTATCTGTCCTCAGCACCTTTATCTTCTTCTCTGTCTGATTTTCCACCAGAGCCTTAAATTCTTTAAACCTGTCAAAGACTTCTGATTTCTTCTTAAGAAAATATATCCATGTATTCCTTGAGAAGTCATCTATGAATGATACATAGTACACAAACTTACCCAGTGATGGAACCTTCACCGGTCCAAACACATCACTGTGCACAAGCTCTAATATATGTTTCATCCTCTTACCACCAGAGGGGAAACTCACTCGATTCTGCTTCCCATATACACAATTTTCACAGAAATCAAAATCCAGAGAGCTATTATTCATACCTTCTACCATACCTTTACCATGAAGTATTCAAAGGCCCTTCTCTCCAATATGTCCAATCCTTTGATGTCACAACATGGTCTTCTCTCCAGAGACCACTAGATTCTCTACTCCATTTTCAGGAACCATAGAACTATTGCACCCGTCAACAACAGTGCTACCTTGCAGCTTGTACAGAGTTCCAATCCGAACTCCCCGCATTAATATCAGTGCTCCTCGAACCATCTTGTAGGTATCTTTCTCGAACACCGTCTTTACACCTGCATTATCCAACTTGCTTACAAAAATCATATTTCTGGCCAATGCAGGAATATGTAGAACACCCGGAAGTGTTCTAACCCTTCCACCTTGAAACTTCAATTTTACTTTTCCCCGACCAATGATTCTATCCTTCCTATCATCTCCTAAGAAGACATCACCACCATCGTATTTCTCATACTCGCAGAACCACTCTCTATGGGGAGTGAAGTGAAAGGATGCACCTGAGTCAATCAACCATGCCTCATGATCTACATGTGTACTTGAAGAAGCCAAGTACACATCCCCACCTTCATCTGAGGTGGTTTTCGCCTCTGCAGAAGGAGCATCATCAGATCCCTTTCCTTTATCAGGAGCTTTAGATTTACAATCCCTTCTGAAGTGCCCTTCCTTTCCGCATTTCCAGCACACCACCTTTGTAGGTTTTACTAGAGATTTAGATCTCCCTCTAGATTTAGATCTCCCACTCGATGACTTATTTTTGTTTCTGTTCTGGGACCGTCCTCGTACAGACAAGGCATCACCATTCTAGTTGTCCATATTTTTCCGTCTCATCTCCTCCGTCAGCAAGGCAGAGACTATTTCATCAAACTACAAAGCAGTTGCATTGCTACCTATTGCAATAACCAGACTATCCCACGAATCTGGTAGAGAACACAACAAACTGATGCACTTATCTTCATCTGAAATTTTAATATCAACAGATAATAACTGACTTACCACAGTATTAAACGCATTCAGATGCTCTGTCACCGAGTCTCCATCTTTCATCCTCGGGTTATACAGCTTTTTCCGCAGGAACAGTTTATTCACCAGAGACTTAGATTGGTACAAAGTCCCTAACTTGACCCACAAAGCCTTTGTCGTAGCTTCCCCTGATACATTCAACAATATTGAATCCGAGACACACAATCGTATTGTGCTCTTTGCCTTCCGATCCAACTTCTTCCATTCTTCATCGGTCGCTCCCGATGGTTTAGTACCCAGATCTACCGCGATCCACTGATCTTTATCCACCAACAAATCCTCCATCTTGAGTTTCCACAACTCAAAATTCTGACCATTGAACTTCTCAATCTTTGTCTTTCCACTGCTCGCCATCTTCTTTCACCACCAGAATCGATCTCGTAGATCTCCCACTGAACAGGGTCTACCACAGGCCCGAGCGAAACCCCTTAGCAATAAAGGCGTCCCCTTGAAGCCAAAACAGCTCTGATACCAAATGTAGGTTTTAACCCTGTACAGAAATTACCTGCGTACAAATTCTTAAACAAAGAAAATAAACAATGCGAGAGCATAACCCATAAAACACATATGCACAGAGATTTTTCCCTGGATCCCAAAAGCGGGACTACTAGCTTGATTTTTCATTATGTTCATTTCAATGTTACAATACATATTTATACATGCCGAAGCATCCAATACCATGGACCGAAAACCATCGCGTCCAAAAAAACATGTGTGAAATCATGAACAAAACCATAGGTGGGTCCGCCCAACCTAACATACGGTCCAAAACCAAATTTTCCGGGGCGCTGCCCCGGACCCCATAAAGTGGGGTTATGGGTGCCCTTCAAACCCCCTATTAACTACGTGGAAAGAATATAACAAAACCCAACATGTACAAGAAAGAAGGAAGCCAAGAAAGCTAAAGGGTTATTTTTTGTTAGTATCTCCTTATTGCAGGTTCATGGATTGATTCAAAAGGAGAGGATCATTGTGTGTATAAATCCTAGTTGCAAGAAAAATCTCATAAATGTCAATTTGGCAAAAAAATTGCAAGTGCCAGCAAAACACGTTGAAAACACACAGGTTAATGATGAGGATGTGCAAGTTTATAAAGATTTGAATCTTTCGATGGATAAGTATGTGTTGCATTGTGATTTTTATACTTCAGATATGGATAACATAGATTTTGTTTTAGGATATCCTTGGATGGAATCTGTGGGCACTGTCAATATTAGTGTGAAGAAGAAATTCCTGAAGCTCTGGTATAAAAAGAAGAAAATTACATTGCGGGATATTTCCATTAAGACCAAAGCAGAGACTATGGAGGCAGAAGCACAAAGCTCTAATGACACTTACACATCAGATGATGAGTCGTTGATGATCGACAATCAAACACAAACAGATGCTGAAGCAGAAAATATTACATGTAATGATACATCAGATGAGGACTCCGTGTTTGAAGTAATATTGGAAGATAATAAACCACAACATGAACCACAACATGTACTAGATAACAATCAGGGTCCATTAGGTGGTAAATTAAAGAAAGATGCACTGTTGGTTAAAAATTCAACATATAACCACCCACATCACCCAACAAGAAAACAACCAACAAGATGGCAACAAATTAGCTACAAGGACAACAACCCTGGCATGGCATATAGAGAGGGGCGACGATCCACCTACTATACATCAACATAGAAGATCTACGAGGATCAACTTCCATCTCAAGCGAGCGAGGCACCAGCGAGATCGAGGGTTCACCTTTCTCTGGGATGGCTAGATGCACATGCATGGTACCAGTGGACTACTTTTTTGAGTAGATCTTATTATTTGTGTTCTTCCGATGTTTCGGGGATGAAACATGTTAAGGGGGGTGGAATGTAGTATAACTAGTGGGGATAATATGGGGTACAGAGGGAGGTACCCAAGGGAATAATGTAATAAGGGGATGGGCCATAGTAATAAGTAAGGTGGTTAACCCCTATCGTGTAAGGGACCACAAGTAGTTAGCAATAATGTAATAAGCCCATGGTATTAGATAGATGGTATTGAGGGAACCATGGGAATGACCCATGGTATTGTATGTATGAGGCCTATATAGAGGCTAGAGACTCCCCATTGAGGGATGTCAAATATTATTGTATGAACAGGCATATGGCTTATGGAGTGTTCTCCTTCCTTAAGGATTGAATGTATGGTGTTGCCCTACCTTAAGGGTTTGATATAAATAAAGAGGCATTTATATCTATTTCTATATTATTATTTCTCGGTTTATTTGCATTGTCTTATATTTTCATACCAGATCTATAACATTAATCCTTCATAAGAGGGAAAATCATGCAATTTAAGAGAAGGAGAAGGAGAAACCAGTGGAGCTACTAAGGCAAAGCCAAAATTGTCTGAACTAGGATCACTTGTGATCCCAGATCTGAGCAGTGCCATAAAACTACCTTGGAATGAAAATACTCCACTTACTCAGATAGCATCCCTTGAAGTCCCTGAAGGGTATTGGCACATTTTCTACCAAATGGCTAATCAACCAAATCAAGGATAGACCTTCACATTGGAATATCCCATTGTCGACCCAGTAGTCAATGCCTTGATGAAAGCTATGCCTTGCAAAACATCCCAACCTTCCATGGGATGACCATAAAGGATCTGGATGCCTTCTTATTTGAGTTTGACATCCTGTGTAGAGGATACCATTACACCACTAATCCTAAAAAATTAAAGTTCTTCCCTTCTACCCTTAAAGGAGCAGCTTTGTCATGGTTTATGGGTTTGGGTGGACGCACTATTAACTCTTGGGACAACATGAAAACTTCTTTTCTCACAAAATATTAGGACTACTATAGGACTAGGGAATTAAAAGATGAAATATTTTAAATGTCTATGAAGGACAATGAAACTCTATAAGAATATGTCGAAAAATTTTAGTACAATTTGCAAAGATCCCCTCACTCCACATTACCAAAAGTAGTCCTGAAATCCATCTTAACAAAAGGAATGAAAGAAGAATGGATAGAAACTTTAAATATGATGGGGAAGGGAGAAATTTCTCAAGAGGATTATGATGAAATTGTTTGATTGTGTATCAAGTGTTTGTGAGGTAGCACATGCACTAGGTCAGGAAGCCGAGATTCTATTATTAGAGGAAGAAAACCTCCCAGTGGAGGTGTGACAATAGTGGAAATCAGTAACCTCCTAGAGGACTTCAAGACAGACATCTTTGGCACGGTAACTACACAATTAGATGTCTTGTAGGCCAAACAGAAGCAAGCCTTAGTAGAACAGAATTTGATCCTTTTTTTCCTACGCTCACCAAAGAAGCACAGTCAATGGGAGTGTCCATATGACATGGTCCAAACATGCGTTATCTGCACCAAGGACCATGCCACCGAGAAGTATCCATAATTTCCAGCTCTAAAAGCAATTTTTAAAGAAGCAGAGGAAGAGATATAACCATGGTACTTAAAGAACTAGTGTTGATAGTGGCAAGGCCGACCCACATGTTTGTCATAAGACCCATCTCAGTTCTTTCTTTCTTCGCCATTTAATCAGTAGCAAAAATATGGAACAACGTGACCAGGTCAATCACCTTTCTCAACTTGGTAGTCCCAACCATTTCCTATGTCACCTTGGCCAACTCAGTCTTTTCTAGGTAATGGTTGGCTGGATTATCCTTTTCTACTCCTTTTTGGCAAAATAATCCATACCCATCCCAATGGCTTGCCTCTACTTCACAAAATTCGAATTGGTCTCAAAGTAGCAGCAACCTCTAGGGATAACCAATTCACCTATACAGACATATCCTCAAACTCAACCTAAATTATCAGCCCCATATCCATTACAGCCAAATCCTTAGCCCCTTCTATGTCCCCAACTACCATCTCAACCAAATCTAAACCCCAATATCAGACTAGTTCAACTGGTACAAATTGTTGAAAACTCAGACCTTGAGACCGAGTAGAAAGAATGCAATGAAATTAGGCTAAGGTTAGGATGCATTATCACTGCTGAGGAAGACAAAGGTGACCCACCAAATGAGTTAGAAACATCACCTGTAACTACACCTTTGACTATGACTGACAAAAAAATAAAACAGGGAGAAGACACAATCAAACAAAAAGATCCTGAAAAACTCATAATTACTTCTCCCCTGTTCCCTGAAATATTAGCAATACCTAAACCAATTATTTATCCAAACTTTGATCTCTTAGGGGAACTTAAAAATCTATGCATTAAAATTCCTCTCCTCCAGGCCATCCAAGATATTCCTATTTATGCTAAAACGATTAAAGAACTATGTGTGAAAAATCCTGTGAGGAAAATAAAAGCTTCACCAACTATCCATGTCATAGGAACCTTGTCTGATTTACTTTTGGGCGGGGAAACACTAATAAAATATGAAGATCCAGGGAATCCCATAGTTACAGTCCAAATATATGGTCGCTCCTTTCCAAACACACTAGTTGACTTGGGCACAACCATTAACATCTTAACCACAGAAACTTGTGAGACACTTGGTATCACAACTCTGGAACCAACCACCACCATGCTAGAACTCATTGATCATTCGGTGGTAAGACCAGAGGGAACTTTACAGGACATTACGATTTTTTTTTATTCATGGGAGTACCTAGTGGATTTTCTAGTTATATGGGCACCCTTTAATTTTGGTTCAGCCTTGGTTGGAAACAACCGATGCTTATATAGGTTTCCATACGGGAAACATGACCATTGCTAAGGGAGATGCTGTAAAGAATCTCGTTTTATATCCTCCTGCCAAACCAAGTCCACCCATCGTGAAAATACATAAACAACCACCCACCTACTTGGAAGAAAGTATTCGTTCACCACTTATAGTAGCAGAGGCGCTTGAGTTCAAGAATCAGACTGAATACGATGTAATCAATAATTTTATTAATTAGCTAGCCACTGTGAATAATGTAAAATGTCAAATGTTAAAAGCTATTCTTGAAAATGAAGCCTTGGTATACCCTTTGAAAGATACTGATGATCAAGATATCCTGACAACTTCTGTTCATAACGGAAAGCCTATTGAAATTGAACCAGGCAAGATTTTAAACATCAATGATAGTCTGGACAGTGACCAACAGCAAAATCTCATTCAAGTTCTGCAAGAATATAAAGGGGCTTTTTCTTGGGACTACCCAGACGTGAAGGGAATAAACCCGCAATTATGTATGCATCATATCTACACCGAAAAGGATGCTTTTCCCATCCAAAAGCCTCAACGAAGACTAAATCATCATCTCAAATATATTGTAAAAGAAGAACTACATAATTTTTTGGACATGAATTTTATTTTTCCGATTTCGGATAGTAAGTGGGTCTCTCCACTAGTATTTGTTCCCAAGAAAAATGGGAAGTGGCACATCTATGTGGATTATAGGGAATTGAAAAAATCCACGCATAAATTCCTTGATATATTGGAAGGAAAATAATTATTTTCCTTTATTAATGGCTTCAACAACTATAATCATATCCAAATTGCCCCTGAAGACTAGGACAAAACCACCTTTACCTGCCCATGGAGTAAGTTTTCTTACAGAGTATTACCGTTTGGTTTATGCAATGCCCCAGCTACATTTCAGAGGGACATACTTAGTATTTTTGTTGATCTAATAAATGAGGGACTTGAAGTTTACATGGACGACTTCACCCCATATGGGGACAACATTGACCAAGTGCTATAAACATTAGAGAAGGTTTTGGAATGATGCATCGCCAACTAGTTGTGTTTAAGTAGCGTAAAGTGTCACATGATGATCACAAAAGGCGTAATCCTGGGACACTACATTTCTGCAGCTAGGATATAGGTAGATCCAGTGAAGATAGAGGTAATTCTCCTACTACCTACACCATGTACTTAGATGGAGGTACATAGCTTCCTCAGATATTCAGGTTACTATCGTAGGTTCAAAATTTTCTTTTCACAAATCGTTGCGCCTTTGTATGCTTTAATGGTAAATGTTGAATCTAAATGGTCTGATAAATGTGACACTACCTTTACAGATTTGAAGAAATTAGTTTCGACAGCACTAGTATTGCATGGACCTAATTGGGAGCTACCCTTTCATATCTCTATAGACGTGTCAGATGCAGCAATAGGCGATGTCCGTGGCCAAGAGGAGGATAGAAAGCTTTATGCTATTTACTATATCAACAAAAATATTACTGCTATTGAACTTAGTTATACAGAGCTTGATATCACCATTAAAGATCATCCAGGGAAGGAAAACCCAGTCGTGGATTTTCTATCTCGAGTTCCAAAGATAAATGATCTGCTGGCAGTGGATGACTAGTTTCCAAATGAACATTTTTTTGCCATAGTAGTTAAAACACCATGGTATGCAGATGTAGCAAACTATCTGGTGGTAGGAAAGCTGCCCAGACACTTGACAACAAGGGAAAGGAAATAGATTGTCCAGCGCAGTGCCCAATTTTGTTGAATTGGTGGATACCTTTTTCATATAGGGTCTGATATGTGCATATGCAGAAGCATTTGTGAAGATGAAATCTACGACATCCTTAAGGCCTGCCATGATGAGCCTTGTATAGGACACGTCAAAAATCGTAGAACTGGGCACAAGGCACTACAAATGGGCTATTATTGGCCCACTATTTTTAAAGACGCTAATCAATGTGTCCAAGCTTGTGATATCTGCGAGAGGATGGGCCATCCCTATCAATCTAATGAAATGTTGCTGCAACCACCATTGGTAATAGAATCTTTCGAATGATGGGCATTGTATTTTATTGGCCCATTTCATCTGCTATCAAACCAAAAAGCCTACATACTGGTTGCTACAGACTATGTAACAAAGTGAGTAGAAACAGTAGCTTTGCCAAGAGCTATGGAAGAAGCCATGACTAATTTCATTTTCAAGTTATTTGTGTGGTATGATTTAACTAGGGAAGTGATAACAGATGGAGGAGGGAAATTCTTAGGACGTAATATTACAACCACTCTATGGAACCACCACATCACACATAGAGTCACTTCCCCATATCACCCACATGCAAATGGGCAGGTTGAAAGCACTAATAAGGTCATCAAAGCAATTCTGACCAAGATAGTTTCGACACATCGGTGGGGCTGAGCTGCTAGACTGCTAGAGGCCTTATGGGCCTATTGCACAACTTGGTGAAATACTATTGGATATTCTTCGTACCAACTTGTATTTGGAAAAGAACCTATCTTTCCTATTGAATTTGAAATAAAGACTCTCAAAATATCCTAGGAAGTGGGACTGGATCTGACGGAGGCCCAAACTAAATGACTTCAACAAATAAATGAATTGGATGAAGTTTGACTACTTGCTCTACAATGCACCGCAATTATTCAGTAGCAAAGGGCTAAGTGGCATGACAGTCTTATTAAAAATAAGAGGTTTTAGAAAGGAGATTGGGGCTCCTCTATGATTCCAGATTTCAAGACTTTCCACGTTAGTTACAGACAATGTGGCTTGGCCCATATGAAATTCAAGAGGTACACAACAATGGCACTCTCACTCTGACCACCATTGATTAGTCTGGCCATTCTTTCTGGGTGAATGGACATTGAGTACGTCTTTATCATAAAACACTGACCAAAACATATTTTTTCTAACAGGTACATGATGATCCCACTATGCAAATTTTAGCTGCAGGGAGTAATGACCTGACAACTTTACTTTCATAAAAATTTATCTCTTTTCAGCTGTAAATAATCTCTCTCTCTCTCTCTCTCTCTCTCTCTCTCTCTCTCTCTCTCTCTCTCTCTGGTGTGTTTATTGATGTTCAATAAATTGAACAATTGTTGTTCAGTCAATTGAACATCCGCTGTTCAGAAGAATGAACAACTCCGATGTATTTTTGGTGTGTTTTCTGTTCAATTAATTGAACAACTGTTGTTTGGTAGAACGAAAAGCTACGATTTCTTTTTGGTGTAATTGTTGTTCAATCAATTGAAAAATTGTTATTCAATCAATTGAACAACTGTTGTTTGGTAGAACGGACATCTTTGATTTCTTTTTTTGGTGTGTTTAATAATTGTTGTTCAATCAATTGAACGACTGCTATTAAGTCAATTGAACAGTTGTTGTTTAGTAGAACAAACAACTTTGATTTCTTTTTGGTGTAATTTATGTTCAATCAATTGAATAGTTGTTGTTCAGTCAATTGAACAACTACTGTTCGATAGACCGAACAACTCCGATTTCTTTTTGGTGTGTATGTTGTTCAATCAATTGAACGACTACTATTCATTCAATTGAATAGTAACTATTGTTTGGTAGAAAGAACATCTCTGGTTTATTTTTGATGTGTTTTCTATTCAATCAATTGAATAGCTTCTATTTGATATAACGAACAACTTCGATTTCTTTTTGGTGTGTATGTTGTTCAATCAATTGAACATTTGTTGTTCAGTCAATTGAACAGTTGTTGTTTAGTAGAACGAACAGTTGTGATTTTTTTTGTGATCAATAATTGCTGCTCCAATAAAGACACAATTGTCGTTCAATCTTAATCAAGCAGCCATTCCCCCCCCCCCCCTGCCCATGCTTCCTATCAAAACCATCTTTTTTGATTAAGAATTTGTACCCAATATAGAGGAAAAATAGTAATATCAATACCATTACGACTTGTAAAACCTTTGATGGTTATCTTTATCCCAAAACTGACCTGGTTCATCTATATAATGACTGGCTGAATATATTCTCCTTGGACATATCAAAAAATGATTCACTATCTTAATACCATGTTGGTTTATCTTTTACACTTTCAATTGATAATTCCCTTTGGTATGATGATATAGGGATAAAATCATAACTTCCATTGGCATTTTTTACTTCTCGCGCCATCCCTAACTCTAAAGGAGTAAATGAGCCTCCCTCCCTTTACAATAAAAATATGGAAATAGAATACAAATCTTCTTAAAGAGGATAGGGGGTCTCATTATGAACCAACCTACCATGGTCATAAGGATGTAACAAGTGACATTCCATTCTAGCCACCACACCAGGGTAATGACCTTCCAGATAGCCAAAACTGACAGAAGGATAGGAGGTCTCATCACGAGCTGACCTGATCGCTTTGTTATATCCTGGTGAATGGCACTATTCTTATCTAGTTACCATGATAGCATAGTGGTCTCTTTATAGCAATATATATATATATATATATATATATATATATATATATACTAAATGGAGGATTCTAGCTCAATTTTGGGTTAAAATGGAACCTTGTTGAGGCTATGAATGTTTGCTGGTAGTAGTGGCTCTGCTTGTGGTATTGAAGTTCTATGTTACATTACTAATTATTCTTTATCCCATTATTTCCTATTGATTCATTTCTAAGGGTGAATTTAGCATTTGAACAATGCTTATAACTATATTAACCAATATGCATGGTAAATTATACTTTTATATGAATTATATCAATATTGTCTGATCAATCGATACTAGTAGCCGTTAGCATCTATCATCGGTCATGATTTCTTCATACCTTTTCCACCTAAGAAAATATCTTTTCACATAATGATCAATTCTCTGTTTTATGCCTTTTTGCGGTCATTTCCCATCTTCGCGACTTGTATTGCTCTAACCAATTTTTTGTTGTATTCACGCCGCTCTAAATATTTTATTGCTGCAATTATGAATCCCCAACGTCCTTTCCCTTTTTCCCATGCTTTATGGTCATGGATGCCCCTTTCTGATTGGAAGGGGGAAGGTATGCATTATGGATAACATGCATGATAATTATCAACATGGTTTCTAATTGGAGGGGGGAAGGTATGCATTATGGATAGCATACGTAATAATTATCAAGCTGCGGCAAATACTACTAATGTGAAAATAAACACATCATTGCCTTTTAATAATAACTTTAAAGCAACGTTGTTTCTCTTTTAATAACAACTCTAAAGTTTTGTATACGGTTTATTGTGTTGTTTCAAAATGAGAAATTATGAGAAAGCACATACAAAAGTGTGAAGTTGGGGTACTGAGGCACAAAAACCATGGGAGGAAAATCTATGTGTAGTGAACCTATAGTACTCCGGGTAACAAAATAGGCTCACGAAATTCTTGAGCACGCCGATTGGCTCCAGTACCTGGCCAAATTACAAGGATTCCATAATGAAATAACACTTGAATTCTTGCAAAATATACAGTATGGACACACAACGGTGAAGGGAAAAAATATAACAAATTATAAAGAAGTTATAGCTAAGGTCTCTGGACTTTCAGCAGAAGGCACAAAATGGACTGATAAGCATGTTCTCCTGCATGACGTAGTCGCAGTATTCCAAGACCCAGATGAACTATTGGTACGAAAAGGCAAAGGGATTCACCCCACATCTTCAAAGGAACCATGGCAGGAATTGGTGACCATTGTTTAGAGGTACATCACTTGTGACGGATGTCAAGATATGGTAAAACCTTGACAACTCAAATTGTTAGCCGTTCTTAAGCAGAAAATTATAGTTAATTTTCCATTCTTTTTAAATTCCTTATTGCATGACATTATTAGTCGGGTTAGGAATGTTAGGATATTCCGACACATAGGAAATAGTTAAGTACAACTTGGTCTAGTATAGAGTTAGGTAAAGTGTGTTTCTTTACTATGTACATTTTGTGACTTACAATCCGACGGTCATGATATGTAGTGATCTGACGGTTCATTCTCTCCTCAGTATTACCGACACTTGATCCGTGGCTTAACACCCGATTGGTCCATGATCTCTATTTAAAGAGCATGGAGGGTCATTTGTAGGTTAACCGTTCATGAGAGAAGCTTATGTAAATTTTCATTCTTTTATTAATAAATTGCCTGAAGTGGTCGCGTTGGCTCAGGCCTTGGACTGTTTCCCTCTTTGAGGGTTTTAACCACGTCAAAAGTACTAGTGTATATATCTGCGATCTGTTTGTGAGCGGTATCCTTTGGTGTTCTGTCTGAGGAACTTACCCTGTAAATTCCTACATGGTATCATAGCTATTTGAGGGTCGCGTCCATTGGTGATCCAAATCTGAAGCTAGTAGAACTGCATCCGACTACCGTTTCCTAGATCTACTATTTCTGACTGCTTTCGGGCCGAGAGTACTGCTCTGTTGTGTTGGGAGCATCTGTTCGAGTGAGAAACCCCTTTTGTTTCACGCGAAAAGGTTTCCGGTAGCCCTAGCTGTGTCATTTTTAAGATCTAGAGGTATACAGTGTTTGTTTGCAGTTTACAGTTATTTTCTCTCTGTTTATTTCGATTTTTAGTTTATTTAGCCTTTTTTATTACTGAATCTATACCTTTCATTTATGTGTATGCTCTTTGCCCTGTGACTCTATGCGATCTGGGCAAATCAGAAACAAAAAGGAAGGATTTTTTTCATGCGTATGCTCTTTTCCGCTGCGCCTTAGTGTGATCTCGGAAAATCAGAAACATTGAGGAAAATATTTAGTTTCCGGCTAAAGCTAACTTCGAGCCGCAAGGTTCGTTTTTGAAAATATTTAGTTTCCGGCTAAAGCTAACTTCGAGCTGCAAGGTTTGTTTTTGAAAATATTTAGTTTCCGGCTAAAGCTAACTTCGAGCCGCAAGGTTATTTTTTTTTATATGTCCGTGTTGGGTTTTTTTTTGTTTTGTAGGGAAAAAGAGCTTTCTCAAAGCAAGCACGCAACCCAAAGCATCAACCCCCCCCCCCCCCTCTCTCTCTCTCAAACTTTTTATATAGCTCACTTGGTGCAAAGCTAATTTATGAGAGTAGAGGTCTTGGGTTCAAGTCTCCATTTTGTGGGGGCGGATTTTTCATTTCCACACATTCCCACACTTTGTCGATGACTTCATCAAATTTTCTTCAAAAAGCCATAACTTCTTCATCCGGAAGCCGTTTTTAGAACCGTTTTTTTTTAAACAACCTAATTTTTCGAGATATTTCAATTGAAACACTTAGTTTCAGCATATATAGCTTCAGTTTTTTTTTTTAATGGAAAGTCCATGCCAAGTTATTCTTGACAGCACCAACTACTTCCAATGGTGGTCCTACATTGTGGATTTACTTAGAAGTAAAGGTCTTTACATAATAGCCACAGGCCAAGAGACCAAACCGAAAGATGAAGACAAGGCAGCTAAATGGGAAAGTAGGCAAGACCAAGCACGTGGGTTGATAGGGATGTCTATTTCTCCAGATCTTAGATTCCATATTGCAGAACTTAATACTCTTGATGAAGCAATGAAACAGATTACTAAAGTCTTTGGAATTAAAAATGAACTTAAAGCCCATCAACTTGAAAATGAATTGCTTACATTGGACCCCAATAATTTTTCTTGCATTGAAGATTTTTTGTCCAAGTTCAAGACCCTTAGACTTCTCTTGGAAGGTGTTAAGGTTAAGAAAGAAGATAGTAGCCTTATCTACTCCATTCTTACTATGTTGGGACCAGCCTATTTTGTGTTTGTTTCCACCTTCCATTCTACAAGAGAAGCCTTCATTTCTCAAGGACAAGCCTACAAGTCCCCTTCCTTTCATTCCTTTTGTGATTCTTTAATAAGAGAACAATAGAAACTCTTCTAAGAAAGCGTTAGCCACCCAGCAGCAACCAAATTCAAAGAATCCTAAGAAGTCGTATCCTAAAAGGAATGGTCCTAAAACAAACAAGGGTCCTAAGCAATTTCCGCCTCAAAATGAAAAATCATTTCAACAAAATGATAAGACAAATAAAAACAAATGGAAGAAGTCTGATAGACATTACAACTTTTGTAATCGAGATGGCCACTTAGAATCCAAATGCTTTAAGAAGATGGAAGCCTTGGAAGCAGCAATTAAGAAGCAGAACATCCATTTGGAGCAATCTTCAACTTCAACTTCATCTTCAGGAATGGCACTTTCTGCATGTGGTTGTCAAGCATCTTGGTCTGGCTATGCACTAAATGTATCTTCTTCTTCTCATTCTCATGAGTGGCTCATTGATTCTAGAGCTTCTTATCACATGGCCAAAAACAAAGCCATGTTTTCTTCTTTAAATGATTGTAACACCAAAATATATATGTTGGTGATGATAGATCTCTTAGTGTTGTAGGGACTGGAACTGTTCATCTAGACAATGGTCAGTTTAATGATGTATTATGTGTTCCAACCTTATCCTGCAACCTTCTATCTGTATATCAGATAACCCATTCAGGGGAAGGTAAAATCGTTGAATTTTCACCTCACAATGTTGTAATTAAGGACCTAAGAGATCCTAGATAGAATTTAGCTACTAGCATTGCTAATGATTCTACAAGGTTGTATAAGTTTCACAACTTTGGGTCATCAAATATTCCCTCAGTATTTGTTGCTCATAATGATGAAGTGAGCAAACTTTGGCATGAGCGATTTGGTCACTTAAACTATCGCTCTCTTCAGAATCTATGTAAAGAAAATATGGTGACAGGTCTTCCCATGGTATCTTGTAGAGATGGTGTTTGTTTCAGATGTGTACTCGGAAAACATCATCGGGACAGTTTTGAAAAATGTGACTCTTGGCACGCCTCAGGCCCTTTACAGCTTGTGCATAGTGATTTATGTGGTCCACTTCCAGTTGCTTCATTCTATGGCTACAAGTATTTCTTAACTTTCAGACGCACTTGGGTATACTTCTTAAAACTCAAGAGTGAAGTATTTAACATGTTCTTGGCCTTTAAGGCCTTTGTTGAAAAACAATCTGGACATCAAATTCTTAAGCTAAGATCTGATAATGGCGGAGAATATGTTAAAAACACATTCATCAACTTTTGCACTGAGAATGAAATTCAAATGCAACATACTGTTCCATATACTCCACAAAAAAATGGTGTAGCTGAAAGGAAGAATTGCACCTTAAAGGAAATGGCTAATTGTATGATTCAAGCTAAAGGACTTAGTCTTAATTATTGGGCAGAAGCAATTAACTGTGCAAATTACATAATAAATCGCACTCATACTAAGGTTTTAAAGAATATCACTCCAAAAGAAGCATGGAGCTCAATCAAACCAGATGTAAGTCACTTTCGTGTTTTTGGAAGTGAAGCATGGGCCCATATTCCAGATGAGAAACATAAAGCTTTAGAACATAAGAGTGAAAATTGTATTTTTTTTGGATATTCTGAAGATGTCAAAGGATATAGACTTATTCCACTTAAGTCCAAAAATGTTATCATTAGAAGAGATGTAAATTTTGCTGAAAATATATCGGCCTGTGAGCCTAGTTCGGCGGATGTGCCACCTCTCCCTATCTCTTCTACTTTTGAAAATATTTCTTCTTCAGATGATGAAAGCGAGGATGAAAATTCTCCCCCACCTTCTCAGGATCCTCCTTCAGTTCCTCAGCTTCCAAAATGGGTCTGTGCTACTCAGGATGCAGCAGGTGATCTTGCCTGTGATCCTACAGATCAGCGACGTACATGTTCTCAGTTCGAGAGAGCCTCTTCTTTACTGGCTCAAGATTTAGTGAATTATGATCCTGAAACATTTGCAGAAGATTCAGGCCATCCAGATCGGGAAGCATCTATGAATGAAGAATATCATTCAATATTGGCAAATGATACATGGGATCTTGTTCCTCTACCAAAGGGACGAAAACTTGTTAGATGCAAATGGATTTACAGAACCAAGTATGGAACAAATGGGAAAGTTGATAAACATAAATCTCGTCTTGTTGCTAAGGGTTTTTTCACAAGTTGAAGGCATTGACTATACTGAAACCTTCTCCCCTGTTGCCAAAATGAACTCTATCCGCCTTGTTCTTTCCCTTGCTGCCTCTTTCAAATGGGAAGTCCATCAGATGGATGTTAAATCCGCCTTCTTGCATGGGGACTTGCATGAAGAAATCTATGTCGAACAACCTATTGGCTTTATACAAATAGACTCCAGCCTTGTATGTCGGCTTAAGAAATCCCTTTATGGTCTCAAACAAGCTCCTCGAGCTTGGTATGCCAAAATGGATAACTTTCTTCTAGAAAATGGCTTTCTAGGTGTCATTCTGACAATACTGTCTACACTAAGAAAGTGGGCAAGTCTCTTATCATTCTTTTTCTTTATGTTGATGATCTTATCCTGACTGGTAGTGATCCCAACCTTATAAACCATGTGAAGTCTAGCCTTAAAAGGAAGTTTGAAATGACAGACTTAGGACACTTACATTATTTTCTTGGTCTTCAAGTCTTGCAATCCAAGGAAGGTATTTCCCTTTCCCAATCCAAGTATGCCTGTGATATTCTACGCCATTTTCACATGGAAGACTGTGAGCCAACCCCTTCTCCCTTTCAGTCTGGAGTCAAACTTTCAGTCACTTGTACTTCTCCTGAAGTTGATGCTACCTTATACCATCAACTTGTAGGAAAACTTTTGTATCTAACTCATACTCGTCCTGACCTTTCCTTTGTTGTTGGTATTGTTGCTCGGTTTATGCAAAACCCACGTCAAAGTCATTGGAAAGCAGCTAAAAAAATACTTCATTATGTTCGATGTACAATTCAGTTTGGGATTCATTATAGTTCCGAAGCATCTCCTCTATTGGTTGGTTTCACTGATTTCGATTGAGCTGGTGACCCTGATGATTGGAAGTCTACTGCAGGTTATGTGTTCACTCTTGGTTCAGGACCTATTACATGGGCTTGCAAGAAACAAGGTGCCATTTCTATTTCTTCAGCAGAAGCAAAGTATCGTGGTGCTGTAGAAGCTAGTAAGGAAGCCTTGTGGATTCGTCAGATCCTGTCAGAGTTTGGCTTTCAGCAGCAGCATCCGACTACACTTTGGTGTGATAATCAAAGTGCCATTCAATTATGGAAAGATCCAGTCCAACATCAGTGCAGCAAACACATTGAACTGCACATGCACTTCATCAGAAGCTCATTCATGACCATGTTCTTGAAGTGCAATATTGTTCAACAGATGATCAAGTTGCAGACATCTTTACAAAGGCTCTCACAGAGGCAAAGTTCACTAAACTTCGATTTATGGTTGGAGTTCAGGAAGTTGTCACTAAGGGGGGATAGGCTCTAGTGCCTCCTTCCTTCTCCTATTGTGTCATATTTGTAAATCCTTCAATCCTATCCCAAGTTGTTCTTAAGGGGGGATGTTAGGATATTCCGACACATAGGAAATAGTTAAGTACAACTTGGTCTAATATAGAGTTAGGTATAGAGTTAGGTAAAGTGTGTTTCTTTACTATGTACATTTTGTAACTTACAATCCGACGGTCACGATATGTAGTGATCCGACGGTTCATTCTCTCCTCGGTATTACCAACACTTGATCCGTGTATTAACATCCGATTGGTCCATGATCTCTATTTAAAGAGCATGGAGGGTCATTTGTAGGTTAACCGTTCATGAGAGAAGCTTATGTAAATTTTCATTCTTTTATTAATAAATTTCCTGAAGTGGCCGCATTGGCTCAGGCCGTGGACTGTTTCCCTCTTTGAGGGTTTTAACCACGTCAAAAGTACTGGTGTATTGATCTATGATCTGTTTGTGAGTGGTGTCCTTTGGTGTTCTGTCTGAGGAACTTACCCTGTAAATTCCTACAAGGAACGCTAAAGATCCACATTCTGTCATCAACCATCATGATCTAATTAACTTAATTATTATTCATGGATTGGCCTAGCAACAATTAACTTGGGATAACTTTGTAAATCTTTCCTTAACCCCACTAGAAGAAAACCCAAATGCACAAACAGGGATAGATGATAGAAACATTGATAACACAGATACTGAATAATAGAGAGTAAAGGTAACAAGTCCAAAAAGGGTAAGAAAAAGAAGGAATCCTTCCTTGGCCTTTGGCCTAATGAAATGTAGGCATTCTGCAAGGATAAATGCACAATAGTGTACCCCAATTCCAACAAAAGAAGCAGGGTTGTCGCATACGCCCTCTCTAAACCACAAGATGATTTTATGCAGGAATATGAGGAAGAAATGGCTCGAATATTGGGGAATTTGGGTACATATTGTGAAGAAAAGGATCCATCTGGAAACTCTATAGGACAAAATCATTCCCTTAACCAGTCTGCCTCTCTTGGCAGTTCATGCCATATTGAAAAGTTTCCATCTGCTGATAATTTGGAGGATCGAAGGGAATCAGTTCCCTCTATGAATGAGTCCCCTAAGAAAGAAGCCCATGCAGAAGAAACCCTTGAAGATGAAAATCAATCAGGAGATACTGTTCCATTGGAGTCCCCTGAGAAAGAAGCCCATGTAGAAGAAACCCTTGAGGATGAAAATCAATCAGGAGATACTGTTCCATTGGAGTCCCCTGAGAAATAATCCCATGCAAAAGAAGACCTTGAAGACGAAAATAAATCAGGAGATATTGTTCCATTGGAACATAACCTTGATATTGGCACAACTCCTCATGAACCTGAAATAAACACAATTGTACCATATCCAATCGAAAACCCCATGAAGAAGAAAAAATCGTACAAGGCCAAATTAAGGAAGTTGATTAAGAAATATAGGAAATTGAAGAAAACAGTCAAACAATTGAGAGAATGGTTAAAAGAAGCAGATAAGGCTCGGAAACCGAAAGTGGAATTAGAAACTATGGGGACCCAAATAGAACAATGTCCTTTGGAGGATATTGAGACTCAGACTGAAAGTCTTTGTGTTGGTTCAATGAAGACCCAAACAGACTTTCCTACCACAGATGTTGTTGTTCAAGCCGATTTTGAGGAGAACGCCTAGGAAAATTTCTATATGCCCCAAGAAACAACCAAAGTTGTTGTTCAAACTAATTCAGTGACAACACATTATAATGAAACTCAGACAGAGGAAGCACTTCACTATGTTCCTTTGGTAAGAGAAGTTATTATCCTAAAATTGCAGAATGAATTAAGAAAGACCCAATAGGAGTTGGCTCAACATAAGAAATAAGTAGTACCGTTACAAATACACCAATAGTTGCAGAAGAAATTTGATGAACTTACTGCAATAAAAGACGAGACTTTTCCCAGCTTCAAAGATGAGCACAAGAAATCAGAGAAAGCACAATCCCAACTTCAGAAGGCCATGGAAAAAATTGAAACTATTTGTTCTCTTTACTCTGATTCTTTGTCTTGCCGGTCACCTACCACTAATTATGCAATATTATTGTTGGAAAGGTACCTATTGCTGAAAGTTAAAGTTGTCAGGGCTAGTAAGCCAACACAATTCAAGACCACTTCACAATTCATCCAATGTTTTGAAGGAACACAATGAGCAAGTACAATGCCTTCTATGCATTATAGTTGCACAATTTTTACTTGGAGGATGAACTAGATAGTAATCCTAGTCCCTTCATTGGGGACATTTAATTTCAAGCTTTCCTCTCTTTTGCTACCAGTCAGGTTAAATGGGCTAAAGCCTGTAACATTTTTCAGAAAAGGGAACATGGTATAGATTTATGGGTCAGAGGAGAATCCATGAAACCCTTACTTCTTTTTGTCCAATGGAAAAGGTTTATGCAATGAGAGGGACTTGTGGCTAAATTGGGACCACTCCATACAGATGTTATAAAAGAAGGAAGAGAATATTTTCAGGACATTAAGGACGTTTGTTGGCAGCAAGGCAAATATGGGAAGCTTCCACCAACAATATAAAAAACCAGGATTCGTTTGGGTAAAAAAACTTTAAAGCTGTTGTTGCTTGCCCAAACATGTACAACAATATGGTCCTAGGCATGGGTCCTACCTGGATAGGATATCATTATAGATGTCCTATTATTTGGTACCCCCCTAGAAGGGTATTATTGTGATTATGATTTTCCAAATTACCATATAAATAATGCTTTTGCAATACTTAAAACAAAAAAATGGTTTTAGGCTATATAAACAAGAATTTTATCCTGCCTATTCTTTGACACAACTGCACCTCAACCATATTATTGCATGAGGACATGCAAAAAGGTAAGCAGGATATTATATTGGGCCATGGAAAAGGTATTTTTTATGCTCATATTATCTTAATTAATCATTCATATTTATATTTTTCTCATCATTTTAGAAACGAATTTAGAAGAAACGAGTGTAGAAGCCGAATAAAAGAAATAATTAACGAATTGTGTAATTTTGGGCATAAAAGTTAACTTTCGTTATTTTTATATGCAGGAATATGAATTGAATGATTTTTGTTCAAACAACGGAACAACAATGACCAAGAAAAGAAAAAGGACAATGTTTCGTTCATGAAGGCTAGCGAAAAACCAGGGGAATCGAGTTTATTTTGTAATAAAATCTGGTTTTCGGTTGCGAAATCCTCAGGATCTCCTGATCCTAAGGATTCGTTACTATCCATTTGTATCTCATAGGTTATATAAATTCGACAGGTGAAATAGAATAGGCTAGAGCAGCATTGGGAGATTGTAACTTTCATTTTGACATAGAGTAATCTCGCTACGGTGATATTGTATCTTTATTATTGAATTTAATGAGAAAGGCTGTGTTTTACCTGTAATCGCATTCTGAGTGTCTTTCGGCAGTGACTTATGGAGACTCTGAATTCACTTGCATAGACAATGATGAACACTCTTGAAATAAACAAACTTACCCTGGGTTGATAATTAATGTAGGTATTAAGGTCGCTTTTAATAGTCATCTTAGTGCACCAACATAGTGCATCATATATTGGGGGATTGGAGCCTGATATTTCAATTAGATTCCTATATATGTATCCCATCTAGAGCTTTGTTCTCCCATTTTATGAGAACCTATTGGAAGTTATGGCCTCTTATGGACGATAGTCAAGGCTCCCAAAACAGAGTTCCTTGTATTGTGTCAAGCTCCTTAAAAAATGAATCAAGGTTCTCATAGTAGATTTCCTTGTCTTGTGTCAAGCTCCTTAAAAAATAAAGCAAGGTTTTTTAGATCAGAGTTCCTTTACTTGTGTCAAGCTCGTTTAAAAATGAAACAAGGTGTCATGAGCATGGTTCTTTTCCTATGTCAAGCTCATTAAAAAATGAAACAAATCCCCTTCCAATTCGAGTCTTTGATTAGATCTTGTAAATTCCCAATCGAGTCTTTCACTTGATCTCGTAAATCAACCTTTATTCCATCCACTTGTTAGTAACCAGTTTTCTACTTAGGTGAATGAAATTAAGCATGGGGAGAATGTACCTCGAATTGAGTCATTATGCTGGGGGCATGCAAACTTATCTTAAGTATGGTTTTTTCTTTGTTTCAAGATTTTGTAAAAATGGAACCAAATCTCAAGCATAGTTTGTCTCCATTTCAAGCTTGTGTAAAAACAAAACCAATCTCAAACATAGTTTTTCTTTGTTTCAAGCTTGTGCAAAAATGAAACCAATCTCAACCATAGTTTTTCTCCATTTCAAGCTTGTGTAAAAATGAAACTAAATCCAATCATAGTTGTTTCTCATGTTTTAAGATTGTGAAAAAATGAAACCATATTCAAGTATCCTCAAGCATAGTTTCCCATGTTTCAAGCTTGTGTAAAAATGAAACCATTCCCACTTTACCTCTCGTGATTTCCATTTTTATCAACCTTTTCTTACTATTCGAGCCTTGTTTTTTTCATTCCATCGTCACCATCTCTTTGGAAGATCATATACTTTCACTTGGTTTTTTTACCCTTTCCTCGAGAATATTTTCAATGAGTGGTCTTATTAGCTAGCCTCTTGACCTTTACATGTTTGAGTAGTTCCATCATGACTGGAACTAGTTTCTATCCTCTTAAACCACTCATTCCTCTAGGAGGAGTCTTCTTTTAGCTCTTTTCAGAATCCCAAAATATGAAAATATTGCCAAGCACTTATCTTTTTGAAATCGTTAAAGTAAATTAAAATATGTCTACTCAATATAAGTTTAATCCTTTTTTGGACTGAGATAGACTAGCTACAAAAAATGAATACCTTAGTAAAAAATGGCTAAGAGGTTCTCTTGAGTATTGTATTCTACCTTTCCAGAATTAAGAGACTATCTACGAAAAGGGACATCTTGAGTTTTTTTTTCACCTCTTTTTCAAACTCTTTAAGCATGAAAAATATGTCAAGTTACCCCTTTGTTGGACTCATAATACTAAAAATATGAATAACTTGTCAACCAAGCTACTCCTTTCTAGGGCTCATTATAAATATTGTGATGGATTCATCCAAAGGATGAACTTATACAATAAGCATATGATATTATCTTCAATATTGAGATTAAAAATAAAGAGCTACTCGCTACAAATAGTGGCGAAAAATTGAAGGAAACATATATCCTGTATTTTACATAAAAGGCAGCATGTTGCTCTTGAACATGACACTTATCTATATCTCATGTCCGGTTTGGGGTATCCTCACTCGTCACTTGCCTTATTGGATTTGGGGAATACATTTGCCTCTCATTTGATTATATCCTATTGTGACCATGACGTTTGATCCTATTTTGAGTCAAATTTTGCCAAATTACGGAGTCGTGTTGCCGATATGTTCAAGAGAAGTCCCACCTGCAAATTCAAACCACTTCTACTTGTTTTTGGCCTTGAATATGCCCATTTTTACACCGTATAACACCATTATTCATAGCCTAAATTTCTATACTTTACACTCATTTCATATCATAATTTGACAACTTGCTACCAATTCATATCCTACACTTCATGGTTGATTATCATTAGTTTTCTTAGCTTTTCTATGATTAGAGATGATTTTGTCATGATTTACTAATGACGTTTTTGCTAAGTTCATTTGTCACAGGGTTCCATTGCCAAAATTCTTCATGAGTCAATTAAACTAAGTTGCTACAAGTTAAAATATCAATTTGTGATCAAATGGGAAAGAATCTCAAGATTCCGAGACTTGGATCTTGTTCAAAATACCCTCATTCATGTAACCCAGAAACCATTTGTCAAAATTCATCACCAACAAGAAGTTATGTTCAAAACAATTTTAAGTACAAAATCAGTGCTTGCATAAGTACATAATCGCTGAATGATTTGGGTTCGGTTCTGACCGGATCAGGTCTGAACAATTCGGGTTCGGTTCTGAATATTTCTGGGTCCACGTTGAGGACAACAACTTTGATGGATTTTATGTGTGCTAAAATGGAAATTAGTTCCTCCAGCTATGCTATGATTAGGATGAACCCAACCATCATCCATTTGAAGACTCTCTAGAAGATTGCATATGATTTCTTTGCCGTTGCATTTTCTTTTTCTGAGTTTTTGGTTGTTCTTTGTTTCCATCAGTTGCACCTTATAAAATATGATTCTCTACATGTAGTTGGTAGGAGCTGGGAGTATAGGGAGAAATCAGAAAGATTGTATGTAATCCTGTTTACGTTATGAATACAATGGAAGCTTTTTTGAAGTTTGTTTAAATGCATGATTGTTGAACCATAACACAAAACTTTGATTCTGCACTCAATCTGTTGTAAGTATTAATGGGTTTTCTTTGTTTTTTAAAAGATTATTTGTTAAGTTATGGTATGTTCTATGCTTATAACCATTTACTTCTTTTTCTTATTATATTCCACTGATTAGCAATCACATGTACATAAAGTAAAGTGCAGATAGAACATTAAACAATCGACAGAAAACAAGCCAAGACAAGAGACATAAGATGTGGCGGCTAGCCAGGGACAAACCCCACAATGTGTGGGGAAACCCTTTGATCAAATCTTCTTTTATCTTCAATAATTCAGTAGAGAGAAATAGTACAATAAATATGATTCATATCAGCAGTAGCAAACCCTAGATCAGTATCATCAACATTAGCGGCTTCATTATCAAACTAGGGCAGACCATATCTCACAAACCGACAGTCGGATTGACTTCATTCCACCACCAAAAGTTTCGGCTTCCAGAGGAGGTTCAGATGAACCTACAGCGCAGTTCAGATGAGGAGATCTTCTAGGCCACGCAAGTCAATATTTACTTCTGTAGTTGCAGCTTTAGTTTCAGCAGTTTCCGGCTTCAAACTAGGGCAGTCGGTATCTTGCAAACCGTTCATCGGATTGACTTCATTCCACCACCAAAAGTTGTGGCTTTCAAAGGAGATTCAGATGAAACTATAGTGTAGTTACAAAGAGGAGATCTTATAGGCCACGCAAGTCAATCTTTACTTCTGCAGTTGCAGCTTCAAATTCAACAGCTTCCGGCTTCACATGTGTGAGAGAGAGAGAGACCCATTTCAGCGCAGTAGAGAAGAGACTCATATCTGCGCAGTAGAGAGAGAGAGATGTGATGAGATGAGTGAGTCCAAATGAGGAAAAGTTCTCTTATATTTATACACACGTTGGTGGGTGAATAGATGCGAATGTTGGGCTTCTGAGCCTACATGAGTTGTAGGTCGGCTTGATAATAATTCCATAATCAAAATAAATTCATATCTCCATGAATACTTATCGGAATTGGATGATCTTTATATCAATCCTACACCTCTCAATGAGAGGAATATAATTAAAATATTATTAGCCATGAATAAGATGACCCACATGAAGTTTTGCCCTGGTTGCCAATTTTAACACTCCCTCTCAACCATGGAGAACTTCATCTGCAATCTGTCTATCGGTCGTTACTATTCATCCATCAAATGCACTGCCTTGAACAGCCTGACCCTTGCCCTGCTCTGCTCTATTCTTCCTATTCTGCTTTGTCTTGTTCTGCCCTGCACTGATCTGTATTGTTTTGCTCTGTTTTTCTCTGCTCTTGCGTTGTTCTGTTCTACTCTGCTTTTGTCTGAATTATGAAGAAGAAGAAATGATCGAGGATGTATCATACTGACTCAAAGTCAGTCTCAGAGTATGTACCACTGGTCCCAGACCAGTCTCAACCAACCCAAAGTCAGCGTCATAGTGAGTACAACTCCAATGGTCCCAGACCAATATCATCCTCCACTGACTCAAAGTCAGTCTCAGAGTATGTACCACTAGTCCCAGACCAGTCTCAACCGACCCAAAGTCAGCGTCATAGTATGGTACAACTCCTACCACTGGTCCCAGACCAGTATCATTGATCCCAGATCAATGGAGGTCATCCTAGCGTAGGGAGTACCGTAGTTACAACGATGCGTCCATCGGTACTACTATGGTCCCTAACTTCATTTCCCTGCTCATTGATCAGATGAGAGGTACTTCCCATGAGTCCCAGACTACATGGGTAGGATGCCTCGACAGGAGAACTAATCAATCCTGTCCTCACAGGAGAACACATCAATCCTGCTACAATTGCCATGGAGAACACATCAATCCAGACTGCCATGGAGAACACATCAATCCAGGCCTCACGGGAGAACTAATCATCCTACTACACAGGAGAGTGAATCATCATGTTCCACAAGAGAGCGAATCATCTTGTCCCACAAGAGAGCAAATCATCTTGTTCCAGTGTGCACCACTAGGGGAGGGTGAGTCACCCTGTGGTCATATGTTGCTCCAGTAGGAACCGCAAGCCCTTAGAGCTCCCAGAGCTCAATGTATGCAACATGCAGGACCCTTGTACAAGGGTTTCTTTCCGACTCCAAGTCATTTGGGAAAATCACAGATTAGATATTTCCTCGGGGCTTTGACAAGGTGTATCAACCTGTACATCATCTTAATGTGATGGAGCTTCCTTGCTCATCGACTTACCATATCCCAGATGATGTCTATCTTCTAGAGCAATTGACGAATACGGGATTCCTCAATAATTGAATCCCACCTCTGGTTGTTACAGAGAATCACAGTGGTATCCAATGTAAATCCAAACAACTCACTGAAGAGCTTTCGCAACCAGACTGCCTCACATGAGGTTATGCTAGCAACAATATATCCTGCTTCGGCGGTGCTCAAAGCCACCGACTTCTGCTTCCTGCTCATCCAGGATATCGAAGCAGATCCCAAGGTGAAACAGTACCCAGAAGTGCTCTTACGGTCCACCACACTGCCTGCCCAATCAACATCAGTATATCCAAGTAGTCTCACATCTCCGGCAGTGTATCTTAATCCATGAGAGATTGTGTCCTGAAGACATCTCAGAAGATTCCTGGCATCAATCCAGTGAGGCTCAACCAAATATGAGCTCACAATGCTAACTGCAAAACATATGTTCAGACGGAGGTTCACCAAGAACATCAATGCGAATGAGTTTTTGAAACTCACAGGCATTTCCCAAGTCTGGTCCGACATCACTACCATATAGCTTCTAAAAGTTAAGATCCTCAAGGTAGTCATAGGCTTGCAGTCCATCATACCAAATATTTCCAATATCTTTACCACATATTTCCTTGAGATAGGAAAATTTCCCTTGGCTTCTACCATACTTCAAGTCCTTGGTCCTTCATTTCAAATTCAGAAGCCATCTCCCTCTTACATTTGTGAATGAGAGGGTTTGCACCTATTAGAAAGAGGTCATCCATGTACAACACTGATATGAGAGGCTTGTCATCTTCAACCTTAAAGTAAAGGTTAGGATCAACTTCACTCCTAGTGAATCCCAGCTTCATCAAGTACCTATCGATCCTCTCATACCATGCTCGGGGTGCTTGCTTCAGCCCATAGAGAGCCTTCTTCAACCTGCATACATGAGTTTTTCAATCATAAATCTCAAATCCTTCAGGTTGCTCCACATAGACCTCTTCTTTGATAGAACCATGTAAGAACGCGATCTTGACATCCATCTGATGTAGGTTCCATCCTTGTGAAGCCACATGGGCTAAGATCAAGCGCATGGTTGTATATCTGGAAACAGGTGCAAATATCATAGTCTATACCTCCCTTCTGGGATAAACCACGAGCAACAAAATGAACCTTATACTTTTCCATACTTCTATTTGCTGCATGCTTTATCTTGTAAAGCCATTTTGAAGTAAAAATTCTCTTGTCCAGGGTCTGGGAACTACTTCCCATACATCATTCTCCATAATAGACTCATATTCTATGGTCATAACATCCTTCCATAGTTAATGCTTGATGACATCTGAGAATGATGAAGGTTCATTTTGTATGATTGTGCTCATGATGGTCAGGTATCCCTGATACCTGTTAAGTTTCTTACTTTGATGGAAGGTTCCTCAGGGTGCAGCATGTCCTTCAGCATCATCAAGTATCCCCCTAAGCCATGAAGGCCTCTTCCTAGAAGAGGAAGGCTCATGTGATTGAGGATAAATCGGATCCATGGGTTCTTCTACATCAGGCATTGATTCATCATCCTTTTCTTTTGGTTCCCTGATGTCAGCTTCTTGAGATCTCCTCAAAGTCGGAAGATTGATCACCTTGCTGAGAGCCATATCTTCGTCAAAGGTGACATCATGACTAATTATGACTTCCCTTTGACCGGCTACATAGATTCTATAACCTTTAGTATTTTCACCATAGCCCACGAAAATTCCCTTCTTTCCAGATGCTCCCAATTTATTTCTTTTCTCTTTTGGCACATGAAAGTATACAGGGCTTTCAAAAATTTTAAAATGAGAAACATCAGGTTTCTTACCGGTGAATTTTTCTTCAGGAGTCTTGGAACCCAATGCTTGATGAGGGCATCGATTTTGTACATATACGGCAGTGTTTGCAGCTTCAGCCCATAGAAACTAGGAAGACTTTGATCATGTAGCCTTGCCCGGACAGCTTCCATAATTGTGCGGTTCTTCCTTTCAGCCACACCATTTTGTTCAGGAGTATATGGGGTAGTAGTCTCCCTCTTGATGCTAGCCTCTTTACAAAAATCATGGAACTCATTAGATTCATATTCAGTCCCATTGTCAGTTCTTAAGATCTTGATCTTATTTTTGGTTTGATTCTCGATTAGGGCTTTGAAGTGTCGGAACCAAGGGAACACTTCATCCTTCTTTTTCAAGAAGTATATCCAGGTCTTTCGAGAATGGTCATCTGTAAAAGTGAGATAATATGAGTATCCTCCCAAGGAGTTCACAGGCATCATACCTGATATGTCTGAGTGAACTAGTTGTAATATATCGGAGGTCTTGCTTTGTATTGAAGGGAATGGTCCCCTTTTGAGCTTTCCTTTGGCACATCCCGGACATACACCTTCTTTCTCTACTTGGAATTCAAGCATCCCTGTTACCATCTGTCTTACATCGAGTAGAGCTTTGTAATGAAGGTGGGCAAACCTCTAATGCCAAAGTTCAGACTAAAGAGTTGTGTAACAAGACATGACACCTAGTGGACTTCCATCGACCTGATATAATGAATCGACACTAAACCCAAGAGTAAAGACATTTCCATATACATACCTTGCCATTGCTTAAGGTTACCTTGTAGCATTTGTCTTCCATTGCCGAGATGGACACTAGGTTCTTTTTGAGGTCAGGTGCATTTAATACATCCTGGACTTTCTAGCCTTCTTGAATTATTGTCCTCTTCCTCGATCCCCAACTCTCCTCTTACTTTTGTTGTTGAATTTGTCATTCCTTTGATTTGCCATCAGAGGGATTTTTATCATTGTCCCGGTGTGAGTCCTTTCTATCAGGGCACTCCCTTTCATAGTGACCTGCTTTATCGCAGATGTAACATCATCCTTTTCTTCCACCCTTAGGTCCAGCCTTTCCTTTTTATATAGACCTAGAATTATTTCTTTTCTTAGCATGAGAAGAAAAAGCAGCAGGAGGACCTTTAGGCAAGGGCATTTCCTTCTCTTCTACCCTTGTTTGCTCTTGAATGCATCTAGCCAATAATTCCTCGAAACAAGGAATTATATTATAGTTCAAAAGAGTAGTCCTGAAAACATACCATTCAAATGGAAATCCTCCAAGAGTTTTGAGTGCCATTTCTCTGTCAGTAATGGTTTCCCCAATAGATAGGAGATCGTTCTTAATCTCAGTGATTCTTAAGAAGTATGCTTGCATACTTTCATCTTTACCCTTCTTGATTTCCCTCAACTTATTTCTAAGAAACAAAACTTGATTTGCATCATTAACTTTAAATAAACTCACCAGTCTGTCGTAGATTTCCTTGGAGGTGTCTAGATCAGAGATGTAGGCCACCATGCACTTGTCGATAGAGTCCCGGATGATCTTCTTTGTTTTGACTTCTCCATTTTTCCATTTGTTCCAGGCAGCAGCAGATGCATTTGATGAAGGCTCAACAATATTGCCTCTTACATGGTCCAGCACTCCTTGATCTTCAAGGTTTAGATCGATAGACATCTTCCATCCGTGATAGTCAGCTTTCTCACGGAGCTTGTCTTCGACAGGAAAGAGTGTTGAGGACCCCATAGTTCTTTTAGGATAGCCTTTCCAATCTTATCTTCAATGATTGCTCTTGCTCTTGCTCGGGCTTTGTCTTCACCTCAGCTCTGATACCATGTTAAGTTATGGTATGTTCTATGCTTATAAAAGTTTACTTCTTTTTCTTATTATATTCCACCGATTAGCAATCACATGTACATAAAGTAAAGTGCAGATAGAACATTAAACGATCGACAGAAAACAAGCCAAGACAAGAGACACAAGATGGCGGCTAGCCAGGGACAAACCCCACAATGTGTGGGGAAACCCTTTGATCAAATCTTCTTTTATCTTCAATAATTCAGCAGAGAGAAATAGTACAATAAATTTTATTCATATCAGCAGTAGCAAACCCTAGATCAGTAGCATCAGCATTAGCGGCTTCATTATCAAACTAGGGCAAACCATATCTCACAAACCGACAGTCGGATTGACTTCATTCCACCACCAAAAGTTTTGGCTTCTAGAGGAGGTTCAGATGAACCTACAGTGCAGTTCAGATGAGGAGATCTTCTAGGCCACGCAAGTCAATCTTTACTTCTGCAGTTGTAGCTTCAGTTTTAGCAGTTTCCGGCTTCAAACTAGGGCAGTCGATATCTTGCAAACCGTTCGTCAGATTGACTTCATTCCACCACCAAAAGTTGCGGCTTTCAAAGGAGATTCAGATGAACCTACAGCATAGTTCCAAAGGGGAGATATTCTAGGCCACGCAAGTCAATCTTTACTTCTGCAGTTGCAGCTTCAAATTCAACAGCTTCCGGCTTCACATGTGTGAGAGAGAGAGACCCATTTCAGCGCAGTAGAGAAGAGACTCATATCTGCGCAGTAGAGAGAGAGAGAGATGTGATGAGATGAGTGAGTCCAAATGAGGAAAATTCCTCTTATATTTATACACAACGTTGGTGGGTGAATAGATGCGACTGTTGGGCTTCTGAGCCTACATGAGTTGTAGGTCGGCTTGATAATAATTCCATAATCAAAATAAATTCATATCTCCATGAATACTTATCGGAATTGGATGATCTTTATATCAATCCTACACCTCTCGACGAGAGGAATCTAATAAAAATATTATTAGGCATGAATAAGATGACCCACATGAAGTTTTGCCCTGTTTTCCAATTTTAACATTATTGCATTAATTTAAACTTGCTTCGGAAGTGGCAAGGAACCACCACCGCCTCGAAGAAAGTTTTGTAAAACATCATAGGATAGATCTAGGCATAGGGATTTTGTTTTGAAAGAATTTGTTAGTTAGATCTCATAATTACAATTCTGTAATCAAGACTGTAATTTTTTTTATTGAAATTAAATAAATACTTCATCTTCAACTCATTGCAAACTAATGAGTTGTATTTATCAACAATTGTATTGCATAAATAATCCCTTTGTTACGGGTTTACGATTGGAATACTCAAAGTTTATTCTTAACTGGATAAAAACGAGATATGTAACCTTATTTATTTTAGATATGAATTGAAATTGATTTCGTACCTTACTGATTCACTATAATTTCTTGTAACATTATGTTTCTTTTGAAGAAATTGCAGAGTGATGATAGAGGTTAGTTTGAATGCTTATTTGATTTGTTTATGCATCTCGAGAATTAGATTAGTTGAAGTCTTGTCTGTCCATTGCCTTAGTTTAAGATCGTTTGAATGAGAGCGAACTTTATTGGAATTAAGATTTAGCATAAGTTTGGTATCATTTTAAAATAATCTTGATTGATTTAAGATTCTTGTACTTATATTGAATAGATCTTATTATTTAGATTGAGATTTCCCTTTAGATTAAAATCATTTGAATAGTAATTATTATTGCTTGGTCTATGATTAATTAGAGTTAATTTCATTGGCACAATGATTAGAATTTCTTATTCATATTGTTTGAGCATGTTTTCCTCAATTGATTAATTTCAAACTATAAATAACAATTTTGTACTTAGACAATAAATTGATTTATCACTTTAGTTTAGGTTAGATGCCCTGATCCCGCGTTACCTGTGCTTGTGCCTTGAAGCTTACAAGTCCTAGATTGATAATTTAATGTTGGAATTATAACACATATAATTTCCCAAACATTTTTGGCACTGTTGCTGGGGAGGTGCTAAAGGGATTATAGCATAGTTTCTTTCACAGGTTTTTTTTTGTGTGATATTAGTTGTAGGGAAACTAGAGGGCAGAGAATATGGTAAGATGTGAGTGAAGAGCCATGCATCTGCTTTGGTTTGGGGTCACTCCAAAGTCTAGTTGTCCAAGTAAGCAAGGAGTTCAAGTTTGGTAATTTTATTGTAATTAGTTTTAATTCATTTAGATTAAAAATTCAAGCTCTTTAAAGATAAAACATTTTTGGGGTGCTATAAGAACCCCTAGGTACTAATCCATGTTGTGAGACAGGGATCATCAACCAGCAAGAGAAATTCAAGAATGATTGAGAAGCTTGAAGAATGTCCCTCGAAGCACTTTCTCAAATCCTAGCAGTAGTTGGGGTATCTGCCTCTCAGGAAGAGTTCATCCTGACCGCATTTAGGAAATTATCTATCTCTCCACAACCAGAAAAGGATTTGGAAGTCTCCCTTGATTCCTCTTTCCTATCTACCAAGGAGATCGAGAAATCATGTACCAAATATGATGGGGAGCATCCAGCTGAACCTGAGATCGAAGAACTTTCACCATGCCCATCAACAAGCCTTGTATGCATTCTTGAGAACAATTATCCAGGTCTGCCTTGTTGGCATTATGATACAGGTGTTGTCCTTGATGGAAAATCACTCAGATGAAAGTTCACACTATAACAGGTCAAAGAATTACAATCAGACCACAAAGAATGAAGAAAGAGAGGTATACACATGTTCACCTTGTCCAAGCTACATAAACACGTAGATTTACTAAACAAAAGAAGCGTATACGTACACATGCACTTTCACAGAAGGAAAAGTGCATATATCTTGGAAAAACAAAGTTTTTGGACCAAGGTATTTGACCCAAGGTAATTGGTCCATGGTATTGAGAAAGGCCTAAAACTATATAAGGAGGAGAAGATCATTAGGCCATGTGTGCAAGTATTTTTAATATCTTATGGGGTGTTGGATCATATATGCAGGTTAATGAGCTTCTTATGGTTTACTTGATCTGATCTAAGGAGGCACCTATATGGCTGATGAAGGTTGATGGACCGGGATCATAAAGGCTTAAAATTATTATCATTATGTGGTTTGATCTTGAACAGTATAGATCTGAATACTAACGCGTGTTTTATTCTGTAAATGTGATGATCTGGGTATGACTGAAGTCTGGAATAGTTGTGATTTTTTAAGTTAGCATTTACATATCTGTACGCAGGTTCGCTTTAGTAAAAGAGTGTATACACGTTGGTTCAGCATATCAAAGTAGCGTATACATCATAAATTGGAATTTGCATATCTGTACGTTGGTTCCCTTTAGAGTTCTCGATTCTGCTTTGTGTTATGGTGACTGTATTTTGGTAGCAGTGTTCTGAATGATCAGATTGATTGATTGTGATTTGCTTCAGTGATGATGGGTTGTCAGTGATTGATTGATTCAATTGTGGTTTCTTCAAAAAGTGATGATTGAGTTTTAGTGATTGGTTGATGCAGATTTGATGGTTGCATTGCAGTTATGATTTTCTGAGTTTCAATGTTGTTGATGGGTCCAGTATGAAAATTGGATGAAACATGGCCTTCAGATGGTGGTGTTGTGTTCCAAGAGTATCCAGTCTGAAAATTCATGAAACATGGTCCCTGGTGTAAGAGTGGAGTTTTCTGTAGGCTGGCACCTACGTACTAGTAAAAATATTGGCTAATACAAGAGCTAGGGGTTGTAGCCCCCTTCCAATAGTAGCTGGAGAATGAGAGAAGGTTGTAGCCTTCTGCAGGTGGGTGCTTGCGTACTGGTATGAGTCTGCACCAGTACAAGATTGTAAATAGATTTTCTCATTATTAAAATAAGATAGAGATGACAGCAGCAGGTGGTTTTTACCCACATTGGGTTTCCACCTTATATCTTGGTGTTCATGTCTGTTGCTTATGTGTGATGATTTATTCTAATTTTACTACATTGTCTAATAAATCTCTGATATACTGGTTTAAGCTCAATACATGATAAATTGTCTAAATCAAAATTTCTCTGCATATATGCTAGTTGCTTTAAGTATAATCGTGTGTACATGCTAGTTCACTTCGGTGAAGTAGCGTAATATAAATATGTTTGGGAAATAAAATTATAGATCTGATAATACTGATTCACCTGCCTCTCAGTATTATTTCCATCAATTGGTATCAGAGCAGGTCCTTCAGAAGAATCTTGATCACTTGAAGGGAGATCCATCAACATGACTAATCAAGAAAGCATGGGATCCATCAGACTGCCAATCTTTGATGGGAGCACCTTTATTTATTGGAAAATAAGAACCATAGCCTATCTACAATTGCTTAGAATAGATGTCTGGGAAATTGTGGAAGGAGGATATTGGTGAGCACCAATACAATAATGATGCAACTCCTAGGCTACTTACTTTACTCTTATCAACCTGGTAGTTCGTAACAAACTTGGAAACGATGGTGCTATATGCACAAGTACTAGTTCTTACTGCAGGTTGTTACTTGGTCAGCTGGAAAAATATCACTAGGAGCTCAATCCAACTTCTATGGATTCCAGAAGAAGCTTTATATGTGATGAAAGAAAGGAAAGCTTACTCTATAGATGCTATTCTACTTGCAGAAAGGAAGACTCAAATTTAAAGCAAACCAAGGAAATCCTAGTTAACCACTAATCCTACTTTTGCAAAAAACGCTATGAAAACCATGAAAAGAATGTCATTATCTACTCAAGGAAGTAAACAACATCTACCTAAGCTATTTCTGAAAGTAAATGAGAAAAAAACATCTTTTTAGATTTTTATGTATTTTTATGTGAATTTGTTATGCATGTAATTTATTTGTCTCTGAATTTGGCAGCGAATATGTGGCAATGGAGGGTGACTTTGGGACTTGAGGGGATGTAGTGTGGTGTGGATGTGTCCTAGAAGGTATTGGGTGGCCTTCTGGAGGCTTTTCCCACACTCGGCCTTCAAAAGAAATCCTACAGGAAAATCTACAGGAGGACACAGGGGATCTACAGGAGGTCTACAGGAGGATGGCGAGAGTAGTTTTAAAGGTTTTGAGGGTGTGAGAGTGGGTGGAAAAGGTAGCTGAAGGTTGGGATGATGTATTAGGGAACCTAGGGTCCACCAATAATCACTAGGAGAGGGAAAGATGATTGGGAGAGAGGAAGAAGTCCTATGAAAAAATGCAGAAAACTAAGACAGTTTTGAGGTGAACTTTGGGCGACCTGTAGGGCATGGAGCAAAGAGAGAATGTGATGGTTGATAGGCTGACCTACTGTAAGGAGATATCTGCTATGAAAGAACTGACAGTCAACCAATAATATCAAGCAAGCAAGGAAGGGAGTACATCTAAAAAACATAATTTTGCATCAAGCTAGTCTAAACTATGATCCATGGAAGTGAATGCTGAGAAATGCTACAAGAAAAGAAAGCATGGAAGAAGAATTATTGCAAATATAGAAATGAGCATGGTGGAAGAGATCTAAAGAAAAACATTAACCTTCTAACACACTTGCAAACACTAGAAATCCTATGGAGAAGGAAAATCTGTGTTTTTGGGGCAGCAAGAGGGTCTTTACCTTAATTCATAGTACCAAAGGGAGGAAAAGAGGCCAAGGCACTGTTGCTAGCCTTTTGAATCTTCTTTCTATCACTACTTAACCTGCTATAGAAAACACAAATGAAAGAAAACTACTAAACCATCAAAAACAACCTATTCTTAACCAAGAAAGAAATTCATCTAACAACAACTAATCCATAAACTGAAACAAAGAATATAAATACAAACAAATAGGAGCTTGGCTACTTGGATTGGGCCCTAAACCAAGAGCTTCAACCCTCTGAGGTAACTCAGTGCTAGCTCAAAAATGATCTCATCTTTATTATCAAAACAGTAACATGATTACATGAAACTGTCCACAAAAGTAAGCTCGAAGTTGAGCAGAGTTTTACAATAGCAAAAACACAACAAAAATTCGATAAAAATTCGACCCTAGTGAGGCCCTAGGCCTCTCTACATATACAACTAAAGCTCTCAACAGCTTCCTTAAAATCATGGAGGCTTGGCTCCCAAAACTTGAAATAAACATAAGTTATCCTCCACTTGCTCGCCTGCCTCCTAATGCATTGATTTGGTTGTTTGTACTCTGAGTTGCATGAAGGGGAATTTGAAGTGGGGAGTAATAAATGAGGGGGATTCCCTCCTATAAATCCTCTCCTTTGTCCACTTCGAATTATTGTTACCAATTTTCCATTGAATCTTTGACTTTGTCTTCAAAACTCAACAAAAATCTGCATTAGACAAATATTAGACCTCATGGCATCATAACTAACTCAAATCACTCCATAAGCATAAATATAATCAAAAAGCATGCAATAAGCTAAGAGAATGGTTGATTTAACGTTGTTAGGAGGAAAAATGAGCCCATATAATTACCCATTTATGGGGCTCATCATCACCCCCCTATTGAAGGTGTTGCTCATCCTCTGAGCAACTTAGTCCATCTCCTCATCTTTGATGGCACTAGTGGCCTCTCTAGCATCCCAAGCTTCTGATGTTGTTTCCTCTTCCTTGTCATAGAAGCCTACTTTTCTGTCTATCTCTTCCCACTGCCTCTGCTCTTCTTCTTCTGTTCTCCCTTCTAGCATGCCTAACAGCAGTGGTGGACTTAGTTTGAGGCCAATCCAATTGACCTGCAGCCTTTGCATTGAGTGCTTGTACATTGGCACTCTCCTTAGTGCCTCCTTCATCCTCATTGGGGAATGATATTCCCTGATCTTCAGACTGTGTGGTAAGGTGTTCCATCTCCTCATACATGCATACACACAGTCATCCCCAAGCAACCTTTCCATGTCCTCAAAATGTGCAATGGCCTATGGTTGATCACTTATATATCTAGGGGAAATTTGAGGATTATTTGTAAGCAGTTGGTGTGTGCTGATGAGAGCCATGGGATTTGATGGCTCAGCTTTGATCATTAGTGGCTCATTTTCCTCTCTGATCATCAACCTTTTTACTTCAATTGCCCTTAACTCCTCATGGTTCATCCATGAAGCCATGGCCATTAGTTTTAGGTCCCCTAGCCTAGCATTGGGGACCCACACATTCATGTCTATGTGGGCCATATTATGCAAGTAAAATTCTTCCATTTTTGCTTTATCTTCTATTGTGCTTTGGTCACACAGGTCCATAAACTATTTGTAATCTTGAAAAGGCATTGTGCCTCTTTGTGCCAAAGTCTTGATTTGAAATTGTATCCATTGGTCCTTGAGGTATAATCCATAGGATTTTGCTGGTGTTTTAGATTGCAGTGCCTTCATGGATAATCTAGCCATGCATGCCGGCTGGGTCTCTTTCTTCTTTAGCTACCTTCTTACCAATTCTTTTTCATTTGGAATTGGCTTCTTGCAATTGCCTCCCTATGTCTGACAGCACTTAACTCCCTACCTATTTCTCTAAGCTTTTTCTCCATGTGGCCAACATCATCAACTCCCTTGGATTTGGCTATTTGCATCCACCTATGTGTTCTTATTCTTTCCTTTTGTAATTCAAAGAATAGTGGGATTGCAAATGTTTGTGGAATTATCCTTCCTCTTTCAAGGAGATGGTAATAGGAGGCAAGGCTGGGCTGGAGATCATGTACTTATGGCTTTGTAGCTTCCTCCTCCCCCTTTGGTTGCTTTTCCATTGTTTTCTCAAGCTGTTAGGTCTCCTATAGCCTTGACAGTGTCTCCTGTAGAACAGTCTGTGCCTCTTGTAGGACTGTTTTTGGGTCCTGTAGTTGCACTTTTTCCTTCCAGGTGGAAGATCTAGGAGTCCCTCTTTAATATGTGATAGGGATTTTAGATGGAGATTCTTCCCCTTTGACAGTGGGTGAATCTTCAATTGTAATGGGCACTATTGAAGATGGCTGGGGTTTTCCTGTTTTTATCCTTGTGCTTTTCCTGGCCTTGAAATACATTGAGGTATGCCTCTTCCTCTTTTGTTTTGGCTTAATTGGTGTGCTGAGGGCAGTGAGAGTAGCTGTTGCCTCTCTTTCTAGGGTCTCAGGGGATACTTCTATCTTTTCTGCCCCTTTTTCTCCTCCTTCTGTCTCTTTCTCTGTCTCTGTTTCTTCCTGCTCTATTTCTTCAGCTTTCTCCTCCTTTATCTTGGTTTCTTCCTTCTTCCCTTCTTGTTCTTCTAAACCACCAGTTTCTTCTCCTTCTCCCCCTTTCTGCTCTTCTTCCTCACTATCAGAAGGATTGATATCATAGGTGAGGGCCTTTATGTCATCTTCTTCTGCCATGTTCCTGACAATTTCCCATGCTATGTGGATTGTAAATGTATGGAGGGCTTCTTCCACTAAAATTTTGATTAACCCATGGTGAGCTAGTTGATCTAGACTCCTTGCCTTAAACTTAATGTTGGAGTCTATGAGGGAGTGTAGGAGGAAATAGGGGATGCTGAGTTTCTTGGGTGTTGGAGTGTCCATTCCATATCTTAGCTCATGAAGGATTCTAAAATGGTAGCCATAAACTATGTTGTACCTCCCTTCACAAGAAATTTGTTTGATGATTTGATAACTAACCTCATCCCACGGGTATGGTATGCTAGCCCTTCTAATTCCATTTTTATCTTCTACAGGGTGTTCATTGTTTTGGAAGAAGTTTTTCTTGGCAGCCTATCCAATTGGTTTTTCATCTCTGCTCCAAGGTAATCCAAGAGGAAGGGTAGTAACCCTATTGATAAATTCAGGGGTTATCTCCAAGGAAAGACCTCTAAAAGTGATAGTGACATGTGTTCTTGAGTGAGGGACTAAAGAGAGGGAAAAATTTTGGGCAATTTCCTCATCAAACCCTCGAAAATTTCAAAAAAGTTCATCCAGTTTTCCCTTGTGAATATGGCCACTACTTGGGGATGTTCATGGAGCTTGGTGGAATTAGTGGCCTCCTTCCTCATGAATCCTCCTGTCATTGTGCTTATACCCCTTTTGAACACCAAATGTAGAGATGGAGACAATAATTTTGAAGAAACAGGAAAACAAAGGAAAACTGTGGTTTTTTTTCAAAAAACAGGCAGAATTTTTTTTTATGTAATTTCTCTTCTTCTATGGATTCAATGCCTCCTTAAAATGATATCATTCCTTTCAAATAATTATAATCAAGGTGGGTATGTATGGAACCTACCTCATCAAGCCAGAAATCGAGCAAAAAACTCGTGTTTTCTTCTTAAAAACAACTCACTGCCCCTCATGTAGAACTACCTGTAGGTGCTCTCGTAGAACCTTTAAGTGCTCCTGTAGACAACGCTAAGAGTAGGAGGATGGGTAAGATCGATGGAAAATCTTGGTTTCAAGGCTGTGGGGTGACAAGGAGTTTGTTGCAGCTAAGTTTACGAGGAGAGAATGAGGAAAAAGGTGGTGAGAGTGCTCGAGGAGGAGTACTTATTACTTCTTTTAGGTATTTCTGGTGATGGGGGTGAGGTGGAAAAAATGTACATTGGCCCCCACCTACCTTGTCATCATGGTTTCTTCCCACAATCACCTCTCATCATTGCATCAGAGTTTTCATACACTCCACTACCTGTCCTTGGTATCTTTCTTTGAGTTGACTATGCGCACGTGTGGATGACATCTTCGGATGAGTGCAGTCAACTAGATGAAGGTGGCCAAGTTAACTGGCCACGTTTTCCTCGTTCAACCTCAACCATCTCATTACTCATGCATATCTTTCAATTACACAAATGCAAACAGAGGAGCAGGTTAATCACTTACCTGTGAGTCGAATGTATGTGATATGAGGTATTTTGGCTCCTTTTACTGCTGCATGCTATCTGCTTTCTGATGTGTGGCTATTTTCCTTGTGCAAGTTTCCTCTAGCTGGATCTAAGCTTCAGATGTATCCTTCAATCCTCATGGCTGCACTTCTTTTACTGCTATAGCTTGATTTTAATGGGATCAGCTGCTACAAGAATTCCTACAGGAGCTCCTGTAGCTTCTTCTCCATTCGAAATTTTAGCTTTTCTGTGCTTGGAGCTGTGAGGATGATGCCAAAAATGTAGATAGAGATTGAGAGGTAATACGTAAGCTGCAGGTGAGATTTGAGGTGCTTCTTCCTCTCTTATTTTTTTTTTTCTCTTTTTACTAAAAATTGTTTTTTCTGTGTTTTTCTGGGACAAGAAGAAACAAAATGATGATGATGATGTGATGCAAGTGTGGAATGGATGACAAGGTTGGTTGATAGTTGTAGGAGGGTTTATATGTTCTTCATGAAGCTTGCCAGCCCCTCAAACTACTTTTTGGAACCATTTTTGGCTCTCTGCAATTCCTACAGGAGCCTCCTGTAGAACACACAATTTCTGGAAAAAATAACACAGTGGGGTGGAAGAAAGGTCATAAATGATGGAAAAGAGTGTGGAGGAGATGAAATAGGTGCTGGTGTCAATGTCAAGGCTCTGTGGCATCTCCTCTCGCTCTTTGTGGTCCTCCTGCAAACCTGCAATGCACATTAAAACTCAGTTTTCTTTTCCTTTTCTTCTCTTTTTTTTTGTTTTTTGAAAATAATCAGGGCGTCTCAGGGAGGTTTTCACCCTAGTTGCCTGCCTTGGGTGCCTCCAATGGAGTTTTTCACCACTAGGCCGCCTCCGTAGAGTTTTTCAACCCAATGATGGGACTCAAGTGCCTCATGGAGGTTTTCACTTGAGTCCTCATTATTTTTTATTTTTTTTTCTCTTTTTCTTCAGTGAGTGGGTAAAGTGGAGGCTAAGACATGCTCCAATGCCATCACTGACTTATTCAAATCTTCAATGAACTCTCACTTGGAGAGGGGCTTCTTGTAAATTTTCAACCGATGTCCATTGACAAGCATGGGGATGGCTTCATCATCAATGGTTCTGATCAGAACTGAACCATTGTCATTGCATTTTTCCATAGTGTAGGGTCCCAGCCATCTTGTCCTCAGCTTTCCTTTGAAGTCTTTATACCTTGAATCATAGAGCAGTGCCCAATCTCCTTCTTGGAATTGCTTCTCCTTGATATTTTTGTCATGCCATATCTTCCTCTGAAGCTGAACTACCTCTGTGTGGAGAAGGGCCTGCAATCTTTGTTCATCCAATCCATTGAGCTGGAGTAACCTTTCCTTCTATGCATGGCTAAGGTCTAGGTCCAGCTGAGCTGCCATCCTTAGTGTATTGAATTCAAATTCTATTGATAGCAAAGCCTTCTTCCCATAGACCATTTCATAGGGTGTGAACCCTGTAGTGGTCTTCCATGTTGTGTTGTAGGCCCAAGTGGCCTCAACTAATCTGTCTGCCCAGTCTTTTCTGTTGCTGCTCACTACCTTGGTTAGAATTCCTTCCACAACTCTGTTAGTGACTTCCACCTGCCCATTGTCTTGTGGATGGTAAGGGGTGGAAGTCATGTGCTTTATCTTATGATGTGTGAGAAGGTCTTCAATCAGATTAGAAGTGAACTGGCTGCCTTGATCTGTGACCAACTCTCTTGGATACCTGAACTTGTAGAATATGTTTTCTCTCAAAAACTCAACTACTTTTTCCTTTGTTGTTGTTTTGATTGCTTTTGTTTCTACCCACTTTGTTAGGTAATCGTGCACATAATGATGTATTGTTTCTGTCTTGAAGGAGGGTTGATAGGACCCACAAAGTCCATACCCCACTTCTCAAATGGCTCAAAAGTCACTTGAGGTTTCATGAGCATCCCATCCTTTGACACCGATCACATTGGATGGTGTATCTCCTCACATCTTGATGAAGAGTGGGCCAATAGTAGCCTGCTTGCAATATTTTGAAGGCAGTTCTCTTTGCTGCAAAATGACCCCCACAAGGCCCTTCATGACAGGTCAGGAGAATGTCAAAGACTTCCTCCTCCCTGACACATTTTCTCAAGATTTCATCTGGGCCAAGTTTGAAGAGATTACCCCCAAACCAGGTGAAAGGGGTGGTTTTCCTTACTATCTTGCTCTTCTCTTTTGAGGACAGGTGTGGTGAAAATTGTACTGAAACCAAGTAGTTTGCTATATCAACAAACTATGGAGAGAGTACTGAAATATAAAATAGATGTTCACTTGGCATTTGGTAATCCACCATTCCTTCTTCACCCACAGGAAAATTTACTCTAGACAAAAAGTCAGCAACAACATTTTCTTTACCAGGCTTATCAACAACGGTTAGATCAAACTGCTACAGTAAAAGCAACCATATAATAATGAGAGCATTTACATCTGGTTTGTTCATCAAGTATCTAATTGCAGCATGATCAGTGTGCACCAAAGTTTGATAGCTTGTGATATAATGTCTGAATTTGTTTAAGGAATGCACTATAGCTAGGAGTTCCTTTTCGGTGACTGTATAGTTTAACTCTGTATTTGACAATTTTTTACTTATAAAGTATATGGAATAAGGCAAATTTTCATCAATTTGTCCTAAGGCTGCTCCTATCGCTTTCTTTGAGGCATCTGTGTGAATTTGGAAAGGTAGGGCCAAGTTTGGGCCTCTCAAAATTGGGGCGGTCACTAGCTTTCTCTTCAAGGTATCTAGGGCTTCTTGATAGTTTTTCAACCATATAGATTCGACATCTTTACCTAAAAGGCCAAAAAAGGATAGGTTAACTTGCTGAAATCTTTAATGAACCTCTGATAATACCCAGTTAAACCTATGAAACTTCTGACATCCCTCACCTTTTGAGGAGGTGGGACCCTTTGGATGATGGCAATTTTGTTGGGGTCCACCTGCAATCCTTGTTGAGATAATGCATGACCTAGCACGATCCCTTCAGTCATCAAAAATTCACATTTTTCCATACTAAGGGATAGGTTCATCTTAATACACTTGTCTAGAACTTTTCCTAGGTTAGATAAGGCTTCCTGAAAATTAGAGCCATAAGGAGTAAAGTCATCCATGTATATCTCTACTGCATCATGAACTAATTTAGAAAATATACTCATTACTGCTCTTTGAAAAGTGGCAGGTGCATTACACAAACCAAAAAGAAGGACCCAGTATGCAAAGGTATCCCAAGGACAAGTGAAAGTGGTCTTATCTTGGTCTTCCGGGCTGATTTGAATCTGATTGTACCCGCTAAACCCATCTAGGAAAGAGAAAAACTTTTTCCCTACCAAATCGTCTAACACTTGATTTATGAAAGGTAAAGGAAAATGGTCCTTTTTAGTGGCTTTGTTCAATTCCTAATAGTTGACACAAATTCTTCACTTACCATTTTTCTTTGGCACTAGCACCAAAGGAGAGACCCATTCACTGTCAGAGATGGGGTAGATGAATCCTGCATCAAACAATTTATGTAGTTCTTCCTTAACAATATCTTTAAGTGTTGGATTCATCCTCCTTTGATGCTGCCTCATTGGTTTCAAATCTTCCTTAATGTATATATGATGAGTACATACTGAAGGGTGCACTCCCTTCATCTCTTTATAACTCCAGGCGAAGGCATCTAAATGCTTTCTCAATAAGCTGCACAGCTCCTTCTCCTGGGAAGTGGATAGGGATGGATTGATTTTCAAGGTTATTTATGGGCCGAACTCTATATTCTTAACATGAAGAGAGGTTAGGTCGGCCACATAGAGATTAGCTAAGGGGTTGGTTTGGGTTCCTCTCATTATTTCCTCTAAGGGTAATATGCTAGGAGGTGGATTCTGAATCAGATTTTCAATCATATCATCCTCATCTTGTGGTTCCCCCCCATGGCGGTTTATAATGCACAAAGTGATGCAGAATAGACCTCATCCTCATACTCCTCCTCCAACCAGAAATGTAGATCATGTTTTAGCAAGGGTGGGCAAGAGGATATAGGATTAACTGCTTGGACATATGCCCATTCTTTATGGTCATGTTCCCAGCTCGACAGCTAATGTAGGCATCGACGGTAGCCAACCAAGTTCTTCCAAAGATGAGAGGATACCCAATGAGCTTTGCCTTTGGCTAGAGAACTAAGAAATTAGTAGGGTACTCCTAAGAATCAATGGAGACCATCACATCTTCCACAATCCCCTCAGGGGTCATGATGGAGCAGTCTGCTAAGTGTATCATGGTTGTGGTCTTCCTCAAGGAACCCTGAAGGTTGAGTTTGAGCATCATGTCCTTTGTCATCACATTAATGGCAGCTCCCAGATCAATCAAGGTACGTGGGATCATGGTGCCATTGATGTGGACATCAACTACTAGGCTTCCAGGGTCCAGATATTTTGGACAGATTACCTACCCCAACATTAGGTCAGACTGGTGAAATTGATGGTTGGGGCATCTCTCTTACGCCTTCCTAGATTCCAAAAGCACTTCTCTTTGATCAACCTATTGTAGATAGGCACATATTTTATGGCTTGGAGAAGTGGTATCTTCACATATAACTGTTTTAATTCTCCCAAGAGTTCAGTTTCTTCTAGGGTAGGTTGGACTGTCATGGATAGTCTCTCAAGAAAGGGTGGAATTGATTTAGGTTCACTTTCCACCTTATCTTCCTCAACCTCTCTAGGTGGAGGCTGGCTATCTAGGAGAACTTTCCCATATCACAAGTTAATCTCCTGAATCTCTACAGCATAAGTTAGGCATGATGATTCCCCACTATATACTTGTTGAGCCTGTTTGTTGTTCAGGTTCGGGTTCGGTTGGGCAGGCATTTGGGGTTGCCTTGGTGGAGCAGAAGGTAATGGTTGTGGTTGAGCAGGTGGTGGAGGCAAAAGAGCGGGAGGAGAGTTGTATTGGGGCCTCCACCCATGATGAGATGCATTCCACTGAGGTTGTAGCTAAACATAGGATTGAAATGAATGAGTGGCTAGTTGGGCATGATATTGAGATGGGAAGGACCAAGGAGGAGGCGTGGACCAGGAAGGATGAGCAGGAGGGCCCCAAGAAGGTATGGAAGTGACTTGGTTGGGGTTGTAGTATGCCTGAGATGTCCCTTGCATCCCCTGCTGGTATGGTCTAGGTCCATGCGATCTCCTTTGGTTCATGAAATAGAGTGGTTCAGTGGCTCCTTCAACGTCTTGGTATATAGCCTTAAGTTCGGGCAAGGAAGGGCACTTATCTATAGAATGATCTTCTTCACAGACTAAGCAAACCTCTATAGAGTTCAATAAACATTCGTTCCTAGGATGCCTCATGGTGCATCTAGGACAAAAGATGGCCAAAGCCCTCTCTACTTCCTCTTATTTTCTTTTGATATGCAAGGTATCCATTTGCATGACGAGAGTCTACAACATCTTACTTTTGAAATCTTCCAGCATGTTTCCAATTTCACCTTTAATGGATGAATTGGAAGAGGAGGTACTAGCTATGGGTTTACTCCCCCTACCTTTCTTTCTGGTGCTCTAGAATGGTTTCTAAAAATAGTCTTTATGTCCTCATAGGGTAGTTGGTAGATGTCTCCCCTGGCCAGCAAATGGAGGGTGTCTAGAAGGTCTTCGAGAATTCCCCTGAGCAGGAACAACTTCAGAGATTCAGGGTCAAGTGTACACCTAGCCCTTTTGTAACTAAGTTGGAACCTCTCTTTATAATCTTCCAAGCATTCATCACTTCCCATGGTCATTCAGAAGATTTCTTCTTTGGTATCTTTTGACCTACAGTCGTCTCAATACTTGTCATTAAAGGCTTGTTGCATCTGAGCCCAAGTTGTGATGCTATTGCCAAGTAATCCCATGAACTAGTGCAAGGCTGCATCCTTGAGAGTAGAAGGAAATAGCTTCAACTTTTGCTCATCTTCTGCATAGTCATAAGTTCGACAGATAACAATAAACTCAAACATGAAGGTGTTAGGATCTTCTGTAGTCAAACCATGGAAGTGAGGTAGGGCTGAAGGACTTATATTCTTCATTTTGGTGTCCCCATTGGTCTCCCTAATGGGAAAGGTACCCTCTATTCTCTCTCCATTCCCCTTAGCATTTATGTTTTTAGCCGTTGGCTTAGGAGGGATGTTTTTCTTCTTCTTCCCCTATAGGTTCTTCAAATATCTCTGGTTTTTCACCTAAAGGTTCTTCTTGATCACTACAACCAAAGAAGAGAGAAGGTTGGCTTTGTGAAGTAGTGGGGCTGTTGGGCAAAAAATTTCATGAATTATCTCTATTCCTATGAGGCATGAAAGGAAATCTTTTTGGTTGGTTTTTGTCTCTTTTTTCCCCACACTGATAGTACCTGCAAAACTGAAATGGATTGAAAAAAACAACTTGCAACTAACTAAAATGAACTTGCTGAAATGAAATTTGCATAATTGAAGAGGAAAGCAAGGAAATGCAGAATGGAAAGAAAATAAGTGACTAATCTACTTTTGCTGAAATGGAAATTGCAGAATTGAAGGAAAGAAAAAGAAATGCAGAACTGAAAGGAAGGAAATGACTATTGATCCGGATCTTGGGAGGAGGCCCCCAAGATCTAAAAGATTGAATTGGATCTTGGGGGAGAGAACCCCAAGATCTGAAAACTTGAAATGGATCTTGGGGGAAAGGCCCCAAGATCTAGAAGATTGAAATGGATCTTGGGAGGAGAGACCCCCAAGATCTGAAAACTTGCATTGCCAGAAGAAAAATAGGAGAATGCCCAATAAACAAAACCACAAAGAAACTTTTTTATTAAAACCGATAATAACTGTAAAGGCTACATTGTGGCGGACAATCTGTCCTTTTACAAAATGTGACTTGTTACTTATAGTATTTTTCAGTTACAATACCACGGGTCAATTCCATGGGTGAATGAATACCATGGGTGGATTTTACAATACCACATGCAGATGCCATTTACAATACCATGGGTAAATTCCATGGGTGAATGAATACCATGGGTGGATTTTACAATACCACGGGCGGATGCCATTTACAATACCATGGGTAAATTCCATGGGTCGATGAATAATATGGGTCGATGAGTACCATGGGTTGATGCCATTTTCCATTCGGATCATTCCTCCCTCCTTAAGAAGCAATGGTCCCCATTGCGTAAAGTTCCTTCCTGCAAAGCCTTTGTTGAATATGAAGATCCACTGAAGATAAGGGTTTTATGTGGTTAACCCAAAACCCTGATAAATGAAGATCCGAGGATAGAGATACCCTGTAATGCTTGTGACCAACTGTGATTCTGACAGTGTACGACCTAGCAAATGGACTTCGATGAAGTGTGGGTTTGTGGATGACCCACAACCATGATGTTGGTTGCTGATGAAGTAGCAGGTGCCTACATAGCCTGGGGTGGGAGGGCACATCTCCAAATAACCCAAGCCGATTGCTGCTATGTTGAAACTGATGAATGTGAAGCAGGTGCCTACTAAAGTGGGGTGGGAGGGCACGTCTCCAATGGAAACCCACTCCGAATGCTGCTCCAGAATTAAAATGGACATAACTCGGCCAATATAACTCAGAATATTTATTATAACCTGTTTTTGGAAGCAGAAAGACCATTTTGCATCTGCCCATATGATAGAAATCCTGATCCAGGCACTAGAATTCCAGATCTGTGCTGCAACTCTCCCACCGTCACCAAAATTTCTGCAAAAAAAGAGCTGATTTTAAATCAACGATATCTCCCTCATCCGGACTCCGATTCTACTGATTTTTTTTTTTGAAGTTGGGTAGTTTTTCCCAAAGAATCTAGATCTGCAATTAGATTTTGCAGATCTTGTACCAGGACATCTAGATCGGCGCCGCAAAATCGCTTCCCTGAAAATTGTCTGCAACCCCACTGATTTTTAAATCAGCGATATCTTCTTCATCCGGACTCCGATTCAACCGATTATTTTTTTGAAATCGGCTATTTTTTCACCAGGAATACAGATATGCAATTATATTTTGCAGATCTTGCACCAAAATGTACAGATCTGATTTGCAAAGTCGCCGCCCAAAAAAAATTCTACACAAAAATGAGAAAAGAAAAATTCTTCCTGCTTGACCCAAGAAAGTGCTCTATGGAGGTTGTAGCACATGCCTGACGTTTGTTGAATATTGCTGCAAAATTTGAAACTGAAACATGCATCAAACCCTCATTCCCATGGAATCATAACCTGCTCTGATACCACTGATCCGGATCTTGGGAGGAGGCCCCCAAGATCTAAAGGATTGAAATGGATCTTGGGGGGAGAGAACCCCAAGATCTGAAAGATTGAAATGGATCTTGGGGAAGAGACCCCCAAGATCTGAAAGATTGAAATGGATCTTGGGGAAGAGACCCCCAAGATCTGAAAACTTGAAATGCTAGAAGAAAAAGAGGAGAATGCCCAATAAACAAAACCACAAAGAAACTTTTTTATTAAAACCGATAATAACTGTAAAGGCTACATTGTGGCGGACAATCTGTCCTTTTACAAAATGTGACTTGTTACTTATAGTATTTTTCAGTTACAATACCACGGGTCAATTCCATGGGTGAATGAATACCATGGGTGGATTTTACAATACCACATGCAGATGCCATTTACAATACCATGGGTAAATTCCATGGGTGAATGAATACCATGGGTGGATTTTACAATACCACGGGCGGATGCCATTTACAATACCATGGGTAAATTCCATGGGTCGATGAATAATATGGGTCGATGAGTACCATGGGTTGATGCCATTTTCCATTCGGATCAACTATTCTACTTTTGCTTAAATAAACTATTAGTAGAATGTTGCAAGAAGAAAATAGAAGAAAGAAATAATCACAGAATACTCTGACGCTTCCTTGGCAATGGCGCCAAAAAGTGGTGAGCACCAGTATTGCGGAAATAATATTGTAACTCCTGGGTCACCTACTTTACTCTTATCAACCTAGTAGTTCGTAACAAAATTGGAAGCGACGGTGTTGTATGCACAAGTACTAGTTCTTAATGCAGACTGTCACTTGGTCAGCTGGTGCAAGATCACTAGGAGCTGAAGCCAACTTCTATGGATTCTAAAAGAAGCTCTATATGTGATGAAATAAATGAAAGCTTACTCTACAGATGTTATTCGACTTGCAGAAAGGAAGACTCAAATGTAAAGCAAACCAAGGAAATCCTAGTTAACCACTAATCCTACTTTTGCAGAAAACACTATGAAAACCATGAAAAGAATGCCATTATCTACTCAAGGAAGTAAACAACATCTACCTAAGCTATTTCTGAAAGTAAATGAGAAAAAAACATCTTTTTGGATTTTTATGTATTTTTATGTGAATTTGTTATGCATGTAATTTATTTGTTTGTGAGTGTGGCAGCGAATAGGTGGCGATGGGGGGTGACTTTGGGACTTGAGGGGATGTAGGGTGGTGTGGATGGGTCCTAGGAGGTCTCGGGTTGCCTTCTGGAGGCTTTTCCCACTCTCAGCCTTCAAAACAAATCCTACAGGAAAATCTACAGGAGGACACAGGGGATCTACAGGAGGTCTACAGGAGGATGGCGAGAGTAGTTTTGAAGGTTTTGAGGGTGTGAGAGTGCATGGAAAAGGTAGGTGAAGATTGGGATGATGTGTTAGGGCACCTAGGGTCCACCAAGAATCACTAGGAGAGAGAAATATGATTGGGAGAGAGGAAGAAGTCCTATGGAAAAATGTTGAAAACTAAGGCAGTTTTGATGTGAACTTTGGGCGACTTGTAGGGCATGGATCAAAGAGAGAATGTGATGGCTGATAGGTTGACCTGCTATGAGGAGAGATTTGCTACAAAATAACCGTCAGTCAACTAATAATATCAAGCAAGCAAGGAAGGGAGTACATCTAAAAAATAGAATTTTGCATCAAGCTAGTCTAAACTATGATCCATGGAAGTGAATGTTGAGCAATTCTACAAGAAAATAAAGCATGGAAGAAGAATTATTGAAAATATATAAATGAGCATGGTGGGAGAGATCGAAAGCAAAGCATTAACCTTCTAACACACTTGCAGACACTAGAAATCCTATGGAGAAGGAAAATCTGTGTTTTTGGGGCGGAAAGAGGGTATTTTCCTCAATTCATAGTCCAAAGTGAGGAAAAGAGGCCAAGGCATTGCTGCTAGCATTTTGAATCTTCTTTCTATCACTACTTAACCTGCTATAGAAAACACAAATGAAGCAAACTACTAAACCATCAAAAACAACCTATTCTTAACCAAGAAAGAAATTCATCTAACAACAACTAATCCATAATCTGAAACAAAGCATATAAATACAAACAAAGAGGAGCTTGGTTGCTTGGATTGGGCCCTAACCCAAGAGATTCAGCCCTCTGAGGTAACTCAGTGCTAGCTCAAAAAGGATCTCATCTTTATTATCAAAACAGTAACAATATTACATGAAACTATCCACAAAAGTAAGCTCGAAGTTTAGTAGAGTTTTACAATAGAAAAAACACAACAAAAAATCGACCCTAGTGAGGCCCTAGGCCTCTCTACTTATACAACTGAAGCTCCCAATAGCTTCCTTAAATTCATGGAGGCTTGGCTCCCAAAACTCGAGATAAACATAAGTTATCCTCCACTTGCTCGGCTGCCTCCTAGTGCATTGATTTAGTTCTTTGTACTCCAAGTTGCATGAAGGGGAATTCGAAGTGGGGAGTAATAAATGAGGGGGATTCCCTCCTATAAATCCTCTCCTTTTTCCACTTTGAATTATTGTTGTCAATTGTCCATTGAATCTTTGGCTTTGTCTTCAAAACTCAACAAAAATATGTATTAAACACATATTAGACCTCATGGCATCATAACTAACTCAACTCACTCCATAAGCATAAATATAATAAAAAACATGCAATAAGCTAAGAGAATGGTTGATTTAAATATGTTAGGAGGAAAAATGAGCCCATATAATTACCCATTTATGCGGCTCATCAGATATAAATTTCCAACAACAATTCCTATAGATACGACAGGTAAAAAGAAATATGAAACCAATGCCAAAGTTGTCAATACTTTATTGGGAAGTCTGTCACAATCAGAGTTTGTCAAAGTCATGTAGCTCAAATCAGCCAAAGAAATATGGGACAAAATCATTCTGAGCTACGAAGGAGACTCTCAGGTAAAACGTGCTAAGCTTCAAACTCTCAGAATTCAGTATGAAACTCTTAAGATGCATAGTGATGAAAGCATAGCTAGTTACTTCCTACATATAAATGAGGTTGTCAATTGTATGAAGAATCTAAGTGAAGAAATTAAGGAAGTTACCTTAGTTGAGAAAGTTTTGATATCCCTGTCTGCTAAATTTGAATCCAAAGTGTCTACCATAGAAGAAAAACAGGATCTGCAGAATATCACTATGATGCAGCTTCATGGAATCTTAACTGCCTTTGAGATGAGAAAATGTTAAAATTGGAAACTAGGGCCAAACTCCATGTGGTTCATCTTATTCATAGCTTATAATATTTTTATTAGATTCATCTCATCTAGAGGTGTAGGATTTATCTAAAGATCATCCGATTCTGATAAGTATTTATGGAGATATGAATTTATTTTGATTATGGAATAATTATCAAGCCAACCAGCGACTCATATAGGCTCAGAAGCCCAACAATTGCATCTATTCAATCATCAATAGTTGTGTATAAATACAGGAGGTATTTTCCTCATTTGGACACACTTTCTCATCAAATCTCTCTCTCTCTCTCTCTCTCTCTCTCTCTCTCTCCTGCGTAGAAAAGAGGCTCTTCTCCTACTGCGTATAAAGAGACTCTTCTCTCACATGTGTGGAAGGAAGGACGCAGATTTAGGGTTGCAACTACAAATCAAAAGTTTGACCGGCTTTGACCATCTTTCTCCCTCTCTAAACTACGTTGTAGGTGGACCTGACTCTCCTTAGAAGGCAACATTTTTTGGTGAAGGAATCAAGCCGATCCGACGGTCAGCTTGCAAGATATTGTCTACCCTAGTTTAGTGCTGATGTTGGTGATGCCGATGATGCTGATGCCAGTGATGCCGATGATGCTGATGCTGATGATGTCGATGATGCTGATGCTAGTGATGCCGATGATGCTGATGTCAATGATGCTGATGTTGATGATGCTAATGGCGATGATGTTGATTCCAGTGATGCCGATGATGCTGATGCTAGTGATTTCGATGACGCTGATGCTACTAATCTAGATGATCTGATAGATATTGACTGATGTCACTAATGTCGCTGATCTAGATGATTTGATAGATATTGATTGATGTTGCTGATGCCACTGATCTAGGGTTTGCTACTGCTGAAGTAAATTATATTTATGTATTATTTATCTCTGCTAAATTATTGAAGATAAAGGAAGATTTGATCAAAGGGTTCCCCATATTGGGGTTTGTCCCTAGCTAGCTGCCACATCTTGTGTCTCTTGTCTTGGCTTGTTTTTTGTCAATCGTTTAAGGTTCTATCTGCACTTTACTTACTATACAGGTGATTGCTAATCTGTGGATAATAGTAATAAAAAGAATTAAACTGCTCTAAGCATAGAAAATACCATAACTTAACATGGGATCAGAGCTAAGGTGAAGAAAAAGCCTGAGCAAGAGCAAGAGCAATCATTGAAGAGAAGACTGGCAAGGCATTCCTAAAAGAACTATGGGGTCCTCAACACTCTTCCCTGCCGAAGACAAGCTCCATGAGAAGTCTGACTATCACGGATGGAAGATGTTTCTCGATCTAACCTTAGAAGATCAAGGAGTGTTGGACCATGTGAGAGGCATATTGTTGAGCCTCCATCAAATGCACCCACTGCTACCAGGAATAAATGGAAAACCAGTGAAGTAAAAACAAAGAAGATCATCCGGGACTCTGTCGACAAGCACTTGGTGGCCTATGTTTCTGAGCTGAACACCTCTAAGGAACTCTACGATAGAATAGTAAGTTTATTTAAAGTTAAAGATGCCTTTAATCTTGGGTTTCAAGTTGATTCATTATATCAGGTCGGTGGAAGTCCGTTAGGTGTCATTTCTTGTGACACATCTCTTCAGTCCGAACTTAGGCATCGGAGGTTTTCCCACCTTCATTATAAATCTCTACTCAATGTAAGACAAATGGTGATAGGGATACCAAAATTCTGAGTAGAGAAAGAAGGCGTATTTCTGGGATGCATTGAAGGAAAGCTCAAAAGAGGACCATTCCCCTCAAGCCAAAGCAAGACCTCTGATATATTACGTTCACTCAGACATATCTAGTATGATGCCTATGAACTCCTTGGGAGGATATTCATATTACCTTATTTTTATAGATGACTATTCTCGAAAGACTTGGATATACTTCTTGAAAAAGAAGGATGAAGTGTTCTCTTGGTTTCGACACTTCAAAGCCTTGATCGAGAATCAAACCAAAAAGAAGATCAAGATCTTAAGGACTGATAATGGGACTGAATATGAAACTAACAAGTTTCATTACTTTTGTAAAGAGGCTGGCATTAAGAGGGAGAATACCGCATCATATACTCCTAAACAAAATGGTGTGGTAGCAAGGAAGAACCATACGATTGTGGAAGTTGACCGTGCCATGCTCCATGATCAAAGACTTCCAAATTTTCTATGGGCTGAAGCTGCAAACACCGTCGTATATGTACAAACTGATGCTCTCATCAAGCATTGGGTTCCAAAACTCCAGAAGAAATGTTCATTGGTAAGAAACCTAACGTATCTCATTTTAGAATTTTTGGAAGCCCTGTATATTTTCATGTGATGAAAGAGAAAAGAAATAAATTGGGTGCATTTGAATCTTCATGGGCTATGGTGAAAATACTAAGGGCTATAGAATCTATGTAGCTGGTCAAAGGGAAGACGTGATTAGTCATGATGTCACCTTTGACGAAGATATGGCTCTCAGCAAGGTGGAAAATCTTCTGACTTTGAGGAGCTCTCAAGAAGCCAACACCAGGGAACCAAAAGAAAAAGAGTATGAGAAGATAGAGGCACCTGTTGCCAAATATACCACCATCCACTTGATCATAGCCCTTGCAGTTTCACAAGGATGGAACCTACATCAGATTGATGTCAAGATCACATTCTTGCATGGTTCAATCAAAGAAGAGGTCTACGTGGAGCAACCCGAAGGATTTGAGATTTATGATCGAAAATCTCATGTATGCAGGTTGAAGAAGGCTCTCTATGCGCTAAAGCAAGCACCCCGAGCATGGTATGAGAGGATTGATAGCTACTTGATGAAGTTGGAATTCACTAGGAGTGAAGTCAATCCTAACCTTACTTTAAGGTTGAAGATGACAAACCTCTCATACTGGTGTTGTATGTGGAAGACCTCTTTCTAACAGGTGTAGACCCTTTCATTCACAAATGTAAGAGGGAGTTGGCTTCTGAATTTGAAATGAAGTACCTAGGAATGATGCACTATTTCCTAGGACTTGAAGTCTGACAGAATCCAAGGGAAATTTTCCTATCTCAAGGAAACGATGTGGTGAAAATATTGGAAAGATTCAGTATGGTGGACTGCAAGCCTGTGACTACCTCGAGGATCTTAACTTTCAAAAGTTACATGGTAGTGATGTCGAACCAGATTTGAAAAATGCCTCTAAGTTTCATAAACTCATTCGCGTTGATGTTCTTGGTGAACCTTCGTCCGGACATATGTTTTGTAGTGAGCATGGTAAACTCATATTTGGTTGAGCCTCATTGGATTGATGCCAAGAATCTTCTGAGATGTCTTCAGGTCACAATCTCTAATGGATTGAGATACACTGCCGAAAATATGAAACTGCGTGATTATTCGAATGTTGAGCGAGCAGGCAGTGTGGAGAGCACTTCTCAGTGTCGGTTCTCTTTGGAATCTGCCTCGATATCCTGGATGAGTGATTCGAATTGGATCCTAAACACTCTCTGAGTTTTCATGATTGTCTCAAATTATGCCAAAAGATTCAAGTCTTAGAAAAAATCAAGCTATCAGAAGGAATCGTCGTGAAAGTTGCAGTTGTGGCCGGAGTGAAGCAACGAGGACCCTCGGTCGAGTGTACAGACTGTTAGCCCATGGTAACGTGCGCTGGCACAAATTGACAAAATCGGAGGCCAATTCGAGAAACAGAGCTAGATTAGTGCTAATTGCATATTGCAGGGCGTCCCCCTCAGTGAAGGAAATCCCTGAAGTGCCTGGACCCGAAATCGCTATGAAATGTGGAAAAGTAATGCATTTGGCTGTGTAGCGTGGGATTCCAAAAACCAGCAGGATATCAGAAGGCCTCGAGACGGTATGCAGTTTTGACTAAGTCCCGCCCGATTCCACACATCGAGCGACATGCATCCGGCGGATGAGAGAGAAAATCACCTGCATCGGATAAGTAAACATCATGCAACTTGCCCGCCCGATATGCACGATGATCGTAGGATCTAGGGAGCCCAGATCAACAGCAGAGGCGTGTCCCGATAAATGACAGGATTTGATAAGGTTATAGAGCAAGATTACAGGGGATTTGAAGTCCGAAGTGGATGATGAGTTGGCAAATGATTCATATTTTGCAGGCGATCTTGAAGCAAATGGAATTAGCGGCCATTCAAACATGATTCAAGGAATCTGACACCCAGTTCATTAGGAAACAAGTGGCCACCTTCCTGTAAAGCATTACACAGTGATGATGACACAGAATATGGGAGTTCGAACGGATAGAAGAAGGAAAACTACAATGCTGGGAAGTGAAAACGAACCAACAGAAAGCAGATTGGCTTTAAATCCATGAACTGACAGAAGCAGAGGAGACAGAGACACACATAGAGGAGTTAGTTAGCCAGAGAAAGCTAAGAGAAGAGAACATAGAGTAGAAGTTGAGCTGACCTGAAGGTAGCATTGAGCCAAATAGAGCCAAAGAGAGAGCCAGAGAGTCTGTGCACTCTAGAGAAAGCTTGAGAGGTTCAAGAAATCTCCTCGACCTAGGCCTGTCATGTATGAGTTTTAGATTGGGCTCATACTACTGTGACCAGTGAGAAGAGTCTGCATACTCAAATCCTACTGATTCATATCTATTGAGTGAGACTCAAATTGAGCTCACTGTCGTAAAGAAACTCTGCTTTGAAAACATAATAGAGAGGCCACCACTAAAAGCTGGACTAGGAAACGTAGCCTAGGAGTATTGGGTGAACTCCTTATTAAACTTGTTGTATTACATGTTTTCCTATTATGTTTTCTCTAACTACCTCAGTGTCTATCTATTTTGCAATTTTATTGATCTATTGCATAAAGTAACATAGGCACATCCATGCACATGATTCTATAATACCTTTAAATTATTTGTCTTGGATAAATTCCAGATCAATGAGCAGGAAGCAGAAGTCGGTGGCTCTGAGAACCACCAAGGCATAATACATTGCTACTAGCATGGCCTCTTGTGAGGCAATCTAGTTGTGGAAGCTCTTTAGTGAGATGTTTGTACACATGATGAATACCACTGTGATTCTCTGTGACAACCAGAGGTGGGATTCGATTATAGAGGAATCCCATATTTGATGATTGCTCCAGCAAATAAAGATCAGATGCTGCCTTATCTGGGATGTGGTAAGTCGATGAGCAAGGAGGCTCCATCGCATTGAGACTGATGTACAGGTCACTGACATTTTGACAAAGCCCTGGGGAAAGATCAAATATATGATTTTCTAGAATGAATTGGAATCGTCGAGAGACCCTTGTAAAAGGGTCCTGCATGTTGCATACATTGAGCTCTGGGAGCTCTGGGGGCTTGCGATTCTTGCTGGAGCAACATATGACCACAGGGTGACTCACCCTCCCCTAGTGGTGTGCACTGGAACAAGTTGATTCGCTCTCTTATGAGACAGGATGATTCACTCTCTTGTGGACAGGATGATCCGCTTTCCTATGGACAAGATGATTCAATCCCTTGTGTAGCAGGATGATTAGTTCTCTTGTGAGGCCTGGATGATGTGTTCTCCATGACAAAATGTAGCAGGATTATTAGTTCTCCTGTGAGGTTTGGATGATGTGTTCTTCATGATGATTGTAGCAGGATGATTAGTTCTCCTGTGAGGACGAGATTGATTAAGTTCTCTTGTCGAGGCATTCTACCCATGCAGTCCAAGACTCATGGGAAGTACCTCTCATCTGATCAATGAGCAAGGAAATGAAGATAGGGACCATAGTAGTACCAATGGATGCATCATTGTATCTACCATACTCCCTATGCTAGGATGACCTTCATTGATCTGGGATCAATGATACTGGTCTGGGGTGAGTGGTAGGAATTTTACCCGTTATGATGCTGACTTCGGGTCAGTTAAGACTGGTCTGGGACCAGTGGTACATACTCTGAGACTGACTTCGGGTCAATGAAGGACTGGTCTGGGACCAGTGGTACATACTCTGAGACTGACCAGTGGTAAGAGTGGTACACACTATGACGCTGACTTCGGGTCGGTTGAGACTAGTCTGGGACTAGTTGTACACACTCTGAGATTGACTTTGAGTCAATGGAGGATGATACTGGTCTAATACCAGTGGTAGGAGTTGTACCCACTATGACGCTGAATTTAGGTTGGTTGAGACTGGTCTGAGACCAGTGGTACATACTCTGAGACTAACTTTGAGTCAGTATGATACATCTTTGATTATTTCTTCTTCTTCATAATTTGAACAAAAGCAGAGTAGAACAGAACAAAGCAGAGGAGAACAAGACAGAGCAGAGCAAGTAGAATAGAGCAGAGTAGGGTAGGGGTCAAGTTGTACAGGGCAGTGCATTTGATGGATGAATAGTAGCGACCGACAAACAGATTGCAGATGGAGTTCTCCCTAGTTGAGAGGGAGTGTTAAAATTGGAAACTAGGGGCAAACTCCATGTAGGTCATCTTATTCATGGCTGATAATATTTTTATTAGATTCCTCTCATCGAGAGGTGTAGGATTGATCTAAATATCATCTGATTTTGATAATTATTTATGGAGATATGAATTTATTTTGATTATGGAATAATTATCAAGTCAACCAGAAACTCATGTAGGCTCAGAAGCCCAACAGTCGTATCTGTTTAATCATAAATAGTTGTGTATAAATATAGGAGGTATTTTCCTCATTTGGACACACTCTCTCATCACATCTCTCTCTCTCTCCTGCGCAGAAAAGAGGCTCTTCTCCTACTGCGCAGAAAGAGACTCTTCTCTCACATGTGTGGAAGGAAGGACGTAGATTTAGGGTTGCAACTGCAGATCCGAAATTTGACCAACGTTGACCATCTTTCTCCCTCTCTAAATTGCACTGTAGGTGGATCTAACTCTCCTTAGAAGGCAACATTTTTTGGTGAAGGAATCAAGTCGATCTGACAGTCAGTTTGCAAGATATTGTCTACCCTAGTTTAGCGTTGATGTCAGTGATGCCGATGATGCTGATGTTAGTGATGTCGATGATGCTGATGCCGATGATGCTGATGCCGATGATGCTAATGTCGATGATGCTGATGCCGGTGATGCCGATGAGGCTGATGATGCCGATGATGTTGATGCCAGTGATGCTGATGATGTTGATGTCAGTGATGTTGATGATGCTAATGCCAATGATGCTGATGCCGATGATGCTAATGCTAGTGATGTCGATGATGCTGATTCCATTGATGCTAATGATGCTGATGTCGGTGATGTCGATGACGCTAATTCCACTGATCTATATGATCTGACAGATATTGACTGATGTCACTGATCTAGATGATCTGACAGATATTGATTGATGTCGCTAATCTAGGGTTTGCTGCTGCTGATGTGAATCAGATTTATGTACTATTTCTATCTGCTGAATTATTGAAGATATTGAAGATTTGATCAAAGGGTTTCCCCATATTTGGGTTTGTCCTGGCTAGCTGCCACATTTTGTGTCTCTTGTCTTGGCTTGTTTTTTGTCAATCATTTAATGTTCTATCTGCACTTTACTTACTGTACAGGGGATTGCTAATCTATGGATAATAATAATAAAAATAGGTAAACTTCTCTAATCATAGAACATACCATAAATTAACAAAAAAGGAGGGCCATCAGATATGAGAGAAGCCACATTCAAAGCTTCAGCAAAGGGAAAGGAAGAACACAATGAATCAAGGCATATTTCAGAAGAAGAGGATGAGGTAAACTTTGTCAAAAAGCTTCAACGGGGTTCTGGAAGGTTTAGAGGTAAGTTACCCTTCAAATTATTTTCTTGTGGTAGAGTCGGTCATTATGCTGCCAAATGTACTCATAAAGATAAATTTGAAAAAGGAAAGGAATATGCAAAAGGGAATAGAAAACAAGTTGTGAATAAAATGAGTTACTATACTCATGAAGATAGTGATGGTTTATCTAATAGTGATGAAGATGAAACTGGACAAGATTACAGACTTCTCATGGATTATGACGATGATAATTTTTTGGATACTTTAGAAGAGGAATACCTTCATGAAGAAATATCTAAACTCAAAATATGTTTAGAATAAAAGAATATGATTATAGATACCTTAACATACCAACTTGCGAAAAAGAAAAACATAATGAAAAACTAGAATGTGAAATTGTGGGTCTAAGAAAGGATCTTGAGAAAACAAAATTTCTCAATCTTAGATTTGCTAAAGGATCAAAAAATTTAAATGAAATTATCAAAGTTCAGCATTCTCCTCTGATAATGATGGGTATTGAATACACTAAAGAAGCATCTCAATCACAGAAGCCACAACCTCCACCAAAAGCTATCTTGATGCAGCAAAGACCAGTGAATAGTATGACAATCATCAGCAAAGGCATAAAGCAGATCACTAGGTAAATCACACTCAATTTACTCCAAGGATGATTAGAAGCCACAAACAACCTCAGGTAAATCATACTCAATTTTCTCCAAAGATGAATATCAATAGAAACTACAATCACCAGGTCAATAGATTTGATAGTCGTAGGAACTTCTTTAATGGGCAATGTTTTTCATGTCATAATTTTGGACACAAAGTTGCTCAATGTGTTGCTTACAAAACCATCATGACTAGAGAAGAACAAAATCAAAGGAATGTAACAAGGATCAAGAAAAGTTCCTATAATAACTTTTCTCTTCTTGAAAATGAAATAGAATGCTCAATCTGTAACAACTTTGGTCATGAAGAATCTGAATGCAGGAGCAAATTTTGGCAAACATCTCAAAAGGAGCAAACTCCATTAAATCCCAAGATATGGAGAAGGAAAGAATGTAAAATAGAAAGATGTGGTATAGCCTTGTATGTAGAAGGACAATAAAATTAGTGGTACATCGACAGTGGATGCTTAAAACACATGACAGGTGACAAAGAAAAACTTCACTCATATAATGCCTTAGAAAAGGAAAATAATGTCTCATTTGGAAATGACACTCCTACTGTCATAAAAGGTAAAGACTCTTTTTTCTTGAAAGAAAAGGTGAAAACTGGAAATGTTATGTATGTAGACATTTTATAGCATAACCTATTGAGTGTCAGTCAAATGTGTGATCAATGAAATGAAGTGGTGTTTTGATGAAACAGATGTGTTGTTCGTGAGATTGATACAAGAGAGACCGTGATCAAAGGTACAAGAACTCCAAACAACTTATACATACTCAAGGGAGGACAACAACATTGCTATCTAAGCAAAAATGATGAAAACTGGCTGTGGCATAGAAGATTGGGACATCTAAGCTTTTCTCAAATAAGAAAAGCATGCAGATTCAAGGCAGTTCATGATCTTCCAGATATTAGCATCCCAGAAAATACAATATGCAAACCATGTCAAATCAGCAAGAAAACCAGAGTTCACTTCATGGAAAAGGAAGGGTTAGCTAGTAAGCCTCTTGAATTTGTCCATACTGATTTATGTGGACCATCAAGGAAAAATTCACCTCGTGGAGAAGAATATTTTATTTTGTTCATTGATGATTTTTCCAGAATGTGTTGGATAGGTCTTCTAAAGCATAAAGATGAAGCATTTGAAAAGTTCCAAGCCTTCAAATCTTTGGTTGAAAATAATTCAGATCGAAAAATAAAATGCCTAAGATCTAATTGAGGAGGGGAATTTACCTTAGATGAATTCTTTGACTTTTTTGAACAACACGGAATGAAAAGGCAATTCTCCACCGCAAGGACTCCTCAACAAAATGGAGTGGTAGAAATAATGAACAGAACTGTTCAACAAATGGCTCGAGCTATGCTAGATGAATCTCGAACTCCTGCAACCTTCTGGGGCGAAGCTGCGTTTGCTGCTGTAACTATTCTCAACCAAGCAAATATTCGGGTAAACAACACTCAAACTCCACATGAACTTTGGTATGGTAAGACTCCTACTGTAAAATACTTTAAAGTTTTTGGAAGCGAATGTTATATCAAAAGGACTGATGAAAAACTTGGTAAGTTTGAACCCAGAGCAGATGAAGATATTCTTCTTGGTTATTCTTCTAGAAGTAAAGGATATAAAGGTTATAATAAAAGACTTGGAAATTTTTTTGAAAGCATTGATGTTGCAGTTGATGAAGCAAGTAAAAATCCAAAACTAATAAAATCTACAGAAGATTATGACAATGAAGAAAATGGGGATTATTTTCACACATAAAATCAAATCATACTGAAGAAGAAACCAATGAAGCACCAAAAGAAGAGATAATGGTAGAAGAAAAGACTCCATCCAGGAATGTTCAGAAAAATCATCCAGAAACTCAAATTTTAGGGAAAAAGATGCAGATGTACAGACAAGAAGAACTATTACTGGGCCCTCAAGCTATCTAGCATTACTATCCTCCACTGAACCTCAAAATGTAAAAGAGCATGCAAATATGAATGTTGGGTCAAGGCCATGGATGAAGAACTTGAGCAAATTGAAAAAAATGATACTTGGGAATTAGTTCCTAGACCTCATGATAAAAATATTATAGGAACTAAATGGATATTCAAAAGCAAGCTAAATGAAAATGGAGAAATCATTAGAAACAAGGCCAGACTTGTTTGTAAAGGGTATGCTCAACAAGAAGGTATAGATTATGAAGAAACTTTTGCACCTGTTGCCAGACTTGAAGCCATAAGGATGTTTCTTGCTCTTTCTAGCTTTAAAAAAATCAAAGTATACCAAATGGATGTAAAATCAGCCTTCCTGAATGGAGATTTAGAAGAAGAAGTTTATATTGAACAACCAGAAAAAATCATTCTTGGAAATGATGCAAAACTTGTATGCAGACTCAAAAAGGCCCTCTATGGTCTGAAATAGGCTCCAAGGGCCTGGTATTACCGCCTTGACAAATATCTACACCAACAAGGTTTTACAAAGGGTTTAGTAGATAGCAATCTATATACAAAGATTAAAACTAATAAATTGCTAATTATTATTGTTTATGTTGATGATATCATTTTTGGTAGTAGTGAAGAATCCATGAGTCAAAATTTCGCTTCAGTAATGCAACAAGAATTTGAAATTTCCTTTCTTGGTGATCTTACTTATTTTCTTGGTCTACAAATTCAACAAAATAAAGATGGTATTTTTCTTTCACAAACCAAATATCTCAAACAGATCTTCAAAAGGTACAGAATGGAAGATTATAAACCTGTATGTACCCCAATGGTAACAAGATGCAGTCTCAGCTCAAATGATGAATCAGTAGCAGTTCATCAACCAACTTACAGATCCAATATTGGTAGTTTGTTTTATCTAACAGGTACTCGACCTGACATCATGCATGCAGTAGGAACAGTTGGAAGATTCCAAGCAAATCTAAAGGAATCACACCTTCAGGCAATCAAAAGAATTTTCAAATATCTTCAAGGAACTCAGGACTTTGGTTTATGGTATCTTAGAGATGCAAATATTACTCTTCATGCATATACAGATGCAGATTGGGCAAGAAGTGTTGATGACAGAAAAATCACTAGTGGCGGTGCATTCTATATGGGTTCCAGGTTAGTGTCTTGGTTCAGCAAGAAACAAAGTTCAATTTCTTTATCTATAGCTGAAGCAGAATATGTGGTTGTTGCCTCTTGCTACACACAACTACTGTGGATGATGCAAAGCTTGCAAGACATTCAGATCACATATACTCCACCCATCTCCATTCTATGTGATAATACAAGTGCCATTAGTATTTCGAAGAATCCAGCCATGCACTCCAAGACCAAGCACATACCCATCAAATACCATTTTCTACGTGAACAAGTGCTTGAAAAAAAAGTCAAATTGGAGTATGTTCCCTCCAAAGAACAGGTTGTTGATATATTCACTAAACCATTACCCAGAGAAACATTTGAATATCTCATACAAAAGTTGGGAGTAGTTGTTGCATCATCCTGCTGTTAAAACTATATTTTCGAGAGAAAGGTTATTATACATGTGTTTCATGAAGTTGAGTCACGTACACAAGCGGGTTTCTGTGGGACAAGGAGCGTATATGTTTTTCAGTCAAGAAAAACAATGAGGCAGGCTCTGATATGGGTGCTCTGTCTGATGTTGATAATCATAGTCTATTGATATGCTCTGTTCATTAATTTTTATCTAACTGACAAAGATGCCTTGATCATTGACTTGTGAACAATGTGAGCTGACTGCCCAGGAGGTTTGTGCAATTTCTTGGGAGAACAGCTGACTGTTGCCCAGATTTGCGCAAATTTTGGGTTGAGCAGCCCTGCTAGGGAAATTTGTGCAATTCCTAATGGGAGTGATGATTGGCACAATTGCGCAATTATGGATCCCAGCAGGCTGCTAGACAGAATTGCATAATTTATGGAGGGAAGGCTAGTTCCCCTCCAGAAATGCACAATTTTCTTGGGGAAGCTCCTCAGCCTACAATTGGACAAAGTCCGGGTGAACAACTATTGAAGCCCCGAAAATCGGGTCGACAACAAGGGGGATACCCACCCGGTCCGGACCTTGGTTGGCAGCTCCTTATCCGTTTGGTATAGCGGGTCCGGTTGGGGATAATGGGACCAGTTTCCCAATCTAAGGGTGTATGTGTGTGTGTTCAAAGTTGGATGTTGCTGATCTAAGAATACTTAAAGCTAATTTAATTCAAACTTTTAAACTAACTCTATGCTATTGTAATCTAATGAGAAAAAACACATCTAAGCTATGCTAACCCGGGGTGTTTTTCTTCTATTATGCGATCTAAAGAGATTTCAAACAATAACTGGTAATAAAGATCATTCAGCTATCATAAGAATAGAAATCAATTAAGATAAACCACTTTGCATAAAAAGTTAGGCAAAATAGTTGTGAATAGCATATCGCATAATAAGTTATTCATATATCAAACATAAATAAATGGCTCCACCGTACAGAAGTGCCAAATGGTAACTCATACATTCATGCAGTAACATATAAACAACTGAAAATTGTATATCACTTTAAGAACATAAGCAGAAATGGCCAAGAGATAAAAGTACCATTTATGACTAATCCTACTCATAAGCTTCAAGCAAAAATGATTTATCTCTACTTGTTCTAACATCTACTAAGAGTACAAAAGTGTAACATCAGTAGCAGACATCAAATGCAAACATTAATAAATCTCGATCCATTCATTCATCAAAACCTCCTCTGAGGGTGCAAAAGTGCATGTTCCAAGGACAAGTTTTTGACAAATTTCTGGACCCTTCTCCAAATGCATGAGAAGGGTTAAAATACTACTTCCTAATTCTAATAATAGTGTATTTACAAAATTTAGGATGCGGTTTTCAAATGACCATCCTTTTTCTAATCTAATTTTAAAGAAAAAAACAACATTCTAAAATAAGGCTACTTCTGAATTTGGTCTTTAAAGCTGCAAGTGTTCATCATGGGCTTGAGGAGAGTTGGCTGGCTGACTTCTGCGCTGAGCTGGGCTGTGAAAACAGAATCTATGAGAGCTGGCACTACTTTTTTGGCCGCGTTTATGACGCATTTCACAGTCATCCATTGACTATGCGGCTTGACCAAGTATGCCCAGTAACATTCCCAATTTAACCTGTTTAATGCTTGGATCGGTTTTCCCTTTTCCTGCACCTTCTGCTTCCATTCTGCTTCCAGTAGTAGTTTATTTGGTAGGTACCCCGGGGTGGTCTCTTCGATTAAATTGGCCCTGTGTAAATTCTCATTTACACAGTCGATAAGAATGCTTGCTCGCGTGGCCGTTGTCTCCGCTGCTTGTTCTGCCTGCCTGATTTGATCATCCCATTTATTAAAGAGAAATTCTTTATGATTCTCATTTATTTTGGGTGCAATTGCTCTTTTCCCTTCATCTTCATCCTGCCAAGCTAAGTATTCTGTCACTCGCCTGTCACTCTGATCATAGTCACTCCGCAAGTCTACCACTTGATTGGTGATTTTATCGCTCAGCTCGCAATAGTGACTCCACTATGATATCTCATGTCCCAACTCTTCCTGTTGCTGCAGTAGTTGCTCATTTAAGCCAATAGATTCTGAAATAAATTCCGCAAGCTTAGGCTCATCTTTATGCGTTTCTTGTAAAATTTGCAATTGTTTTCCTTTCTCGTCTAGACTTCTTTGATAGCCTATCTGCATCTGCTGAAAGTCTTCCTGCAACTTCTCGAGCTGTTTGGAAGCTTCAATATTAGCATTGGTTTGTTGAAATTGTCATTGTAGTAGCTGTATTTGATCTTCTTGTTCTTTCAATAGTTGCTGAACTTCCGATGCCTTGTCAATAGTTGCAGAAGCATATGCTCCGGCGATCTGAGACAACTTAGTGAGATTTTTAGTTGGGTTATTGTTGGGGTCTTTCCATAAGACGTCCAAATGTTCAACATCTTGTGACAGTGTATTTTCTAGTTTTCTTTTCTTCCTCTGTCTCCTTACAACTGCTTTATGTTGGGGACTATAGAATACGTCCAGTGGGGGAATTTCTTCTACATTAAGTAGAAGCTCAGAAGGTGGAGCGATAGGAATGTGCTCCGTTTCTGTGACACTGCTGACTATGGTCGAAACCACTTCTTGCACTACCTGTGTATTGTTCACAGGTGTTCTTGGGGCTTGCCCTTCAAGATTGATCAGCTCATTGAAGGTTTCCCATTCTTTGTCCAGTTCTTTTGTGACGGGTGGCGCTTCAATGACAAGAGGGGGAACATCTCTTGGTGGGGAGGCGATAACCTGTTGTTGCGACATTGCACTTGACTGAGCCGTATCCTTAGCTGTTTCTTCGTTCTTTCCTTGGTCGCTTCCAGATCCTTTAGAATGTTCAGGCACTCCTTGCGCAGTGTTAGATTTAGATCTGGAAGTGCTAGAGTTTCCACTGAGGCTAACGCTTGGAGTTGGTTCTCTGGCAGGCAGTCGCAGCTTCTCTAGAGGAACACTGGCCAGCCTTCTTTCCCTGTATAACATGAATATTTGGAGGTCATCTGGAGACAACTTTGACTGAGCTTCCCACAAAATTTCCTGGAGTGAGCTTTTACTCTGAAATAAATCATCGAACAAATCTTTCTTTCCAACGAATACTTTTATTTTGACGTTCGTTGTGAAATCTTGGGCAACTTCATTTGGGTCAAATGGCCTTGCAAGGAATTTAAATAATTGTAGACACGTCACATTCTCCACTTCGGTGAAAGCGTGTCCTACATCGAACAATGAAAAGGCCCCACAAGCTACAAGAAACTAAGGCCATATGGCCTTCTTTTTGTCTTTTAGGTCTTTGGTCAGGCCGCCTTCTGAACAGGTTTGATATGCAGTTTACCGAGCCAAAAGTTTATCGGGGATATACAGAGGCAGGACATGAGGAGGTACAGTGCTTCCAAACACTCTAATATAGGTGAACCATTCTTCCCCGAACCATCTTGCGATGGGGATGATATCTATATGTGCCTCGAGTGAGCACCTCGGGGGGTCTTCATCATACATCATTCTATACAAGGGTAAGATAAACTCGTGACAAATCCGGAAGAAGTGTGGGACGAACTGAGAATCCCATAACATCTTATGATAAATATGGATAGGTAATGGGTCCTGGGTAGTCCATTTCCAACCCATAGTGGGAAATTTAGACACATAACAAATAGAATCCATAACATATGCGGACAGATAAAAAGGAGGATAGATCCTTTCAGACAAGGATCTTTTAGACCGGTAATTGAGAATAGCCGTGTATAGATTATCAGAAAATATCTTGGCCCAATCCATGATATCGACATTTGTGGCAGCATCGTTTTTGTCTTTTTTGATTGGCTCCTCTTTTCTGGACCAATCTTTGGTGGTCTCTGCTAGGTTTGGGTTCTCTGCCACAAATTTCTTAACGAATTGTGCATTGTAAGTCGCCTGCGGTTCAGGAAGATGATACATAAGCTTTAAATCTTGTGCAGCGAATGATCCGATGAGCCCATGTCCTTGAATCTTGAATTTTCTGTTGTTCATCTCTGCATTGTCAAGTATCCACTTGATCATATCCGTATATGGTATAATTTTGGGCCTTGCTGCTATCCGATGAAGAAATGAACATGCTAGCTCCTCTAAGGACGCCTTGGAAGAGCGTTGCGAGCCCGCGACAGTAGCAACCTTCATTATTCTGGGATTCTCTTCTTCGAGCAGTCTGTACATGCTTTCCCATGTCGATATCCCTGCGTCTCTGTTACAGGCCGTGTCTGTATACAAAGGCGCCATCTCCTTCGTCTTTTCCTTCGCCTCAGAGCCTTGAGATTTATTTTTCTTTCCCATTTCTTCCTGCGTTTAGCTTTGAATCGTCTTTAGTTCTTCGTTCCTGCAGCTTACGAGTGAAATGAAAATGACTGATCAAGAAAGGTGATGGGAGAGTTTTAAATGCAACAGATATATCAAATATGCCACCTTACGTGAAGTAATTCTTTACAAAAGCACGCATCTTCATTTCATTTAATATCTGACAACTAATTCCTTTACTATCATTAAAAGCGCATGATCTTGAGTCAGATTATGGTAAGTGGCTTTTCTTTGAATAGCGTGCCCGAAGGATTCGTGATGAAGTGATTTATGATTTGCTTACGTGACATCGCAGATCGCGCCATCGCAGATCGCGCAAACATACGAATATAATATCGCAACGATCGCAACATCGCAGGTCGCAGAAGTTTAATGTTTGCCGAATCTTGTCAGCTCATTTCTGCGATATGCGATCTTGCGATCGGTGTTATCGCAGATCGGTAAATCTTGAAGTTTTTTCCTTATGAGTATTACTTTATTGTGATGCGATATTATGCTTAACACAAGAGTCTTGCGCACACCGATATTATAGAGAAATGGAGGTATTTCCTATCTTTTTTGCAACGCGGCTTTAAAGATATTTCCCTTATCATAGACTTAGGTTAAAAAATATTCAAAAGACCTTTCTAAGCTTACGATGGTAACCTTATTTTGAAGAAAGGAAACTCTTGCTTTTTTTCTAAAATTTAACTAAGGGTCCCCATTAATTTAGTATTTTGGACAACACTTAAATGAACAAGGGGGGGGGTGTTGCTGGCCACAACAACAGCCTGTGAGGGAAATGCATCAAGTTGTGATCGACAGGCTACCTTTGTGCATGAAAACACCAAAGCTCGTGTACTTGACGAAGCAAGACAAGGTGTTGTGAAATGTTGGTAGGGAGGCTCCAAAATGGGCTAAGGTAAAATTTTGGAGGGTGGTTGTAGCCACTACAAAAAAAGGGTTTTGTTGGTAAGATTAGAGAGAAACAAACTTTTTTTCACTGTATTTTCTGAAAATTTTGTCAGTGAATGAATGAAATACATAAGGTAATTTGCAGGTATTCCTACGTCAAACCTTAATGATGTGTGCTTCTCTATTCTTGTAAGTTTTTTTGATCTGTTTACATCTCTTGAATGTATGTCTTCTTGATTGGAAAAACCATATGTTTAATTCAGAATTCATCCTAATGGTGCTCTGATTTAATTTTTCCAAGTGATCTATGTTTTCCTCTTTAAGCAACATTTAGAATTCATCTATAGTTTTGATGCTCTATGTGTTGTCTTCCACCTTGATTACACTCAACCTCCTATAACAATTTAACTTGATTTCATCACCAAGACTGCCTACCTTTCCCCTGTGGAGATAACCCTTTCTCTCTTCATCATCTCACTGGACAAAAAAAATTGACATGACTCCATGCCCAATGGATCTGTCTCTTTTCTCATCAATAGACCTTTGAAAAACATACCTTATTTAACATTATACCTAGCCTAATATCATATCAGTTTAGAAACCTAAGTGAGAGAGCCCTCTCCTAGGCTATAAGGGCTAGATTCTAGCCTAAAAGTGGTGTGTGGTTACCTTTGAATTTCTCTTCTCAGCCTAAGGAAATTTACAGAGTACTAACAGGCACAAGAAGGACACAAAAAGGAAGAAGAAGCTAATAAACTAAATGTGTTAAAGGAGAAACATGTTGAAGAATTAAATAAAGAAGATTTTATAGCTAAGATTTCTATATATTGCTATATGCACCACTTAGAGAAATAACAATCATCAAGGCAAGGGTGTGTATGTTAAAAAACCTACTATGATTCAACGTGGAATTTGAAAGGAAACTAGTATGAAGGTATATGGAAGACTACAAACAATATATGAAAGTCTAAAAAAAATACATGAAAATATCAGAGTAGGACAATAAAGACATATATCCTAAGAAGAAACTAGAATCAAAATCGAGGAAATGTTATTGTTGCATCCCATTTCCACATTTCATTAGGATGAATGGATACTTATGCATGGCACCAATTAGTTACATTGCTCAAGGTCATAGTATATGACTTCATACCATGTTTCAGGGGTGAAACATGTTGAGGGGGATGGAATGTAATGTATATAGGGAGGGCAATATACGGTATCCAAGGGCATAATAAATGTAATGTGACTATAATAATGGAATAGACCCACTTTGTAATTAAAATGAAATAATATAATAATAAGGGGTATTTGGAATAATACCCATTATAGTACTTATGGGAAGATGTAAATACAAATGTGTATCATTGTATTGGATGTGCGTTGAATTATATTTTCCTATAGGAAACCATGATTTGTGCAGTGATTCCTTCCATAAGTTGTATTTGATTTCATTAAACTACCTCAATGGTTATTCACTCCATATTCATGTGTTGTTCATGTTGACTATATTAGATATCTTTGGTGTCTAAGGATTTATCTTGCAAATTTTCACTGTGAATTCTCTCTGATATTTTTGAAATTTTATTAAAAAGAGACCCAATATTTGAACATTATTATCTTGGTTTCAAAATCACTAAAAGGAACAATCCTTTCTTCTTCAACCATTTCAATGGATAACAAAAACTATATTTTAACTACAAACTCTATCCATCTACAAAAATTTTATTAAAAAGAGACCTGATATTTGAAGGTTATTATTTTGGTTGAAAAATCACTAAAAGGAACAATCCTTTCTTCAACCATTTCAATGGATAACAAAAACTATATTTTAACTACAAACTTTATCCATCTACAAAAAACCATAGTTGCGTCACTCTACAACCCAATATTGGGTAGATATGTAAGTATAATGTAAGTATGTAAACAATTTTAAATGTTGGCTCAATTAAAAAATAATAAAAAGTTAAAAGTGATATCAAGGATGAGTGTAAAAATTTAAATGTTGGTTCAATTAATAATAAAAAATTTAAAAGTAATAAAAAAAGAGTTAAAAGTAATAAATAAAAAGTTAAAAATATTATAAATGAGGATGAGTGTAAACATTTAAATGTTAGCTCAATTAATAATAAAAAGTTGAAGTAATAAAAATAATAAAATTCAATTTGTTATATTTTGATTTTGTTATTAACTTGTAAATAGGCTTTGTTACAATACGATGGGCCAATACCATAGATTATCAATACCACATACCCAAAAACCATAACTTATTTCACAACCAAAATATTTTATAACAATATGACAAGATTCTTAACCATGGATATTCACCCCCACTTTACCTTGGATATTATTAACTTGTAAGATGCTTTGTTACAAAACCGTGGGCCAATACTATGGCTTATCAATATCACATGCCCAAAAAATATAACTTATTTCATAATCAAATTTTTTTATAATAATATGACAAGATTCTTAACCATGGATATTATTAACTTGTAAATAGGCCTTGTCACAATTCCATGGATTATCAATATCACATGCCAAAAAAACATAACTTACTTCACAATCCAAATATATTTATAAAAATATGACAAGATTTTTATTTTTATTTATTTTTAAATAATGAGTATATTTCCATTAAATAAACTGCATTCTGGCCAGAACCAATACATTCAAAAGCAACATCAAATCTATATCCCTGCAAAACAGCTCTGACCAGAGGCAGAAGGTTTTCAGAGTTTTCTTTCCCAACTTTTCTACTACATTATCCTTATACATTCACCAAAAAACCCCATTAAGCTTTACATACTTGCATAACATCAAAAAACTGCATGTATATTAACTAGTCATCATCCTCTGGCACATGTTGTCCAATTTTGTCCATCTTTGCTGCCTCAACTTCTACTGATGAACCTGCATCCTCCGGTTCCAGTTGCACAACCACTTGTTGGATTTTAAGTTGAACAATGTTCTCTAGAGAAGGAGTGCCTTGAACGCCCCTAACCTATTCATTTTTTCCTCCCTCCCCTAAGCCAAATGCCTCCTTCGAAAAAAATACAACCATGATTTCCACCTTTTCTTCTGATTTCTTTGCCTTGTGATCAAGATTCTCAATCTTTGTCATGATAACTTTTGAAGTTGAGTGAACTATTTCCATGTCCTTCCTCAGAATTTCCAAATAACCCATCACGAGTGTGAAATGGGACTTGGCTTTGGATATCATTTTCCCTCCTATCCATGAGATCATTTCTTCCACTTCGTGCCTGAATGCCCCAAATGGATTCTCAGGAGAGTCTCTAGCTCCATTTCGAGACCGAGCAGCCATATCCTTATCACGGAAAGGGTGTGCTACAATCCACAATGCAAATGGCCCGCCTAACCATCTCCTTATAGCTAAGATAAACTCCAAGTTGACGGTGCTAAGGGTCACTTTAGATTCAATTCTCTTCGTTAATTCCCTCCATGCAATCAAATTCCTTTCCATTGCTTCTTTCTCCAAGAAAAATTCCCACACAATCGACCAAAGCCAATCCTCGTCGAACTCAGTAAGCACAATACCTTCGCTACCTCTCGACATTAAATCTCGGCTGACACAATCCCAACTATCCATGATCCTGTCATGCTTCACCATAATTATCCATCTGGAGAATGAGGTATCCAACTTATCTATGAGCCTCCTTCTGCATCAAAGAAGTGCCAAAGAGTTAAGTATGTTATTAATCCTCTTGACAGATATATCACCCTTATCCAAGTTGTTCCTACATTTTGAGGAGCTACATTTATTTCAATTCATGGGACATAACGTTTGGTAGGGACACCCTCATCCACCATAAGATATCCTTATTCTAGGATGATTTCCCTGTTTTCTTGCTCAACCACAGGCTTATTATTTTCCCTTTTTATGTGAAAAGAATCTACAAATTCAAACTTATCCATCAATAAGATTATTATTTGCATGGTTGGACTTAGATCATGATCCTCGCTTTTAGAACAATTAATACATCTATTGATGGTAACAAGGGAATCACAAAAAATTGATAAATGGGAAACTCCTTCGACTAATGCCAGTCTCAAACCTTTCCATAACCCAAGTTCTTCTACCTGATTGTTCGTGGCTACTCCCAAACCCCGGGAATTTTTTTTCCAAATTTTTCCATCAGGGCAAAGAATAAACCCTAACAATATGACAAGATTCTTAACCCTGCATATTTACCTCCATTTTTCCATTGATATTATGAACTTGTGAATAAGATTTGTTACAATACGATAGGCCAATACCATGGCTTATCAATACCACATGCCCAAAAACCATAACTTATTTTGCAATCAAAATATTCTATTTTAAATTAATTTCATAACATTTTTTTAAGTGAATCTAAAAGAAAAAAAGGTTATAATTACTTTTGATATATATCTAAACCCTCTACCCTCACAACTACTAAAAATATTCTCATAGAAACTAAATCGAGGTTTTAATAAAATTAAAAATGAGAAAACTTTTATATATAAAGATGTGAAATTTGTAGAATATAAATGGTATTATTAAGAACTAGTATAGATCCAACTTAACTAAGGATCCAAGCAATGAGAGAAAGCAAAGTGACTAACAATAATAGAGGAAACATAGAACATGCTTTTTTTTAAGTTTTTCATTATTGCAATTTCTTTGACATGATTGATCCAAAATATAGGTTTAATATTTTACAACCAATTGAGTTTTTTTTTTTAGACACTTTCTTAAACACTATATAATGGGATCGAATTTAAAAGAGAGATGAGGGGGGTGTAACAACCCTTGATTGATTTTCTATGTAAATAAAATAAGACCAAGGTCATGGGACGCGTATTCCAAGCTGTCTGTTGGGCAAAACATAGTGATGGGGTATTACTAGTGGTTAATTCATGGCTATGGAAATTGGAAAAGACATTGGTAAAGGAAAATTAGTAATAATTGGCCTTTTATTTATAAAATAAAGGAAAATAGGAGAAAAGGAAGGTGAAGAGACACATATTTACATGAGAGGGAAATTGAAGGAAAAATGAAGAAAATAGAGGCCTTAATGATAAAAAGGCTTCTAGGTATCAGTTGCTAGCTTTTTCCGAGTTTAGTGTTGGAGCTCTCTTCTATTCTCTCATTCTCTAGTTCTCTTACACACTTAGAGTATTCTTGGAGCATTCTCGGAGCACTTTGGCATACATTGGATGTGGAGAAAGAAGGAAAGGGAAAGCAGGAAAGTGCAAGGGAACAAGTGGATCAACAACTACAACTGGATTGCTTTGTAGGTAACATGTTGCATGTGTGATTTCCTTACTGGTTTATGGATGCATGGTATATGCATGAAATTTTATGGTTATGTGTTGTCATTGACATGGATATTTGCTTGGATTGACAGTGGTTTTAGCCTTGCCTTGCCATTTCTTGGATAACCATGGTGTTGTGAGGTTTTCCACTTAATTGTTTCTGATTGGTACTCATAATTCCATATGGTTGTGGGTTGGAACAAACATTTTGAAAGCCCTGGAACAACTTGGGTTGAGTTACTATTCTGGAGCCTGGATCGGATAAATGCTTTGGAGCCCTTTTGGGGCCCTTAGTGGGTTGAGTTACTAGTCCCTGGAGTTGAGTTGGACAAAAGGTCTGGAGCCCTAAAATATTGTGGGTTTATTTACTAGTTCCTAAAGCCTTGGAAAACTTGGTTAGAGAACGATCCAGTTGGTGTTAGTGATTTCTGACAGTGGAGGTGGAATCACTGTGTATGAGGATTGATGTGGTTTGGCCTTTGGAAGCCGTGGTCTAGTTTTTTTTTTGTTATTTCATGAGATCCAACATTCATGCTTAGAATATGGCATGGGGTTGATTGGTTGAAAGAGAGATTTGGTTCAACCCAATCTATGGTCAGGTGGTGCGTGAAATTCCCTAACTTGGTCAATATTTTCATATCTTAATAAGAGTGATTCTTCTATTGAGATTCATGTATATTTGTAGAAATTATGTTGGTGATACTATGACTGAGTTTCCATCGTTACTACGCTAGTTATTTTCTAATTATATGCTCGTTATATGATGTGTATCTTTTATGGATATTGTCATGAATTGTTTAGCTATTGATCGGTTGATGAATGTATGGACTAATAAGTGTTGTTGCAACTATGTGGAGAGGGCATATGGCCTTCTTGATGATTATCAGGTGAATCTCAGACTAATATGATCAGATATACATTCATTACTTGTAGATTACATGTTTTCCATATGTCAAATGAAATGGCTAGTATGTTCTATCCATTCTAAGTCAATTTTATTACTCAAATTTGTATGTTTAGCCTTGTCATTATGTCTATTATGGTTTTGAAAGTCTAGTGCAATTCTAGGTAGTGTTCTAGAGGTTGAATTGGAATTGTGGCTAAGATTTCAGGACCATACCCTCTGAACTGGGAAGGTTGGGTCACAACTGCACTCAAGCAATGTTGTGCATGCAGTTGGAGGTCTTCAACTGCCCATGCCTTGTCATTCATGTGGTTGGAGGCATTTAACTACACCCAAGCTTTGTCATGCATGTGTTTAGGAGTCTAGGTCAGTGAAAAAGAGCCCAAACTCAAGGTTTGGTCACCTGGAGTGGTTCTTTGGTCCCTGAGTGTCATGTAGCTTTGAGGGATGTTGTGAGTTGTTAGTATGTGGTCAGTTGTAGGCCCCACTTCCTTAACTAGAACTTGGAGGTCGATTCCTGTCATAGTAACTATGCGTCTCAATTTTACCCTGAAAAACCAGTGAAATTTGGTAAATGTGGGAGGGGGTGGTTATAGGATGGTGTCAAAGCGAGGTTGCAACATTATACCTCATGGTAGATGTGAATGTTATGTATGCATGCTCAATTTTTTGTGTCTTTCATGCATGCATGTTGATTATTTCTTGTTTTGGTCATTGTTTTAGTTGTGTAGTCATGTAGAGGTTGATGATGTTGGTTTTTATGATGATTTATATGTTGATGTTATATATGCATATATATGTTGCGCTAATATGGGTTGACTGTGCAGATGAGATAGCCTCCCCTGAACTTACCTAAGGTATGTTTAATTATGTTTATGTTTGGCTATCTAACATGGTTGCAAGAAGTAAAAGATCAAAGATGACAAGAAAAATGGTGGATTATAGTTCACGTGAATCTCTTTATATATTTGATGAGGAACACAAAGATGAGTACGCTCTTGACATAATAGATACCTTGATAACCTTAAAGGCAGATATCAGAAGTTATAAGGAAGATAATGACGGGATCATTAAGCTACAGGAAAGACTTGCTAAAGCATAGGAAAATCAACCAGAGGTAAATACAGTGATCCTTCAGAATTTGTTAGATTTACAAAGACAACGACAACCATAGATCAGTTATGGATAGTAGGAAATGACTAATGGGGAATATGGTAGTAGGCCTCATGGAGGACATTATTCAAATAGGGATGATACAATCATAGGTGGTAGATGGATGGATACACCTGACAAGAGAGGTAGTGGTTAAGGGTTCTATTCCAGTTTTGGTTCAAATAGGAATCATGGTCATGATCGTTATCATCCTTATCGGAAGAGTGAGAAGAAATACTTCCCAGATGATTTCAAGAAATCCAAGCGTCCTACCTTTGATGGAGAGTTGAAAAAATTGGAAGATGCAGAAACATGGTTACTTGTAATGAAGAAGTTCTTCGAGTTGCATGATTATACAAAAAATATGAAAGCCAAAATAGTTACTTTCAATCTCAAGGGAAAAGTGAACATCTAGTGGGAAGATGTGAAGCGTGTCAGAAGAATCAAGATAGTGTGAAAATTCCTACTCTCTTAAGTAACCCCTACTGCAGCTAATCTGGATCTACTTCACCTACTTGATTTTAAATTACATTCATCAAGATATTCTTCTGAATACTAAAGAAAATTACTTCTGCAACCTACACTAATTAAATATTTGATCTCATGAAACAGAAAATAGATCAAAGAACAAGATACATCGAACACACTTATTATTGGACATAATAGTCCTTAAAAAAAACCAATGCGGGAAAAATGGTGCAACAGCTCTGAGGGTTTATTATTATGTAGGAGAAATATTTGAAGACAAATCTAGGATTCTCATCTAGCAATCCTTTACAGAGAAAATACTAGCAGAAAATCTAAGTGAGTTTTATCTCACTTCACTCGACAGAATTTGAGCTAATTCGGCACAAGACTGGCTAACCCCGGCTATTTCTACGTTGGCTCTGTGTTAGCCCTATGTCACCTTCTCTTCCCTCTACGTCAGCTCTCCCAATTGTTCCAACATTTCTAGATGTTGTGTGACAGGTAGCTTTTCTATGTCATCTCTCCCGGCTACTTTGTTGCCTCTGTGTCAACTCTCCTGGTTGTTCCAACAGTTCTTGATTCTACGTGACAAGAATCTTTTCTATGTCATCTCTCCCGTCTATTGTGCTACCTCTGTGTCAGCTCTCCCATCTGTTGTGTTGCCCCTCTGCAAGCTCTCTCCACCTCTCTGTCAATATTCTCTGGAAAGTCCTTCTTTCAGATTCTCACTACCCCTTTGTTGTAGAATGATCACTTAGTTAGAATTTCTCAGCTTCCTAGCCCCATAAATCAAACTCTAGATCAATCCTCTCCCTCTGTGTGTATTTCCAAATGAACCCCAAGCCTCCATTTATACTTTTCTTATTGAGTCTTCAACAGTCAAGATTAAGTCTCTAATAAATGGCTAAGATTAAAACATGACTTGATCCACCTTCTAGATAATTCTCACCCATATTTAGATTAACACCCATTAATATTTTAATTTCCCTAAGTTTAGACTTAGGAACTCCATTAAAAATATCAATTATTTTAATAAAATACAATCTGGGTGGAATTTCATCAAAGGGTTTTTGGGTTCTTTAGAACTCATGTACCTTAGCCTCTCCACCAATTTTCAGGGCTAGAGCACTTTCAAATCTACCAAAAAATAACACTCCCTCTTAGTGAGGAAAGTGCTCTGGCAACAATGTCAACCTACATGTTGTTGTTTCTAAAGCACCTCCATTCTGCACTGTTGTTGCCACCAACATTGTGTTGTTGTTTCTACTATACTGCTACCCATGACATTGCCACTACCATTGTCACATATATACTACAACTCCCTCTCAAACATTGCACCTGTTATGTTGCTAGACTGCCACTGATATCATTGCAACTCAGTTGCTGAGAGAAGCAACTTAAAAATGCCCAAAATTAGTTGAACTTAACTGTGTTCAACATAATACCATGTGAATGTTGGAATCTAACTGTTGTCGATTCTAACACTCTGAATCTTCTACGTTGATGCTGATTCCTGCACTGTGCCAACTACATTGCTGCCAACCTTGCTCTGCGTTGATCAGTTTCTGGTCCCTAGCTACTGCATTTGTCCTCCAAACATTCCACTGCATCATCTAACACTAACTCCATCTCATTATTGCTAAATCTTTGGCTCCCATAGCAAGGAATTGTTCCAAGAGGTGGAATCCTCAAGGATCCTACCCACATGTAGTCCTCCTAACTACAACTCGATATCACCCCATCTACTTCCTGGAGATGTGTGGGCACTCATGGCAAACTCATCCTCATTAATCTTTTCTGAAGCAGCCTTAGGATCATGTTTCTCATCCTTGTCCTTTTTCTTCAAAGGACACTAGGATGCATAGTGGCCCATCTCACCACAACTAAAACATTTCACCTTCTAAATGCCCTTCTTTCATTTTGGCTTTCATTTTCCCTTTGATGCCAGAGTTATGTTTTCCTCCTCCTCCTTTATCATTGTGCCACTCCCACTGCTGCCACTAAGTTTTACCTTCACTAAGTCCCTCCTTAACTCCTCCTATTTAAAATCTACCCACACCTCCTCCCATGAAGGTAGTCTTTCCCTACCCAGTATGCTTTGGACGAAGACTTGTCATTCATCCAAGACTCCATTCAGGGCTATCCTCACCATCGCGGTTGACTAAGGAGTGGATCCCACTATAGAAAGCTGGTCTCTAGTGTCCTGAAAATTCTGAAGATAGAGGTTCACCCCTTCTCCTTTCTGCATCAAGGTCCACTGCAATTTATGCTCCATATATATCTTTCATTGTTCAGAAGAGCCTTCATATAGAGAAGACAAGGCTTCCCACATGTCCCGGGTTGTATCCTTGCCCTGCAAGTGTGAGACCACATGATCTCGAACTCCATCAAGAATGAGCTTATTTTCCTTCCCCTGCTCAGCCTTGTACTTATTCTTTTGATCGTTGTTAGCAGGAACAACTACAACACTATTGACGTAGGCCTCGAGATCATATTCTTCCATAACAACTAAGATTATGGTCTTCCATATGACATAGTTGGAAGCTCTTTCCAACCTGGCCTGATCTTTTAGCCCATGCGATTCCATTTCACCCAACTATCAAACTGACTCCTCTAGCCACTGCTTAGCACTGCTCAGCAAGTGAGAAATTCGAACTTTCAGGTGGAAATTTCTCTGAGGAGAAAATTCCCCTTCTAGTTTCTTTGTTATTTTCCAGCGGATTTTTGCCCCAACAGAAATTGTGACCTCCAAGCATTGCATTGAGGCTCTGTGTCACTCCCTCTACCTCTGCAAACTCATGAATATGCTTCTTGACAAGGATTGTACAATCCCTTCAAGGGGATTTGAATCGCTGCCAATTGCAACTTTCAGCCTCACTGCTCAGCAATGGATCTTCTCTTTCTGTTTCAAAATCAATCCTCTGATACCATGTGAAAATTCTTACTCTCTGAAGGAACCCCTGCTACATCAAATTTGAATCTACTTCACCTACTTGATTTTAAATGACATTCATCAAGTTATTTTTCTGAATACTGAAGAAAATACTCTTGCAACCTACACTAATTAAATTTTTGATCTCATGAAACAGAAAGCAAAGAAAAGAACAAGAAACATAGGACACACTTATTTTTGGACACAATAGTCCCCGAAAAAACCAATGTGGGAAAACTCTTGCAGCAATTATGAGGGTTTATTATTATGTAGGAGAAATATCTGAATACAAATCTAGGATTCTCATCTAACAATCCTTTATAGAGAAAATAATGGTGGAAATTCTGAGTGAGTTTTACCACACTTCACCCAGCATAATTCTGGTTGATCTGGCACAAGGTTGGCTAACCCTAGCTATTTTTGCGTTGGATCTATGTCAACCCTACGACACCTTATTTTCCCCCTGTGTCAGATCTCTCAATTGTTCCAGCAGTTCCTAGCAGTTTTCGGTAGTTCTCGATAGTTCCAACAATTATGGATTCAGTGTGACAAATAACTTTTCTGTGTCAGCTCTCCCTGTTGGACATAGATTGTCATTATGGCAATATTCGAGGAGAAAATAGAGATATCGGAGGAGCCAAGAGGAGAAGATAGAGCCACATATGCATATGTCATATATATATGCCAAAGAAGAGGAGCACATAGAGCAAATGAAGGAAATAGAGAAACAAATCCATCGGAGAGCTTGTATGCATGCTTTAACACTATCGGTGAAGAGAAAGCCCATATATATAGGCTTAATACTATTGGCGAAAAAATTATGCATCTATGGCACATTACACTATCAGGAGCAACGATATGCCTCAAACTCATGTATTTACCCATCGGTAGCAAAAACCATGCATATATGTGTTTAACACTATCGGAGGCGCAAACGAAGGCCAAGGCATGTACATAGGCAAATACACTATCGGAGGCGGAAAGCGAACCTGAAATTTTATGAATGGGAGCATTGAGTTGTATCAGGTCTGGTACATAATATTATATTGCATCAGTACTACGAGAGCGGCGTTATGGTGTGTCAAGTGGACCATTGTGATCGCCGATAGCGATTATCACAGTGGCAATTGGAGCGGAGGTAATATAGTGTTAAGCGGTCCTTTCTTTGCGATCACCGATAGGGATATATATATATATATATATATATATATATATATATATATATATATATATATATATATATATATATATATATATATATATATATATATATATATATATACGCGGACCCAATGGAATATCATAATTGACTCAATGTAATATCGCGTCCAGTGGTGGATTAGCCATCGGCCATCAGTAGAGTCATGGGTTCGAAATATAAAGGACCCTCAGGAGTCACGAATTTCTGATTGCGATTTAAGCGTGGACCTGATGTAGAAATAGATGCGGGTGTAATACACCCTGAAATCTATCCTTTTGTCTTTTTCGATTGTTTTGCTCGTGGTTCCTGTTTTTTGGCTTGTGCGGGGTTTTTAGGCCAAAAGGCCTATGATAACTAGACCAATGATTTAGGAGGATGAACGTATGTTAAATGGGGTGTATCAGGGTGATGGAGATTGTGATTGGGGCATAACGCCTTCGTTAAACTAAAAAACTCTGTGCATGCCTGCAATCATTGTCAAAGGAGCGTTGTTACAGTTGCAACCAGGAAGATGTGTTCTCCGTGGATTTTTGGACCTCTCTAATGAATCTACGTGTCCTCAAAGAGTCGATGAACTTGCACAGTGTAGAGGAAGCCACATGGACTGAGGAGGAAGACAAAGAGGCGGTGGTAAGCGGAAACGATGAGACAGAGGCATGGGGAATGAATAAAACAAAAAAACAGAGGACAAGGAGGTGTTGTTGTTGTGAATAACCAGAGTGAGAGGCAACAGAGGCAGGAGAATAGGAGTGAAGGAGAACCTCAACAGAACAGAGATCAGCAGTATAACAGTTATACCAGGGTTGGGTTGGAGCCCAAGAGGTTGGAGCCTCAGAACTGAACAGGATTGAAATCCTTGGGAGTTGGTGCTCCTATGTGCAAAACCATTGCAAAATAGAGTTGGTGCTCTAGATGTTGGAGCCTCACTGAAGTCCAAGTTGGAGCTTGGAAACTAATCACAACTGGATGTATATTTATATTGTATTTATTTCATTGCACTGTTTTGGGTTAATAAAAGAATTTATTCTAGCTATCTATTTCTGTGTTTCATATCTATATATGTGCTTTTGGTAACAACAAGAAAAAAAAAAAAAATATTGATTCACCCCCCCCCCTCTCAGTATTTCCAACAATTGGTATCAGAGTAGGCTTCTTTATAATAGCCTAACAACTTGAAGAAGGATCCGCAGCCATGATGAGAAATCACGAAGCATCAGGAAGACCTCCTCTGTTCGATGGCACTAAATTTGGTTTCTGGAAAAGGAGAATGACCTGCTACTTAATGTCCCTAGGACCTGAAGTCTGGCATTTTGTTCAAAATGAGTATCATATGCCTATCACTCTTCCAACGGATCAAGATGAAAGGAAAGCCTACATTGTAAATGCAAAGGCCTTAAACTCCATCACTAGTGGAATCACTGATTCTGAGTTCACAAAAGTCATGAACTATGATGCTACCAAAGAAATGTGGGACAAGGTAGTTGGTTTATATGATAGAGACTCAAAATTCAAGAAGGCAAAGCTTCAAACTCACAGAAGACAATTTGAAAGCCTAAGGATGGAAGATGAAGAAGATATTGCAACATAGCTCCTCCAAGTAGCTGAAGTGGTCAACCCTTAAAGGATTGGATGAAAAAATTGAAGAAAGTACCATTGTTCAAAAAGTATTAAGATCTATTCTAGATAGATTTGACTCCAAAATAAGCACCATAGAAGAAGCAAAGGATCTAGATACCCTCAAGATGGATGAACTCCATGGAATCCTCACTGCCTATGAGATGAGGAAAGGTGGCCCAAGCTCCAAAGATGCAGTATTCAAGGCTTCAAAGTTAAAGAAGGGGAAGAAAGGAATGACTGTATTGATGAGTCCGATGTGGAATCCGAATTGGCTCAATTTGTACGAAAGCTTAAGAAAGGATCTAAGCTTAAAGGCAAGTACCCTCTTATTTGTTTTAAGTGTGGAAAAATAGGTCATTATGCAGCAAAATGTCCTCATAAACATGATAATGATGATGAAGGAAATTCTAAAAGAATGGCACACAAAAAGAAAGGGTTCAATAAGAAGAACTTCGTCTCTAAGAAAGATGAGTCTAATGAGGATGAGTTTATGGTCATAAAAAAACAATCAAATGAGGAAAGTGACCACGATGAAAGACAAGAAACATTATTCATGGCATCCACAAATGATGATGACTCAGGGCTGGAAGGAAATGTAGATGAACTGTTAATTATTGCCATTGAAGAAAATGAAAAACTATGGAATAAAATCATCTCTCTCAAAGTGGAAAACAAGGAAATAAGAAGGAGAGAATATCTCTTGGAAGCAAAGCTAAAAGAAAAAGAAGAGACTTGTGAAGAACATGAGGCCAAAATAGTTTCTCTGAGAAAGGAGTTGGAGCAAATTAAAAAGGGTTGTGAAAGCTCTCAAATACTTGAGACTATTCTAAAAAGTCAAAAACCCCATCATGACAAATCTGGAATAGGTTTCAAAGGAGAATCCTCAAGCACTAAGAATAGTGCGAAAAGTTATGCCAATGCACTTTCATGCAATCCAAACGAACAAAAAGTATGTTATCAAAAGCCCATCCCAAATTTGAAGAATGAAGAGAGAATTACTCCAAAGAATAATGTGGAGTCAAATCATGGATACTACAGCAAATACAAACCTGTAGTCCACCAAGGGCCCATCTCAAATCCAAAGAATGAGGCAGGAGTAATTCCCAGGAAGGAAATAAACTCAAACCGTGGCTACTTCAACACATACAAAACCATCTTTCTTGGACACTGATTTCACTGTAAAAACTTCAGTCATCAAGCCAGACATTGCATGGCCCGCAGGAGTGAAATGCCTAAGCTAAAGGACTGAATAATCAATTCATATGCCCCCAAAAGGCAGGGACAAAGCAAAACCTTCAATTTATTTGATCCCTTGACCAAATTTGATCTAATTTTCTCATTCTGCTACAATAATGGACACTATGAACAAAACTGCCCACTCAAAGGAAGAAAGATGAGTAGTAAGAATTCCAACATGGATAAATGCAACCTGGCTCTATATGCTCAAAATAATGTAAATCATTGGTTTATGGATAGTGGGTGTTCTAGACACATGACAGGAGACAAAAGGAAGTTTGTCTCATTGAGCAAAAAGGAAGGAAATGTGTCTTTTGGAAGTGGATCTACCAGAATTGTGTGAAAAGGAACTGTTACTCTGATCAAGAAAAAAGGAAAAGCTCAAGATGCTATGCTAGTAGATGGGCTCAAACACAATCTCCTGAGTGTCAGCCAAATCTGTGATCAAGGACATAAGGTTGTCTTCAGCACCAAAGATTGTGAAATAAGGAACTCTTCCTTAGGGGAACTTGTGGAGAAAGGGGTTAGAACACCAAACAACATTTACATTTTGAACAAGATTCAGGAAAATAAATGCTACCTAAGTCAGACAGATGAAAGTTGGTTGTGGCACAAGCGACTTGGACATACAAGCTTCAAAAATCTGGTCAATATCAGCAATATTAGAGTCGTACGAGACATCCCAAGGCTGTTCAAACCAAATTAAGGAGTATGTGGTCCATGTCAACATGGAAAGAAAACCAGAACCAGCCACAAGACAAACAATTTCTCTATATCAAAGCCCTTGGAGATCATCCATGCTGATCTATGTGGACCAACTAGAAATCCTGCACTCCAAGGAGAAAGGTACTTTGTGTTATTTATTTATGACTATACTAGAATGATGTGGATATATTTTATAAAGTATAAATCTAAAACTTTTGAATGTGTTAAGAATCTAAAAGCCCTTGTAGAAAATGAAAAAGATTCAAAAATTAAGTGCCTTAGAATAGACAGAGGGGGATAATTCACATCAAACGAGTTTATTAAGTTCTGTAATATTCATGGAATTAAAAGGGAATTCTATGCTACCAGAACACCTCAGCAAAATGGGGTAGTTGAAAGAAGAAACCGAACAATCCAAGAAATGGCAAGAACAATGTTACTAGCAACATAATTGCAGCCAAAATTCTGGAGAGATGTTGTAGGGACAACTGTCTATACCTTAAATCAAACTCAATTGAGACCAAACAATGAAAAAACACCGTATGAGTTATGGAAAGGAAGACCAGCTTCAGTAAAGCACTTCAAGATCTTTGGAAGCAAGTGCTTCATAAAAATCAATGATGGCTCACTAGCAAAGTTTGATTCTTAGGTTGATGAAGGGATATTTCTTGGATACTCTACACAGAGCAAGGCTTACAAGTGCTACAATTTTCGACTAAAGAAAATAGTGGAAAGAATTGATGTAAATTTTGATGAAGGACTTCCAGAAAAACAAATTGAAGAATATGAAGATGATCTTTTCATTGAAGAAGAAGGACCTAAAGAAGAAGAACCTGAAGAAGAAGAAATAGATGAGGAAGAAGAAGAGGAGAAAGAACCACCTCATACCCCTTCAAAGATGAAGTTTATCCAGAAATATCATCCAGAAGAGCAGATTATTGGAAATAGAGATGAAGGGATGCAAACCCGAAGAAGGGTGACCATTACACCAAAGAGAAATGTTATTGCTCTTCTATCTATGATAGAACCAGAAACATTTGCAGAAGCAAGTAAGGATCCTCATTGGGTAAAAGCCATGGAAGAAGAAATGTCCCAAATTGAGAAGAATAAGGCATGGGAGTTAGGTACCTCGTCGAAAGGAAAAAAACATAATAGGAACCAAATGGGTATTCAAAAATAAAATGAATGAGGAAGGATAGGTTATCATGAATAAGGCAAGGCTTGTCTGCAAAGGATATTCACAAATTGAAGGAATTGACTTTGAAGATACATTTGCACCAGTAGCCGATATGGAAGCTATCAGGATGTTCTTGGCTTTTTCTTGCTCAAAAGGATTCAAAATCTATCAAATGGACGTGAAATCAGCATTTCTAAATGGAAAACTCAAAGAAGAAGTCTACATGGAGCAGCCAAAAGGGTTTGATCTAATAGAAGGAAAGGACTTAGTCTGTAAGTTGAAAAAGGATTTATATGGGTTGAAACAAGCTCCTAGAGCTTGATATGCAAGATTGGATCACTATCTACAACAACAAGGCTTAAAAAAGGGAGTGGATGGAAGTAATCTATACATAAATACAGATGAAGGTAAGTTACTAGTTACTCTTGTTTATGTCGAAGATCTAATTTTTTCTAGTAATAATGATGAAATGAGCCATGAATTTTCTCAAAACATGTCAAAATAGTTTGAGATGTCAATGATAGGAGAGTTGTCTCACTTCCTTGGACTTCAAGTATCTCAAACCAGAGCAAGATTGTGTATATCTCAAACCAAATATCTAAAAGACATGCTCAAAAAATATGGAATGGAGGATTGTGCACCCATGAGCACACCTACGACCACAAACTACAAATTGAGAAAAGATAGTGACTCCCCTTAGTAGATGAAACTCATTACAAGTCAATGATTGGATCCCTTCTATACTTAACAGCTACAAGACTAGACATACTGCCATGCAGTAGGAATGGTGGGAAGATTTCAATCTGCTCCCAAACAATCCCATTTATTAGATGTAAAAAGAATTCTCTGATATTTGAAAGGAACTTCTAATTTCAGTCTTTGGTACCCAAAGAGCTCAACACTGACTGTAACTGCATACATCGATGCTGATTGGGCTGGAAGTATAGATGATCGGAAAAGTACTAGTGGAAATGCGTTCTTCCTAGGAGACTGTTTAATATCCTGGCTCAACAAAAAACAGTCATGCATATCATTATCCACAGCCGAAGCCGAGTATATTGTTGTAGCAGATTGTTGTACTCAAATACTATGGATGAAGGAAGCTCTAAAAGATGTCAACATATGTACAGATCAACTGATTACCATCTATTGTGACAACACAAGTGCTATCAGTCTCAGCGAAAATCCATTAATGCACTCAAGGACCAAACACATACCAATCAAGTATCATTTCCTCCGTGAGCAAGTAGCTGAACAAAACATCGTCCTGGAGTATATCAGTACTAAGGAGTAGATAGCTGATATTTTCACAAAACCTCTTCCTCGAGAAGCATTCAAACATCTGCGTCAAAAGATGGGGGTTATCTATTTATCATCACTCAAATTCATTCATAAAGATGTAGCAGGATAAGGGAAGCAGTTTGACAGGGGGAGTCTGTATGTATTCCTTTGCCATTAATGTCAAAGGGGGAGAGTAGAAGAATATTTCCATCAATAACAAAGGGGGAGATTTTTGGACACAGATTGTCATTATGGCAATATTTGAGGAGCAAACAGAGCTATTGGAGGAGCCAAGAGCAGCAGACAAAGCCACATATGTATATGTCATATATATATATGCCAAAGAAGAGGAACACACAGAGCAGACGAAGGAAACAAAGAAACAGAGACATCAGAGAGCTTGTATGCATGCTTTAACACTATCGGCGAAGAGAAAGCCCATATATATAGGCTTAACACTATCGGCGAGCAAACTATGCATCTATGGCACATTACACTATCGGGAGCGGCGATATGCCTCAAACTCATGTATTTACCCATCGGCAGCAAAAACCATGCATATATGTGTTTAACACTATCGGAGGCGCAAACAGAGGCCAAGGCATGTACATAGGCAAATACACTATCGGGGGTAGAAAGCGGACCTAAAATTTTATGAATGGGAACATTGAGTTATATCGAGTATGGTACATAATATTATATCACATCGACACTGCGGGAGCAGTGTTACAGTGTGTCAAGGGGACCATTGTGATCACCATAGCGATTATCGCATCGGCAGTCAGAGCGGAGGTAATATAGTGTTAAGCGGTCCTTTCTTTGTGATCGTTGATAGCGATACATACATACATACATACATACATACATACATACATACATACATACATACATACATACATACATACATACATACATACATACATACATATATATATATATATATATATATATATATATATATATATATATATATATATATATATATATATATATATATATATGTGGACCTGGTGGAATATCACAACTAACTCAATGTAATATCACATCTAGTGGTGGATCGGCCATCAGCCATCGGCAGAGTCATGGGTCCGATATATAAAGGACTCCTGGGAGTCACGAATCACCAATTGTGATTTAAGCGCGGACCCAATGCAGAAATAGATGCGGGCGTAATACACCCTGAAGTCCACCCTTTAGTCTTTTTTGGCTGTTTCACCTACTATTCTTGTGTAATCGAGTTTTTTTGGCTTGCACGGGGTTTTTAGGCTGAAAGGCCTATGATAACTGGACTGATGATTCAGGAGGCTGAACGTCTATTAAATGGCGTGTATCAGGGCGATGGAGATTGTGATTGGGGCATAACGCCTCTGTTAAACTAAAAAATTATGTGCATGCCTACAATCATTGTCAAAGGAGCGTTGTTACTGTTGTAATCAGGAAGATGTATTCTTTGTGGATTTTTGGACCTCTCTAATGAATCTACGTGTCCTCAGAGAGTCGGTGAACTTGCACAACGCAAAGGAAGCCATAGTGAACGAGGAGGAAGACAAAGAGGTGGTGGTAAGTGGAAATGATGAGATAGAGGCATGGGGAATGAATAAAACAAAAAAACATAGAACAGGGAGGTGTTGTTGTTGTGAATAACCAGATTGAGAGGCAACAGAGGTAGTAGAAGTAGCAGAGGCAGGAGAATAGGAGTAAAGGAGAACCTCAGCAAAATAGAGATCAGCAGCATAACAATTTATACCAAGGTTCGGTTGGAGCCCAAGAGGTTGGAGCCTCAGAACCGAACAGAATTGAAATCCTTGGGAATTGGTGCTCCTAAGTGCAGAACCATTGCAAAATAGAGTTGGTGCTCTAGAGGTTGGAGCCTCACTGAAATCCAAGTTGGAGCTTGGAAACTAATCACAACCAGATATATACTTATATTGAATTTATTTCATTGCACTGTTTTGTGTTAATAAAATCATTTATTTCAGCTAACTATTTATGTGTTTCATATCTATATATGTGCTTTTGGTAACAACAAGAACAACAAAAAAATAAATATTGATTCACCCCCCTCTCAGTATTTACAACACTCTCGACTACTGCGCTACCTCTACGTTAGCTCTCCCAATAGTTCTCGGCAGTTCCAGCAATTCCTGATTCTGTGTGGCAAACATCATTTCTGCATTAGCTCTCCCAACCACTGTGTTGCCTCTACGTCAGCTCTCCCGGTTGTTATGTTGCCCCTTTGCAAGCTCTCTCCGCCTCTCTATTAGTATTCTACAGAAATTCCTTCTTCCAGATTCTCACTACCCCTCTGCTGTAGAATGATCACTTAGTTTGAATTTATCAACTTCCTAGCCCCAGAAATCAAACTCTAGATCAATTCTCTCCCTCTGTTTGTATTTCCAAATGAACCCCAAGCCTACATTTTATACTTTTCATGTTGAGTCTTCAACGGCCTTTATTTAATCTCTAATCAACATCTAATATTAAAACATGACTTGATCCACCTTCTAGATCATTCTCACCCATATTTTGATTAATACCCATTAATATTTTAATTTCCCTAAGTCTAGACTTAGGAACTCCATTAAAAATATTAATTATTTTAATAAAATGCAATCCTGGTGGAATTTCACCAAACGTTTTCTGGGTTCTTTAGAATTCATATGCCTTAGCCCTTCCACCAATTTTCAAGGCTAGAACACTCCCGATGCTACCAAAAACTAACAAATAGAAGAATTGAGTTGGCATGAGTTCAAAAGACTTTTTAGGAAGAAGTATTTGTTAGAGATACTATGACGGTAAGTCTAAGGATTTCTACGAGTTGCCGATGGGAACTATGACAAATAAAGAGCATACGACTAAGTTTTTTGAGTTGTTGAGGTATGTATCATATCTTAAGGATGAGAAACTAGAGATTTAAATATTTGTTATTGGATTTCCATTAGCATTTAAAGTTCAGAAATAGTATGATGAGACTCGGACATTCGAGGAAGTAATTGGGAAGTTTAAAAAATTTTATGAGCAGTCTAAGAAGAATTCAATGCCTAAGAATGTTTGGAAAGGTAATGATAAGACTAAGGAAAAATTGGATAAGAAGCAAGGAATACCTCAGGATGTAGATAACAAGGAGAATGCAACATCATACAAGAAATTCAATGCAGTTGACAAAGGAAAAGGATTTCAGTCTGAGGAGAAGAACAAGGGTGACGGAAGGTGTTAGCCTCCTGTTGCAACAGGTTTCATATTTCATGATTGACAGTGGAAGTGCCAAAAATGTTCATCTTTTCCATGATGCAAAGGTTCCATTTTTGAAAGATTTCTCAGTTAAGAGGAAGCCAAACAGCTTAAGCCTGGTTCCCCTAGGTCTAAATTTTTTGCTTTAGAGTATGGAGAATGTATTTGTCCAAACAGCTTAATCTTGGCAGAGTAGCAACTAGGTAGAGAATGAAGGAGCCCAACAGCTTAATCTGGGCCCTTGGAAGAAATAAGGGTAGTTTTAGATAGGAAATGCAGTTTAAAAGAGAAGGCAATCAGGGTTTGAAAGTCTAAGTGCACCCTTCCTGAAGTAACAAAAAATGCTAGATGTATTAGGCTGGGTAGGTAGCTTGGGGTTGCAGAAACAAGATCATCTTCAGTTCTGGTTTGACAAAGAAAACTCATCTTGTCAGTGGCAGAGGTAGCAAAGCACTATTTTAATGGCAGAATTTTGGAAGCATGTCTAACTTCCCTTCATCCCCCTAAAGAACCCTCTTACTAACATTCCCCCAAAGGACCATGGGATCTTCCCGACAAGTCCTAATTCCATTTCATTTCTGTGAAACATTAAGATAGGTGTTAGCTTTCCTAAATGAAAGGAAGCCACATTTCTTGTGTAAAAGTCATGTTTTCATCTTCTACACAATCTCTGTGTCTATCATCAGTTCACAGAATTATCATCATTTCCCCTTCATCTTCATTTCATAAACTCACATTAACTCCTAACTGTACTATGTAGCTCCCTAACTACTCCCCTGTCCCTATTTCACTACTAAAAAACTATATAAAATCCCCAAAAAAGGTTAAATAGCCCTCCCCCTTGGCACTATAGCCATATATTCTGTAAACTCGGGAAATAGCAGTCCATTTGGGGCTCCTATTAGCCCTTCTGTTTCCTAACCTAGGAATTAACCTAACCTCTTGTTTGGTTAATAACCTTCATCTGATTCTCCGCTCACCAAACCTTCACATCCACCCCCCCGCCGTCATTATTTTCAAAGGTTTAAATGTTTGGAAACCTTTTTTAAACATTAAACCAACCCCCGCGCTGTATAAACCCAAAAACCCAATTTTACTAATGTTTACCCCCTCCCCCGCCACATAAATAAACAAACGTAATAACGCGCGGGCCCCGTTCATAACCCTCCGCCACCTTGATTGTTCCGCCAGCCGTTAGATCTGGCCCGCCCAAGATCTATGGTGGGCGGGTCCCTAACGCGCGCCAACTGCCCGAGGCTTAGCGTCCAGGAGTTCGGCAGTTTTGTCGTCGTACTCCCGCCACATGTCAATATCTCGAGTGTGGTGGAGCCCCTCCCTCAAAAACCACCCAGGCGCTAAGGTGGTGCGCCCAAAACCACTTACCACCCTCGCCTGCGTGACATCAGCGCCACGTCCTCCCCTATGATGTCATCTCCTCGCCGCTGCCGCCGTGCCATGTTGCCACCACCTCATACCTTTTGTACCCTCGCCCTGCCACCATGTCCCTGCCACCATACCGCCACGTCATCCATCTATACCCTAGGACCCGCTAATGACATCATGCTGACGTCATCCCAAAAAAGCGCCAAATGTCAATTTTTTTTGCTTAAAAAAGGGCGCAAACGACCGTTACATTTCATTTTATTGGTTCATTTGAACACTCTGGTCCCCTGTTTCATTTGTTTTCTCACTCCCAAAGCTTCAGAGTGACCAACTAAGTTGCTGCGGCCTGCAATTCAAGTTCGTAGCCTACTTTCTCATCAATTCGTCAACTTTTGGCGCCATTCAGACCAGGTATTTGCCATATTTTCCTCTTTTCGCTCCTGTGCTTGCATTCTATCTGTTGCACATACTGTGAACCTGCAAAAATTCCTCAATTTGTTACTCTGTTGCGCCTGAGACCCCATTAAACCTACTGGAAATCCTTTACTTCAGAAAAGTCTCAGAAACCTTATGCCCATTTACACTTTCGCGGGTGAAATCTATCTAAAGGTCAGCCCCCAGCAAAAATCTCGCGGCAGCTCGGCATTTCCCCATTTTTACCCTGTTCCATTGTCTTAATCCATTCACTGAAACTGTAAATTGCCTTCTGCTCCTCTGTGTTGTTCTTCACAGTCTCTAGCTCCAGAGAATCCACTGAAAAAAAAAGGGAAATTGACCCAAAACTCTGCAAAATTGGTCTCTTATAGCACAAGCTCTCAAGCTGTCTAGCTACTATTACATTTGAGTTCAGTTCGCCTGCTCCTGCTGATTATTGCAAGGAAATTTGATAGCCAGTTGTTGCATTAGTCCTCCTTTCAGTTCAAGCATTCAAGAGCTGCATAATGGCCACTCCGTCTGCTCTGAACGTTACTCCCATCAACCCGCCGAGTAAAGAACTTGAGTCCATGCCCTTGGCCAATACAGACTATCTTATTCAAGACTTTGTTGCCAAAAGGAATCATCTACACACCTACTGCCAGCTGAGAAACAGTTTCATAAACAAATCTGACATATATGGCATATGGGAGTCCAATCTACCCCATTTTTTCCTCCCTTCAGTGAATATTTTTCCTGAGATTATTCACCTCTGTGCTGCAAATTATGAACCTAGTCAGAGGGTTGTTAAGTCTTCATCTGGAAGCATACTTTTCTACACTACTCCTGACTCCATCAACCAGATGTTGAACTTCAAAGAGACTCAGTCACTGTTGCCCTTTTCCATGAATGATTTGCTGGAAGACGCCTCTTGGTTCCCTGGTACCAAGATTGAGATGATTGCTAAGACTTTTATGAGGACAGATTGCCAACCAAAGGAACCACCTCCATTTCCTTATGACCATTTCAATGAGGTGGGCCAACTGTTGGTAGATATGATATCCTATGTGTTGGGCTTCACAACAACTGAACTCGTAGACGAGACAGTGCTGGTTATATTGTCTTCCTTCAACCAAGGACAGCCTCCTGTTGTCAAGTATAATTATGCCAGGTTCATATCAAACAAAATTCATGACCAGCGCACTAGACTAGATAGACAGGGAATTTTCATATATTCCTCCTATATAATTTGTTCATGTTTTATCAATCTGAAATTTTCCAATGCCCTATCAAGAAACTAGACTCAAAGGGAGAAAGGAGGTTCGTTGTCTTTTGGTCATCTGTATTTCATCAAGTCCAGTACTCTCCTTATTCATACTGTGAATTCATTGACCAGTTTGTCTATCTGGTCTCTTTCCTACTAATGAAGGTTCCTCCTCCCAGAATAACCTATCAAATGCAAAAGATCTTACAGTTGTCTAAGAATTACAAATTAGGTGATTGGTACCTATATCAAGACCATATTGTCATCAGAGCTTATGGTTGTGAGTTGTGTCCATACAGGCTCCCGAGATATGTGTCCATGAGACTGTTTGCATTAGAATACTACAGACAGCTTATAAATTCATATTTGACTCACTTCCATAGCACCAAGAAGAAGGCACAACTGAAATTCAAAGACCGCTTAGGCCCCTTCATCATGAATAAGAAGGATGTTTGGCAAGAGGCTAACATGATACTCAAGGATCAATTTAGATTGAAAAGGAGTTTCTAGTGGGTCCCTTATGACCCACTTGGCTTCATTTGTGCCAGAAGGGTCAAATATAGGTTAACACCCTATGACCACTGCAAATACCCAGAGATTGAAAAATATGCTAATCAAGATGCATGGGCACATGGAACTTTAGTTGAAGAACTTACTCAGGAAGAAATTTTGGAGCAAACTGCTAAGGATCTTGAAAATACTCTTGACTTGGATTCTGATGACCAGGTATATTTCAGGTTGCCATACCAAGTTGAGGAGGGCACTTCTACAGCTGCAGCTTCACGAGCTGCTCAAGGAGCATCCACATCAGCAACAACTACAGCCAAAGGGAAAGAGCCAATGGAGACAGAGCAAACGGTCACGGAACAGCCTGTCAGTTCGATGGAACAAATTCAAGGGGAAACCCCTCCTCAACAAACAGAGGCACTACAAGTACCACCTTTGCAAACTCCTGCTCACGAGGAAAGGGGCAGGAAGCAAGATCGACAAGATTCCACACCTGCTAGTGGGTCTGTGCAGCAGCCTGAATCAAAGAGACAAAGGGTTGATTCTCCGGTTGAGGAGGAGGTCAGTGAAGAGATCGTGGAAAGCCCGAGAAGGGAAAAAAGCCTGCATACACCAACAAGCTCTTTTCAGCGAGAGCAAGATAGACAACAAGGCATGGAGGTGTCTTCCTCCACGCAAAAAGGCAAGAAACCAGCCAGCACCAAGGCCAGCTTCAAAGAAATCAAAGCTCAAAATGAGCTACTAAGAGTGCAATTGTATAAGCAATTCCTGAAGGCAACACCTGCCAAACAGGAAAGATTGATGGCAGCATTTGATATAAAGCAAGAAAAGATGATTCTCAGCCATTTCAAACCCAAGGTTCAGCAGCCACAATCGGCTGCAGACTTTGTTAAAACGAGGTTAGAGGTCCTGTCCAAGGACATCCACCCAATGGATCAAATAGAATTACACAAGCAAACAGCCGAAATGCTTTATGCTACACTTGTTGAAAAGGTCACATTAGCCCATGAGTTGAATGAGTCATTGAAGAATACCAACACTCAGCTGGATTTTGAAAGATTGTCCTCCATAGCCAAGGATAAAGAATTAAAACACTGGAGGATATTATTGTGGACTTAGGTCATGATCCCAAGGATCCTAAGGGTGTCAAGACCCTTATGAAAAAGAAAGATGATGATATTGCTGCACTGAAGAAAAGATTGAGGCTGCTTCCTATTGAGCACCCTCAAACAGCAGAACTGCAGAAAGAAAAAGAAACTGAGGATCAATTGGATTTGATGATGAAGTTGAACCAGAGAGTGATCGATTTGGAAGGGGAGTTGGAGCAAGCACTGCAAGGAAAGCAGGGAGAGTCGACCTCCCAGCCTCCTCAAACAATCCCAACTGTTGTTGATCCTCTATCACAAGCAGTAGTGACCCCTCCAATTATTCCAGCCACAACAATAGCTGCAGAAGCCACAACATCAACAACAGCAGCACCTGAAGCAAGCATGAGCATGGATGATTTGACAGAAGCTGTCAATAAACTTAAACTTCAGGCGACAGAGATAAAGGAGGCCAAAGAAAAGCTGGCCAAACTGGAAGAAAAATATGATAAGTCCAAAATGACAGTGGGTGAGCAATCGAGGGAAATCAAGGCCCTGAAGGATAGAATCAAAGCCTTGGAGAAAGAATTATCCTTGGACAAGACCTTGGCGGAAATAAAGAAACTTCTGTGGGCCAAAATAAATCAGTCAATCACCAGCCAATGGAGGTCAATTCAAGCAATATATGAACAGGTGGAACTGATTGGCCGTGCCAAGATTGAAAGCCAGAGAGCCAAGGCAGCATTAGGAAACATGCCTGAACAGGCTAACAGAATGATCAATTTTCTGAATCATCAGACTAGGGAAGAGCTGGCAGCAATCCATATCATGAACAGAACAGATACCATATTAACAACAAAAAGTGTGCTCACATTGAGAAGCTCGGTGCAAACTTTGGAGGCAAGATGTCGGGATATACAGAGGGATGTAGACAATTTTGACGTAAAGCTTGCAGCACTACAGATTAGAGAATTTCCCAGCCTGCTGACCAGTGCTGGAAAGTTATTAACATGTGACCAATATGCTACCAGGTTAAATAATTTTGTCACAAATCAGCTTACTACTGCATCACGTTCTACAGTAGAGGCAGGGCCGCCTACAGGACAGACACTCTATGACAGGCTGGAAAGCTTATTTTACCTAGAGCATGAGGTCAATCATCTGTTTGAGATGCCGCACAATTATTACAAGTATACAGAGGCCGATGAAACACTTGCCAAAATACAAAGGCATCAGTTGCCTTCTGAGGATTGGTGGCAGGCAATGTTGGCCATATTGCCCAGGTGATTTCAGTTTTTTCCTCTTTTTGTTCATTTCAAAATCTATGTCAGCCACAGGATAAGGCGCAGAATGCACAGGACAAAGTAATGAAGGAACGTGCAGGACAGGTGGGAGCAGGTACAAAGCAATAACGCTGAGATGGCAAACCTAAGAGCTCGGATTTCTGAGAACGCAGCCCAGCCGACTCAAAAGTCAACATTTACTGCCAGAAGAGAACAACTGTTGAATTTGTATTTATTTCAGCATTTACTTTTCATCAACCACTCCTTAAGAGTTGGTAGAGAAGTTATCAACTATTAACTTCTCATCTAGATATTTTTGTATTCAATTTTTGTATAAATACCACCCTCTGCATAGTTAAAAGGGTTGGTCGACTTATGTATTCCAGGAGAGACTCGCACTACATACCTGTTATTTTATATAATCAAAGACTGCCGAAAGCTTGGAGGAATGGCTGTCTGCACTGTGTTTGAATGGTTTAAGGACGTGAATATGGAATTCTTGCACTGTTGTATGAAACAATAAGTGTTCCTTATCTCTGTCATTTCCATTTCATATATGCACAAATCACAGAAAGAAAGATTAGTTTAGAATTTGCATATCTGCACTCTATGCTCAGTTGCTGTGGTTTCTCAATGTTTTATTCTTGATTCAGGCATGAATATGAATTCCTTTATGGCTCATGTTTAACCTATTTCACAAATGAATGATTGTTAACTAGGAATTCTTAATTGCTCCTAGAAAGAGCTCATTCATCTTCCTTCTGCTAAACTGTTTGGGAGATTCTTTGTTGCCTCTCATTCCTTAGCTCTCTTTCCATCCTTTATCTTAAAAAATTGTTTCGTATGTGGCTATCTTGCTCCATGTTTGTCTTATGACCAAGAAAATGCGCCAGCAGTCCTACTCTTTAACTCCATGCCCAATGGTTTGAAGTTTCCAGAATATGCCTTGCCTCTCTTCCTGAAAGTATTCTTCTTCCCACCAAAATCAGAACAAAAACCCCTGAACTCAATAACTAGCCTAAGATCCTTTTCAACAACGCTAAATATGAAAGAGAGAGCCCTCTCTGACTGCAGGTGGTCTAGAACCTACAGTCCAAAGTTGGTCTGTGGTTACCGTGGCCATATCCTTTTTCGGAGCTTAAGGACAACCTGAGTGATAATAGAAGGAAGCCCTTACAATGTTGGACTTGTGGCAAGGATCACCGCAGGAGAGATTGTCCATAGCATCAGGGTGGCAGACCTCAGATTTATAGTGCTTAGGAAGCACATATAGTTGGGGATGTTGGGCAAAGTATTCCTTAGATTTATGCAACATTGGATAATAGGCAAGCTAATGATCATGTATTTATTATTGAGATGGAAGGTAATCTTTGTGATCAATTTGTTTCTATTTTGATTGATCCTAAATCTAACTATAGTTATATTAGTCCTAACCTGGTGGACAAGTGTTGTTTGGATAAATAAGTCCATGTAGAATCTTGGTTGGTGCAGTTGGCTATAGATAATAAGAAAAGAGTTCATTATTGGGTGATATCTTGTGCATTTGACTTGAATGGTATGTTTACATAATCACATTTAAATTTTCCTCCGTTGGGATCATACAATATGTTGTTAGGTATGGATTGGTTGTACATTCACTAGACTAGGGTAGATTACTATGACAAGGCTATTGAGTTCTTGGATGATGATGGAGAGAAGATAATTTTCTAGGGTCAGAATAAGCTGACCTCAGTGAAAATGGTTACAACTATGCAGGCAAAGTGCAGTAGCAGGAAAGGGTGTCTATTGTTTGTAGTTCATATTTCTAATGAAAAAGGAAAGGATGTTGAAGATGTTGAAGCCTTAAAGAGGTATCTAGTTTTGTAGCAATTTTAGGATGCATTTCTAGCAAATATTTTAGAGTTACTACCTCATAGGGAAGTGTACTTTTATATTATTTGATGTTAGGAGCAGTACCAATATCGAAGGCACCGTAGTGGAATTGAATTTATAGCTTAATAAAATGCTTGATAAGGGATACATTAGGCCAAGTGTGTCACCTTCTGGTGCACCAGTGTTGTTTGTGAAGAAAAAGATGGTACTCTCAGGTTGTGTATTGATTACAGGAAGTTGAACAAGGTGATGATTAATAACATGTACCCTTTTCCGTAGATTAATGATTTGTTTGATTAGCTGAAGGGAGCAGCAATGTTATCAAATATCTACTTGAGATCAAGATATCATCAGGGACGCATAAAAAGAGGACATCTACAAAATGGTGTTTTGTACCAAGTATGGACATTATGAGTTTGTAGTAGTCCCTTTTGGTCTTAATAATGTTCCAACTACTTTCATGTGTTTGATGAATAGTGTGTTGCATCCTTATTTGGACATGTTTGTAATAATATTCATTGATGACATATTGATATATTCTAAGAATGAGGAAGAGCATTCAGTTTATCTAGCAACAATGTTAAGATTGTTGAGAGAGCATAAGTTGTATGCCAAGATTAGTAAGTGCAATTTCTTTCAGACAAAATTTCATTACTTAGGACATGTTGTTTCCAAGGAAGGTATAGCAATGGACCCAGAAAATATCAGAGTTGTCATGGAGTGGGAAACTCCTAGGAATGTGGATGAGGTCAGATCATTCATGGGATCAACAAGTTATTACAGGAGGTTCATTAGGAACTTATCACATATTGTATATCTTACTACATATTTGGAGCGAAAAGGGAAGAAGTTTGAATGGACTGAAGAGTGTGCAACTAGTTTTGAGTAGTTAAAGAAATTGCTTACAAATGCTCTAGCCTTGAAGATTGCAGATCTAGACAAAGATTTTGTGGTATGCACATATGCTTGAAAGAAAGGACTTGGTGGATTCCTTATATAGGAAGGATAGGTAGTACGTTGTGAGTCAAGGAAATTGAATGAGCACGAGTAGAACTATGTGACACGTGATGTTGAGCTGGCAGTTATCATTCATGTCATGAAGATATGGAGACATTATCTTCTTGGCAGGAGGTTCATTGTAATGAGTGATCACGGTGGGCTCAGATACTTGTTTGACCAACCTAATTTGAATGAAAGGAAATCTAGATGGTTGGCTACTCTTAGTGATTTTGACTTCGAGATCAAGTACATTAAGTTGAAGGAGAATATGATTGCAGATGCTCTTAGTAGAAGAGTGCAGGTGAATCACATTGCAACATCAGATTTCTTATGGGATAGACTTGCAGGATCAGATCTTGCATGCAAGGCAATAGGATGACAAGTATCAGTAGCTTAAGCATAGGTTACAACAACAGGATACATGTGATAAAGATGTGCAATATTATCTCACGATAGATGGCTTGGTAAAATTCAGGAACAAGATTTATGTATCGGATGACGTTGATATCAAGAAGATTATATTGAGAGAGTTTCATGGCAAGAAGTATTTAGGTCAGCCAGGATATTATAAGACATTGAAAACAATTAAGAAGTTCTATTATTGGCAAAATTTAAAGAAAGGGGTGGCTAAGTTTGTTGTGGGATGTTTGGATTGTCAATAGGAAAAAGTAGAGTGTAAGCATCTAAGTAGTTTATTGTAGCCGATTCTGATTCCAAAGAGAAAATGGGAGGTCATTTCCATGGAATCTATTACAGGTTTTTTGAGGATATAGAAGCAACATGATTATATTATGTTTGTGGTTGATAGGTTAAGTAAGGTAGCTTGCTTCATTGCGGTTAAGTCTACGAATTCGGATAATGGGGTAGCTCAAATTTTCATCAGGGAGATAGTGAGATTGTGATGTTCCCAAGAAGATTGTCTTCAACGGAGATGCCAAGTTCACTTCTAGGTTTTGGAAGGAGTTGTTTTCAGGTCTGGAGACAAAGTTGGACTTCAGTACAACTTATCATCCACAGATAGATGGACAGACAAAGAGGGTTAACAAGATTCTTAAGGACATGTTGAGGATGTACATCATGCATCAATAGCGAAAGTGGGAAGAGTATCTTCCTCTTGTTGAGTTTGTGTATAATAATGGGTATCAGGAGTCCTTGAAGATGAGTCTATTTGAGGCACTTTATGGGCGAAGTTGTAATACTCATATTAGTTGGAGTGATCCAGTGAACAAGGTGTTAATTGGACTGAATATGTTGGCAGGGATGGAACAAGAAATGCAGGTTATCAAAAATAATTTGAAGGAAAAACAAGACAAATAAAAGAGTTATGCAGATCAACATAGGGTATTTAAGGAGTTTCAAGTTGGGGAACATGTGTACTTGCACATCAATCCCAAGAGGAGCTCCTTGAGGATTGGATCATGTGCTAAGCTAGCACCTTGGTCTTGCGAGCCTTTTGAGATCCTTGAGAGGATTGGACCAATGGCCTACCAACTTGAATTTCCTTTGACAGTGAAATTCCATGGTGTTTTCTATGTTTCATTGCTTAAAAAGTATTTCTAGGATGTTAATCATGTGTTTGAATGGTATGTATTGTAGGTGGAACCATAGGGAGAATTTCAACCAGAACCACAATGCATATTGCAACAGAAAAAATTCATGCTCTAGAATAGAGAAATTGAGTAAGTTAAAGTGCAGTGGAAGCACTGTCAGGCGGAAATAGTCGATAGTGCGGACACAACCAACCTCCCTAGGAGCCTAAGACACTCTAGTGACAAACAAGACAAACAAGAGCAATCCTTCTCTAAACATGCATTTACTATACGAGAAATCAAGTGTTTAGATCCTACCTGTAGTCCAACGTTTTTGTAGCAATCCAGCCTCGCTGATCCGGATGAGCTCCTCCTTCACTTCGAAACCTGCGTTCACTAACAATCAAACGATTAAATAACACTTGATAATCTCATAAAATAAAACATATTTAACACATAGACCAAGGAGTACATGAAACAACTCATAAATAACAAGTTATTGAGAAGAATGGACTCATTTGCATTAATAGGAAACAAAAGGAACAATTACAACCTGAGCCTTGGTGTTGTGCAAGTCCCTCCTAGGGTCCATCAAGAGTTCTCCTTTACTTTGACAAAGCTCACCCACTTCCAAATAGAACAAGCAAAGATGGCAATCTCTCCTCACAAGCTTCTAAATGGGAGTCCTAATTCCAGCAGCATCTACCCTTAGAAATGTTTAGCTTCCAACCTCTCCTCCTTCTGGCCCAATGCCTGTATTTATAGTGCTCTAGAGGAAGTTATTCAGGTCCACCATCAATGGGATGATCCCCTCTTTGGGTGGGATAGCTCCCTTATTGATGGGATAAGTTCCTCTTTGGTAGGGGTACATGAACCATCTGGAGGCGCTCAATACACGTCGAACAACCTTCTAGAATGCTCTAGAAATGACCACAAGTAACTTTTTAAAGATGAAACTTGCGCATTTTGACCTTTACAGGGGTACGCACCTGCCCCTTTACATACAGAGCGTACAAGTACGCAGATTTTGTGAACATTAGATGCGTATCCGCAAGTAAGGTTGAGAGAACCTGCGTACCCAGAGATAAATACATTTACAAAGACTTTCTCTCTTTCTTGAAGTTTGACATGGAGAGCAGAGGCATGAGACTTGCCCAGGAGGATAGCATGACTGTTGATAGAGCCATACCAACTGTAAATAGTCATGGTGACATTTTTTAGTGTAACAGATTGCCCCCTAAAGTGCGAAGCCTGTAGTAGATTAGGGTTTTGTATTATCTAGGAAGGGTGAAGCGCTTTATCATTTCAAGGATTATCTTGTGGAGAGCCTGGTCAGAACCTGCAATTTTCAACACAAAATACATGTATAAGATTATATCATCACTGAGGTAGGCATTCCCATACTCAGATCAAAACTTTAACTAACAAACTAACTACTCTGATACAGGAATGATCTTGCAGTACATCATAATAATAGACTTTTGTAGACACAGTATGGGCGCAGCCATCTGTTTATGATTAGTCTACTTAGATAATGAATACAAAACTCTTCGCAGCCTGGATGGTGGAAACTAGATCCAGGGTCTTCATTTCTGCTTCCCGAATTGGTACGATTCTAGCCATGCGATTAAATGGGTTGATGTCGAACATGGTAGAAACCACTTGATTACCAGTCGATGATGTAAACTGTTAACAAGTGTGAGAGAGACCACCAGTAATGTCAATGGTTCTCAAAGTACCCAGTACAATCCATGATATGTGAATGAATGAGTTGATGTCGAACATTTCACGGAATCCTTCGATCGAAAGTCAATGATGTAAACTGACGTCAAAGGCGAGAAACCTGCCATTGATGCATGCAGACTTCAAGGTACTGACGATTTCTAAGTCATCTCTCTAGATAATGTGCTGATGTCGATAGAAAGTGACCCGTTGCAGGCAAGCCCACAACACGAAATCATTGTTCAAGTTGAAGAAATGTTGCTGTAAGGACTGACTCAGGGATGGTCAAATGGATGACAAGTATTTTGCAGATGAAAGTTTTTCTTGCAGACCTCTTGAACACATAACGACACAACAGATGGCTTGGTGATAAACGACTCAAAGTTAATCCCTGGAATCCGGCTGAAGACTTTCAATGTGGTTTGATCAACTGTGAGGTAAAGGATTTCCCAACCCAGGTGAATGAAAAGTGTCGTGTTCAAGAGTGGTAATAAAGTTTCTTCTGAGACAAAAGATAACAAATAGGCTCATTCTTCTCTCTTTTCCCCCACCATTTCTGGCAAGTACCTCTTTATTTTTAACAAGCTTGAGGAGGATAACATATGCTTGATTATAAGCTCATCCTTCGGATGAGTCCAACCTAGTTTTGATTCGAACCCTAGGAAGGAGTGGTTCGTTCCTGTTTGTAATTGAACAGGTCCTTTACTGTGAAATTTTAACGAGCCCAGTATAGGAGAAACTCGGCGTTTTTCAATTTTAGAGAGTCTGAAAAACTTAAGAAGACTCCAGGTTGAACTTTTTCGTAAATTTGTGTCCCCCAAGCCCGAAAAAGTATAAAATAATACCTGGGAGAACCGCTTGATCTTGCGACCAAGGAGTACTTTCATGATTAGTGTCTCTGACCTGAAAAGTAAAAAGCGATCAAGGACACGTCGTTTTATTTCCGTATCGAGTTTGAAACGACAAAAACCCGACAATCTTTTCCTGATTTTACGGTCAGAAAAGAGCTATAAGGGGACCGTCTTTTAATTCCGTTTTAACGAGTGTAAAAGAAACGCTCGGCAATCTTTTCATATTTTAGGAGTCAGAAAAGAGCTTAAAAGATGACTCTGACGTGAAAAATGATAATTTACCCTAAAGTCCCTTTGTCCTGCACAGAAACAACACATTACTCATACCTGTTTAAGATGGGCAAAAATTCATCGAAAATGTCCTTTCATGGTGAAAAATAAACAAATCTAGCATTTATTTATCCAAAAAACCTATAAAAAGACTTCTTACCATGTCATTTTTACCATTTTACTGTTGAGGTTGAGAAAAGGGCTTTTGACAAGAAACTTCCCGTGGAGATTGCGGAGAATCCGACCGTCAGAATCGAACGTCGTTTCACCAGGTATTCTACAACACCCCTCTCTTGTTTTCCATCCGTTTAGAATTCAGTTTTAAGCTTTTATTTGATTTTTTGGGGGCATTGGGGTTTCAAAATGCGCCCTTCGGGGTACGCAGGTCATGCACTGCTGACCTGCGTACCCCGATATTTTCCCAATGGGAAAATTACGGGGTGTACGCACCCGGCCTTAAGGGAACCTGCGTCCCGGCGCTCTGTCCCTAAAGGCTGGGGTGCGTACCCCGCAAAACACAAATTGAAACCCTTGGCCCTCCAAAATAGACCAAAATTTTTAAATTTTATGGATTCTTACTGATGTTTTATGATGTGCAGGGAGCACACCATGCTTGATTGGCGTGAAAGAGAGCACGAGGATGTTGATTTGGCCGCGATAGGTCATCAACCTTCCATTGATGCATTAAAAGCATGCAGACTGTACAAATACTGGGCCATACCTGGCATGAGGGGCCAAGTGCCTTTTCTTGAGTGGCTGGTTGAAAGGTGGAACATTCAGGAGCAATGTTTCTACATCGGAGAGCACCAGCTCGAGATAGAGCCCTCCAATATATATTTTCTCACTGGCTTGCCTAACAGGGGCGAGCAACTTTCTCTATTCGGGACTAGGCCGGGTGGCCAATCCCTTGCTAGTCTCCAACTAGAGTGGTGCAACAACCAAAACCATGAGAAGGGGATAGAAATCAAGTACATATCCCGACCTGAACTTATGGTGATAGCCTTTACTGTTACCAGACTTTGCGGCGTGACCGCTTTGCACCAAGCCACCGGGTCCCAAATGCGGATGGCTATAGACTGTTTCCATGGCACCATTTTCAACTGGTGTGATGCTGTGTTGGCTAATTTGAAGGGCCAACTAACCAGGGCAAAGAGAGGACAACTGAAGACCTTTGGATATGGGCCTATAGTTGTGAGCTTTGCCCTAGAGAGAGTTCCAATGCTGGTCCCCCAGCATCTTACAGTTCCAGTTGGGGCGCCTCGGGAGCCTAAGTTGACGAGATGGGTTGCGGTAATGGCCCGGCATCCTGATGAGGGCGCAGCAGTTGTTCGATTTCCTGATGGTTACTTTCACTGGCTAGAGAGCCAGGTCTTTGCTATTTAGGACTTTCCTTATGCCGGAATGTATTTTCGGAATGATCCGGACATGGTTCTTCCACAGGGAGAACAGTGGGACGACAGAGGTATCTCATTTTTCACGAGTTTTCAAATTATATATTTTTTTGTTTTTATATATCGCCTCAAAACTGACAGCACAAATTTTCAAAATGCAGATGTAGGTCCACGACGTCCAGCCAACCTCCGGGCTTTTGAGAGGAGAGTACAAGCTGTACCAGCACCAGCCCCACAGGATGCGGCCGCAGAGACCTTAGCCGAGCTGGAACAGGATCTAGAGCGTCTGACGGCGGATATACCAGAGACCACCATAGATGACATTCCCATTCGACTTCAGCGCTATGTGGTCGCAGTCCCAGGACCTTTTAGGAGGTTCTTGTGTAGGGTAGCGCGGGCAGTGGTCTCGTATAGAGAGCACCACCAGTGATTGGCTAGTCACTTTTGTAGACACATATGACATTTTTGGTTTTTTGTACTTATCATTTTTGCCGATCATAAGGTGTTTTTCAACCTATGATCGAAGACGATGTATATTTTTTGACACACTCCTATCTATATATATATATCATTATTACCGGCTCATTTTGTTTAACATATGTGATGAAATGTTTTTAAATTTACTTGCATGATTATCGTAAATGTCTGTCCAACATTCGAGAAGCAATTGCATCTGCTAATGTATTTAAAGACCTTGGAATATGCTGATATTCAATGTAATCAAATTCACGTTCCAAGAGACGCACTCTCAAAAACAACCTTAATAACACAGGATTTCTAATGGCATATACTCTATTAAGCTGTAATACAACAAGTTCAGAATCTAACCTCACTATCAAACGTCGAATTCCAAATGAAATAGATTCAGATAATAATTCAACCACTGCACTGTATTCTGCAATGTTGTTCGTCGTTTGACCGAGGCTTACCCCATGCATAGAAACTAACTCGTCAGAGGGCGAATAGATAACCCAAGCTGCGGAAGAGATATTCCGTGTACTACGACAAGCACCATCAGCAAATCCAATGTATGTTTGGAGAGGCGTCGACATCTGCAATATCAAGAGTAAAACCAAGATAAGCCAGAATAACGACGAAAAACACACTTTCTAAGCTAAGCACACTATCTAAACTAACAAACATACTAGCTAGAAAGAAAACCTAACCTAACTAAAAATTCTCCATACCCATCATTTAAGCATAATACCTCTTAAGGTAAAGTCCATTTCTGGGTTTACCCAAAGAGTCCCCATCAAAATCTACCAGCTCATAGGCCCCTTTTGCTAGCTTTCGCTTTACAATGTAGGGTCCATGCCACATAGGAACGAATTTTCCAGCACCTAGCTTATCGTTAGCTTGATCATATAATAGCACTAGGTCTCCCTCCGAAAAACTTCGAGGGGTCACATTTCTATCATACTGAGCTTTCATTCGCTTCGCGTGAGTCTCGATTGCCAATGCAGCGTCACGTCGAGTCTCATCTAATTGAGCTAAGTATAATAAACGTTTCTCCTCTTCGGAAGTAGCTGGGAGTAATTCGACAGCCATTTGAAGTGATGGGATTTCGCATTCAATGGGTAACACAGCTTCCAAGCCATAAACTAGCTGGAAAGGAGTGAACCCTGTTGAAGTTTTCACTGAGGTTCGGTATGCCCATAGCGCTGAAAATAACATGTTGTGCCAATTCGACCGATGAATACCAATGGTTCGTCGGATCATGATAACCAGAACTTTGTTGATAGACTCAACCAAACCGTTGGCTTGCGGATAATAAGGAGTAGAGCTATCGTGGCGCAAACCAAGCTGGCTTGTAAGCTCAGTCATCATGATGTTTCGAAAATGGCTCCCATGGTCAGTGATGATTGCTTGTGGGACACCAAACCTAGTTATAATATGATTGAATACGAAAACTGCAGCTGTTTTGCCGCTTGCGTCGAATGTAGGCATCGCCTCGGCCCATTTAGTAAAATAATCAACCGCGAGGATGATATACGCATGCCCCCGGCCGAGTGAGGGTTACAAGTAATAAAATCGATACCCCATTTGGCGAAAGGACCAACGACAATTATAGGATGGAGAGGAGCAGGTGGTGCGCGCATCTTGCGATCAAACACTTGACAGTTGTGGCACTTCTGGACCGCAATGATACAATCTTTAAACATGGACGGCCAGAAATAGCCAGCGCGCAACACCTTCTGAGCTGTGGCATACCCAGACATATGACCGCCACATGCTCCAGAGTGACAATCATTCAAAACCCTCTCAGCCTCTTCGTGAGTTAAACAACGTCGAAAAACTAAGTCTGCCCCCCGGCGATAAAGTGTATCTCCAATAATCTTGTATTGCTGGGATTGAAACCGAATTTTTCGACGTTCCGACTTTGAAGCTTCAGGCCGAAAGGTTTGGGTTTGGAGATAGATGATTATATCCCGTACCACGGATCTAAAGTACTGATAAGAAACAAAGATTCATCCGCAATGGACTCCTCTGCCACAGTTTCTGTGTCAGCACGCGGGAAATCACACATCAATTCCGCAAAAACTAAGGATTTCTTAGACTTGGACTTCTCAAACTCCAAGTCGAACTCTTGCAGGATAACGATCCATTTAGAGTACTTGCCCCCTAGCAGTTGTTTTGTCAAAATATAAATCATAGGGTTGCAATCCGAAATAACTGTAGTTTTACGGAGAAGAATGTAGTGACGAAAACGCTGGACAGCTTGAACGGCTGCCAGGGCCAATTTCTCCACATGCGAATATTTTAGCTCAGTGGGGTTTAATGTCCTACTAAGATAATATATCACATGTTCCGCTCTGAATTCATCTTCTTGAACTAACACCATTCCAATGGTGGAATGCGAAGCTGCGAGGTATAAGAAGTAGTCCTGGTTGTAGTTGGGAGGATGCAACAACGGTGCATGGGTCAACGCGTGTTTAAGTGCATCAAAAGATTGTTGGGCAATCTCGTCCCAAAAGAATTGAGCGTTCTGTTTCAACAACCGTGTAAAACCTTTAGTGACCTCGGCGTAATTTGGAATGAATCGGCGTAAAAAATTCGCTTTCCCTTGCAAACTTTGGAGTTGGCGCAAACTCGAAGGAGGAGGCAATTTGATGATAGCTTCGACCTTCGAGGGATCGACGCGAATGCCGGCTTTTGAAACAACAAATCCCAGCAATCGACCCGTCTCTATACAGAACACACACTTGTGGGGATTCAACCGAATTCGATAATGCCGACACCTCATAAAGATTGCTCGTAAGTGGACAAGGTGATCAGCTCGATGTAAAGAATGAGCAGGCAAATCATCGAGGTACGGTTGCACAATGTGCTTGATGTCATGAAATGCGTAAGACATCGCCCGTTGAAAAGTGGCCCCGGCATTCTTAAGTCCAAAAGGTAATTTGCAATAAGCAAATGTCCCCCATGGACAAATGAATGCCGTTTTTGGTTAGTCGGCAGGTAGAATATTGATTTGATTATAGCCCGAAAAACCATCCATGAAGGAAAACATTTCACTTCCGGCACAATCATCAATAATTTGATCGATATAAGGTGTAGGATAGTTGTCTTTTGGACAAGCTCGATTTATATCCCTATAGTCGATACAGATTCTTATTGTTCCTTGTTTCTTGTTGACCGGAACAATATTCGATACCCAATCCGTTAACGGGATTGGATAAATGAAACCTGCTTTCAACAACTTCTCGACTTCTGCTTTAATCGCAGCCGCTTTCCGAGGGTGAATCTGACGCAATCGTTGCCGGACGGGTTTAGCGTTCGGGTAGGTCTTTATTTCATGAACAACAATGGCAGGGTCGATTCCAGGCATTTCCTCGTAAGACCAGGCAAACACATCGCGGAATTCTTGGAATAGGGCCTTGTAAGTTTGAATTTCTTCTTTTGTACATGAGGCACCTATATGAATGTTTTCCTCAATTCCGGGCTTCACTGAAATATCAATGGGAATAGTGCGAGAAATATTCCCTAAATTCAACTCTGAATCAGAATGTTTCGTTGGATTCTGAGCATCTTTGACATATTCAGCGGTAAAGATATATGAAAAATCATTTTCAAAAGCATCATCCTTAGGTAAAAACGAAGATCTGTGATGGAGATCTTCCCATGGTAGATCGTCTACACTTAGGATTTCGCGAAGTTTCTCGTCAGATGACACGACTTCGGGAAACGCTATCCGTTCTAAGGTTGATGTGAAAAGTGATTCTTCACTGACCACATTCATTTGGTCGATTTGGGTTGAACGCAAGTCGGTAAAAGACATGACGGCTTCATAAGCAATTTCATATGGACTCAAAGGCATAGCATCACCGAATGAGTCTATCTCAGATTCAGATGGGACAATCCAAGGATCATCATAAATAATGTTGTCTGATGTAATCATATGAATTGATGCAAATGAAGGGTCTGCGTTGATTGGAGGGAAAGGAAAAGTTCCCAGTAAACCAGAATCTTTAACTAAACCTACGCCAACGTCCCTATAAGGGATTGTCGTCTTACCGACATGCTGGATACTCTCTGAAGAGGCTGGGTCGGATGAAAAGTATGTCAGCTGATCAATCGTCACGATCTTACCGTTATGTGGAAACTTAATTACTCTGAAGACCGATGAAACGACCGCTGTCATAGCATATGACCAACTTCGACCCAAAAGAAGGTTGTAGTCTAGAGGGGCATCAACCACCTCCACATCCAGACTAACAGTTTTACCTTCTACCCCTATAGGCAATTCCTGTAGAATACCAAACGGACGGAACCCACGGCCATCAAAGGCCTTAAGGATGGTCGGGGATTGGTTCAACGAAGGAGAACCAAGCGATCTCCAACATTGAATCGACATAATACACGTAGAAGCTCCCTCATCAATCACAGTTCGATGAATAGGCCTATTTTTTACTATCACTGGAATTTGGAAAGCCATTTGATGGGGTAGACGCGGTGTACTATTTTCTAGATCGAAGATTATCAGATTCGGGTCCTGAACATCAACAGCTCCGATAGCCGACAAAAGTAATTTTCGTTGTGCTGGGCATGATTGCAGCACTTCTAAAGCCGACATTGCTGAGGGTGAAACAGCTAAGTCCTCAACAATGTTGTAATTTTGGGCTGCTCTCGCATGTGGATTGAAAGCAGACCTTCGAAGTACACCCTTGGCGGGCGGTTTAATTACTAAGTCTGGGTTAGGTTTTTCGATCTGTAGTGGATCGGAACCAGGAGCTGAGGTTGATGGATTAGAATGAGAAGATTCTGCTTCTTTACCATCAACAGGATTCTTACTACCATAATCTTGCGATCGAGTCGCAATCCTCACATGAGACATCATCAAAATGGGTTCTTCACTGGCAGTCGAGGAAGAACCTATCATCTTACTTTCCTGCTTTGGAAATGGATCTTTTAACACAACAGGAGTGGGAGAACCTTTGACTATTTTCACAACCTCGGCCCGATGAGGGCAATCTCTTGTAAAATGATCCTCTTCACAAATAAGACAAGGATATCGAGGTTTGCGCTTTTCGTCATTGGTTTCCGACTTTTCCGTTTTCTCCTTCGGAGCTTTGTCTGCTTTAGCCTTCTTCTTTCCTTTCTTCTTTCCACCGTTTTTTGATTTGGCCGTAGATGACTCTACAGCGTGAATATCGGCGGAAAGTTCAGGAGAAGACTCTCCTGTCGGGGAATCAGGCAAAGTGATTATAGGAGTAGTAGAATTCTTGGAAGACTTCTTCTTGCTCTTTGTATTCACGATGCCAATCATACCATCAGCGGCATGAGATCCCGAAGGAGCAGCAGCGATTTGATTCGATTTTGGAAGATCTGGAATCTTCTCGTGTAACGTACCCTACTGAGTATAAACTAAGTCAAGGTACTGCGCCTGAGCAATGACTTGCTCCTCAGTAACTACTCCAGCCTTAGCTACATCTTCAGTAATCTTTGGTAATAATGATTTAACAAACCATTCAGCTAAGATTTGGTCCGGAATAAAAACTTTCACTAACCTTCTTCGACGTCTCCACTCATGAATGTGATCAGAAATATACGTGGACGTTGATTGTTTTAGTGAAGTTAATAACTCCGTGCCGTTATCGTATCTGACCGGAAACTGAAAGTGAGTTAAGAACGAAGTAGCTAACTGGCTAAAATTGTAAAAAGAGGCCCGTGGTAACTCAATGTACCACTTGGCCGCGAGACCAATGAGTGTACGCTGGAAAAGACGTAAGCGGATCGAATCATCCGAGATAGAATTTGAAGCACACCAGAGGTGGTAAGTCATCACATGATTGGATGGATCCTCTCCAGACTTACCTTCGAACTTGGGTATATCACTGGGCAACTTATTTGGCATTGGCGGCCAGAACGGAAGATATTGAATTGGATCGTTCGTTAGGCACGTCAAGTCTGGTAAATCCAAAGTTGCGATAAACGGTAACTGTCGGTTAGGATCTCTAAAACTCTGGGTCACAAGACCAGTCCCAGGAGGAGGATATCCAGGATAACTAGGAACAGGAGTCGCATTAGGGATATTATATCCTCCTGGAAAACCAGGATTAACCGAACCGTACTGGGGTTGTTGAGGTTGTTGATAAGTGTACCCAGGATACGGTTGATACTGGTAAACCGGCTGTTGGACAGCTTGCCCATGTTGGTATTGTCCCTGGTACGGTTGTTGAACAAATTGAGGTTGAGTAGTGACAACAGTACTTATACCAGGCTGACCTGTAGGCATCTGGACCGTGGTTTGAATCGTAGATCCAGACAACGGTAAAGATGTCTGAGGAGTGGTTGCAGAGACAGTAGAAACCGGAGCTGTCGATACTCAAGAAGTAAGTGCGGCAGATGTAGCGGTAGTTGCAGCAGCCGTTTGAGATGGAGTACTAGGTGCAATTGGCGGCTGAGTAACTACCGAAGTTACAGAAGTTTGAACATTTGACTGGACAGGTTGCGGTTGCTGGGGTGGACCAGAAACTACGGGTTGTCCAGCTTGAGGTACCAACTGTATACTTGGCTGCAACACCTGTTGACCCTGTGATGGATCCCACACTATCATTCCGGGGTATTGACCCGTAACAGGTTGAGGATACTGAGATCCATAACCGGATTGAGGATAGGATTGATAATTGAAAGGTGCAGTTCCCATACCTTGAACATATGACTGACCTTGAGGTGGTTGATAACCTTGACTCAAGTATTGACCTTGAGGTTGATAACCTTGAGGTAAATACGGATACTGGGGTTGACCTTGACCTTGAGGTTGATACCCTTGAGGTTGATATCCTTGGGGTTGATACCCTTGAGGTAAATATTGATACTGAGGTTGACCCTGGGGTACATATTGAGGTTGGGGTTGACCTTGAGGCATGTATTGCACCATAGGTACATACTAACCTTGAGGTTGCCCCCCAGACACGATTTGTGTACCTTGAGGTTGCCCCCCAGGCATTAACTGAGGCTGCCCCCCAGGCGGTAATTGGCCACCTTGAGGTTGGGAAACGGGAACTGAACCTGACATCATGTAAATGTCTCCTACACCCAATGGTATATTACCATTGTTTCCAGCTAATAACCCATGATCAACGGGTTGAGGAGATGCCCCCGCAAAGGTACCAGAAAGTGATTGATACCCGGTGGGAACAGAAGGACCGCCGTGTAAGAAAGATTCAGGAGTTTGAGTAAACACGGACGACTGACCAGACATATTTACAGGAGTATAAATACCTCCAGGTGGAAAGGGAGTACGAGGTGTAGAAAAACCTACTCCTGAGTTGTCTAAATAATTGGTTAACGAAAGGTACCAAGTAGTACTTCTAGGAGGACTGTAAAAGATAGATTCACACTCCCTGAGCTCAATAGTAAGTTGATCTTCAAGGTTAGAGACGCCTATTTCTTCCTCTGGAGCAAGTTCTTCGATAGAAATCAGACTAGTAGGAAGATTTTCGATGATAACTCGTTCTACTCTTGGTGAATCTGGAACACTAGAAGTCGGAGTAACAGGTTCAGATATTTCAGGTTCTTCGCCTGTATCACTAGTAGACGAAAAACTACCAACAAGCTCAGAAACTGTAACAGCTTCGGGATTATAACCTGTCTCTAGACTTTGGTAATCTGGATGGATTACTAAGGAAGATTCTCCTTCTTCAGGTGAACCTACTCTACTGCCACTAGGAGGAGTTACAAGGACCTTCAAACCTTCTAGATTACTGGGGTCGTCTCGAGGAGGTTCACCCCGAAGTCTACGGGATCTCCTCAACAATTCGGCCACAGAAACAACTTCAGGAGACTGGCCCCGAAGTCTACGGGACTGTCTCGGTAATTCCGCCACAGCTAAAAACTTTTAACTACTACACACGAAAATAAAGTAAAATCTCAAATCAAACCATCTAAAGTCTCTAAAGAACCAAACAAATTTGAATCACATGCCTAAAGAATCTAGGGCGTCAAACCAACCACAAACAGTATCCTTCCAGACCGAAAACGCTAGTTGGAGATTAAACCCAACATCGCCGGATTCAGTACAGAAGTGGCGGGTGGAACAGTTACCCCGGCAACCTGCTTAATGAATAGACCGGCACAAGTTCCTCCACTTTAACCGTCTCGAGTGAAGTGAACCCCCTGGAAAATCCAAGTGAGTCTAGCCGACGTCTGCTCTAGGTACAGTGGGATCTTCCCTCCACCGTCACCTTGGTAGAATCCTAGAGATAATGGTCACTAAGGTTACCAACCGCAACAAATGCACCTGGGGGAACAGTCTACACTCCGACAGCACGCAAGGGTAGAGTATCAAGCTCAATCCCCTTGTCGGTTCCTTGACAATAATCCAAGGTTTACCGACAAGTGACCCCTGGCTCCTCGACAATGGTTAATCCGAGGTTTACCGTTTGTAATACGTGCGTGTCTGGCGTCGTTCCCAACGAGGGGGGATTGATCCCTCACCGGTTCGGACACGAGCTCGTGCTTCTCCTTTAAGAGGAGCTTTCCCAGAGTACAAATGAGACAATTGGATTTATTCTATCACAAGATAAGCTACTTGTTTGGTTTTGTTGTCTTGGAGAGTTAATTACTCTCCTACTCCAAGACACTAGCCTGATCTAAATTGGTGTTTCAGAGCCCTAGTAAATAAAAGTTACTACATTGATTTTACTTTAAGCGTTAATTTTATGGTTTTTCTTAAAGACAAAAGGTAGCAGAAATGAAACCAATGGTGTGTAGACTCGACTCAAACCACTACAAAGATGCACCTAAGATGATTTACGCTATTTTCTCTTTCAATGAAATTCCTAACTAAGAGAGTTGAGAAATGCAAATTTTATAGAAAACAACTTTCTTAGTAAAGACAATCAAAGAAACAATTCTCTTTATCTTTCCAAGCATACAAACATGACCACTCCTTACGTACACGAAAAACTCTTTTTCTTTCAAAACCCCTCAAAGCTACTTGAAACAAAACTTTTCAAAGGAGATGTTTTTGTATTTTCTCTTATTTAATAAAGCATATAAATCTATTTTAATGAAAATCAATCTCAAAAGCTATAAAATCTATGAAAAACTTGACTCACAAGCAAATCAAAAAGAAATTTACTCTAAGCAAACCTAACGAGGCAAAAGCCTACAAGGATGATTCTAGGTTGTTTTACTTGACCAAAATCAAGCCAAGGACCAGCTAATGCAGAATCAAAAGACCAATCAAAACAAAACTCAAATCTTTTTGTTCTTTTTGTAAAATGGAATTCAATACTCAATCAACAAGCACTTCGAAATTTGCCAAAGAGACCACTCAAAGGTAAGTTGCTCTCACAGGTAGACTTTATGACAGGTCCGACTTCTAAGAAGGCTGACAAAACCAGAGAGATCTAAGGCTCGACAACTTCTACCGCCAAAGTCACTACAGGACCTACTCAAAAATCAAACCCTAAGGCTTAAACTTCTATGAAATCCACTAAAACACTCAATTCTATCGAAACAAGTTCAGGTGAAGATCTTTGACAAGAGACTAATGGATCTGGGCAGTAAAACCTAAGAAAAAGCAAAATCTAAGAGGAAAAATGTAAAAAATGGAAATTTCTTAATTTTTAGCAGGGTACGCAGGCAACCCGTTAAGACAGGTGTGGGCCCGCTCTGTGCACACAGCAACAGTGCGTACAAGTACGCACTGTGTAATACTCAGAGGGTGCGTACTACTGAAAAAGCCAAGAAAAACTAAATTCAATCTAACCCTAAGCTAACCCACCCAAATGCAAAGTCACAGAGCCAAAAACCAGAAAATAAATGACTTTTCTCAGATCAAAGTTGCATACAAAGGAAAAGACTTTCACATCAATGGAGTCCCCAGTGGAGTCGCCATTTTGTCAGGCGGAAAGAGTCGATAGTGCGGACACAACCAACCTCCCTAGGAGCCTAAGACTCTCTAGTGACAAACAAGACAAACAAGAGCAATCCTTCTCTAAACATGCATTTACTATACGAGAAATCAAGTGTTTAGATCCTACCTGTAGTCCAACGCTATTGTAGCAGTCCAGCCTCGCTGATCCGGATGAGCTCCTCCTTCACTTCGAAACCTGCATTCACTAACAATCAAACGATTAAATAGCACTTGATAATCTCATAAAATAAAACATATTTAACACATAGACCAAGGAGTACATGACACAACTCATAAATAACAAGTTATTGAGAAGAATGGACTCATTTGCATTAATAGGAAACAAAAGGAACAATTACAACCTGAGCCTTGGTGTTGTGCAAGTCCCTCCCAGGGTCCATCAAGAGTTCTCCTTTACTTTGACAAAGCTCACCCACTTCCAAATAGAACAAGCAAAGATGGCAATCTCTCCTCACAAGCTTCTAAATGGGAGTCCTAATTCCAGCAGCATCTACCCTTAGAAATGTTTAGCTTCCAACCTCTCCTCCTTCTGGCCCAATGCCTGTATTTATAGTGCTCTAGAGGAAGTTATTCAGGTCCACCATCAATGGGATGATCCCCTCTTTGGGTGGGATAGCTCCCTTATTGATGGGATAAGTTCCTCTTTGGTAGGGGTACATGAACCATCTGGAGGCGCTCAATACACGTCGAACAACCTTCTAGAATGCTCTAGAAATGACCATAAGTAACTTTTTAAAGATGAAACTCGTGCATTTTGACCTTTACAGGGGTACGCACCTGCCCCTTTACATACAGAGCGTACAAGTACGCAGCTTTTGTGAACATTAGATGCGTATCCGCAGGTAAGGTTGAGAGAACCTGCGTACCCAGAGATAAATACATTTACAAAGACTTTCTCTCTTTCTTGAAGTTTGACATGGAGAGCAGAGGCATGAGACTTGCCCAGGAGGATAGCATGACTGTTGATAGAGCCATACCAACTGTAAATAGTCATGGTGACATTTTTTAGTGTAACAAGCACTTTGGTCCAGATGAAGCTACATGGGAGATGGATGATCAAATGCAGACTATGTATCCTTCATTATTTGCTGGTTCAAGTAAATGAGATTTTTGTATATGTATATGTATGTATGAATGCTATTGTAAATACTCGAATGAGTTGTCTTATAAATCTCCAATAAGAGGTATTATTTTCATGTTCATTATGTTGGTCATGGTTTGCAGGATGTCATTATAAATATTGCATTGAACTATGTTATAAAACTCCATTTATATTAAGTTTTGTTTTCAACAGTTTGTTGGTCGTACATGTCATTGCACACCGAGTACAGTCTTCCCCCAAGGGGGAGGGTTTCTAACAACCCCTGGTTGATTTTCTATGTAAATAAAATAAGACCAAGGTCATGGGACACATATTCCAAGCTGAATGTTGGAAAAAGCATAGCGATGGGGTATCACTAGTGATTAATTAATGCCTATGGAAATTGAAAAAGGCATTGATAAAGGAAAAGTAGTAATAACTAACAACAAATAAAATAAGAGAAAATGAAGGCAAAGAGACACAAATTTGCATGAGAGGGAAATTGAAGGGAAAATGAAGGAAAATGGAGAAAATATAGGCCTCAATGATAAAAATCCATTTGAGGATTAATTGCTAGTTTTTTGTCAGTTTATTGTTGGAGCTCTCTTCTATTCCCTCACTCTCATACTCTTTCACACTTAGAGTATTCTTGGAGAATTCTTGGAGCACTTTGACATACATTGGATTTAGAGAGAGAAGGCAAGTGAAAGCATGAAAGCGCAAGGGGATAGGTAGATCAACAACTACAGTTGGATTTCTTTGCAGGTAACAGGTTGCATGTGTGATTTCTTTGTTGGTTTATGGATGCATGGTATATGCATGTATTTTTTGGTTATGTGTTGTCATTGTCATGTATATTTCCATAGATTGACAGTGATTTTAGCCTTGTATTTCCAATTCTTAGATAGCTTTGGTGTTGTGGGTTTTTCAACTTGATTGTTTTCTTATTGGTGCTCATAATTCCTTATGGTTGTGATTTGGAACAAATGATTTGGAATCCCTGGAACAACTTAGTTTGAGTTAATAGTCCTGGAGCCTAGGTTGGGACAAACACTTTGGATCCCATGCTGGGTTGAGTTACTAGTCTCTGGAGCCAGTTGGAAAAACTCTCTAGAGCCTTGGAAGGATTTGGATTGAGTTAATAGTTCCTAGAGTTCTGGACAACTTGGGCAGAGACCGATCTGGTTAGTGTTAGTGATTTTAGGTGCCTATACTACTAGTGTAGCCCCTTATTGTTATTATTAGTGTAGCCCCCTTATTTTTATTGTTGTTCCCATGTAGTCCCCATATTGTTATTATTGTGCCCCATATAAGCCCACTATTGTTACTATTGTGCCCTTACATTATTATTGTTATGTAGGCTTTGGTTATATTGTGACCCCTTAGACTCCTATACATAGAAAGCAGGTATTATCATTTGTATCATTCAAGAATTGTTCATTTATGTGATGTAAAGGAGGTTTCCCCCTCGAAGAGACTAATTTTGAAGTTGTTGATCTATCTCTTTTTTGATCTAGTTACATAACATTTGGTATCAAAGCTTTGGATTATAGGGTTTCGCTACTTCAAATAGGTCATTGTGGAATTTTTGCTATAACTTTTTTCTACGAAACTTTGGAAGTTGAAATTGCAACCACATAGAACCAAAATCTTGGTGAACTTCGTGTACAAATTTCAGATCTTGTCTTGTTATATTTTCATAGATATCATCTGAGGAAGTTAAGGTTTTTGCAGGCTCTAGAATTCCACATCAAACAAGTGACTTAGGGAATCATAACTTTCTATCTGAGCATTAGATTTGAATTTCGTAAAAAGAGACAAAAAGAGAATGAACTATATTTCTTGGGTATCTTATTCAGGGCCGAAAGTCAAAACAATGACATGTAGCACTCCCTACAAGTTCGATCTACTGAACCAGTCTATAATCAGGTCATCATGGGATATTGGGCATAACTCTTTCTTGAAGAATCCAATATTGGTCTGTATTATTGGGTTGGAAATAAGACTCAGAGGGCTACTAGAAACCAAAATTTTAGTTCTTGTAGAATTGAAATTATAGAGATACAACAGTTGCAATATGTAGCTCGTAAAAAGCAAGAAAAAAGTGTGTATTTTTTAAATTTTGCATAAATTTTGTTTGAAAAATCAGCTTGAAGTGATTCAAAGGGCATAGTGAAGCATAAATATCATTTCTTTATTTCAAAATGCCCCAAATCAAAAAAATGGACACACCTAGTAAGCAACCATAAAGCTCTTCTATGACACATGAAGAAGATCAAGAAATGCAACATGATATATCAAAATTATGAGACCAAGTGTGTTGGCTTGAGGGGGCCTAACCCAGGTTCAGAGTTAATTAGCCAAACAAATCCCTACACTACTAGCCCTTTTAGAATTAGACCGTGGTGCGTGAACTAAAGTCTCACTCGAAGCAGTATGGGGGGGTGCTGGAACTAAGTTTCCGCACCCTGGAGATGTATCAGGAGTCAATTTAGTCCAACTGCGCCTACCTTCACGTAGGTCACTTTGCGCACTATCCTGACCTGTGAGACCTTCATGATCTATTAGGATCGCCTTTTGCGCAACCCTAACCAGGGGTTGAGATGCTTTCACACTACTAGGGCAGTGATCTATGCTATTTCCCCAATTTACACCATGTATTGTACTTATATTCCTACAATTATTAGTTAACTTTGCGTAAACAGATACCTTATCTCACCTTTACTTAATCAACACAGTTATATATGTTCGTGCACCATATAGACAACAGAAATGCAATTTATACCTAATATATTCGATATAGAAAACAAGAAATAAATACACAAAAATGTTGTAAAACTTCTCTTTATTATTGCTTCAACAATTACAAACTCGACTCACCCTACGCACTCAGCTGTAGGGGTCCGTGCACTCAATTGTGGATTAATAGGCCTCTGTGCACTCAGTTGTAGAGCCTTCTCCTACTCTACGACCCAAAGACTTAACTCTACACTTAGATCTTCTGTTATTCTTCTATTCCATCATCATTCCTTCTAATTCTATTATTTCTACAACTTAGAGCCTCACTCTATTTATACAATACCATGGTCCACGCACTATGGGTAGATCTTTAAAGCTGACATTATATTACAAAATTGATGGTGGACAACCCTATGACTCATTTAAAATCTTTGCACTCCGTGCCCACAAAATGAGGATTCTTTACATCGGATTTAAAACTTTTAACCAAAAACTGGGATTTAAGCCCCAAAACTTCCATTGGGGGATCTCGCGCCCAACGAAGTGCAAAAAATTTTGATTTGCAAAGAGGAACTAAAAGTGAAATAGAATCTAAGGTGGATAGTTTGAAGAATGGTTTAAAAGTAGACATGGAAGATTTGAAGGATGGTTTAAAAGAAAACATGGAAGGTTTGAAAGAAGGTTTGACAAAGTTGCTACAAGAAATGCTTCCTAATGGCGAAAAGATATTAGATGAAACTCATGATGAGAATAAAAGAAATGTCAATCATGATTTCATAGACTCTAACATTGGATTGAAGACCCAAGATATTCCAAAGATCAATATGACGAAGTTTTATGGCAAGGATCTGGTAATATGGATACTATAGATGGAGGAATATTTTGATCTCCATAATGTGCAACACACACAAAAGGTAAGCATTGCAACTTTATATTTAGAACACAACAAATTTGTATGGTATCGATGACTTTGTTATTGTAAACAATTTGTCACTTGGTCAATTTTTATGGAGGAAATGATAGCACATTATGAGGATACAAAGAGAAATACCTTCTTTAGCAAATTGATAAATCTCAAACAAAAGGGTTCAATGGCGAAGCACATTGAGGACTTCCAAAAATTGAATATAAGTGATCCAAATTGGATCCATAGAAGACTGTCAAAGAACCATGACTATATCAGGTCAAACAAATCTCTAAAGAATTTCATAACAGTGATCAAAAACACCTTGAACCAGTGGCAATGGCATCCAACGTGGAACGACGAGGACCTCGGTCAAAGCGCGCTGACCGAGGCCCATGGAGACTGCGCGGGAGGCCAAAGTAGCCCCTAGGAGCCTCGGAATGGGAAAAAGAGGTGATTTCTGGGTGAACAGGGCCAAAATGGAAAAGCCCGAGCGCTTGGTCACATCAAGAACCAAAGGACCGCGGGCGGAAAAGGGAAACAACACTAATCGAACAAGGCAGGACCCACGCTCTAGAAACCGACGGTTTTGATCGGGCTACCCTTAAAGGGTAAGAGGTTTTGGATGAAGGCGGAGCGATTCCACACAAAAATCAATGCGTGGTAGGCATATGTGAGAGAAAGCTGTTGTTGATCGCACGCTATTGGTCGAGCAAGTCAACCACACGAAACGTGCATATGGTGTCAAATCTGGAGGGCCCAGATCAGATGGCTGAGATCGCGCCCAATGGAAGAAGCGAAATCGACAGGGAATTAAGCCATGTTTTATAGGGGATTTGAAATCCGTTTGACTGCCAAGGTGGAGGAAGAACGCATCCACAACGTAACTGAAGAAACGAACTAACGAAGCATGTTGGCATCGTTTAGAGGAAGATAAGTGGCAACTCCGTGAGCATTGATGATGACATCAAACAGGGAACTCCCACCACAGCTACAGAAGGTGAATCGATAGAGGTGGAAGAGGAACTGAACAGGCATAGGGATCGAATGGCTAAAGCCATGAACAGAGGCAGTCGAATCAGTTAGTCGAGTTAGACATAGAGAGACAGAAGTCGAGAGACAAAGAAGTGGAACAGTGAACCCTGAGAGGAGGACTGAACACACAGAACAGTAAAGCAGAGCAGAGGAGATAGAGGGCCGAGCTGATTAGTAGCAGCATCGAGCACCAAAGAGATTGAATATTCATGCCATCCCATAGAGGATATGTCCAGGCTGAGCACCGCATTGGGCTCTTGCCATTTTAGACCAGAAGGTCACAGAGCTGGTAGGAGGAAGAAGAGTCTGTGTACTCAAGTGGTTTGGGAAATCCAAGGACCACCCTGCCAAGCAACACCTGCTTCTGGTGAACTCACATTGAGTCCTTGTATTGTAAATTATCTGCCCAAAGGCACAATAAAACAAGGCCACCACTAAAGCTGGACCAGAGACGTAGCCCTGGAGCATAGGGTGAACTCCTTATTAAAATTGCTTGTGTCATTGTGTTTGCTTACTGTATTTCTCTATTGTCTTTCCATCTTATTGTCTTTGTATTGGCAATCTGATCGATCCATTGCTACAATAACACAAAACACACACACCAGCACATGAGTCTGTAATACCTTAGTTTGATAAATCTTTAACTGATGTCATTCATAAGGTGAATATCAGATCAAGTGGTATCAGAGCTCTAGGCTATAAGGTTAGACGAGCTTGTGTTGGTTTAGCTGTGAATGCTCACAAGATCAAAGCTCAAATTAGGAGAAGGAGAGTTGGTGGAAACTAATCCTGAAATTGGGAGAGTCTATTCTCGAAAGACAATGTCAGAAGAAGGTTTTGCAGGGCCAAACCCTCAATTCATAGAGAGTTTCCTAGCTATAAAGTCTATGGTTGAAGAAATGTACAGAGACTTTAGAAAGAAAAAGGTGGAAGATGCATCAAGTTCTAAACAAGATAAAGAAGAAGATGAGTCTCACTGCCATGACCACTCCAAAGGAAAGGGGAAAGAGGAAAGCTTTCTCACACCTCCTAATAGCCCTATGCATAATAAGAAGGCATCTTTGATTAAGCTAGATGTTAAATTTGATTTTCCTCTATATGATGGAGAGATAAATGTTGAAAAGTTGGACAATTGGATTAGACAAACTGATGTGTATTGCAGGGTACAAAACATAAAATCAGACAAGAGTAAGATTCAGTTGGCAAGCCTACACCTAGGAGGCACTGCCTTGGTTTGTTGGGAAGGCAGAACCTAATCTGATATGAAAAGACATGGTAAGACCATCTCTGTCTGGAGTGACTTTTTTTCTGTAATCAAAAAGGAGTTCTATCCATTAGCCTACATGCAACAAGCCATGATGAGTTGGAAAACTCTTTGACAGTTGAAAGGGAAAAGTGTGCAAGGGTATACTCAAGAGTTTAGAAAGAGAGCATTGATATTGGGTATCTCATTAGACTCACCAGAGACTCTTTTTAAGTACATTGGTGGTCTACAGAGCTACATGAGGCATACCATTCTCATGTTTAATCCCACTAGTATAAATGAGGTATCTGTACAAGCTACTCATTTAGAGGCTATAGGAAAGAATGGAAATCCAAAAGTTGGGGGACCATCCCAACCCACTGTAAGTAAGATCAAGGAGAAAAGAAAACAGAAGTGGAAGGCAAGGAAGGCTAACACTGCACAGAAAGCTAAAGCTTCATGCACTCACTGTAAAAAGGAGGGGCATGATGACGAGCATTGTTGGATTCTGCATCTAGAGCTGAGACCTAAGAAGTCCGAGGGCAAGAAGAAGAAGACAGCTGCAACTATTCAGAAAGATTTGGGATCCAACTCGGGAGATGAAACAACTATAGTAGCCATAGGTATAAAAGGTAATAATTCTGATGCATCTACTAGTAATTCTGCTCAATCTGTTATTGATGAAGAAAATGAGAGAAAGAGACATGAGCTTTTCCATATTCGAGTTATTTCCAAAAGTCAAAAGATTTATAATTTGTTTGATAGTGGCTCACAAGTAAATTTAATTTATGAAGCTATTGTAAAGAAATTTGGATTAGCAACTACAGCTCACAAGAAACCATACCCATTAGGATGGTTGAATGATAAAGCACAACTAAAAGTGACTAGATAGTGCAAACTCAAGTTTTCTTTTGGGTCAGCATTTGTAGATGAGGTTGAATTAGACATAATTCCTTTGGATATATGTGGAATTGTTTTAGGAAGTCCTTACTTGTATGATAGAAAGGCTATTTTCTATAGATATGAGAATAAGTATCAACTTGTCAAAGATGGAATCGAATACTTTGTAAGAGCTCATAAGCTCAAGAATAATTATACTCTCATAAACTCAGGACAGATGAAAAGAATGATTAATTCATGCAAACAATTCTTACTGATGGTTGTAAAGGAAAAGAAACCTGATAAAACCAATGTATTTGAGGGCTGTAATGTTGAACAGCAAGCTGATATAGAAAAGGTTGTTTCAGAGTATGATGTATTGTTTCAAGAACTTAAAGGTCTGTCACCAAAAAAGGGAATAGTACATGATATTATTTTGCAACAAGATGTTCCATTGCCTAACATTGGGATGTACAGATTGTCTGCTTTAGAGAATTCTAAAATCAAGAAGCAGGTGCAATAGTTGCTCAAGAAGGGCTTCATTAGGCCTAGCACATCACAATGTGGGTCACCAATCGTTTTGGTGAGAAAGAAAGATGGCTCTTGGAGAACGTGCATAGATTACCGAGCACTGAATAAGATAACAATCAAGAATCGTTATCCCCTTCCTCGCATATATGATCTTTTAGATCAATTGAAGGAAGTTTTTTATTTCACCAAGATGGATCTGCACAATGGATACCATCAGGTCAGAGTTGCAGAGCAAGATGCATGGAAGACTACTTTCAAAACAAAGCAGGGATTATGAATGGTTGGTTATGCCTTTTGGCTTGACCAATGCTCCTACTATTTTCATGAGATTAATGAATGATGTACTCAAACCTTTTCTTGATGATTTTGTTATTGTGTATCTGGATGAAATTCTGATTTTTAGTAGAATGTGGGAAGAACATTTAAAGCATGTTAAGCAAATATTAGATGTTTTGAAAAGAGAAAAACTTTATGTTAAACTCTCAAAATGTGAATTTGGAAAAACATCTCTAAACTACTTGGGTCATATAATAGGGGGAGGTGAATTGAAAATAGATCCCTCTAAAGTGGCAGTGATTGTGAAATGGCCTAAACCCATGTCTGCTACAGAATTGAGAAGCTTCTCAGGAGCAACAGAATATTGGAGGAAGTTTATTTTTAACTTCTCCTCGATTGCAGCTCCCTTACATGCTTTAACAGGATTGAATAAGGTGTTTCAGTGGGAGGCAAACATCAGAAAGCCTTCAACACCTTGAAAGAGAAAATTAGTACAACACCCGTACTAGCACTGCCAGATTTACAAAGAAATTTGAGATCCAAACTGATGCCCATGACTATGCCATGGGAGCAGTGTTGACACAACACGATAAACCCATATGTTATCATTTTGAGACTTTTAATCCTGCAGTAGTTAACTATCCTACATATGATAAATAATTGTATGAATTAGTTCAGAGTGTGAAAAAGTGGAAACATTACTTAATGGGAAAAGAGACAGTAATACATACTGATCATCAACCACTTCAATATCTACACTCCCAAACTAAACTGCAACAATCAAGACATTACAGATGGATGGGTTTCCTACAACAGTTTCATTTAGTCATCAGATATAAAAAGGGCATACATAACAAGGTTGCAGACATGTTATCTAGACCCATTATAAATGCATCTACCATACTTAAGAATAATTCAGTGCTACATGAAAGCTACATAGAACAATATGCTCAGGATATGGACTTCAAAGATGTATATGCAACTTTGAGTCAAGGAAAAAGAGTAGAAGAATTGGACTATCATATAAAGGACCGACTCTTATACGATTGTGGGAAACTTTGCATTCCACAAACCGAAAGAGTAAAGATAATTGGGGAAGCACACACTTCTCTGATATCAGGTCACTTTGGAGTAAGTAAAACAGTTGCACAGCTGCAAAGATTCTGTTATTGGCCGAAAATGAATGAGACAGTTTCTAGGTATGTAAGAGGGTGTGTCATGTGTGCTAAAAGCAAGCCCAACAATAGAAAACTAGGCTTGTACATTCCATTTCCAGTTCCTTCTCACCCTTGGGAAAGTGCTTCCATGGATTTTGTTGGAGGACTACCTAAATCTAGGAAAGGTCATGCTTATCTATATGTTGTTGTGGATAGGTTCAACAAAATGTGTATTTTGATACCTTGTAATAAATAGATCACAGCTGAACAGACTATAAAAAAAAATTTTGAACATGTATGGGTTCATTTTGGATTACCCACTTCCATTGTATCTGATCAAGACACCCGATTTGTGGGGAAGTTTTGGTCTAGTTTGTGGGAACTGATGGACACCAAACTGAAGAAAAGCACAAATTTTCATCCACAAATAGATGGCCAGACAGAAGTAGTAAATAGGACAGTGATCCAGTTACTGAGAGGATATTGCAGTAAACATCCTAAGCTTTGGGATGAACACTTGTGTTATGTGAAACATGCTTACAACAGAGCCAAACACTCTTCTACACAGAGATCTCCTTTTGAGAGCTATTTTGGTTTCATACCAAGGTCTCCTTTGGATTTTGTCTTTGGTAAAGACACTATGGTTGAAGAACACAGTGATGTGGACAAAGAAACTAGGTTCATTGAACAGATCTAGGAGATTCACCAGGCAGTACAGGAACAGTTGGAAAGAAGCCAGGCCAAGTATAAGGCTAGGCATGATAAGCATCGGATGGAGCATAGTTTTCAAGTTGGAGACCAAGTCTGGTTGTATATCAGCAAAGACAGGATGCAAGGTGAAGGTAAAAAGCTAAAGCCTATCAGGTATGGACCTTTTAGGATACTTGAAAAGATTGGTGAAAATGCTTTTCACCTTGATTTACGACTTACATGCACATCTACTCAGTCGTAAATGTAGATTTCTTGAGATTGTTTGAACCTTCAATGATTGAGGACCCTGAAGAGCAAACTCAATTGCCTTCTATTGATGACCTGCCACCTGAGTATCTTAATTAGTTGCAGGAAGACACAGTGCTGGACAGGAAGGTGAGGAAAACATGCAGGGGAGATGTTAAGTACCTATGGATTGGGCTCAAAGGTTCCAAGCCGAGTAGCGCAAAGTGGATTTAGATTGGACAAGTGAAGAAACAGTATCCTCACTTAGTCGATGCTTAAAAACCAAATTTTGGTGGTCCAAAAGCTTTTTCAGTGGCAAGGCTGTGATCTGAATTGGATCCACAGAAGACTATCAAAAACCATGACTATATCAGGTCGAACAAATCTCTAAAGAATTTCAAAATAGCGATCAAAAACACCCTGAAAACATGAAATTTGGCTTGGGTGACCGTTTGCCTTCCTTAGCCACTTGGATAGCAGCCAATCTGGAGAAAAAATACTTTAAATGCTGCATTTGGTGCCAAAAAACTGAAGTGTAGATGAGCAGGCCCACTTGGAGAAGTCGCGAATCGAAATTTCGCGAAACGGAAGCAAATTTGGCAATTTTTCCTCTGTGCGTCATGCTACTTTGGGGCCTGTTTTGGGGCACTTTAAGGTGTCCAAAATGTGCCCAAGTGTTCTTGTTGGAAAGCATGTCCTTTCTACTTTCTAACCCAACTATAATTTCTAAATTTGGTGCTCATTTTCTCCTCCAAATCTCCATTCTCCCAAGACTGCTTCCTGTGTGTCAAAAAAGGGGCAGAGAGGCCATTTTTGGGTGTTTTTTGACCTTTTGGAGACACATATCTTGCCCAAATTTCTTATCTGGGCACCAGTACTTGTGATTTTCCATGCTGAATCCAAAAATGTAAACCATTCCTCATTTGGAGCTCTAGAATTTTAGCGCCGCGGCACAGGGAGAAAAACCCTGTGTTTTGTCCAAAAATTTGTCATGTGACCAAAAATTCCCCAAATTTCTTGAAATTTGGGCTGGAAGTTCTCTATGGGGTGTTATGATGGGCCAAGGAAGACTCAACCAAGATTTGAAGCCGATCATTCTCTTTTGCCTCTTTTGCCTCTTTTGCCTCTTTTGTTGCTTTGCTCAATTTTGCCTTCAAGCTCCTTATCCGGGCCTTTGCACTCATACCTCACAACTGAGGTACTCCATGATCAATTTCATGATTGGAGCATACTCATCTTTCAAATATCTAAATGGAAAGACCCTTGTGAGCTGACTCAAGAATCTGGCCTTAATGTAAGGCTCATAGTGTTGCATATCCACCTTCTTCTTCTTATGCCACTGTTCTCCAACATTTGGTATGCCTGTTGCCACTGAGATAGTTTCGGGTGTCAATGTGAAGGTGACCCCGGCCAAGATAGACTGAACTCCATGTAGGTGAAGCACAAAAATACAGGCCAACTCATGATGAACTCTAATATTAGCCACCCTTTGACAAAATTCAAAACATGCTAGGTGCTGAAAACATGACATGGTAAGAGGGCATGCCTGTAATTCAGTGAGGGTAGTGGGCTCATCCCTAACATGTTTGCCACTCTCGTGATGTCTCCTGGGAGCCTTCCCTTCCAAGGATGAGTCACTTTATGTATCCATCTCATACTCTGATGAATGTTGTGATTCCATGACTGCTGTGTGTACTGTACTTGGGTTGCCCTTTTAGTGATGGTGTGAAACTAGGTGTTATTGTGATATCTTCCACCAAGGGGAACAATGAAAAAGGGAGTATTAGGAGGGGAGTAATGTGATGGGAATAGGGGTTATGGGGAGAAGTTTGTTTAGGGATATGTAGGGGGTTTGGGTATTTGATAGGGTAGGGTTTTGGGGTTTTGACAAGGTAGGGTTTTGGGGTGTTATGTTGACAAATAAGAGGAGGGATAGGGGATAGGGTTTGGTAGTATTTTAGGGTAGGGATAATAGGAAAAATGAGAAAGGGAGGATAGGGAAAAATGGTAGGAGAGGGAAAAATGGTAGGAAAATAGAACCTTGGCCTCAATACCTCAATTATGCAACCCTAGCCACCATGGTTTTGATGTTTTTTGAGTGGTTGGTCTTATGAGTTTTGTGGCAATTGAACATAGCCAAGAACCACCATATCATCCATAAAATTTGATGAGCAAGCCATGATTTAGACCCTACCTGGAAATTTGGAGGTAAATTTCAATTAAATTCAGGCCTTTTAGCCATGTGCGCTGCGCTCTCTATGTACGCCGCACCAGTGTAATTTACACTGGAAATTTTCCCCAGTGCACAACGCTCCCTCTGTGCGCCACACCCTTTTCCAGGTGACTTTTGGAGGCCTTCCCGGTGTCCAAATTGGGTTCAGGATAGCTAGATGGAAAGGTATTTGAGTCTACTTTCCAACTCAAGTAGAATTTTTCAATTATGAGTTCATTGTCCTTGTCAAAAATCAAATCTCCCAAGACTAGTCAAAATGTGCCAAATGAGGCTGCCTCAAGGCAGAGTGTTGTTGCAGTCAACTTTTGAATGCCTTCCTCAACTCCAAATTGAGCTCATGATAGCTCATTGGAAATCTCTTTATGTATCATTATCATTTGACTCATCAAAAAATTCATTTGGCCAACCATGCTAGGAGAAAACTTGATTTTCCCAAGGTCACTTCAGAGGTGTATCAATTCTACCAAGGCAATTGTATTTTTGAAATTTCTATAAAACCATGATACCTGTGTAAAACGTGAAGGATTTTTTTCTTCCTTGCCCTATTGTGGACAAAAACCTCTCTCAATTTCTCCAAATTCATCTTTCCTTGCTCAGAAACATCATTTGAGTGAAACCTACCCCGTTGTGTGGAACAAGAGATTTGTCGAAATGAAGCAAAATGAAGGGGATAGGGAGCTTCTAAATTCTTGAGGAAATTTTAGGAAGTAGGGAGGGATGTTAGGAAGTAGGGGAAACTGGAATCTCAGAAATTGAGTGAGGGGAAGGGGTCCAAAAAGGCAAAACACAGGTCCAACCTAGAAAATTGTTAGGTTGTAGCAAGAAACTAGGGTTTGTGCGAAAATGATGAATTTGGGGGATCTCAGTGATGGGAAGTGTTTGATAAGGTACTTTAAGGATAGGGGAAGGTGTATGAACATCAGGATACAAGTTTTGCCAATGATTTGACTGTCCAAGATAAATTGTCTTCAAAACCCTAGGAGAGGGAAATGACCTTACCTAGGCGCAACTGAAGCATGAACAAGGTGTAAAATGACCCAGTGGAACTTGACATGATAATGAAAACTCTCTGATGGATGGTACACTCAGCTGAACGGTGAATCAGACCGTCATTTGGACAACTTTTACAAGGGTAAAATCAAACCCTAGACCTAATGCCTAGTGACCAAATTTTGCTTGAAGACTCACTGAAATGACAAAATTTTACCTTGACACCTTAAAATCACTTTGTAAGAGCATGTTTGATCACTGGAGGAAGGCTGCAAAGACTGAAACTAACATTGGCTCCAATAGGGATGGCAGCTCCTTGGAGGTGCCAAGAATTGTAGATCTTTGGGTGAGCAGACAGTGCCTTCGTCCATTGGGCTATGGAGTCCATTATTCGGAAAAACCAACATGACTCAATTTATTGACTGAAACTTGAATCAATGCGAACTGAAATGGCTGAAAGACTTGACTCTATGCAAAAGGAAATGACTCATGACTAACTTAACTAAAACAATAACTGACAAAACTTATTCAATGGCAGTAGTCCATCAAGATTCGAGGGTTTCAAATCATGATGACAGCCACCTGTGTACTAATGCAATATGTACAATCATGTGCAATGTGTCTTCCAATGTAACCAATCAAGTAGATGCCTCCTTGATTGATTCTCCAAATCAGATCTTCTGGTCAACAACAGATACTGGTAACTGGGCCTCCAAAAACACAGTTGACCATGATCTCCTTCATCACTGAATACTGCAATAATCGCCTTCACTGCTGACTGCAACAAATCTGCCATTAGATCCTGAAAAACATGAAGATTCTCCTCCTGCTGAAGAAACAAGGTGTCTATTTCTTGTGATGCTGATCTCTTTTCACAAATAAGAGTATGTTCATGGTCCTTAAAAAATTCAGAACAAGTAGATGAGCAGCTCTCCGCTTCAAAGAACATTTCAAAACATGAGACATATGAAGAAGAATCTGAAAGGGAATCCTGAATGATCTGATTTTCTGTGGTCTGAATATACTGTAGGTCATATTCATATGATATGACAGCCAGATTATCATGTTCCTCATTACATTCATCACTCAAGAGAAAAGAAACTTCAGATGATTCTTGAAACCCAACACAATCCTTTACATCATCTACCACACATTCATCTAGAGGAATGTTTTCACTTACTTGAGCAAAGATCTAAGCTGACTAGATTATTTCTTCATGAAGACTGTGTTTTGATGACATGAGAACGTTTGGATCCATAACCCTACCTTCTTCATCCCAGATGATTTTAACAGCAGAGTTCTCTTTCATGGGACTTAGTACAAGGTTTTCTTGGTCATCACAATCTGAATCTGAATCTAAAATGGGTGACTTGACATTACCACATTCTGGAATTAGAACTGGACTTCCTTGCATGTTGTCTTCTTCTATGGACAGATCTAAACCGACACTTTTTCTTTCATCACTTTCAGCCATATGGAACTCTTCAACCTGCTAATCTATTTCATGTAATTCATGTTGACTGTCAAGATGCAAAATTCCTTCATTTTCCACCGTACAAAGATCTTGATTCTGTTGCAACGTTTCCTAAGCATCTTGATGGGAATCCTCTAGTTTCTCTTCATGTTGCTAAATTGGATTCTCGTACAAGGCTTCCATGATCTCATCATCCATAAAATTATCATCCTCATAGTATTTATCAAGGCTTTCAATAAAAGTAGAAGCATGTTTTCAATAGTCATGAACTAGATTTAATGATGGATAAGATTCTTGATATCTTTCAATGAACAGGGCATGAAAATCCTTTAAACAGTAAATACAAGCAGGCGGAAAACTTTCATACCAAGATCGGGCTTCATCTTCCAGGGTAGCCATAAACATTTTCATCAAACAGTCTTCAGGAAAATTGATCTTTAATCTATGCACATGAATGTGAAATTTCACTAGATGAAGAGCAGCATCATTACCTTCCACATTTCTGAACACAGGCAAATTCTTTGACCAATCTACCTTGGGCATTTTATTTGGAAAACCTGGGATGTGATCTCGGCTCATGGGAGTGTATCTTCTTGCAATCCGCTCCATTTTTAAAATGTCAAAGCTACTGATCTCTCTGCAGTGGAGTCACCATGAAGCACCGATTTCTAGATTCTTCAGTGAATGGAGTCGCCAGGTGAATGATTTCAGTCGTCTTCTTATGTCTGATCGTTGTTCACCATCAACCATCATATCTGAGCTTGATAGATGTACTGGGGCAAAACAATATTCAAGAAAACTATTTTCTCCCCAGTGGAGTCACCACTATGTTAGCACCTAAATCTGCCTTAGGCTGAAGGAAGGCAAAAATTAGGGTAACCACAAATCACGCTCAGTCTGGTAGCTAGCCCTACCAGAACAGCAGAGGGCTCTCTCCAAGCCACGCTCAGTAAATAGATAATCGAAAACGGTCTAAGATGACTTACAATGAAATATTTACCTTAGGCTAGTAAGTGAATAGGGATTCGGGAAAAAAATTTCATGAATGACCGAGCTTCTAGGATGTTATGGGACCAACGGTCAGCAAAGAACAGAGAATTTAATACAAAGGCACAGATTATTCTGTGAGGCAAGGTAGGCGTAAAATGTAACAATTTTAGTTCGAAGTACCGCGGCATGAATAGATTGCTGAAGAAAGTGAAAAGGGCATAGTGACATAATCTTTTTCAACAAAAGAATAACACTGAACATGAAATTTTCCCATAGGCAGAGCAATAATATTGAATTCTACCTAATCTCACTCAGAAAATTTCACTGGAAATGAAAATGAATTGAATTATGAAACATAATGAAATGCATATGAAAACATAAGAGACACATTTGCTACACTCACAACCACATGAATCTCATGAAATAGAGCCGCTGCCTTTCATTAATTCTCTGTCAAAAATATACCGTGAAGAAGCAGAGTTTCTTTCCCACAGTCTCCCAAAAGTTACAAGCCAACCAACCCTTTGCAAATAGCTTGCATACAATATATAGAATGTGCAAGGAAGAGATAGAATGCCCAAGGGTTGGGGAGTTACTCGAATCATTACAAAATGGAGATGAAGAGCCAACCATCTGCTACAGGTGCAACGCTACAAACATGACATTTGGCTTGGGTGACCATTTGCCTTCCTTCGCCACTTGGATAGAAGACAATCTAGAGAAAAAACACTTTAAATTCCACCTTTGGTGCCAAAAAAACGAAGTGTATATGAGCGGGCCCACTCGGGGAAGTCGCGAATCAAAATTTCGCGAAACGGAAGCAAATTTGGCAATTTTTCCTCTGTGCGCTACGCCATTTTCTCTGTGCGCCATGCTACTTTGGGGTCTGTTTTGGGACACTTTAAGGTGTCCAAAATGTGACCAAGTGTGCTTGTTGGAAAGCCTGTCCTGTCTACTTTCTAACCCAACTGTAATTTCTGAATTTGGTGCTCATTTTCCCCTCCAAATCTCCATTCTCCCAAGACTGCTTCCAGTGTGTCAAAAAAGGGGCAGAGAGGCCATTTTTGGGTGTTTTTTGACCTTTTGGAGACTCGTATCTTGCCCAAATTTCTTGTCTGGGCACCAGTAGTCGTGATTTTCCATGTTGAATCCAAAAATGCAAACCATTCCTCATTTGGACCTCTAGAATTTTAGTGCCGCGCCACAGAGAGAAAAACCCTGTGTTTTGCCCAAAAATTTGTCATGTGACCAAAAATTCCCCAAATTTCTTGAAATTTGGGCTGGAAGTTCTCTATGGGGTGTTATGATGGGCCAAGGAAGCCTCAGCCAAGATTTGAAGTCGATCATGCTCTTTTGCCTCTTTTGTTGCTTTGCTCAATTTTGCCTTCAAGCTCCTTATCCGGGCCTTTGCACTCATATCTCTCAACTGAAGTACTCCATGATCAATTTCATGAGTGGAGCATACTCATCTTTCAAATATCTGAATGGAAAGACTCTTGTGAGCTGACTCAAGAATCTGGCCTTAATGTAAGGCTCATAGTGTTTCCTATCCACCTTCTTCTTCTTATGCCACTGTTCTCCAACATTTGGTATGCCTGTTGCCACTGAGATAGTTTCGGGTGTCAATGTGAAGGTGACCCCGGCCAAGATAGACTGGCCTCCATGTAGGTGAAGCACAAAAAGACGGGCCAACTCATGATGAACTCTAACATTAGCCACCCTTTGACAAAATTCAAAACATGCTAGGTGTTGAAAACATGACATGGCAAAAGGGCATTCTTGTAATTCAGTGAGGGTAGTGGGCTCATCCCTAACATGTTTGCCACTCTCGTGATGTCTCCTGGGAGCCTGCTCTTCCAAGGATGAGTCAATTTATGTCTCCATCTCATACTCTGATGAATGCTATGATGCCATGACTGTTGTGTGTACTGTACTTGGGCTGCCCTTTTGGTGATGGTGTGAAACTAGGTGTTATTGTGATATCTGCCACCAAGGGGAACAATGAAAAAGGGAGTATTAGGAGGGGATTAATGTGATGGGAATATGGGTTATGGGAAGAAGTTTGTTTAGGGATATGTAGGGGGTTTGGGTATTTGATAGAGTAGGGTTTTGGGGTTTTGACAAGGTAGGGTTTTGGGGTGTTATGTTAACAAATAAGAGGAGGGATAGGGGATAGGGTTTGGTAGCATTTTAGGGTAGGGATAATAGGAAAAATGAGAAAGGGAGGATAGGGAAAAATGGTAGGAAAATAGAACCTTGGCCTCAATACCTCAATTATGCAACCCTAGCCACCATGGTTTTGATGTTTTTTGAGTGGTTGGTCTTATGAGTTTTGTGGCAATTGAACATAGCCAAGAACCACCATATCATCCATAAATTTGATGAGAAAGCCATGATGTAGACCCTACCTGGAAATTTGGAGACAAATTTCAATGAAATTCAGGCCTTTTAGCCCTGTGCACCGCGCTCTCTATGTGTGTCGTGCCAGTGTAAATTTACACTGGAAATTTTCTCCCAGTGCACTGCACTCCCTCTGTGCGTCATGCTCTTTTCCAGGCAACTTTTGGAGGCCTTCCCAGTGTCCAAATTGGGTGCAGGATAGATTTTGGAAAGTTATTTGAGTCTAATTTCCAACCCAACTAGAATGTTTCAATTTGGAGTTCGTTTTCCTTGTCAAAAGTCAAATCTCCCAAGACTAGTCAAAATGTGCCAAATGAGGCTGCCTCAAGGCAGAGTGCTATTGCAGTCAACTTTTGAATGCCTTCCTCAACTCCAAATTGAGCTCAGGATAGCTCATTGAAAATATCTTTGTGTCTAGTTATCATTTGACTCATCAAAAAAGTCATTTGGCCAACCAAGCTAGGAGAAAGCTTGAGTTTCCCAAGGTCACTTCAGAGGTGCATCAATTCTCCCGAGGCAATTGTATTTTTGACATTTCTATAAAACCATGATACCTATGTAAAAAGTGAAGGAGGTTTATCTTCCTTGGCCTGTTGTGGACAAACAATTCTCTCAGTTTCTCCAAATTCATCTTTCCTTGCTCAGAAACATCATTTGAGTGAAACCTACCCCGTTGTGTGGAACAAGAGATTTGTCGAAATGAAGCGAAATGAAGGGGATAGGGAGCTTCTAAATTCTTGAGGAAATTTTGGAAAGTAGGGAGGGATGTTAGGAATTAGGGGAAAGTGGAATCTTAGAAATTGAGTGAGGGGAAGGGGTCCAATAAGGAAAAACATAGGTCCAACCTAGAAAATTGCCAGGTTGTAGCAAGAAACTAGGGTTTGTGTGAAAATGATGAATTTGGGGGATCTCAGTGATGGGAAGTGTTTGATAAGGTACTTTAAGAATAGGGGAAGGTGTATGAACACCAGGATACAAGTTTTTCCAATGATTTGACCGTCTAAGAGAAATTGCCTTCAAAACCCTAGGAGAGGGAAATGACCTTACCTAGGCGCAACTGAAGCATGAACAAGGTGTAAAATGACCCAGTGGAACTTGATATGATAATGAAAACTCTCTAAATGATGGTACACTCAGCTGAACGGTGACATGGACCATCATTTGGACAACTTTGACAAGGGTAAAATCAAACCCTAGACCTAATGCCTAGTGACCAAATTTTGCTTGAAGACTCACTGAAATGACAAAATTTGACCTTGACACCTTAAAATCATTTTGTAAGAGCATGTTTGATCATTGGAGGAAGGCTGAAAAGAATGACACTAACACACGGGAGGCCGAAGTAGCCCCTGGGAGCCCTAGCGCTAATCGCGCATCGCTGGGTGAATAGGGCCAAAATAGAAAATCCCAAGCACTCGGTCGCATCGGGAACCAGAGGACCACAGGTGGAAAAGGGAAACAATGCTAATCGTACAAGGTGGGACCCATGCTTTGGGAATCTGCTGTTTTGATCAGGGCGCCCTTAAATGGTAAGAGGTTTTGGACGAAAGCAGAGCGATTCCACACAACGATCGACATGTGGCAGGTGGAGGTGAGATAAAACTGTCATTGATCGCGCGCTATCGATAGAGAAAGTCAACAGTGCGAAACATGTGTATGGCGTCGGATCTGGAGGGCCCAGATCAGACAGCTGAGATTTCACCCGATGGAAGAAGTGGAATCAACAGGGAATTAAGTCGCATTTTAGAGGGGATTTGAAATCCGTTTGAATGCCACAGTGGAGGAAGAACGCATACACGACATAACTGAAGAAATGAACCGATGAAGCATGTTGGCATCGTTTAGAGGAAGACAAGTGGCAACTCCCTTAGCACTGATGATGACGTCGAACAAGGAACTCCCACCGCAGCTGCAAAAGGTGAATCAAAAAAGGTGGAATAGGAACCAAATAGGCATAGGGATCGAATGGCTAAAGCCATGAACAGAGGCAGTCAAATTAGTCAGTCGAGTTAGACACTGAGATACAGAAGTCAAGAGATGAAGAAGTGGAACAGTGAACCCTGAGAGGAGGACTGAACACAGAGAACAATAAAGAAGAGTAGAGGAGATAGAGGACCGAGCTGATCAACAGCAACATCGAGCACTAGAGAGATTGAAGATTCAAGCCATCCCATAGAGGATCATACGGGCTGAGCAACACATTGGGCTCTTGCCATTGTAGACCAGAAGGTCACAGAGCTGGTAGGAGGAAGAAGAGTCTGTGTACTCCAGTGGCTTGGGAAATCCAAGGACCACCCTGCCAAGCAACACCTGCTTCAGGTGAACTCACATTGAGTCCCTGTATTGTAAATTCTTTGCCCAAAGGCACAATAAAACAAGGCTACCACTGAAGCTGGACCGGAGACGTAGCCCTGGAGCATAGGGTGAACTCCTTATTAAAATTGATTGTGTCTTTGTGTTTTCTTACTGTATTTCTCTGCTATCTTTCCATATTATTGTCTGTGTATTGGCAATTTGATCGATCCGTTTCTACAATAACACAGAACACACACACCAGCACATGAGTTTGTAATACCTTAGTTTAATAAATCTTTAATTGATGTCATTCATAGGGTTAATATCATATCAATAAGGGTAAATGATATTCCAGAGGAACATAGGATTGATGTCTTCATAGGGACTTTAAAAGATAACATCCAACATGAGTTTTTCCTTTGGGAACTTGATTCATTGGAGAAAGCATTCAGGGTAGAAAGAAAAGTTGAAATCAAAATTATGGCAACAAGGAAGTATACCACTCCCAACTATAAATATGGAAGTGTTACTACTCCTAGCCTTCCACAACCTATAAGTCTGACACCACAACAATTGGAAGAAAAAAGAGCAAAAGGGATTTGTTACACTTGTGATAGAAAATACACTAAAGGTCATAAGTGTGATGAGAATAAAGTATTTTACATATATTATGAAGAGGAGGAAGAAAAGGAACAAAAAACATCGAAAGAAGAGGATATACACTAGGAACCAACCCTTGAGAAAGAAGAAATTAATCCTACCATATATTGTAATGAATTGGTAGGAATTGCCACTCCTCAAACTCTCAAGATAGAAGGACATATCAGGAAGAAAAATGTAATAATGTTAATTGATTTAGGTAGTACCCATAATTTATTCATTGTAAGATAGCCAAGGAATTGAATTCTTCCTACATCCAACACCAGAGTGTCAATTGATGGTTGCAAACAGAGGAACTATAAATTTCTCTAGAAAGTACCATAATATCAATCTAACCATGGGGGAATATGTATTGAATAGTCCAATGCATTCCATTCCAATTACCAATGTTGATGTTGTACTAGGAATCCAATGGTTACAATCTTTGGGTCTGATAGATTTTAATTTTCAAGAGCGTTTCTTGAAATTTTTTTGGGAAGGAAAGGGAGTTGAATTAAGGGGTATCATAGGGAAACCAAGAAATATAATTAGCTCTAATGGCATGACAAAACTTCTAAAGAAAAAAAAAATGGGGCATATTTCACAATTATGCTCACTAGAGATTCAAACATCGAAATAATATATTTCTCCAAATCTCCAAAAAAGTATTGGACAATCATTCCAAGGTATTTGAGACTCCCAAAGGCCTCCCACCTATTCATTATCATGATCATGTTATTTATTTGATTCTAGGAAGTGCTCCTCCAAACATTAGGCCTTACAGATATCCATATGCCCAAAAGAGTGAAATTGAACATATGGTTGCAGAAACTCTAGAGGCCAGTATAATTCAACCTAGTCAAAGTTATTTCTCTGCTCTTGTAGTATTGGTGCATAAGAAGGATGGATCATGGTGCATGTGTCCTGATTATAGGGAGCTCAACAAGCTCACAATTAAAGACAAATTTCCCATTTCTATCATTGATGAATTGTTGGATGAATTGTTGGATGAATTTACTTCACCAAGTCGGATCTTCGTTCAAGATATCATCAAATTAGAATCAAGATTGAAGACATTCCGAAAACAACATTTAGAACTCATGAGGGTCATTATGAATTTTTGGTCATGCCTTTTGGCCTTACCAATGCACCTTATACATTTCAAGTTTTGATGAATTCCATTTTCAAACCCTTCCTTAGAAAAATTGTGTTAGTATTTTTTGATGATATACTAATCTACAACAAGTCTTGGAAGGCTCATGTTCAACATGTTGACAAGGTGCTCAAATTATTAGAGAAGAAACAATTATATGCAAAACCTCCAAATCTTTCTTTGGAATACAAGGAGTGTAATATCTAGGTCATATTGTATCTCACAAGGGTATTAAGGTAGACCCTAACAAAATTAAATCCATTAAGGAATGGAAAATCCCGACAACCATAAATCATCTTTGTAAATTTCTCGAGTTGACAGGGTAATATCACAAGTTTGTTAAGAATTATGGGAGAATAGTAGCACCTCTAACAACACTACTAAAGAAAGATGCATTTTCTTGGACTCCAGAAGCAACTAAGGCCTTTAAACATCTTAAAGAGGCAATGTGCCAAGCATCGGTCTTATCTACACCAAACTTCACAAAAACCTTTACTATGGAATGTGATGCCTCAGGAAATGGAATTGGTGTTGTTTTAATGCAAGAAGGAACACCCGTTGATTTTGAAAGTCGCCCAATCAAAGGAAAGTATTTACACAAACCCATTTATGAGAAGGAAATGTTGGCAATACTACATGCACTAAAGCAATGGCAACCTTACCTAATGGGAAGACACTTCAAGGTAAAAACAAATCATGATACTACTTAAATACGTTTTGGAACAAAGATGATCTTCAGAAGAGCAGCAAAAATGGGTCACAAAGATGTTGGGTTATGACTTTGAAATCATCTACAAAAATAGGAAGAAAATTTTTGTTGCATATGCACTCTCAAGAAAGGATGAAGATGTGCAAGGATTTATTTGTGTCGTTTGTATTATCCAATGAGATTGGATAACTTAAGCAAGGGATGAATGGAAGAATGATGAAGAAGTGTGGATGCTCATTCAAAAGTTGCAGTAGATCCCAATATATCCGATACATTTAGCTGGAAATATTATTCATTATGGTACAAAGATCACTTATATCTTTGTAAGAATTCTCAACTCAAATAAAAGATTATTTTGGAATTGCACACCTTTCCCTTAGGAGGGAACTCAAGATTTTTAGAAACTTACCATACGGTCAAGAAGGATTTTTTCAGAGGGCCTTAAATCTTATATTCAAAATTTTTTGGCAAAATTTTTGGTTTGCCAACAAAATAAAGTTGAGACAATTAAGACCCCAAGTTTGTTACAACCTTTAGCCATTCCAAGTCAATGTTGGGAGGAGGTTTCAATGGATTTTATCACAGGTTTACCCAAGTCTGAAGGAAAGAGTATCACCATGGTGGTAGTTTTTGCCAACAAAATAAAGTTGAGACAATTAAGACCCCAAGTTTGTTACAACCTTTAGCCATTCCAAGTCAATGTTGGGAGGAGGTTTCAATGGATTTTATCACAGGTTTACCCAAGTCTGAAGGAAAGAGTATCACCATGGTGGTAGTTGATAGACTTACCAACTATGCACATTTTTGTGCATTATCTCATCCATTTAAAGCCAGTGAAGTTGCTACTGCATTTATAGAAACAATTCAAAGTTTACATGGAAACCCAAAGATTATTGTAAGCGAGAGAGATCACATTTTCACTAGAAATTTTTAGGCGTAATTATTTTCTTGTCTGGGTACTCAATTAGCTCATCTTATCATCCTCAATCTGATGGGAAAACGAAGATAGTGAACAAATTTTTGGAAGTATATCTTTTTTTCTTTGTATCTAATAAAAAAAACAATGGGTAAAGTGGTTACCTCTAGCTGAATGGTGGTATAAGACTTCCTTCCACACTGCAGCAAAAATGACCCCGTTTATGGCACTTTACAGATATCATCCACCATCCATCACATCATCTTGAAGAGAAAATTCTAAGGTTAAAACAGTGGAAAATCACATTGATCATCAACAACAAGTTCTCCAACTCTTAAATAATAACCTCACTTTCGCGCAAAATCGAATGAAACAACAGGTAGATCAGCATCGTAATGAAAGAAGTTTTGATGTAGGCGACTGGGTATTTCTATGGCTACTACCATACAAATAGATGTCCCTAAAGTAATCTAAGAAGGATGATAAATTATCACCAAAATACTATGGTCTTTACAAGGTGTTTCAAAAGATTGGTACTATGGCATACAAATTGGAGCTTCTTGCATCTTCTCGAGTGCACCTAGTTTTTACATGTTTCATGCTTAAAGAAGGTTGTAGGTGAAAACTTCAGTTCAAACAATATTGCCAGAACTTGACGAGGAAGGATAAATAATATTGGAACCTGAAGCAATCACGGAAACAAGAACTTGACATTTATGAAATCAATCAATTTCAAAGTATCTCATCAACTGAAAGAACTTACCGCTGAAGATTCCACATGGGAGGATGAAAATTTTATATAGAAGCATCCAAAACTACTCAAGTGTTGAGGACAACACTTTTTTGAAGGAGAGGGTCATGTTAGGTCCTTATACTACTAGTGTAGCCCTTTATTGTTATTGTTAGTGTAACCCCCTTATTGTTATTGTTGTGCCCATGTAGTCCCCATATTGTTATTACTATTCCCCATAGAAGCCCACTATTGTTACTTTTGTGACCTTACATTATTATTGTTATGTAGGATTTGATTATATTGTGACCCCTTAGACTCCTATATATAAAAAGGATGTCTTGTCATTTGTATCATTCAAAAATTTTTCATTTATGTGATGTAAAGGAGTTTTCCCCCTCGAAGAGGCTAATTTTGAAGTCGTTGATCTATCTCTTTTTTTATCTGGTTACATAACAAGTGATGTCCGACCATGGAGATGGAATCATTGTGGATGTGGATGACCTCTGGAATTCCTTTTGTTTTGGTTATTCCATGATATCCCACATTCATGCTTGGAATATGACGTGAGGGTGATTGGTTGAAATAGAGATTTGGTTCAACCCAATCTATGGTCGGGTGGTATGTGGAAGTCCCTAACTTGTTTGGTATTTTCATATATTAATAAGAGTGATTATTCTAGTGAGATTCATATATATTTGTAGAAATTATCTTGGTGATATTATGGCTGAGTTGCCATGGTTCCTAGATTGGTTATTTTCTGGTTATATATTGGTTATATGATGTGTATTATCTATGGCTCTTGTCATGAATTGTTTAGCTATTGATCGGTTGATGAATGTATGGACTAATAAATATTTTTCCAGCTATTTGGAGAGGGTATATGGCCTTCTTGGTGATTCTTAGATGAATCTCAGACTATGATGATCAGATATGCATTCATGACCTATAACTTTCATGTTTTCCATATGTTTGATGAAATGTCTAGTATGTTCTGGCCAGTCTAGGTCAAATTTTGGACTCAATTTTGTATGTTTATCCTTGTCATTATGTCTATTATGATTCTATAAAGTCTCGGGAAGTTCTGGGCAATGATATGGAGGCTGGCCTAGAATTGTGGCTCAAATCTCGGGACTGCACCCTTTGAACTAGGAAAGTTGGGTCACAACCACACTCAGGCAGTGTTGTGCATGCGGTTGGAGGCTTTCAACTACACCCAAGCCTTGTCATGCACATTGCGAGTCTAGGTCCAATGAAAAAGAGCCTTAGCTCATGGTTTGGTCACATGGGGTGGTCATTTGGCCCCAAAGTTTCCTATGGATAGTTGTAGGCCCCACTCCCTTAACTGGAGCTTGGAGGTAGGGTCATCCCACAGTAGCTCTTTGTCTCATGTTTACCTTGGAAGACCGATGAAATTGGGTAAATGTAGGAGGGGATGGTTACAGGGGGAGAGAGAATGAGGGAGATAGTGACAAAGCTGGAGGGCGAAGAGAGAGAGAGAGAGAGAGAGAGAGAGAGAGAGAGAGAGGGAGAGAAAGAGGGAGGTGGGAGAGAGAGGAAGGAATAGAGAGAGGAGGGGAGAGAGAAGGAGAGAGGGAGGGAGAGATAGAGATATGTATTTGGAGGGGGAGAGAGAAGGAGGAAAGAATAAATACGTAGAGATAGAGGTGGAGAGGGAAAGGAAGTGACAGGGGAGAGATGGAGAGAGATTGAAGGAGGTAGGAGAGGAGGGAAGGGAGAGAAGAGGAGAGGAGAGAGATAGGGAGAGAAGGGGAAGAGAGAGAGAGAGGGAGACATCTAGATGGAGGGGAGAGAGAGAAGTAGAGGGAGAGAGATAGTGACAAAGTTGGAGAGAAGATAGAGAGAGCAAGTGATGGGGGGGAGAGACAAAGGGAGCTGGGAGAGAAAGGGAGAGAGAGGAATCAAGTGTGAGAAGGAGAGAGAGATGGAGTTGGAGGGGGAGAGAGAGGGAGGGAAGAAGAAATACATAGAGGGAGTGTTACGGGAATAATACACCGTAGGGTATGGGTTGAGCACCCCAACAAAGCAGAGGGCATACACCAACAAGAAGCAAACAAACCAGCAACCTTAATGCTTAAACTACTGAAGTAGGAAGAAGAAGTATTACCAGAAGGTCCTACGTTTGAGGTCGTTCCTGTAGGGTCCAAACCCTTTGCTTCCTCCAATGCTTCAAAAATTGCAACTCATTCAAGAAAAACACATATACCAATAGTAGTTGAAAGCATGTTCATGATATAAGTGTTAGATCATATAATCATATGAGTATAAAACATGAAATCATACATCAATTAGATTAAAACATGAATTAAAGAATTAAGATCTTAACATTAGGAACAAGACATGGATTCTTTATTGATGACTGTAAAAGTATGTGGAAGAATACAATCTGAATCATCCACGCCTCCAAGCAAAACCTTCCTCCAGATCCATCCAGCCCAAGCCTCAACAATCCTCTTTCAAACGCATACACATGGATTCCATATAAAGGAGATGGAAAACACAATGAGGAAACAGGGGTTTCCTATAGTTGGGAGTGCAAGAGGCACAAGGATAAATCAAAGTTGATCAGGGACAATTTGGATATAATGTCAATATCCTATCTTTTTCTCCCCTTAGGCCTTCCCCATGAGGTGTATTTATATGACCTAAAAACAGTTTTTTCAGTTGGGAAATAGTTAGGCCACGAGCTCCTGTAGGTAGGCTTCCGATGTAATCCATAAACCCTAACTAAAAAATAGTGATTTTATATTTTAAAGCATATCCATGGGTTGGGTATAGTTGAACCCATGTGTGCATGCACTTTTTGTAGGGTAGAGTCGCGTATGGAATTTAAAATAATATTTTTTAATATTTGGACCAAGTCTGAAGGGAAAGGGCTACCCAAGGCCATGCCTCAGAGCATCACATATACAAACGTGGTAAATGATGTTATAGAAAATGCCCCCTAATATATGAGGTCAAAAGGGGTACATGATGGCTGAAATGTATTAAGTGTATAGAAAGAATCATGTGAGGAATTGGGAGGAGATCACCAGATTCCAGCCTACCAAACCAATGGAAGAGATTAGAAAGAAAGCTCATGTCTGAGGCGGGCATACCCATGCTTAGAGATAGTAAATCATGTCTACATATCAAGTGTAGAGTGGATCCAATATGTATACAAGTACAAAGGAAACTGAGAAATACATAGTGGATCATCTTATCATAACCACAAAAGTACATATCAAGGCCATGTCACAATATCACATATAGAAGAACTGATCAATGATCTTGAAGTAGATATATGATCACTAAAGTCACATAGCTGGCATCAAAAGTACCAAGTCAAAAATTGGAATAATGGTATTGCATGCAACTCAAGTGCCAACATATAGGATGTCGATGTGATGAACTACAACATATAAGGTGGATGATGTCACTGGTAGTAAACTGGAGGGACAGACATGTGAACCATGAAATGTTGATGCAACCCAAGGTCTTAACCGACTGCCATGTACATTTCTACACTATGGGAATAAATGAGCTGAAGTCGACCATGTGAGAAACCGTTTGATTACTGGTCTTTGATGTATACCATTAACAAATGCGAGACAACTAACCAATAATGATGATGAGATTCAAGGTACCCCAGTACAATCTAACACGTGTGAAAAAATGAGTTGAAGTCAAAAAATTGAGAGAATCTATCAATCAGGAGACATTGATGTATTCTCATTATCGATAGCGAAGGATTATACCACTAATGACTGCAAACCCTAAAGTACTAAAAAAAGGAATCCTGATCTTATTCCCAGAGAAATAAGTCGGAGTCGATGGGAAAATATCTGCTGGAAGGTAGGCATTAAGGAATGCTACATCAATCTAGTGCGAGTGTAACTCACAGGCCAATAATGTGGAAGGAATCGGACGAAGAAAGATGAAGTAACCAAACCGAAGCACATTTCCAATGTACACAAGATGTGGCTAGTGCATGACAAGAACCCTCTGAACCAACCAAAGCTAACACAGAGGTGAGGAATCCACCAATAGGGTCAAATGGAAACTGAGGTACTACACGAATCTCAATGTGTGATAATGTAAGATAACGTCAAACATAAGGGAAAGCACTCAGTCAAAGACTCATCGATGCTAAGCACAAGGTCACCTATCAATGATGGAAATAGGGCCAGGGTGTGGCTCTAGGCGTACTCTCAAAGTAATGTGTCAAATTCAATAAGAGCAGAGCCTCCAGCAAGAATTCAATGGAGACGTTCTCGAACCAGTACGAGCAAAGGACCAAATATGAGTATGGCCAACTGAATATGAGTCAAGAGACACTGCAGAAAGGCTGACTCAGGTTCACTTCCCTTGAACAAAAGCATGACTCAATTGTGACTATATGGCAGCATATGATAACTTTGTATAAATTTATCATGCAGGAGGTATAAACAAACTCTCCATGTGATTAGAAGAGATAACCAACCGGAGGAGTACTGAATCAATAACAAGGTTATGGCTCTCCTAAGTCAAACTAAAGCTAATCTCAATGGAGGAAAGACTCGTTTGAAGTTCTTTGTTCAAGGGAGACACAAATGACTCTTTTTTCCATCAAATATGGAAGTAAAGTCTCATTCCCGCTCTTTTTTAGAATATATTTTTTTTGTCTTTCTCATATTTGAAAATCTTGAAAAAGAATAAAAGAATGCCTATGGTACAGTGGAAAGAACAAGTGTCCAAATACAGATGTGCTAGTTCTTGGGAGAGGAACATTCCTATGCTCAATGCAAGGTGACGAAACTAGTCAATGACGCTCAAAGGAATATTCTTTCCACAAGGAAAAGGTGTCAAGTTTCAGAGGCTAAGTGATTGCAAGGTTGATTTTGCAAAAATACATGGTCAAAAAGTGGCTTATACACGAGTCCAAGTGAAGCTGGCTTAAGGCCAAAAGGTACAAATAGTCAACATGCAATGCAGTAGTACAACTCAACATGTGGGAGCCTCTAGGTTATAAAGCCATAAAGACAACGAAGAAGAAGGAGAATGAAGCTTCATCACAAAAATTCATGGCAGGACTAAAGAGGACTCCCGAGCCTACTCAATCTTTGCAACATGGGCAACATATTTCAGTGAGAACCTAACTAGGAAGCCCATGTAAAGGAAGGCTCTACCATCATATCATGATTTTATAAGTCGACGAGTGAAAATGGTTTTAAGAATCATAACACAATGGGGTCGACCCTAAGGCAACATATCACAGTATGGAGGCTAGAATGCATAATGCAACAAAAAAGTGATCTTCCCTAACCTATATGCCAGTGACGAAAAATGATACCTGCCATGATGGGTCAATGGTCATGGAATCAAAGCAGTAGAAAAAATCTCAAAGTCTTCAATTTAACCTGAAAGACAACCTATCCCAGCACTCAAAGCCAAAAGGTCACAAAGTTTATAAAATTATTAAAAATAAAAGATAAACTTTGTAAAAGTGGTTTTTTAAAAATTTTTCAAATTACAAGTTATAAATAGACCTTTTGGCCCAACAAACCTCATTTTTGTTTTGAACAATTGAGAGAAGGAGATCTGGAGCAAAGACCAGCAACCACAATCCACCCTATTTCTTAGCCCGAACAGTCACCAAACATCCAAGAATTCCTCAAATTCGATATTTTAATGAATTTATGTACATTTCAAACATTTTTTCAAGATTTTTACCACAGAGATATTGTTTTTAGATGTTTTCTCTGCATGTGGGTAGGGCATATTGAAGCCACATATGAGTAACCCTATACACGACTGTGTATGAAGTGAACCCATGTGTGTGCAGTGAAAAAATTCAAATTATGAATTTTAATGGATGAAAATGTTTGAATTGCAGGATGACTATCACATGGAAAGAAAGAGAGCATAGTGTAGTAGACAATGAAGTAATGAATGACCCACTGTCACTAGATGCATTGAGAGGGTGTGGATTATTAAAAATTTTCAAAATGCCTAATATGAAAACCAACACAAGGTTGTTGGAGATGCTTGTGAATTACTGGGATCCAGAAGAGGATTCTTTTATGATTGATCAAATTCCCTTGCGAATTGAAGTAGAAGATATCTACTTCATCACTAGACTTTCCCAAAGAGGAGAGCCAGTTAACTTGCAAGGGAAGGCCTAAGGCAGCCTCAACGTAGATGATTATATTCACATATACTGCCCCAGGAATAATGAGAAGGTAGGGACACATATCCCAATAAAGAATGTGGAGAGTCTACCCCTTAGAATTCTCCTTTTTACTATTGAGAGGGTAGCAGGTTCAGCTTCATTGCACCAAGCATCGTGTGTTACAATGAGCCTAGTAATCGATTGTCTCACCACATTCTTTGATTGGTGTACAACCCTCCTGATCAATCTAAAAAAGCAACTCACTTCTATCAAAAAGAGTAATACCAAACATTTTGGGTATGGTACCATCCTTTGCACTTTCTTCTTTGAGAGGATACCAGGGCTTCAACCCAAAGTTCTCTCTACCATCAGCAGCCCGAGGGATCCATGTATAGGTAGATGGGTTGATTTGATGAAGAGACTAGGGGGTGGCGAGGTCCCTAGAACAACTTTTGATGATGAGTTTTTCCTTTGGTGGGAACAACAAGTCATTGCCATCGAGGACTACCCCTATGCAGGTATGGACTTCAGAGGGGATCCAGATCTAGTGCTTCCACCAGATGCTGCATGGGGTGCCATAGGTAAAAATATTTTTAATTTTTTTTAATTTATTTGATATTTTTTTATTTCAAAAAATTATGAATTGAAATTCTTTTTGATGAGACAAAGATTATTACAAAATTATTTGATCATGAAACAGATGTCGGACTAGTAAGACATGAGGGTCTGCCCAAGCATAAGCATCATGGAAGAGACGTAAAGAGTGTCACAACTGAGATTAAGAGACTCCTCCATATTGTACAGAGGAACTTGGAGAGATTGGCTCACCAGGTACCTATGGCAATGATAGAGGATCTACCAGAGGCTATGCAAAGACATATGGTAGGAGTAGCACGATATTGGGTGTAGCTCTTCCGACGAGTGGCTAATGCCATCGTCTTCTTCCGAGATGCACATCTGAGGCTGGACCCATAGATATAGATTAGAGAGGTTCAGATCTTGATAGGAATGATTGGGCTTAAGCCCTAATTTGGTAGGATATTTTGTCCCAATTTTATATAACATTTTGAACAAAAAAATTCTATCTCTATATAGACGGTTTCATGATTTGATGATCATATATACAGATGATGTTTGATTATTTTTTATTTTTAATGTGATGAATGATTAATATGCCAATCTAATGCTTGATTAGCTATGGAATCAACAAATGAGTTTTATGATCATGGAATATGAATAAATGTGATGAAATTAAATGATATTTGTAATACATACACTCTCAGAGATTGGTGATATTAATAAGGATCTCTCACACGATAGATGTTGTTTAAATAAGAAACCACCAGTTATGAATCCAAGTATACTACTAACGAATCAATACTAAGAGATATTGCTTCATATAGTGGGTTAAGCACAACATTATATTCGGCAACATTATTTGAAGCAAGGCTGATACATATGTCTCTTGAAACCAACAACTGACCAGATGGACAGTAAATCACCCAAGCCGCGGAAACCAAATTATGAGTATGTCGACTAGCACCATCGAGGAGCCCTAGAAATACCAAATCATCCATCGATACCTGCCAAAGAAGATAAAAAATATCAATATCACTATGAAACCTATAGACATATATGCACAAATATATACAATATCTACAACCAAGTAAATGCTAGGCAGAAACCTAGGTATAATACATTTTAAAACAGAACTCATTTATGGGCTCCGACAGCTCGTTTCCATCAAAATAAACCAATTTGTAAGCTCCCTTTTTCAGACCTTTTTAACAATAAAAGGATCATACAACATGGGTTTAAACTTGCCTTCCCCCAAGGCATCTTTGTCTTGGTCATAAACGAGGACAAGGTCACCTTCAGAAAAAACCTTAGGGCACACAACCTTATCATATTGAACTTTCACTCTTTTTTTATGAGCTTCGTTAATTTTAGCATCATCTCGACACTGCTCGTCAAGATGTTCCAAATTAATGAGGTGTTCTTCAAAACTAGAAGTGTCTGGAATAAGTTCTACAACTAATTTAAGAGAAGGAATTTCATATTTCACAGGGAATATCGATTCCAAACCATAAACTAGTTGAAAAGGAATGAAACCTGTAGCGGTCTTAATCGACATCCAGTATGCCCAAAGTGCAATATATAACATGATATGCCAATTGGATCAAGCCTTATTAATTGTCCTTTTCAGGATAACTTTCAAGGATTTATTCACGACTTCCACCTGACCATTGGCCTGAAGATAGTAAGGAGATGAATGTTCCTGCCGGAAACCCAAATTGAGAGCCAATTCAACCATCATCTTGTTTTGGAAATGACTTCCATGGTCAGTGACAATCTCCTTTGGAATACCGAAACGAGAAATGACTTGGTTTAAAAGAAACAAGGTTGTTGTTTCACCATCACTCACAACAATGGGCATAGCTTCAACCCACTTGGTAAAGTAGTCCACTGCTACAATAATATACTTATGACCCTTTGTCGAAGGCAAGTTACAAGTTGTAAAATCAATGCCCCATTTTGTGAATAGACCAACGATAATAATAGGAAAAAGAGGAGTTGTATGAGCGTGCATTCTCTAAGTGTAAACCTGACAAAGATGGCATTTTTTTACTGCTTCAACACAATCTTTGAAAATCAAAGGCCAAAAATGCCCTACACGCAAGATTTTTTGGGTTGTAGAAATCCCAGATAGATGACCACCACAAGCTCCACTATGGAAATCATTGAACATTGAATTAGATTCTTCTAAGGTTAAGCAAATTCTAAGGATTTAATCAACCCATCAAGGATCTGAATTTATATTATAATATCTCCATACCAAGGATCTTGTGAAGAAATATGAAAAATATTTTGATCAAGGAATGATTCCTCATAAACTATTTCTTCTTCACAAGGCAACTCTGGGATTAATTTTGCAAATACTAACGATTTCTTAGATTTGGCTGACAAGAAATCCATATCGAACTCTTGTAAAATAACAATCCATCTATTATATTTGCCCCCAATCACTCGCTTACTAAGAAAAAACTGAAATGGATTGATAGTCACCAAGACAAAAGTTTTTCTAAGAAGAATATAGTTTCTAAGTCGTTAGACAGCATGAACAGTGTCCAAAGCTAATTTCTCTATAGGAGACTATCATAGTTCAGGACCTACCAAGCATCGGCTCAGATAATAAATCATATGCTCGTGGAGAGCATTGTCTTCCTGAACCAGAACCATACCAATGGTTGATTCTGCCACATCGAGATGTAAGAGAAAATCTCTGCTATAATCTGGTGGACTCAATAATGGAGCTGAGGTCAATGCTTTTTTCAAAGCATCGAATGAGCAGTGAGAAAAATCGTCCCACGGAAATGGAGCTTCTTTCTTCAGCAACCGCATAAATTCCTTTGTAATCTCAGTGCAATTAACAATAAATCTCCTAAAGAAATTAGCTTTTCCTTGGAGACTTTGAAGTTGACAGATGATAGACAAGGAAGGCAACTGAAGTTTCACCTTAACCTTGAAAGGATCTACATGAATCCCTTCAGAAGATATGATGAATCCCAATAATCGACCGGATGTGACAGTGAAAACACATTTATTTGGATTCAACCAGATTTTGTAAAAATGACATCGCTCAAAAACTAATCGAAGATGATGAGGATGATCAATTCCCTTCTGAGAATGGGCAGCTAGGTCATCAAAATAAGCTTCGATGATATGTTTGATATCGTGGAAAGTGTAGGACATGGCCCGCTGAAAAGTAGCTCCATCATTTTTAAGGCCAAAAGGCATCTTCTTGTATGAAAAAGTACCCCAGGGGTAGATAAAAGATATCTTATGTTGATCTTCAAGATGGATAGTAATATGATTATAACCTGAGAAACCATCTATGAAGAAGAAAATCTCATTTCCCGCATATTCATCGATAATCTAATCAATAAATGGTGTAAGGAAATTATCTTTAGGAAAAACCTTATTTAAATCCCTAAAGTATATGCATACGCAAATCGTTCCTTGTTTTTTATCAACCGGGGCTAGATTCGAGACCCATTCAGTCAATGGAATGGGGTATATGAAACCCACCTTGAGCAGCTTCTGAACCTCAGTTTTGATAGCTTCCGCTTTCCTAGGTTTCATCGACTGAAGCTTTTGTTGTATAGGCTTCAAATTCGCGTAAGTCTTGATTGTTGAAAAGTGTGCAACAAGAAATTCTTGTTGAGAGTGCAACAAGATGATGGAGCTTAGTGAAAAGAGTCGCCTTCACTAAGTGGGCTCGCAGGCTATTTTTGGCGCAAGTCTATTTTTAGACTATGTCTATTTTTAGACATATGGATCATGTCTATGGATTGCAGGTTGTTGTTTATGGATGATTGGTCAAGTTGGGAAAAATAGATGGACTTATATTTTTGATCACAGTGTGAGTGATCAAAGTCTATTTTTAGACTGGCTGTCAAAAATAGAAAAGTCAAATATTATTGTCTCATAATAATATTTGGACTATAAACTTGATCTTATTCTCTTGGAGCACTTCAAGATGAGCTACGGATGTGGTACATGCAGATCCCATAGGGAAATACGTGGTTACCTATGGGATGACTAATATTTGCATGCAGGACTTCAGTTAGAACTCAAGTGAGTTGAGTTTAGTGGACTGGAGGTGCAGTTGATGGAGTTGTGTTCAGTTTAGCTTTGTTAAATTGGTTGTATTTAGTCTAACTGATCAATAGACTAGAGATGAGTTGGGTGAATTAGTTATTAATTAATTCACAAGTTATTAACTCATAATACAACTATAGAATACATCAGTTAACTCAGTTGCATGTCAGTGCATGTTCAGTTCAGCAGGGACAAGTGGTAGAGAATCAGATTGCTATCAGTTGTGACTATAGTTGTGCACCAGATCTTGCACAATCAAGGGATTGAGTATGCCAATGAGTTTGCTCACGTATTTTCCCACGTTATAGCTTGTGCTCACGTCTAACAAAGTGTGAGTGACTATTTTGCAGGTGAAATACGAGTTTGGGAAGCCATTCTCATCAGTTCTTGAGCAGGTATTGAGCAGTGGAGGCAGGCAAGCAGCGGGGGAGATTTGGAGATCAAATCTGAGTTGTATTGTGTGTAACAGGTGTAGATACTTGTGAGAAGTATTATGCTTTGTATTGTTACATGATTCAATCAATATAATATACAGATAGTGTGGGGTTTTAGCGAGATGCTTTCCCCGGGATACATACTGTGTTAATGAGTTTGATTGATGCTTCTATGTGTGCCTGTAAATGTTTTTGCTTCTGTAAATTGATGATCAACGTAGAGGAGATTATGTATTATACATGTTCCACTTATTATTGTATGATCAGGATAATCTCTGTGAATATGTGTTAAATTATTCAAAATTTCTACATGGTATCAGAGCTAGATAATTGTAGAAAAATTTCTACATGGTATCGGAGCTGCTTGATTTGTAGAAGAGATTTTTACAGGATATCAAGCGAGGATTGATCATCGGATCTATTATTAAGAAAGTGTTTACATTTTATTTCTTCAGACAGAGTCTGTAATCGGGCCAGGTAGCCTCTGGATTCATCCTTCTTTTGGAAGGTGAGATATCCGGTGAATGCCCAGACAGTCAATCTCTGTACAAGAAATACTTTGTTCTCACGAATTCTAGATCGGAAGTGGTTGAGTTTTGAGCTAGTGGAATTAGAATTTAATTCCAAAGCAAGAGATAAAACTCAGAAACATTCAGTTGAGAATGGAGACAGTATGCCCCAATGTCTCACGAAGTTCACCCAATGCCGGGATGAGATGGGAAGTGTGGGGGTGACTGTCGGATGAGGATGGTGAGTCTAGCACGCCTTGACCTTCCTAAGAGTTGGCATAGCTACCAGGACTCGGTGAATGGAAGGGAGAAATTGCCAAATTGGGAACGACTATGGTCGGATTTGATGCAGGAGGAGATTAGACGAGGCACCAGAGACAGTTCTTCATCCATGCAGGATGAGGAGAACTGTGCCTTAGCGAGTAAGGCAAAGAAGGGAAGGGGAAGGTTTCTCTTTCTGAATCCAATTCTTCCAATGATGGGAAGAAGGTTGACAAGGCAAAGGTGAGATTCTTTCGTTGTCATGAGTTGGGTCATTATGCTACTAATTGCCCAAAGAAGAAGTCCAAGAAGGGATCCGGGGAAGGATCTGAAGGTGAGGCACTTGCTTCACAGTTTGAGTTGGATTTCACACTCTTCGCATGCATGGTTTCATCCATGGTGGGAAGTGGTTGGTTTCTTGACAGTGGAGCTTATTTCCACATGACCGGTGACAAAAGTTTGTTCAGTACTTTGGAGGAGAAAGATCTCCAGATACTCATAAGGATGGGTAATGATGAGAAGTATAGTGTCTCAAGTGTAGGCACGGTTATTTTTCAGAGGGAGCATGGAGCTCGCCTTACCTTGACCGATGTCAAGTATGTACCAGGACTGAAGAGAAACTTGGTGTCGATCGCGATGTTGGAAGACAGAGGCTATGATGTGGTCTTTAGTAAGGGAAAGGTTTTCCTTAGACACATCATCACTAGACAGGTGAAGCAAATTGGTTCATGGGTCAAGAACCTGTATGCTCTTGAGGTTCAAGATGCATGCAAAGCCTTGAGCAGCGAGGCAACTGATGGAGACTTGGTGGTTTAGAGGGAGCGTATATTACCTCTCAACATGCAGAGCCAGAAGAAGTCTCAGACGATTGTGGAGGAGCCACGATTGGTGCAGCAGTTTAAGGAGGTTGTGGAGGAGCCACAACGGGGGAAGGTGAGAGGAGATCGAGTAGAGACATCTACTCATCCAGAGACCTCCAGCAGGGGGAAACTTCAAGCCAGGTGGGCTGAGGGATCGCATGCAGCCATACCTCCAGGTAGGAGGTGGGGTGATGTGGATTGATTCTCCCAAGGAGGAGGGGCAGGATCCTTGAGGTACCCAACCTCTTGTGTAAGAACCTGAATCCTATTATTAGAGCCTCTATTTTGTTATACACTAACAAATCTATTTTCCTATTAATTTATAAATAATAAAAGGAGCTTGCTGACCTTATCACATAGCTTTAAACATTTAATATCTAATCATATTATCATAAGCAACATAAATTAAGGTGAGCATTCCATTGATATCAACTTAACAAGAGTAGTCCATGGAAAAATACCTGTTCCGGCGGTTGATGATGATACCTTTGTCTTATAGCTCCTGCTGAACGCTCCCTCTGGCCGAACCAACCGGATTTACCTCCCAGCCAACTAGGAAATAAATTCCTAGCCTAGGAAACCTCCACAGGTTCCCTAGCCCTCTGTGCCCAAGTCCAACCAGATATAGTGTGTCCTCAAAAGAATGTGCAAAACTAGATAATGATACTTTCCTCCTCTCAAACCCAAGAAACCTCCACAGGTTTCCAAGGTCTCCCAAAATCATAACAAGGCCAAACAATCACAACCAACCCCCACAATCCTAAGCAAGACTCCAACCTCCCCCTTTTCTTCCTTCCCCCTTCCCTTTTATACCCTCTTTCCTCAACCACCTCTCATTAATGTCATTAACTCTCACCCATCCTTGGTTGACTTCTCTTCTAAGCTAGGAGTACATTTGGAATTGTGATATGAATATAAAATTGAGAATTTAATGGGAAACGATCATGTCTTCTCCCAAGTAAATCTGAAAAGTACATTGGGAATGTGAAGTGTAATTACATGGAGAGGACCATGTCTTCTCCTTAGTAAATGTGAGGGTACATTGGGGATTGTGAAATGAATAAATATATATTGATGATAAGATGGAGAGGACTATGTCTTCTCCCAAGTAAATGTGAGGGTACATTGGGGATTGTGAAATGAATAAATATATATTGATGATAAGATGGAGAGGACCATGTCTTCTCCTTAGTAAATGTGAGGGTACATTGGGGAATGTGAAATGTGCTTACATGGAGAGGACCATGTCTTCTCCTTAGTAAATGTGAGGGTACATTGGGGATTGTGAAATGAATAAATATATTTTGAATTAATGGAAAGAGACCACATCCTACACAATATTCAAATTGAGAAGGCAAGTGGGGAATTTGAATAATGGAAATCATAAATTTATTTTAGACCAATATTTCTCAATATTTTCAGATAATATTAACACAATTTGTAGGATAAGAAACAAGTGGGGCATTACATACACCCCTCCTTCAGAAAACTTCGTCCCGAAGTTAGAATGAACAGATACAAGGAGTTTGAAAGCATAGCAAACCAGAGAGAGTTATATCATTAAAATTCGATAAGTCAGACAATGGCATTACTTCCCATCAAGAGTCTCCAACTGATCTTTATCTTCCTATCCACCCTGACCTACTTCCGTTCCCGCCCTATCCGTCCTCTGCTGCTCTATTAGTGGCAACGGCCATACTAACCACCAATAAAACTGACATGGTGGAAGCGTCGAATACCTCGACCGAACTTTCCCCAACAGGCATCTGGCAATCGTCATCACACGTCTAGGGGGAGCGTTCAGCTGTCCTCCCCACGATTCCAGGTTTCGGAGGATACACGGTGGGAAACACCTCCACCCCTCCTTCAGAGCACAGACCACACTACAGAGCTGGTTGGGCTTGTCATCGAATAATCCAGTCAGGTCATCTTGCCACCTGTCATTTGCATTTTACTCATGTCATAAGAGTGCATATCAAGTAGATACCAAATGTAATAGAACAATGTACATCGTACCTTTCCTCATTGGTCGTCTCGGCCTCCCCCAATGGAATGTTAGATCTTGGTTATCATACAGTTCTTTCCAATCTGTAGTTTATTTCTCATCCGTGCATATATATAACCACAAAATAGATATAGATACATGATCTTAAACACCATGTTTATTAAACCCAGTGTCCACGTGTCAATTTTTGTTGTTCATACTGGAATTAAATCTTACATCAGATAAATCATAATTTCACTATTGATTAGATAAATCATATATATATAAGCCTATATGATGCAATAATAACTCTGACAAGTCATGCACTAAATAAATTGTAACCAAGTAAGTCATACATTTGGTCATACATCCAACATTTCCATCATCAATACCAAATCCATCAATTGATTTTCATGTGTCCAACCAGATGTATATAATGTATATGTATATTGTGATTTAGTTGGAAATCAATACCTAAAAAGATTAGGCAATTCCTAATCTATTTTTGCATAGTTTAGTACATACTTATTAGATGGATATATTTTGATAAATATTCCTTTTGCATCACAACTATATAGGTAGATTTTATGGTCACTGAATTTCTTACAGGATCCTTTTGGATGTAGTTTTGCAATGTTCTTGCAGCATCTACAGAATCTAATCTCTAATCTTATTCAATAGAATTACGATCTTCTTGTCAGAGAAAAATATTTTTGATTAAAAGAAATAAAAGATTCTTCCACCTTCCCTTACGCAATGACACTTGGTTCACTTATCCCTCCAATCCTATATATTGTTATTTTATGGTTGCAGTTCTCGTATTTTCTATATGGGATGGCTTCTGTTGAATCCTTGTTTCCGTTTAAGAGAACTAACTGCTGTTATGCCATGAGTAAAGTTTTTGAAATAAAAACCACTGAATGCAGCAATCCAGTCTCCAGTCCCTACATTCAAGCTGATTATTATGTGCATTTCACAAATGCCTTCGAATAGTAGACCTGACTGACTATTTATCATATTTCCTTAAAACTGCAAAGCTTGGTTCAAAGGATTGAAACTTTCATAGGCAAACACATAATACAATCATCAAGGTTTCCAGATAAAATCATAGACTCAGTGGAAACAACGACATTGCCTGATAAAAGGATGTCACAATCCCATTTCTGGGTAAGCTATAAATCGATAGTTCTCATCTGTATTTTAGTAAAAATTTGCTACTATTATAAGTCGAAATCATGATAAAAATGCGGTTTTAGATTTTAGATGGTGCAACTAAAATAACAATAGTGTTTTGCCAGATTCATAAAGCTACTTTGTGATAAAAAGCGACTATTTCAGGTATTTTAATTGTATTGAGCAAACCATTGCACCATCACATCACAACTTCCACAGCAACGATGCATCAGGAAGCACAACATAAGTCAATTTCCCATTTAATCAAGTTTCGTATAAATCATAAGCACTTACGCATTATGTTTCTCTTAAAATGCGCAGCTAATGAAGTTTGAATTTTCATAGAATGTTCTGTGAGTTTCAATCTAGCTAAAGTGGTACATTACAAATGACCAGTTAAACTTCAATCTAATCCCTCAAAGCCTTTCAAATAAAGAAATTCTCGTGACTTGTACCCTTTTCTAATTGAGCATTAAAACACAGAGAAATTACACTTTTTCTTTCTTTTTTTTGCTACTGTCTAATATCGTGTGAAAATTTCAAACTTCAATGACCACTGCAATATGTTTTACAAAGATCAGTTTGACAAGTAAAGAACTTTGTTTTAATCCAAGAAGATATTGTAAGGGTAGATAATGAACAATTTAACCATAAATTAGCACTTCTCATGGCAAAGTAGATAAATATCATCATATGCATGCAATCGGTCTAAGATGATAAGCTAATAACCCATTGAGATCCATTAAAATCAAAATTGTTAAGGCTGCCCTACTCTACAATTAAAAACTCAACAGTTTTTGTTTCTCTATTCTTCACTTCTGAATTAACTCTTAGAAAGCCCGGCGAGACTTGGAAAAACAATATACTCTAGCAAAACTAAGTTCTACAATGGACACGTCACTTTTCTTTGCTCCATTGCAATACACACATTGAGATTGATCATCTCCATCATTTACCACTAGAAAAGAAACTTCACATAGGTATAATAGAAAAATAAAATTATTAGTTCAGTAAGTTTGATTATATTTAACAAAAAAAGACAACTTTTAATAAGATCATTACCCTGTAGCCTGTGATGCAGTTGTTGTCGGTGCCTCAGAAGGTCCTATCAGATGATATATTTATAAAATATGTTGTATCCAACCAACTAATCCACTGGATAGACCAGAACCATAACAGAATTCTAACCCTTATTTGTAATTATCTATACATGCCAACCAACAATTTGCAATCTACTAGAACTCAGTCTATCTTCAATATATATATATATATATATATATATATATATATATATTACCTGAACCATAGTAGAAAAAAATAAAACCTTAGTTGGGTTAGCTATAAAATTTATTGTGTTTATTTTAGTGAACAAGGATGAGTAATTCATTTTTGATCTCCTGCTATAGACAATATTGTCCATATAAGGTTCATGACGAGAAGGATTACACACCTTTGAATAAATTGCAGAAAAGTGGCTTGGCATATCTATGAGTTTAGTTACAAACTACTTGTAACTCATTAGTCTTCATATTGCTACAACTGCATATATGATGTGTGTGATCATACTGTGTTCAAGGATAGAGTCTAGCTACAAGAGTAGTCACAGTGAAGAAATATAAAGAATTGTAATTATTGGTAGCAATACTAGTTTTAGCTATTCAGACCTTCCCATAGCCAGATTCAAAATCTCGAAGCAAGCCAAAAGCTCAATAATAAATCTAAAATATAACAAACTACCAGAACTAACCCTTGTAAGGGTTAATTGTAACAGTTAGAAAAGATAGTTCATGGACAGTTAATAGTTTAGAACTCAAGGAATCACTTATGAGCTTGAAAAGCATGTCAATATCAGTTGCCCTATTAACAAATTTAATTTTGATCTTGCTACATTGACAAGGTGAAATAGCCTGCAGCAACAGATGATTTTTTTTTTTTTTATATTTCTTTGGATTAAATATATTTCTAAATAGGTACAATGAAACACATGAGCAGGGTCCTAGAAGGATTGCAGAGACTCCTGCAAAGGAACATCAGCTCTTTAGATGAAAATAGGAAGGCTAGGAAGATGTTCTCAACATGCAAGAATTTTTAGATTGGTTATTTTTGCAAACAGGTCGAGCAGAAGAAAACTGTAGAAAGAAATGCATGCGGTTGTTCAGTTCAATATGTGAAGCTTTGCCTGTTGGAAAAAGTGCTCATTGGTTCAAGTCGAAGTTAACTGAATGTGTAAATGGTTTAATTAGTACCACAATGGCACTGCAATAATTTACTACTTGAATGTTGCTGCCAAAGTGGCATTGGTATGCCCTACCTACAAGCTGAATGCTAGAACTAAATTTTTTGTGGATATAAGCCAATAAACAATACATGGACTGTCATGTCGCAAATGATTTAAATATGGTCATGGAATTTTGAATTCTTTGAGGCATTTCAGCGATTTTTTTTTTTTCTTAGTGAAGCATCTACAACACTTTATTCACACTTTATTCATCTCTTTCTGCAGAAATTTTATATGATGTTGGTCCCCTTGTCCTATGATTTGCATGTGGAATGTTTCAAACTTGGCTTACTATGGATTAATTCTTGATAAATGAACAACTTTATGTTATATGTACTGTTCATAGGCACACTCTCATAGTAGATTTAAAATTCAAAATCAACTCCACATCTTGTATCGCATACACTTGTGGTCCAACAGAATGAAATTTGGTGAAATTAATGTTTCTCTTAAATGTTTTTTTTTTTTTTTTTTTTTTTTTTTTGTACAGTTTTCATATATGAATACCTTGCTGATATCAGATTCTGAAATCATCACCATTTTTGGCACCCACGTTGTCATTATTATTTGAGCAATTAACCAGGATCATTTTGCTCTATTCTCAAGTATTCCACATAAATAAAATTTTCAAATTACATAGGCATCCATTGGGGGTTTGGACCTTCACTCTGGGAAATTTTCTTACATTTGATGTTAGATCCTTGAGGGAGCTAGACAGGTTTTGGACATACAAAAGTTGGAAAACTAGATCTCTTATGTAAAATCTATAGTACCCTAAAGCAACTTAGAGTTGTCAAGTCATTCAAATGAAATAGATAATCTATAATTAGAGTTGTTATCTCAAAACTCAAAATTAATCACTTTGCCGTTTGGTTCAGAATGTGCATACACTCTCAAGGTGAATGAGAAAAGTGACATCTACAGTTTTTGAGTGGTGCTTCTGGAGCTAGTGACGAGCAAGCAACCAGTAATTCAGGATTTTGAGGAGAGTAAAGACCTTGTAATGTGGGTGCACACTAGAATTGAGAAGCAAAATGATGGGTTACAGGACATACTGGATTCTAGAGTAATGGGAGATTGCTTCAAGGAAGAAATGGCTGCAGTCCTCAAAGTGGATTTTCTCTGTACCAGTGCTTTCCCTATCGATCGGCCATCTATGAGGAGAGCGTTGGAGTTTCTGCATGAGGCTAGCCAACTCCACAATTCTAAGGATGGTGTTTCCAAGGATCTAAATCTATACCATGTTAATTTCCAGACCATGAAAAGCAGATTTTGCACTTGGAAAGAATAACCTAACTCCAACTTGAAAGCTTCGACGAAAATAGAAAATCTATGCATGCTAAACTATAAACACATACTGCTGAATATTCAAATAGTGAATGCACATCTGAACTCTCAATTACATCTATCTTCTATCAAATACTGAAAGAAGTAAATACATTGCAATAGCTCCAAACGAAAAACTCACTGACGAACATGGTGGTGCAACCTGCATCTTTATAGAATAGAAGAAGAGGGAAGATACAATGCATCTGATCACATGCATCAGTGCTCAAGATGACTCAGACCCTCACCCTAGTCTAGTCACCTAAGGCACCCTAGTTGCAGGGATAAGAATGCCGAGCAAGTCCACCTCAAATGGAAGACAAAATGAAAGCATATATCCCCTTCCTTGAGATCTGCTTCCTCTACCTAAACTGAAACTTACCCACATGAATGCCTTAACTGAATATAGATCTGTGCCCTCCTACTACAAATACATCATGCATACGCAACTAAACTTACTCTGCACCAATCTCCAGTTTGCTTAGCTATTGACTGAGTTTGAACTCATCCTTACTGTTTGTTTGGTCAAACCAACTTCAGTTCTATTTGAGGATGAGACTGGAGGACTCTCTCTATCTGCTTTCCCCATGGCACCATAAAAGCATTAGACGCGAAGGAGTTGATGCACAATGATGATGGTGCACACATTTGAAAAGCTAGTGTTCAACGGGGTGTCCGGTCTTACATAAGCATCCATAACTTGGTTCAAGAGCCAACTAGATGATCACATCTATGATGCACTCTGTAGTAGGAGCATGTTATATAAGATTTCTCTCTCTCCTATTAGGGAACTCAATGGAAGCGAATAAGTCCCCTATTCCAACTCAATCTCCTGGTCCGATTCCCATATAGTGGGTGAGGTTCTATTGCTTGGTGTGCTTTCATGGTCATGTAAAATCTATAGTATCGCATAGCTGGCTTTATGCTCAACCGAAAATTACATTTCGTCATTACATTGGGTCAGAGGATACAACAAAATTTCTCTCTCTGGGTTAACAGAAGGAAAATGGAGTTCAATGTGATGGTCAGTGGTCACTATGTTAGTTGTCAAACTCAAGGGAGATTGGAAACTTATTACCAATATAGACGGTTATTTCTCACAGAATGACAGTTAAGGGACCAAATGGAATCTTGCAACAAAGAAACACAGGTGAGTCTTTCTATAAACCCTCTCATATCTCCTCCCCAAAGGAAATTAAATGGAATATTAATTGAGGGTTGTCTCCATTAGACAACTTCTAATTTTTCTTGATGGTTGTGCCCATTTCCCTGTATGACTGCCAATATATTTGTGAAGAAAACATCTGTATAGGCATTATCTCTACTTCGAAAAAGTAGGATTAAACTTTATTCTAATTGAAGCTTTCAAATGTGGGTCATTCTTACTATGTCGGAATGAAGCTTTCAAATGTTTTCCTGAATATGAGATATTCAGCTGGTGTAAGTTGACAGAATGACATTTTGTGTGCTGTTTAACTGCATTCCTACCTTATTTCAATGTGAATTTTGAAATATAGCTTCCATGGTTGAAAGCCAGTAACCTGATGCATGCATAGGAAGCACAGGGCATGCGTCTGAAGCATGTCTGGAATTAGACGTTTATAGTGGTATAACATTTGTCCTTGCCATTGATTTGTAAATTTCTTCTTTACAAAGGGCTTACTTATCGTATTTTGAGCTTATGTCTATTTCTCTCAGATAAAGCTTGTTATATTTTCAGAACAAGAAGGCAGACTTAGACTAGAATTGGAGATCATGCACTTGAAGCATTTATAAATCTTGATTTTTGGAGCATCTTCACAATCAACGGCTGTCATTCACAAAATTTAAGTGAGCATTTGAAGCAAAATACAAACAGATTGGATAGGGACATGTTATCACACAAATCTGATACACAAATTTGCATGACACTTTTATACAGTCAATCTTGTCATGGTTGAAAGTTTCTCTGTTCGGACTGGTGCTTTCCAGATGATGTATGCTGTTATCAACTGAAACTTTAAACGATTTGGCGAGCAGACAAACTTTGAAAGGGCTTATGGGCTTGTAGCTTACTGCGTTCTTTTAAGGACTTCGTTGAGCACATTTACAGGTGGTTCTAATGTAATGAGGTAATCCATATGTTGTAAAAGTGTTAATTCCATCCATAAGTAGTCAAAGGTTATACTCCATCTGTAACTTTTCAACTTTCTAAGACAGTTCAAAATTCTTGGTAATGCGTCAAGATTGAAAGAAAAGGCTCAACCCTCCTCTCATTGTTCTACGTATGGCATCACTATGTTATTCCTCTTCGCTTGGTATCACTGTGGTTATAGCATCTCAGTGGCAGCTATATTGGCATCACAGTGGTATACCATCTCAGTGGTATGATTGATCTTCGCCATTCATTGTCAATCAGAATATTAGTAGTGTTGAACTCACAATACATGGTCTGAAACAGGATTTCATAGGTTAATCTACAACTACAAAATTGTTTCCCTCGATGCCCTCATTTTCAAGTGAAAAAGAGTTTAACTGTAACAACATGAGATTGGTAATAATATGTATAAATTTAATGTTATATAAATTGAGATGCATGATATTGGTAATAATATATTTAATGTTACATAAATTGGATGTATATGGTTGAATCTCAGTCATTCTGTTCATAAATTATAAATAAATTTGCTGATACTTTTTCATCCCGCTTTCAACTGAAAATAAATTAACAACCGTTCTTTCCTATTTCAACTTGAACAAAAACTGTCAATAAATCCATAAACGTTATCAGGGATGGTATTTGAGCCCCTGACTAGGTGCTTTGTTCAACAAATAAAACAATTTAACAATCTTTCAAAACCATCAACAATCTAAACAGAGAGGCATATTTAACAATTTCACAGAACCATCATATTTTTATTTTTTAATTATGGAAACAAACCATCATTCATATTGCCAGAACCTTCGAATTTGAAAGGATTTATGGTTTTGAAATTCCAACTTTAACGCTAAAGTTGTTTTATATTTTTAAAGACCATCTTTATTAAGGTAATCTCAATTGCTTGATGCCCTCATTTTTAAGGGATAAAGAGTTTACAACATGCCTGGAAAGGGTTTCTACGTGTAGATAACTGACAGAATAATAAGAAAAATGTGCTCACTCCATCCACTTCCAGCAAAGCTTGCCCCATTTGACTGTCAGAACCAACACCGCCAGACTAGTCTACTCGTTTGTCCTAAAGGTATATCACCGCAGGTTTCGAAGGAGAATTGAAACGTTGCATAGCAAGAAATTTAATTTCGTAAGTTTCCTTACTGTAAACAAACCTCAGTCTCTGGGAGGGGATGCGGTGGCGCCACACTACTTTCCCACGTTGCTCAGAGGCACAAATAGATCATAAATTCTTATCATTCCTTACAAATAGAGGCAATACTTACGAATAGAGGCATGACTCGGCACAGATTGGAAGTCAACGCTCCACCATGGAAATATATTCAATTTAATTAATCGATTTCAGGAAGACACGGACCACCAAAGTTGTAGGAAAACCACGACACCACCAACGCAAACAAATCTACAGAGGCACGAATAGGCTGTTAGAACTTGCAGAGGCACGAACAGGCTGCTCCACAAACCACTCTAAAATCAACTCACCAGAACACCACCCATGAACATACAAGTAGGCCGCTCCACAATCCAACAGGAACCACCTTTCACCGTGAGGTAGAGAGGTTCACAGTGTTGGCAGAGAGGTTCACTCATAAGCGAACTCATTGTGTAAGATCAAACCTAACGCATCAGATTAGGCAGAAATGGACTAACAGGTCCACCACCGCATGAACAATGCAAGGAATGCATGAAACACGCTCTTAACTGCATGAACAGACACATCACTCACTTCCCCTGCGTTGTAGCTATGGGCAGATCCACAGAAGCAAGGGGACCTTCACCGTGGCAAACACCATTCTCTATAGATGAAGTAGAAGGTGAGCTTTCTTACACACATATGAATTTGTTGATTGTCGAATGATTTTTTTTTTTTTTTTTTTACAGAGCAGAAATTTACGAGGAGGAGGTTTATATGGTGAAGCAGAAGAAGAAGATGATTAAGGTGCACTGAGGTTTATATACGGATTCTTGTATTGAATTGCAATACCTTACGTTGTCACCCTCCTGGATGGAACACGTTTTGATTTGAGCTTAGACAGAGCAACCCCTTTTAGATTTCAACTCGGCCAAGGTCAAGTTATAAAGGGATGGAAACAGGGCATTGCAAGTATGAAAAGGGGCGAAAGTCATCTTTACAATAACTCCAGAGTTGGGGTATGGAGAGTCAGGGTCTCCTCCCCTCATTCCCCCAACACCACACTCCAATTTGAATTGCAAATGTTCTCGTGGGAAACTGTTAGAGATGTCTGCAATATGGAGGCCTTCTTAAGAAAACTGTGAGAGATGGAGAGAGATGGGCATACCCTAAAGACGTCGATGAAGTTCTAGTGCCAATATATCTTGGTAGCTTCTTCATGGAAAGACAAGGGACCCTAACAACAGGGTGCTACTTTCAGAGGTTGTTGCTATCTTTGCTGAATGCTTTAATCCCATAACTGACATTGTGAAAGGCCGAGATTTAATCCCTTCAATGGTCTATAGTAAAAGCATGACGGCACAGGTATTTCGAGGGATGTATTGTGTAGTTTTAACAACAACAAATTTAAAAGCAAGGAAAGTTCAAGTGAAGACCATAGAGAAGCTATGAGAATCATTTTGGATGGACAGTTCAGAGCTTTTAGCAAAATAAATACCCCCTACTCACGGCTGATTAGATGAAGGAGAGCCACTGTTAGGCCTCAGATTTTGAACCTGGCTCTGATACCATGTGTAAGAACCTGAATCCTATTATTAGAGCCTCTATTTCGTTATACACTAACAGATCTATTTTCCTGTTAATTTATAAATAATAAAAGGAGCTTGCTGACCTTTTCACATAGCTTTAAACATTTAATATCTAATCATTTTATCATAAGCAACATAAATTAAGGTGAGCATTCCATTGATATCAACTTAACAAGAGTAGTCCATGGAAAAATACCTGTTTTGGCGGTTGATGATGATACCTTTGTCTTATAGCTCCTGCTGAACGCTCCCTCTGGCCGACCCAACCGGATTTACCTCCCAGCCAACTAGGAAATAAATTCCTAGCCCAGGAAACCTCCACAGGTTCCCTAGCCCTCTGTGCCCAAGTCCAACCAGATATAGTGTGTCCTCCAAAGAATGTGCAAAACTAGATAATGATACTTTCCTCCTCTCAAACCCAAGAAACCTCCACAGGTTTCCAAGGTCTCCCAAAATCATAACAAGGCCAAAAAATCACAACCAACCCCCACAATCCTAAGCAAGACTCCAACCTCCCCCTTTTCTTCCTTCCCCCTTCCCTTTTATACCCTCTTTCCTCAACCACCTCTCATTAATGTCATTAACTCTCACCCATCCTTGGTTGACTTCTCTTCTAAGCTAGGAGTACATTTGGAAATGTGATATGAATATAAAATTGAGAATTTAATGGGAAAGGATCATGTCTTCTCCCAAGTAAATCTGAGAAGTACATTGGGAATGTGAAGTGTAATTACATGGAGAGGACCATGTCTTCTCCTTAGTAAATGTGAGGGTACATTGGGGATTGTGAAATGAATAAATATATATTGATGATAAGATGGAGAGGACTATGTCTTCTCCCAAGTAAATGTGAGGGTACATTGGGGATTGTGAAATGAATAAATATATATTGATGATAAGATGGAGAGGACCATGTCTTCTCCTTAGTAAATGTGAGGGTACATTGGGGAATGTGAAATGTGCTTACATGGAGAGGACCATGTCTTCTCCTTAGTAAATGTGAGGGTACATTGGGGATTGTGAAATGAATAAATATATTTTGAATTAATGGAAAGAGACCACATCCTACACAATATTCAAATTGAGAAGGCAAGTGGGGAATTTGAATAATGGAAATCATAAATTTATTTTAGACCAATATTTCTCAATATTTTCAGATAATATTAACACAATTTGTAGGATAAGAAACAAGTGGGGCATTACATCTTGGATGAGACCTTGCTACGGGAGCCCCAGATGTGTAGTAGCAGGAACTGACTGATTGGGTAGAGACAGATGCGGATGGAGCGGCAGAGAGAGCGACAATGCAGGGAATCCCAGGACAACGCATAGCTATCTGGCTGTAGCAATGCGAGAGGCACAAGTGTTTTGCACAGTGCTAGGTGGCACAGAGAGGTGTGCAATGGTGCGAGATGCATGGAGATGTTGCAGTAGCGCAGATGTCAGAGAGGGAGCACTTGTCAGCAGTAGGTAGAGCTTCAGCATCATAGGGTGTTTCTATCCCAACGGGGAAGTCAGCTGGGAGGTGCAGTGCGGATGCAAGGCTGGGAGATAGAACCAGCAGCAGCACGGATGCAGTCAGAGATCAAAGTGACAGAGGCTAGAGTATTCAGATACTGAAGAGCACAGAGATGCAGAGTTTCAGTCGACAGAGGCAATAGCAGTCAAAGACTTTGATGACAGAGCAAGTGGACCGGCCAGATGTGTTGCATGGAGAACATTCCAGAGTTACAGGATTGGGTTTGAGAGGAAGCCTTTCTTGTTGAGAGGGAGTGCTGAAAAGTGTGCAACAAGAAATTCTTGTTGAGAGTGCAACAAGATGATGGAGCTTAGTGAAAAGAGCCGCCTTCACTAAGTGGGCTCGCAGGCTATTTTTGGCGCAAGTCTATTTTTAGACATATGGATCATGTCTATGGATTGTAGGTTGTTATTTATGGATGATTGGTCAAGTTGGGAAAAATAGATGGACTTCTATTTTTTATCACAGTGTGAGTGATCAAAGTCTATTTTTAGACTGGCTGTCAAAAATAGAAAAGTCAAATATTATTGTCTCATAATAATATTTGGACTATAAACTTGATCTTATTCTCTTGGAGCACTTCAGGATGAGCTACGGATGTGGTACATGCAGATCCCATAGGGAAATACGTGGTTACCTATGGGATGACTAATATTTGCATGTAGGACTTCAGTTAGAACTCAAGTGAGTTGAGTTTAGTGGACTGGAGGTGCAGTTGATGGAGTTGTGTTCAGTTTAGCTTTGTTAAACTGGTTGTATTTAGTCTAACTGATCAATATACTAGAGATGAGTTGGGTGAATTAGTTATTAATTAATTCACAAGTTATTAACTCATAATACAACTATAGAATACATCAGTTAACTCAGTTGCATGTCAGTGCATGTTCAGTTCAGCAGGGACACGTGGTAGAGAATCAGATTGCTATCAGTTGTGACTATAGTTGTGCACCAGATCTTGCACAATCAAGGGATTGAGTATGCCAATGAGTTTGCTCACGTATTTTCCCACATTATAGCTTGTTCTCACGTCCAACAAAGTGTGAGTGACTATTTTGCAGGTGAAATACGAGTTTGGGAAGCCATTCTCATCAGTTCTTGAGCAGGTATTGAGCAGTGGAGGCAGGCAAGCAGCGGGGGAGATTTGGAGATCAAATCTGAGCTGTATTGTGTGTAACAGGTGGAGATACTTGTGAGAAGTATTATGCTTTGTATTGTTACATGATTCAATCAATATAATATACAGATAGTGTGGGGTTTTTAGCGAGATGTTTTCCCCGGGATACATACTGTGTTAATGAGTTTGATTGATGCTTCTATGTGTACCTGTAAATGTTTCTGCTTCTGTAAATTGATGATCAACGTAGAGGAGATTATGTATTATACATGTTCCGCTTATTATTGTATGATCAGGATAATCTCTGTGAATATGTGTTAAATTATTCAAAATTTCTACATTGATCTCATATTGGACTATTGATGGATCAATTCCAGACATTTCCTCATAAGACCAATCAAACACATCATGAAATTATTTAAAAAGATCGATATAGATTTGAATTTCTTCAGGAGAGTGATCGGCTCTGATGAAAAAATTCTCGATTACATTAGGATTCCTGGAGATGTTCACCGGAATAGTTTCCAAAATAACAAACATGTTGCCTTCGGCAAAAACCTGTGTTGGAGCCAAAGGGTTTAAAATTGTGTGAACATCGCCAGCCAATGAAGGACTAGACAAAATCGATTCTACTTCACATAATTCTGGGAGAAAATATGACTGGTGATGTAAATCATCCCACGATCTGTCTATACCTATCATTGCTTCTAGGATTGCTTCCTCAGATGATAAAACATTATCAAGGCAGTCCATAGAAGAAGTAGAGTCAAGAGTCCAAGCCGAAGCCACATCTCCATACAATTCCTCCAGTGAACAAGTAGGATCAGAATCTACATTTTTTACAAAAAATTGATAGCAATTTCAGCTGAAGACATAGGACATGCCATTCCACCCACTTGCCCTGCTTCTAATGTGGTGGTAAAAGAGGGTAAGGGCCAAGGTTCTGAAAAATAATGAGTTCTAAAAAACTCTCTTCGAGAAGGGGTCTTAGAGGATGAAATGGCATTTATTCAAGCAACTAGAGAAGGAAGATCAAAAGTACCCTTCAATGAGGAATACATTGCAACTCTTAAATTCTTAGCAGGTTTCTTGGGATTATTCACCAAGGGAACAGAGGAATCAGAGGATGCATTGGATTCCTTCGAAGAATAATCCATTTGATCAATAGTAACAATTCTCCCTTCATGGGAAAAGCATAGGATGTGAAATAATGATGATATAATGGCATCCATTTCATAAATCCAAAATTGTCCCAATAGAATATTATAATCCAAATTTTCATAGACTATTTCCACCTTTATATTAACCACCTTTCCCCCAACACAGATGGGAAAGGATGGAATAATTCCATGTTGCCTATGAGAATGACCATCAAATGCAGTCAAGAGAGTAGATGAAGGAACAACTTGAGGAGATATGATAGCTTTCCAACATGCAATAGGTATGACACATGGGTAAGCTCCCTCATCAACTATAGTTCGAAAGATATTGATCTTTTGATATGTAGATTTAATTTGGAAAGCCATGTGATGATGTACTCTCTTCTTAATATTTGACATGTCAAATGTAACAATAAGATAGCTTTTCAGATCTATAGCCCCGATCGTAGTGAGCAATGCACTCCTTTGTTCCAGACATGACTAGAGTACCTCTAAAGCAAACATCGCACAAGGGCTTTGGGCCAGATCTTCAACAATGGAGTAGTTATGGGCAACCCTGATATTAGGGTTAATCATCTAACATTTTGCATAGCCTTTCGACATATGAGGGATAGACTAAACTGCGAGCCTCTCAATACAGAGTGGCTCTGGAACATCGAGAGCAGCCTTAGCCTTAGAGGACTATAGTTCACCATAATCACGTGATCTTGTAGCACCATCGACATGAGTACTCATCATATATACATTTGATGGATTTTCCCCCTCCTGGTTGCCCCCTGTGGGTTTCCAATACTAGCATTCATGCTAGAAAATATTTGGTGCCCTTGGGTAAAATGGTTAGTTAGAATTGCCTAGGAGCTAGAAGAACCCTACTACACTAAAAAGTGTTAAGCGTCCTAAATCTTAGGGCAAAGATGAGTTAAATGGTCTCAATTGCACAATTTTAAAGGAAACTTAACTTTTTTTTTAGACTCCTTTTTACTCTCCCTAGTATTATTACTGGGTTTGTTTGCATTACCCTTCCCATCCTTATATTTCTTCTTACCTCATCCCTTTTTATTCCCATCAGATTGTTGTTTTATTTTGGGGTTGGAAGATTGGACAACGTTAATAGCTGAAGGTTGAGAAGGAATAGACACTGGCAGGGATGCCTGAATTGAAGAAGCAATTTGTAAAGACAATTGTTGCAATTGACTTAGAAGGTTAGTTGTGCTACTATCTATCGATCTGACAATCCTGTCGGCATGGGGTCCTGGCTTCGGTTTAGTTAAATCGATCTTAGATCGAGGAGCATCAAGAAAAAATTTCTCAAGAATCCGAGACTGAGAATATATAAGTTCTAATTGCTGGGCTCTAAAGATAGCCTTTTCTTTGGTAAACACTCTGGAGAGCGATACATCCTTAGAAATTTCTAGCTATAAATATTTTAAAAATCATTCGAGAAGGAATTCATTAGGAATATAAGCTTTGATGAGCCTCTTCCTTCTCTGCCATTCCTGAATATGGTTAGAAATGTGAGTTGTCATATATTGTTGGAAACTAGCCAATAGCTCAGTTTCAACATCATACCGAACGGGAAACTAAAAATGGTTCAAAAACATAGTAGTCAATTCACCAAATGAAGCAAAGTTACCCCCATTAAGCTCTATATACCATTTAGCAGCATTTCTAGTTAAGGTGCATTGAAACAATCTCAACCTGATTGAATCATCAATTTGGGAGTTATATGAACACCATAAATGAAATGGTGTTATATGGTCAGTCGGATCCTCCCCAAACTTTCCTGCGAATTTTGGAATATTCGATGGAATCTTGGTAGTAACCTGAGGCCATGCTAGATTATATCGGATTGGATTGTTCGTCAATTTTGAGAGATCTGGAAAATTTAGGGTTACCAGGATTAGTAAGCGTGAAGGAGCTTGAGAATTCCACCCACTATGAGACAAGTTTCCAACAGTCTGAAAAGAATATCCTTGATTTTAGAGGCACCAGGTTGCCAACGATTTCTCGTAGAAGAAACTGAACCATAAGGAAAACCTTGTGGTCTAGAGAAATTCAAAGTTTGACCAACTCCTGCTGAAAAGTTACCATAACCAGGAATATTTCCTCCAAGAAAAGTATTAAATGGAGAGGAGAGCTCATAGTAAGGGTTCCATGCATTAGCGAAGGGAGAAAAACCCTGAAATTAACTTATGCAGGAGTAAGGCATGTTCCTCTGTTGACCAAAAGAAAATTGATTCCTGGTTCCTAAACCACTAAAATCAGGGTTATTCCACCCTTGAAAAGGATTATAACTTTGACCTTGAGTGGAAAAAGGAAGAGATCCTAAAGAAGGATTAGAATGAGGTATGTGACCACTTCCAAAAGGAAAACCCTAAAAAGAGGCTGAACCACTAGCCATAGAAGTCATAGTTGTGGAAACAGCGGATGGGATGGATAGAGGAACCAAGGGAATTGCACTAGAAGGCATCCCAAAGGGGAAGGAACTAGTGTGGGAAGCAAAAGCTTGGCTGCCCCCACTCAAAGATGGAATGGAAGTAGAGCCAAATATTGTAGTACTAGGAGTGATAGTAGATATAGCAATAGTACCTCCTCCTTGAACTGAAAGAGGAGTATGCTCACTAGTAGCACTCATAGCTGGATTTGTGCTCCCAGCAGTGGCCATCGAAGGAAAAGGACGATAAAAACCAAGGCTTGTCGTCCTGTGAGTTGGGGTCCCAATGTACAATAAAATGTTTGGATAACTGGGAGGAAAATGTGAAGAAGGAGTCACAGGTGACTCAGGAATATCTTCAACCTCAACTTCGTCTTCCGATTGGAAGAGGACCCTAGAAAGGACAGGAGTATCCCTATCCAAATCACGACTTGCACTAGGTCTACCCTGTGAAACTATAGCCTGATGCGGAGGATCAATCTCTAATGTGTTCACTGCTACTAATTGAAAATCACCAGCAAAATTGCTCCTACACCTTCTAGAAGAAGGCTCGGCACTTGTAGGTGAGAGCCCACGAAGCCTCCTAGACTGACGAACTGGTTGATTAACCACTTTTAATTATTATGAGAACTTGTAAAGACTCAAAAAATTATAAAGCTATGGAAATCTAGGAGAAAAGATCACTCACTGAAATGTCCCTAAAGATACAATCAATCAAGTTACTTTTATGTATTTCTGCTCCGGGCGATTAGGACCGGACACCAAAATACAAGAAAGCAATATAAAGGACCTTCCAAATATATTTTGAGATAATGACAACCTAACTGTACCAACGAAGGTAAAAGAAATAGTTACGTTGTCCTCCAATCAAAAGCATTTATCGGTGCAAGTACCCAAGCTCTGCAACGACACCCTCCAGAAGTACTAATGAGAGTGATACAACGTCTACCTCAAGTACCATGGGTACTCCCCCTGCAGTCACCTACGTGGTCCCTACGAAAGGAAACTAAGGTCATCAGTTCGTATCGACAGCCAGGCAGGACAATCTTTGGTCGGGATCCAACAAGTCAGAGAGGGGGTATCTCTCTTTCCTGCCTTCACTCGCCCTCGTGCTTAACTCCCAAAAGAGGAGCTTTCTCGGTCAACTTCACGACACTGGATTTCACTCTTTTAATCAACTTCTACATTTTTTAAATTTAGAGTGACCTATTCCAAGGCCCTAATATGACCTAGACTAGTTGATGTTACTATGACAAATATAAAAAATTCTAGTTCATTTTAAATTAAGCGCTTGATTTTAATGGCTTTTCTTAGGTCAGGGGTAAGATGGAAGTGCAACTTTATGATGTTATGGATGCAAAAGAAATCAATAGAAAACCTGGCTACATGCACATGCAACATTTTTCTTTCGATAAAAAGAGATTTCTACAAGGTTCTACAAACAAACTATGAAAGAAAAAACTCATTTTTCTTTTTTCAAAACACACACACACACGCATTCAAAATCTACAAAAAAGACTAAAAATGCTTATAGTGCAACTATCCTAATGCAAACTAAATGCTTAATGCAAGATTCAAAAGACTACTCTAAAAACAAGAAAATGTGTTTCTCAAAACGATCAAGAGGCCAAACTTGACAAAAGGAAGAACAAATTCACTCACAAACTCTTCCCAAAATCAAGGGAATTCAACCTAATGAAAAGACTTCACACTTGCTCAAAATGATAAAGAGACCAAAAACAAAACCAAAAAGGAAAAAGAAAGGCAAAAAAACAATTTTTTATCTTCTTTTTTTTAAAGACATAAAGAGTTTTCAAGAAAACAAAAACTACTAAATGCCTTAAAATCAAATTCAAGCGTAAAGAACCTCAAACTTCACAAGCCACAGATATCACAAGTATGATAAGACTTAAAGAGACTAGAGGCTACAAACTCAAATGAAATGATCTGAAGAGCAGCACACAAACTCCAACAAACAAGAAATAATTCAAGAAGACCAAGAAAACTTTTCAAGATTGCAAGAAAAACTTTCTCAAAAACCAAGAACATCAACTTTTAGGAAAGCAAGGAAAGTAATGCAAAGGCTGGGTTATAAACAAATTGAAACAAATTCTCTATTCCAAAGGCTCAGAACAGCCAAGAACTTCACTGAGAAGCCTTAAACCCAAACATAGAAACCAACACCTTACCAAAAAGCAAACCCTAGGTTGACTAGGTTTTTTCACTAAAAGAGACAATAAAATGAAAATCTGCTAGAAGCTGGACTTTCCAAGACAACCAATGACTAAACAAAAGCAAGAAACATCTAGCAAAACCTTTACTAGACTTAGCATTTGAAAAAATCAAATAAAGCCAAGCATACATGACTGTGCAGTGACAGACCCACGTGTATACGCGACTGTTCTCAAGGAAACACGTGTATACGTGTGTTTATTTGGACAAAAGCGTGTGTATATGCTACTGTGTAAACTAAAACTCACATATATAAAAGTCAGTAAGGAAAAATAAAAAATTTAGGTATGATCCAAAAGATCAAACTTTTTTCCCAGGTTGCAGACAAGTCAAAGATACTGGAAAGACAAGAAACCAAACAAGAAAACCCAGATCAAGCAAGAAACAACCCAAACTAGGAAATACTAGAAGTATTCCCTAGTAGAGTCGCCAATTCTATTATGGGAATAATACACCCTAGGGTATGGGTTGAGCACCCCAACAGAGCAGAGGGCATACACCAACAAGAAGCAAACAAACAAGCAACCTTAATACTTAAACTACTGAAGTAGGAAGAAGAAGTATTACCCAAAGGTCCTACGTTTGAGGTCGTTCTCGTAGGGTCCAAACCCTCTGCTTCCTCCAATGCTTCAAAACATGCAACTCATTCAAGAAAAGCACATATACCAGTAGTAGTTGAAAGCATGTTCATGATATAAGTGTTAGATCATATAAGCATATAAGTATAAAACATGAAATCATACATCAATTAGATTAAAACATGAATTAAAGCATTAAGATCTTAACATCAGGAACAAGAATTGACTTCTTTATTGATGGCTACAAAAGAATGTGGAAGAATACAACCTGATTCATCCATGGCTCCAAGCAAAAACTTCCTCCAGATTCGTTCATCTCAAGCCTCAACAATCCTCTTTCAAACACATACACATAGATGCCATATAAAGGAGATGGACATCACAATGAAGAAACAGGGTTTTCCTATAGTTGGGAGTGCATGAGGCATAGGGATAAATCAGACTTTATTAGGGACAAGTTGTATATAATGTCAATATCCTATCTTCTCTCTCCCCTTAGGCTTTCCCCATGAGGCGTATTTATATTACCTCAAAACAGTTTTTTCAGTTGGGAAACAGTTAGGCCATGGGCTCCTATAGGTAGGCTTCTGGTGTAACCTGTAAACTCCACCCAAAAAATAGGGATTTTATATTTTTTTCATATTTTAAATCATATACATGGGTTGGGTAGCGCTAAACCTGTGTATGCACGCGCTTTTTCCATGACAGAGCCGCGTATGGAATTTAAAATAATATTTTTTAATATATGGACCGAGTCTGAAGGAAAAGGATTGCCCAAGGCCATGACTCAGAGCATCAAGCATACAAAGGTGGTAAATGATGCAATAACAAGGAGAAAGGTGGAGAGAGAGGGAGGGAGTGGCAAGGGAGAGAAGGAGAGAGATTGAGGGAGAGAGGAGAGCGGGAGGGAAGAGAGACAGAGAAGAGGAGGGGAGAGAGAGGGAGAGGAAGAGGGAGGGAGAGAGAGATAGATAGATATGGAAAGAGGGTGTGTATGTTTGGTGGGTGAGATAGAGAGAGGGAATAAGAAAGAGACACATAGATATAAATATAGATATTATATTCTATTATATAACCAACCTAGATCCATCTTAACCCCAGATCTATCGAGCGCCAAGAGGGATCAAATTTCTTGACATGCAAAGCTTTCCTCAAGTTTTGCACCAAAAAAAGAGGTTTGCACCTCGAGAGATTTGATCCCTCCTGGTGCTTGATAGATCTAGGGTTAAAATGAATCTATGTTGGCTTAAGTGCAAACTCTATCCATCTAATCACTTTTAAATATAATATTGACAATATCACCATTTACATTGCCTTGACCGTAAGAGACAAGGCCAATATGTGATTTTTTTTTAAATAATTAATTAACGAAATGAAATAATTAAAAACTTAAAAAAAAATTATTAGTTAATTTTTATTTTGAAATAATTAAATTTTATATTTATTAATTAAATATTTTAATTTAAAATATTTAAACGTGAATTTCTTATTTTTTCCATTTTTTAAAATTCTTTCATTAATAATGTTGAATATGAATCACCTTCCATTCCCCCTCTCAATATTTAAACAATTAAATGAAATTAATATGAATAAATTAGCCTCAATGTTTTCTATGCACCTTGATAATTAATTTGAAAGTAATCTTCCTTGAATATTTGACCAAAATCAGACTCAGATATTCTTTCTCACAAGAATTCTGAGTCAACAAGCCACAAACATCGATCAAATCAGACTCAGATATTCTTTCTCACAAGAATTCTGAGTCAACAAGCCACAAACATCGTTCAAATGCAGTTGATAAAATCACAGGTTTAATCTTCTGTTTTGGTTTTTCTTTTGGTTATTAACAGGGTGGAGAAATGTTTCATGGCCATCGAGAGATTTCAAAACCTTCCACGCCATGGTTTGACATGTGGAGGATTTTCTGGATATATGGGCTTCTGCTTAGTGCCGTTATGCCGTATGTCTCAGAGGCCTCAGAGCTGATTGGAAATTGGAATATGATAGAACTACTGAAGCTTAGGGAGTTAAATTGATAGAGACTTTGGCTCCATTTGAGTTAAGTGATGCCAGCTCCTAAGTGGGTGGATTATAAATTTATATCCTGAAGTCTGTAAAATATAATAAACTGCAAATTTTATCATTAAAAAGGAACATGGAGTGATTTCAAGAGCTGCCCACTTGTCAGTACTGATCTTTTTGTTTTTTATTGTTTATTTATGGTCTTTACCTTTTTTTTTAGTATTGTAATTTCTTTCATGTCTGCCAAATGGGAGCCCATCATTATACTCTCAAGCACTCAGAGGATAATATTATAAATTAAAACTTTGTAAGAGCGGTTTTCCTTTTCTGTCAATTTTTTTTTAATTCAGATAGGGCCATGGGCCAGATTATCTATAATAAAGGCTAGGGCTAGCCATCCAAATCGTTACTCAGAGAATGTTTCGTTGAATGGCAGGTCTTCTAAATTCTTCCCTAATAGGAAACTATTTAGGGTTTTAATAAACTGAATACCAATAAACAAAACATCATTTAAATGTTAATGGTGGCTGTATTTTTATCACTAGGGATCTTTTCTGATGTAACATTTCTTCGGGATACGATCTATGTTACAGAACTTTTCAAAAGTTAGTTGTGGCATAGCATATATATTGATACTATTCGTCCCTGCAACCACGATAACATGCCATAAAACACGGAGGTGTAAAATGCCTTGTTTGCACGTTGCATAATGGCAGCACTATGTCCACTGTGTGGCGGAATCTATGTATAGATTTGTCCTGTAAGAATTTGCATATGGGGCTGTGTTTTTTATACTTTGCATACTTGAAAATAGTGCAGTATGTCTGTCATGTGCAAGCGGAAAAAGACTAGAAGACTACTTGCTCTGTATTTATCTGTCGGAAAAGAATTAAAGCGCTGAAACTGTCAAAGTCAACCACCCTGGCTTGCTGGTCTCACCTGAGAAATTTAAGCTATGATTTGTAGTTGGCTGTTCATTTCCCTACCAGAGAGTCTCTGCCTTCAAATTTAATCCATTTGGTTTCTCATTTCTTCCTTCAAATTTAATTAACCAATTTCTCATTACTCATTTTCTCTGTTCTGTATTACAATACTACTTTGCCAATGAAACATAGGAAATTACAGATCGTAATCGATGGCTGCCACAATAGAAGAGGCACTTGTACGTGCACCTGCAGCTGCATCTGTCACTGTACTCCATTCAAGAAGATAGAAGACTCCGACACCGTGAAAGAGGATCTGCAAAGCCAAGAAAAATCTGTGAAGTATAATCATAATCATGGTCGTCCAAGAAGTCCGATCAGCGTGGGTGCCCACCTCCTTCAGCCTTCATCCATGGAAGAAAGCCATGGTGCTGCTGAACTCGAAGATTCTCAGAAGAATGCCCTACAAGAGCTTAAGCTCCGACTCAAAGAAGCCATCGATAATCATGAATTGGATGACAAGGTTTGCCTATGGGGAATCCCTCTCCTTCACACCATGAGAGACGAGAGAACCGATGTGCTTCTATTGAAGTTTCTCCGACCAAGAGATTTCAAGGTCTCTGAAGCCTTCACCATGCTGAAGAACACAATTCTATGGAGGAAAAGCTTTGGCACCGACAATATTTTGAAAGAGGATCTTGGCAGTCAATGGGATGGTGTGATTTACATGCATGGTCATGACAAGGAAGGGCATCCTGTCTGTTACAATAAATATGGAGCCTTTCAGGATGAAAACCTTTACAACATAACCTTTGGAGATGATGACAAATCTGACCGGTTTTTACGGTGGAGGATTCAATTTATAGAAAAGGGGATCCAGAAGCTAAGCTTCAAGCCTGGAGGCATAAATTCCATAGTTCAGATTACCGATCTTGAGAATTCATCTGGCCTTTCAAAAACTCGGGATTTGCAACAATATATCAAGAAGACTTTGCCAATTCTTGAAGACAATTATCCAGAATTTGTTGCTAAGAAGGTGAGATTAGCACAGACCCTTTTAACCCTGGAGGAGTTTGGTAAGCACGTCCACGTTGTCTGGTTCGAGGTTACACATATTCGGTTCAAATATTTGATAGATTAGATAGGTATGTGATGAGGGTCTGTGGTCCATGGGTCTATTTACTGTGCATGTGAGAGCATTGCATTAATTTCATTGAATGTAGCACCATCTACATTCAATATAGGTTTTACACATCTGGATCATATCACTTCCACGTGGACTGTAGAATGCATTTCATTTCTTGGAGAGTAAAATGCATCTCATTTCTTGAGTAGAATTTTATCTCCTTTCACCTATTTTTTTTAGGGGTATCAGTTTTGATCTTGACTTTCCTTTTTCTTATCATTATTTTCGAGAAATTCCCATTTTCCATTTGAGGATTCCCAGGTAGAACCCAAGCAAGGTGCCTACACAAGATCCATATGGGTTGAGAATCCAACATAGACTTATGGTAGACCTCTATACATTTACTACTGAATCACAACTCAATCTACCAAATTTGAAAGACCTAAAAGACAATACGAAAGGTTGGATCCATAATATATACGCACATGTCACGACCTTTTGGCACCATAAGTTCAATCCCTAGATCTCTGAATTTGTTATGTTATATTGTGAAATCTGAAACATAAATTCATGTACCTTAAACATTGCTTCCCGGTCTTTTTACCCTTTAACAATAATGTTGTGAGCACTGGGTGCACATCGTGCAAACAACGTCGTCTTAAAATTAGCCAGCCTCTGAAGATTTTTTGACTTTGTGCAGATAAGCATTTTTCATAGACATTACTTTTGAGCATTTTTCTGAAATGTTATCCGACCCCTCTTTAATAATTCCCATTTTGATTTTATCTTGGACATGTTTTCCATTGTTAAATTTTCAGGATATAAAAGTGAATTAGAGAGTCTAAAGTCTCAAAAAGAGTAACTCTTAGAGACACTTCTTTCTTACTCCCCACTCGCTAGACTCCCTTGAAACTCTCCAGATTCCTCTGAAACTTGCCATATCATATTTTGAGTATTTTTTTTTTTTTTTTTTTCTCTTTGCCGAGTTTGAAAAGAGTCTAAAAAGAATCTTCCCAAAACACAGGCCAGCCAAGTCTTAAAAGTATCCGAGTCTAACAACATTGACCTACAGCATCTCATCCATATCTTCAGCTGTTCTAAAAGCTAAAACTATATGGCTGCATCATCCAACAATCCATATACAACTTTCTATACAGTAAATTAATTTGCAGATAGAGAGAAGTTTTTCACAGAATCTGTATGTTCAAACATTTATGCTGTTTTCTCATGGCAGAGTTTTGTCCTTAATCTCCATAGTATTGTGCACATTGTATATCTTGTGGCTTATCTTTCTGTTTTATCACGCCAACGTTTGTCATTTGGCTTTTTGATGGAAAAATAAACAATGTTTTTGCACTTATGTTTATCTCATGGCTTCCCCTGCTTCTTGTTCAATCCATTGTTAACAACAGTGTCTATCTTTATGGACAGATATTTGTGAATGCACCACGATGGTATATAACCTTCTTCACACTGATATATCCATTTCTAACACAAGAAGCTAAGAGCAAGTTTGTTGTCACCCGTCCTGCCAGAGTGACAGAGACCTTGTTCAAGTAATACATTGTTAATACGCATGCATTACAGTAGAAAAGTTGATTTCATTATAGTATCCTCAATTTTTTATTTGTCTAAGGGCTTGCACAGTCACATTCTATCTTAACTTAGATTTTATTCTTTCATAGGTACATTTCACCAGAGTATGTGCCAGTAGAATATGGAGGTTTGAGCAGAAAAAATGATACAGTATTCTCTACAGCTGATGGGGAAGTTTCAGACATATTCATCAAAGCAGGGTTAAAACAGATTATCGACATCCCAGCCACAGAGGTGCTCTTGTGTTGTATGTTTCTTTAATATTGAATGTGAAGCATTAAAAGGAATATATCTCTCACACAAAATAAGGATAGAAAACAGATACATCTAAATACTCAGAGATAATACAAGAGTCAAAGTGTCACATATTTTTGAATCTTAAATTCTTTCTGCAACTCCAAGACTGGTTTTTACATTGAGTTTGTGTAGAAATCAAAGTGTTATAATTATTTCCTTTTAGAAATCAGCTTGCTCTGTACTTCCTGTGGTTAGGGTTTATCATCTATGCATTGTTTTCTTCCCTTGACCTCAGCAATTCCCCATGCTGAACTACGATTTCAAAGTAAGAGTGCAATAGTGCCTTAGTTGACAGATGTATTCACTCACGAGCTTCTTCAGTTTATTTATTGTTCCCTTGTTGAACTCACAGGTTGGATCCACAATAGTTTGGGATATAACAGTTTTGGGCTGGGAAGTGACCTATGGAGAAGAGTTTGTCCCTAATACAGAAGGCAGATACACAATTATGATATCGAAAATGAATACAATGGCTTCTGATGAAAAGCCATTACGTAACTCTTTCAAAATTCATGAGCTGGGTAAAGTGATATTGACAATTGAGAATACTTCATCAAAGAAGAAGAGAGTTGTTTACCGAGCCAAAATCAAGAGTGATTAGTAGCAAAAGCCATGAAGTTGTTTCTGTTACTTCGTTTCTTCTATCCCCTGGGAAGAAATGCCAGCCTGTGATGAAGATACCACATTTCAGATTTGTTAATGTGCATAGACATCTTATGATTATTGTCATCTTGTCCTGTTTGGAGTTTGTTTTTGTAGTGTAATTGATTTTTCGTAATTTCATGCCAAATTTAGAAGCATATGAGTCTTCATTTGTCCAAAATAAGTGTTGGAGTTTGATCTCTGTACACCTACAAGATATGTAAAAATGACGGTTATTTAGGAGAGCTGTATGACGATCATCATCATCATCAGTCAAGCAGGTTGGTCATGTAAATTGTCTGTACACTGCATCCATTTTCAATTTGCTATTAGCAATCTGTGCAGGGGATATGATAGGGATCTCATTTTGTCAGGTCATGTAATTCTTTTACCTCCATTGCTTACCGGTTTTGTTACATCATTCCATTGAAATGATCTGCCTTGAATTTTAAAATCTGTCATCTCTTCTGTCTTGATGATTTTTCCAGGTGTCTGGCATAAAATGGCATAAACTAAAGAAAAATAAAGGATGAGATCACGATTCAGATTAGATGCTAATTTGACGGGAACTGAACTGTGGGCTATAACACTATATCCGACACAACGCTTTGTTGTTAAATGTTTCAAATTGCAGGTTATCACTTAATATCTGCCAGATTGTACTCAAATCATTAATTCTTGTCTCAAACTTTTGAGGTCTAGGGCTGGGGTGTTAAATATATCTCCCAAAAGAGAATACCCAAAAAACTAAAACCTTATTGGGATAAAGATCCGAGGTGTTGGTTTTAATAGCGTGTAACAAACACATGCAAAGAGATATGAAGCAAAAACACGGGGATGATGAAATCTCCAAACAGGAAATCTATTAAATTAAACCATTCATTCTCGTGACTTTAGTGTATAACTAGTCTCTTATATAACTATAGATGATCATAACAATTTATTTAGTCATTCCATTCAAGCCAATAACTGTTGATCCCTAACAACATTTCTTGCAGCACAAGTAGGAATTATTGACTAACTTGAGTGGTCAATTGGTCATCGAAGAGCATAACAGATATGTCAGATGGCCATGCTTTTTTTCCTAGGGAAAAAATCGTAACTTTTCATTAACTTATAAAAATATTACATTTGACTGATGCATCATCATGCATTCTGATAATGTGTGTGTTAAAAAACAAAACTATATAGATCAGACCTATGTAAAGCCCATCATCAATCAGGCTGAGGCAATATATAGAGGGCATATATGTCCAGAAATATAAAAGCAGTTACATATCATATATTAGTCACTATCATGGTCTTCAGGCATCATTAAGCAAAAAATTATGTCACTATCATGGTCTTAAGACATCAAAAAGCAAAAATATAGAGCAAATGTATCAAGTCTGTTAGTTACTGTGCTTGTTGGATCCATCTATGAAGGCCGGTGATAGTACTCCTGTGCATCCTCCCCTATCTGTTCATTGGTTTCCATATGCCAAGAGTATGTTCAGCACTAGCTTTAGATAAGGCATCATGTTGGAGCAAACAATGCGCAACGGAAATTTAAAAAAAAGCATACACAGCACAAACAAAATCATAAAAACATAACACAAAGATTTAACGTGGTTCACCCAACCAATCTGGGCTACATCCACCAAACAGAGGCATCGGCAATCTTATTATTCAACAGGAGATTACAACAATTTAATTCTTCACACCTACTCTCAGCTCACCCTATTTTCTACATACATCTCCTCTACGGGCTTACATTTCCTTTATAGCTGGAGTATAAAACTGAATCATAAATTCTCTCACAACAAATATAGGATGCATTAACTCCTCCTCAAGAATAATGGAGCTAATATAGCAACTAATCCTATTGTTGTCACCTACATGAGATTTTTGCTAAATTAAATAAAACAGAAAATCTCAACAATCTCCACCTTGACAACAATTAGCCTGATACCCTGTTCATTTATTATTTTATCTTTTCTGCAAGCCAAGAGAAGCCAGACACCAATGTAGCTTCTCTAACAAAACTGGTTTCGTGAACATGTCTGCACAGTTTTCCTTTGTATGCACTTTTTCAAGAGAGACTCCCCTTTCAGTGATAACCTGTCTTACAAAATGGTACTTGATAGGTATATGCTTTGATTTACTATGATAGGCCAGATTCTTAGCCAAATGAATTGCACTTTGACTATCACAAAATAACTTGATGTTGTCCTGCAACTGGTGGGCTCCAGTATTGTAGCAATAATGCTACAACTCCTGGAGCTTCCTATCTCTAATTTTATCAACCCGGTAGTTCGTACAAACTTGGAAGCGACGGTGCTGTATGCACAAGTACTAGCTCTTGTCGCAGCTGTCACTTGGTCAGCTGACACAATTCCGCTAGGGCTCAAGCCAACTTCTATATGTTCTCAGAAGAAGTTTTCTAAATGATGGACGAAGGCTATCTCAACGGAAAGTAATCTACTTTGCAAAAATGAACTGAAAGCCAACCAAAGCATGGAAACCCTAGTAAACCCTAATCTGACTAGTTTAACCTCTATGGTGCAATAGTGAGAGTGCAAATGTCTACAACTGATGCCATTACTTCTAATGATGTGAAATGCATGAACTCAAACTACTTCTATGAAAAAGAACATTGTTTTTGTATTTTTGCTTAAGTGGATGGAGTGATTATGAATTTGTTTCTTATTAGGGTTTGACTGTGCAGGGGTAGTTCAAAGGGAAAGAAAGCTTGGGAAAGGTCAGGAGGGCTAGGAAAGGTTCCAGGGGATCCAAAACATCATTCCATAGAAGTCCACAACGTTCAGGTGCTCGGCAACCGAGTGTGCAGGGTTCTACAGGATGTTTGCAGGGGTTTCTACATGATGTTCAGAGATTTCTACAGGATGTTCTGAAAAGAGGATTTTGGAGCATGGATGGAGGGAAAAAGATGATGGAATGAGTATGGGGGTGAAATAGGGGTGTGAAGAGACCTAGGACTTGGAGGATGGAGTTGAGGAGAAGGTGTGGATGGCTGGACTTGTTCCAAGAAGACTGGAGTAATGTTGCACAAAAAGATGAGAATCATGGCAAAGTAAGCGAATGAGGTAAATGCAAGGTAAGGGTTCTGAGTGAAGGATGAAACAGGTCGGTTGGATGGGGTATGTGCAGGTAAGGAAGGGTAATAGGTACTCTGCAAGTGGTTTTCCAAACTGAACGAACACACACATATAAAACCTATGACCTAGTTACTTTAATCTAATCTGACCTAACAGCAAAAGGAAATGGATAGAAGTTTATTCGAAATGAAATACGTGAAATGACTCTACAACTAAGCAATCATAAACTGAAGCATGCAATCAAAACTGATATCAAGTTCGACCACTAAAAATCCAACACTATTAATTGCATGGTGAAGCAAAGAATGTGTTTTTGTGGGCAGCAAGGTTACATTGGTCCCAGCTCATGATTCCACTGAAGGGGAGGTGAGATCCAAAGTACTTGGTAGCCTTTTTCTGAATATATTCCCTGTGATTAACATATCAAGTAAATCTGAACATGAAAAGCTATTTTACTCATCAAAAAGACAAACTAAATAACAAAACAAAATAGCAGATTTTATTCTCAGAATGCAGCAAAACACATAAAGATAAACAAGGGAGGTACTGGGCGCTTGAGATGGGCCCAACCGCAAGAGCTATAGCCTCCCAAGAGAGATTTAGAGCTGGTGCAAAGCTGGATTCATCTTTATTAAACAAGAATGAAGAGTTACATCAAAACTGTCCACAAGGAGAGCTGAAAGCAAAGCTAATCCATGGCCTACAAATCGAATTACAAAATGACTAACTACTGGCTAACTACTAGCTACAAAATGACTACCAACTAGCTAACCAAATTGACTAACTAGCTAACCCCAAAATGACTAACTGAAATGAGGTCTTAAGCCCTCTTATTTATACAATTTGAGGACCCAACAGTCCTCCTAAAATTTAGGGACTTGGCTGCCCAAGACTTGTAGTTAACAGTAGTCCTACTTGACTTGCTTGGCTGCCCTTGTGCTCATTGATTTGGTGGCCTTTGAACTCCGAGCTGATGGTGGAGAATTCGAGGTAAGGGCCCATAAATGAGGGGGACACCTTCCTACAAATCCTCTAGCTTGTTCTCCCACGAATTTGGCTGCCAAGTGCTCATTAAGACCTTCAATTTTGTCTCCAAGTTGACCAAAAAGGCTACACAAAGCACCCATTAGACTTGTTGGCATAATGACTAACCAAATTCACTCTATTAACATAAAAATAATCAAAAACATACAATAAACTAATGAGAATGGTGGATTAAGTCGAATTAGGAGGTTGAATGAGCCCAAATAATTATCCATTTTTGGGGCTCATCATCACCCCCCTACTGAAAGTGTTGCTCATCCTCTGAGCAACCAATCTCTCTCCTTATCTTTGATGGCCTTGGTGGCTTCCCTGTGATGCCAAGCTTTTGAAGTGATGCCCTCTTCTCTGTCATGAAACCATGCTTCTTTGCTTCTTCCCACTGCCTGTTCCTTTTCCTAGTGAATTCTCAGCCTTGGTATGAGTGTGCAAGTATATTCAATCTGATGGCAGCAATAGTGGCGAAAGGAGATGAAACCAGTGGAGGATGGAAGAAAAGAGTGGTTGCATGTCTCCTCAACAGTCTTCAATCTTCAAATCCCTCTCCATAATTGATTCTAGCCTACCCAAAGGCTTCTACAGGATGTTTCTGGTAAAAATACAGAACTTCCTGTAGAAAGTTGAACCATGACTAAATTGTGTCCAAACCCTGAAAAGAATGAGTGTTCATAGAGGGGATGGATGTGCTTAGGGTGGCCAACACAGGTGCTGCCTCCTTAGCTAAAATCTCGGCCGATTTCTCCTTTTGCTGCCCTTTTTCCAAACTTCCTGTAGAAAGTCCTGTAGTGGTTGTTTTCTGTCTTCCTGTAGAAACAATCTTCACTGTTTTGGCCTGCTTGGCTGAGGGTGCCTTCTCCTTGACTGTGTTGTGGTTGCCTTGGGTGTGTCCCTACTTGCTTTGACATTTTTAGTCCTCTCTGCCCGTGTTTGAAACCATTTCTCCCTTGGTGTTTGTGCCTTCATCCTCCCACAGTTTTGGCCTCAACAGCTTGGCATTTCACTCATTCTTCTTGTTCCTTCTGTGGTGGTCTGTCTTGTGTTTCTTTTCCATGTCCTTCCACTGCTCCTCCTATTCTGCTTGTTTGAATTCTTATGCTTTTCCTGGCCTTAAAATACATGGATGCTTGCCTTTTTCTTTTTTCCTTTTTGTTTTGTAGGTGTGCTTAATGCAGCATGCACAACTGCTGCCTCCCTTGCCAACATTTCAGGGGATTTCTCTTTTTGTTGTTCTTTCCCTTCACTTCCTGTAGAAACCTCTATGCCTTCGTGTTTCTCTAACTGTTTTTTCAGCAGTGCATTTTCCTCCTGTAGCTGGGATTTTTTTAATGCTTCCAATGTGTCTCACCATGGCCAATTGTTCTCTTAATTCCTTTAGCTTGTCCTCCATGTGGTGTTGAGTGTTTTTTTCTAAATAAAATACTCAGGCGAGGAAGCAGGTAGAACTAAAAACAGAGGGATAACTGAATTGTGATCTTTTTCTAAAACCAAATAAGGAATTTCCCATGTGCTTCTCCTTACGAGATTACCTTGCAATATTTCCCTTTGTTTTAAACTGCTTTTATCCCGAAATTGACTCTCTGCTTTTTGAAAAAAAAACAAATTTTTTTGACAGAACAATGGATAAATAACACAGGTTCTTTTCAGAGAGTACGCAGATATGAAAATTCATTTCTTTTCACACAGGCTGGTTTCTATGGTTGCATATATTTTCTTTACAGTGGAATTTGAGAAAGAAGGCGACAAACTTTGAGTGCAGAGAAGGAAACAGAGAACTGTGTAGAACTCAGGGAAAATGTGCATGCATAATTTCAAACTTGACCCTTTTTCAATCCACTGCTGTGTTTTTAATCATTCAAATAAGTCATATGCAGATAGATTTCCCCAAGCCTACCTCATTTCAAGCTTGAATTTTGACAAAAATTTCAGGTTTTCATTCTGCAGAGCTGTTCTCTGCCTTTCCTGTAGACGCCTTCCTGTAGGCGGCTCTCGTTTCCTGTAGAACGAAACAGTGCTCCCTGTAGAATGTCGATAAGCCGAAGGGTTCTGAAAAATGGCCGAGAAAGATTGGTGGAGGATGAAAAGTTAATAGATTGTGGAAACTTCAGTTGACGATGTGGCAAGTGCAGATGACCAGCAGTTCGTGAGTTTCAGCTGAGCGCTCAGATTTCTGCGTGATTTTTGGAGTGAGGTGGCACATACGTGTGCTGGCTTATGCGACTGTTTTGCAATCATGAACTGCAGTGGTCACTATTTGTTCTCTGCTTGAAATCTCATCGATTCAGTTGCACTGGAGTTAGACTGCCCATACTGTCCGTTTTTTGACTTTCACGTGCATGGCTGACCCATGCATGCTGCGTGACTTGCTAGAGAACTGGACATCAAGTGAACCTTCCTAAATTCGTGGCTTAATTCCATCACTCCATTCGTTCATGCAATTCTTGAATTAGATTCATGCAATAGAGGAATAGGTTTTGTCACGTACCTGAAGCCAAACGGTTGATTGTGAAGCTTCTTGCTGCTGCATGCTCTGATTCTGCTGCTGCATGCTTGGATCCTTTGATTGCATGAGGCTTGGATAATGATTTTTGATTGCTTTTCCTTGTGCAGGTGTCCTCTGGCCAGATCTGAGCTGCATACAGTCGTTTCCACGTTCAACTCTGCCCGTTCAAGCTGCTGCTGCTGCATGGTCACAAAACCAGAACTTCTTTTTGCCATTTCTCCCAAACGGTAGATCGGATTGATTTGAAACTCGGTGAGCATGTTCCTATCATCATTATGCATCTCCCATAGCAAAATCGTGATTAATGGATGCACAGATTTCGAGAAAAATGGAAAATGGCTGAAGATTTCAAAGCTCAATTTCTCGGAAACCGTGCATCGGAATCGGCTGAAACTGCTTGTGTAGGTTACTATCACCCATGTGCATCTCCCCATGAAACAGTTTTTAAAACGGATGCACGGATATGGAGAAAATGAAAAAATGGCTGATGGTGATGGAGGTTGATTTCTTGGAAACCGTGCACCGGAATTGCATGAAACTGCTCAGCCATGTTTTCATCAACCTTTTACAATTCCCCATAAAACGGTTTGTCAAATGGAGGAATGGTTTTCAAGTTATGGCAAAAACAAATTCTGCTCTATGTGTTTTTGCTTCAAGGCACTTTGCATTTTGGTTGCATGGGATGACAAAATGAATTTTGGTTGTGATGCAGGTATAGGGATGATGGAGGAGGAGATGGAAGACTGCATGAGGACTTCTGAACCCTTGAGGAAGCTACCATGTTCGCCAAACCACTTTTTGAAATGCATGGCTAGTTTCCCACAATTTCTACAGGAAGTTCCTGTAGAAGCACAATGAGAAGCACAAGGGGGTGAAAAAATGATGAATGAAGGCAAGGGATGAACACACAAGTGCTTGTAGGCCTAATCAACAGATTCCCACCATCAAATTCACTTTTGAAATTGGATTTGGCTCGTCCAAAGGTTCTACAGGATGTTTCCTGTAGAAATACATAACTTCCTGTAGAAGGCAATAAAATTCCTTTGACCTTGATTTGAGTGCTCCTCCTGTCATGAAACGTCCTTCTTGCAACCTGCAATGTCACTGCTGCAACATGAAATTATTCAATGGAGATTAGCTTTTATTTTTCTCTTTTTTTTGAAAAACAACTAGGGCGCCTCATGGAGGTTTTCACCCTAATTGCCTGCCTTGGGCGCCTCCAAGGGAGGTTTTCACCCAAAGATCTTATTCTCTTTTCTCTTTTTTTCCAACCCATTGACCGCCTCATGGAGGTTTTCAATCAATGAGCCAATCTAAGGCGCCTCCAAGGAGGTTTTCACCTTAGATTTTTATTTTTCTCTTATTTTCATTTTTTTTTTTTTCTACCCTACCCTACTTGAAAAACAAAACCATTTTCAAGTATAAGAATACTTCCAATGGAGCCATGTGCACATCGAGATTAGAGAAAAAATGATGTGAAGGCTCGAAATGCATGCTTGGATAGGTATTCAGATCTCAGAGGCCAAATGATCTGACTTTGAAGGGATCAAACATAACTGAGGAAGAGAGTACTGCTGCAACTTAGTGACTGTCTGGAACCATGTCTCAATATAGCTTTGATATCCTTGGTTCTTTTGCTGATCTGGATCATGTTTCATGTCACCTTGTAACATGACCTTCTCATCTTCCTCTTTTTGCTGATCTTTCTCTTGAATACATGGGAGATTTGATGGTAACCATGAGGAGGTTTTCTCGATCTCTGATTCTGATCCCTTCTCTTCATCAAGTGCAGCCCATGGTTCTTTGATCTCCTCTTTTGAATCTTCTTTTGCTGGATGTGATCCTTCAATGCTTGCAATATAGTCTCTGCTTTGCAACACTCTTCCTGAGCTATGGTGAAGATCATTGAGCTCAAGAGGAGTCATTTGGATATGTTGTGCCTCAGCTTTGCATTTGGGTTGAGCTACTCCATTGTATGGCTTTGGAAATGGTACGGGTAGCTGAGTGGAGGTGTGTGATTGAGATGGAGATGGATGGCATTGTGGTTGGGTAGGCGTTTGGGGTTGCCTTGGTGGAGGAGGAGGCGATGGTTGTGGATGAGCAGGTGGTGGAGGAAAATGAGCGGGATGAGAGTTGTATTGGGGGCTCCACTCCTGATAAGGTGCATTCCACCGAGGCTGTGGCTGAGCATAAGAGTGAAATGAATGAGCAACTGGTTGGGCATAATATGGATTTGGGAAGGAACAAGGAGGAGGTGTGAACAAAGAAGGATGAGCAGGGGGACCCCAAGAAGGCATGAAAGTGGCTTGATAGGGGTCATAATAGGTCTCGGATGTCCCTTGTAGTTCCTGCTGGTAAGATCTAGGTCCATGCGGCCTCCTTTGGTTCATATAATAGAGTGATTCAGTGGCTTCTTTGGTTCTCTGATATGCAACTTTAATTCCGGGCAAGGAAGGGCACTGATCTGTAGGATGGTATTCTTCACAGATGAAACACACTTCTAGGGGGTGCATTGGACATTCGTTCCTAGGATGCTTTCTAGTGCATCTAGGACAAAAAATGACCAAAGCTCTCTTGGCCTCCTCTTGCTTCTGTTGGATCCGCAAGGTATCCAGTTGCATGGCAAGAAACTGCCTCATATCACTCTTGAAATCTTTGATCTGATTTTCAAATTCATCTTTGGACAAGATGTTGCTCCCAACATTTCTGCTTGTAGCCATTCGCTTAGAGGAATGTTTTCTTCTTCTTCTCCCCTAGAGGTTCTTTAAATATGCCTTGATGTCCACCCAGGGGTTCTTTAATCATAGCCATCGAAGAAGAGAGAACGTTGGCTGTGTGAAGCAGTGGGGGTGTTGTGCAATCATTTTTCTAACTTATCTCTACTCCTACAAGACATGAAATGAAATCTTTTTGGTTGATTTTTTCTTTTTTCTACTTCTACATGCAAAACTGAAATAGATTGAACTGCAACTAACTATCTTGCTAAAATGAAAATGCGGAATTGAAATGAAAGCAGGAAAGGACTAATCTATTTTGCTCAAATGAAATTGCAGGAATGAAATGCTAGGCTACGCTTGCGGAATTGAAATGCTAATCTACGCTTGCAGAAATGAAATTGCAGAATTGAAATGCTAATCTATGAAAGCGAGAAATGCTAATCTATGAAAGCGGGAAATACTAATCTACTTTTGCAGAAACGAAATTGCATAATGGAAATGAAATAAACTACTTAGCAGAAGGTTGTAGTAGAAAGTAGAAGAAAAACGACAATCACTAATACTCTGACGCTTCCCCGGCAACGGCGCCAAAAAAGATGGTGGGCTCCAGTATTGTAGCAATAATGCTACAACTCCTGGAGCTTCCTATCTCTAATTTTATCAACTCGGTAGTTCGTACAAACTTGGAAGCGACGGTGCTGTATGCACAAGTACTAGCTCTTGTCGCAGCTGTCACTTGGTCAGCTGGCACAAGTCCGCTAGGGCTCAAGCCAACTTCTATATGTTCTCAGAAGAAGCTTTCTAAATGATGGACGAAGGCTATCTCAACGGAAAGTAATCTACTTTGCAAAAATGAACTGAAAGCCAACCAAAGCATGGAAACCCTAGTAAACCCTAATCTGACTAGTTTAACCTCTATGGTGCAATAGTGAGAGTGCAAATGTCTACAACTGATGCCATTACTTCTAATGATGTGAAATGCATGAACTCAAACTACTTCTATGAAAAAGAACATTGTTTTTGTATTTTTGCTTAAGTGGATGGAGTGATTATGAATTTGTTTCTTATTAGGGTTTGACTGTGCAGGGGTAGTTGGAAGGGAAAGAAAGCTTGGGAAAGGTTAGGAGGGCTAGGAAAGGTTCCAGGGGATCCAAAACATCATTCCATAGAAGTCCACAACGTTCAGGTGCTCGGCAACCGAGTGTGCAGGGTTCTACAGGATGTCTGCAGGGGTTTCTACAAGATGTTCAGAGATTTCTACAGGATGTTCTGAAAAGAGGATTTTGGAGCATGGATGGAGGGAAAAAGATGATGGAATGAGTATGGGGGTGAAATAGGGGTGTGAAGAGGCCTAGGACTTGGAGGATGGAGTTGAGGAGAAGGTGTGGAGGGCTGGACTTGTTCCAAGAAGACTGGAGTAATGTTGCACAAAAAGATGAGAATCATGGAAAAGTAAGCGAATGAGGTAAATGCAAGGTAAGGGTTCTGAGTGAAGGATGAAACAGGTCGGTTGGATGGGGTATGTGCAGGTAAGGAAGGGTAATAGGTACTCTGCAAGTGGTTTTCCAAACTGAACGAACACACACATATAAAACCTATGACCTAGTTACTTTAATCTAATCTGACCTAACAGAAAAAGGAAATGGATAGAAGTTTATTCGAAATGAAATGCGTGAAATGACTCTACAACTAAGCAATCATAAACTGAAGCATCCAATCAAAACTGATATCAAGTTCGACCACTAAAAATCCAACACTATTAATTGCATGGTGAAGCAAAGAATGTGTTTTTGTGGGCAGCAAGGTTACATTGGTCCCAGCTCATGATTCCACTGAAGGGGAGGTGAGATCCAAAGTACTTGGTAGCCTTTTTCTGAATATATTCCCTGTGATTAACATATCAAGTAAATCTGAACATGAAAAACTATTTTACTCATCAAAAAGACAAACTAAATAACAAAACAAAATAGCAGATTTTATTCTCAGAATGCAGCAAAACACATAAAGATAAACAAGGGAGGTACTGGGCGCTTGAGATGGGCCCAACCGCAAGAGCTATAGCCTCCCAAGAGAGATTTAGAGCTGGTGCAAAGCTGGATTCATCTTTATTAAACAAGAATGAAGAGTTACATCAAAACTGTCCACAAGGAGAGCTTGAGAATGAGCTGAAAGCAAAGCTAATCCATGGCCTACAAATCGAATTACAAAATGACTAACTACTGGCTAACTACTAGCTACAAAATGACTACCAACTAGCTAACCAAATTGACTAACTAGCTAACCCCAAAATGACTAACTGAAATGAGGTCTTAAGCCCTCTTATTTATACAATTTGAGGACCCAACAGTCCTCCTAAAATTTAGGGACTTGGCTGCCCAAGACTTGTAGTTAACAACAGTCCTACTTGACTTGCTTGGCTGCCCTTGTGCTCATTGATTTGGTGGCCTTTGAACTCCAAGCTGATGGTGGAGAATTCGAGGTAAGGGCCCATAAATGAGGGGGACACCTTCCTACAAATCCTCTAGCTTGTTCTCCCACGAATTTGGCTACCAAGTGCTCATTAAGACCTTCAATTTTGTCTCCAAGTTGACCAAAAAGGCTACACAAAGCACCCATTAGACTTGTTGGCATAATGACTAACCAAATTCACTCTATTAACATAAAAATAATAAAAAACATGCAATAAACTAATGAGAATGGTGGATTAAGTCGAATTAGGAGGTTGAATGAGCCCAAATAATTATCCATTTTTGGGGCTCATCAGCAACCTACCAAACTCACCAAACAAACCTTTCAACCAAACCGCTTCTTTTCAAGCATGTGAAGCAGCTATGTATTCTGCTTCAGTAGTGGATAAAGCAACAATGTTCTGTAGCTTTGACATCCAGCTAATAGCTCCACCTGCAAGAGTAAAGACATATCCTGAAGTTGACCTTCTCTTATCCAAATTGCCTGCAAAATCGGAATCAACATATCCGCAAAAAAATTCACTACTCCTGTTATAAGTGATACAATAATCACTTGTGCCTCTCAAATACTGAAGCACCCATTTCACCGCTGACCAGTGTTCTTTTCCTGGATTTGCCATATACCTGTTGACAACCCCAACTGCATGTGAAATATCTGGTCGAGTACAAACCATCGCATACATTAAACAACCTACTACATTGGCATATGGAATTCGAGACATATATTCCTTTTCTTCATTTGTATTAGGACATAAACTAGAAGAAAGTTTAAAATGGGAAGGTAAAGGGACTGCAACAGGCTTCACATTGTTCATACCAAACCTCAAGAGTATCTTCTCAATATACTTCTGTTGTGATAGCCACAGCTTACCATTGCTCCTATCTCTGAAAATCTCCATGCCCAAAATTTGTCTTGCTGCTCCTAGATCTTTCATATCAAATGTCCTAGCCATCTAAGCCTTTAACCTGTTGATCTCTACTATGCTTTTGCTTGCTAAAAGCATATCGTCAACATACAACACTAAGATAATGAACATGCCATTACTTAATTTCTTAAAGTAAACACAATGATCATATTCACTTCTTATATAATTTTGACTCATCATGAAAGAATCAAATTTCTTGTACCATTATCGAGGCGACTGCTTCAGACCATACAATGATTTCTTGAGCCTGCAGACAAATTTCTTGTTGCGATTTTGAACAAACCCTTCCGGTTGTTTCATGTAAATCTCCTCATCTAAATCTCCATGTAAAAATGCAGTTTTAACATCTAGTTGCTGTAATTCTAAATCAAGTAAAGCAACTAATGCTAATACAATTCGAATTGAAACAATTTTTACAACTGGTGAAAATATCTCATGAAAATCAATGCCTGCTTTCTGAGAAAAACCTTTTGCGACCAGCCTTGCTTTGTACCTGTCCTCTGTATCATCAACACCTCTTTTCAATTTGTAAACCCATTTACATCCCACAGTTTTTCTGTCTTTAGGAAGTTCTACCAGATCCCATGTGCCATTCTTTTCTAATGCCATCATCTCGTCCTTCATAGCTTCTTTCCACTTGTTAGATAATCTTCGGCAAAATCACATAATCAATCTTTTGTCGACGCGTTTCGAACCAACCAGTGTGGTTCTTTCCACTTTTCACTTTTAGAACCTTCTACAGCTTCCTGATAGCACAAAGGTTCATCATCGTTAGCGGTTAAAGCAACTGAAGTAACATAATCATCATACCTTTTAGGAGGGCGTTTAATTCTCGTGGACCTCCTTAAAGATGTTTCTAGTACTTCCACAATTTGTTGATTATTATCTGTAGGAACTTCTTCATGATCTGCATATGAAACATGTTCATGATCTACATCTGAAACTTGTTCATGATCTGCATCTGAAACCTGTTCATGACTTACATCTGAACCATGTTCATCTTGATTATCATCAGTATATGAACTAGTTTCAAACTAAATGTGTTGAGGCTTAAATACATTATCCTATTTCAATTTATCATCTACATCTGGATTTTCAAGTGAGGATTCATTAAATTTAACATCTCTGTTAATGATGATCTTGTGAGTAGTAGGATCCCACAATCTATATCCCTTAGTCCCATCACCATATCCAACAAAGATACACATTTTTTATTTAGGATCTAATTTAGAACGCTAATATTTCGGAACTAAAGCATATGCATCACAACCAAAACTTTCAGTTTAGAATAATCACAAGGATGACCTTTCCATACCGCTTGAAGAATTTTGCATCCTATTGCAGTTGATGGTGATCGATATATCAAATAGCAAGCTGTAGCAACCGCTTCTGTCCACAATTCCTTCTGCAAATTGGCATTACTCAGCATACTTCTTGCTCTCTCTAAAAGAGTCTTGTTCATGCGTTCAACAACTCCATTTTGCTGAGAAGTATATACAATGGTTTTATGTCTTTAGATCCCAGCATCCTTGCAATAATTATCAAATTCCTTTGAAGTAAACTCACCTCCATTGTCAGTTCTTAAACATTTAATGGTTCTTCCAGTGATGTTTTCAACTAATGCTCTAAACTGTTTGAAAACTGTAAACACATCAGACTTCTTCTTTAACATGTAGACCCACACTTTTCTAGAGAAATCATCAATAAAAGATACAAAATATGACGAACCTCCATATGAGGTTGTAGGAGACGGACCCCAAACATCAGAATGGATATAATCAAGGATTCCCTTACTAGTATGTTTTCATGTTTTAAACTTCTGCTTGCTTTGTTTCACAAACAGACAATGTTTGTAGAAATCTAACTTATCAGACTTTAAATTAGGAAGTAACTTACGATCAGATAAAATCTTTAAACCTCTTTCGCTCATATGGCCCAACCTTTGATGCCATAAACGAATAGAATTACTGTCGTTTTTAGGCACTGTAGAAACATGATCTGACTCCGTTCTTCCTTCTAACTGAAAAAGATTTCCAACCTTCTTTGCTTTTATTACTAGTAAAATTCCTTTATAAATTTTCATTACTCCACCTTGAATAAAAGTTTTATATCCATTAGTGTCTAGTACGCCTAATGAAATGAGGTTTTTTCTTAGTTCAGATACATGTCTTACATCAGTTAGAATTTTATTTGTCCCATCAAACATTTTCAGTTGGATGCTTCCAATTCCCACAATGTTACATGTGACATCATTTCCCATGTAAACTACTCCATCATTTACTGATTTATAAGTTTTAAACCATTCTCTATGAATGCACATGTGATTTGATGCACCAGAATCTAATAGCCAATGTTGATCATGATTAGACAAATCAACTGATAACACTTCATCATTCATACCTGTCTTGGATGTCAAACTTGTATCTGTCGTGTTTGCTTCTTTCTTCTCTGTTGAAGAGTCTTCTTTGGATGCTTGTTGTCTCTTCCAACAGTCCTTCTTCAAATGTCCTGATTTTCCACAAAACCAGCACTTTACCTTACTCTTCTTCCCTTTCGATTTTGAACGCGACTCGTTGTGCTTACTGAAGCGTCTTTCTTTAGAACGACCTCTGACCATCATTGCTTCTGATGTAGAGGTTTCTGAATTTGATCTTTTCCTTGTATCTTCGGACAACAAAGCTCCAACAACATCATCGAATTCAAGGGTTTCTGATATACTAAGACTTATAGAAGTAACAAAATGATCCCATGACTCGGGCAACGAGCATAATAAAGTTATAGCTTTATTTTCTTATTCAAATGTTACTTCTATACTTTCTAATTGCACCAGGGGAGTATTAAAGACATTCAAATGATCAGTAATAGCTGTATCTTCCTTCATGCGCAAACTGTACAATTTTCGCTTCAGAAGAATCCTATTGGTTAAGGATTTTGTCATGTACAACTTCTCAAGCTTTGTCCACAAACCAGCAGCAGTTTTCTCTGACACGATGTTAAACAAAACATCATCCGCCAAACACAGTCGAATACCGCTCAGAGCTCTTCCATCCAATTCGCTCCATTCATCATCTGTCATGGTGTAAGGCTGTTTGGATTTTCCCAACAACGCCTTCGCCACGCCTTGTTGCACAAGTAGATCATGCATCTGCACTTTCTAAATCTCGAAGTTGTTTTTGCCATTGGACTTATCGATCTCAAAACGAGCACTTTGAGTTTTTGCCATGTTGTAACAAACAAAAAACAGTCTCCAATTCCAACTTTTAATAAATGAAGTTGTTATTTAACAAATGCCTTTACCTTATACTAAAATGCCTCTGCCGTACCATGTCATTATAATTTCAAAAAACAAAAAATTGCAGTTTTACCAGAGGGAAAAATGCCTGGCGCTCCTCGACTGCGGAATACCCGCGCCGTGCCAGCCCTTCTTTAGCTCGAAAATTGGCGCAACTGTTCGTGCCAAAACCGCGCCAACAAAAAAGCTCCTTCCGCAGCATCTCTGTCACACGTACTAGCTCCACAACATGCTCCGATACCAATTGTTGGAGTAAACAATGCGCATCAGAAATTAAAAAAAAAAAACATACACATCACATACAAAATCATAAAAACATAACACAAAGATTTAACGTGGTTCACCCAACCAATCTGGCCTACATCCACCAAACAAAGGCATCGACAATCTTATTATTCAACAGGAGATTACAACAATTTAATTCTTCACACCCTACTCTCAGCTCACCCTATTTTCTATATACATCTCTTCTACGGGCTTACATTTCCTTTATAGCTGGAGTATAAAACTGAATCATAAATTCTCTCACAACAAATATAGGATGCATTAACTCCTTCTCAAAAATAATGGAGCTAATATAGCAACTAATCCTATTGTTATCACCTACATGAGATTTTTACTAAATTAAATAAAACAGAAAATCTCAACACATCTTGTATATATGACAATAAATTTGATAAAAAAAAGTTTTAGATGAAGAGGCTCCCAGTGACAGATGGCCATGTTACTATTGAAAAGCCTGCTGAGTGATCGTTGAATTGATTAATTTTCCCTGTGATCAAGTAGTGTATTGTCAAGATTACGTGACTGGAAAGAATGGAATGCTAAGTGTCGAAACAATTTTATGTATTCTGTATTTAATGTTCTCCCTCTCCCTCTGTGTTATTAATATTGTTTGATGGCATCGTATCTGAAGTCTATTCCTTCAGCTTCGTGGGTAGCTTACTTGTAAGCTGTTTTTTTTTTCTGTTCAACCTGAGGTTGTATTGTCATGAAATGTTAGCAATCTGCTCTTATGTCGCAACTACTTAGCTGTCCGTCCGAACTGTATTAAAGTTCAGCGAATACACTGTGCACTCACTTCTGTTTCATTGGATTTCAGAGCACATATGCACAATAGAGAGCACAAGAGAAATTTGGTCTTCATGTTCACTTCATTTTGCATTGCATAGTTACGCAGACTTGTATACAAATTTGTCTGTCTACAAGGACAAACCTCCAGCGAAAACTAGATACCCATTGAAATAGGAATTGCAGAGTCTAACACACCCCTCTCAATGGCCGTTTTTCCTCTTTACACCAACTAAACCTATCGTCGTTTAATGCATTTGTGAAATGTACGCTCGCTAATCTTCTGTTGTGCAACATAACACTTCCTCTCTGTTCTCCAACATAGCACTTCCTCCTGCAACGTTCCTATAGGGACATGACACTTCAATCTAATCCGAATCATCTTGGCTGTGGACTTCACTGGAGCACCTTTGCCAGCCTTAAAAATGCTACAACATAGGGTTGTCCGTGACCTTCGAAATGTGAGGAAAGATGCTTAAGGTCTCATAAAATCAATAAATTATTTTCTTAAATTAAATTATTTTCATACAGATGAGTGCATTTATTTGGTATATGGGATTTTTGGTTTGTGATGAAACTCTAAGAATAGGTTTTTTCATTTTTTTTGGAGTCTCTCTTTTTGTTAAGCCATAAATTTTTGGAATATTTAATTTAGGGTTGTTCGATATATTTTGGGTATTAGAAAATATTTAATTTAGGGTTGTTTGATATATTCTTGGTATTAGAAAATTAATTGTTAGGTCTTCTTGTTAAGTCATAATTTTTTGGAATATTTAGTTTAGAGTGGTTGGATATATTCTTGTGTTATAAAACTAATTCAATTTTAAGTCTCCATATTATTCCAACAAATTACCAATTCATTATAATAAATAAAAAATTAAAAAAAAAAATAACTAAAGCATTTCATATAAACCACCCAACTACTATTCCGTTTTTACATAAACTTAATAATAATAATAATGAAAATAAATTTAACTAACCTCTTACAGTATATCTAATTAAATTGTTTTTTATCCCATCTATAATAAACTCCTCTATATATAAAATAGAATTAACATATCATTATAAGTAAATAAAAAATGTAGATATAACTACACATAAAAGCAATATAGAAAATGTATTTTATTTTATTTTAAAGTCATCCACTATCTCATTGTAGAGTCGAGAGCAAGAAAATATTACTTTACCTTTTATAATTACTCAATTATTAATTTATGATTAAATCACTTTATTATAATTAATTTTTATTAGATAAGTATTAATTATAATTATAATATTTAATATTTATTTATAAATTAATTTTTTATTAGATATGTCTTAATTATAATTATTTGATAAATGTTTGTAATATCTTTATTAATGTAAATATTTATTTTACTGCAATTAAATAAATTGTTACTATTTTTAAATTATAAATTATTTTTGAATTTAGTTATGGAAAGATGAATTTTGCAGTTATTAGTAAATACTGTTTTTACTGGTTAATTAGTTATGAGTGACAATTATCTATCCCAAAACTAAATTCTAAAGAATTTTTACTCAAGAGATCAAAAGGATAAGGGTATGTGTTAACAAGTTTTTACTTAAGAGATCAAGAGGATAGGCGTATGTGCTGAGAGATCAAACAATTTGTTATATATAGCTACGTCTGGTTAAGACCAAATAGCTAGAAAAATAAGGTCTCTGGGGAGAGAATAATTTCCTGGAATCAGGAATAGCACAGGAGAAGATTTACTGGAATAGTAATCTCACGACAGGGAGGAAAAAAATAAAGTGCATGTCTTTTAATTGACCAAACTCTGGAACAACGTATTGAAACAAGTGAAAATCTTCTTGTGTTAGGAGTAGAAGTTATTTTCTGAGTTTAAAAGAAGTATCAGTAGATTATTTTGTATATTTAAGAATATGGATTTCTTTCCTTAAGTATTCCATGAATAATAAGTGTACGAGTAGAATGATAAACAAAAAACAAAAGGGAACTACCTTATACTCAAAAATGAAATTACAATGAGAATGCTATGAAAAGATAGCGAATACTTAAATAGTACACGGAAAGAAAAACTGAAAATGGATATAAGATCAGTAGCAAGTTATTTTGGAGAATTTGGTATCTACGGATAAATACTAATTCCCTAGATAAGTAGCCATATCTAGAACAACAGTTTAAAGTATTTTATTCTTTTCCTATAAGCAATAGATAAGATGAGAAGATGTGAAGACCTACCTGTAGTTCCACTTTCCTCTCATCTCCTTTGAATTGATCCTGTCGCTCCTTCCCGTACTTAATACGCTTGAGAAGTACCTATAAACACAAACATAAAACAAAGAATCGATCAAAGAAAAAGATCTATTGAATATAAGTGAATGGAATCAGATACATTTCACATATATAAGCATTATAAGACAATACAAACATATGGGAGAAAGGTTCAAATACTTTATTGAATAGAAGAAGGAATTACAACCATTGTGTTTGATTCAAAGTCATTCCTCCAGCTTGGATCCCATCCACATCACATCAAAAGCATGACAAACTTGTAGCATTACAATACTTGCTTCAAAGCCAATTCTCATAGCAACATTATCTCCTTACAATTCAACATAATCCAGCCCCTGATCACTTAGATGATTGGTCAATTTATAGGGAGATGAAGTAGGTTTTGTCATAAATGGTGGTATTAAATGGCCTTCCATACTTAGAATTAGTTCCATGGAGGAAGGGATGAGAGGATAGGATACATCTTAACTCATTCCTCAACCATTTTCGAGCTCATAGGAATTGATAAGTGAGGGAACCTTCTAGATGACTCCAAGAGATAAGAATATTCCCCAAACCCTATGTGAATTTCACTCAAACTCGCCCAGCGTAGGTGAAAGGAAGCCTAAGTGCTCTGCACAGCATCCTGGCATGGACTTAACTGCTATGCAGTGCACCCTTACATGGGCCTACGCTGGTCCCTCTAGAGGCCATTTCTGGATGTCTTCAAGTCATGAAACTGTCTGGGAAGGAGGCATTCAAAGGGGTGACTTGTTTAGGGCATGTAACAACTAAAATAAGGGTTTGATGAGCCCTAAAACACTAATATGGATGATGGGAGTGATGTGCCCAAATGGATCTATAATAGCTGCCCCCTAAAGCATGAAGTCAGAAAAATGCAAATGTCAAATGAAATGCTTTACGATGTGATGAGGAGGTTTCGAAGTGGAAGGTGACCTGCATCAATTACAATACATATATCATGATATTTTGATTTTTACATGAATCGCTGAGGGAAGGCATACCCATGCTCAGCTTATAAACTTTCATTACATGTACATAAACAGTCATCTACAGATATAGACCCATGATCGGAATGACCATCAATGTAAAGCCATTGTACATATGATTTAGTACTCCTGAAATCGCAGCCCGGATGGATGAAACTAGATTCGGGGTCTTCTATCTCGTTCAATCATTTGCTCAAGTATGAGTCTAACCATGTGAATATGTGATCTGAAGTCGAACATGGGAAGACACCGTCTGATTACCAGCCAATGATGTAAGTTGTTAACAAACACGAGAGAAATCATCGATAATGATAATGATCCTCAAGGTACTGCAGTACATTCTGCATGGTGTGAATGGATGATTTGATGTCGAATACCATATAAAGTCTTTCAGTCGAAGTCCATTGATGTTAACCTATCGCCGAAAGCGAGAAACCTGTCATCGACCTATGCAAGCCTCAAGGTATTGGAAGGGTGTTTCTAAGTCAACTCCTTGGATAATGTGTTGATGTCGACAAGAAGCGACTCATCGCAGGAGGGCCTTGATGTATCCCACATCAATGACACGAAACGAGTGTAATGATTTTGGAGATGGAATTTAACTGACAACACAAGGTTCGGGAATGACGGTCACGAAAATGAAGTTTTATGATATTACAAAGGATGAATTTTGATTGAATGACTTCTCTTGAACATGTTGGCGACACTGAAATGAATTGGTAGCATTGACCCAAAACAAAGTGATGGATGGTATGATAGACCAACGGTGTGATAACCATCAAGCTAATAACCCAACCCAAATAGTCACGATGATGGAGTGAAAGTGTCATGTTCAAGAGCGACCTGCTACCATAAAGTGGTTTTCCCCTTTTTCCCATTTTCCCCAGTCATTGCTGACCAGTAGCCCTTTATTCTTATCAAGCTTGAGGAGGATAACATATGCTTGTTGTATAATTCCACCCTTCAAGTGAGTCCATCACTATTTGATGTTTTAACGAGTCTAGCGAAGGTGAAACTCGGTCTTGTCTAGATGGACAAGTTTGTCGCTATTTGATGTTTTAATGAGTTTAACGACAAAGATAACTCAGTCCTTTTCATGTTTAGAGAGTTTGAAAAAGGACAAAAAGAAAACTCCACAAGTTATTTTTCGTGTATTTGTCTCTCAAGCCCAAAAAAGCGTAAAACAATACAAGAGAGAACCTATTGACCATGTTCAATCTACGTATTCCTTTTTCATAAGTAATCTATCTCAGTCTGGAAAAGGGTTAAACTTATATTGATTAGATGTCATTTCCAATCCGTTAATGAGCTGAAAAGGACAAGCGCTCGACAATATTTTCATATTTAGAGAGTCTGGAAAGAGCTTAAAGAGGACTCCACTTTGAGGAACGAGTGGTGTCTAGGATAGCAACTGGTTCCGGTGATGTTGGAACTTCTCAAAGCATGTTGATTTATGTGAGGAGGCTGGCTAATAAGACCAATCATTGCAACTGTTCCTCAAAAAAGGGTAAAACAACCAAGTGAAAGCGTATGATCGGCCAAAGGGATGGTGGCGATGGGATGAAAACAACCAAGGCTCATCTGACGGAAAAGGCTGATAGAATGGCAATCATGAGGATTAAAATGGAGATGGGTTCATTTTTACACAAGCTTGAACCATAGGGAACTATGTTTGGATGCAGTTTCATGTTTACACAAGCTTGAAATGAAAAACTATGCTTGGATTCAGTTTCACTTTTACACATGCTTGAAACGAAAAACTACGCTTGGATTTAGTTTCATTTTTACACAAGCTTGAAACGAAGAACTATGCTAGAGATTGGTTTACATGCCCCTAGCATGATGAAAGGGAGAGTCTCTTGTAACCAGATGGAAGTCGCTGCGGTGAAGTAAGACAGTTATCCAACACCTTCCTGGCTTCATCCGGATAGGGACAAAGGTGAATGGTGTGATTCCCTTCACATAACCTATAGGGAAACTTAACTTTACACTAGGTGCATGCCCCCCAAGATTCATTACATTCACCTAAGTAAACTACTCGTGGTTATCAGGTGGATGGAATGAAGGTTCTTTTACGAGATCAAGTGAAAGCCTCAACTAGGATTTTACAAGACCTAATCAAAGACTCGACATGGAATTTTGCTCCAGGGGACCTTGTTTCATTTTTTAATGAGCTTGACACAAGACAAGGAACTCTGCTCAAATTCCTTGTTTCATTTTTTAATGAGCTTGACACAAGACAAGGAACTATGCTCATTGGAGCTATTTCATTTTTTAATGAGGTTGACACAGTAAAAGAACTATCCTCATATTCCTTGTTTCACTTTTTTAATGAGGTTGACACAAAACTAGGAAATATCTTCATATCCTTGGTTTCATTTTTTAACGAGGTTGACACAAGACAAGGAACTATCCTCATATCCTTTGTTTCATTTTTTAACGAGGTTGACACAAGACAAGGAACTCTCCTCATAGGAGCTATTTCATTTTTTAATGAGTTTGAAATAGTAAAAGAACTATACTCATATTCCTTGCTTCATTTTTTAACGAGGTTGACACAAGACAACGAACTGTCCTCGTATTCCTTGTTTCTTTTTTTTAACAAGGTTGACAAAAGACAAGGAACTATCCTCATAGGAGCTGTTTCATTTTTTAATGAGGTTGACACAGTAAAAGAACTATCCTCATCCTTTTTGTTTCACGACCCATGATAGGAGGTCATGCCTTCCAAGAAGCTCTCATCCGATGGGAGAAAAATGCTCTGGAAGGAGAGATCTAGTGCCAATGCCCCCAGTACATAATGTACAACATCACTGAATTGCTCATCAGTTGATGTAGCCATGGAACGAGTTGCCACATAATTAACCCATGGCGGGGATGATACCATTGGTACAAAAAGACCATTTAGAGAATATGGTTGACTGGAAGCTCCATATTTGGACCAGAAATGAAAGTTGGTCATCAATGACAATTATGTCTTCATGCGAGAAAAAATCACTCGAAAGAGTGTTGAAACAATAGGTCCCATGTCATAAACATAGTCGCACCCAAGAAGTAAATTCTAATCTAAAGGGCCTGGGACTACCATCACATTGAGATAAACGCGTTTTCCTCCCAAAGTAATAGGCAACTGAGGAAGGATCCCTAATGGTTGACTAGTTCCTCTGTTAAAAGCCAACAAATTCTGGGTAACTGGCACAAGCGGCGATGAACTGAGCACTTACCAAGCAGTGGAGGAAAGGATACTCACAGATGCACCTTCATCTATAATAGTGCCAGATACAATCATATTACAAACCTGTACTATGATCTAGAAAGGCACATAAGAGGGAAGACGACATCTTATTAGTCGATTCCAATCAAAGGAAGTGACCAGACTACTTGGAGGGGGTACCATAGAAACAGGAGTATTATCCCCTTGTGTTACAAGAATAGGTGGATTTTCCTCCTATCTTGATGGAACATGAGGGTTGCCCCCAAGCTCATTTGAATCTAAAGAAACGAAAAGAACCTGAGTGGTATGATGCTCACTCTCTATGGGAAAGGTACGATTAACTGAAGGTGAAATCAGGTCAACTGTTTCCTCAACCTGTTGATTTGGGTCAGGTATAAACTCATAGGATTCATTTTCAGAGAGAGTGGGTTTGACCGACGGTTGATTTTGGTCAATCAATTCATCAACTAGTGAAGGATTTAGGGAGAGTTTTTGTAACCAAATGGAAGCCTCTGCGGAGAAGCAGGATGGTTATCCAACAATTTTTTGGCTTCATCTAGATAGGGGCAAAGGTGAATGGGGTGATTCCCTTCACATAACCTACAGGGAAACTTAACTTTACCCTTCTTTCCATGAACTTTACTACCACTAGTTGATGGTGTGTCACCAACATGATCTCCAGAAGTTGATGACACAGGATGATGTGAACGAGAAGACCATTCTTCTAAGATCTGAGGAATACCAAAACAATTTCGAAGAAGATGGTCTCTCGCACAAAGTTTGCATGGATATCGAACTTTGTGAGGCTTGACAGATGGTTTCTCATCTGATGTTGCATTCACAACAATGGTTGCTTGGTTGCCCCTCTGCTAAATTTTCTTCTTCTTCTTCTTCTTCCCTTTCTTCTTCTTCTTAGCCACCTGGTAGTAGTGTCAATACTTTCACTAGGCGAAGAGTAAGAAGGGGAGGAAGAAAAAACTAAGGAAGAAGGCAAAGGGTCAACTTTAGGATCAACTAGAGGTTGATTTTGTCCAATTGGAGGAGTACTCGATTGCGAAGAAATCATGACATTATGAACTAAGGAGGTTGAAAACAACCATACTGGCAAGCCAATGCTAAATCCCAAAACAAAAAATCTAGCCATATATGGAGCACTAATATTTCCAAAAGGAGGAAAAGGACTAGGATTCCCATCAAAAGGAATTCCTTGATCGGTGGACTCTGGATTTGTCACCCTATGTTTCAACCTAAGATCAACTAAGGAGTGAGCATGGAGAATGTTATCCACAGTCAATTAATTTTATTTTAATCAAAGTAACATAACAAAACAAAAAGGGATAATCTAGGCAAAAGGTTTACTAAGAAACTGTGAACTGCAAAATACCTCCTGGCGAACCAAGAAGTACGGCCAGGCAATCTCCCCGAATGCTATGTTCGGTGTATCACAGTGTACAAGGCGGCCAACTCGGTTACCTAAGGATGGATAGCAACCTAGTGTTGTCCTCCCATATATACCCGAAGGTACGTGGAGGCCCAATCCGTATAAGCGCTATCTAATGTAAAACCGCACAGTGAGAGCATTCCCATATACTTTACATACTGTAACACCGCCCTATATACCTGAAGGAACGTGTACAAGCTACGATATACTCACGTATGTGGAATGAGGTATCACACTCGGGATGTACTGCAGAGAAGTTAGCGACAACTGCTTTGTTTTACGATGTTGGAACACGTCTCTAGCGTAGAACCACTAAATGTTTTTCGTTAGGTGACAATGCTCCATTAGGCAAATTCACATAAATTTTAAGTTGATATTCTTTAGAATTTTCCTTTCAAGGTTCACCACGTGATGTATGTTTGCAATTCCTAAAATGAAACTAATATGATAAGCATTATTTTCATTCAATTTAATAATGAAAACCTTAGCTAGTAGGGATAGAGCAATCAGATCTTTGACAAAGAGCAAAGAGCACATCTAGTGCAATTTCCCTAGCTATTCCTTTCAAGCATTTACAAACTACAATATGAACAATGAAAGTTTTTCTTTTTGATTTCCTTAATGTTATGATGAAAAAAAAGGAAACTAATGCACATACAATCAATCAATCTTTGATAAGAACGAAGACTTTTTACGACAGTTCTGTTTCGAAGGAAAAGAAGACTTTACGACACTTTCTTTCGAACAAAGATTAATCAATTATATTCTAATTTTGACAATAGACCGATAATGAAAAAGAAAACATTTAAGAAAAATTAATCAATCAAGTCAAAGTAGGGCTAGACAAAGAGAGAGAAACTTGTTCTCTGAGACATGACATTCATTGATCAATCAGCAAGCAAACAAACAGAGAAAAGTCAGCAAAGACACATTCCAAGGGTGGGAAACTGACCCTAGAAGGATCAGCGCAACCCTGAATGGGAGACAATGTGCTTCAGAGCACTGTCCCTAAGCCAAGGGTGCTTTGCAGTGCACTGTGTCCCTCACAAGCCTACGCTGGTGACAGTGAGCCATTTCAAAAGGCAATTTGACACAATTTTGACCAAATTTTCAATGCAGAAGAGCTGAAATACAATCAATGAACACAAGTAGGGTCTACAAGGATGTCCTAGGAGGTGGATAAGCTACTAAGAAAGGTGATCTATCCCCAGTATGGTCACCAATTTTTTTTGGAGAATTTAGTATCTACGGATAAATACTAATTCCCTAGATAAGTAGCCATATCTAGAACAACAGTTTAAAGTATTTTAGTCTTTTCCTATAAGCAATAGATAAGATGAGAAGATGAGAAGACCTACCTGTAGTTTTGCTTTCCTCTTGTCTCCTTTGAATCGATCTTGTCACTCCTTCCCGTACTTAATACACTTGAGAAGTACCTGTAAACACAAACAAAAAACAAAGAATCAATCAAATCAAAAGATCTATTGAATATAAGTGAATGGAATCAAATACATTTCACACATATAAGCATTATAAGATAATACAAACATATGGGAGAAAGGTTCAAATACTTTAATGAATAGAAGAAGGAATTACAACCATTGTGTCTGATTCAAAGTCATTCCTCTAGCTTGGATCCCATTCACATCACATCAAAAGCATGAAAAACTTGTAGCATTACAATACTTGCTTCAAAGCCAATTCTCATAACAACATTATCTCCTTACAATTCAACATAATCTAGCCCATGATCACTTAGATGAGTGGTCAATTTATTGGGAGATGAAGGAGGTTTCGTCATAAATGGTGGTATTGAATGGCCTTCCATACTTAGAATTAGTTCCATGGAGGAAGGAATGAGAGGATAGGATGCATCTTAACTCATTCCTCATCGATTTTCGAGCTCATAGGAGTTGATAAGTGTGGGAACCTTCTAGATGACTCCAAGAGATAAGAATATTCCCCAAACCCTATGTGAATTTCCCTCAAACTTGCCCAGTGCAGGTGAAAGGAAGCCTAAGTGCTCTGTAGAGCACCCTAGCATGGACTTAACTGCTCTGCAGCGCACCCTTACATGGGCCTATCTGCGCTGGTCCCTCTAGAGGCCATTTCTGGATGTCTTCAAGTCATGAAATTGTCTGGGAAGGAGGCATTCAAAGGGGTGACTTGTTTAGGGCATGTAACAACTGAAATTAGGGTTTGATGAGCCCTAAAATACTGATCTGGATGATGGGAGTGATGTGCCCAAATGGTTTTGTAACACAAGTATAGATAAATTTCAGACATAGTTTTTATAACATAGTTTAATAAATTAATTGGAAATAACTACGACAATCATCTTTATGCAGGAACTTAATCCAAAATTTCAGGTAAACAAATACCGCCAAGAAGAGAAGTTTCAATAAAAGGAAGAACAACCCCAACTATTTATAGTTACTATTTTGCATATCTAAACCCGTTAGAAATCAGAATCCTACACTATTTTTCCCATATATGAGATTTCAGTTGTATAACCCTAGTTAACTAATACATGCCGTTACGCTCTGGAATTTATAAAATACTCACAAATAATACCAAGAATCATATAAAGATTCAGAAGGGAAAGCATAAGTTTAAGAGCAAAAACACAATAAAGGTAGCCACGATATCCAGAGGTTACAGGTAGACTACAACTTCAGCAAGCAATATCAAGAACTAGATTATGTGATAGAATAGAGAAGTTGATAATACTCATACTTGCCAAATATCAAACTTAGAGAAAATCAGAACTGTGAGGGCTCAAAACTTCCGGATTAACAACAAAAATAAGTATTAAAAACATATATTGAGATTCAGTGATATTAAACAATCGAATTGCTCATATGTTCACCATGTCTTGACAGATAAAGACTAAGTAATTACGTACTCTTTATAAATAGAGCCTGTAGTAGTCAGCTAGAACCTGTATATATATATGTTTACATTTGTTAGCATAAAAATGCCCAAATTTACAATGTAATGGGCCGAAGTAGCATAGGTGCATAAAAACATAAAAAGCTTGACCATAGCTCCAAATGGCGGAAAAACCTATAAGAAATTAATAACTAAAATTTAGAAACCCTGACTCTCTAGCCGCAAGACCTTTCAATAGAAAGAAAAGTAAAATGGAGTAAGTACTCAGTGCAAGGAAGGTTCAACCACCGAATAAATCAAAGCTGGTATGAGGGTTTCCCCACAGCGCTGCTGAAACCCCTGAGCCTATAAATATCATCCGCAAATGGATGGGGAAATAGCATTAGAAACTTAATCTTAAACAAAATTGTAGTAATATTTAAAAAAAGGAAACACGAAAGATTATTGAAAGGCTTACCTTCAAAAAAACATTGTGAAAACCCTGTTGCAGAAGAATAGAATCCGGCAACACCAAAGAAAATCAATTGCAATATGTCAGACAAGCCAAAACAAAGCCATAATGCTGGAAGATGGAGATGGTATGCAAGCGAACTACGACTATGAGCAAAGTAACCAGGAGAAGCAGATCCTAACCATAAGACCTTGGACAGAGCCAGAGTTAGTCTTGCTCTGGATTGGCACAATGACCAGATAGAGTCGATACTGTTAGAAATATGCAGTTTCTAAATCTTAATGTGACCCGATTAAAGCATTAAAGCATTAAAGCGTTGAATTGGTATATGATGGACGTACCAGATTTAGTGTTAAATAATATAAAAAGGATTGGGTCCTCTCTCCCCCTGCCAAGAGTCGCATTCTTCTCCATCAAGAAGCGCATAAAGAAACAGGGCTAGAAAGAGAAACCGAATTCTGAGAAGAAGAATAGGAGTCAGAAGAAAGTAGATGGCAGCCATTACATCTTCCGCTGTTAATCAAGGTATATCATCTTAAACAATAGATCATATTAAGTTTTGTTTGTGAAATATTCGGTATTGATGATCTTTGGGCCGTTAATTTGAATTGTTCATAATTAATCAAGAAAGATTTACATTTGGTATCGGAGCCACCAATCAATAACTGAATATTTCCTATGATTGCAATTGATCTGTTCTGTGCTTTACTCATGATGTTAATCAAATCCTCCGCATGGCCACAATTTTCTGATCAAGTGATTTGCTTTCTTCGCGTATCTGCTTTAATTGATCCACCATCCACTGCTTTATTACTGAGTAAAATAATTCTGTCATTCCGTGATAAAATATAATAACGAATATGATACCGGCGATTGCCCATATCCGATTCGTTGGTGAAATGTAGAGCTCAGGAATTTTTTCGGTGGAATTTTGATTCATAATTCGATTCATAATTCTCCACGTATTCGCAACCTATTGCGATCAATTTAGTTTGAATATGCGGGCATGAATATTATCTCGAAAGTCTCTTTTAATAGAGGGATGAATCACTTTGTGCTTGTAGTATACCGGAATGCCGCCACTACGGTTGTGCTTGCTCCTTTCGCCTTCCTCATTGAAAGGAAAGTGCGAGCGAAACTCACTTTTCCCATATTCTGCCAGATTTTTGCATTGGGTTTGTTGGGGCCTGTAATCGACCAGAATTTTTACTTCGTGGGATTGAAATTGTTTTGCATAAAGTATGTGTTATAAATCATTTATGCACATGAGATTTATGATTTTGTTAATCACCAAAGTGGTCAAAATCAGAATAGTCATTTAGTGCATAAGTGACATAATGATTATTGATAGAAATTGCCAGTTATAATAATACCAATTAACACTGGCGTCACTAATGATAGAACCTGAGAGCTTACCCAAAGGAAAGTCTTGTTCTATAACTAGTTGACATGATGAGGTTTAATAGATATTTTGATTAAATAAATATTGATCATCCAAAGATGTCAGTTCTATTTAATTGAATATATTTATTACCTACTTATGTTTTGGTATTTAATTATGTTAAGTATAAGATAGTATCTACCCAAAGGAGTGCTATATTATGCTATTATGTCTACATCTGAATCGCGTTAGTTATGAGCTTACAGTTATTTCATTTTTTTTAATTTGCAGGAGTTCCCATGAATACGCATGCTTCATCTGTTACATTGTTCACTGGTGTTAATTTTTCTGAATGGAGAGAACAAGTCAATTTCCATTTAGGTGTTCAGGATCTTGACTTGGCACTCCTTGAGGATAAACCTGCTGCTCTTACAAAAGATAGTACTGAGGCAGAAAAATCACACCATAAAGCATGGGAACGCAGTAACAGATTGAGCCTTATGTTTATTAAGATGACTGTTGCTAACAACATCAAGTCAACAATTCCACAAACAGAAAGTGCTAAGGAATATATGCAGTCTGTGGAAGAGCGTTTTCGTTCAGCTGATAAGTCACTCGCTGGTACTCTTATGGCAGAACTCACGACCATGAAGTTTGATGGGTCGCGAACTATGCAAGAGCACATTATAGAGATGACTAATCTTGCAGCAAGGTTAAACTCCCTGGGACTTATAGTAGAGGATTCTTTTCTTGTCCAGTTCATCCTGAACTCGCTACCTTCTGAATATGGACCTTTTCAGATTAACTATAACACTATAAAGGATAAGTGGAATGTTAATGAATTGGCCAGTAGACTTGTTCAGGAAGAAGGACGTTTGAAAAATCAAGTGAATCACTCAGTAAGTTTTGTGAGTAATAAAGTTGGTAAAGAAAAGAAAGGAAAATCAAGTCATTTCAAGAAGAAAAAGGCACCTGCTAAGAATGGGCAGGATAAGGAAAAGAAGGAACTAAAGGATGTTCAATGTCATTTCTGTAAAAAGAAAGGACATTATCAAAGTGACTGTCCGAAAAGGAAAGCTTGGTTCGAAAAGAAAGGTAATTATCTATCTTTCGTATGTTTTGAATCAAATTTAGTTGAAGTTCCCATTAATACATGGTGGCTTGATACTAGTGCTACAACTCATGTTTCCAATAATATGCATGGATTTCTTATGATCCGAACCATAAATCCAAATGAAGATCGTTTTCTCTTTATGGGAAACGGAATGAAATCTTCAATTGAAGGCATTGGGACTTATCGTCTAATTCTAGAAAGTGGATATGTATTAGACTTATACAGTACCCTTTATGTACCTTCATTATCTAGAAACCTTATTTCCGTAAGTAAGTTGGATAATTCTGGTTTTAGATGTATGATTGGATCTGGCTGTTTTGATTTATATAAGAATACTGATAATGTTGGTTCTGGTATTCTAATTGATGGTTTATTAAATTGAAACTGAATGACACTTATGCGAATTCCTTGTTGAATGTAGTAAATAATGTTGGATGTAAACGTAGCATGGTGAATGAAAATTCTGCTTTCTTGTGGCATAAAAGACTAGGTCATATATCCAAAGAAAGAATGATGAGACTAGTAAGTAATGAAATTTTGTCAAATTTGGACTTTAGTGATCTAGAATTATGTGTGGATTGTATTAAAGGTAAACAAACCAAACATAATAAGAAAGGAGCCACCAGAAGCATCCAGCTCCTTGAAATAATACACACTGATATTTGCGGACATATGGACACTCCAGCCTTTAATGGAGAAAAGTATTTCATCACTTTTATTGACGATTTTTCCCGTTATGGTTATGTCTATTTGCTTCATGAAAAATCTCAATCTGTGAATGTTCTTGAGACGTTTGTAAAGGAAGTTGAGAGGCAATTAGATAAAAAGGTGAAAATCATAAGGTCTGATAGAGGTGGTGAATATTATGGTAAATATAATGAGTCAGGCCAGTGTCCAGGTCCATTTGCAAAATTCCTCGAAAGTCATGGCATATGTGCGCAATACACAATGCCAGGTACACCACAGCAAAATGGTGTAGCAGAAAGGTGCAATAGGACGTTAATGGATATGATTAGGAGTATGATGTCAGATTCTACACTACCTAAGAATTTGTGGTCGTATGCTCTCAAAACCGCTAATTATTTGTTGAATAGGGTTCCTAGTAAAGCTGTTCAAAAGACTCCTTTTGAGTTATGGACTAACAGGAAACCTAGCTTAAGACACCTGCATGTTTGGGGTTGTCCAGCGGAAGCGAGAATTTATAATCCACGTGAAAAGAAATTAGATTCTCGAACGATCAGTGGGTATTTTTAGGTTACCCTGAGAAATCTAAAGGGTATGTGTTTTACTGTCCTAATCATAGTCCAAGAATTGTAGAAACTGGTAATGCAAGGTTCATTGAGAATGGTGAAGTCAGTGGGAGTACTCGAAGAGAAATAGTAGAAATAAAGGAAACAAGGGTAAATGTTACATTGCCTAGAATAGTTCCTCCATCTACTATTACTCCAAATGTTGTTCCAGCTGTTGTAGAACAGCATGATGATAATGAACAACATATAAATGAAGAAGTACTTCCTGAAGGAAATGACTTACATAATGCTGATATGCATGAACCACAACAAGTAGCATTAAGAAGACCTCAAAGAAATCGTAGGTCAGCTATTTCTGATGATTATGTGGTTTATATGCAAGAATCAGATTATGATATTGGAATCAATAAGGATCCAGTTTCGTTTTCACATGCTGTAGAAAGTAAAGAGTCAAAGGAATGGATTAATGCCATGAAAGAAGAACTGAAATCCATGCAACAAAATGAAGTTTGGGATCTCGTTGAGTTACCACATGGCTGTAAAAGAGTCGGATGCAAATGGGTTTTTAAAACCAAACACGACTCTAGTGGTAATATCGAACGGTATAAAGCTAGACTTGTTGCTAAGGGTTACACTCAGAAAGATGGTGTTGATTACAAGGAGACATTTTCTCCTGTTTCGAAAAAGGACTCACTAAGAATAATAATGGCATTAGTAGCTCATTATGATTTGGAGTTGCATCAAATGGATGTGAAAACAGCCTTTCTGAATGGAGATCTTGATGAGGATGTTTACATGGATCAACCTGAGGGTTTTTCTATAGAAGGTAAAGAACAATTGGTGTGTAAACTTAAGAAGTCAATATATGGGCTTAAACAAGCATCCCGGCAATGGTATATTAAGTTCAATACCATTATTACATCCTTTGGTTTTAAGGAAAATACGGTTGATCACTGTATATACCAAAAGATCAGTGGGAGCAAGTTTATTTATCTGGTCCTTTATGTTGATGACATCTTGCTTGCTGCAAATAATTTAAGTATATTGCATGAGACTAAGGAATTTCTCTCAACGAACTTTGAAATGAAAGATATGGGAGAGGCATCCTATGTGATTGGAATAGAAATATTCCGTGATCGATCACAAGGAATATTGGGATTGTCTCAGAAAGGATATGTCGAAAGGATTCTAGAGAGATTTGGAATGAGTAAATGTTCACCTGGGACAGTTCCTGTACAGAAAGGTGATAAATTCAGTCTCATGCAATGTCCTAAGAATGATGTTGAACGAAAGGAAATGGAATCAATTCCATATGCATCTGTTTTTGGTAGCCTGATGTATGCTCAAACCTGTACTAGAACGGATATTAGCTTTGCGGTCGGTATGTTAGGGAGGTATCAAAGTAATCCAGGAAGGGAACATTGGCAAGCTGCAAAGAAAGTTTTGAGGTACTTACAAGGCACGAAAGATTACATGCTCATGTATAGAAGATCCAATGAATCGGAGGTGATCGGATATAGCGATTCAGATTTTGCTGGATGCATCGATACTAGAAAATCGACTTTTGGTTACCTGTTTATGTTTGCTCAAGGTGCCATATCATGGAAAAGTGCGAAACAGACTATCGTTGCTTCATCCACTATGGAGGCAGAATTTGTGGCATGTTTTGAAGCCACAATTCATGCATTATGGTTGCGGAACTTTATTTCAGGACTTGCGGTTGTCGACACCATTAGCAAGCCGCTGAAAATTTATTGTGATAACTCTGCAGCAGTATTTTTCTCAAAGAACGACAAGTACTCTAAAGGTGCCAAACACATAGATCTGAAGTATCTTGTTGTGAAAGATGAGGTTCAGAAACAAAGAGTGTCAATCATGCACATCAGGACAGAACTTATGATTGCAGACCCTTTGACGAAAGGGTTACAACCAAGACAATTTAAGGAACATGTTCAAAGAATGGGTCTTGGTTGTATTAATAATAATTGATGTGTGACATTCTGAGCTCTTTTATGTGTTTCTGATATACAATTATGTGTCTCTTGTTTTAATATAGTAGTACGTATTTTATGTAATTTTAAACAAGAAAGAGTCTTATAAAGATATTATGTTTAATCATTATGATATAAGACATTATGTGGACCATTATGTTGTTTTATATAAATTATGAGTATGAATTGATGGTTTGCTGGTATTGTAGTATATGGAAGGAAATGCATTGAATTAATAGTGCACAACTGCCATAACTCTCAGCAATTTATCATAGTATGATGTTCAACACTTAATATTATGAATAGTCGGGTCAAGTGGGAGAACGTTAGAAATCTGCAGTTTCTAAATCTTAATGTGACCCGATTAAAGCATTAAAGCATTAAAGCATTAAAGCGTTGAATTGGTATATGATGGACGTACCAGATTTAGTGTTAAATAATATAAAAAGGATTGGGTCCTCTCTCCCCCTGCCAAGAGTCGCATTCTTCTCCATCAAGAAGCGCATAAAGAAACAGGGCTAGAAAGAGAAACCGAATTCTGAGAAGAAGAATAGGAGTCAGAAGAAAGTAGATGGCAGCCATTACATCTTCCGCTGTTAATCAAGGTATGTCATCTTAAACAATAGATCATATTAAGTTTTGTTTGTGAAATATTCGGTATTGATGATCTTTGGGCTGTTAATTTGAATTGTTCATAATTAATCAAGAAAGATTTACAGATACACCTAGGAAATGAAGGACTTACTTCACCAACATCGTTCGATCTAGAAAAAAGCCAAGAGCCATCGATGGGAAGATAGATCCCGAGGGCCGTGCAGGAAGTGGACAACAAGGAGCATGTCAGACCGCCACCTAGGCTGAAAAAGCCATAGCCATGAAATAGACATGAACTAATGGACGGTTTACGAGACTGGAGTCGATTTTTCATTAAGTACTAGTCTGTCATAGTATTGGGCATATAAATGTAATTCATTCAAAATCCATAAGTAAAATCTGAATGTGCATATAAACGATTTTGCCAACATTCATAAACCAGATATTTGGATGTACATTAAAGTATAAACTGTCGTTTTTTGTTTAATGTTTTAATAATAGACTTTGTTATTATTTTATATGATAATCATAGATATAAGATTGCCAAGAAATGCAAAGAGACAACGCTATGGGGGACACGGTAAATAATTTTTTTTTGATATGCTATGATTAACATGTGGACGTGTGGCAATATTACATAAGTATTATATCTAACATTTATTTATAATAATAAATATTACATAAATTTGTTTGTTTAAAAGAAAATATAAAAATATTTAAACAACCCATTTCAAAATAAAGTTTTGAATCAATAACAAAAGTGCATTGTCTCCAACAATGGATGAAGTCCATATAATGTTGCCATCTTTATGATTAACTTTTGACTTACTATAAAATTAGAACCATTATTTGCTAAATAGTCAATCTGTCTACCATTGACATACAATTTGGTTTATTTATGAAACTCACCTCTTTGGTTAGGATCCTATCCTAACACATTTACTTCGAAATACTTCAGAGATGGTCAATTAATGTGTACAATCATATTTTTTAATTAAGGCCAATTAGATAGCTACTTAATGTAAAATGGTTTTTTTATCAAATAAAATTTAGCATGTAGTTGGTACTCATTAATGATGAGCCTGTAAATAGTTAGATCTTTTCGCTCATGAAAAACTATTTATAAAACTAGAAGGATATGCAATGCTTTGCTAAGTATTATTTTTTATTGGAGCTCTACTCAATTAGAGACTATCCCTTGAAAAGACCTATAAATATTGTTCTTTCTTGAGTTATGAATACTAGATACAATTTGGTTTATTTATGAAACTCACCTCCTCTGTTAGGGTCCTATCCTAACACATCTACTTCGAAATACTTCAGAGATGGTCAATTAACATGTACAATCATATTCTTTAATTAAGGCCAATTATGTAGTTACTTAATGTAAAATGGTTTTTTTATCAAATCAAATTTAGCATGTAGTTGGTACTCATTAATGATGAGCCCATAAATAGTTAGAGCTTTTCGCTCGTGAAAAACTATTTATAAAACTAGAAGGATATGCAATGATTTTCCAAGTATTATTTTTTATTGGAGCTCTACTCATTTAGAGGCTATCCCTTGAAAAGACCTATAAATATTGATCTTTCTTAAGTTATGAATACTAGAGTTTTTTATGTGGGTTCTCTATCATTGTCTCTCTTATTTCATGTTTTTTAGTTTACATTACTTCAACTATTTCTTAGACTTTATTGTTTCTATTAATTAATTACATTGCAAGTGGTCCCATAGCTCTTTCCTATGTTAGCACATGCCTAAATTTTAGAATATTTTTTTTATGCTAGGTGCATGTTCCATTACTTGTAAACATATAAATATGTTGTTTAATAGGTATGATTAACAATGTGAAGCATACACACATGGAATATATGTGGAGTCTGTTAGAAAGTGTAGCAAGAAATGCTCAATTTGACTTTTGCCTTAGTCAATTTGATTAGTTTGATTTTCCAAATCAACAAGATGACTTGGATTGTAGTTAACTTGTGTGACATGGCCTTGTCTACTAGTTAGTTCATTAAATTTGAGTTAGAGGCTAGAAGTAGAGTTGTGCATGTAGTGATTGCTAAAATTTAGCAATCTAATTCAGCTATGTTTAGTTGATTTCAGTTAACTGAGCTCAAGTCTTTAGTTGAGTTAGTTAAAGGTCAGTTGAGTAGTAGAACTCTTGTTAACTCAATGATCTATCAGTTAATTAGTTAATCAACTAAATATAGCCTAGAAATGTATGGATTTCGAACTACCAAATTGGAGTGGAGGAAAAGGCACATTGTAATTATCAATGTATACTAGTTGAGTATACAAGATGGGTAATTAAGCAGATGATCAATTCCTTGGGAATTGCACAAGGAAATAGGGAATTCCCTATTATTTAGGAGCTCAATTTCTCCTAAATTATGCAAAGAAATAGGAGCTTGATAGGGGCTTGAATTGGCTAAGTGTTGGCCAGAGCAAGAGAATCAGCAGGAGAACAAGTTTACAGTGTAGGGTGTGCTTTAGATTCGGAGCAAGTCATTGTAATAGTTTCTCAATCTCATCTAGTTAATGAAAAGAAGTAGAGGGGTTTTCCCCAGTAAATTATTGTTGTTTTTATGGTTTTGATGGTTGCATGTGTTTCTAAATTGTGATTTCCTTTCTGCATAATAGTAAAGGAAATTTGTAATCTCTGTTTTCAGTTTGAATGCATCAGTAGCAGCAAATTTCTATTAATTTCTGCATGGTATCGGAGTGGAAATCACACTAGAAACTTGTCAACAGATATTCTCCTTCAAATATTTTGATTTGCAACTTTAGTGAAGCATGCAGGAAGGTGTCTTCTATCAGATTGAGATTGGAATATGCCCTAGAGGGAACCTCTAAATTTTGTGCTTGGAAGGACAAGATGGAAGCAGTCCTGGATGATAACGGAGTTTAGGAATATACATAATTAGATATTCCTAAGCCAACAACAACATATGCACAATCACTTACTCAGTGGAATAAAGATGCCACAAAGGCCAGGAGGATCATTCTAGAGGGTGTGTGAGACCACATTTCTCGAATTTACATGGAAAGGAGAATCCATATCCCATGTGGAAAAACCTCACTGAATTATTCAAGAATAAAAATGATGTCAGGAAATCAGCATTAAAGGACAACCTCAAAAATTATATCGACATGCAAAAAGGTGAAACCATTCCACATTATCTCTCTAGTTTCACTGAGTATTGAGATGAATTTGGAGGAGTGGTAGACATTGTTCCGTCTTTAAAACCAGTGAGCCTAGCTCTCCTATCCTCTGCCTTCCAAAATCCTGGCATAGCTACGAGGACTCTATAAATGGAAGGGGAACTTTTCCTGATTGGGAGAGACTTTGGGCAGATTTGGTGCAGGAAGAAATTTGGTGGAACACTAGAGATGGACTAACATCCAAAGCTGAGGAGTAAGAAAATTTTTCCTTAGTTGGGAAGGGAAAGAAATCCAAGGGAAAGAAGTCCCAAAGCAGGCTAGAGTCCATCCAGAACAATTGCAAGAAGAAGGACCTAACCAAGATAAAATGTTTTCACTGCCATGAATTTGGGCACTATGCAACAAAGTGTCAACACAAGAAGCCTTCAGGAGGAGCAGGAGGTGAAGCACTTGCCTCACAATTAGAATTATACTTCACCCCAATTGCATGCATAGCAAGAACTATAGTCGGGGGTGTTTTGTATCAAGATTCAGGTGCCTTGTTCCATATGACAAGATGCAAAGGATTCTTTAGTAGCATAGAGGAGAAGGATCTTCAGATGCACATAGAACTTGGGGTCCGATGGTTCCATTATAAGGGTATTCGAAGTACAAACGAGATGGATGTTTTTTGTCCCAACCATTCTCAGTATGCAGATAAAGCTTCTATTTCCTTTTCATTTGAAGCCTTGGCATAGATCCAAACCCCAATCTGCAAAAAGATTCAAAGATATGGTCCCTAATCCTTCATTCCAGACATAACCCTGTGTTGGAAATAATACTGAGAAGGGGGGGGTTGAATCAATATTTATAATTCAATAACTTTTCATTTCACAATCAGATTTATATACACTACTTCAGTGAAGTGAACTTGCGTGTGCACACAACTATGATTAAGGAAACCAATGTATACCCATAGAACTTATGATTTAGTTAAGTCATCATGTGTTGATATTTAATCAATGCATCAATACTTTATTATACAATAACCATGTGCAGTAATAACATAATAAACCATCACACATAAGCAACACACATGAACACCAAGATTTAAGGTGGAAACACAATGCGGGAGAAAATCCGCTAGCTGTTGTCGTCTCTGTCTTCTTTTTAATATGAAGAAAATCTAGTTACAATCTTGTACTGGTGCAGACTCACACCAGTACGCAGGCACCCACCTTTAGAAGGCTACAACCTTCTCTCGTTCTTTAGCTTCTACTGGAAGGGAGATACAACCTCCTAGCTCTTGTACTAGTCGATATGTTTACTAGTACGTAGGTGCCAACCTACAAAAGGCTACGACCTTCTCTCTTCCTCCAAGGACCACATTTCATAAATTTTCAGACTAGATGCTCCTGGTACACAACAACACAATATGAAGGCCTCATTTCATCAAATTTTCACACTGGACCCATCCGAAACTTTGAAGCTCAAACTCTATAATAATAAGTGCATCAACCAATAATCAGTCAATCTAAACCGTCAGATCACTATCACCAGAACACTGTGTTGAACCAAGAAAGATGCATCATCATCCAGAACCATCTGCAACCTTAAAAATCATACATCAGAATGCATACGCTACTTTAATGAACCCAAACTGCGTGTATATGCTACTTCCTTTAACCAAACCTACGTATACCTCCAAAACTATTGAATCATAAAAACTTCTTAATCAAATCTATACCAACGAGTAATATTCTGAACATCTATTGTCAAATTACAGAGATCTAAATAGTCAACAACAAAGATCACCCTTCTCACTTAATCAATCAATCAATCAGACTCAATCTCCTTATGCATTCAGTTCTACTTTCAGATCTAAGAAGACATCATTGACAGACAACAATAAACCAGTAGCACTGATCAGATAGATCAGTCATTTCTGAATAATAAGCTTCTATTTTGCATACGCTACCTGGAAGCTTCAAATCAACATGTATACGCACCTTTACCAAGGCAAACCAGTGTCTAGATCTGTAAATAAAAACTTACAACTTCACTATTATTCCAGACTTCAGTCATACCCAGATCATAAAATTTAAAGAATAAAACATGTGTAAGCAATCAGATCTAGCCCAACCAATATCAGATCATTCAATGATAAGTCATTTCAAGTCTCATTATCCTGATCCAACATTGAATTCAAGGTGCACAAAATATTTCAGATTATATCATAATCATAGCCCCTGCAACATAAAATATACTTTATATAGAAGTATTCCTGAGAAACCCTTTCACTTGCACACTTGGCCCTTTGATCTTCTTCTCCTTATATAATTTTTGTCCTTTCTCAATACCTCATACCAAAACAACACTTAGAACTTGTGGTATTCTAGGATAGGATCAAATAATTGTTACTCCACTCAATATTGTTGGCTAATACCATGGTATTGACCCTTAGTATTCTTTAATCATATATTTCCTTGATTTTACATGACCTATGCAAAAATTGATATGAGTATTTGAAACCATAGCTGAAATCAACAACCATAATGACAACAATGCAAAATGTTTGTGAAGGCTAATGATCCCCCTGAACCTGTGCTACCTGTGCATTGTCAACAAATCATTCATCAAGGCTTCTTCATCAGTTAGATAAAAATCAATGAACAAAGCATATCGGCAGACTATAATCATCAATATCAGACTGAGCACCCATTTCAAAGTTTGACCCATTGTTTTTCTGTCATAAAAACATATACGCCCCTGCAATCACAGAAACTCATGATATACACGACTATCCTTCATGAAACCTATGTATAGGAACCTTCTTTTGTATAGAAACTACTCCCAGCTTTTGTCTGAGATATTCAAGTGTTTCTCTCGGAAGCAGTTTGGTAAATATATCAACAACCTGTTCTTTGGAGGGAACATACTCCAATTTAACCTTTTGTTCAAGCACTTGCTCTCATAGAAAATGGTACTTAATGGGTATGTGCTTGGTCTTGGAGTGCATGATTATATTTTTCGAAATACTAATGGTACTTGTATTATCACATAGAATGGAGATGGGTGGAGAACATGTGATTTGAATGTCTTGCAATGTTTTCATCATCCAGAGTAGTTGTGTGCAGCAAGATGCAACAACCACATATTCCGCTTCAGCTGTAGATAAGGCAATCAAACTTTGTTTCTTGCTAAACCAAGATACTAACTATGATCCCATATAGAATGCACCTCCACTAGTTCTTTTTCGATCATCAACATTTCCTGCCCAATATGCATCTGTATATGCATGAAGAGTGATATCTGTATATTTAGGATACCATAGACCAAAGTCTTGAGTTCCTTGAAGATATTTGAATAGTCTTTTTACAGCCTGGAGATGTGATTCCTTTGGATTTGCTTGGAAGTTTCCAACAATTCCTACTGCATGCATAATATCAAGTCTGGTACCTGTTAGATAAATCAGACTTCCAATCATAGATCTGTATGTTGCTTGATTCATTGTAGGCGATTCATTGTTAGAACTGAGACTGCATCCTGTTACCATTGGAGTACATAGTGGTTTAGAATCTTCCATTTCGTACTTCTTCAAAATCTGCTTGAGATATTTAGTTTGTGAAAGAAATATACCATCTTTTGTTTGTTTTACTTGTAGACCAAGAAAATAATTAAGTTCACCAAGAAAGGAAATTTTAAATTCTTGTTGCATATCCGAAGCAAAGTTCTGACTCATAGATTCTTCATTGCTACCAAATATGATATCATCAACATAAACAACAATAATTAGCAGTTTATCATTCTCAATCTTTGTGTATAAGTTGTTGTGTGCAAATCCTTTTATGAAACCTTGTTGTTGTATATATTTGTCAAGACGATAATACCAGGCCCTTGGAGCTTGTTTCAGACCATATAGAAACTTTTTTATTTTTCATACAAGTTTTGCATCATTTCCTAGAATAAATCCCTCTGGTTGTTAAATATAGACTTCTTCTTCTAAATCTCCATTAAGAAAAGTTGATTTTACATCCATTTGATATACTTTGAATTTTCAAAAACTTGAAAGAGAAAAAAACATTCTTATGGCTTCAAGTCTGGCAACAGGTGTAAAATTTTATTCAAAGCCTATACCTTCTTGTTGAGCATACCCTTTACAAACAAGTCTTGCTTTGTTTCTAATAACCTCTCCATTTTCATTCAACTTATTCTTAAATATCCATTTTGTTCCTATAACATTTTTATCATGAGGTCTAGGAACTAATTCCCAAGTATCATTATTTTGAATTTGGTCAATTTCTTCATCCATGGCCTTGACCCAAAATTCATATTTGCTAGCTTCATTAACATTATGTGGTTCTATGGATGATAGTAATGCTAGATAACTGGAAGTTCCTGTAAGAGTTCTTCTTGTTTATACTCCAGACCCCTTTTCTCCTAGAATTTGAGATTCTGGATGATTCTTTTGAACATACCTGGATGGAGTCTTTTCCCTTCCAGTTGTATCTTCTTCTAATCCTTCATTGGTTTCTTAATCTATATCATTTTTATTTGATACGGGAAAGAATTCAATGTCTTCCTCATTGTTATCTTCCTTTGTTGATTTCATCTGTTCCGGATTTCTGTATGCTTCATCAATTACTATTCAATGCATTCAACAATTTTCTGAAGTCATTTATTATAACAATTGTATCCTTTACTTCTAGATGAGTAACCAAGGAGAATTCCTTCGTCTGCTCTGGGTACAAACTTACCAAGTTTTTGTTGTGTGTGGAGCATGATTGTTCAGAGGTATTTGTTTCAGCCGAATGTATACCCCAGGAAGTTTTGTACACCCCTCCACGCGGGGGGGTGCGGGGGGGGGCTTGTCCCCCCCGCGGGGGTCCGGGACTTGTCGCGGGTCTGGGGGCTAGCGGTCCCCCGAAGCCAAAAATAAATGTAAAATTGCCTTGTAAAAGTATAGTAATTTCTAGTCAATCTGGGTCGTTCATTAGGCGGATGATCTGACGGTAGAACTTATGTTTAGTTTAGGGTTTTTTGCCCTAGAAGGCAACCCATCTCTTTGTATGAGGGCATTGTATTTGAGGCTGTGTGATAGATGTGTATTCAGTGAGCGAGAAATAGAGAGCTGAGACTGTGAGAGAAAACAGAGGATATTACAACGGATTTGCTATAGGTTGTGTCTCTTCATTTTGCTGGATAATAGAAAGGAAGGACTGGCTGTTCGGGGTGGACGTAGCCCAAACTTGGTGAACCACGTATATCTGTGTCTCTCTTGTTTTATGCGTTTTCTGTGTTTATATTTATGCAATATTTTATGTGTTCCATTGCTCCGTAATAAATAATTTTCTAACAACTGGTATCAGAGCCGAAGGTCTATTTGGCTGATAAACTCGCAGGAAAGAAGGGTTCCTGGTTCGAGTGGGAGCAATGGCGGAAGATGGTAAGTTTAGGGTCGAGAAATTTAACAGCCAAAACTTCTTGCTGTGGAAGATGCAGATGGAAGATTATCTGTATCAGAAAGATCTATACCTACCATTGGGCGGAAAAACAAAGATGCCGATGGGTATGAAAGACGAAGAATGGAACCTTCTCGATAGAAAGGCACTCGGAACAATATGGTTGTGCCTTGCCGCGTCAGTCGACTTCAATATTTCGAAGGAAACCACGACAGAGGGTTTGATGCAGACGTTGTCGAAACTATATGAAAAACCCTCGGCCTCAAACAAGGTATTTCTTATGAAACGGTTATTTAATATGAATATGTCGGAAGGTGGATCTGTTGCAAACCATTTAAATGATTTTAATACAGTTACAAGTCAGTTAAGTTCTGTAGGGGTAAACTTTGATGATGAAGTTAGAGCTCTGTTATTCTTATGCTCATTACCAAAAAGTTGGAATGGTTTGGTAATGGCCATTAGTAACTTCGTTTCTGGATCTAGTACTTTAAAGTTTGATGATGTTGTTGGTGCTATCCTTAGCGAGGAAATGCGATGGAAAAGCTCCGGTGAGACATCGGGAAATGCTTTGAGTGCAGAGTCTAGAGGAAGAAAAATGGAAAGAGGAAAGAGCTCAGGATATCGCAGTAAATCAAGGAAAGGCAGATCCAAGTCTAGATCGGGGATAGTGTGCTGGAAATGTGGAACGAAAGGACACCTAAAGAAAGATTGTAGATCTCGGAAGGGAAAAGAAGGAGATGCACAGCAAGAAAACAATCATGAAGCAAATGTGATAGGTGAGGTGTTACAAGATGCTTTGATTCTTTCTTTCGAAAATATTACTGATTCCTGGGTGGTAGATTCAGGGGCTTCATTCCATGCCACACCTGATAAGAAATACTTTCATGACTATGTTCAAGGAGATTTTGGACAAGTTCGTTTGGGTGATGATAAACCCTGTAAAATCGTTGGAATGGGTAAGGTTCTTGTAAAACAGCAGAATGGAAACCAATGGCTATTAAAGGAGGTAAGGCATGTTCCAGATCTAAAGAAAAATCTGATTCCAACAGGGCAGTTAGGCGGTGAAGGTTGTGTGACAACTTTCACAGATAAATCTTGGAAGGTCACCAAAGGAGCCCTGGTAATAGCAAAAGGTGAAAAGGTTGGTACATTGTATTTATGCAATGATATTTCTAACTCTGTTAATGCTTTAACTTCCAAAGGAGCAGATGCAGCATTATGGCATCATAGGCTCGGACACATGAGTGAAAAGGGGATGAAGATTCTTCACTCAAGGAATTTGTTGCCGGGTTTGAAGAATGTTGATTTGGACTTCTGTGAGAACTGCATTTATGGAAAACAGAAGAGAGTCAGATTTCTCAGAGTTGGGAAAGAAAAGAAGAACGAAAAATTAGAGCTTGTGCATACAGATGTATGGGGACCTGCTCAGGTATCATCTCTCGGTGGCTCTCGTTATTATGTTACCTTTATTGATGACGCAACTAGAAAAACTTGGATTTATTGTATTAAGAATAAATCTGATGTATTTGATACTTTCAAGAAATGGAAAGCTTTGGTTGAGATTGAGGCAGGAAAGAAATTGAAGTGTCTTAGATCAGACAATGGAGGTGAATATTGCAGCAAAGAGTTTGATAAGTACTGTTCAGAACATGGAATTCACAGAGAGAAGACAGTTCCAAGAACACCACAAGAAAATGGTGTGTCAGAAAGGATGAACAAAACAATCATGGAGCGTGCAAGGTGCATGAGATTGCATGCAGGATTGCCTTTACAGTTTTGGGCAGATGCTGTAGATACTGCTGTTTATCTAATAAACAGAGGGCCTTCAAGTTCCTTGGATGGTGGTGTTCCGGAGGAAGCATGGATAGGTAAAAAGGTAAACTACTATTTTTTAAAGCCTTTTGGTTGTGAGGCCTTTGTCCATATTGATAAAGAAAATAGAACAAAGCTTGAGGCAAAGTCAAAGAAATGTACCTTTATTGGATATGGTGTTAATGATTTTGGTTATCGCTTATATGATTATGAAAATCACAAAATCATTAGGAGCAGAGATGTAATATTCAATGAAAAGGTCTTGTATAAGAATCAGTTGCAGGAAAAGAAGCAAGAAAAAGAAAACAAGGAATACACAGTTCTTAACGAAATCACTGAAAAAGTAAAGGTGCCTGAAAATAATAATAATCAACAACCACAACAACAGCAACCACCACAACAGCAACAGGCACCCCAAACACCCGAAAGTGGTGTTAGAAGATCTACCAGGATAAGTAGACCCCCTGAATGTTACTCTCCTTCATTATATTATTTATTGTTGACTGATTCTGGTGAACCCGAATGTTATGAAGAAGCAGTGCAGGTAGAAACCAGGAAGAAGTGGGAGCAAGCCATGAAAGAAGAGATGGACTCCTTAGCACATAACCAGACTTGGGACTTAGTCAGGTTGCCTGCAGGTAAAATAGAATTGCAGAATAAATGGGTTTACAGGCTGAAGGAAGAAGATGGAGAAAAACATAGGTATAAAGTTAGACTTGTGGTGAAGGGGTTTGCACAGAAGAAAGGTATTGATTTTGATTAAATATTTTCTCCTGTTGTTAAAATGACTTCAATCAGAACTATTTTAAGTCTTGTAGTAGCTGAAGATTTGCATCTTGAGCAGTTAGATGTAAAGACAACCTTTCTCCATGGGGATTTGGAGGAAGAGATATATATGCAGCAGCCACAAGGATATGAGGTGAAAGGGAAGGGGAAACTAGTGTGCAGGTTGAAGAAGAGCTTGTATGGCTTAAAACAGGCTCCAAGGCAGTGGTATCTAAAATTTGACAAGTTTATGTCTGAACAAGGTTATACTAGATGTCGCTCTGATCATTGTGTTTATCTGAAAAAGAAAAATGATGGCAGCTATATTATATTGTTATTGTATGTGGATGACATGCTTGTTGCAGGATCTAACATGCAGGAAATAAATGTACTCAAAAGAAAATTGGCAAATTCATTTGCAATGAAGGATTTGGGAGCTGCAAAACAAATCCTTGGTATGAGAATCACTAGAGACAGGACAAATCGCAAATTAACATTGTCTCAGAATGAGTACATACAAAAGGTGTTGAAAAGATTTAATATGCACAATGCAAAACCAGTTAGTACACCTTTTGCTAGCCATTTCAAACTTAGTAAGGAAATGTGCCCAAAGACCCAAGAAGACATGGATTATATGTCTAAAGTTCCATATGCATCAGCAGTTGGAAGCTTAATGTATGCAATGGTCTGCACAAGGCCTGATATTGCACATGCAGTGGGAGTTGTAAGCAGGTACATGAACAATCCAGGAAAGGAACATTGGATGGCAGTAAAATGGATTCTCAGATATTTGAAAGGTACCACAAATAAAGCATTATGCTTTGGTGGTTCAAACATCTCCCTACAAGGATATGTTGATGTAGATATGGCAGGTGACAGAGATAACAGGAGGAGCACTACAGGATATGTATTTACTGTTGGAGGAACAACTGTCAGTTGGGTTTCAAAATCCAAAGTGTTGTTGCACTTTCAACAACAGAAGCAGAGTATGTTGCTGCTACAGAGGCTAGTAATGAAATGATTTGGTTACAAAGGTTTATGGGTGAGTTGGGTAAGAAGCATGATATGGGCACGTTATACAGTGATAGCCAAAGTGCCATTCATCTTGCAAAGAACTCAACATTTCATTCTAGGACTAAACACATACAGCTCAAGTATCATTTCATACGATCATTGTTGGAAGATGGAGAGTTGAAGCTGGAAAAGATACACACTAGCCAGAATCCTGTAGATATGTTAACAAAAGTTGTAACCAGGGAGAAACTGAGAACATGCTCAGTTTCAATTGGTCTTCAAGGATGACGATGAAGATGAGAAATAGCCAGGTCCAAAGAGGAGTCATTGTCCAGCAAATGAAGCAGCGGTGGAGTTGCTACAATCATTCTCCAAGTGGGAGATTGTTGTGTGTGGAGCATGATTGTTCAGAGGTCTTTGTTTCAGCCGGATGTATACCCCAGGAAGTTTTGTACACCCCTCCATGCGGGGGGGACTTGTCCCCCCCACGGGGGTCCGGGACTTGTCGCGGGTCTAGGGGCCAGCGGTCCCTCGACGGGGGCTTGGGGGTAGCGCCCCCGAAGCCAAAAATAAATGTAAAATTGCCTTGTAAAAGTATAGTAATATCTAGTCAATCTGGGCCGTTCATTAGGCGGATGATCTGACGGTAGAACTTATGTTTCGTTTAGGGTTTTTTTCCCTAGAAGGAAACCCCTATCTTTGTATGAGGGCATTGTATTTGAGGCTGTGTGATAGATGTGTATTCAGTGAGCGAGAAACAGAGAGCTGAGACTGTGAGAGAAAACAGAGGATATTACAGCGGATTTGCTGTAGGTTGTGTCTCTTCATTTTGCTGGATAATAGAAAGGAAGGACTGGCTGTTCGGGGTGGACGTAGCCCAAACTGGGTGAACCACGTATATCTGTGTCTCTCTTGTTTTATGTGTTTTCTGTGTTTATATTTCTGCAATATTTTATGTGTTCCATTGCTCCGTAATAAATAATTTTCTAACAGTTTTATATCAGTATTTTTGGTGAAACATTTTGTTCCAAAAACTCTAAAGTGTTTTACAGTAGGAGGCTTACCATACCAAAGTTCATATGGAGTTTATCACTATTTACCTGAACATTAGGTTTGTTGAGAATAGTCATGGAAGTAAATGCAGCTTCACCCCAGAAGGTGGCAGGAGTTCCAAATTCGTCAAGCATAGATCGAGCCATTTGTTGGACTGTTCTATTCATTCTTTCCAGTATGCCATTTTGTTGAGGAGTTTTGGCAACAGAGAATTGCCTTTTTATTCCATGTTGTTCACAAAAATAAAAAAATTCATCTGATATGAATTCTCCCCTTCGATCAGATCTGAGACACTTGAATTTTCTATCTGATTCATTTTCGACTAAAGATTTGAAGGCTTTAAACTTTTCAAATGTTTCATCTTTATGCTTTAGTAAACCAATCCAACACATTCTAGAAAAGTCATCAATGAATAAAAAGAAGTATTCTTCTCCGTGGGGTGACTTATTCCTTGTTGGCCCACACAAATCACTATGGATGAGTTCAAGAGGCTTACTTGTTGATCCTTCTTTCTCATTGAAATGAACTTTGGTTTGCTTACCGACTTGACATGGTTTGCAAATGGTATTTTCTGGGATGTTGATATCTTGAAGATCACGAACTGCCTTGAGCCTGCATGCTTTTCTTATTTGAGAAAAGCTTAGATACCCCAATCTTCTATTCCATAACCAGTTTTCATCCGTTTTTCTTAGATAGGATTGCTTTTGTCCTCCTTTTAGTATATGTAGATTTCTTGGATTTCTTGTACCTTTGATTACGATCGTTCATGTATCAGGCTCACGAACCACACATTCATTTGATCAAAACACAACTTCATTTCCTTGATCACACATTTGACTGACACTCAACAAGTTATGTTTTAAACCATCAACATACATGAAATTTCTAGCTTTAACCTTTTCTTTCAAATAAACCAAACCTTTACCTTTAATGACAACTAGTGTGTCATTTCCAAAGGAGACATTCTTTTCCTTTTCTAAAGCATTATATGAATGAAGTTTATATTTATCACTTGTAATGTGTTTAGAGAATCCGCTATCAACGTACCACTGATTTTCTTGTCCTTCTACAAATAGAGCTATGCCACATCTTTTTAATTGATATTCCTTCTTTCTCCATACCTTGGGATTTGATGATGTTTTCTCCTTTTAAATTGTTGGCCGAAATTTGCTCCTGCATTCAGATTCTTCATGACCAAAGTTATTGCAAAATGAACATTCAATTTCATCTTCAAAAGGAGAAAAGTTATTATAAGAACTTTTCTTGATTCCTGTTATGCTTCTTTGATTTCATGCCTCTCTAGTCATGATAGTTTTTTAAGCAACACATTGAGCAGCCTTATGCCCAAAGTTATGGCATGAAAAGCATTATCCATTAAAGAATTTTTTGTTATCATAAAATATTTTGGTATTGTTTACCTTTTGGTTGATACTTCTATTGATGTTCATTCTTGGAGTAAATTAAGCATGATTTACCTTATGAGTACTTTTGGGCTTTTGCTAATGATTGATATACGGTTCAATGGTCTTTACTACATCAAGATAGCTTCTGGTCGTGGCTAACGACTTTTTTAATTGGGATGATTCTTCAGTATATCCAAGACCAGTCTTTATAAGAGGATAACATTGAACCTTGATGATTTCATTTAAAGTTTTTTATCCTTTAGCAAATCTAAGATTAAGAGATTTTGTCTTTACAAGTTCTTTTCTTAGACCCATAACTTCAAATTCTAGTTTTTCATTGTGTTTTTCTCTTTCAGTGAGTTGATGTGTCAAAGTGTGTCTATGATCATATTCTTTTCTTCCAAACAGATTTTGTGTTTAGTGATTTCTTCAATAAAGTCTTCCTCTTCTAAGGCATCCAAAAAATCATCATTGTCATAAGACATGAGTAGTTTATAATCTTTTTTAGTTTCATCTTCATCACTAGTAGATAATCCATCACTATCTTCATGAGTATAGTAACTTCTTCTATTAACAACCTATTTCCTATTGCCTTTTGCAGACTCCTTTCCTTTTTTCATGATTATCTTTATGAGGACATTTTGCAACATAATGGCCAACTCTACCACAAGCAAAGCATTTGAATGGTAGTTTACTTCTGAATCTTCTGGAACCCTGTTGAAGCTTCTTGACAAAGTTTACCTCATCTTCTTCTTCTGAAATATATCCTGATTCTTTAAAATCTTCCTTTTCTTTTCCCTTTGCTGAAGCTTTCAAAGTGGCTTCCCTAATATCTGATGGACCTCCTTTCCTCATTCCAAAGGCAGTTAAAATTCCATGAAGTTGAACAACAGTAATAGATTGAAGATCTTGATTTTCTTATATGGCATATACTTTTGACTCAAATTTAGAAGACAAATATCTCAAGATTTTCTCTACTAAAGTAGCCTCTTTTATTTCTTCACCCAAATTCTTCATACAGTTTACAATCTCATATAATCGTAAAAAGTAACTAGTAATACTTTCATCACTATGCATTTTGAGAGTTTCATACTGTATTCTGAGAGTTTGGAGCTTAGCACTTTTTCCCTGGGAGTATTCTTCGTAGTTCTGAATGATTTTGTCCCATATCTCTTTGGCTATCTTAAGTTGCATGAATTTGATGAATTCTAATTCTTACAGACTTCCCAATAAAGTATTGACTGCTTTGGCATTGGTTTCATATAATTTCTTACCTCTTGTATCTGTAGGTATTGCTGCTGGAAATTGGTATCCTCCTTCCATAATTTCCCAAACATCAGCTCCAAGCAACTGAAGATAGGTTCTGGTTCTTATCTTCCAATATACTAAGTTGTTTCTATTGAATATTGGTGGTCTGATAGATCCCATGCCTTAGTGATTGTTCATCTTGAGAGATATCCCTTCAATCGAGCAAGCTTCTTGTGAAGGACCTGCTGTTAAAATTGACAACTAGGGCCAAACTTCATGTGGGTCACCTTATTCATGGCTGATAATATTTTTCCTAGATTCCTCTCGTCAAGAGGTGTAGGATTGATCTAAAGATCATCTGATTTCGATAAGTATTTATGGAGATATGAATTTATTTTGATTATGGAATAATTATGAAGCCGACCAGCAACTCATGTAGGCTCAAAAACCCAACAGAAACATCTGTTCATCATCAACATTTGTATATAAATACAGGAGGCCTTTTCCTCATTTGTACACACACATCTCATCACATCTCTCTCTCTCTCCTGCACAGAAAAGAGGCTCTTCTCTTATTGCACAGAAAGGGACTCTTCTCTCACACGTGTGGAAGGAACGACGCAAAATTTAGGGCTACAACTGCAGATTGGAAGTTTGACTAGCGTTGACCATCAGACTCTCTCTCATAACTGCGTTGTAGGTGGAACTGACTTTCCTCAGAAGGTCGCATTTTTTGGTGAAGGAATCAAGCTGATCCGACGGTCAGTTTACAAGATATTGTTTGCCCTAGTTTAGGGCTAATGCCGGTGATGTCGGTGATGCAAATGATGCCAATGATGCCAATGATGCCGGGGATGCTGGTGATGCCAATGATGTTGATGCCGGTGATGTCAGTGATGCCGATGATGTTGATGTCGGTGATGCCGATGATGCTGGTGATGCCGGTGATGCCGATGATGCTGATGCCGATGATGCCGGTGATGCTAATGATGCTAATGCCAGTGATTCCAGTGATGCCAATGATGCTGATGCCAGTGATACCGATGATGCTGATGTCGTTGATCTATGGTTTGTTGCTGCTGATATAAATCAGATTTTTGTACTATTTCTCTCTGCTGAATTATTCAAGATAAAAGAAGATTTGATCAAAGGGTTTCCCCATATTGGGGTTTGTCCCTAGCTAGCCACCACATCTGGTGTCTCGTGTCTTGGCTTGTTTTCTGTTGATTATTTAATGTTCTATCTGCACTTTACTTATTGTACATGTGATTGCTAGTCTGTGGATAATAATAATAAAAAGAAGTAAACTACTCTAAGCATAGAACATACCATAATTTAACATGGTATCAGAGCTGAGGTGAAGACAAAGCCCGAGCAAGAGCAAGAGCAAGCACCGAAGAGAAGATTGGAAAGGCTATCCTAAAAGAACTATGGGGTCCTCAACACTCTTCCTTGCCAAAGACAAGCTCCATGAGAAGTATGACTATCACGGATGGAAGATGTCTCTCGATATAACCTTAGAAGATCAAGAAGTGTTGGACCATGTGAGAGGCAATATTGTTGAGCCTCCATCAAATGTACCCGCTGCTGCCAGGAACAAATGGAAAACTGGTGAAGTCAAAACAAAGAAGATCACCTGGGACTCTATCGACAAGCGCTTGGTGGCCTCCATTCAAGAAGGCTAGAAATTCCAGGATGTATTATATGTACCTAACCTCAAAAATAACATGGTGTCCATCTCGGCAATGGAAGACAAAGGCTACAGGGTGACCTTCAGCGATGGCAAGGTATGTGTATGGAAAAACAATGTTAAAGATGCCTTTAATCTTGGGTTTCGAGTTGATTCATTATATCAGGTTGGTGGAAGTCCGCTAAGTGTCATGTCTTGTGACACATCTCTTCAATCCAAACTTTGACATCAGAGGTTTGCACAACTTCATTATAAAGCTCTACCCAATGTAAGATAAAGGGTGACAAGAATACCCGAATTTTGAGTAGAGAAAGAAGGTGTATGTCCAAGATGTGCCGAAGGAAAGCTCAAAAGGGGACCATTCCCCTCAAGCCAAAGCAAGACCTCTGATATATTACAGTTGGTTCACTCAGACATATTTGGTATGATTCCTGTGAACTCCTTGGGAGGATATTCATATTACCTTAATTTTACAGATGAATATTCTTGAAAGACTTGGATATACTTCTTGAAAAAGAAGGATGAAGTGTTCTCTCGGTTTCGACACTTCAAAGCCTTGATCGAGAATCAAACCAAAAAGAAGATCAAGATCTTAAGGATTGATAATGGGACTAAATATGAATCTAACGAGTTTCATAAAGAGGCTGGCATTAAGAGGGAGACTACTACACCATATACTTTTGAACAGAATGGTGTGGCGGAAAGGAAGAACCGTACGATTGTGGAAGTTGTCTGTGCCATGCTCCATGATCAAAGACTTCCGAAGTTTCTATGAGCCAAAGCTGCAAACACCACCGTATATGTACAAAACTGATGCCCTCATCAAGCATTGGGTTCCAAGACTCCTGAAGAAATGTTCACCGGTAAGAAACTTAATATATCTCATTTTAGAATTTTTGGAAGCCCTGTATATTTTCATGTGCTGAAAGAGAAAAGGAATAAATTGGGTGCATCTGGAAAGAAAGGAATCTTCGTGGGTTGTAGTGAAAATACTAAGGGCTATAGAATCTATGTAGATGATCAAAGGGAAGTCGTGATTAGTCATGATGTCACCTTTGACGAAGATATGGCTCTCAACCAGGTGAACAATCTTCCTACAACGAGGAGCTCTCAAGAAGCTGACACCAGGGAATCAAACGAAATAGAGTATGATGAGATATTTGCACTTGTTGCCAGATATACCACCATCCGCTTGATCATAGCCCTTGCGGCTTCACAAGGATGGAGCCTACATCAGATGGATGTCAAGACCGTGTTCTTGCATGGTTCGATCAAAGAAGAGGTCTACGTGGAGCAACCCGAAGAATTTGAGATTTATGATCGAAAATCTCATGTATGCAAGTTGAAGAAGGCTCTCTATGGGTTGAAGCAAGCACCCCAAGCATATTATGAGAGGATCAATAGCTACTTGATGAAGCTGGAATTCACTAGGAGTGAAGCCGATTCCTAACCTTCACTCTGAGGTTGAAGATGAAAAACCTCTCATACTGGTGTTGTATGTGGATGACCTCTTTCTAACAGGGGTAGACCCTCTCATTCACAAATTTAAGAGGGAGATGGCTTCTGAATTTGAAATGAAGGACCTAGGACTGATGCACTATTTCCTAGGACTTGAAGTCTGGCAGAAGCCAAGGGAAATTTTCCTATCTCAAGGAAAATATGTGGTGAAGATATTGGAAAGATTCGGTATGGTGGAATGCAAGCCTGTAACTACCCCGATGGAGCTTGACTTTAAGAAGTTAAGTGGTAGCGTTGTTGGACCTATTTTATGAAATGGCACCGAGTATTGTCAACTCATTGGAGCATTAATGTTCTTAGTGAACTCCTGTCTAGATATATGCTTTGCAGTCAACACATTGAGTCAACATATGGTTGAACCTCACCACATATTTTGGATTGGTGCCAAGAATCTGTTGAGATATCTTCGTGGCACAATTACTTATGGGTTAAGATACACTGCTGGAGATGTGAGACTACTTGGATACACTAATGTTGATTAGGCAGGCAGTGTGGTGGATCACAAGAGCACTTCCAAGTGCTGTTTCTCCTTGGGATCTGCTTCGATATCCTGGATGAGCAGGAAGCAGAAGTCGGTGGCTTTGAGCACCGCTGAGGCGGAGTATATTGCTGCTAGCATGGCCACCTATGAGGCAGTCTGGTTATGAAAGCTCTTCAGTGAGCTGTTTGGATTTACATTGGATACCACTTTGATCCTGTGTGATAACTAGAGTGGAATTTGTTTATCAAAGAATCTCATATTTCATGATCGCTCCAAGCATATCGATATCAGGTACCACTATATTCGAGATATGGTGCAGTGGGGAGCTATAAGGCTCCAACATATTGGTACAGATGAACAGGTCACCGAAATTTTGACAAAGCCCCTAGGAAAGGTAAAATTTTTGAATTTTCGAGAACGACTTGGTGTCGTTCAAAAACCCTTTAATGAGGGTCCTATATGATGTATGGAGCTCTTGGAGCTCCGCGGGGGGGGGGGGGGGGTACTTCTTGGAGTGACATATGACCACAGGGTGACTCACCATCCCCTGGTGGTGTATGTGTATAGGGTAAAAGAATCAAAACTTTCCTTGTGACACCCCATGGCAACTATATAGCAGGATGATTAGTTCTCCTATGAGGTCTGGATGATGTGTTCTCCATGACGATTGTGTAGCAGGATGATTAGTTCTCTTGTGAGGTTTGGATGATGCGTTCTCCATGACGATTGTGTAGGAGGATGATTAGTTCTTCTATGACGTCTGGATGATGTGTTCTCCATGACGATTGTGTAGAAGGATGATTAGTTCTCCAGTGAGGCCTGGATGATGTGTTCTCCATGGCGATTGTGGAACAGGATGATTCACTTTCCTGTGGGCCAGGATGATTAGTTCTTCGTGGCATCCTCTAGACAGGATGATTCACTCTCCTATGGACAGGATGATTCGCTCTCATGTGGACAAGATGATTCGCTCTCTTGTGGGACAGGATGATTCGCTCTCATGTGGACAGGATGATTCACTCTCCTGTGGACAAGATGATTCGCTCTCATGTGGGATAGGATGATTTGCTTTCCTGTGGACAGGATGATTAGTTCTCCTGTCGAGGCATCCTACCCATGCTGTCTAGGACTCATGGGAAGTACCTCTCATCTGATCAATGAGCAGGGAAATGAGGATAGGGACCATAGTAGTACTGATGGATGCATCGTTGTATCTACCGTACTCCCTATGCTAGGATGACATTCATTGATCTAGGATCAATGATACTGGTATGGGACCAATGGTAGGAGTTGTACCCACTATGACACTAACTTCGGGTCGGTTGAGGACTGGTCTGGGACCAGTGGTACACACTCTGAGATTGACTTTGAGTTAGTGGAGGATGGTATGATACATCCTCGATCACTTCTTCTTCATCTTCTTCATAGTTCGAGCAGAGCATAACAGAGCAGAGCATAGCAAGGCAAAGCAAAGAAGAGCAGAGCAAGGGTCAAGTTGTACAGGGCAGTGCATTTGATGGATGAATAGTAGCAACAGACAGAAAAATTGTTGATGAAGTTCTCCCTAGTTGAAAGGGAGTGTTAAAATTGGAAACTAGGGCCAAACTCCATGTGGGTCACCTTATTCATGGCTGATAATATTTTTCCTAGATTCCTCTCATCGAGAGGTGTAGGATTGATCTAAATATCATCCAATTCCAATAAGTATTTATGGAGATATGAATTTATTTTGATTATGGAATAATTATCAAGCCAACCAGCAACTCATGTAGGCTTAGAAGCCCAACAAACGCATCAATTCATCATCAAAATTTATATATAAATACAGGAGGTCTTTTCCTTATTTGTACAGACACATCTCATCACATCTCTCTCTCTCTCTCCTGCACAAAAAAGAGGCTCTTCTCCTACTGCGCAGAAAGGGACTCTTCTCTCACACGTGTCGAAGGAAGGACGCAGAATATAGGGCTACAACTACAAATCAGAAGTTTGACCAACATTGACCATCAAACTCTCTCTCAGAACTGTGCTGTAGGTGGAACTGACTCTCCTCAGAAGGCCGCATTTTTTGGTGAGGGAATCAAGCCGATCCGATGGTCGGTTTGCAAGATATTGTCTGCCCTAGTTTAGGGCTGATGCTGGTGATGCTGATGATGCTGATGCTAGTGATGTTGATGATGCCGATGATGACGGTGATGCCGGTGATGTCGGTGATGCCGGTGATGCTGATGTTGGTGATGCCGGTGATGCTAGTGATGTTGATGATGCTGATGTCGGTGATGCCGATGATGCCGGTGATGTCGATGATGCTGATGCCGATGATGCCGGTGATGCCGATGATGCTGATGCCGATGATGCCGGTGATGCCATTGATGCTGGTGATGCCGGTGATGCCAATGATGCTTATGCTAGTGATGCCAGTGATGCCAATGATGCTGATGTCGGTGATACCGATGATGTTGATGCCATTGATCTAGGGTTTGTTGCTGCTGATATAAATTAGATTTTTGTACTATTTCTCTCTGTTGAATTATTGAAGATAAAGGAAGATTTGATCAAAGGGTTTCCCCATATTGGGGTTTGTCCCTGGCTAGCCACCACATCTTGTGTCTCGTGTCTTGGCTTGTTTTCTGTCGATCGTTTAATGTTCTATCTGCACTTCACTTACTGTACATGTGATTGCTAATCCATGGATAGTAATAATAAAAAGAAATAAACTTCTCTAAGCATAGAACATACCATAATTTAACACTTTCACTAAAACCAATTGTTAGAAATAATACTGAGAGGGGGGGTGAATCAGTGTTCACAATTCAATAACTTTTCATTTCAAAATCAGATTTATATATGCTACTTCAGTGAAGTGAACTTGCGTGTGCACACAATTGTGATTAAGGAAACCATCACATACCCAAAGAACTTATGATTTAGTTAATTCATCATGTGTTGATATTTAATCAGTGCATCAATACTTTATTATACAATAGCTATGCGCAGTAATAACATAATAAACCATCACACATAAGAAACACACATGAACACCAAGATTTAAAGTGGAAACCCAATGCAGGATAAAAACCACCTATTGATGTTGTCTATGTCTTCTTTTTAATATAAAGAAAATCTATTTACAATCTTGTACTAGTGTAGACTCATACCAGTACGCAAGCACCCACCTGTAGAAGGATATGTTGATTTGGGGTAGCATAGGATGTGCTCTAGCCAAGAACTTTGGTGGAGAGGTTGGGGCACATGAGATATCCAATACCCAGAAAGGGTTTGGGTAGATTCTAACCAGATTAGGAGATATTAAAATAATTAATATTTTTAATGGAGTCCCTAAGTCTAAACTTAGGGAAAATAAAATATTAATGTGTATTAATATGAATCTGTGTTAGAATGATCCAAAAGACATGGATCAATCCAGATCTAATCTTAGCCATTGATTAGGGAATTAATCTCGGTCGTTGAGATGTCAACAGGAAAAGTATAAGAGGAGGCTTGAGGGTCACTTGGAGAATACACTAGATGATCAGTCATTCTATTCTCTAGAGCGAGGTTTGCTAACATAGATATAATCAGTGATTGGGAGAGAATTGAATATAGAGAAATAGAGAAGGCAAAGATTGTGTCGGGAGAGCAGCACAACAACCAGGGAGAGTGATGTAGAGCCAGCAAGGGCCCACGCAGGGCCACGCAAAGGCAGCCAGGTGTTGTGCAGAGCACCAGAGGGGCCAGCACAGCTGACACAGAGACTCCCAGAGCTGACGCAGGGCCTACTGAGGTTGACACAAGTGAAGAAAGGATGATGCAGGGCTAATGTGAGATAGAGAGGGGTTGACGCAGTCCAGTTTGGGCAGACGCTGGGGTTGCAGAGTAGTTTTGTGCTGAGGAGGTACCGGAAGGATTTTCCATGGTTTCAGCCAGGAGATTTCTCTCAAACTGTGAGGTATAGCTGCTAGGGAAATTCTCTGTTGGGTAGGCCAGTTTTGGCACCTATATTGTACTCTGATATTGCTTAATAATAAAACCCTCAGATAGTTGCACTGGTTTCCCCGCATTGGGTTTTTCCAGGGACATTGGTCCAAAAATAATGGTGTCATGTGGTGTGTTTGTTCTTGGTTCTCTTAGTTGTTGGTCTGTAATATGTTGAGCATGCACTAGTGTTTATTTTCAGTATTTACTTTGTAAATAACTTGTTAAAGAAAAATAACAAGTAGGTAAGAATAAATCAGAAAAAGTGTATGAAGGGTTTCTAAACTAAGTAAATTTAGAAACTTCAACATGGTATCAAAGCATGATTTCTATCATAGGAGGACTAAGAGACATCATCCGATCAGAGCAATAGCAGCAAAAAACAGATGTCCCAAGGTGACAAAAGTTGTTTCTAGCAGTGCAGAGGCCAAGAAGTGTGACGCAAAGCTAGCCAGAGCCACACAGAGCCTCAGAGAGGCCAGCGTTGCTGACAAAAAGGGCTAGAGGGCCGACACAGGGCATCCCAAGGCTGACACATACCCATCTGGGGTGACACAGAGCCATTGTGAGGTAAAGAGGGGCTGACACAATTCACAAAGAGGCAGTTGCTGGAGTCTAGAAGGCTGCAGAAATATTGTAGAGTGGAGCTGATGAGGTACTGTAGTCAGAACAACACCTGACAGAGTAGGGCCAGAGGAGTTGCTACCGAGGGTTTCTAGCCGAGGAACCTAGATCAACAGTGCAGTTGCACAAGACAATCAGAGTAGGGGTCATCTCAAAAAGTGGCAGAAGGATTTCCAGGAGGAAAATCAGGACTCAGAGGCAATCTAAAAGAGAACTTCCAGACGGGAAGTAGAGGAGTGCCATGGCACTACATGGGGTACGAGACCAAGATAGACTGGACGGAGAATCGAACTTCGCAGTCTAGAAGGCCAGAATCTCATCAGTGCTTGACAGGAATCATGTCAAGAACTTCGCCTTGAAGGTTATAGCTATGCCAGTCGACCCCAATGATACTAACAAGTATGAAGAGGCAATGGTGAGAGCCAAGTGGATTATCCTTTATGGGGTCAAGGATCATGTGGTACCACATATAGTTGAGAAGGAAATGGCAGTTGAGATGTGGGAGGCTCTCAAGAACCTGTACCAGCATACTTTTGTGCAAAGAAGAATGCTACTCGAGAACCAGATGAGGTCGTATCAGATGAAGAATTGTTAATCGATTGACACCTTCCTCGGAGGACTGAATAAGATCCGAGACCAATTGACTACTATAGGAGCGACACTAGATCAGGAGCCGATGGTGAGGAAAACCTTGAATATTGTCTCAGAATATTGGGAAGTGTTTGTCCAGAGTATCCTGGGCAGAGGGACTCTCCTACCTTCGGATGAGATGTGGCTAGCTCTTTGCCAAGAAGAGATCAAACGGCAGTCGAAGACAGGTTGCAGGAGCAAAGGGATCAAAGTTCAGCAGGAGGAGGAGGATGGACCCTAGCATCTAAGGGAAAGCAGGAGAAGTGGAAGAAGAAAGATCTATCCAAGATCAAGTCCTTCCACTATGGGGAGATGGGTCATTATGCGACCCAGTGCCCAAGGAAGAAGAGTAAGGGAGAGTCTTCCGAGACTAAGGCAGCGCCAGCACGGGCAAAGAAGGAAGTTTTGACAAACTATGATTGTGCCATGAGTGCACACACACCACTTGAGCGGAAGTGGGGTGACATCGAGCTGTAGTCATGCGGACTACAGGTGAAGAGGGGCAGGATCCTTGAGGTACCCAGCCTCTTGGATTAGACCTTGCTACGGGATCCCCGTCGAGGAGTAGAAGGACTGGCTGAGTGGGTAGAGACGGATGCGGATGGAGCAGCAGAAAGGGCTATAGTTCAGGAGTCTCGAGACAACGTAGAGCTATCAGGATACAACAATGCAAGAGGCACAGGAGTGTTTCACCAGTGTAGGAAGGCACAGAGAGGTGTGCAATGATGCGAGATGCAGGGAGTTGTTGCAGCAGTGCAAAGGTCAGAGATAAGGAGCACTTATCAGTGACAAAGGGAGCTACAGCATCAATGCGTGTTTCTAGCCCAACAGGGAGGTCAGTTGGGAGATCAATTACTTACTTCTCAGTAACTGATTTGCAATGTAGTAGTGGACAACACAATGCAGCATGATGGGAGGAGGTGCAGTGCGGATGCAGTGCTGGGAGAAAGGACCAGCAACAGCACGGATGCAGAGGAAGCTGTCATACAGATGCAACAGTGGAAGTGGCAGAACCATGGGCAGTAGTATAGGAGGTAGCAGCATAGAGGATGTTGGGCGGGAAGGCCTAGCATCAACATAGGTACCGATTCCGGATGATCAAAGTAATACTCAGTGAGGAGTATTAGTATAGCACAATCCTCACTAAGAGGGAGTGTTGATTTGGGGTAGCACCAGATGTGATCTAGCCATGAAGTTTGGTGGAGAGATTGGGGCACATAATATCTCCAATACCCAGAAAGGGTTTGGGAAGATTCTAAAGAGATCAGGAGATATTAAAATAATTAATATTTTAAATGGAGTCCCTAAGTCTAAACTTAGGGAAAATAAAATATTAATTTGTATTAATATGAATATGTGTTAGAATGGTCCAAAAGACATTGATCAAGCCAAATATAATATTAGCTATTTATTAGGGACTTAATCTCGACTGTTGAGATGTCAACAGAAAAAATATAAGAGGAGGCTTGAGGGTCACTTGGAGAATACACCAGATGATCAGTCATTCTATTCTCTGGAGCGAGGTTTGCTAAGAGAGATAGAATCAGTGATCAAGAGAGCAGTTGAGGGGCATTGAGTACAGAGAAATAGAGAAAGTAGATATTATGTCGGGAGAGCAATGCAACAGCAAAGGAGGGTGATGCAGAGCCAGCAAGGGCTCACACAGGGCCACACAGAGGCAGCCAAGTGCTGCGCAGAGCACTAGAGGGGTCAGCGCAGTTGACGCAAAGGCTCCCGGAGATGATTCAGGGCCTCTTAGGGTTGACGTAGGCCAATAAAGGTTGACCCAGGGCTAATGTGAGATAGAGAGGGGTTGACGCAATCTAGTTTGGGCAGACGTTGGGGTTGCAGAGCAGTTTTGTGCTAAGGAGCTATCGGAAGGATTTTACGGGGTTTCAGCCAAGAGATTTCTCTCAAACTATGAGGTATAGCTGCTAAGGAAATTATGTATTGGGTAGGCCAATTTCAGCACCTAGATTGTACTATGATATTGCTTAATACGAAAACCCTCAAATAACGACATCGGTTTCGCCGCATTGGGTTTTTCTGAGGACATTGGTCCAAAAATAATGGTGTCATGTGGTGTGTTTGTTCTTGTTTATTTTAGTTGTTGATCTGTAATATGTTGAGAATGCACTGGTGTTTATTTTCAGTATTTACTTTGTAAATAACTTGTTAAAGAAAAATAACAAGTAGGTTGGAATAAATCAGAAAATGTGCATGAAGGGTTTCTAAACTAAGTAAATTTAGAAACTTCAACATGGTATTAGAGAGTGATTGTAGATCATAGGAGGACTAAGAGACATCAGCTGAGCAGAGCAATAGAAGCATAAAACAAATGTCCTGAGGTGATAGAATTTGTTTCTAGCAGCGCAGAGGCTAAGAAGTGTGACGCAAAGCCAGCCAGAGCCATGCAGAGCCTCAGAGAGACCAGCATTGCTGACACAGAGGACTAGAGGGCTAACACAAGGCATCCTAGTGCTGACGCAAACCCATCTGAGGTGACGGAGAGCCAGCATGAGGCAAAGAGGGGCTAAGGCATTTCACAAAGAGGCAGTTGCTAGAGTCTGGAAGGCTGCATAAATATTGTAGAGTGGAGTTGGTGAGGTACTATAGTCAGAACATTACCTGACAGAGTAGGGCCAGAGGAGTTGCTACTGAGGGTTTCTAGCTGAGGAACCTCGATCAACAGTGCAATTTCACAAGACGATTAGAGTAGGGGGCATTTCGACAAGCGGCAGAAGGATTTTCAGGAGGGAAATCAGGACTCAAGGGCATCCAGAAGAGAACTTCCAGACGAGAAGTAGAGACTCATAGGAGTCAAACAGAGAACTACTATGAGGGAAGTTGAGGAGCGCCATGGCACTACACGAGGTAAGAGACCAAGATAGACTGGACGGAGCATCAAACTTCGCAGTTTGGAAGGCCAGAATCTTATAAGTGCTTGGCAGGAATCATGTCAAGAACTTCGCCTTGAAGGTTATAGCTATCCCAGTCAACCCCAATGATAATGACAAGTACGAAGAGGCGATGGCGAGGGCCAAGTGCATTATCCTTGACGGGATCAAGGATCATGTGGTACCACATATAGTCGAGAAGGAAATGGAAGTTGAGATGTGGGAGGCTCTCAAGAACCTATACCAACATACTTCTGTGCAGATAAGAATGATGCTCGAGAACCAGATGAGGTCATATCAGATGAAGAATTATCAATTGATTAACACCTTCCTCAGTTGGACTGAATGAGATCTGAGACCAGTTGACTGCTATAGGAGCGACACCGAATCAGGAGCTAATGGTGAGGATAGCCCTGAATGCTGTCTCAAAATATTGGGAAGTGTTTGTCTAGAGTATCCTGGGTAGAGGGACTCTCGTACCTTAGGACGAGATGTGGGCAGCTCTTCGCGGGGAAGAGATCAAACAGTAGTCGAAGACAGGTTGCAGCGGTAAAGGGATCAAAGTTCAAGAGGAGGAGGAGGAGGATGTGGCCCTAGCATCTAAGGGAAAGCAGGAGAAGTGGAAGAAGAAAGATCTCTCCAAGATCAAATGCTTCCACTATGGGGAGATGGGTCATTATGCAACCCAGTGCCCAAGGAAGAAGAGTAAGGGAGAGTCTTCTAAGACTAAGGCAATGCCAGCACAGACAGAGAAGGAAGTTTTGACAAATGATGATTGTTCCATGAGTGCACACACACCACTTGAGCGAAAGTGGGGAGACATCGAGTTGTATTCAGGCAGACTACAGGCGATGAGGGGCAGGATCCTTGAGGTACCCAGCCTCTTGGATTAGACCTTGCTACGAGAGCCCTGTCGAGGAGTAGCAAGACTGATTGAGTGGGTAGAGATGGATGCGGATGGAGCAGCAGAAAGAACTACAGTGCAGGAGTCTCAAGACAGTGCAGAGCTAACAGGTTGTAGCAGTGCAAGAGGCACAATAGTGTTGCACCAGTGCAGGAAGGCACAGAGAGGTGTGCAACGGTGCGAGATGCAGGGAGTTGTTGCAACAGTGGAAATTTCAGAGATATGGAGCACTTATCATCGGCAGAGGGAGCTTCAACATCAGTGGGTGTTTCTAGCCCAACAAGGAGGTCAGTTGGGAGATCAGTTACTTACTTCTCAGTAACTGAGTTACAATGCAACACTAGGCAACATGAAGCATCATGATGAGAGGAGGTGCAGTGTGGATGCAATGTTGGGAGAAAGGACCAGCAGCAACACGGATGCAGAGGAAGCTGTCATATAGATGTAGCAGTGGCATTGGCAGAACCATGGGCAACAATATAGGAGGCAACATCATAGAGGATGTTGGGCAAGAAGGCCTAGCATCATCACAAGTACTGATGTCGGATGATCAGAGTAGTACTCATTGAGGAGTATTGCTAGAGCACAGTCCTCGCTAAGAGGGAGTGTTTATTTGGTGTAGCATAGGATGTGCTCTAGCCATGAAATTTGGTGGAGATGTTGGGGCACATGAGATATCCAATACCCAGAAAGGGTTTGGGAAGATTCTAAACAGATTAGGAGATATTAAAATAATTAATATTTTTAATGGAGTCCCTAAGTCTAAACTTAGGGAAAACAAAATATTAATGTGTATTAATATGAATCCGTGTTAGAATGGTCCAAAAGACATGGATCAATCCAGATCTAATCTTAGTCGTTGATTAGGGACTTAATCTCAGTCGTTGAGATGTCAACTGGAAAAGTATAAGAGGAGGCTTGAGGGTCACTTGGAGAATACACCAGATGATCAGTCATTCTATTCTCTAGAGTGGGGTTTGCTAAGAGAGATAGAATCAGTGATCGGGAGAGCAGCTGAGGGGAATTGAGTACAGAGAAATAGAGAAGGTAGAGATTGTGCCGAGAGAGTAGTGCAGCAGCCAAGGAGGGTGACGCAGAGCCAACAAGGGCTCATGCAGGGCCACACAGAGGCAGCCAAGTGCTGCGCAGAGTACCAGAGGGGCTAATGTAGTTGACGTAGAGGCTCCCAGAGTTGATGCAGGGCCTCCTAGGGTTGATGCAGGCCAAGAAAGGTTGACGTAGGGAAAACGTGAGACAAAGAGGGTCTAACGCAATCCAGTTTGGGCAGACATTTGGGTTGCAAAGCAGTTTTGTGCTGAGGAGCTGCCGGAAGGATTTTTCGGGGTTTCAGCCAGGCGATTTCTCTCAAAATATGAGGTATAGCTACTAAGGAAATTCTCTGTTGGGTAGGTCAGTTTCAGCACCCAGATTTTACTCTGATATTGCTTACTAAGAAAACCCTCAGATAGCTGCACTGGTTTCCCCGCATTGGGTTTTTCCCAGGACATTGGTCCAAAAATAATGGTTTCATGTGGTGTTTTTGTTCTTGTTTCTTTTATTTGTTGATCTGTAATATGTTGAGCATGCACTGGTGTTCATTTTCAGTATTTACTTTGTAAATAACTTGTTAAAGAAAAATAACGAGTAGGTAGGAATAAATCAGAAAAAGTGCATGAAGGGTTTCTAAACTAAGTAAATTTAGAAACTTCAACAAGCTACAACCTTCTATTGTTCTCTGGATTCTACTGGAAGGGAGCTACAACCCCCTAGCTCTTGTACTAGCCAATATGTTTACTAGTACGTAGGCGCAGACCTACAAAAGGCTATGACCTTCTCTCTTCCTCCAGGGACCACATTTCATAATTTTTCAGACTAGATGCTCCTGGTACACAACAACACAATATGAAGGCCTAGTTTCATCAAATTTTCACACTAGACCCATCAAAAAATTTGAAGCTCAAACTCTATAATAATAACTGCATCAACTAATAATCAGTCAATCTGAACAGCCATATCACTGTTACCAAAACATTGTGTTGAAACATGAAAACTGAATCATCTTTTGGGAACCAGTTGCAACCTTAAAAATCATACATCAAAATGCATACGCTACTTTAATGAACCCAAAATGAATGTATACACTACTTCCTTTAACCAAACCTACGTATTCCTCAAAAACTACTGAATCATAAAAAATTCTGAATCAAATATGTACCAACCAGTGATATTCTAAACATCTTCTGTCAAATTACAGAGATCTAGATAGTCAGCAGAAAATATCACCCTTCTCACTTAATCAATCAAACTCAATCTCCTTATGCATTCAGTGCTATTTTCATATCTAAGAAGACATCATTGACAGATAGCAATAAACCAACAACATTGATCAGATAGATCAATCATTTCTTAATAACATGCTTTTCTTTTGCATACGATACCTAGAAGCTTCAAACCAACATGTATACGTGCCTTTACCAAGGAAAACCAACATATAGATCTGTAAATATAAACTTACAACTTCATTTCTATTACAAACTTCAATCATACCCAACTCATGAAATTTAAAGAATAAAACATGTGTAAGCAATCAAATCTAGCCCAACCAATATCAGATCATTCAATAATAAGTCATTGAAGGTCTCATGATCCTGATCCAACATTGAATTCAAGGTGCACAAAATATTTCAGATTATATCATAATCATATCCCCTACAATGTAAAATATACTTTAGATAGAAGTATTCCTGAGAAACCTTTTGACTTGCACGCTTGGCCCTTTTATCTTCTTCTCCTTATATAGTTTTTGGCCTTTCTCAATACCTCAGACCAAAACAACACTTAGAACTTGTGGTATTCTTGGAAGAGATCAAATAGTCGTTACTCCACTCAATATTGTGGGCTAATACCATGGTATTTACCCTTGGTATTCTTTAATCTTATATTTCCTTGATTTTCCAACCCCTACACGCTTTTCCTCTAATGAAAGTGCGTGCATACGTATACACTCTTTTTGTTCTCTGAACCAGCGTGTATATGCTGCCTTGACAAGGTGAACCTATGTATATAGCTTAAACTACCTTACAACATCCTTTTCCTTCAATTTCTTGATTTTTATCAGTAGACCTTTGTTCCAACTTCTTGTTCTTTTGTACCAATGCCATGTTACCTCTGAATTGACCTATTACAATGTGAGTTTCCCTTTATCAAATCTGAACTGACCTGTGAGTGAGTTGCCATCAAGGACAACACCTGTATCATAATGCCAAAACACTACAAATATCCTCTAGATGGAAGAAACATTCTTTCCCTGGAATGTTTGCTATTTTGCATTGAAAAATAACAATGACGGACAGTATAGTGAATTGGTACTGTAACCTTTGAGAGGGAGTTAGGCTCCCACCTTCATCTGAAAGATGTCATGTTTGTACCTGGGCTGAAGAAGAACTTGATCTTTGTAGTTATTATAGAGGATCATGGCTATGATGTTATATTCAATAAGGGGAAATCCCTTTGAAACATGTAGCTACCAGGCAAGTGAAACAGATCAGGGTCTGTGTGAAGAACCTCTACAAACTTGAGGTGGAAGTTTTTGCTACACTGCGCAGCAAGCTAAAAAGGGTGCAAAGTCGAGATGTTGGAGATCTTTGGAACATATGCATTAGACACTTACAACATGAGGCCTTGAAAATCATGCAACAGATTACCGCCAGTGTCCCGAAAGGTGCCTTTCACTAGCATGATGTATGCAAGGGATGCACATTGGGAAAATATGTCAAATCCACCTTCTAGGGTCAAGATGCTAGAGGAGGAGAAATCTTGGAGTGGGTCCACTGTAATGTATGTGGACCCTTTTCAATAACCTCTACAACAAAACATAGGTATTATGTTATTCTTATTAATGACTTTTCTAGAAAATGTTGGATCTTCTTCATGCGGAAGAATGATGAAGTTTTCTCTAAATCAATTGAATTCAAAGCATTGGTAGAAAAGGAGACTAGTCAAAATTGAAAGCCCTAAGAAGTGAAAATGGAGGAGAATTTGTTTTTAGCACCTTCAAGGAATTTTGTGCCAAAGAGGGTATTAGAAGAGAAATGACAACACCCCATAACCCACAAAAAAATGGGGTGGCTGAAAGGAAGAACCAAAGCATAGTGGGAGCAGAAAGAGCCATGTTGCATGATCGAGGGTTTCCATTACATCTATTGGAAAAAGCATGCAACGCTGTAGTTTATTTGTAGAACCAGAGTCCTCATAGAATACTTGGCATGATCACACCCGAAGAAGACTAATGTATCTCATTTTAGAATTTTTGGAGCTACTGTGTATTTTCATGTCTCCAAGGATAGTAAGAAGAAACATGACCCTACAACTAAGATGGGAGTCTTTATAGATACACAAAGACATCACATAATTACCGAGTGTATTTTCCCTCACTCAGGGTGACAATAGGGAGGAGAGATGTCAAATTTGACAAGGAGAAGGCTATGAGATGCTCTCTAGAGAAAGAGTTGAGTATCCCACCAAAGGAGGAGCTTCTAACTTCTAAGCAGGAGTCTCATGCAGAGATTTAGCATATTGTGGAGCAGCCACATATGGAGGAGCAGAGAGGAGTCTGAGTGGAGGAACCCACTCAATCAAGACCTTCCAGAGAGGGGAGGAAGAGAACTAGAGAGGTTGACAAATTGGTTCAGGATGCACGAGAGCATGTGGGCGCTCCTACATCACATCGCAGAGATGTCAAATTTTATGAGGAGAAGGTTATGAGATGATCTCTAGAGCGAGAGTTGAGTATCCCACCAGAGGAGGAGCTTCTAGCTCCTAAGGTGGAGTCTCGTGCAAAGCTTCATGATGTTGTGTAGAAGCCACATATGGAGGAGAAGACAGGAGGCCGAGTGGAGGAACCCACTCAATTAAGACCTTCTAGAGAGGGAAGAAGAGAACCAGAGAAGCTGACAGATTGGTGCAGGATGCACGGGAGCATGGGGGTGTTCCTACATCACATCCCAGGAAGATGAGGTCACTAGATCGATGTTGAGAAGTGTAGCAAGAAAGTATCAATTTGGCTTTGCCTTGGTCAAATTAAGAAAATTTGAATTTCTACATCAGCAGACAACTTGGAGCTAGTTTACTTGTGTGACATGGCTGTTGTCACTCAGTTAGCTCAGTAAATTCGAGTTAGAGGGCTTGAAGTTTAGTTAATCATGTGTGATTGCTAAATTTTAGTAATCCAGTTCAGTTATATCCAGTTGTGTTTAGTTAAACTAGTTCTAACTGTTGATAGAACTAGTGGAAGGTTAGTTGTGCAATGGGACAACAATCTAACTCAGTGATCATCCAGTTAACTGATCAATCAACCTAAAATAACTAATGCATGCAGAGAATTTGAGTTCCTCAACTATGGTGGAGATTATAAGGAAGTATAACAAGCAATTGTAAACTAGTTTGAGCATAAAAGTGTTGCATGAAGTTAGATGATCAATCCTCGGGAATTATGCAATAATATGAAGGAAATTCCTAAAAAATAGGGGCTAATATCTTCAGGATTTGCACAAGGAAATAAGGTCTCAAGTACATGCATAAATTCAATAAGTCTGGGTCAGAGATTCTCATTGAGCAGAGAGATAGGTTATTCACTTGTAGGTTGAGCTCAAACAAATCCATTAATTTTAATACATCTCTATTCATTTGATTAATTCAAAGAGGCTTGAGGGGTTTTTCCTAGTTGGGTTCCCCTAAAAAAAATATTATGCATGTGTGGTTATTCTTATTACATGTTTACGAATGTTGTTCTAAATTGTGAATTAATTTCCATAGAGCAATAGAGTGTAATTGTGTCTCTTGATTTAGAATAAAATTTCTTGAGAATTTTCAATTCTATCACCATGTTTGTTTTGGGAAGTTTTAGTGTCTACAAATAAATGCTTAAACCCCTAGACTAGTAGCTAAGTCTAGAACAACAATGCAAAGCATTCTCTACTTTTTCTATGATCAATAGATTAAATAAGAGGCAAAGAGGCCTACCTGTAGCTTTCGCTTACTCCTTATCTCCCTTGACCAACTCTGTCGCTCCTCTCCGTACTTAATCCGCTTCAAGAGTACTTGCACACAGACAAAAGACAAAAACCAATCAAAGCATATGATAATGATATATTGATTAAACATAGCATGGAATCAAGTACATGATACACATATGAAAGAATAAATGAATAAAACAAGCATATGGAAAAAGATTTGAACACTTTATTAGTAAAAGGAAGAGTTACAACCCAATTTTTTCGATTCAGAATTACTCCTCCAGTTCAATCCCATCCTCTCCTCATAACAAGAAAGACATTTTGACATCATTATAATACTTGAAATCAACTCAAGTCTCATACTAACAGCATCTCCCTATAATTCAATAATTTCCAACCCCTGATCACTTAGATGAGTGGTCTTTTTATAGGTGAATGAAGGAAGTTATGCCATAAATGGTGATAATGAATTCCATCCCAAACTTAGGATTTAGTTCCATGGAGGAAGGGATAAAGGGATTGATGTTCCTTAACTCCCTTCCTCATCCAAATATGAGCTCAAAGGAGTAGATAAACTTGGGAAACTTCTAGATGCATCCAATGGATAAGAATATTCCCAAACCCCAATGAAATTTCGCTCAAATTTTCTCAGCGCAAGCCAAAGAGGGCTCAAGTGTGCTACATAGCACCCTATCACTGTATGGTCTACATTGCAGTGCACCCTAATGAAGGCCTGCCTACGCTGATCTTCTTAGAGGCAGTTTCTGGATGATTTCAATCATGAAACCTCTTAAGAAGCAAGGCATTCTGATGGTTGACTTCTTTAAGGCATGTAACAACTAAATTAGGGTTTGGTGGGTCCTAATAGTACTAATCTGTAGGTTGGGTTTGATGTGCCCAAATGGATCTGTAATAGTTTCCCCCTAAATCATGAAGTCGCAAAATATGTATGTCGAGTGAAATGCTTTATCATGTGGAGAGGAGGTTTCGAAGTGGAAGGTGACCTGCATCAATTACAATACATATATCAAGATAATTTGATATTTCTCATGAACTTGCTAAGGGAAGGCATACCCATGCTCAGCTTATAAAATTTCATTACATGTACAAATATAGTCGTCTACAGATATAGACCCACGAATGGATGACCATGAATGTAAGGCCATTGTAAATTTGATTTAGTACTCCTGAAAACATCGCAACCCGGATGGATTAAACTAGATCGGGATCTTCAATCTCGTTCAATCTTTCACTCAAGTACAAGTCTAACCATGTGAATAGATGATCTAAAGTCAAACATGGAAAGACATCGTCTAATTACCAGCCAATGATGTAAGTCGTTAATAGACGTGAGAGGAATCACCGATAATGATAATGATCCTCAAGGTACTACAATACATTTCGCATGGTGTGAATAAATGATTTGGTATTGAACACCATACAAAGTCTTTCGGTCAAAGGCCAGTGATGTCAACCTATCACCAGAAGCGAGAAACCCGCCATTGATGTATGCAAGCCTCAAGGTACTACAGGGGTGTTTCTAAGTCAACTTCTTGGATAATGTGCTGATGTCGACAAGAAGTGAATCATTTCAGGAGGGCCTTGATGTATCCCACATCAACGACATGAAACGAGGTAAATGATTTTGGAGATGAAAAATCGACTAACGACAAAAGGTACAGGAATGGCTGTCATGAAAATGAAGGTTTATGGTATTGCAAAGGATGAAGTTTGAACTGAATGAATTCTCTTGAACATGTTGGCAACACTAAGATGAATTGGTAGCATTGATCCAAAACAAAGTAATGGATGGTATGATAGACTAATAGTGTGATAACCATAAAGCTGAATGACCCAACCCACATAGTCGCAATGATGAGGTGAAAGTGTCATGTTCAAGAGCAACTTGCTACCATAAAGTGTTTTCCCCTTTTTCCAATTTTCCCCAGTCATTGCTGACTAGTACCTCTTTATTTTTAATCAAGCTTGAGGAGGATAACATATGATTGTTGTATAATTTCACCCTTCGGGTGAATCCATCACTATTTGATGCTTTAACGAGTCTAGCGAAAGTGAAACTAGATCTTGTCTAGATGGACAAGTTTGTCACTATTTGATGTTTTTAACGAGTTTAACGACAAAGATAACTCCACAAGTTCTTTTTCGTAAGTTAATCTCTCAAGTCCGACAAAGCATAAAATAATACAAGAGAGATATCATTTCCTATCCTTTAACGAGTTGGAAAAGACAAGCGCTTGACAATCTCTTCATGTTTAAAGAGTCTGAAAAGAGCTTAAAGAAGACTCCAAGGGGGTTCCTTTTTTGTTTTTAACAAAGCTCGAAAAAGAGATAAAGTTTGCTTTGTGGTCAAAGATGTTCAATTCACATTTGAGCACATCGAATTCTATGTTTAAATTGTTAAACCTGCTCAAAACACCATCAAAAAGATTAAAAATACTTGTTTCATGGATAAAATGAATAAAAACTAATGTTTCCTCAATTAATGTGCAAGAAATAAACATAAAAACAAGTTTTACCATTCATTTTTACCATTTCACATTTACCCTTTGATTTTGGTACTTTGGAGCAGTTTTTACCTCGAAGTTCACCAGCTGATTGCAGAGGATTCAGTGGATCACTCCTCGTATCGTCCGGACTAGATAGGAACTATCTCTTTTCTCTTTCATTTCATTCCATTCATTTTCAGTTTCATGCAAAATTTTTGAGTTTTTGAGGCCCCTAGGATTTTAGTTTTGAACTCTGGGATCAGCGCACCCTTTCAACATCGAAAGGTGTGCTGCATTGCACACACCTAGAAGGCTACATGCATTGCAGTGCACTGTCTCTAAGGCAGGGGTGCGCTAAGCGCAAAAACCCAAATTTACATAGTTATTTTCTCCCAAATTTTGCTATGTTTTTTGCAAGAAATGGATCCTAATTTGTCTAATGGTTGTATTTCAGACATTCATCGGATAAAAATGGTGATTATATGGAGAGAACGAGAGCACGAAGAACAAGATATGATTGCCCTAAATAATCAGGGTACGATTGAGGCCCTAAGGAATTGCGGGTTACTCAAGTATTTTCGACTATCTAGCATGCGGTAGCAGATTGAGCTTTTACAGTTCCTTGTTCGTTCATGGGATCCTATTGATCATGCCTTTCACATTAGGGACAAAGTGATCCCATTTACCATCGATGGCATCTACTTTCTGACTAGACTGTTAAGGCGGGGTGCCCCCATCTCACTATTTGGATTTGCCAAGGAGGTGAATCAATGAGAGACTACATACGACAGTTCTGCCAAGAAGGTGCACAACCCAGTAGAGACAAAAAGATTAACATCAGGGATGTTAGTGATTTACCATTGGGGTCGATCCTCTTTACCATTGTCAAATTGGTTGGAAGCGCAACACTACACTTGGCAAACAGATCATACATGCAATATGCTTTAGAGTGTTTAGAGCCAAAAGTGTTCAACTGGTGCGAGGCAGTACTTTCATCTGCGAAAGAACAACTGATCAAGGTGAAAAGCGGAAAGACAAAGAACTTTGGCTATGGGTTGATCCTAATTTCTTTCGCCTTGGAGAGAATTCCACTTATGCAGCCACAACTTGTTTCACTAGGTGTATCTGGACCTAGGGATCCACAGATGCAGAGATGGGTAGATCTTATGGCTAGGCATGCTGGTCAGTCATTGATCTCATTTACCCTTGCATTCTTTGAGTGGTTTGATCGATAGGATATGGCCATCGCAGAATATCCATATTCAGGAATGGATTTCCGTGGTGATCTAGACTTGATGTTACCAGTTGGAGCACAGTGGGGTGCTATAGGTAAATTGTTTGACCAAAGTGTTTTTGATTTTAAAGTTTCTACATTTTTTTTGTGTTTTTTTATTAACTCCAAGACTAAACAAAATCATTTTTTATGTATGCAAATGTTGGACCTGTTCAACTTGTGGGGCACCAATGAGAGACATGTGGGCTAGCACAGAGACCTGTTGGGAGAGCAGTTCTCTGAGACTTAGATTTAGCCAAGACATTGGCTGAGCTACAGAACCACATAGAGGGTTTGACCCTAGGCATTCCAGATGTCCAGATCAAGGAGTTGCCTATGCGACTGCAGCGCCACACCATTGGTGTGTCGAGTCATTGGATGAGACTTTTACGCATGATAGCATAGGTTGTGACCTGTTACCATGAGCACCACTAGTTTACTTAGATGTTTTCTGCATACATTTTGAGTTTTTGGGTCAGATGACCAATTTTTGTCTTGGACACAAACTGTTTGTAAAAACTTTTAAAACAACTATCTATTTTACTTTCAGAGTTTTATTATGGTTAAGTGATGCAATCCTATTCAACTGATGATGTGAATTGAAAATATTTACTTTACATATGTCGCAAATGTCTGTTTAACACATAATTCGGTAGAGAATCAGTTAATGTGTTTAGATTTCTAGAAATATGTTGATATTGAATAAACTCAAAATACCTTTCCAAAATACGAACTCTAAGGAACATGCGATGAATTGTTGGGTTTCGGACAGTATAAATGCCAGTAAGTTGTAGTACAACGAGCTGTGAGTCTAGCCTAATGATGATTCGACGTATGCCAAGTGAAATGGCATTAGAGAGAAGTTCAATCAGCGCACTATACTCAATGATGTTGTTTGTCGATCGACCAATACAAATCCCTCTAAAACTCACTAACTCGCCGCTTAGAGTGAAAATGGCCCATGTTGTAGAGGATAGATTCTGTGTACTATGACTAGCCCCATCGGTGTAACCAACAAATGGTTCCGAAAAGTTCGACATCTACAACAAATGCAAAGTGGATTACTGAGTCAAATGAACTCTAAAAGAAACACACACACACATGCAATCAAAGCATATATACAGTGAGTTTTACTACACTTAACTAAGCATAGTAACGTTTAAGGTACAACCCATTTTGGGGCTATGACAATGGAATCCCATCATAGTCCACTAACTCGTAGGCACCTTTCATCAAAACAAACTTAACAATATAAGGGTCAATCCAAAGTGGTTCAAATTCTCCTGCGCCAAGTTTATCAGACTCTTGATCTTAAAGCAAGACCAGGTCACCTTCTAAGAAGACACGAGGCTTGAAATTTTTATCATATTGTGCCTTAATATGTTTCTTGTGCGCTTCGTTAACCAATGCAGTATCACGATAGGTTTCATGCAGATGGATTAACTCCAAGAAACGTGCTTCTTCTTCAGAAGTGTTAGGTAGCAGGTCAATCGCAAGTTTGAGAGATGAGATTTCACATTGGATTGGTAAGACTTCTTCCAAACCATACACCAATTGAAAGGGTGTAAATCTAGTCACATTTCTATTTGAAAGGGTGTAATGCTAATTTCTTTTATGAACTCCAATCATTCTTTGCAACATACACTTAAAGACTTTGTTGATAGCCTCAACTTAACCATTAGCTTGTGGGTAGTATGGAGTAGAACTATCATGTGACAGTCCTAACTTGGCGATCAACTCAACCATCATGTGATTGCGAAAATGCGATCCATGATCTATAACTATGGCTTGTGGTACACCAAACCTGGAAACCACATGGTTGAAGAAAAATAAAGCAGTCGTTTCGCCATTGTTGTTCAATGTTGGCATCGCCTCGGCCCATTTGGTAAAATAGTCAATGGCGACTATAATATACCCATGCCCCCCGACCGAGGTGGGGTTACATGTCATAAAGTCAATGCCCCATTTGGCAAATGGGCCAACAACAATGACTGGATGCAGTGGTGCAGGTGGTAATCTGGTTTTTCGGTCAAATATCTGGTAAGCATGGCAACTTCTGACAAAAATAATGCAATATTTGAATATGGTTGGCTAGAAGTAACCACAGAGACTTCTCTGCGCAGTAGCATAACCAGATAAATGTCCACCACAAGCACCTGAATGACATTCATTCAAAGATTTTTTAGCTTCCTCATGAGTGAGGCACCTACATAAAATCGTATCAACAACACGACAATAAAGTGTATCACCAATGATAAGATAATTTTTGGCTTTGTATTAAGTACGTCGTTGTTCAGAGAAAGAGGTATTAGGCCGAAAAGCTGGGGTCTAGAGATAGACCAATATATCTCCATACCACGGATCACTTGACAACATAAGAAACAGAGACTCATCCAAGATTGATGCTTCTGATGTTAAATCACTGGAGGATGAGGGAAGGTCGCAAAGTAACTTGGCGAAGACAAGATATTTCTTTGATTTAGATTTTATGAACTCCAAATAAAACTCCTACAAAATAACTATCCATTTTGAATATTTTCCACCTAGCAATTGACGTGACAAAATGTATGTCATATGGTTACAATCTGATATAATGGTAGTTTTATGGAGGAGGATGTAATGACAAAATCTCTGTACAGCTTGAACGGTTGCTAAAGATAGCTTTTCGACATAGGAATACTTACTTTATGTATCGTTGAGATTATGACTCGAGTAATAAATAAGATGTTCAATTCCACTTTCTTCTTGGACTAAAACCATACCAATGGTTAAATATGCAGTGGCAAGATACAGGTAATAGTCTTTTTGATAGTTTGGGGCATACATTATTGATGCTCTAATAAGGGAATCTTTAAGAGCATCAAAGGAATCTTGCCAACTTGATCCCAATGGAAGGGTACCTCTTTCTTCAATAGACACATAAAACATTTAGCCAACTCAACATAGTTTGGAATGAACCTCCTTAGAAATTTTTCCTTCTCTTGAAGTCTCTGTATCTGTAACAAGTTTGAAGATGGAGGCAAGTCAAGGATTGCCTGAACCTTGATTGGATCAAGTTGAATTCCATCTTTTAAGACTACGAATCCAAGCAATCGACCAGAGCCAACACAAAACACACACTTGTGTGGATTGAATCTTATATTATAGTGTCGACACCGTAAAAATATTTCTCTCAAATGTTGTAGGTGATCATACCACTTTCATGAATGCGCAGGTAAATCATCAAGATAAGGTTGAAAAATGTGCTTGATGTCATGGAAGGCATAATTCATTTCCCTATGAAATTTAGCCCCTGCATTCTTCAAACCAAAAGGTAAATTTCGATAGGCGAATGTGCCCCATGGACATATAAAAGGGTGGATATTGATTTGATTGTAACCAGAAAATCCATCCATGAATGAAAAGATTTCACATCCGACACATTCGTCAAAAATCTGGTCAATAAAGGGTGTAGGATAATTGCCTTTTGGACATGCTTGATTTACATCCTTATAATTGACACACACTCAGATTCTCCCTTGTTTTTTCATAACTGGAACAATGTTAGATACCCAGTTGGTAGGAGGTACAAGAAAAATGAAGCCAGCACACAAAAGTTTTTCAACCTCTGCTTTAATGGAAATGGTTTTCTTAGGATGAACAGGTCAAAGCTGTTGTTGTACTCGTTTGACATCAGGGTACATTTTAATCTCATGTTCAACAATGCTTGAGTTAATTCCATGCATCTCCTCGTAAGACCATGCAAAAATATCTATAAATTCACTAAAAAGAGAATAGTCATTATCAAGTTCCAATGGAGAACAAGATTTGCCGACATGAATGTTCTCTACAATGTTAGGCTTGGTCAAAATGTTTATAGAAATTGTTTCTTCTATGTTTGACAAATTACGCTTAGAATCTACAGTATCTACTCTAACGGAATTCGACAAGAAATAAACGATTGATGGGTGGTTTAGTTCATTTGAGTAATCTTCGATGTCATTTGGAAGATGGGAACAATGATGATAATCTCCCCATGGTTCCTCTCATATCATCATTGATTGGATGATTCCTTCATCCATAGAATGTATACGTGAAAAAGGATCCGAAGAGGTACCATATTCTAATGATCTATCTACCCATACAAAAGTTGAGTGCGAATTAGGGTTTGTTGCACAAGCCCGAAAGATTGATTGTTATGATAATTCAATGGGACTTAATGACAACACCTCAAAATTACTATCAACTTCAACTTCATTGGAAATCCTCCTTAAATTAGGTGAGGTGGAGGAAATCATGTTGCAAGTCTCTACTCTTGCCACTTCCGCCAAATCAGATGGTGACGGAAGGGTAAAAGTACCCATTAGGGAAGGATATTTAAAGAGACCTACTCCAACACTTTGAAACGACAGTAGGGGTCCATGTACCAATGGAATGATTCCCTTAGCCTGTGAACTATTGGCAAAGAAGGTTAGTTGATCAATGAATATGATTCCACCCTTAAAAGGGAATGCAATAGTACGAAAGTACGTGGAAACCACAGTAGCCATAACATAAACCCAAGGCCCTCCTAGTAAAATATTGTAATCGAGGGGTCCGTCAACTACCTCAACTTCAATAGTAACCATTTTTCCCCCTAGTTCAATTTGCAGGTTACTCAAAATCCCACATGGAGTATATGTTCTTCCATCAAAAGCTTTCAACGTGGTTGGTGATCATGACAACGACGGTGAACCAAGTGTTTTCTAGCAGCTCATGGACATAATGCAAGTAGATGCCCCCTCATCAATAATAGTTCGGTAAACATTCTTATTGAGAGCTTTTACTTGGATTAGGAAAGCCAATTGCGCCGATAACTGCGGTGAATATCCCACATGGTTAAAAACCACAAGATTTGAATCTATAGGATCTATTTCGCCTATTGCTGATAGTAAAGCCTGTTTCTAGGAGGGACATTTTTGCAACACCTCGAGTGTCGACATAGAAGAAGGTGATTGAGCAAGATCTTCTACCATGTTATAGTTATGAGCTACTTGAGCCAGAGGGTTGAATGTCGATTTGTGCACAACTCCCTTTGGTGGTTATATTGTCAATTCAAGTACAATAGGTGGAGCAACTTCAGATGAAGTCGAGGTCAAAGGATTAGGTTGATTAGTGGCCTGATTATTCAGCGACAATAGATGTCCATAATCTTTGTTTCTTGTTGACACCAAAACTTCAGTTTGTGGCTTTGTGATGGATAACATAAGTACTTAGGATGTGGAAGCATGGTCTGTTGCAACCAAATGTGTCTCTGGGGTTGGAAACAGATCAGTCAACACTGCCGATGTGTTTGAAGTCTTTAAAAATTTAGAGACCTTAGAGCGATGTGGAAAATCTCTTGTATAATGCTCATCATCACATATCAGACATGGATAATGAGGTTTCCTTGCCGAAGCAAAGGAATCAAATGATTTCTCTGAAGGGGAATTTTCTTATTTCTTTTTGTTCGTCCCCTTTTTCTTGCCTGCTGGTTGATTTGGATTTTTGCCTTTGTCAGATGACACAACATTAATCTTGGAGGCAAGAGTATTTTCTGATGCATTGGTAGTTTGATTGGAAACAGCAAGAGTTTGACCAGATGGTCTTCCTGCTGATTGTGTGCTTGAATAACCGATCACACCGTAGCTGGCAGGAGAGTCCTTACTCGATTGTGGAGGAGGTGGAATAGTGAAAGATGGTCGAGGTGCATTGGAAATTTCATCATAAAGCGTGTTGGATTGTGTATAAATCAAATCCATGTATTGGGCATGAGCAATGACTTGATCTTCTGTGACGACTCCACCTTTTTCCACATCCTCAGGGATTGATGGCAACAAGGATTTTATGAACCACTCCACTAAAAGCTGATCGGGAACATATGTCTTAATCATTCGACGACAATGCCACCACTCATGAATATGATATGATATATCGGTAGCAGTAGTCTATTTAAAGTTGGTTAGGAGTTCCATTCCAGTCTCGTATCTAATAGGTAACTGGAAGTGGGTCAAAAAAGTAGTGGCTAAAGTGGTGAAGTTATCGAAAGAAGCTCTTGGTAATTCAATGTACCATTTAGCAACTGGACCAGTAAGTGTTCTTTGGAAAAGACAAAGTCTGACCGAATCGTCATTTAAGGAGTTAGATGAACACCACAAATGAAAGGTCATAACATGATTTGATGGGTCTTCTCTAGGATTTCCGTTAAACTTCGGAATGTTAGATGGTAACTTATGCAGAATTACCAGCCACCAAGGTGCATATAAGATTGGATCATTAGTGAGCCGATTTAAATCTGGTAATTCTAAAGTTGCTACAAAGGGCAACTATCGATTCAAGTTAGGTTGAGCATACCCAGAATTTGATGGAATTGCCAGAGCAATAGGTCTTTGCATACCAACATAGGACATCTGCATTTGGTAACCTTGGTATGGTTGTTGAACAAAACTAGTATAAGGTGGTTGTTGATAACCAAGTTGAATGTGTGGTTGCCCATAACCTGCAAAGCCTTGTTGACCGGGACCTTGGTAAGCTTGAGATTGACCAAAACCAGGTTGAGCTTGTGAAACAAGTCTAAACTGGGGTTGGAACTTCTGGAATTGGGGTTGTTGAAATTCAGGCTGCCACGATTGTTGAGTCAACTGTTGTTGTTGTTGGTACAACTGTTGTGGATTCAACGATTGTTGTTGTCCAACAATGAAAGGTTGGCCAGTTTGTGAATAAACTATACCAGTGTACGCTTGGGTCAGTCCAGATAAGGGTACACTAACCTGAGGTTGTTGTTGAACTCCAGAAACAAGTGATTGTTGTACAACAAATTGAGGAATTTGACTTCTTGACTTGAAACTTGTGATTGCAAGGTAGAAGGATAAGTTTGAACAGGTTGAGATACAACAGTTTGAACTTGTGACTGTGGTACAATAGTAACAACAGGTGTAGTAGGAATAGTTGACACAGTTTGCATTGGTTGTGTTGGATACACAAGCCTTGGTTGAAATGACATTGTTGGTTGCCATTGACAAACTCTAATTCTAAGTTGACTTGAATACTGCGGGATATTACCATATGGTAGTTCCCTGGAATAAGGAGGATATGGTGAATAAGCATATTACTCTCCATATGGTGGAAATCTAGTTTTTAATGGATACATAGGCCTTTGTTGACCAGATTGCAGAGCTTGATACTGATATGCAGGATCAAACTATTGAGTTCCCATTAGAGAAGAACTAGGTAAAATTTTGGTTCAGGACATAAGTGATGACCATGGTGTAGAAGCAACCCCTGAGTCAGTTCCAAACAATGATTGGTAACCAACCAGGATGGACGATTCACCATATAGGTGCGACTCAGGTGTGGTAGAAAACATCGAAGAAGTTACAACAAAAGATTTTGCTGCAGCTACATCAGATGATATAGTTTGGGATGTTGATGGTTGTTCAACCATAGCTAACTGACCCAAAAGTTGTCCTAAAGATTCGACGGGTACTTGAAAAGAAGCAGGATCAAATGAAGAAAAGAAATCAGGAGTATTAGGGTAAAGATAAATCCTAGTTCCAAAGTGAAACGGGGTTCCAGGTGTGGAATATTCTTCTAATTCCTCCTATATGGCAATCAAACTTGGTGCCGTCAGGTCCATAAAATATTTCTGGTGTTGGTGAAGTTGAAGTTTCAATAGTTACTGATGTCTGAGGGGTAACCAGTTGACTGTATTCCGGTAAAGTAACAACCTCTGAATGTTCAAATTCGAAGTCTAGACGTTCGAGTAAATGAAAAACAGTTTCAGTAAAAGGTTCCTAAACAACTTCAGGTTCAGATGTAACTTCTGTTTGAACTGGGATAGATTCTGGATTAACTTTTGGTTGAACTGATTCAAATTCAGAAGTACTTTCTTATTGAACAATCTCAAGTGGAGGATCAACTTGTGGTTGAACAACTTCGGTTACTGTTTCACTAGGATCAGTGCTAATGTCCTCAGGTAATTTTCAAACTTCTTCTTTAGGAACGGATGTACCAAAAATAGTTGGAGTAACTGGAGCCTCTATACTTACCAGAATAGATAATTCAGGTAACTCAGATGAAGAACTAGGAGTTCTTGATGTACTAGACTCAGTTAAGCGAGACCCCTTTGCCCGAATTGGTGTCGCTTCGGGAGGCAAAGGTGGTTTGCTCGGTGTTCTCCGCGAACGATGGGGTATGGGTTGATTTTCCTCCATGATTGCTGATTAATTTTATTATCAAAAAAGAAATAAACAAAAAGGGGTATACTAGGCAAAATTTTTACCAAGCAACTATGAACTGCAGAATACCTCCTAGTGAACCAAGAAGTACGAGCAGGCAATCTCCCTGAATGCTGTGTTCAGTGTATCACAATTTACAAGGAAACCGACTCGATTACTTAAGGATGGATATAAAACTAGAGATGTCCTCCCATATATACCCGAAGGTACGTGGAGGCCCAGTGCATATAAGCGCTATCTAATGCAAAACCGCACAGTGAGAGCTTTCCCATATACTTTACGTACTGTAACACCACCCTATATACCCAAAGGTATGTGGACGAGCTATGATATACTCACGTACATGGAATGATGTATCACACTCGGGATGTATTGCAGACAAGTTAGCGATAGCTACTTTGTTTTACGATGCCAAAACACGTCTCTAGCCTAGAACCACTAAATGTTTGCGTTAATGACAATGCTCCATTAGGTAAATTGATGTTTATTTTAAGTTGATCTTGCTTAGGAATTTTCCTTTCAAGTTCACCACGTGATGTATTCTGAAATTCCTAGGAATGCAACTATCATGATAAGCATTCTTTCCATTCAATTTAACGATGAAAATCCTAGCTACTTAGGGATAGAGCAATCAGATTTCTTTTGATCAAAGAGCAAAGAGCACAATCTAAATGCAAATTCCCTACACTATTCCTATCAGCACACACGAACTCTTTCAATGCATCATGCATGTATTTCTTTTCGATTTCCCTTAATGTGAATGATCAAAAGGGAAAACTAATGCACAATTGATCAATAAACTCTTTTCATAAAAATGACAATTTTGCGACAATTCCTTTTCAAGGAAAGGAAGACTTTACGACACTTTCGTTTTCAAAAAAATGAGGAATTACGACACTTTCAATGAAAAAACTAATCATTTGCACACATCAATCAATCGATCTTTCATGAATGAATACTTGACTACAATTCAATTTTCGAAGGAAAAGACGATTTTACGACACTTTCTTTTGCTAAATATCAATCGACAAAAAAACTAACTTTTGACTATAGATTGAAAATGAAAAAGTAAATAAATAAGAAACATTTATCAATCCTAGTCTAAGTAGGGCTAGGTAAGGAGATGAAACACTATTTTCATAGACAAGACATCGTTGACATTCAACAAATCATTCAAACGGGAGAAAGCTGGCAAACAATTTAGCTCTTAGATGGGAAACTGACCCTCAAGGGATCAACGCAGGCATCAATGAGAGACAGTGCACTGAAGCAAACTGGATCTATGTAGGAAGTGCATTCCAGTGCACTGTGTCCTTCATAGGGCTATGCTGGTGACAGTAAGCAATTTTGAAGGCAATTTGGCATAGTTTTGGCTCAGTTTTCAATGAAATAAGACTGAAATTAAATCAACGACCACAAGTACAGTATGTAGAAATGTCTTAAGAGGCTGATAAGCTACTAAGATGGATGATTGTTCCCTAGCGGAGTCACCAATTTCTTTTGGGAAGTTTTAGTGTCTACGAATAAATTCTTAAACCCCTAGACTAGTAGCTAAGTCTAGAACAACAATGCAAAGAACTCTCTACTTTTTCTATGATCAATAGATTAAATAAGAGGCAAAAAAGCCTACCTGTAGCTTTCACTTACTCCTTATCTCCCTTTACCAACTCTGTCACTCCTCGCCGTACTTAATCTGCTTGAAGAGTACCCGCACACACACAGAAGACAAAAACCAATCAAACCATATGATAATGATCTATTGATTAAACATAGCATGGAATCAAGTACATGATACACATATGAAAGCATAAATGAATAACACAAGCATATGGAAAAATATTTGAACACTTTATTAGTAAAAGGAATAGTTACAACCCAATTTGCTTGAATCAGCATCACTCCTCCAATTCAATCCCATCCTCTCCTCATAACAAGAAAGACATTTTGACATCATTACAATACTTGAAATCAACTCAAGTCTCATACTAACAGCATCTCCCTATAATTTAATAATTTCCAACCCCTGATCACTTAGACGAGTGGTCTTTTTATAGGTGAATGAAGGAAGTTATGCCATAAATGGTGATAATGAATGCCCTCCCAAACTTAGGATTTAGTTCCATGGAGGAAGGGATAAAGGAATTGATGTTCCTTAACTCCCTTCCTCATCCAAAGACGAGCTCAAAGGAGTAGATAAACTTGGGAAACTTCTAGATGCATCCAATGGATAAGAATAGTCCCAAACCCCAATGCAATTTCGCTCAAATTCACTCAGCGCAGGCCGAAGATGGCTCAAGTGCATTGCATAGCACCCTATCAGTGTATGGTCTGCATTGCAGCACACCCTAATGAAAGCATGCCCACGCTGATCTTCTTAAAGGCAGTTTCTGCATGATTTCAGTCATGAAACTTGTTGAGAAGCTAGGCATTCTGATGGTTGACTTCTTTAGGGCATGTAACAACTGAATTAGGGTTTGATGGACCCTAATAGTACTGATCTGTAGGTTGGGGTTGATGTGCCCAAATGGATCTGTAACAATGTTTCTACATGGTATCAAAGTTGAATTCACATTAGAACAATAATTTTGAAGTTGTTCCTCAGGAGTTTCGAATTCACAACTTCAGTGTAGTAGGACCTCTTTAGAGTTGGGAGAATGGTCTTCAATGGATTTAAATTAGAGTATGCCTTGGAAGGAAACTCAAATTTCATTGCATTGAAGGATCATATGGAGGTGGTGCTTGATGAAAATGGCTTGCTATAATATATCAAGAATGATGTTGCAAAACCAACGGAATATGATACCTAGAACCTAGCCCAATGGAAGAAAGATGTAGCCAAGGTGAGGAGATTAATCTCAGAGGGAGTACAAGACCACATTTTCTCAGGGAAAGGAACTATTTTTGTGATGTGGAAGGCATTGACAGAGTTATTCAAGAATAGTGGTGATCATAGAAAACTGGCCCTCAAAGACAAACTTCGAAATATCAAGATGTAGAAGAATGATATTATTTCACAGTATCTCACCAGATTTACGCAAGTTCAAGATGATCTTAGAGTGGTTGGTGTGAATGTTACATAATATGACCTATTGAACCTAGCTCTTCTAGGCCTTCCCAAAAGATGGTATAAATACCAGGACTCTATGAATGGGAGGGAGAAATTACCAAATTGGGAATGCTTTTGATCTGATTTTGTACAAGAAGGGATTAGGCAGAATAACAGAGATGGAAGTTCATCCAAGGGAGAGGATGAGGAAAATTTTATATTGGTTGTAAAGGGAAAGAAGGGGAAAGGTAAGAAATCTAAAACCAAACCAGAATCTAGCCAAGGGGGTAAGAAGAAAGACTTGTCCAAAATAAAATGCTTCAATTGTCATAAATTCAGGCACTATGCTACAAAGTGTCCACACAAAAAGTCTGGCAAGAAGAACTCAGGAGGAATAGTAGGAGAAGCACTGGCTTTAGATTTTGAGTTAGACTTCACCCTTATCGCATGCATGGCTAGCACGATGATGGAGATTGTGTGTTACTTGGAATCAGGTGCCTCGTTCCACATGACAGGGTGTAGAGAGTTTGTAAGTGACCTGGAGGAGTAAGATCTCCATATGCATATTGAGCCTGGGGATGATGGAAGGTACAATGCTATCGGGATTGGTACTTGGCATAGGAGATTGGGCCATTTGCATCATAGCACCTTAAAGATTATGCAACAAATAACCACTGGCCTCCCTTAAGGAGCACTTGAGCAGCAGGATGTCTAAAAAGGCTGTACCTTGGGGAAGTATGTGAAATACACATTCCATGATCGAGACAACAAAGAACATGAAATCCTAGAATGAATCCACTATGATGTTTGTGGAGCCTTCTTGACAACCTCCACTGCCATACATAAATACTTTGTTATTTTTATTGATGACTTCTCAAGGAAGCGTTGGATCTTCTTCATGCGGAAGAAGGACGAAACATTCTCAAAGTTTGTAGAATTCAAGGCACTAGTTGAGAAAGAGACTATCAAGAAGGTGAATATTCTCAGGAGTGACAATGGAGATGAGTATGTTTCGAATGAATTCAAGTATTTATGTGTTAAAGAAGGCATTCTAAGAGAGCTAACAACACCCCACAACCCACAACAGAATGGGGTAGCTAAGACGAAGAACCGGAGCATTTTGGGAGTTGCGAGAGCTATGCTACATGACCAAGGCCTTCCACTACATTTATGGGTAGAGGCATGTAACACATTAGTCTACTTTCAGAACTGGAGTCCTCATCAAATTCTTGGTATGATTACACCGAAGGAGGCTTTCTCCGGGAGAAATTTGGATGTGTCTCACTTCAAAATTTTTGGAGCCTCTGTTTATTGCCATGTCTTCAAATATTCGAGGAAGAAGCTTAAGACAATAGGAGAGTTGGGATTTTTTTTAGGTTACACCAAAACTCCACATAATTATTGTGTGTACTTACCTTCCCTCAGAATGAAAGTTGTGCAAAGGGATGTAAATTTTTATGAGGAGAAAGTGATGTGGTGCTCTCTTGAGAGGGTGCTTCAGATCCCACTAGAAGAGGAGCTTTTAGGTCCAAAGGATGAGCCTCAGGAAGTTGTGGAGTACCCAAAAATAGAGGAGCAGAGAGTGGAGAAATAAATTCAATCAGAACCATCCATAGAAGGAAGAAAAAGAACCAGAGAAGTTGATAGATTGGTGTAGGATGTGAGGGGGAATGTGGGAGCTCCTTAAAATTTGTGTAGGAAAAGGAGGTCACCTGAGAGGTACACTAGGGATGTGGTTCTAATGGCTAAGCTTGTAGAGACTGAGCCATCCTCTTTTGAGAAAGAAATTGAGTGACCACATTGGGTTGATGCAATGGTGGAAGAATATGAATCCATCTTGAAGAATAGTGTTTAGGAAGTGGACATAAGACTAGCAGATAAATTAGTTGTGGCTTTGAGATGGATCTTAAAGGTTAAGCAAGTAGCAGATGGAAGCATAGAGAAGTATAAGGCCATGTTTGTGGCCAAAGGGTTCTCTCAATTTTAGGGAATTGACTATGAGGAAACCTTTTCTCCTGTAAAAAGGTATTCATCAATTAGATCAATTCTTGCACTGACTACGCAGATGGGGTGGAATATCCACCATATGGATGTAAAAACAATTTCTCAATGTTGTTATTGAGGAGAAGGTGTACATAGAGAAACCTTAAGGTTTTGAGACATTCAATTGGGAGTCTCATATGTTCATACTCAGGCGAGCATTATACGGTCTCAAACAGGAACACCGAGCTTGGTACGCTAGGATTGACAATTATCTGATTGGCTTGAGCTTCACCAACAGTGAAGTGAATGCAAGGCTCTATCATTTTTTGGTAGAAGGGAAATTACTTATCATTGTTTTATATGTTGATGATTTAATATTGATAGGTGATCAATAGCTGATCAACTCTTGCAAGGAGCACCTTACAAGGGAATTTGAGATGAAAGACATGGGTCTCATGCACTACTTCCTTGGGCGGGAAGTATGGCAAGACGATGGGGAATTGTTTGTGTCTCAAGGAAAGTATGCCACCGAGATACTGTAAATATTTCACATGGAAAGTTATAAACCCATGGAGACACCTACAACGACCAACTGGAGGAAGGAGAATACCAATTCAAGTGAAGAGGTTGATGCTACCATTACTGATAGCTATTGGGTTCACTTATGTGCACACATGACTAGATATGTGCTATGTAGTTAATCAGATAATCCAAGCTATGGTTAGGCCAACCAAATTGTATTGGAAGGTAGCGAAGCATGTTTTACAGTACATCATAAGCACTGCCCAATATGGACTATGGTATAGACGGAAATAGGGAGTGAAGTTTTGTGGCTCCACAAATGTAGATTAGGCAAGGAGTCCATCTGACCGAAAGAGTACATCAGGTGGAATTTTCAGTGTTCGGTCCACAATGATTTCTTGGTACAACAGGATGCAAAGGTTTGTGGCACTCGGCTCAATAGAAGTAGAATACATTGTTATAGGCCATTTTGTCACATCTAGTCAATATGCCTACAAACCAGATCAATCTTATAGAAGCATCTAGGATTTGTTACAAACATTTATCTTGGATAAGAAATTCAAATCCTATCTAATTATACCTTAGAGATTTCACCTCTTATTCCTTGAGTTCATCCTTCCATCAAGAGTGGATCTCAAGCCTAGATTGGTAAATGGATAAGAATTCCTAAACTACCATCCTCTCCTATATATTTATTGTCATCCAAAAGCTAGGGGTTGGATTTTGGAGACTAGTCATACCCTTATGTTGTTGCTTTGATCATCTGAGAGTTATCATTCCCATTGCATTAGGGTGACCATGAGGTGTATGTTGTGACAATGAAAGACAAGTCAACTTGTGGAGATCTCTATAATATCAACTTCCACTTTTGGTTGTAATCTCTCTCCCTTTCATATTAATACAAAGAGTATATTTTTTTCCTATACGTGTTATGTTATGTTTACATTCATATATTTATATGCTATGTTAACATTGAATAGAGTGATTGGATAATGCTACATATATGTTGTAGATATTTGTCTTGCGTTGTGTTGTAGTGGCTACAACCACCCTCCAAAAGTTTGGCCTACACCCAATTCTAGAGCCTCCCTTGAGAGTTTCACTTAATGATTGCACACATTCGGGTTCACTCAATGAGCTAATGTGAGTCTTCGCACCCCCCTTGCTTGATCATTTAACCTAAGCCTTTTCATGTTGATATCAATGTCATTTGCGACCATGTTTTGGTCATGCTCAAGGTCTTTGCTTCATGTGTACATGTTGTGTTCGCTATGAAAGCATTTGTCGCACTCACACAGAGAGTCACATACACTGTCGCGCAAGCGTCGTTGCAGTCAACCAATGATCAATCATAATTTTCACGCTTGTCACTCACACTGTCAGTCAGTCATGTTGAGCATGTGTGTCTGGATGGTTTGAGTCATCTCATCGTCGAGTCATGTAAGTGTGTGTCTGCAGGATCACATATGAATATTTCACTTGTTCACACACTTAGTCATTTTGTTGAAGTTCTAACGACCGGACTCCCCTCTAACAGCCAGACCATCACCCCACCATTGACTCGATCGACTGTCACCCAGAACAATGCAGAAGCACCAAGAAATTTATTTCAAACTATGATGCCCACAAGAAAATCAATCAGCCTTCATGTTGGTCAACTGGAGAGTTTGACCTGGCAGCCACCCCGGGATTGACTCCCCTAGAAAATTGTGTAAAGGCTGCAGACCTTGCCCGCTCCATTGACTGGGAAAATTGCGTAGACATGCCAAATAGACAAACAATGCATGTCCCTGTATCCCTTAGAAAATTGCATAGTTTTTCCAGCCAGTCCTCCTGACAGTTGATCGGCTGCTCACCAAGAAAATTGCACGCAGTTTTCATGAGAAAGCCCTCTACTATCAAGCAGTCCGCTCAGCTCAGAAACTACGTAGAGGTGATCAGTAGGCTAGCCTCCCAGTATCAGTGTAGTTTTTCCCACTAGCAGCTCCCGGCAGTGGACTGCCAATTCCCTCTAGGAATTGTGTAGTTTTTGCTGCCAAGTTCCACCAACTGACTGCCAGTTCCCTCAAGAATTGTACATTTTTTGCTACCAGTGACCCAAAAATAGACTTCTAGTTACCTCCAGGAATTGCACAATCTTTTTTTCCAGTGTCATGGAAGCTAGCTGCCAATTCCCTCCAGGAATTGCGTAGTTTTGATTGTCAAGCTCCCACTGCCCGCTCGTTCTAGAAACTGCACAGATTTTGCCTGCCCAGCCTTCCTGTAGCCCAAATTGTTCCTCCCAAAAACTGCGTGGTTTTGTCCTCTAGCTGAGCCAGACCCTGAGGACAGTCACTATCGATTGGGATTGCCCATATTCATCACCCAGTGACTCTTGTGCAGTTTTCATCAGAAGTGCTCGAAGCCTCCATCCCACCTCGCAACCTTGTTGCCTCTCTCGATCACCTGCATCTAAAATGATCATGTATCATGGTAGACTAGGAGGTTTTTGGATTTGATACAGGTACACAAACAAACATGGTGTGATGACGAATGGGATGAACGAAGGGAGCACATGTAGAAGGACAGGTTCACCAATAGACGAACAAATGATGCATGCGAAGGGATGTGCTCGTGAATGAATGATCATGCAAAGATGTGTTCACAGATAGACGGACAAGAAAACGTGCAAGATGTGATCACGAATGGACCAATGGATGAACATGCACCTTTCGCAAACAAACGAACCTATCAAGCCTTCCAACATACAAGCAAGGAGAAACATCAAGCGAACCAACGACCATCGAAGACTCTACGCACTTTGCCATGCAGAGGTGAAGTTGTGACACACCATGAGGACATCCATCACCCAGCAGCACTACAGCTCGACATGGCCACCAACAGCAGCACGAATGTACCAGCATTGTCATGTTGAGTCATGTTTTTAACATCTCTACTGTGGGTCGTATTGTCAATCAATGTAATGTAACATGGAAGTCCAATAGACCCACTTGTTGTACAAAGAGTCATGTAAAGTCGAAAAGTCATGGAAGTCAAACAATCATGAGGGTAGTCGAACAACCCACAAGGGTCAGTGTCACCCTTGGCTATAAATACCCCCTCATTTGTACATGCAGTGGAATTTTCACCTCAGATCCTCCCACATAGCCTTGAGAGTTTGTAATATTTTCTTTGAGGAGTAAGTAGTGGCTCTAACGCCTCACCCATGAGGTTAGTGATGTATGGTGTAACGATGTGTCTTGGAACTTTCACTTAATTCAGAACCTTGCTCATAGGCTAGCACATTTTCACACATGTATTGTAACTATTGTAAGACTAATCTTGAAAACTTGTAATGCATGTTGCTTTAACCTGTGTTTAACACTTGAACTCATTCACTTGTTGTAATCCATATATGTTAATGAAAAGGTGTTGTATATGTTGTTAATGTTGTCTCGCCCATGTTGGTTACCTCCCTGAACATCAGAGAAACCTTTCACATAAAACTTGCTATAACAGTCGTTGCACAGGTGCAGACTCATCCGATGATTGTTGTATGTTTTATCTTCCCTTATGTGTTGTGACAATCGCATCTGTGTGGATTGTTCTTCCCGAAGTTGTGCACGTGATGTTGTGTTGTGTGTTCCTAACAAAGTTGGGGCTTCCTCTCAACCGACTTGTGTTATGAAACCAGCTCAAGAAAAGATAGAAAAGATAGATCAATGCCTTAGAATTCAGCCTCTTCGAGGGGGCAACCTCCTTTACATTACATAAATGAACAATTCTTGGATGATTCAAATGACAAAACCTCCTTTCTGTAGAAATTTTGAATAATATGGCACATATTCACAGAGATTATCCTGATTATACACTTATAAGCGGAACATGCATAATACATAACCTCCTCTACGTTAATCATCAATTTACAGAAGCAGAAACATTCACAGGTGCACATAGAAGCATCAATCAAACTCATTAACACAGTATGTATCCCAGGGAAAGCATCTCGCTAAAAACCCAACTATCTGTATATTATATTGATTGAATCATGTAACATTACAAAGTACAATGCTTATCACAAGAAATCCAGTACTAGCTCCACCTGTTACACACAATATAGCTAAGATCTGATCTCCAAATCTATTCCACTGCTTGCCTGCCTCTCCAGCTCAATACCTGCTCAAGAACTGATGAGAATGGCTTACCAAACTCGTATTTGACCTGAAAATAATCACTCACACTCTGTTGGACGTGAGCACAGGATACAATTCTTGATATTGGCCAATTCATTGGCATACTCAATCCCTCTGATTGTGCAAATCATCATGCACAACTATAGTCACAACTGATAACAATATGATCCTCTAACACTTGTCCCTACTGAACTGAACATGCACTGACATGCAACTGAGTTAAATAATGTATTCTATAGTTGCATTATGAGTTAATAACTTGTGAATTGATTAATAACTAATTCACCCAACTCATCTCTAGTCTATTGATCAGTTAGACTAAATACAACTAGTTTAACAAAGTTAAACTGAACACAACTCCATCAACTGCACCTCCAGTCCACTAAACTCAACTCACTTGAGTTCTAACTGAAGTCCTGCATGCAAATATTAGTCATCCCATAGGTAACCACGTATTTCCCTCTGGGATATGCATGTACCACATCCGTAGCTCATCCTGAAGTGCTCCAAGAGAATAAGATCAAGTTTATAGTCCAAATATTATTATGAGACAATAATATTTGACTTTTCTATTTTTGACAGCCAGTCTAAAAATAGACTTTGATCACTCACACTGTGATCACTCACACTGTGGTCACCCACACTGTGGTCACCCACACTGTGATCACTCATATTGTGATCACCCACACTGTGATCATCCACACTGTGATAAAAAATAGAACTTGCGCCATAATTTGCTTGCGGGCCCACTTAGTGAAGGCGACTCTTTTCACTAAGCTCCATCATCTTGTTGTGTTCTCAAAAAGCATTTCTTGTTGCACACTTTTCAACACTCCCTCTCAACAAGAAAGGATTCCTCTCAAACCCGATCCTGAAACTCTGGAATGTTCTCCATGCAACACATCTGGCTGGTCCACTTTCTCTGTCATCAAAGTATTTGACTGCTATTGCCTCTGTCGACTAAAACTCTGCATCTCCGTGCTCTTCAGTATCTGACTGCTCTAGCCTCTGTCACTTTGATCTCTAACTGCATCCGTGCTGCTGCTGGTTCTATCTCCCAACATTGCATCCACACTGCACCTCCCAACTGACCTCCCTGTTGGGCTAGAAACACCCTCTGATGCTGAAGCTCTACCTGCTGCTGACAAGTGCTCCCTCTTTGACATCTGCGCTACTACAACATCTCCATGCATCTCGCACCATTGCACACCTCTCTGTGCCACCTAGCACTGTGCAAAACACTTGTGCCTCTCGCATTGCTGCAGCCTGCTAGCTATGCGCTGTCCTGGGATTCCCTGCACTGTCGCTCTCTCTGCCGCTCCATCTGCATCTGTCTCTACCCAATCAATCAGTTCCTGCTACTACACATTTGGGGCTCCCGTAGCAAGGTCTCATCCAAGAGGTTGGGTACCTCAAGGATATTGCCCCTCCTCCTTGGGACAATCAATCCACATCACCCCACCTCCTACCTGGAGGTATGGCTGCATGCGATCCCTCAGCCCACCTGGCTCGAAGTTTCCCCCTACTGGAGGTCTCTGCATGAGTAGATGTCTCTACTCGATCTCCTCTCAGCTTCCCTTGTTGTGGCTACTCCACAAACTCCTGAAGCTGCTGCACCAATCATGGCTCCTCCACAATCGTCTGAGACTTCTTCTGGCTCTGCATGTTGAGAGGTAATATACGCTCCCTCTCAACCACCAAGTCTCCATCAGTTGCCTCGCTGCTCAAGGCTTTGCATGCATCTTGAACCTCAAGAGCATACAGGTTCCTGACCCGTGAACCAATCTCATGACAATGAAAGCATCTCACCTTCAATTTGTCAACCTTCTTCCCACCACTGGAAGAACTGGATTCGGAAAGAGAACCCGTCTCCTTCCCCTTCTTCACCTTACTCGCTAAGGCACAATTCTCCTCATCATCCATAGATGAAGAACTGTCTCTGGTGCTCCGTCTAATCTCCTCCTGCATCAAATCCAACCATAGTGGTTCCCAATTTGGCAGTTTCTCCCTTCCATTCACTGAGTCATGGTAGCTATGCTAACTCTTAGGAAGGTCAAGGAGTGCTAGACTCACCATCCACATCCGACAGTCACCCCCACACTTCCCAGCTCATCCCGGCATTGGGTGAACTTCGTGAGATACCTGGGCATACTGTCTCCATTCTCACACTTAATGTTTCTGAGTTTATCTCTTGCTTTGGAATTAAATTCGAATTCCACCAGCTCAAAACTCAACCGCTTCCGATCTAGAATTTGTGAGAACAAAGTATTTCTTGTACAAAGATTGACTGTCTGGGCATTCACCGGATATATCACCTTCCAAAAGAAGGATGAATCCAGAGGCTACCTGGCCTGGTTACAGACTCTACCTGAAGAAATAAAATGTAAACACTTTCTGAATAGTAGATCTGATGATCAATCCTCGCTTTGATATCTTGTAGAACTTTTCCTACAAATCAAAGGGCTCCGATACCATGTAGAAATTTTGAATAATATGACACATATTCACATAGATTATCCTGATTATACACTTATAAGTGGAACATGCATAATACATAACCTCCTCTACGTTAATCATAAATTTACAGAAGCAGAAACATTCACAGGCGCACATAGAAGCATCAATCAAACTCATTAACACAGTATGTATCCGGGGAAAGCATCTCGCTAAAAACCCCAACTATCTGTATATTATATTGATTGAATCATGTAACATTACAAAGTACAATGCTTATCACAAGCAATCTAGTACCAACTCCACCTGTTACACACAATACAGCTAAGATCTGATCTCCAAATCTATTCCACTGCTTGCCTACCTCTCTAGCTCAACACCTGCTCAAGAACTGATGAGAATGGCTTACCAAACTCGTATTTGACCTGCAAATAATCACTCACACTCTGTTGGACGTGAGCATAGGCTACAATTCTTGATATTGGCCAATTCATTGGCATACTCAATCCCTCTGATTTTGCAAATCATCATGCACAGCTATAGTCACAACTGATAGCAATCTGATCCTCTAACACCTGTCCCTGCTGAACTGAACATGCACTGACATGCAACTGAGTTAACTAATGTATTCTATAGTTGAATTATGAGTTAATAACTTGTGAATTAATTAATAACTAATTCACCCTACTCATCTCTAGTCTATTAATCAGTTAGACTAAATACAACTAGTTTAACAAAGTTAAACTGAACACAACTCCATCAACTGCACCTCCAGTCCACTAAACTCAACTCACTTGAGTTCTAACTGAAGTCCTGCATGCAAATATTAGTCATCCCATAGGTAACCACGTATTTCCCTCTGGGATCTGCATGTACCACATCCGTAGCTCATCCTGAAGTGCTCCAAGAGAATAAGATCAAGTTTATAGTCCAAATATTATTATGAGACAATAATATTTGACTTTTCTATTTTTGACAGCCAGTCTAAAAATAGAATCTGATCACTCACACTATGATCACTCACACTGTGGTCACCCACACTGTGGTCACCTACACTGTGATCACTCATACTGTGATCACCCACACTTTGATCATCCACACTGTGATCAAAAATAGAACTTGCGCCATAATTTTCTTGCGGGCCCACTTAGTGAAGGCGACTCTTTTCACTAAGCTCCATCATCTTGTTGCATTCTCAACAAGCATTTCTTGTTGCACACTTTTCAACACTTTCTATATATAGGAGTCTAAGGAGTCACAATATAATCCAGCCGACCTAACAATAATAATATAAAGCCACAAAAATAACAATAGAGGGATTCTATGGGGCACCGTAATAACAATATGGGGGAAATAGGGGCACAACAATATTAATAAGGGGTATAACTACAATAGTAATGGGGTAATCACTAGTATTATAAGGACCCAACATGCCCCTCTCCTTCAAAAAAGTGTTGTCCTCAACGCTTGAGTAGTTTTGGATACTTCTGCATAAAATTCTCATCCTCCCATGTGGAATCTTCAGCGGATAAGTTATTCCACTTGATAAGATACTTTGAAATTGAACGATTTCGTAGCTGTCGAGTTCTTGTTTCTGTGACTGCTTCCGGTTCCAATATAATTTTTCCTTCCTCGTCAAGTTCTGGCAATATTGTTTGAACTGGGAGCTTGTCGCCTATAACCTTCTTTAAACATGAAACATGGAAAACTGGGTGCAATCGAGAAGCTGCAGGAAGCTCCAATTTGTATGCCATAGTACCAATCTTTTGCAACACCTTGTACGGACCATAATACTTTGGTGATAATTTATTATCCTTCTTAGCTTGCTTGAGGGACATTTACTTATATTTTTGTAGCCATAGGAATACCCAATCACCTACATCAAAACCTCTTTCACTGCGATGTTGATCTGCCTGTTGTTTCATTCTATTCTGTGCCAACACGAGGTTATCCTTTAAGAGTTGGAGGACTTGTTGTTGATGTTCGATGTGATGTTCCACTGCCTGAACCTTAGAATTTTCTCTTAAATATGATGTGACGGATGGTGGTTGATACCCATAAAGTGCCATAAATGGGGTCATTTTTGTTGCTGTATGGAAGGAAGTGTTATACCACCATTCAGCGAGAGGCAACCATTTGACCCATTGTGTCTGTTTATCAGATACAAAGCAATCACGATATCCTTCCAAACATTTGTTTACTATCTCAGTTTGCCCATCAGATTGAGGATGATAAGATGAGCTATGAGCTAACTGAGTACCAAGACAAGAAAATAATTTTGTCCAAAAATTTCCAGTGAAAATGGGATCTCTGTCACTTACAATAATCTTTGGGTTTCCATGTAGCTTTTGAATTGTTTCCATAAATGCAGTAGAAACTGTACTGGCTTTAAATGGATGTGATAATGCACAAAAGTGTGCATACTTGGTAAGTCTGTCAACTACCACCATGATGACACTCTTTCCCTCAGACTTGGGTAAACCTGTGATAAAATCCATTGAAACCTCCTCCCAACGTTGGCTTGGAATGAATAAAGGTTGTAATAGACCCGGTGTCTTAATTGTTTCAACTTTATTTTGTTGGCAAACCAAACATTCAGCCACAAACTTTTGAATATCTGATTTAAGGCCATCCCATAAAAATTCCTTCTTAACCCTGTGGTAAGTTTTTAAAAATCCTGAGTGCCCTCCTAAGGGAGAAGTGTGCAATTCCATAAGAATCTTTTGTTTTAGCTGGGAATTCTTACAGAGGTATAAGCGATCTTTGTACCATAACGAATTATTTTGCCAGCTAAATGTACCAGACGTACTGGAATCTTGTTGTAACTTTCGAATAAGTGCCCACACTTCTTCGTCATTCTTCCATTCCTCCCTTGCTTCGTTTATCCAATCTGGTTGGATAATAGAAATGGCGCACAACAATGCTTCCACATCCTCATCCTTTCTTGAGAGTGCATCTGCCACCACATTTTGCTTCCCTTTTTTGTAGATGATTTCAAAGTCATAACCCAACATCTTTGTGACCCACTTTTGTTGCTCTTCAGAGGATAATCTTTTTTGTAAAAAGTATTTAAGGCTATCATGATCCATTTTTACCTTGAAGTGTCTACCCATTAGGTAGGGTCGCCATTTCTTAAGTGCATGGAGTATTGCCAACATTTCCTTCTCATAAATAGCTTTGCTTAAAAACTTTCCCTTGATTGGACGACTTTCAAAAGCAATGGGTCTTTCATCTTGCATTAGAACAACACCAATTCCATTTCCTAAAGCATCACATTCCACAATAAAGGTTTTTGTGAAGTCCGGTGTAGCTAAGACCGGTGCTTGGCACATTTCCTCTTTAAGATGTTCAAAGGCATTTGTTGCTTCTGGAGTCCATGAAAATGCATCTTTCTTCAATAATGTTGTTAGAGGTGCTGCTATTCTCCCATAATTCTTAACAAACTTGCGATAATACCCTGTCAACCTGAGAAATCCTCGCAGATGCTTTATGGATGTGGGGATTTTCCATTCCTTAATGGATTTAATTTTGCTAGGGTCTACCTTAACTCCTTCATGAGATACAATATGACCCAAATATTCCACCTCCTGGACTCCAAAGAAACATTTGGATCTTTTTGCATATAATTGTTTCTCCTTCAATAGTTGTAGCACCTTGTCAACATGTTCAACATGATCCTTCCAAGACTTGTTGTAGATTAGTATATCATCAAAAAATACTAACACAAATTTTCTAAGGAATGGTTTGAAAATTGAATTCATCAAACCTTGAAATGTTGAAGGTGCATTGGTAAGACCAAAAAGCATGACCAAAAATTCATAATGACCCTCATGAGTTCTAAATGCTGTTTTCGGAATGTCTTCAGTCTGATTTGATGATATCCTGAACGAAGATCCAACTTGGTGAAGTAAATTGATCCATGAAATTCATCCAGTAATTCATCAATGACGGGAATGGAGAACTTATATTTAATAGTGAGCTTGTTGAGCTCCCTATAATCCGGACACATGCACCATGATCCATCCTTCTTGTGCACCAATACTACTAGAGCAGAGAAAGAGCTTTGACTCGGTTGAATTATACCAGCCTCTAGCATTTCTGCAACCATACGTTCAATTTCACTCTTTTGGACATAGGGATATCTGTACGGCCTGATGTTTGGAGGAACACTTCCTGGAATCAGATGAATAGCATGATCATGATCACGCATAGGTGGGAGACCTTTGGGAGTCTCAAATACCTTGGAATGATTGTCCAGGACTTTTTGGAGATCTGGAGAAATAGATGATTCCGATGTGGAAACATCTAGCCAGCATAATTGTGCAATTACACCTCTTTGCTCCTTTTTTAAAAGCTTTGTCATACTATTAGAGCTGATTATCTTTCCTGGTTTCCCTGCAATACCCCTTAATTCAACTTCCTTTCCTTCCGTAGAAAATTTGATGAAAAGTTCCTGAAAATTAAAATCTATTGTACCCAGGGATTGTAGCCATTGGACTCCTAGTACAACATCAACAACTCCCATTGGAATGGAAAGAATTGGGCTAGTCAATATATATTCTCCCATGGATAGCTTGATATTATGGCACTTTCCAGAGCAATTTATTGTTCCTCCATTTGCAGTCATCACTTCACACTCTGGTGCTGGATATAGGAAGAAATTCAATTCTTTTGCTACCTTACAATGAATAAAATTGTGGGTGCTTCCTGAATCAATAAACACTATTACCTTTTTCTTCTTGATTTGTCCTTCTATCTTGATGGTTTGAGGAGTGGTAATTCCCACCAATGCATTACAAGATATGGTCGGATTTATTTTTTCTTCATCTAGGCTTTTTTCCTGGAGTATATCCTCTTCTTTTGACCTTTCTTGCTCCTTTTCTTCTTCTTCTTCACAATCTATGTAGAATAATTTCTTCTCAGCACACTTATGACCTTTAGTGTATTTGCTATCACAACTGTAACAAAGCCCTTTTGCTCTTTTTTCTTCCAATTGTTGCGGTGTCAACCTTATAGGTTGCGGAAGACTAGGGGCAACAACACTTCCGTCTTTATAGTTGTGAGTGGTATGCTTCCTGGTTGCTATAATTTTGCTTTCCATTTTTCTTGCTAACCTGAATGCCTTCTCTAATGAATCAGGTTCCCAAAGGCGAACATCATGTTGGATATTATCCTTTAAAGACCCCATGAACACATCAATCATATGCTCCTCTGGAATATCTTTTACCCTTATGTTCAATTTTTGGAACTCCTCAATGTGCTCCATTATTGAACCCTTTTGTTTGAGACTTATTAATAGGCTAAAAAAAGTGTTGCTTTTTGTATCCTCATAATGTGCTATCAATTCTTCCGTAAAAATTGCCCAAGTGATAAATGGTTTACGAGAGCAAAGCCATTGATACCATACAAACTGATTTGGTTCCAAATATAAAGTTGCCATACGTACCTTTTGTGTGTTTTGCACATTATTGAGATCGACGAATTGCTCCATCTGTAATATCCATGTGGTAGGATCCTTGCCATCAAACTTCCTCATATCGATTTTTGGAATATGGTGAGTCTTCGATCCAACATTAGCATCTATGGAATCATGATTAACATTTCTTTTGTTCTCATCATGAGTTTCCTTTAGTACCATTTCACCCTTAGGGACGATTTCTTGTAGCAACTTATTCATATTTATCTTCAATTCGTCCATGTCTGTCTTCAAATCTATCTTCAAATCATCCATCTTAGATTCCACGTCAATCATCTTAGCTTCTATGCCTTTCTTTAAACAGTCCATCTTAGCTTCTACACCTTTCTTTAAACCATCCATCTTAGCTTCTACATCTTTCTTTAAACCATCCATCTTAGATTCTGTTCCTTTTTGTGCAAGGGACAGTTGTTGAACTTGGTCTTGTAATTTTGATATATCATGTTGCATTTCTTCCTCTTCTTCATGAGTCATGCTAGAGCTTTTAGGTTCCTTACTAGGTGTTTGCATTTTCTTTCCTCGGGGCATCAGTTACCGATAATAATGCTCTATTATGCCCTTTGAATTCCTTCAAAATAAATTTTCAAACCAAGCTTAAGCAAAAATTTAAGAAAATCTACACACCTTTTTTCACTTTGTAGGAGCTCGATATTGCCTCTGATGTATCTCTGTACTTTCCAATAATCTAGTTCTGAATTTGTGAGCTTTAGTAGCCCTCTGTGTCCTCTTTCCAATGCCACAAGTCTGACCCAAATTGGATTCTCCAAGGAAGAGTTATGTGAAATATCCCACAGTGACTTGCTTATAGACTAGTTCAGTAGAGCGAACTTGTACGACGTGCCACGAGTCACTGTTTCAACCTTTGGATCTGAAACATGCATACAAGAAACTACAGTCCATCCTCTTTCTGTTCCTTCTTGTTACACTAAAAATGTCATCATGGCTATTTACAGTTAGTATGGCTCTATCAATAGTCATGCTATCCTCTTAGGCAAGTCTTATGCCTCTGCTCTCCATGTCAAACTCCAAAAAGAGAGAAAGTCTTTATAAATGTATTTATCTCTGGGTACGCAGGTTCTCTCAACCTTACCTGCGGGTACGCACCCAATGTTCACAAAAGCTGTGTACTTGTACACTCTGTATGTAAAGGGGCAGGTGCGTCCCCCTGTAAAGGTCAAAATACGCAAGTTTCATCTTTAAAAAGTTACTTGTAGTCATTTCTAGAGCATTCTAGAAGGTTGTTCGACGTGTATTGAGCGCCTCCAGATGGTTCATGTACCCCTACCAAAGAGGAACTTATCCCATCAATGAGGGAGCTATCCCATCCAAAGAGGGGATTATCCCATTGATGGTGGACCTGATTAACTTCCTCTTGAGCACTATAAATACAGGCATTGGGCCAGAAGGAGGGGAGGTTGGAAGCTAAACATTTCTAAGGGTAGATGCTGCTGGAATTAGGACTCCCATTTAGAAGCTTGTGAGGAGAGCTTACCATCTTTGCTTGTTCTATTTGGAGGTGGGTGAGCTTTGTCAAAGTAAAGGAGAACTCTTGATGGACCCTGGGAGGAACTTGCACAACACCAAGGCTCAGGTTGTAATTGTTCCTTTTGTTTCCTATTAATGCAAATGAGTCCATTCTTCTCAATAACTTGTTATTTATGAGTTGTTTCATGTACTCCTTGGTCTATGTGTTAAATATGTTTTATTTTATGAGATTATCAAGTGCTATTTAATCGTTTGATTGTTAGTGAATGCAGGTTTCGAAGTGAAGGAGGAGCTCATCCGGATCGGCGAGGCTGGATTGCTACAACAGCGTTGGACTACAGGTAAGATCGCTCTTGTTTGTCTTGTTTGTCACTAGAGAGTCTTAGGCTCCTAGGGAGGTTGGTTGTGTCCGCACTATCGACTCTTTCCGCCTGACAAATTGGCGACTCCACTGGGGACTCCATGAATGTGTTTGAGTTCTTTTTGATTTGATATTTTGGTCTGAGAAAAATTGCTTGTTTTCTGATTTTTGGTTGTCTAGCTGTGTATTTGGGTGGGTTAGCTTAGAGTCAATTTAGTTTTTATTTTTCTTAGATTTGCCAGCAGTACGCAGTCTCTGGGTTTAACACAATGCGTACTTGTACTCACTGCGTCTTTGTGCACAGTGCGTACCCGCACCTGTGTGAACAGATGACCTGCGTACCCCTGTCAATTTTGAGAAAATTTCAATTTTTGCTTTTTGCTCTTTAGAATTTGCTTTTACTTTGTTTTTACTGCCTAGATCCATCAGTTTACTGTCATAAATCTTCATCTTAGCTTTTTTCATCAGCATTCCTACTTTAAGCTTTCATCAATTGGGTGTTTTGAGTCTCTTTTTGAGAAATTTTTGATTTGTTTTCCTTTGGTCATAACTTGGAGGTTTCTCTCAGTCTTTTCACAATTTTGCATCTTTTTGCTTTTGTTTTTGCAAAAAAATTTCCCCCTCATTCGCCGGGGGGGCTAAATTGTGTATGAGTGTTAATCGCCTTTGAGTGTTTTTATTTTTTGATCTTTGGAACTCTCACCCAATTTTCTCGACTTGCACTTGATTGGTTCTTAGATTACGTTAGAATCACCTTGTGTTTGAGGATTCTCTTGCATAGATCACATTTGCATAATTAGAATTCTCATTTTCAGAATATTAATGAAAAATGTGCATAGATTACATTTGCATACTTTCAAGTGAATTGTGCATAGATTACAATTGCATAGTTTACATTCTCAAAAAATCAATCGTAGATTTAGATCAGTTTTCTTTGATTTGAATTTACACAAAAATTAAAAAAAAAAAATGGTTTGGAATTGATTTCCATTAGTTTTTCTTGATAAAATTAGTGCATTAGAGAATTTGTTATATTTTCTCTTAGTGATCAATTTTTTGCATTGTTGGAAGTGAATGGAAACTCTCTCCTTACTTTAGTTAGGATTCATCGAATTGAAAAGATTACATTATCATATTCGATTGCATTCAGTTGAGTCGGGTCATAACACCATTGGTTTCATATCCATTTACCCATTTGAGTAATAACAGCCTTAATAACACAACGCTTAATTAAAATTCATCTAGTAATTTTTACATTTCTAGGGCTCTGAAACACCAACATAGCTTAGGCTAGTGTCTTGGAGTAGGAGAGTAATTAACTCTCCAAGACAGCAAAACCAAACAAGTAGCTCATCTTGTGGTAGGATAAATCCAACTGTTTCATTTGTACTCTGGGAAAGCTCCTCTTAAAGGAGAAGCACGAGCTCGTGTCCGAACCAGTGAGGGGATCAATCCTCCCTCGTTGGGAATGACGCCAGACACACACGTATTACAAACGGTAAACCTCGGATTAACTATTGTCGAGGAGCCTGGGGTCACTTGTCGGTAAACCTTGGATTATTGTCAAGGAGCCGGCAAGGGGATTGAGCTTGTTACTTTGCCCTTGCGTGCTATCGGGTCGTAGACTGTTCCCCCAGGTGTATTTGTTGCTGTTGGTGACCTTAGTGACCATTATCTTTAGGGTTCTACCCAAGGTGATGGTGGAGGGAAGATCCCACTGTACCTGGAGCAGACGTCGACTAGACTCACTTGGATTTTCTGGGGGGTTCACTTCACTCGAGACGGTTAAAGTGGAGGAACTTGGTCCAGTCTATTCATTAAGCAGGTTGTCGGGGTAACTGTTCCACCCACCACTTCTGTACTAAATTCGGTGATGTTGGGCTTCATCACCAACTAGTGTTTTCGGTCCGAAAGGCTACTGTTTGTGTATGGTTTGACTCCTAGATTTGATAGCGCGTGTTAATTTGTTTGTTTTTACTTTTAGAGACCATGGGTGTGAACTGTGAATTTTAATTGTTAGGTGTGAATTGTGAATTGTTAATTTTAGTTTTAAATTGTTAATAAAATTCACTGAAGTTGAATATAATGGCAAATGTTCTGGAATTTGCCAACCTAGGAACCCCTCCTAATGAGAATCCTAGTACTTTTCCTTACTTTGGAAATGTTGGTCCTCCTTATATGGCTACTTTGTCATTACCTGGATTTACAATAGGTTTACCGATATGGTTATTTTCAACTTCGTTGGCTCAAAATACTCCAATTGTTCCATCTCAACCGGATGCTTCACCTCAACAGAGTTCACCATCTCAACATCACCAACCTTCTGTTGACCCTTTACCTTCTTCGCCTAATTTTTCTTCCTCCATTTCTTCCTCTTCGCCTGGTAAAAGCCTTGATGCTAGTAACCAGGAGGCTAAGAAGAAGAAGAAAAGAAGAAGAAGAAGAAGAAGAAGAAGAAGAAGAAGAAGAAGCAAGATAAGAAAGAAGTCAACCAACCAACCACGACTGTAAGTGTTAGTTGTGTTGAGAAAAACTCCGACATGCATCGTAAACCCAAATACCCTTGCAGGCTTTGTAAGGGCGACCACTTCCTTGTCAATTGTCCTAGTATTCCAAAGGTCTTGGAAGTATGGTCAGAAAAATCTCATCAACTTTCCATTGATCCATCAACCAGTGATAGTCAGGTTCCTGGGAAAAAGGGTAAAGTTAGGTTTCCTTGTAAGTTATGCAAAGGGAGTCATCAAACTCACATTTGCCCTCACATGGATGAAGCCTCAACATTGTTGGAAAAACTTACTGTTCCACAGCAAGAATTTCCAACTGGTTACCGTAAACTTTCTCCCAACCTACCGTCAACTGACGGAGTGATTGATCTAAATTCAAGTACAGTCAATCACACTCTTCCATTGGAGAGTGAAACTCATGTCACTCAGGTTGATGATCCATTAGTTGATCAAGTGGTCGATTCAATTTCACAAAGAGTCGATCCCACTTTCCCTTTAGAGAGTGAATTTCATACCGCTCAGGTTCTTCTTGTTACATCAGATTCTTCTACGCTAGGGGGCATTTCACCTGTTTCTATAGAACCCCCTCCAAGTACTGAGGTCTTTTCCTTTGATTGGAATAGACTGACAGAACCTCGTCTTCCTTCCTCCATCCCTTTCCAAATCATTGTCAAGGCTGGTGGTAGGGACATACATCGTACTCAGGTAGATGAGGGTGCTTCTGTTAGTATTTTATCCTCAACTGTTTGGAAAGCTTTGGGTTCCCCTCAGCTTGCGCCTATTACGCAGAATCTGAAAGCTTTTAACAGAACCATTAGTGAACCTTTAGGGATCCTTCCTAAGTTTTCTATTACCTTGGAAGGTAAAACTGTCTGTATTGATCTTATGGTAGTTCGAGGTCCCTTGGATTTCAATTTACTCCTTGGGAGAGACTATGTTTATGCAATGAAAGCTATCGTATCGACACTCTTTCGCGTGATGTCTTTCCCTCACAATGGCAGTATTGTGACTGTAGACCAGCTTTCGTTCCCTAGTCTTGTTTCAACTACCAATAATATGACAACCCTAAATGTTCCTGATTCTCAAGTGGTATCTACCCTACCACGCGTTAATTATGTGGCAACTGGTCCCATGTTTTCAGTTACCAATGTAAGTGAGCCTCTCACTGTTGATTTAGATCCGGTAATTGACATGGAAAACTCTATGGGATTACTTGAACGCGATGTTCTTATCCCTTTGAGTCCCTTGACATGTGTTCCTTCCAGAGAACTATTCTTCCTTCTGATGAAGACCTCTTGGAAGCCATGATCAAGGTGTGTCCATTGACATGTCTTTCTTCCAGTTAGAAGCCATGATCAATGTTGCGAGGATAGTTCCTTTTCCTGTGCCAACCTCGTTAAAAAATGAAACAGGGTGCTGTGAGGATAGTTCCTTTTCCTGTGCCAACCTCGTTAAAAAATGAAACAGGCTGTATGAGGAAAGTTCCTTTTACTGTGTCAACCTCGTTAAAAAATGAATCAGTGTAAGCGAGGAAAGTTCCTTTTACTGTGTCAACCTCATTAAAAAATGAATTAGTGTGTACGAGGATAGTTTTTTCCTGTATCAACCTCGTTAAAAAATGAAACAGGCTAGCAGGAGGATAGTTCTTTTACTGAGTCAACCTCATTAAAAAATGAATCAGGTATGAGGATAGTTCCCGTTACTGAGTCAACCTCGTTAAAAAATGAATCAGGTATGAGGATAGTTCCCGTTACTGAGTCAACCTCGTTAAAAAATGAATCAGGTATGAGGATAGTTCCTGTTACTGAGTCAACCTCGTTAAAAAATGAATCAAGGATTTTAGAGCACAGTTCCTTGTCTTGTGTCAAGCTCGTTAAAAAAAGAAACAAGGAGTCATGAGCATAGTTCCTTGTCTTGTGTCAAGCTCGTTAAAAAATGAATCAAGGTTTTAGAGTAGAGTTTTTGTTAAGTAGATTGTAGAAAGAAGGGTTTTGAGGATAGTTCCTGTTACTGAGTCAACCTCGTTAAAAAATGAATCAGGTATGAGGATAGTTCCTGTTACTGAGTCAACCTCGTTAAAAAATGAATCAGGTATGAGGATAGTTCTTTTCTTGTGTCAACCTCCTTAAAAATGAAACAACTCCCTTTTCAAGTTAAATATTGAAAGTAAACCTTCATTCCATCCACCTCATTGAATGCAATGAAGCCTGGGGGGCATGTACCTCACTTTGCATCGTTATACTAGGGGCATGCGAATTTTTTGAGCATAGTTCCTTGTCTTGTGTCAAGCTCGTTAAAAAATGAAGCAAAGAGTCTTGAGCATAGTTCCTTGTCTTGTGTCAAGCTCTTTAAAAAATGAAACAACGGTAGGTTAAGTAGGTAGATGGTAGAGAGTAGTCATGAGCATAGTTCCTTGTCTTGTGTCAAGCTCATTAAAAAATGAATCAAGGATTTTAGAGCACAGTTCCTTGTCTTGTGTCAAGCTCGTTAAAAAAAGAAACAAGGAGTCATGAGCATAGTTCCTTGTCTTGTGTCAAGCTCGTTAAAAAATGAATCAAGGTTTTAGAGTAGAGTTTTTGTTAGGTAGATTGTAGAGAGTAGTTATGAGCATAGTTCCTTATCTTGTGTCAAGCTCGTTTAAAAAATGAAACAAGGGTTTTGAGGATAGTTCTTTTCCTGTGTCAACCTCACTAAAAAATGAAACATCTCCCACAAGTCTTTCCAAGATCTTGAAAGTAAAGCTTCATTCCATCCACCTCATTGAATGCAATGAAGCTTGGGGGGCATGTACCTCGTTTTGCGTCATTATGCTGGGGGCATGTGAACTTTTAAGAAGCATAGTTTTTCGTTTCAAGCTTGCGTAAACATGAAACTGAATCTGAGCATAGTTCTTTTCCTGTGTCAAGCTCGTTAAAAAATGAAACAAATCCTCCTCTACTTGAATCGAGAGTTTGACTAGATCTCGTAAATGTTAAGTTGTATATTTAGGTTAGTTATTTCAGTTTTTTGCATAATTTTCTTACAGTTTTAGGTCAAGTCTTTCAAATGATCTCGTAACTCAACCTTCATTTCATCCAACGGGTTGAATGAAATGAAGCTGGGGGGCATGCGCTCTAGCAGTTATGCTTAGGGGGCATCAAGCACAATTTTCTCTCTGTTTCAAGCTTGCGTAAAAATGAAACCTATTTCGAGTCAACCTTCATTTCATCCAACGGGTTGAATGAAATGAAGCTGGGGGGCATGCGCTCTAGCAGTTATGCTTAGGGGGCATCAAGCATAGTTTTTATCTGTTTCAAGCTTTTGTAAAAATGAAACCTATTTCGAGTCAATTTCGGTTATTTTCAAGACACGTTAAACTCATGAAAATCCCGAGATTATTTTGCTATTTTTCATTCTCGTAAAACAAATGAAAATGCCGAGTTCTTTCCGTCTTTTCCTACTCGTAAATTAAATTGAAAGTCGGCCACATGAGTACATTTTTATCATTTTTTCAAACTCATTAAAACTTACGAAAAAATGAAAACCATGAGTACATTTTTATCATTTTTTCGAACTTGTTAAAACTTACAAAAAAGTGAAACATTGGAGTTCTCTTTTAATCCCTTTTCAGACTCCTAAAATATGAAAAGATTGCCGAGCGTTTCTTTTACACTCGTTAAAACGGAATTAAAAGACGGTCCCCTTATAGCTCTTTTCTGACCGTAAAAACAGGAAAAGATTGCCGGGTTTTTGTCGTTTCAAACTCGATATGGAAATAAAACGACGTGTCCTTGATCGCTTTTTACTTTTCAGGTCAGAGGCACTAATCATGAAAGTACTCCTTGGTCGCAAGACTAAGCGGTTCCCCCAGGTATTATTTTATACTTTTTCGGGCTTGGGGGACACAAATCCACGAAAAAGTTCAACTTGGAGTCTTCTTAAGTTTTTCAGACTCTCTAAAATTGAAAAACGTCGAGTTTCTCCTATACTGGGCTCGTTAAAATTTCACAGTAAAGGACCTGTTCAATTACAAACAGGAACGAACCACTCCTTCCTAGGGTTCGAATCAAAACTAGGTTGGACTCATCCGAAGGATGAGCTTATAATCAAGCATATGTTATCCTCCTCAATCTTGTTAAAAATAAAGAGGTACTTGCCAGAAATGGTGGGGGAAATGAGAGAAGAATGAGCCTATTTGTTATCTTTTGTCTCAGAAGAAACTTTATTACCACTCTTGGACACGACACTTTTCATTCACCTGGATTGGGAAATCCTTTACCTCACAGTTGATCAAACCACTTTGAAAGCCTTCAGCCGGGTTTCGGGGATTAACTTTGAGTCGTTTATCACCAAGCCATCTGTTGTGTCGTTATGTGTTCAAGAGGTCTACAAGCAAAACTTTCACCTGCAAAATACTTGTCATCCATTTGACCATCCCTGAGTCAGTCCTTACAGCAACATTTCTTCAACTTGAACAATGATTTCGTGTTGTGGGCTTGCCTGCAACGGGTCACTTTCCATCGACATCAGCACATTATCTAGAGAGATGACTTAGAAATCGTCAGTACCTTGAAGTTTGCATGCATCAATGGCAGGTTTCTCGCCTTTGACGTCAGTTTACATCATTGACTCTCGATCGAAGGATTCCGTGAAATGTTCGACATCAACTCATTCATTCACATCTCATGGATTGTACTGGGTACTTTGAGAACCATTGACATTACTGGTGGTCTCTCTCACACTTGTTAACAGTTTACATCATCGACTGGTAATCAAGTGGTTTCTACCATGTTCGACATCAACTCATTTATTCGCATGGCTAGAATCGTACCAATTCGGGAAGCATAAATGAAGACCCTGGATCTAGTTTCCACCATCCAGGCTGCGAGGAGTTTTGTATTCATTATCTAAGTAGACTAATCATAAACAGATGGCTGCGCCCATACTGTGTCTACAAAAGTCTATGATTATGATGTACTGCAAGATCATTCCTGTATTAGAGTAGTTAGTCTGTTAGTTAAAGTTTTGATTTGAGTATGGGAATGCCTACCTCAGTGATGATATAATATTATACATGTATTTTGTGTTGAAAATTGCAGGTTCTGACCAGGCTCTCCACGAGATAATCCTTGAAATGATAAAGCACTTCACCCTTCCTAGATAATACAAAACCCTAATCTATTACAGGCTTCGCACTTTAGGGGGCAATCTGTTACACTAAAAAATGTCATCATGGCTATTTACAATTAGTATGGCTCTATCAACAGTCATGCTATCCTCTTAGGCAAGTCTTATGCCTCTGCTCTCCATGTCAAACTCCAAAAAGAGAGAAAGTCTTTATAAATGTATTTATCTCTGGGTACGCAGGTTCTCTCAACCTTACCTGCGGGTACGCACCCAATGTTCACAAAAGCTGTGTACTTGTACGCTCTATATGTAAAGGGGCAAGTGCGTCCCCCTATAAAGGTCAAAATGCGCAAGTTTCATCTTTAAAAAGTTACTTGTAGTCATTTCTAGAGCATTCTATAAGGTTGTTCGACGTGTATTGAGCACCTCCAGATGGTTCATGTACCCCTACCAAAGAGGAACTTATCCCATCAATGAGGGAGCTATCCCATCCAAAGAGGGGATTATCCCATTGATGGTGGACCTGATTAACTTCCTCTTGAGCACTATAAATACAGGCATTGGGCCAGAAGGAGGGGAGGTTGGAAGCTAAACATTTCTAAGGGTAGATGTTGCTGGAATTAGGACTCCCATTTAGAAGCTTGTGAGGAGAGATTACCATCTTTGCTTGTTCTATTTGGAGGTGGGTGAGCTTTGTCAAAGTAAAGGAGAACTCTTGATGGACCCTAGGAGGAACTTGCACAACACCAAGGCTCAGGTTGTAATTGTTCCTTTTGTTTCCTATTAATGCAAATGAGTCCATTCTTCTCAATAACTTGTTATTTATGAGTTGTTTCATGTACTCCTTGGTCTATGTGTTAAATATGTTTTATTTTATGAGATTATCAAGTGCTATTTAATCGTTTGATTGTTAGTGAATGCAGGTTTCGAAGTGAAGGAGGAGCTCATCCGGATCGGCGAGGCTGGATTGCTACAACAGCGTTGGACTACAGGTAGGATCTAAACACTTGATTTCTCGTATAGTAAATGCATGTTTAGAGAAGGATCGCTCTTGTTTGTCTTATTTGTCACTAGAGAGTCTTAGGCTCCTAGGGAGGTTGGTTGTGTCCGCACTATCAACTCTTTCCGCCTGACACTTCTTACGAAATTTCAATCCGATCCCCAGAGAGAAAGTTATGACGATTTTCCCCAGGTCACCTGTTTTGAATGTAATTCAGGAGTCTGCAAAAAGACCAACTTCCTGAGATCATCTCTCCGCAAATATCACACTAAAATCTCTGAAATTCGGACCCAAGGTTCAGCGCGATTTCTTCTCAAATGGGTGTTTTTTGTGACTTCTGAAACGTCACAGAAACAAAGTTATAGCGAAAATGCCACGATGACCTGTTTGGAGCAGCGAAACCCTAGAATCCAAAGCTATGATACCAAATGTTATGAAACCAGCTCAAGAAAAGATAGAAAAGATAGATCAACGCCTTAGAATTCAGCCTCTTCGAGGGGGCAACCTCCTTTACATTACATAAATGAACAATTCTTGGATGATTCAAATGACAAAACCTCCTTTCTATATATAGGAGTCTAAGGAGTCACAATATAATCCAGCCGACCTAACAATAATAATATAAAGCCACAAAAATAACAATAGAGGGATTCTATGGGGCATAGTAATAACAATATGGGGGAAATAGGGGCACAAAAATATTAATAAGGGGTATAACTACAATAGTAATGGGGTAATCACTAGTATTATAGGGACCCAACAACTTGGGACTCACTCCCACCCCCTCCCTCTATAGTGAAATAACCATTGACATAAGTGACACTAGCAATCACTAGCCATGCGAACCTCACTTCTCAAAGACAAAGCAGACCACTCTCCTGTGCTGACAAGCAAGAATTGAGGCAAATCCTTAAGATAATGGCAACCAGGCCATCATACCGAACGGGACTCCCTCACCAAATGGTGTGAGGTCTAGTTGGGACTTCATACCAGGGTGATCCCCTGAATGTTGGTGGGTCCATCACCATCAACATTTACGACGACATAAGGAGGGCATCCAATTGTATATGGTTGAACATCCTCTCACTCTTATTCATCAACCATCTATTCAAGGCAGTAACTCGCACTCCCTCTCACCTACGCACGACTCTGTAGTTGGTTACTCCTCACCTCTGAGGACCAAACACGAAATTCCATGTCATCAAATTCAATTCATCCGTCCCATCACTCACCAGTTCAGTCGGACTGATCCCGGGCATACAAAATCTTCCATATGCATCAAGGAAGCCAAAAGCGACTCCTACAGGGGTTGTTGTAACATCAGTGGAAGAATCAGTCCTTGCCACACTTTAAGGTTTGGTAGAAACTATTGAAGACAGAGAGGAACCTCCAGTCTTCCAGCAAGGCGAATGAGACACCTTTGTTATCCTGGGATCAGACTATGTACAGGAGGTAGAGGGGAAGGTAGCAGAGGAGGCGGAGGCGGAGATGAACCAAAGGACTCAGAGTTATAACCATCAGATTTTGAAAGAGAGGAGGAGGATGAAGAAGAAGAAGAGATGGCTGACCCAAATCTGGAATGGATGACTCAGGGACCATTGGTTCTCCCATTTTTCTTGCACAAGATGCCAAAGCGAGCAGAGAGGATGAACATCAAGTTTAACCCTGACAACACGGTGAAGGCAAAAGATCACTTGTACAACTTCTACCTACATCTTCAGACCCTTGAGGTACGATATGATGACATAGCATGTAGATTGTTTCCATGTACCTTGGACGATCGCGCAACTACATGGTATCACAACCTTTCATCAAACTCCATACAGAACTGGGGTGCATTCAAATGAGTGTTCCTTGAAAATTTTGTTGATGACAAGACCCCATCCATGCTACTCAAAGAATTGGGAAGCCTGAAGAAGGAGGGAAAATAAAAGGTAAAATATTTCAATCAGAGGTTTACACACATAATGAAAAAAATGGCAGCGGACACCAAACCTCATGACTCCATCACTGTCGATTATTACACGTTCGCACAGTCAACCAACATTGTGCAGTTTGTTAAGCAAGCTGCGAAACCAACACTCTTGGAAAACTGCGAAGAGGCTATTGTTGTAGAGAAAGACCTCCAAGTGATTGGAGTCATCAAGGATGATGAACCAAGAAAGGAATCCAAAGATGTAATCAGGAAGTCCCAAGAAATGACGAGAAAGGGTAGAGACAAGGAAGCAAATGATATTGAAACCCTCACTGGCCTCGTCAAGAAATTAAGAACAGAAGTGTCTGAGCTTAAACAACAAAAAACGGACACATCTGCAAGCAGTCGTCCACCTAGAAAGAGACAGGGAAACGTCTCACTAGGCAGCAACTGGTCCGCTCCAAAAACTATACAGAGCTCTCTGTTCTAGGTCGAACAGTGTGTAGATCCTAAGTTTTGTTCATCCCACGAAGAACATCACCCCAAGAACCCTTGTTCGGACTGGAAGCGAGTCAAGAACTCTGTATGCAGTCATACATTCGATGTGGAAAACAGTATGCAGGAGTATCTGGAAGACACTGATAATGATGAAGAGGGTGCACCTAATGAAGCATCAAGTTCTGGGCATGTGGTGAATGCGTATCAGTGCTCACAAGCAATGCTGAAGACAAACACCGAGAAGTAGCCCCAAAAGAAAAATGATCATTACAATCTCAGGAGTAAAGGGGCTCCCCTTACACTTGGGGAAGCACAAGAGAAGATGAGACTACTGATGAGGAGGGTTGATCCATCGGCCACCCCAAAGCAGAAAACACAAAACAAGTCTGGGAAGACAACAACAGAAAAGAGTATGTCCATGAGCAGCAAGTTGCACAACACTTTGCTAGACAACGTGAACATCTATTCTACCCTAGACACCTTGGTGAGTCTTCCACCTCTGGACTACAACATTGTATATGACATGAAGAAAACTCGAGTGTACATTAGTTTTTTCGAGTTAGCAAAGATCCAGATTCAAGGAGACATCCTGTTGTGCGCATTGGGACAGACAACAATGGACAGCGCAGCCTCTACCAGCAAGGGAGAAAGCACACCTCCTGGATCACTTTCCACTATGCTCAACACAATCTAGATGGAAGAAGCGAACTGAAGTTTCCCTCCATTCCTACTTTCATTTGAAGTTTTTAACTACAATGTTCATAACTTCTTGGTTGATTCTGGCGCGACAGCCAACATCATGCCACTCTCCATTACTAAAAATATCAATGCATAATGGAGCAAGACATCCACGCAAATAATCCAACTTGATCAAACATCGGTACCATCCATTGGTGCACTGCGAGATGTGATCATCCGACTATCTCATGACAGTCAAGTCCACCAATGCATCAACATAGTTTTTGTGGACATACTGGAAGCATACGGCCTACTACTCAACAAAGATTGGTCCAGCAAGCTGGATGGATATTTTGTTACAGACTAGTCTCACATGTGGTTTTCATACAAGGGAAAATGAAACCAAATCTGGGTGTTATCCGAGAGGTATATGAAGCATAATTTCACTCCCCTTAACAATGATATTGAACCATTGGCCTTCACAGAACTCATGTTTGGAAACTGCCTCCTGGAAACAACATTGGGGTGTTATCTTGCACGGCCAACTCCAACCCCACCAAACACGCAGTTGGGACTCCTTCCATGCCCAACTGATGGTAATGAAACATGTACAATGAATTGTACCAATAGTAGCAGTAGTAGTAGCAACAGTAGTAGCAGCAGTACTAGCACATCAAGTAGTCTGTGTACAAATAAGTTGTGGACTGTGTACTTTGACGGATCAAAGGCGCAGGATGGCTCAGGAGCCGAGTGTGTCTTGACCAACCCATACAACTGAAATAATTTGGTTTCAAGTCACTTGGAGTTCGAGTGCACAAACAACGTTGTTGAGTATGAAGCACTCATGTTACGCTTATAGAAATCCATCAGCCTCAACGCGGTTGCACTTAAAGTGGTAGGTGATTCAGAAACAATAGTGCAACAGGTGCATAACACCATTCATTATTTGTCACCTCGTCTTAAAATTTACCAGCTAGAGGTATGGTGACTGATCTCTAACTTCCAAGGATTTAATATCAATGTTGTGACAAGAACGTGTATTGCAATTGCCAATGCCTTGGCAAACGCAGCTGCTAGTATGTCACTACTTAGGGATAGATGTACTATTGAAGTTTTGTATAAGTCTTATATCTCTGATAACATAACTAAGCTACGTGTTTTTGGTGATGGTTGATAGATACTTCACTCCATGAACAATGTTGATGTTTACAAGGACACAAAACTGATGAAGATGAGCACGAGCAACCCCTGAAAACTACAATTGTTGGCAAAAAAGGAAACCTCATCCCCAAGGGTGTGGTTTCTCTCAATAAGCTCTATGACTTGCAGAACCATTGTCAAGGGCCCAAAAATAGCAGAACCCACAGGTCTACCACTACGAATGAACAAAGCAACCTGGGAACCAATTAAATCTTAAGATAATCATTCTTAATACAAATTGCACACCGCAGCAACAACAAGCCTTTTTCTGCTTGATCAAATAGTACCAAGATGTGTCCGCATGGGTATATGATGACCTGAGTACACACGACACGCAAATGATCCAACACATCATTCCAAGAAAAGGAGGATCAAGCCATTGTAGAAAAAGATGGGTAAAACACATATGTCACTTGAACCTCTTATACAGAAAGAATTAACTAAGTTGTTGGATGTTTGGATTACTTACAAAGTTCGTCACCATACATGGGTTTCTAATTTAAGTTTTATATGTAAGAAATATGGGGAAATCCGCTTGTGCATTGATTTCAGAAACTTGAACCGTTCCCAGAATAAAAACAACTATCTTGAGCCATCATCAGAGCCTATGTTGCACACAACATTTGAAGTAGTAGTGTCTTTTTCACCTAAAGGTTTTTCGAGATACCACCAGATTCCAATAGCGGAACCCGATAATCTTACATTGATCCATGAGAAGCTTGGCCCACACACATGCCATCTGCAATCACTTAACGAGAGGGTTGACAACCTTCCTGCCAATGGCCAACATTTCAAGCATCACTTTCAGTAGGTTGGGCCGCACCCCATGCCATGTACATAGTCTGCTTACTACTTGTTATTTTCATTTTGTTTGCCTTGCCTAGTATCTTTGTTTTTATTGGGTCTTTTATGCCTACTATTTTTGTTTATGTTTTTTTTGTTTGCTTGATACCTTACTATTTTTGTTTCCAGAAATAAGTGTTTCCAACTACTACATTCTGGCTTTTGAATATACTATGTGGATGAGATTTGAAGAGACTTGTGACACTACAGCACTTGGCCAGTCTTGTGTCCATCTTCTCTGTGCTTGGTTATAACCTTCGGTTTATGAAGTCTTAACGGAAAATATGAACTATATGCAAGGGGAGTTTTGGTCTAACCATGAACCTGTGTCCACACTAGGAAGCCCCATGCCTGTACCCAACCTTTTGCTCTGTATGTTCAAGCTCATCCAACTAGTAGAAATGGAGAAGAGGAAAATCTAAATGAGAAAACCTATGTCAGATGTCTTACATGCTTCTCTGAAGGAACAACCTCTTCTACTCTCAATAAGTTGGGATCCCTCTTCCACCACAAAAATAAATAAGTGCCTGTGCACAGTCCTCTTGAAAAATATAAAGGTGAAATAAGAGAAAGGCTTCCTGCACAGAGAGGTGAAACATGCAACTCCACTGGGTTACTGATCAGGCTCACTAGCAGCAGAGCAATGCATGTGTTCCTACATGACTCCACAGGGGTACTGTCCAGGCCTGCTGGCAACAGAGCAACACCAAAGATGAAAACTTATACTTTGAAAATATTCAAATCGCGAGCTAAACTACCCTTCCCAAATTCGAAACCACTACAAGAAAAAAGGACATTGGTGAGGAGTGAAAAATGTCACCATAAGCTCCTTAGTGACGGTCAAAAGAGCCTTTGTCACCAAAAACTAAACGTCAACAAAAGTGGCATCACCAAAAGTATAGGTGTTGTAGTGACACTCAAAGTCTATCACCAATAATGATTTATAATGACGGATAGTGACCATCACCATTTCATATGAGCAATGGTGACAGGCCATAGCCTCCGTCATCAAAAACTGAACATCACCAAAGGTGGCATCGCCAAAAATATAGGTGTTGTAGTGACATTCAAAGTCCGTCACCAATAAAGATTTATAATGACAAATAACGACCGTCACCATTTCATATTAGCAATGGTGATGGACCATAGCCTACGTCACAAAAAACTGAATGTCACCAAAGGTGGCGTCACCAAAAGTATAGGTGTTATGGTGACATTAAAGGTCCATCACAAATATTGATTATAATGATGGATAGCGACCGTCACCATTTCATATGAACAACAACGATTTATTGTGATGGATCTTTCATGGCCGTATATATATGGTGACATTTGTTGACCCTCACCAAAAGCCGCATTTCCATAAGTATAGGTGTTGTGGTGACATTCAAGGTCCATCACGAATAATGACTATAATGACGAACATCGACCGTCACCATTTCATATCAACAACAATGATTTATGGTTATAGACCTTTGAGGTTCATCACTATTGATGCATATATATGGTGACATTCATTGACCGTCACCATTTCATATCTTGGTGACAGTTAAAAAATGTCACCAAAGCTCATTGGTGATGGTCAAAGCTCATTCCATATGGATCATGTTAGGGCACAATGGAATCGAACCACCAACCTCCTGCTTGTAAAGCAGGTGCTCTTCCATTGAGCTAGCACCCTTTAAAGAATTAGAATTTTAAAATTAGACCTTGAAACTTCATAAATTGTAAATTCTACAACTTTCAATAAATTAAGTCTCGACAACATTTTACTAAACAAGCAAAGCAATATCGAAGTTGTAGGTACCTACTTAATGGTTATGGAAGTTATGAAAAGTGGGTGGAGGGAAAAACAATTTTGTATAAGAGAATCAATATGTTCAGTTGAATACTCAATTAGAAGTGAAAGTCTGAAGACATTTATGATCTATAAATGACCTATGACTAGAAAATGCACCAAATATTGCAAAGTAAATGTCATAAGTTGATAACATATGGAAGAAAAACATTGATGAAGACAGATGCAATATGTTATAGGTTGAGTGAAAGAAAAATCTCAATGTTGTTGTTGTTTGGTGTTTAGATATCTGAATGATATCTAAACTTCTGTGCAAATGTAACACAGATCTTTGGAAACCATGAACGACATATATATATATATATATATATATATATATATATATATATATATATAGATATATATCCCCTTGACATAAACCAACATGAAATTTGGAATTTCACAAGTCCACACTCAAAACATGAAAACAACCAACAAATAAAAGAAATTGACTTGGACAGAAAGCAATAGCTTCACCTTCATTCTTGAGTTGCTTTTGTTTATTTGAATTTGACTTATGACATTCTTTATCTGACAAGGAATCAAAATCATCACTAGTATTAAATTCATCCAACACAGACTTTGGATATCCCACTAACATCTATGTTTTTGTTACCATGCCTGAAAACCATGGAATTTCCTGTTGATAGTAGAATAAGATGTGTGCCTGCTGCTCAAGAACACATTCCTTATTAACCATTGTTACCTGACAAAAACCAAAGAGACAACACAATATCAGTGTACACAAAATCCCCTACCAAAATATAATCATAACTTAGCAAAGAAGTCTAAAAGATGTTCTTAATTAATAAACTTTGTATTTGGAAATATTGTTTCTTTATATTTAAAAAGACTGTTGTACAACACTTCTGTCTATTTATCCAGGCAATTATATCATAACATATGTCACACAGTAGCAATCTGCAATACCTAAAGTAAAAAGACAAATTTGCTCAAGAAAATAGATTTACAAAGAGATTTGAAAACTATAAGTTTGTCATCAAATCTTTACTTAATTTAACAACAAACTAGTTGGAGTTTGAAAATCAAAATCATTCATATGAAATGAATAGGACAATGGCCAAAGTCATTATTCATACAAATAAAGCTAGAGTCACTATTTCCATTGCAGATAACTGAAATTTGGGCAGTGGTCTAACAATTAGAGCTTATTTTCTAGGAAGACTCGTCAATACCATCATTTTTTTTCCACGGTCTATTGTGTCTCTAGATCCAGATCTGATAGCTTGTCATTCTCAAGTTCTACCTTTCAAGTATTGATTTCTGGCTCACCCTTTATTACACAATTGTACCTCTCCATTTTATTTTGTTTTGTCAAGAGAATTTTCAAGACCTTCCCATCCTCTGTTTTACATAATCAATAACCATCCATCAATGATATAAAGAATAACAAATACACAACAAAGGCCAAAGATGTTATTGTTGTATACCTATGTTCTAGGACTCATCTAACCTTACTGGTGCAAATAGATCACCCTGAAAAAATAACATCCACGAGGAATTTATAAAAAAAAAAATCAAGCTCCAAGTAAACCAATCAAAATATGAACATCCTTTTAATCAATAAAATCTCTGACTTAAAATAAAAGTGGCCTAGAATTGAATGTTATATCAACCATGTCAAGTAACTAACATTGGGTGAGAAATACAATCCATGCATATTGGATTAGTGAAATAATTGATCTGGTAAAGCTCAAAAATAGATGACTTAGAGCTAAGAAACACAAATAAATGACTTAGAACTAAGACATGAGGTTGCCCTTTCAACCCTGTCATTAAATAACTCTTCTTTATGTCACTTACCATTAAACTTTTTTTGATACTAGGTGGAAGTGGTATTGTAACATTAACCTATGATAGTCTGTTTCCATGACTACTTCTCAAGATCCGCTCCATTACCAGCATTTGGGGCTAGATAAGATACATGCAAAAACCATCAACATGAAAATCAAATCTACATCCTTGTAAAAAAATGGGAGGAAAAAAAATATCCACAAATTGAAACAGATTGTAGGATACCTCATTCGTGCAACATGATTATCTTGTCATGAACAATAAAAAAATAAATCAGGAGAAATGTAATTTTTGCCACATTTTGACAATGAAATATTTTGCATATTCTATGAACAATTGATGAAAAAAGTCAGCTAAAGCTTGTGAGCATCAAGATTATAGTAAAACATAAAGGAACCGCTCCAACACATATATAATCCTAAACATAAGTATCTATACATATAATTATTTATTGAGGACATTGTATTTTGTGAAAATATGGAAGTCAAATCTTTGAAATAACACAATTTATGGTACCACTGCCTTATGAAGTCCATTCATTCGAGTATTTATGGAGTCCAATCAGGAATTTAGTCAAAGTTCAAAGTTCAAACAATTAACATGTAGCCTAAAAAAACTCAGATTTGAAAAGGAGATAACCCAAAGATTTAGAGTATATATCTCACATTTATATATCATAATTTCCAGACATTGAAATGACACTTTTTAGCATACTATTGTGAATTCAACCCAAAATTCTAGAAAAAGATATTGATGGTTATTTTTCTAATATAGAAGTTTTATACATGCATTTATTTAAACAGTTAGCTTGCAATGTCAAACATATCTAAGGATGCACACAATACGTTGCATCTTTAGCGCTGGTGTGTGAACTTGAGACAACGAAGTCCAACATTAACAGTTTGCCTACAATATGCACTAGCAGAATAGTTGAACAATAGTATTGTAGGTATGTGTTATGAATATATGTATTGCAGGCCAATAAGAGTATGGTTGGAACATTCATGTCCAACCCTTCCAATTTTTCCTATAATTTTCATTGGTCTAATAGGTGAACAATAGAACTGTAGGTGTGCATTCTGTATCACTTACCTAAATCCAACACCTTCAGCATAAAAATTTCAAAGAATATGTCCAGAACTGGTAGGTAATTTGCAAAATGAAAGAGTTGGCTTGATTTTTTCTAGAGAAGACTAGATTCTTACATTGTTCAATGTAAATTCATGACACTTTTCCAAGCTTAGATGGAACAAAAAGGAACCAAGCTAGAAGGTTATTTAAAGAATCCTTACTTAGCTAGGGTAAAATGTTAGCCCTTTTTTGTCAAAGATCATAAATGTAAAAACTTTAAGAAATTTAGTGAAGGGACTGTAGAAATGTTCTTATCAAACCACTAAAGTAAACAAAGCTAAGAAATATTGCTTTGCAGAAGAGATATTCATGGTCAAATTAACAAGAAAGTGACCTTTTAGCATAGTTAATGCACTAGTGCTCATGTTGTAGTGTCCCAGGGCATGTTAGGGACTACATGGAGTGCTCATGTACATCTAGAGAAGAGTTGGGGAGACATCGAGCTATAGTCAGGAGGACTACAAGAGATGAGGGGCAGATACTTGAAGTACCGAAGCTCTTGGATTATACCTTGCTACGGGAGCCCCAAAGAGGGAGTAGCAGGACTGGAAGATGTGGGTAGAGACGGGTGTGGATGAAGCAACAGAGAGTGCTACAGTGCAGGAGTCCCCGAGTAGCGCGAGGCTAGTAGGCTGCAATAGTGCGAGCCCTAGTTACGTTCACAAAGGAACCCTAGCTACAGTCATGAAGGGAGAGCTAGACGCAGTCTTGAAGGAGCTCTAGCCACAGTCGAAAAGGAAGCCCTAGCTGCAGTAAAAGGCAGCCCTAACCACAATCAAAAGGAGGCTTAGCCACAACAAGAGAGAGGCCTAAGATGCACTCTAGAGAGAGGCCTAAGGTTCAGTCAAGAGAAGCATAAAGACGCACTCAAGAGAGGCTAGATACGTAGCAAAAGGAAGGCTCTTATCCATAGCAAAGGAGGCCTTAATCCATAGCAAGAGGGAGGCCCTTATCAGCCATCAAGAAGAAGCATATAGCCGCAGTCAAGGAAGGTCTAAAGCAGCACTCAGAGAGGCCCAAGACGCAATCAAAGGGAGGCCTTAGCCACTGCAAGAAGGATCCATAAGACAACAAGAAAGAAGCACTAGAAGCAACGTGGAATTCATATGTTTTTTTGTAGGTACAACGTGTGAAAGAGAGGTTGTTTTGAGTGTTGTTCTTGGGTGCTCTTGTAGGGAGAAGGGCCAAAGTTTTAAGTTTAAGATCACATCAAGAAGAGGCATTCAACGTGGGTTAAATAGGGTTATTCTGTAGCTATTACAGGAAGACTGAAGGGTTGAAAAGAGGTTGAGTATCTTGCTTGAAGCTTCAACTAAAGGATGAATTAGCTTAATAAAGTTCATGATAGCCTTTTACAATCATATACTTATGAGCGAACCCAACTCTTATTATTGGGACTTATCCTAGTGTCTTGATAGGTGGGATATAGAGGACAAATACGATCTCCCTTTCTCCATCGCATTCCTCCCACCTTGAAAATCAAAAGGGGACATAATGAATTTCATATACACATAATTAATAGATATATATTCCCAATCTCTTGCCATCTACTCGTTGTGCCTGCTTGAGCTAGGCTCAAGCTATTAGTAAATCCAAAGCATGCATATCCCTACTTATTCTCCACACGCCTTTGGGTGGATCTCTCTATCCCTGTAGTGTCAGTAAAAGGGTTTGGGTATGGTAAGGGCTGTTAGCTAGTTTTTTGAACCTTTGTATTTACATCTATTTTTTCCTGGCCTTACCCTACTCTCATCTCTATGTATTCTCAAATTAAACCAACTACAAAATCAGAAACTTTGTTCTTGTCTGGTATCTGAAAATATTTTTCAAACATAAAATTACAACATACTATCACAAGGAGACTAATCATGGTTTAACAGATCAAACTTGACATCTTACATTAGCAATTTCCTTTTATGTGATGCCAGTATTCTACCCAGGCCTTTAAACCATGCCTAAAGGGGTGTACTACATGACCGGGGGTTTGCACTTCCATTAAACTTAATTATAACTAATTATGAGAACAAGATAGCATTGTTTATATACCAGATTACTTAAATTAAAGATTAGCTTCCTGTATGAATTACAGTGCACTGATAGAAACAGAGATAGTTTCCAACAAAAAGCACCCAAAAAAGCAACAAAAGTCATAGGAGACACTTATTTCACTTCTTCGGTGCTAGTCTTTGAAGACCTCCACCACCATCATCACTTCCACTTTCATCCTCCTGCACCTCAAGAGTTGCAGGTACCACTCTACCCTTGTTTCTTGGAATCTCTCTGGTAGGAGTCTCTGCAGCCTTCTCAAAACAAGCAATCATAAGTAGATTGGTTCTGTGAGGCATCAACTCCTCACCACTTTCAACAACTTCCATCGTCAACTTCCAGTCTTTAAAATCAAATTGAAAAACAAATTGGGTGTAAGAAGCTTCTCGAGATGCCATTTCTGTAGCTCTGGGAGCATTTTTTGGGACAACAAAATGTTTTCCATTTTCATCGACATTTATTTCAACTCTACCATCCTTTACTAGAATTGATAACACAAAGATGTTTTCTACTGTATGGGAAAATGATATTCTATTTAGAACCAAATTCTCTAATCTGGATTTCTTATGTTTTCACAAAATGTTAAATATTCTTGTCTGTTTCTAATTTTTCATCTTCTAGGGACTCTTTCACTACTTCAAGTCGAGTGCTTTTTGTTGGCTTAGTATGTTTTCTCTGTACTAAAGCTTTCCTTTGCATGGGTTCATTATCCATTGGTCCAAGCATAGTGAAAATTCCTGCCACATGCTGTAAAATAGAAGAAGCTAAAAGCCCAATATTTCTCCATGATATTTGGTTTTGATCATCGTTTCCCTCCAAAGACTTACTTCCATATGCCTGGTCACTATAGTTTCTTAGAATATCACTACTAATAAAATCAACTGGAGTATCACCATCATTGTTTTGTGATTTTTTAACAATAATGAGGAGTGTGGATGTAAGATCAAAGAGTGTATCAGCATCTGTAACTTGCTCGTGAGGTCTCTAAACAAAATTGTCCAAGCTTTCCACTTTGCTAATTATAGCCTCAAATTTTCCAGATTCTACTTTTAAAATATTTTCTCTCTCCTCAGCAATCGAAATCTTGAGGGGATGATAATGGTACCTTAATATACAGTGTTGTACCATACTCTAAATATTACCACTGCATATAGTAGCATCTTCTTTCTCTCTCGGGGGCTTACTATGGCCTTGTTGTGATCCTTTTACCCCACGAGAGGAATCTTCCAGTGTCTAACACAATGTTTCTTCCTCTTTAACTCTAACTTGGGTACCAAGCCTTCTACCCATCCTTTCTATCACCTACTTTTGGAGTTGATAGAAATGAAAATATTCAACCAAAGCTAGAAGAAAGGCTTGAAATTGAGATTTCTGAGTGAAGAACTACCATGAAATGGAAAGAGAGCAAGAAAAGATTTTCGTGTTGCATTGAAATGAGAGAGGGCAGGGAGTCGTTATTTCCCCTACCCTGAGAAGTCTCCTTTGTAATAGAAGAGGGATGAAGGCCGACTATAGTGGATATAAAGTCCCAAGACATACGAATTGTCGAATGAAATGCATAGGTGCAGTGTGCCAATTAAGCGTGAGGATTGGGAGAAGTGACACATGTGAGAGAGTGGCCATATTATTGAAAAATTGTTTACATTGAGGAAGGACACCATTTGAATATGGTAAGAATGTCAATTCTAACGTGGAGAGTTTCCAACACCACTTTCTCATCTACATGAGGGATTTTACAATTTGTATATCTCTGTCTCAGTCCCATGGTGAATATAATAGTGTGAGGATCCACTGTTTCATGATCCATATGTTGGATGCTTTGCTGAACTTGAGCTTTATAAGGAAATCTCTTTAAATATCCAAAACGTCACAGAAATTTATTTGAACTATTATTGTCTTGCAACAATGTTTATTGATGATAAATTGCTTGGTAATGTACACATGCATAGAAGAGTGTGACTGATGGCATGGATACTCGGCCTTTCAGGTCGAAATGGCCACCTCTAAAGATAATATTTAGAATATCCTTTGAGCCTTTCTTTGAGATGGCATCCAAGAAGTTGGAGTGAAGACATCAAGGAACTCTATATTTTGACATATTCCAGCTGAATCGCCAAACATGCAAGAGGAACTAAAGCCAGGGGTTATATAAGTAATAGCCCCAGTGTATGGGAAATCCAGGCTTTTAGAGGAACATTTCCGCATTTAATAATTGGATGAGGATGAATATTTCTGTTACACTATGTGTTGTTATTGATATGTTTGGACATTTTGGGTGAACACTTGGCCCATCTTCAAGAAAATCCAATAACGTTCGAGTCCAAGACAGATTTAAAGAGATCATTTATCAAATTAGTTGTCCAGCTATGAAAGACAATCAAGTTTTGGAAGAGATACATCGTAGTACTATCAAAGTAGATTCTGGACCTTGTTAGAAAATGGATCAAAAAGGTTTTCAGAATGTCTGCTAAAATTTGACATTTAGCATTGTCTTAACATTTTCTTATCAACTTGCATGGAGGCAAAAAGTGACAGGAGAAACTTGCACAATAATGGCGGCCACTAGAATGAGAAACACAATGAATTAGCAAAATGGAATTTGTTGCTATGATGACACATGGGAAGATACTTATAACTCTCAACGTGCTTGTAGAGGAAAACTAGTTTTTGCCTTTGAGTATAGTTGATGTATCGTAATGTAGCAGTTGTTTCCCTGTTGCAATAAAACAAATATATATCCATCTCAAGGTGAAAGAATAACACTAGTATACCTTCAGTCATAGTCATAGTGCGATGAAGCGATGGGTTCGGGTTTTCGTACCCGTGCCGTCAAAGTATATCGATACAAGTGATGAAAAAACATATGTTCAATTCCATGGAACATATCTTATTTTCATTACTTGTCCAGTATAAATCCACAACCATAGTTGAGAAACGTAATCAAAAGAAAATAAATATGTAGTTTATTTAAACAAATGTGGCATGAGTGGAAAACATGTGCACCAAATTACAAAATGCGAAAGTCAAAGTTCTGTATAAAAGTTTTAAATTAAAAAAAATTCAAACAGTTTCCAGGAAGTTTAATGAATGCAACTGCCCAGCACTCATCCAATGGCCATTTGACAAGGGTCGAACCCATCCATCAATATGAAGAGATCTATAAAAACAAACAGGGACTTTGAAGAAGGGATCCCTGATTTTTCATACCCCAATGTTGCCCGATTATTGAGCAAGGGCTTGACAAGTTAGTGAGGGTTTCCCTTTTGTTTTTGTTTCAATATATTTTCATGCTTAGATTTTTGCTAATATGATGTCATTAGTGGACCTTAATATACGAAGTTGCACCATACTCTGATTGTTACCACTGCATGCAGTAGCATCTTCGTTCTCTCTCGAGGTCTTATTATGGCCTTGTTGTGATCCTTTTACCCCACAAGAGGAATCTTGCAGTGTTTGACTCAATGTTTCTTCCTCTTTAACTCTATCTCGGGTACCAAGCTTTCTACCCATCCCTTCTATCACCTACTTTTGGAGTTGAAAGCAATGCAAAAATTCAACCAAAGCTAGAAGGAAGGGCTTGAAATCTATGTTACTAGAAACCAGAAAGAGGAAACGAAACAAGAAACAACAACGAGACGAGAAACAGAGATTGGAGATTTCACATTCAAGAAACGAGGAGAGAGAAAAACAAGACAAATATGAAACATACAACCAAGCATTTGTTTCACATTCAAGAAATGAGGAGAGGGAAAAAACAAGAAAAATATGAAACATAAAACCAAGCATTCATCATTAACATTCTCGAATACTATCGTTCATAGGTAGTTGCTCATAGGCTTTAGCTGCTCGCATTGGTCATTTCTTAATACTTATAGTGATCAACAAAGCTTCCATTTCTCACATAAGCCATTCTTGAATACCCATGTTCAATCCTCTAGGCTGGTAAATACAATAGTGAAGAAACACTTGGCACTGAATTCAAGTTTGATTTAGCCTTTTGCATTTTTTGGATGAGTACATGATCCCACATACATTGTATATATTCTTGGATGTGACATGAGTGGACCTCAAATTTTGGATCTATTGTATCATTTTCCACACAGTTATTGGGTTATTGTTTTCATGGTTGGGTAACAAGATGGTGGAGATTGAGTTGATCTCCATTGGATATAGAGCCAAAAATAGAGGGTTGTCTTGAACTATTGCCACTTGCAGAACCTTAAATACTATAGCATGTGTTTGAAGACAAAATCTAAAGAGAAAACTTTCAAAAATTTATCTTTAATCCATTATAATAGAAAACTAATCTTTATAATAATAAAAAATATATATTTTAAAAGTATAGTTGAACTAGATATTAAATTGCTAGTTTGTGAGAAAAAAAAATTAACTAAATTATTTAACTAAATATATATATATATATATATACACATTACTAATTTATAAAAGAGATTTGATCCCTTTAGGGTGTTGGTATATCTGAAATTAAGATGGATCTAGGCTAGTATATATTATTTACCATAATTATTGTTAAAGTGTATAATGGCTATCTCATATTTGTATTTGCATTGATTAAATGATTATTATATGTAGTCATGTTTTATATTAATTATTTTAATGCATCATATATATGGTTTTGTATATTAAATTTATTTTTATGTTAAATTTTAATAGTTAAATTTAGATATGCTTTCTTGATATTAGTTATTTTTTATTAATTTTCATTTTATTTTGTTGGATCCATTAAAATTTGTTATGTGAGTCAATGTTTCTAATTAACAAGTGTGGTTGATCAATATAAATAAGTGAAATAAATTATTAAATTGTGATTTTTTTAAATTTCTACTTAGTTAAATATTATATATAAATATCACTTGTGGTTATAACATACCAAACCATTCATTTTAGTTGTTAAATATGATTATGTTAAAATAACTTTAAAAAAAATGTTATCACCCATGGTTATAACTTACCAAACCATTCTTTTTTAGTCCCTAGATTTGTTTGTGTTACAATAACTTTTGAAAACATAAAATTCTCCAGTGCATAATTTTTCTTGCCCATGGTTTTTTCCCATGGTACTCCTAACCCATGGTTTTTGTAGATGGTATTTTTCTGCAATGTAGCCTATTCAAAGGCTAATAACTAAAGCAACCTAGATCCATTTTAACTGTGGATCAAGCGTTGAGAGGATCAAATCTCTTCACTTAAAGAGGTTTGTATAGAGAGAGAGAGAGAGAGAGAGAGAGAGAGAGAGAGGATTTGATCTCTCTTGATGCTCGAGAGAGAAAGATCTATGCTACTTATTTATAAATGAAGAGGAATATTTTCTTGTAGTAGTACTCCTATTTGTTTTGTATTTAAAATTTATTAAATGATGGATTTCTATTTTGTACTTTGATTTTTGAGACTTGTTTATTTTTATAAATTTACAATTATTTCTATCACTATTTTTATGTAATTATGAAACTTTCCATATTTATCATAGTTGAAATTATGTTTGTATTATAGACATATTAATCAATAGCTTGTTTCTCTTAAGCTTTATTATTGCAAATTATCTAACATAATCTCTCTTATCACCCATGAAAAAAGTATTTATGAGATAAAACTATTAATGGGATGGATAATAGATAATTATTATTTTTTATATATTAAATTAATATCTTTGGTTGATGATATTTAATATTATAGATAGTCTAATAGTTGATAAAAGTTTCTATAGGATGGTTTTATCAAAATCCTTTTCCAATCATTTGAGAGGTTATCAATCAGAGCAATGGCAAAAAAAAATATTGTGTCCTAATGTTTATATAAAATAATTAATTAACTAGAAAAATTAACTAAATTATTTAACTACTAAAAATATATATAAAATATCTATATACATTACTAATATATATATATATATATATATATAACCTTATACATTTAAATTTATAATTTTATGTAAAAATACACATTTTAAATATTAGATACAATCACTAAATCCACTTTTAAATAAAAGCAACACAAAAATAACGAAAAAAAAAAATTGTAAAAACTTAACCATACATTGCTAAACATCAATTGCTACAATTAAAAAAATAACATAACTTTAACTAATAAAATCCCTAAATAGTCAACTTTGTTAAAGATATATTAAGCACTATAGCAAAGTGTTGTCACTAGGGAGAACACCCAACCTATTTGCAACAAACCTATTCAGTTAGCACCTAAACTATAAATGGTTGACTTCTAACCATAGACTATGAAAATGCCTTCAAAAACTATCCAGAAAACCAATGCTTTTTATGATTCAGGTCAGGAAGAGATCCATACTACAAATGAACCAGATTAACTTTTTCCATAAAATGGTTTCAAGAAAAGAACCGTTTTTGGAAAACCTAGTTTCTTGCATTAAAAAACAAAAATTACCGTATAAAACACCATTTTCTGTATTGTTCCATTTTTTTATAAGACTTACATTCTGGTTCTGGTAACAGAGCTTGAAATTGAGATTTATGATTAAGAATTGTTGTGAAATGGAAAGAGAGAAAGAAAACCTTTTCGTGTTGCATTGAAATGAGGGAGGGCAGGGAGTTACCCTGAGAAGTCTACGTTATTGCTTTTTTCGCTGTTTCCTGGTGTGGTATACTACCAAACTACTATAAGGGTTCAACCTATATTTAATATAAATTTCATTTCCAATATAGTAATTGTGGGTCTAGTTCATTTGAAGCTAAATTCTTAAAAAACAAAACCCAAATAACTTAATTTCAGGTGAAAAAGTTGGTAAATTGTTTGAAGAAATTGAAATCGAGGAAGGAATTAAAGGAGAGAAAGGGTACCTATGCAAGTATTTTCTTGGGCTCTTGAAAGAAGACCATGGCTTCTGATCCTTCCATTGTGGCCAAATTTTCCCACCCAAAATAGATCCATGTTTTGTGATAAATCCAATGAAGAGATCCTCCTCATTGTTATTTCTCAATGCATCCAAATTCAACCATGAAAGAATAACTGCCAGCAAATCACTGCAACATTTCATGTGAAAATATAAAACAAATTTGCAAATCAATTCTAAGAATGGCCATAGATCTAGAAACCCTAAAAATTGATGCAACATTTCATGTGAAAATATAAAACAAATTTGCAAATCAATTCTAAGAATGTCATAGATCTAGAAACCCTAAAAATTGATCCAACTACCTGTACCTGTTTCCATATAGCCACATATCAGATTGTACTGTGCCCATGGTCTTTTTTTTTCAACTACTCAACCTTCATTCGAATACACTAAGGCAGGGAGGAAAACTTGTTCTGGTCTTTCCTTTTTTTTCAACTACTCAATATTCATTCGAATACACTAAGGCTGGGAAGAATACACAACGTAATGGTCTTTCCTCTTTTTTCAACTACTCAACATTCATTCGAATACACTAAGGCAGGGAAGAAAACACGGAAAAATGGTCTTTCCCTTTTTTTCAACTACTCAACATTCATTTGAATACACTAAGGCCGTCATTTGAATACACTAAAGCCGGAAAGAAAACGCAACAAAAATTAAATTTTTAATTTGAATGATCATTCAATTTTCTAATTATAATTATTTATTTTTTTATAAATTTTAAAAACATTATATTTTATGAATATATCAAAATGTATGGAATGTATATTTTATTATCTTATTGTATACTCATTTCAAAAAATTATATTTTTTATTTTTCAAAATTACAAAATAATTAACCATGTTGTAAGTTGTAATTTTAAACAAATTCAAATTTGGATTTTATATATATAAACAAATTCAGATTTGGATTTTATATATATATATATATATATATATATATATATATATATATATATATATAAATATAAAAAAACTATAAATATTTTTTATTAATGTTTAATTATCTAATACTAATATTATGGGTTTCCATGTTATTTAAACAAATGAGATTTGGTTTTATAATTATTATGTCGAACTTTAAAGCTAAAAATTTACTCTTAACAATGCAATCTTTTATAACCAAATTGGATGTAGTTCATTGTTATGGCAGTAAAAAATGAATCTCATGAGTCAATTTGGTTGTAGTTCATTGTGATGGTAGTAAAAATTGAATCCATGAGCCTGGTCCCACCCACACATTGGTATAGTTCCACCCAAGGAACCATTGATCTTTCTCCATGAATTGGTAATATTGTACCAACAAGCACCATAATATATGGCATTTCTATTTCCCACAATTGAAAAATCACCATAAATCCTTCTACATGAGCATTTTGCTTTTGTATTGTTGAACTAAACATGGCAAGACTTTCCTGTGGCAACAAGAATTTTTGAAACCCTCATCCCCCCTATCACAATATATCTTAGAATCTGTCATGTTGGAGTGTAGTATCCCTAGGAAGCATATAGGAGTGTAGGGGAACACAACCTCAAAGTCAATGGGAAAGGTTTGTGCATCTGAGAGGGATACCTCGATTACATAGATGTGGTTTTCTAAGATTTTTCATTAATCAAATGTATATTTGAGGGGGAATTCAGCCATAAAAAAAAATTTGACTGAATTTTCATACACAAGGGTTGATTCTACTTCGAATTTTGATACTTTGTGTTTACTCACTTTAATGTCATTACATATAACTAATAATTTTCAAGTCCTCATCTCATTTGATCTCATTTTATTTCAATTGTGAAGTGACTAAGCCTTGAACCCCAAATCCTCATAGCTAAGATTTACAAAGTATGCATTGCCTCATTTCCTCTCATTTTAATTCAGTTAAATGGAGCAACTATGCCTTAGCCCCAAACCCATACAACTAAGCTTTGCACACTACAGAATCCTCTCTCTCCCTAGTATTGCACTTGGTTTAGATATACCTTTTTTAGAAGAGAAGCAATGTCTCACTAAATACCTTACATGTTAACTTATCATCTGATCCCATTACATTTTCCAAGCATTGAGGACATTAATAAAATTTCGAAATTAAATTTCACACTCATTTGATGTAATCACCATGTTCCATCAATTTCAGGTAAACTCTACAAATAAATGTAAGTAATTATTTTGATTTTTTTCATTGATTCTAAATTAGCAAGTGAGAAAACTGCATATGCATCTTTATTTTTAAAGTACAATCATCCAAAAAAAACTCATCAAAGACTAAATATAGGTTAAAACCTTTATGGAGTGAAAAATATTGTTGGTATCCTCCATAATAACAATAATTTCAGAAGCTGGGTTTAGATTTTACCACAAATGCAAGAACCAAAGTGAGAAGCTTATTTTAAAGTTTTTATAACATGATATATTATTAAACAATTTGAAGAAGCACACAATACAAAAAAGTTTTGTATCTAGTATCATTCTAGATAGAGAAAAGTACTTGTTAGACTATCTATGACATGAGTAAGAATTGCTACCCACCTACTTTAAAAATCATCATGGACATTTAAATATTAAAAAAGGAATTTATTAGGCTACCTATGACTAAATAAGAGTTATTCCCCACCTTTCCAAACTATCATGTACATTTAAGCTATCATATTTTATCAACATCCTTTCTATGATGAAACACATTACAACTTTCCATTATATTTATGCATTATATGAGTTGATGTACTTGTAAGGTGCATAAATTCCAAAATAATTATCCAAATACCCATGTTTCCACTAAATTAATTATTTAAGTAAGAGACACATTTTATTGTAGGAAGCATGCATCAATCAAACAATGCTCTACTCATAGTTTACAAACCCAACCAATTTTTCATACATAAACACATTCAAGACTAATCCACAATAACAAAAAATTCTCAAAACTATATTCTTCACCAAACATCTACCAATGCATAAACAATGAGGAGACAAGAGACACATAGAATATGTGATCAACCAGGGCCAAAACCTCTCCAACATGAGAGGAAAACCAAAACGAGATCTTCTTCTTATATAGACTTCAATTGGCGAATACCAAGACCGTGGCCTAGACCCTTGACTCAATGACCTCTCCAAGACCAAGTCGTAAGCCTCCTTGATTCAACTCCCTTATTTTTCCCTGGGTCAACAATGATCAAGCTTCTTCCTTCAATAACTCGACTATCCTTCAAATTCCAGTTCCATGGATCAGATTTGTAGTTCTTGGCTCTCTTGCATAAACCCTAGAACGTGTGGTTGACCAACCTTTTGAACCTTGATCTTCTTTGCTTGGATGGTATGAACTATTATTATAATTCGGCGTGTAACCTTGCTTATCTTCTTCCTTGATTTGACTTCTTGGACAACAACAAGATCTTTGACCTTTTCTGTAGTAGATAGTTCTTCCTTCCTTCGCACGTGTGGATCTATTAGCCCTAAAATAGACCCATAAACAACACCAAAATCTTCTCTCTTTGTTTCCTTCTCTTGGTTGGTTATCTTTGCACTTCTTATTACAGACTTACTTAACCAAATTTGCTTATCCACAAATGGAGGATGAGCTACCCCATATATAGAGTTTTGTCCATCAAAAACACATGCTAGGAAGTGTTAAGGAGTGCTAGGGGAACACAAGGGAACAATAGGTGAAAATAATGCATTCAAATGACTGATTAAGATTTTGTGACAAGAAGTGTTAGTGAGTCCCATGTGTGCTAAGGAGGGAGTGATAAGGTATGCTAGGCAGTGTTAAGGCACATTAGAATCCAGGGAAACATGCCAAGATGTGTCAGGTGCTAGGGTGTGCCATTGCATGCCACGGAGTGTTATGGAGTGCCAGGGAAACATAAGGGAGCACTAGTTTCAAATGCATGGAAATGAATGACTAAGAGTGTGTGAAAAGGAGTGTCAGTGAGTTCTAGGTGTGCTAAGGAGGGGATGACAGGGTATGTTAGGTGGTGCCAAGAAATTATAGAGTGTTAGGGTGACATGCCAGGGTATGCCAATGCGTGTCAAGGTGTGCCAATGCGTGTCAGGGTGTGCCAATGTGTGTCAGGGAATGTTAGGGAGTGCGACATAAACACAAAGGAAAAATAGTTCAAAATGCATGGAAATGAATGAATAAGAGTGTATGATAGGGAGTGTCAGTGAATTCCAAGTGTGCTCAGGAGGGAGTGACAAAGTTACATGCTAGGTAGTTCCAAGGCATGCAAGAGTTCCATGACATGTCAAGGAGTGGTATGGTATGATAGGGAGTGCTAAAGCATGCCATGGCATACAGGGAATGCCAACATGTGCCACATAGTGCCAATGAATTGTTAGACATGCCAGGTTCTATGACATGTCAAGATGTAAACTATGTTGCTTAGTTGTTTTATGGCCATAGTTAGATGTGAGCATTGACTTGGTAAATTCTTAAGTGAGATGAGCTAAGATTGGGCATGAGTAGCCTAAGATGAGTTATAGGCCATTCTTAGGTGAACAAGGGATAGTAAAGTTGTAGAAACTATAACTTGGTCAAGATTTTGTAGTCGAGGTAGGACTTGGTTGGTTCCCAAGTCTTAAAACCAATAAGGGTAGTTATGAGGGCATGAGAGCTAAGGAGTGCTAGGGCATGCCAAGGAATGAAAAGGTGTGATAACACATGCCAGATAATGTCAATGCATGTCGAGGAGTGTGGGGGAGTGTGAGGGCATCACAAGGGGAACTAGGTCAAAGTGCATGGAAACAAATGAATAAGAGTGTCTTCTAGGTGTCCCAAGGATGAAGTGTATTAGGATAATTTCATAATAGGACTTGCAATTGGTAAGCCTGCGATTACGATAAGGGGATGGAAAAAACAATTTTAGACAAAGGGAAACTTTTGTCTAGGGACAACATTATTTTTTCAATGACTTGGTTGTGTTCCAAACTCACAAAAAACGTAGGGCTATCTATGAGGGCATGACAACTAGGGAGTGCCAAGGTGTGCAAGGAATACCAGGAAGTGATAACACATGCTAGAAAGTTCCAAGGCATGTTAGTCATTCCAATACATGCCAAGAGGTGTCAGGTGCTAGGGTGTGGCGCCAACGCATGCTAGGGAGTGCCAGGGAAACACAAGGGATGACTAGTTTTAATTGCATGTAAATGAATGAATAAGAGTGTATGATACGGAGTGTTAGCAAGTTCTAGGTGTGTGAAGGATGCATTGATAAGGTATGTTAGGTAGTGTCAGGGAAACACAAGGAACGATTAGTTTCAATTGCATGGAAATGAATGAATAATAGTGTATGATAGGGAGTGTTAGCAAGTTTTGGGTGTGCTAAGGAGGCATCTCTGGACAAATTTTGGGAGGGTTTTGAGAAAATCTTATGTTTTGGTGCAGACTTGCAATTTTTTGTCTAGCAGCACAGCGAGCTCATGCTTTGCTTCTTCCTCAGGGCTCCAAATGATGTAAAATCAGCATTTTTAGAAAGCTTCTGACCCCATCTCAAACCCAATTCGGCTCAGGTTATGAGAAATTTGCAAAAAAGAGGCCAAAAATCACCTTTCTGCCCCTCTCTTCCCATTTAGTTGCGCACCTGGAGACACCTTGGGAGAATGGCCATACCTCAGCCAAAAATTGGTCATTTTGAGTGAAACAATACTCTAAATACATCTACACTCTCCAAAATTTCTAGAAAAGGCTTCTGATCTGGATTTGGAATTCAGAGAGGCACTCAAAAATGGCCTCTAACAGCTCGTTGTACACCTGGAAATTTCTGAGATTTTTGTAAAATTTTCACTGTGTAATTTTTTGTAATTCCTAGTTTGACTCTGGTAAAAGTCAAAAGGGTGAAGTAGATGAATGTGAGGGGTAAAAGTAAATGTAAATAATGGGTAGTTAGTATTTATAAGTTGTTTTTATGTAAATTTGACCTCATTTATGAGAGAGGTTGGAGTCAAAGTTAATTGTGGAAGTCATTTTTAACTTCCCTAGACATTAGGGTTTGGTTAGAACACCTCATGGAACAATTCCTAGAGTCATTGATTCAACCCCTAAGCGTGGGGAGATGTTTTTTTGGTATTTATGTATCAGTTTCTCAGTGATAGAACGGATTGGATTTCAGAGGAGAGAACTATTGTAGCTTGTACTTGGACATTTTCTGGAAATCAAAGGACACGATTTGCAACTATTATCTAGGAATTCATGCGCAGTAAGTTTGTGATGTTATTTTTTCTCTGTTATAGATTTATATGAAAGATATTAATCTTCTCTTTCCATTCATCAATTGTTAAATGGTTTTCCTTACATTTTATAAACAAAATTCTTTGCATAAAGCTCTGTTTTGATGGAAAAATCATTATGTGTTACTTTATTTCTTGCTTAAAGAATTCATGTTTCATGCTCATTAATACCTTTCGCTTCTTATAAACACTACACTACACCGAAAAACCCTAAGATCCATCACAAAAGTAATGCTACCTTTCTCCTTTTTGTATTTTTTGTTGCAACCCTTTGATCCTCTGACCTAGCTACCTGGTTTTTCTCCCTTATCCATCAACAAAACCCTAAATTTTCCAAAACCCACTTGAACCTAGCTATCTAGCCTAAAATCCTTTACATTCCAGTCATCTCTTTGTTGTGATTTCATAGAGAGAGCCCTATCTGGTTTGGTAGGGCTAGCTACCAAACTAAAAGCTTGGTCTGTGAATACCTTCGTTGATCTCCTCATCAGCCTGGGATATTGTGGAGGATAACATAGGGCATGAAAACTAGGGAGTGCCAAGGTGTTCTAGTGAATGTAATGTTCCCAAGTCATGGAAAAATATAATGCTAGTTGTAAGGTCATGACTGCCAAGGTGTGTTAAGGAATGCTAGGGCATGCTAACATGTGCCAGATAGTACAAAGACATGTCAGACAAGATAAGATGTGCCAAGTGCGAAGGCATGCCAAGATGTACAAGGGTGTGATAATGCATGCCAGGGACTGTCAAGGGAACAAAATGGAGGAACAAGTTAAACTACAAGTAAATGAGCACATAATAGGGTTAATAAGTCATCAATTTACCTTTTCCATGAGGGCATGCTAGGAAAACCAACACTAGGTGCCAATATGTGCCAAGTGCCAAGTGCCAATGCATTCTAAGTGCCAAATCTTCCTCTGTTTCTTCTCATCTAGTTTCCAATAATTGATCTCAAATAACTTTAATATTAAACCATGCAAAATCATACCAAGTCATCTCAATGCATGCCAGACATTGTAATACTTGCCAAGTGCCAATGTGCGTCAGGGAGTGTGATGCATGCTATGAAGTGGAAGAGCATATCAAAGAGTGCTAAGGTGTGCTAGAGAGTGCCAATGCATGCTAAGGAGTGTTAGGGAGTACTAGGACAACACAAGGGAGCACTAGGTCAAAATGCATGGAAGTGAATGAATGTAAGGGTGCATCGGGGAGTGTTAATGAGTGCTAGATATCATGCCAAGGAGGGAGTGACAAGGAATGATAAGCACAGGTAAGGCACGCCAGGTAATATTAGGGAATGTCAAGAAGTGCTAGAGTGTGCTAGGTATTTTCGGGATGTGCTAGCATGTGCCAAATAGTGCCAAGGCATTCCAGGTGCTAAGACATGCTAGGATGTGCATGGTGCCATAGTATGCCAATATGTGTTAAGGAGCTTCAAGGCAACAAAAGGAATAAACAAGCTAAAATGCAAGGAAATGAACACATAGGAGGGTTAATAAGTAGGGACTTTATCTTTTTCAAAAGGGGCATGCTAGGCACACTTATAATACGTTCCAATATATGCCAAGTGCCAAGTTCTAATGTTTTTCAATGCAATATTTTGCCAAGGTGTTCCAAGGCATGCCAACACATGATAGGGGAGTGCTATGCTATGCTAGGGCATGCCAACATGTGCTTGGGCATCCTACTCATGGCAAGATGTTCTAGGTACAAAGATGTTCCAAGACATGCGAGGTGTCAAGGAATGTTAGTGTATTGTTCCAAAGCATGTTAAGGTGTGCCATGAGTGTTGAGGAGTGCTAGGTCTCTCTCTGATCCGGATTTAAACAGGAACGCAATAGATTACAGAGATAACCATAAATACAGAGATGCAATAACCATAAACACAGAGATGCAGCGGAAATAATGCTTCATTTCATTAATGGAAAATACTGAAATATGCTTACAACCAGAAATGGAAATAAACCAGCTAGGGCGATGGTAGCTTATCTCTGAGAAGAGATGTGCGGCTACATGCCTCTGAACTATTCCGAACTGTATTACAATGAGGCTCGAAGGCCTATTTATTGTTGAGAAACAATGGAAAACCCTTCACATCCCGAAACCTAACCCTAGAAGATGAAACACCAAATTGTGGGCCCCGTTTGGGTAAATTGGTACATCAATTTCCCAGGGTCGTAACTTTGGCATACGATCTCCGTTTGACGCGTACGATAGCTCGTTAGAAAGATCTATCCGAGTACTATCACTTTGGGAGGCAACATCGGTCCATGGACCCATGTTGCCCCAGATTCCCAAAAAAACGTCGTTTAGGGCCTCAAAACGGCTCCGGAAGTTCAGGACCCGAAAAACTGCTAAAAATAGTAAACTGTGCTGCAATTTAGGAAACTGAAAAGAATGAAAGAGACAGTTGTGGGGGTCCAAATGGGATAGGTGGGTGGCCACCAACATCCACCTGGATCACTCTCATTAATAGAATTGATAGAGCTTGATTATGTATTAAATAATATACTTCCTACACACACTAGTGGAACTTTATTTAAAGGAAATTTTCAAGATAATAAACCTAATAGAGATGAATCATGTGTTGACTCATAGGAAAACTATATTCTTATGACTTGAGGGAAATGATACACATTAATTAATTCTTAACAAATTGGCTGACTATTATAACCACTATGGCCTTGGACACAATAAAAAAGACTCCACAACAATGGTCTTAAATCATTATCTTTTGACAAAAAATATAGTAACAAGTACATAGCTTCATCAAAAACTCCTTGGAATGATCAATGATGATGAACATTTTTTGACCGTCACCAAAAGTAACCAAAAAGAGCATTGGTGAGGGTCAATTAAATATCGTCACTAGAAGTGTCACCAAAAAGAGAATTAGTGATGGGCCTTTAATGACCCTCACCAAAAGTGTCACCAAAGAGAAAATTAGTGACGGGCCTTTAATGACCCTCACCAAAAGTGTCATTGAAAATGGATTTGGTGACAAACCTTAAAGGATCATCACTATATACACTTACAACAATGATTTTTTAAAGACCATCACCATATGCGACATTGGTGACAGACCTTAAAGGTCTGTCACAGGCATGAAGCGTCATAAAAAACTCATTGGAATGATCAATGATGACGAACATTTATTGACCGTCACTAAAAGTAACCAAAATGATCATTGGTGATGGTCAATAAAATATTATCACTAGAAGTGTCACCAAAGAGAGAATTAGTGATGGGCATTCAACAACCTTCACCAAAAGTGTCACCAAAGATAGAATTAGTGACGAGCCTTTAACAACCCTCACCAAAAGTGTCATTGAAAATGGCTTTCGTGACAAACCTTAAAGGACCATCACTATATACACTTACAACAACGTTTTTTTAAAGACCATCACCATATGTCACATTGGTGATGGACCTTAAAGGTCCGTCACAAGCATGACCCTCACCAATGACCATTTTTCTTGTAGTGAACATTGTGATCAAGTTGGAATTTTGATTGTGTTTGACTGAGTTGGCCAAAGGTGAATCATGTATGGCCATGGGGTAAGTGGAGAAGCCGAAGTAACCTACACAATGATTCAATACTCCCTAAAATACTAAGGCCCTGTTCTAGAAATGAACCAAAATAGAGAAGCTAGAGTTCTACCAATGCGTCGCCAAGTGTTGTAGCGGCTACAACCACCCTCTAAAATTTTTGCCTGCACCAAATTTCAGAGCCTCCCTTGAGAGTTTCACTTGGTGATTGCACACACTAGGGTTCACTTAATGAGCTCATGTTAGTCTTCGCACCCACCTTGCTTGATCATTTCACCCAAGCTTTTGCATCTTGATATCAATGTCATGCTTGTGACCATGTTCTGGTCATGCTAAAGGTCTTCGCTTCATGTGTACATGTCGTGTTTGCTATGAAAACATCTGTTGCACTAACACATGGAGTCAAATACATTGTCGCGCAAGTGTCATCGCGGTCAACCAACGATCAATCACATTTGTCACGCTTGTCGCTTACACCATCGATCAGTCATGTTGAGCATGTGTGTCTGGATGGTTTCAGTCATCTCATCATTGAGTCATGTAAGTGTGTGTCTACAGGATCACATATGCATCTTCCACTCGTTCACACACTTAGTCATTTTTTTGAAGTTCTGACGGCCGAACTCCCCTCTGACAGTCGGACCTGCTATCACTCCAGGAAGTTTTCCTAGGTTGTAGCTTGGAGATGCCTGGTAACATATAATCTTCAATATTGTTCTCGGAACTATTGGAATGGATGATGGTTTGGATCAAGTCAGATAACCATTTCAACTCTATTCTCACTCAAGACATGCATGAACACCCTCAACAGTACAAGGCTTTAGACCACTAATGCTCGATAGATTATAGTATCAATGAATGGATGGAGAATCCTAACTGTACCAACAGATGGTTTGGATCAAGTCAGATAACCATTTCAGCTATATTCTCACTCAAGACATGCATGAACACCCTCAACAGTACAAGGCTTTAGACCACTAATGCTTGATAGATTATAGATTCAATGAATGGATGGAGAATCCTGACTGTACCAACAGATGCATACATTAACACATATGAATGGACAGCTACAGAAAGTAAATGAAACTTGCAAATCTAATTTATCAATGCAAAGATAAGATGACAGTTATCTGGCATGAGACACAGAAGAAAACATCAATAACCAATTCAAGTGCAAGCTTAGAACAAAGGTAAAGATGGCAATTGAACATGTAACAGCAAAAGAAGCTTGTATTGCTAGAATGAAGATGAGACACTTGGAAGGAATAGAGCTCATAGTCTCCAAAAGTTGAACCCTTGTTACTTTGAACTTTCACATATTTATAAGCCTTTTACAATGCTCTCGAGCCTTCTGAGGCTCGAGAGGTATTAATCTATCCCCTCTGTCTTTTTAACTGTTTGATGCCATGACTAGGCACACATGAGCTCGAAGGTTTCTTCTTCTAACAGCCGAGTAACTGCATTCTGGTAGTTTGTTGCGCTGTCAGGGAGCTCGCTCGTGCTAGTGATTCTCCATGATCACTTCTATTGGTTTTGCTGTGTTGCGATGTTGTCTTTCCCCTTCTAGCCTTCTGTCTCCCGGTCTCTATCTCCCGGCCTCTGTTATGTGATGGAATGGATCTAAGGGCCTTTGGAAATCCTTTCAAATGCTAACAATGACTATTTTCTTTTTTACCCAGAAAACGCTACAACACTGTGAAATCCCACCAAGCTCTATCTATTTCAGACTTCAAAAGTCCTTAAACATTGTCTATTCCACTATCGGGTCCGCCCTCAGTCACGATCGCAAGTCGCTTCAACCTTGTTTCCAAGCTTCCCTTTGTATTTTGAATATGTTAAAAAACACTAAAAATCATGAAAAATTGGCTTTGGCGGCCCTGAAATATGATATATTTTCATTCCCGAACCCCTTCGGTCCAGGTTTTATCGCATCGGCGCTGCCCCTTTGTATTTCATTAAATAATGAAAATACACAAAATACATAGGAAAATGCCTTTCAGTGGATTTCAAATTTCATGCATTTCCCTAATTGCGATCCGCCAATGTGATTGATTGCAATCACATATCGCTCATGCCGTGAGCCCATGGTGAGCGCTCCTTGTCTTTTCTGATAGCGATACTGCGATGCAACATGGCCATCGATCTGCGCACTTGATCGACGGTCCATGTTGCATCTTCGATCGCCATCACAAGTTCCACACATCTGCGCCGATATCCTCCAATTGTGACCGCCAATTGCGACCGCCGATTGTGACCTGCTGATTAGATCTAGACCGTTGATCAGCCAAATCAGACGGTTGTTGTGCATTTTAGTGTTTATGCCTCCGATACTTGGTTTTTCACTGTTTTTATGTGTTTTTGCCTCCCGATAGTGCTTTTCCGCCATTCCAAGGGTTCTTCTCCTACGCTAGTTTTGATCTTTGGCATGATTTTACTAGCTTTTGAAGACTTAAAGAGCATATTTGGACCCATTTGGATCAGGATCCAATGCATTTATAGATGCCAGAGTAATATTTTGAAGTCTGGCTTATGGCCAAAGTGGAGCAAGAGGAGATGTGGCTGTCAGAGCTGAAACAGGGGACATTCTTGCTAAAAATAGCAGCACTGCACCTCAAGGGCTAACATTGGCTCCTTCTGGGGATGAAAGCCTCCCTATGAGGTTTCAAGAACCACAGACCAATGCCTTTCCTGTAAAACCAAAATCAATTCTATCTTCTAGTGTTCCATTGGGCATGGAGTTTATTTTGCATAGAAAATAAAAATTAAAAAACATATTTACAATATCAAGGCTTTGAAGCCTTAAATGAAATAAAGTTTCAAGAACTGCCCATTGACTAGGCCACCAAAAACATCTTCTCCTTCCAGACTGTGCAGAATAAAGGTATTGTTCTGCTGAATTTGAGTAATGACAGACAAACCTGTCCATAAGGAGTCAAACTTACCATGATTACCTTTCTTTTCCTTCAATGCATCCCATTTGAGAACCCAGTCACCAACTTGAAAATTGTCCACTTTTGCCTTCCTGTCAAAGGTTTCTTTGATTTTCTTCTGATGAAATTTTGACTTCTCAATCGGTTGCTCTCTGATCTACTGTAATTCAACCAGTTTATTCATTCTCCTTACCATGTCATTTGTTTCATCCTGTTCTTCTTGAAAGAATTTGGCCACAGGGAGAATCAGCTGGATAGGAAAACAACATCATCACCATAAACCAACTTAAATGGAGAACTTCCTATGGACTTCTTGTTGGTAACTCTGTTAGCCCACAGTGCAAACTTCAACATGGAATCCCAACTCCTTTTGATTATCCTTACAATTAAAGGCAATAAGAGAGGGTTGATAGGTCTTGATTTCTACTTCCAAGGGATGGTGTTCTTCTCCAGTGGGATCTTATGCCGAATGATGTTGTTGTCATAGGTCCTAGGATCATTGTATTCCCAAGAAAAAATATCTGCAAATTGTTTCATCAGGGTGCAATACTCAGAACTTTGGGCAGAAGACAAGTGAGTGGACAGATTTATGTACTTTGGATGGGCTGGACTCCCTACATTATGTTTATGAATAGCAGACTCATTTTCTTTTTTGGCAGGCTTATAAGGTACATCATTATGGTCAAACAGCTTCTCTAGGGGCACCAATCCTTTGGGTATATGGTTACTGGGCAGCTGAACAACGCTATCCTGACCAATCTCATCCTTTAGCTTGAACCGGTTCCATTCTTGTGTGGGGAACACAAGGACTACACCTGCCCATGCAGCTTCCTTAGTGTAAGCTCCATCAAAGAACATGTCCCAAATTTGTGGGCCTTCTTCCTCTGTGATCTGGAAAACCTGTTTCTTAAGCTGCATGGAGGCCAACTGGGATTCTTCAATCTAAAGAATACAGGCTCCAAAATGAATGTCGACAGCATAGATGGGGTGATTAGTGGGATTCCTTTCATCACTGATTATATAAGCCAACTGAGCTTCCCTATATAATCTCTTACTCTCACCTCCAAAAACTGGGACAGTAGCATAGGACAGATCATTTTGTAATGTTCCACCTAATCTCTTCATCCAACCCCTGGAAAGAAACATGCCAAACTTTGGGGGGGCATCTGCTACCACAATATCCATCATCATGCTCCTCATGGGTAGCTAAGACAAGGTGATAGCTAGGTCTTTGATTAATCCCAAACATTTCACTTTTCTAGAGTCAAAAGAAAAGAGGTCATGATAAGGCTTGGTAATGTCAAGACCCAAGTCATCCATGATAACCTTGGGCATTAGATTATGGATGGATCAAGTGTCCAGAAGGCAGTTATGAAGGATTTTGTCACGAATAGTCAGTGAGACATAGAATGATGGGGAGCTGTATTCAATATTTTCAATCATTAGGATAACAGTTGGTTTGTCATCTTGCAGATTTACATAGTCAGTGGAGGCTTGCATGGCTTTAGGTTCAAGGACCTCAAGAATGGATCTTTTGAAGGACTCATTCTTCACTAGTTCAATTAGAGGTATAGGTATTCTTAGCTTCTGAATTTTTGATTGAAAACTGAAAGGAGAAGGAGACTTGTCAAGGCCTCTTACCTCATGAGCTGGAGCTTTGAGGATGATGGGATCAACTGTCGGTCGCTTCTGCTTATTAGCTTGTTGTACTACAGGGACAACAGCTCTTTGAATAGGAGTTTCCTTGGCATTATTCATCTTCGACCTTAGATTATATCTATGTTGATCTTCAATTTGCAGAACAGCTTCACCATCCCATTCTTGGTTGATCTGGTCATTGAATAATGACTTTTCATAGGCAGTTGAGGTTGAGGCACTGCCTTTGTCTTCCAGACAATGGATCTCATCATCTTCTTCAAACTGCTCTTCTTCCATGACTACATTCTGGAAAGGGGTCTTCACCCTTTGGTCTTAATTGGCATCTTTGCCTCTTTGCAAAATCTACAACTACTCATTAGCTCTTCTATATGGATTTGGATTTCTAGGAGGAAAGGTATTAGGAACTCTTCCTTTCCCAGGGTGCTTCTCAACCTTTAACTTGGAGATTTCAGAGGCTAATGACTCTATCATCTTGGTCATTTTATCTATCTTGAGATATGAAGATGATGAAGACTCGCCCCTCTGTCTCCCTCTATCAACATTTCCCTTGAGCTTCTCTGCAACCATGATGTTTGATTCTACTTCCAAGGTTGCATCCTGCATATCAGCCAAAGTAGCACATCGCCTCTCCCTCAACAGTAGATATAAGTCAAACTCAAAGGCACTGGCATAGGTGAGTTTAGCAGAGGTAGTGGTGGGTTTTACTTCAACTAGTATCTTGCTATAAATGTGGTTAAACCTCTTATTAAAATCAGTCAACAACTCACCATCTTCCCTCTTTAAGTTCCCAAACTCAGTGTGGTAGTAGAGTAGATCCTTCTTATCTTCCCAATGCTTTAGGAATGCATCATCTAAAGCCTTAATATCTGCTATAGATCTTGGGGTCAGTTCTCTGAACCATTTTCTAGCCTCTCCATCTAGGCTTTGGACAAAGACTCTCATCCACACATCATATTCACTAATGTCCAGGTTATCAGCATAGCTATAGAATGATTCAAGATGTTCCTTAGCTGTAACACATTTAGTCCCAGTGAACTTAGGCCTATAATTCTGATATTCTCCAGTAGGCATGGCATTCAAAGGAGTGTGCAGTACAAGAGGCCCATACCTAGCAGCTATGATTCTTTCCATTTTGGTAGGTGCTTGTGGACCTGCCATAGCTGTGGAGGCTATAAGAGTATTGGAAGACTAAATGACAGAGGGCCGAGGAGTGACTGATAGGACTAAAGGAGTATGATGGATAGGAGGTGAGGTTTCCTTTGGGCTTGCAACAAAAGGAGAACCTAAAGAATAAGGAGCTTTATGAATCTCTGAGATTTTTTCTTCATTGCTAGTGTTAGATGCTATACTCTCAACATGCATTTGTTCTATTATAGGATTTTCTTGAAGAGATATAGAATATTGTTTAGAGCAACCTGAACCAGATGCTCCTTTCTGCAATGCCTTTCTTTCTTTGATGACTTTTTCACAATCAGATACTGGGACAGCTTGTGGCTTCTTAGGATTTCTCCGAGTATGCCTCGCCAACTAAGCTAGAACTATGAAGTGGAGTCGCCAAGAGGTTCATCCTCCAGTAGAGTCGCCAAATAGATGATTATAATCGAAAAAGTGCCCAAACTTTATCTATCATCAAAGTTGGGTCTGTGTCATCTCCTAGGGAAGTTGAGCTTCAGTTTCCTCTCCCCGGCAATGGTGCCAATTATGTTATCACTCTAGGAAGCTCTCCTAGGTTATAGCTCGTAGATGCCTGGTAACATATAATCTTCAATATTGTTCTCGAAACTATTGGAATGGATGATGGTTTGGATCAAGTCAGATAACCATTTCAGCTCTATTCTCACTCAAGACATGCATGAACACCCTCAACAGTACAAGGCTTTAGACCACTAATGCTCAATAGATTATAGATTCAATGAGTGGATGGAGAATCCTGACTGTACTAGTAGATGCATACATTAACACATATGAATGGCTAGCTACAGAAAGTAAATGAAACTTACAAATCTAATTTATCAATGTAGAGATAAGATGACAGTTATTTGGCATTAGACATGGAAGAAAACATGAATAACCAATTCAAGTGCAAGCTTAGAACAGAGGGAAAGATGGCAATTGAACATGTAACAACAAAAGAAGCTTGTATTGCTAGAATGAAGATGAGATGCTTGGAAGGAATAGAGCTCACAGTCTCCAAAAGTTGAACCCTTGTTACTCTGAACTTTCACATATTTATAGGCCTTTTACAATGCTCTCGAGCCTTCTAAGGCTCGAGAGGTATTAATCTATCCCCTCTGTCTTTTTAACTATCTGATACCATGACTAGGCACACATGAGCTCGGAGGTTTCTTCTTCTAACAGCTGAGTAATTACATTTTGGTAGTTTGTTGTGCTGTCAGGGAGCTCGCTAATGCTAGCGATGCTCCATGATCACTTCTATTGGTTTTTCTATTTTGCGTTGTTGCCTTTCCCCTTCTGGCCTTCTATATCCCGGTCTCTATCTCTCGACCTCTGTTATGTGATGGAATGGGTCTGTGGGCCTTTTGAAATCCTTCCAAATGCTAACAATGACTATTTTCTATTTTACACAGAAAACGTTGCAATACTGTGAAATATCGCCAAGCTTTGTTTATTTCGGACTTCAAAAGTCCTTAAACACTGTCTATTCATCTATCGGGTCTGCCCTCAATCGCTATCGCAAGTCGCTTCGACCTTGTTTCCAAGCTTCCCTTTGTATTTTGAAATATGTTAAAAAAGACTAAAAATCATGAAAAATTGGCTTTGACGGACCTGAAATATGATATATTTTCATTCCCGAACCCCTTCGGGTCTGGGTTTTATTGCATCGGTGTTGCCCCTTTGTATTTCATTAAATAATGAAAATACACAAAATACACAGGAAAATGCCTTTCTACGGATTTAAAATTTTATGCATTTCCCTTCACGAACCCTTTCGGGTCCAGGTTTTATCGCATATCGCAAGTCGCTTTGGTCCTGATCCATAATGTTTCCCTGATTGCGATACGCTGATGTGATTGATCACAATCGCATATCGCTCATGCCTTGAGCCCATGTGAGTGCTCCTTGTATTTTCTGACAGTGATCCTGCGATGCAACGTGGGCTGTCGATCTGCACACTTGATCGATGATCCACGTTGCATCGTTGATCGCCATAGCAAGTTTCACACATCTGCGCCGATATCCGCTGATTGTACACGCCGATCAGATCTGGGCCGTTGGTCGGCCAGATCGGACAGTTGCTGTGCATTTTAGTGTTTATGCCTCCGATACTTGGTTTTTCACTATTTTTATGTGTTTTTGCCTCCCGATAGTTCTTTTCTACCATTCCAAGGGTTCTTCTCCTGCGTTAGATTTGATCTTTGGCATGATTTTACTAGCTTTTGAAGACTTAAAGATCATATTTAGACCCATTTGGATCAGGATCCGATGCATTTATAGATGTGAGAGTAATATTTTGAAGTCTAGCTTATGGCCAAAGCAGAGCAAGAGGAGATGTGGCCATCAGAGCTGAAACAGGGGACATTCCTGCTAAAAATAGCAGCACTACACCTCAAGGGCTAACAGGACCATCACTCCATCATCAACTTGATCGACTGTCACCCATAACAGTGCAGAAGCACCAAGCAATTCATTTCAAGTTGTGCTGCCCACAAGCAAATCAATCAACCTTCATGCTGGTCAACTAGAGAGTTTGACATAGCAGCCACCCCAGGACTGACTCCCCTCAAGAATTATGCAGAGGCTGCAAACCTTTCCTGCTCCACTGACTAGGAAAATTGCACAGACAGGTCGGACAGACACCCAGAGCCCGTTCTTGTCTCCCTCGAAAAATTGTGATGTTTTTCTAGCCAGGCCTCTTGACAGTCGATCGACTACTCACCAAGAAAATTGCATAGTTTTCATGAGCAAGCCCTCTGCTACCCGGTTGTCTGCTCAGTTTATAAACTGTGCCGAGGTGGTTAGCATGCTAGTCTCCCAGCATTAGCGCAGTTTTTCCCGGCAGCGAACTGCCAGTTCCCTCCAGGAATTGTGCAATTTTTGCTACCAAGCTCTAGCAGCTGACTGCCAGTTCCCCTTAGGAATTTCACAATTTTTACTGCCAGTGACCCAACAAAAGACTGCCAATTCCCTCCAGGAATTGTGCAGTTTTTTCTTCTAGTGTCCCGGCAACCAGCTGCCAGTTCCCTCCAGGAATTGCATAGTTTGGTTGCCAAGCTCCCACTACCCGCTCGTTCCGAAAATTGTGCAAATTTTGCCTGCCTAGCCTTCCTGTAGCCCAGATTGTTCCTCCCAAAAACTATGTAGTTTTTTCCTCTAGCTAAGCTAGACCCCTTGGATAGTCACTGTCGATATGAATTTCCCATCTTCATCACCCAGTGACTCTTGTGAAGTTTCATCAGCAATGCCTGGAGCCTCCATCCCGCTTCGCAACCTTGCTACCTCTCCCGGTCACCTGCATCCGAAATGATCATGTATCATGGTAGATAGGAGGTTTTTTGATTTTATGTCGTCTCGTCATGACTAGCTGTAGGTACATGTACACAAACAAACATGGTGTGATGAAGAATGGGATGAACGAAGGGAACACATGTAGAAGGACAGGTTCACCAACAGACGAACAAACGAGGCATGAGAAGAGATGTGTTTGCGAATGGATGATCATGCAAAGATGTGTTTACAGATGGATGGACAAGCAAAAATGCAAGATGTGCTCACGAACAGACCAACAAACGAACATGCATCTTTTGCAAACAAACGAACCTGTCAAGCCTTCCAACGTACAAGAAAGGAGCAACGTGCAAAAACAACATCAAGTGAACCAACAACCATCGAAGACTCCACACACTTTGCCATGCGGAGGTGAAGTTGTGACACACCATGAGGACATTCATCACCCAACAACACTTCATCTCGACATGCACACCAGCAACAACATGAATGTACCGCAATGTCATGTCGAGTCATGCCATCCACATCTCTAATGTTTGCCATACTATCAATCAATGTAATGTAACGTGGAAGTCCAAGAGACCCACTTGTTGTATAAAGAGTCATGTAAAGTTGAAGAGTCATGGAAGTCAAATAGTCATGAGGGTAGTCAAACATCGACAAGGGTCAGTTTCACCCTTGGCTATAAATACCCCATCATTTGTACATGAAATGGACTTTCCACCTCAGCTCCTCCCACATAGCCTTGAGAGTCTGTAATCTTTTCTTTAAGGAGTAAGTAGTGGCTCCAACGCCCTACCCACGGGGTTAGTGATGTATGGTGTAATGATGTGTCTTGGAACTTTCTCTTAATTCGGAAGCCTACTCATAGGCTAGCATGTTTTCACACATGTATTGTAACTATTGTAAAACTAATCTTGAACACTTGTAATGCATGTTGCTTTGACCTGTGTTTAACACTTGAACTCATTCACTTGTTGTAATAGATATATGTTAATGAAAATGTGTAGTATATGATGTTAACGTTGTCTCACCCACGCTGGTTACCTCCCCAGACATCAAAAGGACCTTTCACATAAAACTTGCTATAACAACTATTCCACTCATGCGGACTCATCCGCTAAGTGTTGTACGTGTTATCTTCCCTTGTGTGTTGTGACTGTCGCATCTGTATGGAATGTTCTTCCAGAATATGTGCATGTCCTATTGTCTTGTGTGTTCCTAACAGAGTTGATGATTCCTCCCAACCGACTTGGGACTCACTCCCACCCTCTCCCTCTATAGTGAAAGAACCATTGACACAAGTGACACTAGAAATCACCAGGCACGTGAACCTCACTTCTCAAAGACAAAGAAGACCACTCTCCTATGCTGGCAAGCAAGAGTTGAGGAAAATCCTTAAGATAATGGAAATCAGGCCATCATACTGGATGGGACTCCCATACCAAACAGTGTGAGGTCTAGTTGGGACTTCCTACCGGGGTGATCCCCTGAATGTTAGCGAGTCCAGCACCGTCAACATGTTGATTGTTTATACAGGTTCTGATTAAAGTGATTTGAGCTAAGGTTGGAGCTTACAATCTAAGAGGAGAGAAGAGCTTGTGACAGATAAAAAGTAAGCATCTTTCCATTCTCCAATTCTTTTAAGGGGAACCTTATATTTTTTGCTTTCTATTATTCTAGACCAGGCCACTAGGTCTAGGGAAGATACTTCTTTCTGCAGTTGTAAATTCCATATAAAAAATTGGCAACTCCACTGGGAATCGATTCATTCCCTTAGTCATTTCCTCGACTTTATCCCTTGTTACACCTCTTGAACAAACCTCCAGTGCCTCGCTCAGTTTGAATTGACTCTAGGAATACCTTTCATTGAGTTTCATTTGATTTTTTGTTTTAGAAACTAACTTTTCCTTGATCAACGCACCCCCTGGTCAGTTGGCAGAGCATTGCAGTGCACCCTATCCTTCTCTACACCTGTATTGCAGAGCACTGGTAGCCTCTCTCCACCTATGCTGACCCCTGTTTCATACAAAAAAAATCTTTTTCATGCTTTTCTCTCTGATTAGCTTTGTTCAAATTGGTTCTCTTTGTGTCTTTGAGTGTGTCTTGGTCTTTGAAAATTCAATACCTCGTGTGAAATTGTGTGTTTTTGCTTTCATTTTTGCAAAAAACTTCCCCCCACAATTTCACGGGGGAGGGATAAATTATGTATGAGTGTTAATCACTTCTAAATTTCATCACCTTTTTGATAAGATTTTCTTTCTTTCTTTCTTTCTTTCTTCTTGTCAATTCAGGTTTGTATGCGTAGATTGATTATTTAATTTGAAAATTATCTTTTACATTACAATTAAAGTCTATGTGGTTTATTTTCATCATCGATCCAGTTGCATCCATATGTTTCTTTGCATTTGAAACATTAAAAAAAAAAACAAATATTTGCATTGCATATAGGACATTGATTTTGATTGGAATAGTGAAGTTGAGGAGATCAATTGTTGCATCTAACAAAATTGCCTATAACAGATTGCCACCTAAAGCTCAAAGTCATAAATGGCAACTGATGACTGGAGTGCTTTACCTTGTGCCAAGTTCAGATCAAGAACAACTGGTCGGGTCATCATCTGATACAATACATTTTCATCATGATATCTTTGTTGAGGGAGGAATATCGATAGTCAACACATAAGCTAGAATTACATGTACAATGATCAAGAAGTCGTGCCCACATATGATGAAGTGTGGATCCATGATTGGATGAATGTATGACAATAGCCATCATGCTTTGTAATCTTGCATTAAACCTGAAAGCGTAGTTTGGATGGATGGAACTAGATCTGGGGTCTTCTATCTCGTTGACTCGATCGCCCAATGCACGAGTCTAACCATGTGAATAAAGGGGTTGGAGTTGAACATGGTAGACACCGTCTAATTAATGACCAATGGTGCAAGTCATTAAGAGACGTGAGAGAAACCACTGATGATGTTAATGGCTCTCAAGGTACAACAGTACAATCCATATGGTGTGAATAAATGAGTTGAAGTCAAACACCACATAGAATATGTTGGTCGAAGGCCAATGATGAAAACTTGTCACTGAGAGCAAGGAAACTTTCCATTTATGTATACAAGCTCCAAGGTACTAAAATGAAGAGTTTCTAAGTCAACTTCTTGATAATGAGTTGATGTCGATAGGAAATGAGCCATCGTAGGAGCGCCTTGATGTATCCCCCATCAACGACATGAAACGGGTATCATGATTTGAGACAGAATGATGTTGATGTGGAACTGAATCGAGAACAACAGACATGGAATGAAGGCTTAAGAGTATCATACCAGATATCAACTAAATGAATTCTATTGAACACATAGGCGACACTAAATGGAGTTGGCGACATTGACCCAAAACCAAAAATGGAGGCTCTAAAATGTTATGATGAACCAAAAGACAAATATATTTTCCAACCCAACAACCACAGAGATGAAGTGGAAGAGTGTCGTGTTCAAGAGCAGCTCACTGCCATAAAAGGTAGAATATCCCATTTTCCCAATTTCACCAACCTTTGCTGGTCAATACCTTTTATTTTGTAACAAGCTTGAGGAGGATAACATATGCTTGATTTGCAAGTTCATCCTTCGAATGAATCCCTCTAAGTATGTTTAATGAACCCTGAGAAGGAGTGGTTCAGTCCCATGATTTTTGACAATTCCATCGTTGTTTGATGTTTTTACGAGTCCAGTGAAGGTTTAACTTGGATTCGTTTTCATGTTTAGAGAGTTTAAAAAAGAGGTGAAAAAGAAAACTCCAAGGTTCCCTTTCGTAAATAGTCTCTTGAGTCCGAAATGGAAGAAAACAATACTCAAGAGAACCTCTTAGCCATGTTTGACTAAGGTATTCCTTTTTTGTAATTAGTCTATCTCAGTCCAGAAAAGGGTTAAACTTATACTAAGTAAATTTCTTTTCATTTACTTTAAAGAGTTAGAAAAGATAAGGGCTTGGTAACGAGATGAAAGAGGGCTCCTGGATCAACGAGTCGTATGAAGCGTAGAAATTGGTTCCAGTCATGATGGAACTGCTCAAAACATGTAAAGGTCAAGAGGCTGGCTAATATGACCACTCATCCCAGTGGTTCCTCGAGAAAGGTTAAAATAACCAAGTGAAAGCGTATGATCAGCCAAGTAGATGGTGATAATGGAAAGAGAAAATCAAGGTTCATCCGGCATAAACAAGTTGTAAAAAATGGCAATCACGAGAGATAGGATGAGAATGGTTTCATTTTTACACAAACTTGAAACATGTGGAAACTATGCTTGGGAATAATTGAATATTGTTTCATTTTTTCAAAGCTTGAAACGGAGAAAAACTATGCTTGAGAGTGGTTTCATTTTTACACAAGCTTGAAACAGAGAAAATCTATGCTTGAAATAAGTTTGCATGCCCCCAGCATAGTGACTCAATTCTGGGCACATGCCCCCAAAGCATCATTTCATTCACCTAAGTAGACTACTAGTTACTAACATGTGTATAGAATGAAGTTTCATTTATGAGATCAAGTGAAAGACTTGACTGGGAATTTATGACATCTAATCAAACACTCGAATTAGAAGGGGATTTGTTTCATTTTGAAACGAGCTTGACACATGAAAAGAACTATTCTCATGGGACCTTTGTTTTTTAATTTTTAAGGGGCTTGACACAAGAAAAGGAATTATGCTTCGAGAACCTTGTTTCATTTTTTAACAAGCTTGACTTAAGAAAAATAACCCTACTCCGAGAACCTTGTTTGATTTTTTAACAAGCTTGACACAAGAAAAGGAACTCTTCTTTGGGAACCTTAATCATGACCTCCAAGAGGCCATGGCTTCCAATAGGTTATCATTAAATGGGATGAAAACACTCTTGAAGGGATACATATCAAGGAATCCAATGGAAAGATCAAACTGCAATACATCACCTACTAGATCATCAGTAGACGTGGGCATGGAACAGGTTGCCACATAATTAATATGTGGAAGGAGAGATAGCACTTGCATATAAGGATTGTTTAGGGAAGTTGGTTGGTTGGGAGTCAGATTAGGACCAACGAATGAAATATGGTCAATGTTCATGATTCTTCCTTCATGTGGGAAACAAATTAGGCGAAAGAGTGAAGAGACAAGAGTTCCCATGACATAAACACAATCATGCCGAAGGAGTAAATTAAAATTCAAAGGGCCTTGGACTAGTATCACATCAATATAGACAATATTTCCTCCCAAAGTAATAGGAAACTAAGGAAGGATCAATAACAGTAGATTTGTTCCTCTGTTAAAAGCCAACAGATTCTAGGTAATGGGCACAAGCTACAAAGAACCTAAAGCTTTCCAAGTAGTTGAGGACAAAATACTAACAGATGTGCCTTTTTCTATGACTATGCCAGGTATGGGAACATTATAAGCCTGTACTATGATCTGGAAAGGCACGTAAGGAGGAAGATGATATCTTGCTAGTAGACTCCAGTCAAAGGAGGTAACCATACTACTTTGAGGGGGTGTTGTGGGAATGGGCGAATTGTCATGGGAATGGGTGGATTGGCCCCCTGTGCCATAGGAACAAGAGGATTTACCACCAGTTAATTGGAACCTGAAGAAACAAGAAGAACCTAAGCAGTATGAGACTAACTCTCTACGGGAAAGGTACGATCAACTCACACTGGAATCGATTCAACCGTTTTCTCAACCGATGGTTGGTCAGGAATGGGCTCATGGGATTCATGTTCAGAGAGAGTGGGATTGATTGGAGATGGATTTATATCAATCACTTCATCAACTAGTAGAGGATTTGGAGAACTATTATGATAACCAACTAGAAGATGAGGCTGAGAAGCTATAAGGTTTTCCAACACTTTTTTGGCTTCATCCATATAAGGAAAAGGGTGAATAGGATCATTTCCTTCACATAAACTACAGGGAAACTTAACTTTACCCTTTTTCCCATGGACATTTCTATTATTAGGTGATGGTTTATCACCAGCATGATCTCCATAAGCTGATGAAAAAGGTTGATGTGATCCTATAGACCACACTTCTAATACCTTGGGAATACCAGGACAATCTCTAAGGAAGTGGTTACCTTTACATAAATTGCAAGGTAATTTAACTTTTTGGGGCTGATTGGTAGGTTTCTCAATACCATTTGCGTCGGTAGCAATGGTTTCTTGGTTGGCCCCTGACTTATTTTGCTTCTTCTTCTTCTTCTTCCCTTTCTTATTCTTCTTAGCTTCTTGGTTACTAGAATCAAGACTTTCACCAGGAAAGGAGGAAGAAAGGGATGAAGAAACAACAGGTGAAGAAGGTACGGGGTCAACTTTAGGTTGATGTTGTTCAGGTTGAGGACTACTTGGTTGAGAAGAAGTTTGGACATTCAGAACTAAAGAGGTTGAAAATAACCAAACTAAAAAACCAATGGTAGATTTGGGAAGGGACAACATTTCCATATAAGGAGTACCAATATTTCCAAAATAATGAAAAGGACCAGGATTACCATCAGAGGGATTTCCTTGATTAGTATAATCGTGAGTTGTCACGATTAGTCTCAACCTAAGATGTACTAAGGAGTTGTTCCATGGGGAGAATGTTGTTCTATGGTCAATTAATTGATTTTAGAAATTAAAGACACAAAATAAAACAAAGGGGTAACTAGGAAAAATGGTTTATCAAGCAACTTTGAAATGCAATATACCACCGCGGAGAACCAGGGATTTACGTATGGGCAATAAATATCCCCAAATTTTTTGTTCGATGTATCACAGTATACAAGGTGGCAAAATAAATTACCTATGGTGGGATAACAATCTATGCTAGAATTCCAAAATATACTTGGAGGTACGTGGAAGTGCAATTTGCAGTAGTGTTGTATAATGTGCAACTGTTCGATGAGAGCGTTCCCATATACTTATCATGTGTGGAGTGCCATCCGATATACTCAAAGGTATGTGGAGAATGGTTTAATACACTTACATACATGGAATGGGATATCACCCCCAAAATGCAACGCTGGAAAAAAAATGAAAGCTCCTATGTTTAAAGAAATCATAACACATCTTTAGCCTAGACCTCTAAGTTTGTCATTAATTTTCAAATGCTCCTTAGGTTAATTGAGTCAATTTTTGAGTTTAACTTGAATTATGTTTTGATTTCAAGGCTTAAAACTTGATGTCACCTAAACACAGATATGATGAAACTAATACGATAAAAGGAATTGTTTTCATTTTCCTTTTAACAATGAAAGGCCTAACTAAGTAGGGGAAGAAGAAATCAATCAAGAATGCAATAAACAAATGATGCAACAATTGATCTCATTCTAGTGTGACTTATGCCTTCCTGCATCCTTTCAGGGGAGGAGACCATTTTCCCTTGATCATGATTCTCAAGATATAATTAGTGATCCATGTTACCTGCAACCATACGACATGACACTATATTATTAAACATAAGCATACATTCATCATTTTACCTTTAGGTCATCTAGGCTTCTTCCAGTAGCTTCCTTGATTAAAATATATTCAATCCCTTGATCTGCTTCATTTCTCATGTCATCATATCATCATCTCATGAATTCCATAAGTTAGATTTCCTAATGAAACACTTGCTTCCTCTCTAGATTAGTGAACAATCTAATGAGGATTCCTTTAGAGAATCTTGAGGATATTGCATATCCCCATCTGGAAAATGTTTCCTATTTTACTTGATGTATTATGAGCCTTGTCCTAGATGACTTCTTCCTTTCCTGCAATGTCCAATGAGGTACCCAAGATCTATATCCTTCATGTTTTATTGCCATTGTTATAGCAACATTTACCACCCTTGGTATTTGTGATGCTTGGTTTATGGCCTAGGGCAACCCCTCCTTCCAGACTTGGTCCAAATATTTTAAAAACATTGTTTTATTCCTTGTACGCTACTTTTCCTTGAGATAAAAGCGTGTACATGTGGTTTAGTCAATGCCCAACCTGCATATATGTGTTAAAACACTTAAAAAAATTAAATTTCCTTAATTATGGGCAAAGTTCATGGTTTTTACCTGTTGTTTACCTCCTATTGCCCGTGGCCCAACTATTTCCCAACTAAAAAATAATTGGGAGGAGTATAAATAGACTTCTATGGGAAGGCCTTAAGGAAGAGAAGAGATAGAGTTATTATACTGAGATTATCCCTGACTGAGTCTGAAGTATCCCTGTGCTTCAAGCACTTCCCCAAGTTTCAGGAAACCGTTGTTTCCTTGATTTTTGATATTCTCCCTCTTGCTTGAGATATCATGGTATTGGTTATGGAAGGAGGCAGTTGAAGACTGGGACTGGATGAATTTGGAGGACGGTTCTACTTGGAGCTGGAAGAAGAAGACTCAGATGAATTGTCTTCGTGTTAGTTATAGCTTTCTATAATAAAAAGAAGCGTTGTCTTGTTTCCGAGATTAACTGTGTTTATGCATCAGATATTGTTGTAATTCATATATGAATGTTATTTTGATGTATAACTAATCATTTTCTTATATGATATAAAGTTAGTTTCATTAAAATTCTTTATCTATATACTGCTATGTATGTTCGAATTGAATAATTTTCAGGTTTGGAGAACATCAGGAGTTGTAGAGGGTCTAAACCCTGTGGGATCTACCCGAACGAAGGACATCCAGGTATGGTCGCTCTCACATAGTTTGTTTATTTAAGCAGTTTTCCTTAGTTGTATGAGTGTTTCTTACTATATTTTGCTCTTGCTCTGTTGGCGTTCCAACCCAAAGCCCTAGGGTACTTATTCCCGTAACAGCCATGGATTTTGTCCTTCATGATTCCCATGGTGATGTCACAACCTCTTGTTTCTAATACTTTCGTGATGCCATGATGCATCTTATTATCATGGTCATATCTATCAAATATTTAGGAGCTTATGATAGGACCCTTTTGTGAGCGATACCATCCTGATCATAGTAGAGATCTGTTACTCCTTCTTTCCTTGGCCCTTTTCTTCAACTTCCTCCATATTTCTAGTGATATGAACTTCTTTCCATAATCTTTCCATAGCATTGAATATTAGCTATACTATTTTGTCTTGTTTGAGGACAAAACTTTCATTTCCTTTCTGCACATGATTGCGTCCTTTAACCTTCAACACTTTTTCCCTCAACTTGTCTTTTTCTATCTTCTTATCATCTCTCCCAGATCTCGCAATTGAGATCGTATGAATATATTCCTTCATTCTTTGATATCTTCAATCAAGTCTAAGTGATATGACCTTCTTCACTTCATTTCAGAGAGTATATCTTCTAGCATTTCATATATCTCTTTTATGTCTCCTTTCTTGCTACATAGAGATGAGAGGACCTTAAGAGTTCCCTCCCATGAATTCAAAGGAGACCTTTTTCCTTGATATGTTCACTGACTTCTCTTATGAGGATTAAGGAAATCCTCCTTATTCCATGCAAGGACTTTTGATGACCCATCCAACCTATAGATCTCCTTTCAATAATGAAGTCATTTTACCAAATTAATTAATGAAAAATACTTACTTGACATGTGAAGGCTTTCTCATTTGATGATGGTTGAAGAAGATGTATTAGGGCTTATTCTTGGATGATATTCTTTCAAATGAGAAAGCCTTTCCTCAATAGAAAAGGTTTCTCCTTTTGATGAGGATGATTTTCTGCTTCCTTGCATTATCTTCTTCTAAGGCAAGGAGATGACAATGCCTTCTTTCCTTCAATATGCTTTGCCTTATTTTGTAGTGTAGATCAGGATTGCTTCTAGGGTTTCCACCTATTACAAGATGATGTGATCCTTTTTTTTGAGGTCCTTTGAGTTACCTTTCTTTGTAAATATCTTGATGAGAATCTTGGTGGCATTTTGATCATTGCTGTGGAGAAATAAGTTCTCGTTGTTGTACACTGCTTCTTTGATCTGGGGCTTGATCCTTCAATGTAGATCTTGACCCTTTTTCTTTGATATCCTTTAAACTTCTTTGATATCCTTCTTGAATGTCATTTTGCTGCCCTTATTTTGACTTCAACACCTTAGCTCCGATACCATGTTGAAGAATCTAGGGCAACTGAAGTTAATGAGATTCTTCTAGTCATGATAACTATTTGTGAGGTATTTTAACTTTACTTCTTATCACAATCTTCACTTGTTATTATTAGAGTGTGTCTTCTTATATTCATCAAATAGTTACCAAAAACAAAGAGAAAAGAACACAAGATGTTGGCTTTCTACCAGAACACAAGATGTTGGCTTTCTACCAGGGCCAAAACCTCTCACTCTTTGAGAGGAAAACCCGCACAAAAATTCTTCTTATAGAGATTCCAATTGACAAATACCAAGACCACGAACCTTGACCTAGTATGCCACTCCAACACCAAGACACCAACCTTCTTATTTTTCATTACTGAGATCATCATCATTGTTGCACCATTGAGGCCATCACTATTGTACCAACGAGATCTTCATTATTGCTGCAACACCAAGATTATCACTATTGTACCACCAATATCATTACTGTTGCACCCTCACCGAGATCTTCACCAAAACAACAAGATCTGATATATATATATATATATATATATATATATAGAGAGAGAGAGAGAGAGAGAGAGAGAGAGAGAGAGAGAGAGAGAGAGAGAGAGGGGGGGGGGGGGAGGGGGGGAGAGAGAGAGAGAGAGAGAGTTTCACTTAGATTCACTGAGACAATGATCTTCTCCATTAAGGTCATTATTGTAGTTATACTGAGATCATAATTACATTTATGCCAAGATTATGACTACATAGAGAATGTATGTTGATATGTCACTATGTGATCACCGAGAATGAGATAGGGTTGTTCTGAAGTTTCCACGGAGATCTTGCTACTGCCCATTCGAATAACACTAAGATGTATCCAAGCCTCATTTTGCGTTTGCCCATCCGAATTCAGAGATGACTGTAGCCTCATTGAAACATCAGAGAGAAGTATTTGAATCATTGTACTTCTTGTACCCTAGTTCATATATATAGTAGCCGGCCTCTACATTTGAGCTAACATGACAGAGTGAACCGATGTGTCTCCTTATTTGAGCCGACATGACGAAGAGGATTGTGCTCGTCATTGGGAGGCCTTCTTGACATTTTTTATGACTCAAATACATTTGATACATGCCCAAGAAGGGTTCTTCATGATATTGACTCTTTGACCTTTAAAGATAAATCCTAAGTCTCTCAATGGGAGCCATCTATACATAAAAAATCTTGCTCATGAAACCCATGAATCAAGCAAAATAATAAATTCATTTTCTTGCTCACAAAAAATCATAATTACAATGAATTTATGAAGACCGAACCTAGTTACACTTTCTTCAACATTATAATGATATTCAATTTGGAACAATGCGATACTTGACAATATTAGATACAAAAAAAAAAAGAGAATTTTAAGTTCCTTATGAACACAATTAGCAATTCTTTGGATTACCTCAAGATTACTCTTATCACAATTATGATTACCAATTAAGTTCTTTTAAGAGTGACTTGATTTGCAATATTATAAACTTTATCTGTGAAGATCACTTGAAACAAGTTAGTACATCCACAAGAAATGATGTAACCAATTATCCACTTCTTAGGAATGTGATAGCAATGACAAGTAGAAATATTTCAATGTTACAATAATGCTAGCTATCAATGAGGAAAAGAGATTATTGACCCATAATGTTAATATTTAAACCAATCTTACCAAACAATTGCCAACTCAATTATCCCTTTAGAGCACTTATGTTCTTAGTTAGATGAGGATGCAAACAGTGAATCCTTGTGCAAAAGTGTAATGTATGCAATATGAAAATGGATGCAAGGGATGCAGAATGCAATGAAATGCAAGATGGAGCAGCCAAGAAGATGATGATTGCAGTAGTAAGAAAGACACCAAATTCCACTAGAATACACTTATTCAAAGTGCACAAGATGCAAGCAACAAATACCAAATGAAATTAGATGACTGCCAACCACTTTTTACACCACCGCAATGTTTATAATCATACCTTATGACACATCAAACCTCAAACTAACACAACAGTGCTCCAAAAAATGGCAAGAGATTCCAAGTAATGCAAGCCCAATGAATGCAAATGATATTCCAATGATGAAATGTGACTGCGAGTTGATTATTATGCCATTGTCATGTATTTTTTCACTGTTGTAGGTGACTTTTGGTGGTTGTAGGTGATAGATAAAACCTTGAAATCCAACCATAGTCCTCAAAAAAATTACTTTTATGCAACCAATAAGACCACAAGATAGATGTTTATAGCCTTAAGTGATTAATGAGTGAATTTAGGCTTATTTTAAATGTGTTTAGACTCTAAATATAATGTTGTCATAAAATGCTTCAAAATTCGAGATGGGAACAGTGATGAGAATGAAACATTAGAGGGAAAACCACTAGGACTAATGGCCTTGTAGATGACTAGCTTGGCTTCCAATGAAAATTTCTTCCTACAACCACCAAGTTAGCTCCAGAATCATTGTAAAAAAAATTTAGAAACAAAATATTAATGCAAACTCAATCAATGACTGGAAAAAAAACAAAAAGAACAAAAAAAAAAAAAAAAACAAACAAACAAACAAAAAAAAAAAAAACAAAACAAATAAAACTAACAAATAAAACAAAAAAAAAAAAAAAAACAAAAAAAAAAAAAACAAAAACAAAAAAACATAACATAACAAAAATGAGGGCTAGAAGAGGAGGTTAGGGCTACGAAAAGGCCAACAATAGGACTAAGAGGCCAAGTAAGGGCAGGGATGAGGGGAGGAAGGCTAAAGAAGGCCACAACTAGGGAGAAAAGGGCTTAAAAGGCCAATATTTAAGGAAAAGAGGGCAAAGGAGGGGGGCCAAAGATGTCTGAGGCCCCTCTAAGGCAATGGCAAGGCCAAAAATGGCCTACACCCAATGGAAATCCCTCTAAGGTTTGCGGCAAGGGAAAGGGAAGGCCTAGAAGGGCTAAAAACAAGGGATCAAGGCCCTAAAGGCCTATAACCTTAGGGAAAGGGGGTAGTAGCTAGGGTTTAAGGCCCTTAAGGGCCTAAATAAAAAATTAAAAAACAAAACAAAACAAAAATGAGGGCTAGAAGCAGAGGTGAGGGCTAGGAAAAGGCCAACGATAGGACTAAGAGGCCAAGGAAGGGCAGCAATGGGGGGAGGAAGGTTAAAGAAGGCCACAACTAGAAATAAAAGGGCTTAAAAGGCCAATACTTAAGGACTAGAGGGCAAAGGAGGGGGGCCAAGGAGGTCTGAGGCCCCTCTAAGGCAACTACAAGGCCAAAAATGGCCTACAACCCAAGGGAAATCCCTCTAAGGTTTGTAGAAAGGGTAAGGGAAGGCCCGGAAGGGCTGACGACAAGGGATCAAGGCCCTAAAGGCCTATAACCTTAGGGAAAGGGGGCAGTAGCTAGGGTTTAAGGCCCTTAAGGGCCTGCGACCAAGGAGAAGGAGCCTCTAGGGCTCACAACAGGCCCTAAAAGGCTAGCAGTTTTCCTAGAGGAGGAGAAAAGGCCACGACTAGGCTAGAAGAGGGGATGACTATGCCCTAGAGGCCTAAAAGAATTCCAGAACCCTGCAATCACAAAAAAATACCACAAACTGCCAAAACTTGATTCCTTAAGGCTAGTGGCTACCTTCCTTGGTTAGACGTTGAGATTGGAGGATGACTAAGGGATACATCTTGCCTTCCTAGGCCTAGATCAGCCTCAAAACACGATTAGATTTGCTCAATAAGGCTAGACATCTTGCTTGAAATGAGAGAAGCCCTTCAAACCCTAGTCTTAGGGCTAGGTCTTCCACAAAAATTTTGATTTCCTTTGAGGCTTGAAGACCCACCTACAAAAGTCTATTTAAAACCCCCACTCTTAAAAACAACCAGTCTTCCATCTGGGAGAGCGGCGGAGCGGCGAACTAGGGTTGGGGGTTTCTGCGCAGGCTTTTCTCCATGGACGGGTGCAGAGGAGGGAGCTCCACTCCCTCCTACCACGAGGCAGTGGCTAACAAGAGCAAGGCATCTCCAGTTTCAGGCAGAGGTAACACGATGGAAGGGGGCAAAAGTGGGGAAAGGAAACAGAAAGCAACAAGGAGAAGGAGAAGGACGGCACAAAGGATAAAGAGGAAAATGACAAAAACAAGGAACAAAAGACAGGAAACAACAGGGCCCGTGAAAGCCCAAAGCTGAAGTCACTCCTAGAGTAATCTTAAATAACCCTGAGCTGCAGGCCCACAAGGAGCATATGCAGACTTATGCAATCATATGCAAATTCATGGGACTATGGCCCACCGAAAAGGCTTTACAAACGTGGATCAGATACCACTGGAAGCCCAAAGGAGGCATTGATCTTCATCTAGGATCCAAGGGTTTTTTTACCGTGGTGTTTGCGAACATTGAGGACAAAGACAGAGTGTTTGAAGGAGGGCCCTACTTCTATGCAGCAGTAGGGCTCTACATGCGGCCGTGGATGATGAACTTCGCGCCAGAGCAGGAAACCTTTACCTCAGTCCCGGTATGGGTAAGACTCTATTCACTACCTCTAGATTATTGGAAAATAGAATCACTAACAGCCATAGGGAATAAATTAGGAAGGTATGTTAAAACTTCTGAAGCCACAAGAAGGGGAAAATATACCTCCTTTTCCAGGATTTGTGTAGAGATGGACCTATCTAGAGCACTTCCGAACGAGGTCATATTAGAGGTATATGATGAGGAATGGGCGCAAATGGTTGACTGCAAGCACATTCCTTTTATATGTCAAAAATGTCATGAACACGGGCATCTTCTTCGAGACTTTCCTATCAGTAAGGTTGAGAACAAAAGTAAACCTAACACAATGTAAGAGACAGATGGCTTTCACAAAGTAGCTCACAAGGGTAAAAATGGCAAAAAGGGGCCAAAACATCACCAAAGTGGAGACCAAAAAGGGAGGCCAAATCAGTTCCATGTTCTTGAAGAGGAGGAAGATGCAACAGTCGAAAATCAAGTTATGAAGGATGGAGATGATAAGCAGGAAAAAGAAGAAGAACAAGATCAGGAACAGGAAAAGGAAAAACAAAAAGGGATCATGATGAGTGAATCAGAGATGGATATGGATCAGGAAATGACCCAGAGTGAGATGGAAATGGAAGACAATGAGTTACAAGAGATTCTCGACAGAGAAAACCTAGATCTAGAAGGGTTCTTGAGTAAGGGAACAACAGGTGGAGTAGAATCTCTACCACAAGAAGAATGCAATCGAATAGAGCAGTTATTCTTATGGAAAACTCAGACAAAAGGCTTGGAAGAAGATAACACCATGGAAAGACAAGGTAAGCAGGGAATGAAATTGGTAAAACCAACTCCAGTATTGGCTCCAAGAATCCCGAGGAAAAAAGGGGCAGAAAAAAACAGAATGAGCTATTAATGGAATGTGGAAAGCTCATGATAGAATCAGGTAAGATGAAAGACCTAACCAGTTACTCCTTTTCTAATCAGTAATTATGAATTTTACAACTTGGAACATTAGAGGTCTAGGAAGCAAAATAAAATAGAGAATGTTGAATAATAGAATGAAATAGGTAGCTCCGGATATAATTTTTGTCCAAGAAACGAAATGCTCTGTTCAAAAGATAAGAGAAATTCATATAAAGTGGCTCAGCAGATATGAGTTTATAGAAGTCAAAGCAAAAAATACAGCAGGGGGTATCCTCATCCTTTGGAATCCCAAAAAAATAGGTATTATCGATGCGGAGGCATCTAGGAATTATTTATCAGTGGTTATACAGCTAGTAGGAGACAGGGACACCTATCTTGTAACAAATGTTTATGGCCCTCAAAGGTTAGATGACAAAATCAAGTTTATTGAATCCTTAGTGGACCTGAAACAGATTTGCAGGGCTACCGTGGGTTATAGGAGGAGATTTCAACATGATTAGACCTCTCTCGGAGAAAAAAGGGGGCACAAGAGCACTAAATAAAGATTCCTCGGCTTTCCAATTTTTTTCAGAAAACATGAAACTGGTAGACATTGAAACAAATAATGGTCTTTGCACTTGGAACAATAAAAGAGGATGGGATTCCCAGGTAGCTTCCAAGATGGACAGATTCATGATCTCTGAAGAGCTCATGCTTCTCGACAAGGAAATAATAGTTGATATTCTTCCTTATGGAGGCTCAGATCACTGGCTGATTCAAATGGAGATCAAGGGAATTGGCACCCCAAGAAACAAACCATTTAGGTTTGAAAATATTTGGCTTTCACACGCAGATTTCATCAGCAACATTGGAAACGGTGGGCTGAAATCCTGCAGATTCAAGGCTCATCCATGTTCATTCTAAATAAGAGACTAAAGCACATCAAGCAGAAGCTAAAGGAATGGAACCAGAAGGAATTTGGAAATATTTTCACAAGTAAAAAAATAGTGGAAAACAAAATCCTAGAGCTCAACCAAGCTTTGATCAAGAATGGCTTTGATAAAGACAAAAATGATCAAGCAGAGAAATATCACCAAGAATGGGAAATGCTGTGTAAACAAGAAGAATTTTTTTGGAAACAAAAATCCAGGGTTCAATGGCTAAAAGAAGGAGGACGAAATACTAAATTTTTCCACAGATCTACCATTGCAAACAGAGCTCATAACAAAATCTCTTCAATCAAGGACGAGAATGGCCGAACTCTTCATACCCATGAGGAGATAGGTGCAGTGTTAGTAAAGCATTTTCAGTACATTGCCAAGGAAAACTTCTCAGAAAGAGAACCATTCATTAAGAACTTAACTAAACATATTCCTAAACTGGTTTCCAAAGAGGATAATTGTAATCTCAACAAACCTATGACGGAACAAGAGTTAGTGAGGTCCTCAAGGAAATGAAAAATGGCAAGGCACCAGGTCCGGATGGATTCAATGTGGATTTCTTCAAAGCCTATTGGAATATTGTTTAAAGGGATATCGTCGAGATTTTTGAAGACTCCAGGCGGAACAAGACCATTTTGAAAGCTCTCAATACTTCCTTTATTGCCCTCATTCCAAAATAGGATAATGCTCAAACTCCAGAGAGATACAGACCCATCGCCTTATGCAATGTTGTCTGCAAGATAATTTCCAAGGTTTTGGCTAACAGAATTAAACCCCTATTGACCACACTCATCTCTTGGGAACAAACAAGGTACGTATAAGGAAGACAAATTCTAGACAACATAATTCAAGCTCACGAGGTGATTCACTCGTTAACTTGCAACAAGAGAGCGAAAATGATCATGCAATTGGACATAGCCAAAGCATATGATAAAGTAAATTGGATGTACATCAAAAAGGTGCTCACAGCGTTTGGTTTCGATCATAATTGGTTCAGATGGGTCATGGCCCTTGTGACTACTTCCAGCTTTTCAATTTTAGTGAATGGCTCTCCTTCTGAACTTTTTCTCCCTTCCAAAGGTCTTAGACAGGGAGATCCGCTTTCTCCTTTTCTCTTCATCCTCATGATGGAAGGGCTGGGGCGGTCCATCAAGCATGCAAAAGAAATGGGAAAAATTCAAGGACTCCAACTTTCGGAGAATGGGCAAGTCTTGACTCATCAACAGTTTGTAGATGATACCATTTTATAGGGCTTTCCCATAGTTAAAGAAGCACTTGCTTACAAACAAATTTTGAATGACTTCGCAAAGGCCACAGGTATGGAAGTAAACCTTTCCAAATCAAAAGTCTTTTTCTTTAACACTCACATTGCCATCCAGAGAAATGTCTCCAGAATTTTAGGCTTTGAAAGAGAATCCCTTACCTCTAAGTATTTGGGAGTTCCTCTTACTGCTAAACCCCGACACAAAAGTATATGGGATCCTCTGGTAACAAAAATGCGAGACAAAGTCAGGAAATGGATAAATAGATCTTTAAATTTAGCTGGCAGATTGGTGCTTACTAAAGCAGTTCTCCAAGCTATCCCAATCTATATGCTATCAACCCTCCCAGCTCCAATAGGAGTCTTACAGCAATTCCAGAATATTCAACGAGATTTTCTTTGGGGCAAAGAGGAAACTAGGAAAAAATGGACTTTAGTCTCATGGGAAAAGATCTGCAATCCCAAGAACCAAGGTGGCTTGGGTTTGGACAATCCTGAGATTCTCACCAAGGCTCTTGGAGCCAAGCTTTGGTGGAGGTGGGTTAAGGATCCTAAAGCTCAATGGGCAAGAATCTGGAAGGAAGAATATGCCAATGCCTGGCTGGATTCTGAAATCATACGTATGACTGGAATAGTGAAAGGCTCCCCCATATGGAACAAGGCCTGGGAGAATAGAGAAGTGGTTCAAAAATATAGTTTCTGGGAAATCAGAGAGGGCGATCTGGCACTTTTCTGGGAGGACGAATGCAAACAAGAACCTAAACTACTGAAGGAAGAATTTTCAGGCCTCAAGCATGAGACTGACAATCAAGGTTTAGTAAAGGTGAAAGACTTTTGGGAGAATCCACATAATTTTGGAAAATGGAGAATCTGGAAAAAAATAGAGGACATAGGGGATAGGACCCTCAACAGTAAAGCAGAGTCCCTCAAGAAACTACTAGATCAGAGAATAATTTTAGTCACGGAAGGGCAGGACCAACTAAGATGGGGGAACAACAAAGAGGGCAAATTTAATGTCAAGGAAGCTAAAGGTTTGCTCCTTGATGGGAACCCCAAGCTCCTAATAAAAATTGGCAGAAGCTTTGGAAGCACAAAGGCTGGATGAAAATCAAACTTTTTATGTGGTTAGTTCACCACAGGAAAATATTAACCTGGGACAACCTTAAAAAAAGGGGCATGCTGGGACCCCCCAGGTGTCAACTCTGTGAGACCCAAGAGGAGACTATAGAGCACCTTCTCAACAGCTGCAATTTCACCGACATGATATGGGAATTTTTTACTAACATCTTCAAATAGTCTAATAGAGACAAAGAAAGTATTGCCAACACTCTAAACAACTGGAGAAATAATTTCTCAGATAATGAAATTCTCAACTCTGCCTGGAATCTTCTACCCTCTTTCATCATTTGGAATGTGTGGAAGGAAAGGAACAAAAGAATATTCAAAGGGGTAAAGTCTACATCTCTTAGCCTGGTGGAGTTGATCGTAAAACAACTAAAGGAGACATTGAGCACCACAGTTAGGAATCTCCCCAAAAATCCTCCCTCTGTGGCAGAGTTGAGAATCCTCCAGCTGTTAGACATGCAGAGGCTTATTCCTCAAGGTCTAGACAGGAAAGTAAGCATGAGAGAAAAGGTGGAGGATTTCTGGCATCCCCCCCCTGAAGGTTTTTTAAAGTACAACATTGATGGAGCTTCCAAAGGAAACCCGGGGGATGCTGGTTTTGGAGGAGTTCTAATGGATGACACAGACAACATTATCTCCCTCTTCCATGGTCACTTGGGAAAAGCCACTAATGACAGGGCAGAACTAATGGCTTTGGAACGGAGCTTAGAATTTTTGATACAAAGTAATTGCCAAAACGTCATAATAGAAGCAGATTTTGAGTTAGTCATGAACGTTGCCAAGAGAATCAATAATGGAACAGGGCCGAAAAAGGTCACAAAACACTAGAGGTTAACTAGAGTCCTTTAGAGAATTCAAGTGCATCTACGGGAACTCTGTACTCTCAGATTTATTCATGTGCGGAGAAAGGCCAACAAATTGGCAAGCCAACCAAGGTGTCAGCAGCAAGGACAATGCAATCTCAAGAAGGTGGAATACAATGGCGCAGAGTAACCTGAAAAACCTTTGCCACAACAAGGCGAAGGAGGATAAAGAAGAATACAGAGGCAAAATGACTGAACTCAATCAGTAATGGTCAGCGGTCAGAGGGCTACACCAAGTGGGATTAAAAGGTGCACAATGAAAGGTAAGACAAGGCAAGAGGTAAAGTGGACCAAGATAAGGACTTTTCTTAGTGTCGGGAGTCAGAGCTTCACGAACAGAAGAAAGAAGACACAGAAATTTTTGCGTCATCTTAATTTTTCAGTGACAGAAGTCAAAACCACCTCTGGGCGATTTCGTAGCAATCGCACCGCTTTCCTATCAAAGGTGGTTTTTGAATTTTGTAGCAATGCCACAGAAATCATGCCACGTGGAGGAGGGCGCGGTCCCAAATCCACTTTCCCTACGCCCTAAAGGTCGATGACCTCAGGCGTGTGATTCTCTACTCAACCCTCCGATGGTGCCTGGTTAATCAATGCTCAGGATCCATTGTGCTATTTGGTGGGGCCTGTGGTTTTTGTCGGGTTGGCGGTTTTGTTTGCGATCGCACCACTTATATGTTAAAGGTGGTTTTAGTCTTATTGGGAGCGATACCTTTAGGCTTCCGAAACGTGGCCAACGTGGGTAGTAGAAACCACCCTCCATCGCGAGGTAAGTTTCGCACAGGTTGGGTGATGCGATACTTTGGAGCATCGTCCGATTTTGTGGGGTGATGCGACCCGTCGGATCTGTTGGTTCCTTTTTAGTGGGGCCCCATGTATTGATGGACTTTTCACTTGGGCATTGTGGTTGGTTGTTTGCCGTAGATCAAGCTTTTGGGGGGAATGGTTCTTCTTAAAGTTTGTTTTGAATGTTTTTACTGTTTGCAGCGAAATGATGCTTTTCTTTGGCATCATGCCTTTTGTTTCCCTGTCTCCTCTTGGAGTTTAGGGTTTATGTAAATTTTGTAATTTTTTCTTGATTTAATGATACAGAAGGAACTACTCTTGCTTTAGCAAAAAAAAAAGAAGACCCACCAACAAAATGAATGAAAGAATTTCCCAAAACCCCAAATATATACAAAAATTTAAAAACCCCAAAACTCCAAGTGCTACAAAATAAAACAAGGGTTAGAAAATAAATTTACAAAATATTTACAAATGTAAAACATTTACAAAATAAAATTATTAGCTCTCATTAGCAAATTGATTTTTTTTAGCCCAAGATCAAATAAAAAAATTTGAGAGATTTTTAAATAAATTGCATGGATGAATAACTTCAAAAGATAGACTGGCCAAAACCCTTCTGCAAAATAATTGACCACAATGAAAATTTAGAGCCCAAACAAGGTTGACTCTTCCCCATAGTCTGTGAACTTGGAGCCTAAGGGATAGCATACCTGTAAATCTCTATAAATTCTCAATATAAAATGTTAATTCATATCGTGAATCAAATCACCTAAGATAATGTGTACCAATAGAATGTCATTGTCATCGACAAATGAAATAACAGTTAAAAAATTATTTAGAAAAATATAGGATAAACACATAGCTAACACATACCACAAATCAAAAGATAGAAAAACACCATGAACTGAACCCCAAAGTCTTTTTATTATGATAAAAAATGTTCCCAGCATACCAACAGCTCAGTACCAACACTACAAAATCACCACTTCCAAAGAGGGGATATAAAAGCTAAATGGCTTCTTTATATAGAGAAAACTCTTCCAAGTGGAAAATAACAGCTAGTTGGCTTGATCCTTGTCAAAATAATCTCGACCATCGAAAATAACTTGATCATCTTTTAATCTCCACCGTCAAATTTTTATTTTTGAGAAAAAATTCAAATTTCTCTAAAAAATTATTTTTAATTAATCCAAAAATTAATATTTTGGACTAATTTTCTCAAAAAATTGACTTTGACTTAACTACCAAGGTCCAAGGGTTCAAATTTTTTTTAAATATTCATTTTCCCCTTGGTGAAGGACCTCCAAAATTTGACTTCTTTTTGACCCACGAATTTTTAATTATTTTCCACTTGGAGAAATTAATTTCTCTAAATTTATTTTTTGACTCAAAAAAATTAATTTTCTCGCTTGTGGTTTTAAGTTAATTCGGCGAGAAAAATTATTTAATTGACTCTACAGGGGATCAATAATTTTTCCACCCTCAAATATTTTAACCATGGTGTCTGACTGTGAGGGACCATGAACTAAAATATTTTTACATAAAAATATTACAATTAATTCGACCCTTAGAAGGGGAAATACACATTTAGACTAAACCCTCAAGGCATTACTCAATTTTGTGACACAATATGATCTAGTATGAAACCAAGTGTGTCTATAATAAAATAATTTAGCCATGATTTCTGATTGTGAGGAATCATGCACTAAAATTATTCCTATACACACTTTTACATTAGAATCAATAAATACTAGGATTCACCTAAGACCTTGTCAACGAATTTGACCCTAGCTTTGGGGTTTAAACTGGAAGAAAAATGCTAACAATTAGGTGTTTTTACAAACACACATAATGCAGGGAGGTTAAAAAACTTCCAAAGATGAAATCCTTTGCCAAAATCATAGGCTTACCTAGGTATTGTTACATAATTAAATGGTCATACTAGCATCATTTACAACAAACTTTGCAAAAATTGGGTTTTACAATGATGAATTACGGCAACTGATGACTTTGATCTTCAAAAAACATTCTCCACTTCCTTATACCCTACTTCCTCAAATTGTTGACAAGGTGTGGTCAAAATCTGGATCCACATGGGGGCATGTTGCTTCGTTGAAGGAATGTGAGAATCCAGAATCATGCATCTAAGAAAACAAAAGTACATCAAATAGATATCTGCTCAAAATCAAAATCAATATGTATACATAAAATCATCTGCTAGAATAGAAATGTTATTCTAACACTTTGAAATGTAAAGACATAAAATTAAAGTGCATGAAAAAAAACTAATGGCAGAAATAAAATCTTACCTAAGAGTGTAGGGTTAGAAATAAAATACAAAGGATGCCCTACGGCATTGTATGTCATCCTTGTGGCACAATTTGGAACATTTTTTTGCTTATAGGTAGGTCGATAGGTTGTTTGTCAGATGTCCGTTTTTGAATTTTGACCATTTTAGGCTGATGTAGATTCTCATCATTGCGCTACCTACCCTTGTCAAATTCGAGCCTTCTTTTTTTCTTGTTTGGAAGATGAGGTGAAGAAAATGATGGATAGGCGGGAAGAATTCAGTCACAATGCATTATACTCTGAAGCTATGTTACCAGAAACGTAACGATTGGCAACATTCCTGCGAAAAACAACTCCAAAAACCATACGGGACAGGAAACCACGTTTTATGCGAGCGTTCTCATTTTTATTGACAGGAAACTGGTTTTTGGCGAAACTGATCATTTCCCACAATGTTTTATGCAAAAAAGTTTATTTGTTTTCGCTGCAATGTTTTGGTTCCATCTTCGTTTTTCCTCAATTGGTGTTAAATCCCATTTAAAAAACAAAAGTTTTCGAGTTGGTCCATTTCAAAAATAGCAGTTTCCAAGTTGAGTTTTGTGAGTCAGCAGTTGTGCCTGCTTGTAAAGCGAGGTTTGAGCACGATTTAAGCTGGAGAGGAGAGTAGATTTTTCATTCAAGAGACAATGGTCAAGAACAGTTTAAGCAGAGAGGAGCGCATCAAACAGAGTCCATAGCATTCTAGATTTGTTTGAGAATTCCCAATTCCTGGGTATGTTTTCATATTATTTCAATGAACCTAGGCTAGCAATTGATCCTTAAGATGCAACAAATTGTCATTTCGATTGCTCTCTTCCTGCATTGATAATGGATTTTTGTTGCTAACATTGAATATAGTTTGCATGGTTGCTTATTGCGGGCTTGGCTGTAAACAGTGTTCTTATTTTAGCTGTGGTTTTGAATTTTTTTGTTGAATTTAAAGAATACGATACAATGAAATATGTTCATTTATTAAATGAGGGGGGAGATTTCTTGACAAAATAAACCATAGTAGGTAACATCTGTTTTCAAACAAAGACAAAATGCCCCTGCTGAGAGGTAGAGATTAATTGCGAGTAAACAGTTATTAATTATGCTTTCAAATAATGTTTTGTGAGAGGTAGAGATTAATTGCAGTTATAGCCTAATAAAATGGTTGTTTTCTAGAAATTGATTTCCGTACAAGCTGGTCTTTCAAGTATCCAACCTTTGCGATAGAACCAATTCCAAACGGCAGAAGGTAATGTACAAATAAAAGGTTAGATAATGATAAATGTCTACGTTTTATCTTACATGTCTTTTGAGAATTCAAAAAACATACTTCAACCTCAAAATGCTACTTAAACCTTACGCTATCATAACGAAAATAAAGGGCGAGAAAGGACACACTTAACTTCACTGTTTTGAAAGTTTGAAAATATATATCTTCTTTGAGATCATCAAAAAGGTACTTCAACCTTAAGCAAGGAAAATCCAAGGCCAAAATGGATACTCTTAAGCGTCGTTCTTGTGCAGGTTTGAAAATGCATGATATTGAATTATTGATGAAACATGGCATATTATATTTAATATAAGTTTTCGAAAATTTAAAGCAACCAGCCATTAAGTTAGTTGTTCTTCAGGTTTTATAATGTTGATTAAAAGAGTATGTAGCCACTATCTCCATGAAGCTCTAGCCGTATAGCTATAAGATTTATTATTGTAAGTTTTCGGCATTCTTTGATAATATTTTTATTCTTTCTTTTATTTTCCTTTCTCAAATAGTAATTTTTTCAGCCTTTATATATCTTATTTTAATTTAAAGTTTTGTCTTTCTTTTTTTGGATACTTGTTATTATTCTTTATAAAAATATAATATAGATTTAATTTGTTTTATAAAATAGATTATTTTAAACAAATTAAGAGTTTTACCCTAAATAATTTTGATAAAGCTTTTCGATCAAGTTTGAATGTTTTGTTTTTACTTTATAATCTTTTCGATCAAGTTTGAATGTTTTGTTTTCACTTTATAATTTTAGTTTAAAGTTTTCATTTTAAATTATAAAGCTTTTATTTTAATGTAATAGTGTCAATATTGTTTTTTTTTTTTTTAATTTATAATTTTTTAATAATAAATTTATCTTTTGAAATATTAATATATTAATTTATTTTCATACATTTACATTATGTTAGTATGTTGTTGTTTTTTTTTTTTCCCTGAAAGTTTAAAGGTTCAAGTCTAAAGATATAGAGTATATACACATCTATAAATTTGAGTAAGAAAACCTCATACACCCATTTTGGTGTCTAATGTGACAATGATGTTACAATAATGCTATCTATCAATGAAGAAAAGAGAGCATTAATCCATAATGTCACTCTTTAAGCTAATCTTACCAAACAATTTCCAACTCAATTATCCCTTTAGAGAACTTATGTTCTTAGTTAGATGAGGATGCAAACAGTGAATGATTACGCAAAATATAATGTATGCAATATGAAAATGGATGCAAGGGATGAATAATGCAAGATGGAGCAACCAAGAAGATGATGATTGTAGCAGTAAGAAAGATACCCAATTCCACTAGAAGACATTATTGAAGATGCAAGGAACAAATGCCAAATGAAATTAGATGACTGACAACCACTTTTGACACCAGTGTCGTGTTTATAATCGGACCTTATGACACATATATCATACCTCAAACTAACACAACATTGCTCCAAAAAATGACAAGGGATGCCAAGTAATGCAAGCCCAATGAATGCAAATGATATGCCAATGATGAAATGTGACTGCAAGTTGATTATTATGCTATTTTAATGTATTTTTTCATTGTTGTAGGTGACTTTTGGTGGCGGTAGGTGATAGATCAGACCTTGAAATCCAACCACAGTCCTCAAACGTTTTACTCATATGCAACCAATAAGACCACAAGATAGATGTTTATAGCCTTAAGTGATTATAGAGTGAATTTAGGCTTATTTTAAATGTGTTTAGGCTCTGAATATAATGTTTTCATAAAATGTTTCAAAATTGAAAATAAGAATAGTGATGAGAATGAATGATTAGAAGGAAATCCATTAGGCCTAATGTCTTTGTAGATTACTAGCTTAGCTTCTAACGAAAATGTCTTCTGGCAAGCACCAAGTTAGCTCCAAAATCACTGCAAAACAAATTGTTAGAAACAAAATACTAATACAAACTCAATCAATGACTTTAAAAAAAGACCAAATGAGGCCTAGAAGAGGAGGCTAGGGCTAGGACAAGGCCAATGATAGACCTAATAGGCCAAAGAAGGGCAGTGACGAGGGGAGGAAGGCTAAAGTAGGCCATCGCTAGGGAGAAAAAGGCCTAAAATGCAAACGAATAAGGAAAAGAGTGTTGGCATTGATGATGCAATTGTTGGTGCAATTGCTAGTTGCAATGATTGATGGTTGGCATTGATGTCAACTTGGGTATGTATTGCAGATGATTATGTTTCTTGTGTTAGAAAATTAGAAAGGCAGAAATATTTTCTTATTCTTGATAATTACTTGTGATGTTTTTTATTATTACGATTCTTTATATCTTCTTTCCTTTAGTTCATCAAGCAATTGCCAAAATAGCAACACATAAAACAATAGACATTAGATGCAAGCACTATGCCAAGGAAAAACCCCCCTCGAGGGGAAAACCCAGTCAAGAAATTATTATTTTCAATAGTATTCTTTGATACTCTTCACCCTAGACCAAGACAAGACCTTTCCTCCACACCAAGTCAGCCTCCCAGAATTTCAACCTCTTTCTAGCAACTTCGACCAAGCAAGCAACTTACAGCAACTCACATCTTTCGACAATAGACAGACTTGGAAGACTTCGATCTCCCAATCCAGAGCACAAAACAGAGAAAGAGAACCACCAAAATTTCGATTTTCCTTTTCTCCTTAGACCTCCCCAAACTCTCATTCACTTTGGCTTCTCAGCAACAGACTTCGCACCTTTTCCCAGCTACAAGAGAACTTTGCACTTCTTCCCAGCTACAAGACAATTTCACACTTTTTCCCAGTTACAATAGAAATCAAACTTGTGTGTGAGAATGATGATCCAAATGAATTCGATGAGCTTGCTTTTATAGGCTCCATGTGACATCAAATAGGGTCCTTGAGCCGACTTGATCTTCTTCTAGGCCGACATGGTGTGGAGGTTACATAATTTATATTTGACTCAATACTGAACATTTTTACATGATTCAAAAGCCCAAGAAGGGTCTCTTTAAAAGTACAATGACTCGATTGACTCAGAATAAATCCTAGAAGTTATCAGTGGGGAATTTGATCTAAAACATGGTGACCTAAGCATGAAACCCATTCATTAATAAATCACAATAATAATAATAATAATAATAATTATTTTATTTATTTTATTGACAAGTACATCACATGATGACTCAAGTACATTAATGAAGACTGAACATAGTTACATTTTCCAACACTCCCTCTTAACTAGGGAGGTAGTCATAATGTACAAATACAATGGAAGATCTCAAACTATATGAACCATGAAGAACTTTAGGCATCGCAATGCCATGGACTAGATTCTTGACCAGGGAAGTCTATCCAATGTTCTCTCAACAATTTAGGCACTACAATGCCATGGCCTAGATTCCTAACCAAGGAAATCTATCCATGATGTCTCTCAATAATTTAGGTACCGTAATGCCATAGACTAAATTCTTGACTAGGGAAATCTATCCAAGTGGGAATAAGATGGACTCAAGCTTTCATCCCCTCTAGGCACCATCCAGATTACTTGCTAACCACCAGCCCAAAAATCTAGGTGTGTATCCAAAATAGGGATTAATAACCAACACCACCTTTCCAACTTCGGGACCCAAACATCAACACAAAGTGTCAGCCATATGTCCTCCCAGGAAATTCTTCACTCAAAAAGCCTCAACATCCCTTGATCCAACAAATCAAGGATGACCAATATATCCCAATAAAACTAATTGGTAACCAACATGCTAGAAAAACCTTTGAGAGGTTTACATGTACAAACACAACCCCAACTAACAATATACTTTCACATGTACATGATCAAAAAAAACCTCTGGGGTCATACTCGATGTTTCTCCTCAACTCAGTAGGATTATCAACCGAATCTTTGACAGAATATTCCTCAATCATATGCTTTCCTACTTCTCATGCAGCAACATTGTGAAAATTCCTAGACTCGAAGGAACCCCTACCACGGCAAATATGAATCTACTTCACCTACTTGATTTTCAAATTACATTCATCAAGTTATTCTTCTGAATACAAAAGAAAATTACTTCTACAACCTACACTAATTAAATATTTGATCTCATGAAACAGAAAATAGAGCAAAGAACAAGATACATAGGACACACTTATTTTTAGACACAATAGTCCCTGAAAAAACCCAATGCGGGAAAACCGGTTCAGCAGTTCTGAGGGCTTATTATTATGCAGGAGAAATATCTGAATACAAATCTAGGATGCTCATCTAGCAGTCCTTTACAGAGAAAATACTAGCGGAAAATCTGAGTGAGTTTTACCTCACTTCACCTGGAAGAATTCTGGTTGATCCGGCACAAGACCAGCTAACCTTGACTATTTCTGCGTTGACCCTGCATAGGCCCTGCATCAGCTCTTATGCCCTTTACTTCAACTATCCCGATTGTTCCAGCAGTTCCCGATAGTTATAGTTGTTCCCGACAGTTCTAGCTACTCCCCTCTGAGTCAGCTTTCCCTTATGTTTTGGAAGTTCCAGTTGTTCCCAATAGTTCTGACTTCTTCCCTCTAAATCATCTTTCCCGGTTGTTTCAGCCATTCCAAGCATTTCCTGACAGTTTCGATTTCTCCCCTCTGAGTCAGCTTTCCCATCTATTTCGCCAGTTCCGGTTGTTCCTGAAAATTCCAACTTCTACCCTCAGCATCAGCTTTCCTGGTTGTTTCGGCAGTTCCAGTTGTTCCCAGCAGTTCCGGCTTCTTCCCTTTGCGTTAGATTTCTCGGTTGTTCTGGAAATTCGGGTTGTTCCCGACAATTTCATCTTCTACAAGACCAACAACTTTTTCTCTTTGCGTTGGCCCTTCTAGCTCTGCATCAAGGTTGCATGGACCTAGACTAGCCCAGTGTCAGCTCTCCCGGCTACTGCGATGCCTCTTTGCTAGCTCTCTCCACATCTCTATTAGTATTCTCTGGAAAGTCCTTCTCCTGGATTCTCACTGGCCCTCTATTGTAGAATTATCACTTAATTCAAAATCCTTAGCAAACCCTACCCTAGGAATCAAATTCTAGATCAATTCATTCTCTCCGTGTGTGTTTCCAAATGAACCCCAAGCCTCCATTTTATACTTTTCTTGTTGAGTCTTCAACAGCCGAGATTAAGTCTCTAATCAATGGCTAAGATTAAAAAACGACTTCATCTGCCTTCTAGATCATTCTCACCCATATTTTGATTAATGCCCATTAATATTTTAATTTCCCTAAGTTTAGACTTAGGAAACCCATTAAAAATATAATTATTTAAATAAAATACAATTCGAGTGGAATTTCACCCAATGGTTTATGGGTTCTTTAGAAATCATGTGCCTTAGCCTCTCCACCAATTTTCAAGGCTATATCACTTCCGATGCTACCAAGAACTAATACTCCCTCTTAGCGAGGAAAGTGCTCTAGCAACAATGTCCACCTGCATGCTGCTCTGTTTCTGAAACACCTCCTTTGGCACTGTTATTGTTGCTGCTATACTGCTTCCCATGACACTACCACTTCCACTGTTGCTTCCCTACTACAGCTCCCTCTCAAACGTTGCATCTACTATGCTGCTAGCACTTACACTGCTAACATTGCATTCGTACTACAACTTAGTTGCTAAGGGAAGCAACTAAAAAACATCCAAAATTAGTTGAACTTAACTGTGTTCAAAATAATACAATGAATGTTTGAATCTGACTGTTGTTGATTCTGATCCTCTAAATCTTCCGCGCTGCTACTGACTCCTGCAATATTGCCAACCTTACTCTGCGTTGATCAGTCTCTGGTCCCCAACTACTGTATTTGTCCTCCAAACACTCCACTGGATCATCTGACACTAATTCCATCTCACTATTGTTGAATCTTGGGTTCCCGTTGCAAGGAATTGATCCAGGAGGTGGACTCCTCAAGGATCCTGCCCATTTATAGCTCTTTTGAACTACAGCTCTAAATCTCTCCATCTCCCTCCTGAAGATGCGGCTACCACCTCTGCCAAATAAAAATCTCAAGTGACCTCCTCTCTCCTTCGAACAATACTTAGACTAGCCTACACACTCCCTATTGGAGCTTGTAGATCTCCCCCTCTCTACTGTTGTTTAGCAAGTGAAAATTCATACTTCTTGGTTGGAATTCCTCTAAGGAGAAAATGCCCCTTCTATGTGTCTTCGTTCTTTTCCAACGGATTTCCACCCCAACAAAAAAATGCGTCCTCCAAGCACTACGCTGAGGCTCTACGTCACTCCCTCTGCCTCTACAAGTTCACGATTTAGAAATCGTACCTCTCTATCAACTCCCTCAGAGAGAGATTTCCTCGGAATCTCTTCTTCTCGACAAGGACTGCGCAATCCCTTCAAGGGATTCGAATTTTTTCCAAGTGTAGCTTTTGGACACACTACTCAGCACTAGATCGCTCTTGATACGATGTGAAAATTCCTAGACTCGAAGGAACCCCTACTGCAACAAAGCTGAATCTACTTCACCTACTTGATTTTTAAATTACATTCGTCAGGTTATTCTTTTGAATACTGAAGAAAATTACTTATGCAGACTACACTAATTAAATATTTTATCTCATGAAACATAAAATAGAGCAAAGAACAAGATACATAGGACACACTTATTTTTAGACGCAATAGTCCCTGGAAAAACCCAATGCGAGAAAACTAGTGCAGCAGTTCTAAGGGTTTATTATTATGCAGGAGAAATATATGAATAAAAATCTAGGATTCTCATCTACCAATCCTTTACAGAGAAAATACTGGCGGAAAATCTGAGTGAGTTGTACCTCACTTCACCTGGCAGAATTCCAGCTGATCCAGCACAAGACTGGCTAACCTCGGTTATTTCTGTGATCGCCCTACATAGGCCTTGCATTAGCTCTTCTTCCCTCTGTGTTAGCTATCCCAATTGTTTCAACAGTTCCGGCTTCTACCCTCTGCATCAGCTTTCCCATTTGTTCTGGTAGTTCCAGTTGTTCCTAGCAGTTCCAGTTTCTGCCCTCTATGTCATCTTTCGCAGTTGTTCTGGTAGTTCTGGTTGTTCCCGATAGTTCTAGCTTTTGCATGACATGCAACTTTTATGCTCTGCGCTAGCCCTTCTGGCTCTACATCAAGGTTGTGTGGGCTTAGACTGGCCCAACGTCATCTCTCCTGGCTACTGCACTTCCTCACTTTCAATATTCTACACCAAGTCCTTCTCCTGGATTCTCACCGCCCCTCTGCTGTAGAATGACCACTTAATTCGAAATCCTTAGCAAACCTTAGCGTAGGAATCGAATTATAGATCAATTCTTTCTCTCTGTGTGTGTTTCCAAATGAACCCTAAGCCTCCATTTTATACTTTTCCTATTGAGTCTTCAACGACCGATATTAAGTCTCTAATCAACGGCTAAGATTAAAACATGACTTGATCCACCTTTTAGATTATTCTCACCCATATTTTGATTAATACCCATTAAGATTTTAATTTACTTAAGTTTAGACTTAGGAACCCCATTAAAAATATTAATTATTTTAATAAAATATAATCTAGGTGTAATTTCACCAAACAGTTTCGAGGCTCTTTAGAACTCATGTGTCTTAGCCTCTCCACCAATTTTCAAGGCTAGATCACTTCTGATTCTACCAAAAACTTACAAACATGTCCTCTAAAATTCATTCTTCAATAAAAATCAAGTTATACCCTTCCTCTTAATCAGGGAGCATCTTATTATCCAAACTCCCTCTTAATCTTAGAGCGATCTTTTCTAATCATGTTTCTTTAGAGGGATCACCTTATTCTTTTCATCATTGGAGAATCTTTCGTAGCTTCCAACCATTTCATCAAAGTTAGTATCATCCTCATCAAGCTTGTCACATAGAGCATCTTCACCAAGTTGAAAATTGTGTACCTACACAACTTAGATAGCAAGTACAACTAAATCTATAGAAGCATGAACTTAGCCATATCAAAATCATGGAAACATTTCAACTTTATACATATCAGATACCTAGACTTAATTTACAAACAAGAGACATATAATCTTCAACATCTTGCGAGGGACTTTGTCATAAACCCTAGACTACTTCATAACAACTTTCATTCCATCTAGGGTTTCAATGTGTCTTCCAAAGGTATGACATACCTTACTAAAACATATAGCAAACCCTAGAAATAATTCAGGCAAAGACAAGACACCCTAGACCAAGACAAGACCTTTCCTCCACACCAAGTTAGCCTCCTAGAATTTCGACCTCTTTCCAGCAACTTCGACTAGGAAACAACTTATGACAACTGACATCTTCTGGTAGTAGACAGACTTGGAAGACTTCGATTTTCCAATCTAGAGAAAGAAACAGAGAAAGAGAACCACCAAAATTTTCATTTTCCTTTTCTCCTTAGAACTCCCCAAACTCGCATTCACTTCGTCTTCCCAAAAGCATACTTCACACTTTTTCCCATCTATAAGAGGACTTCGTACTTCTTCCTAGCTATAAGAGAACTTCGCACTTCTTCCCAGCTATAAGAGAATTTCGCACTTTTTCCCAGCTACAATAGAAATCGAGCTTGTGTGAGAATGATGATCCAAATGAATTTGATGAGCTTGATTTTATAGGCTCTATGTGAGGTCAAGTGGGGCCTTTAGGCCGACTTGATCTTCTTCTAGGCCAACATGGTGTGGAGGTTACATAATTCATATTTGACTCAATACTTAACCTTTTTACATGATTCAAAAGCCTAAGAAGGGTCTCTTTAAAAGTAGAATGACTTTATTGACTCAGAATAAATTCTAGAAGTCCTCAATAGGGACTTTGACCTAAAAAATGGTGACCCAAGCATGAAATCCATGCTTTAATAAGTCACAGTAATAATAATAATAATAATAATAATAATTCTTTTGTTTATTATTTTGACAAGTACATTACATGATGACTCAAGTATTGTAGGTTTTAACCCCGTACAGAAATTACCTGCATAAAAATTCTAAAACACAGAAAATAAACAATGCGAGAGCATAACACATAAAACACATATACATAGATATTTTCCCCTAGATCCCAAAACTGGGACTACCAGCTTGATTTTCCATTATGCTCCTTTCAATGTTACAATACATATATATACATGTCGAAGAATCCAATACCATGGACCGAAAACCATCGCAGCCAAAACCATGCACAAAACCATAGGTAGGTTCACCCACCTAATATAGGGTCCAAAAAAAAATCCCCGAGGCAGTTCCCCTGACCCCATAGAGGGGGCTAACCGCCCCCCTCAAACCCCCTATGACCTCCCCTATGTGCAATCGGCGCAATGAAGGTGGGGCTCTGCCCCCCCTCTAACCCCCTGGTTAACTAGGGGAGCTAGTCATGGAAAGAATATAACACAACCCAACAAGTACATTAATGAAGACCGAACATAGTTACATTTTCCAACAACTTGTGGTTATATTTCTTCGCTTGTTAGTGGTAGGGTGTTTACCTTGGTTTTGGTTTGTGTGTGGTCCAGGTCAGCGCTTGGCATTGGCATGATAGGTATTGGTATTACCATGGTATACGCATATGGTATTGGCTTGGAGTTTAATATGGTAGTATTGGCATAACCATGGTATTGACCCAAATTTTACTATGGTACAAGTGTCCATGGTATCAAGATAACCATGGTATTTTCCCAAGGTATTGATTGGAGATTATTAAGGATATTTTGGCATATATTCTTGTGAGTATTTTGAGTGAGTGTGTGGATTGATTGTGTGATTGTATGGTTGATTGATGGGGTGTGAGTGTGAGAGTATGCTACAGTGTTCTATATATCATATTGTATGTATGTAGCAGGTTGGTGTAGTGTTTTTATCATATTACTTTTTAGATCAGATCATAGATAGGTTGTTCGGTTGCTCATGTTGAACAAATTTAAGAGCCCAGTTTGAAAATGGATGAAATGTGGTCCACATTGTTATAGACATTTTTGTGCCTTACAGCTTTGAGCATGAAATGTCCATAATCCAAGGGATCCAAATTCCCTAAAAGTGTTGTTCCTGCCCCTAAAGGAACAAGGTCAACCAATGACAACTTCTCCCAGAAGTTCTCCACCAAAAACTACTCAGAATCAGTCAAATCAGGATCAATTCAGATGCTCTACTAGCTGCCTGCGTTACAAAGCACCCCAATACACTAGCTAGGTGCGTTGCAACGCACCTAAATGCACTACCAGGGTGCGCTGAGCGAGAAATGCCAAATGACAGTGTCATTCCGTGAGGTGTACAGACAATGGAAGCTTCCAGAATCTTCCTCAATGACACTTGCCTCACTGAGTTCGACCAAGGATGAGTAAGAGGCTCTCAGCCTCCAAGTGGAAGCAAGAACTGACAGAGAGAAGCCACAAGTCAAAACATAAGCTGACTCATCCTCTCTGCTTACATCTATATATGGATCCCTCATCCCAGAGATCCAGAGGCTGGAATTTTGTACTTTGCAGAGAATTGTTGTTGGTTTGAGATTGAGATTAGTGCATTGGGTGATTTATGCTTTGTTGGAGGAGAGGAAGGGATTCCTTTGCTGGGAGGTAGATGCTGGATCGGGACTCACTTGGTTGTATCTCCTCTTAGACTTTCTTATCATATCAATAAAACTATTTGAGTTTCTCCTACATGCTGTGTATCAATGATGCTTTTTTATATTTGCATGTTTAGCTTAAATCTGATCCTAAGCTAGTTATGAATGTAAATCTATGTCTTTGTGTAGTTTTCCTCTTCTGTGATCTTGCAGGAACTTGGTGAAGCTGGACCATTAAGGAAACAAGCAGCGGGAAGCGAACAAAGAGGAGAGCGATTGGATCAACAAACTAGCGAAAGACATAGGTTAGTTACATCCTTCCTCTTCATTTACATTTCATAAAGAAGAATACGAAAATAGTTTTTCCTTGTTTGTTGATAAGGCACTATCACACCTTAGAGTGGGATAGGGGCGTTTTGAATAGATACTTTTCCCAACAACAAATTGGCGACTCCGCTGGGGAGCGTATCTAGTTAGTTTATTTGTGTTTCTATTGTTGTTCTTCTCATAAACTTAGGAGTGGCGAATCGAACTGCATTTTCCATTTACAAATGCAAAGTAGAGATCTGTTACTCTAGTCCATTCACTGGGCCTGTTTATGATCTGAACAGTGATCCACAAATGCTCTAATTGCCCTTTGTGATAGCTCTTAGTCCTCCTTTAAATCATCCCTCTAATTGTACCTTATTGATAGCTTTTATCCGGCCAAAAACCATAGATTAAACTGCAAACCGTGACCCAGAACCCAGAGAAAACTCTCGTTTCTGCTTCAACGCAGGCTCTGTGAAGAGGTTCTGCATTTCAACGCAGGCCCCGAGAGGGCTACCTGCGCTGCAATTCAGTTTCTCTGTGCAACAGGTGCGCTGATCAGCCTTTGCCCTGTGCAGCTGTGGTTCTTTGCTTCATTTTGTTCAGTTTTATCTCTGATTTTTGCAGCCTGTTATCAGTGTGTGTACCTATCTGAAAACCCCTTTTCTTTGCCTTAATTCCGCCTCAGTTGTATAAAAGAAGCTGTATTTGTTTTTGTGTATTTGTTACATCATTTGCAGTTTCCCATTACAAAAGTAAACTAGTCATACTGTCGCCCTTAGATCTAGACCTGTCGTAAGTGTCATTTTGATCTTAGGAGTAAGTTTGTTTGCTGTTGACAATTGATTACGCTTTTACTTTTGTCTTTTGGTTTGAATTTGTGAATTTCTAGTGTCAAAACAAGTGTTTATTTCAAAATCATAAAGTGTCGTAATCGTCTTTTTGATTTCAAAAAGAAGCTTGTTTGTGTTTTCACTTGAAATCGAATTCAAATTTGTACAACAACTTTCTTTTTAGGCATCAATATTAAGAAAGTGAAAACAAATACATGCACAAGTGCATTTGCATTTTGACAGTTTGTATGGTTTGATTTAGGAAAAGTGCATTTACAGTGTGCTCTATGCTCTTTGAGAACAAATTGTGTCTTTCTTTTCCCCTTGTAGCTAGGATTTTCATTGTTGAAAAGAGATAAAAGCTTGCTTATCATCTTTAGACTGCATTTAGGAATTGTATCTACATCTCGTGGTGATCCAAAAAGGCAAACTTCTAAGAAAGATCAACCTAAAATAAATTGAATGAACTTAACAACGCTTTGTAACTTAACGCACAACATAGAGGTCTAGGCTAGAGACGTGTTCCGGCGTCGTAAAACCTGGTAACTGTTGGCCTCACTGATGGTTGGGTGATTCCTCCTAAGAGACGATAAGTGCCAGTATGGATTGTGCTCCCACGTACCGTCGAGTATATATTGGGAGACCCCTATAGGCTCAAAACCTTTATCCATAGGAAGCCGTGTCGGCCGCCCTATTGATCGCAATGCACTGAACACAACATTCGGGAAGATTGACCGCCCGAACCCTAAAAAGTATTCTGTGGTTTTGCGATTGGTTTGGCACACCCTCTACCTAGAACTCCAGAGCAGTCCCTTTCGTTCCTTTTCAGACTCCTTAACGGAAAAGGTCCATCTGAGCACTTGTCACTTCAGGCTCATTAAAAATCGAAGGAGACTAGAGTCATATTTTGTTTTTTCTCGACTCTTTAAAATTGAAAAAACAAGTTGTGTCTAAAGCGTCTAAAAATTCATTTAATTCGGAAACATATTTCCCCTTTTTGTATTTTGGTTGATCGAGTAATCCGCAATCGTGGAAGAAAGTCAATTGAAACCCCGTCGTTCGCGGAGGCTTACGAGTCAACCGTCTTTGTCTCCAGAATCGAAAACAGTACGGACAAAGCGAACTCATTTAACCTGTTCGAAATCTCCTATTAAAGTTAGAACAAGTGTTCCAACAACATCCGAGATTCCGGTTACTCCAAACATTTCTGGAAACCCTGCCTCTACAAAAGAAGTTCAACAGCCACAGAGGGACAGTGATACTGATCCTAGTCTGAGAGCAAACACTTGTGTTACTGAACCAGTTCCATCTGCAACCGGTTTGGAGAGTCTTGCTCCTCAAACATCTGTTGTTGTCGATTCAACCCCTTCTTCGGCACCAGAAATATTTTATGGACCTGACGGTCTTCCCCTTCCACCTGGTTTGATTGCGATAGAGGAAATTGTAGAAGATCCGCAAGCAAATAGTCCAACAACTTTGGAGTCGGGGTCACTCTATTTCCTTCTTCATCAGAAGTTGGTCTACCACCAGCAGAAGTTCCTGTAGAATCGCTAGGTAATCTTTTGGATAGACTCAAAATGTCTAAACAACCGTCAACATCTAGGACTGTGTCGACTGACACAGCGATAGCAGAACTCCCTGCCGTCACTCCGACAATGTTTGTCGGTGTACCATCTGTCCCGACTAGCTCGCAACCGCTAGAAGGAGTCCATCCAGGGGCTATTTCGACAGTATGGTCTGTTCCTATTTGTTCCTCCGGAATAATATCCGACAACTATTATGTTGAGACTCGAAAAATTGATCCATTTGGAGGTCAATTTGGGCAATCCAGTCCCCAAGGGCAGACAATCCCCTTGAGTTCCGAGTTACCACCGTATGGGGGGTAGTATGCCCTTTCATTACCCCCTCCAGGAGGATATCCATACGGGAGTTCACAACAGTATTCAGGTTATACTGGAGTTACATCAAGTGGTTGGGTACCTATACTACCCCAACAACCAAGGGTTGTATATTCTATGCAACAATGTGTACCTATGTCGAATATACCTACTACACCGGCTATTGTGACAGTGTCACAAGTTCAAACGCTGCCTATTGTATGTCAACCTTAGATTTCTCAGGTTGTAATGCAACAGCCCCTTGACCCTGTGACTCAACCACAATCGCCAACTGGTGGGACGACACAGGTCCAAACGGGTACAATTACCCCACACCTTGGTCCAACGGTTAGTATAGCGCAACAGAACATGGCTTCACAACCGTGGCTGGTGCAATACCAACAACCACAATTCCAACAAGTATACCAAGGTTCTGAGCAACAGATCTTTGTGAACAGTGGACAGACGTACATTCAAAACGATCAAAATCAACCACTTTACAATGGTCATGTCCACCAACCGTATCAGTCGTACCAGCATCAACTACATTATGCTGGTATGCAAAGGCCAACTGCTCAGGCAATTCCATCGTATCCTGGGTATGCTTCACCTAACCTGAATCAACAGTTACCATTCGTGGCAACTTTAGAGTTACCCGATTTACACCGGTTAACAAACGATCCAATTGCTTACGCCCCTTGGTGGCCAGCGATTCCTCATAAACTTCCATCAGATATTCCTAAATTTAATGGAAATCCAGGTGAAGATCCATCGAATCACGTGATGAAATTTCATCTATGGTGTTCATCAAACACCCTAAATGATGATTCGATAAGGCTTCGCCTTTTTCAGAGGACGTTAACGGGTCCAGCGGCAAAATGGTATATTGAATTGCCTAGAGCTTCGTTCGACAATTTCAGTACCTTAGCCACGACTTTTTTAACCCATTTTCAATTACCGATAAGGTATGAAACGGGAACGGAAATCCTAACCAACTTCAAACAGACAACGACCACTCACATATCTGATCATATACATGAGTGGCGACGTCGTCGTAGGATGGTAAAAACGTACGTTCCCAATCAGCTATTAGCTGAATGGTTTATCAAGTCATTACTTCCTGCCATCACGGAAGATGTGGCAAAGGGGGGAGTCGTAACGGAAGAGAAAGTTATCGCTCGTGCGCAATATCTGGACTTGGTCTATACTCAGTCTGGCACGCTCTACGACAAAATACCTGACGCCCCTAGACTGGAATTCTCAATTCCTCCTCCTCCTAAATCAAACAATGACTCTCATGCCGGCGATGGTGTGATTGGCACGACAAACGCGAAATCGACAAAGGCCACATCCAAGAAGGCCCGTAAGATTTCAGATCAAAATGCAAAAGACGAAATTCTTGCTTCGGAAGTAAATGTCGTATCGACAGATAAGGGCAAAGAAACCAAACAACCAGGAAGCAAGAAGAAAGGCAAAGGGAAGAAGAAGAAACAGGATGAGTCATCTCCTGAAAAAACTTCTTCAAACCCTCCTGGAAATAGGAAACCCCCTTTCAGGTGTCAGATATGTGACGAGGATCATTGGACGAAAGAATGTCCATACAAAGCTGAGCTTAAGAAATTCTTTAAAAGTTAGAAAACCTCAGCTGTGTTAACTGATCCTTTTCCAAATCCAAGAACAAATCTGGTTGAAAGTGAAAATGCTTCCCCGTCGCAAGTGCTAATGTTGTCGATTTCGAAACAGCAAAATGATGCTTTGATTTCGACAAGGAGCAAAGATTACGGGAATCCGCAGCTGTTGAACGACAAGGATAAAGATCAACCAAGTAGTTCGACAACAACTTCGACAGAAGTTGTACCACCCATCATTCCTGAATTAACAATAAAACCGCCAAAGGGAGTAGTACACAAGTCGACGTTTAATCCTCGTGCAAGAGCGGCACAGCATTATAACATAGTGGAAGATTTGGCCCAATCGCCATCCGCTATGTCGACTCTTGAAGTACTACAAAATTTCCCATCCCAAAGGCAGGCTTTGTTATCAGCCATTGGTGGGGTTGACCCAAAGGATTCCAATCTTGTATCCTTCAACCACAAAGGATACGATCCTCAATTACCAGCCCAACTAGCTTTCCTTATTCAAGTGAAAGCCCTCAACAAAACTGTTCACCGAAAAATTATTGATGAGGGGGCATCTACATGTATTATGTTGATGAGTTGTTGGAAAACTTTAGGATCTCCAACCTTGTTGCGGTTTGCGACGACGTTAAAAGCATTCGACAGAAGGACATATAGCCCATTAGGTATCCTAAATAACTTGAAAGTTGAACTAGGAGGGAAAACAATAGAAATAGATGTTGAAGTCATAGATGGGAATCTTGATTACAACATCCTACTAGGAAGACCATGGATATATGCCATGGCAGCTGTTGTATCGACCTATTTCAGAAAGATTGCATTTCCCTTTCAAGGAGGGATTACAATCGTCGATCAGCAAAACTTCCTCCCCAATGGTTCTCAAGTTACTAGAAGCATTCCAATGATCCATGGAAGCAATCATTCGCTCCAAAATATCGGAGTAGGTCTCCTAAAAGACCCTGCCTTAATGGGTACTTTTTCCCTACCGCCTCTGAGTAATCTGGCGGAAGTGGCCACAGTGGAATATGAAACCTTCTATATCTAATGGATTTGGACTCCGAGGACAGTTCTTATCTCGTGTCAACCTCGTTAAAAAATGAAACAAGGAGTCATGAGGATAGTTCTTTTACTGTGTCAACCTCATTAAAAAATGAAACAAATCCCCTTTTCAAATCTAAAAGGTAAACCTTCATTCCAACCACCGAGTTGAATGCAATGAAGCTTGGGGGGCATGCACCTCGATTTGCGTTATTATGCTGGGGGCATGCAAACTTATCATCGAGCAGTTTTAGGACATAGTTCATGCTCGTTAAAAAATAAACATAAGATCGAAAAGTTTTAGCACATAGTTCATGCTCGTTAAAAAATAAACATAAGATCGAGCAAGTGTTTCAACCCGCGTTTAAGGTTAAAAAATGAACTACCCTCCGGTAAATAACCACCGTGAATGTAAATTTATCAGCCATTAAAGCCTTGGTCGTGTTTTCGCCAGTCACCTCCACTTTTCCATTGGCCAATCATTCACCTCCATTTGATTGTTTACCCATTTTGAGGAACAGCTGCGAAGAGTGATTTCACTAGCCATCCTTGCGACACTGCCATGATTGGAAAATTCCAACCCTTACCTGGAATCAGCCGCTACCCGTTTTATCACTCGTTCCTCAAAAGACGAGTCTTCTTTAAGCTCTTTTCATCTGACTTGTAAAATATGAAAAGATTGCCGAGTTTTGGCCTTCCAGCTCGTTAAAGCGACCGGAAGTGCTATCCCTCCTCTAGATTTTAATCTTTTTGGACCTGAGGGATTATTGCACAAAAAGATCGAGCACTTGTTTTGTTCGGCTCGTTAAAACTATCAAAAATTCATCCCTTCTGTATTGTTTTATACTTTTTCGGACTTAAGGGATTAGATGACGAAAAAGGACTTATGGAGTTATCTTTACGTACCTTTTCAGACTCCCTAAAAAGGAAAAGGACCGAGTTATCTTTGTCGTTAAACGCATTAAAAACATTAATAGCGACAAACTTGTCTTTAGACGAGAACGAGTTTCACTATCGCTAGGCTCGTTAAAACATAGCGATGGGTTTGCCCGAAGGGCAAATTATAGAACAAGCATATGTTATCCTCCTCAAGCTTGACAAAAATAAAGAGGTATTGGTCAGCAATGACTGGGGAAAAATTGGGAAGAAACTCAAAGAAACTTTATTGGTAGCAAGTCGCTCTTGAACATGACACTTCCACTCCGTGCCTGAGTCGGGTTGGGTTGTTTCATTCACCGGTCACATCACCATGGTCTCGCCATACCATCCACCTTTGGGGTAAATGCTACCAATCCATCATATAAGTGTCGCCGATATGTTCAAGAGAAGTCATCCGGATAAGTCACCCGTGTCCCATCCACTACCATACATTATACTTCATTCTTTCATGACCGCCACCCTGAACCATATATCATCATATCGTTTTCACCTCCATCAAAATCATTTGCTCCGTTCCATGTCATTGATGTGGGATTCATTAAGGCCCTCCTTTGACGGATCGCTTCTTGTCGACAACAGCTCATTATCCAAGAAGTTAATCTAGGAACACCCCTTCAGTACTTTGAAGCTTGCATGCCTCAATGGCAAGTTTCTCACTTTCGGCGATAGGTATACATCAATGACCTTCGACCGAAAGATTTTGTGTGGTGTTCGACGCCAAGTCCTTTATTCACACCACGTGAATTGTAGTGCAGTACCTTGAGGATCATTATCATTATCGGTGATTCCTCTCACGCTTGTTAACAGTTTACATCATTGACTGGTAATCAAGCGATGTCTTTCCATGTTCGACTTCAGAACATTTCTCACATGGATCGACTTGTACTTAGAGTGAAGATCGGACGAGATTGAAGACCCCGGATCTAGTTTCATCCATCCGGCTGCGATATATATTCAGGAAAAATAAAGACATTGACATGTACAGCATTGCAGCACAGATAATCATCCTACCAAAAGGATGATGATTTCATCAAGATCATCAGTCTACCATCAGACGATTGTCTATCTTATGTACATAAAAATGAATTTATAAAGCTGAGCATGGGAATGCCCGCCTCAGCTAGATCATGAAAACAGTATGAAAATAATGTATTGTATTGTATCTTATTACAGGTTTCCTCCCAGCATTGAAAGAACTTCGGATCCTCCTAATAAAGCATTTCACCCGATAAACGGCCTCATACTTTAGGGGGCAACTGTTATAGACATTTTTGTTCCTTACAGCTTTGAGCATGAAATGTCCATAATCCAAGGGATCCAAAGTCCCTAAAAGTGTTGTTCCTGCCCCTAAAGGAACAAGGTCAACCAATGACAGCTTCTCCCAGAAGTTCTCCACCAAAAACTACTCAGAATCAGTCAAATCGGGATCAATTCAGATGCTCTACTAGCTGCCTGCGTTGCAAAGCACCCCATTACACTAGCTAGGTGCGTTGCAACGCACCTAAATGCACTACCAGGGTGCGCTGAGCGAGAAATGCCAAATGGCAGTGTCATTCCGCGAGGTGTACAAACAATGGAAGCTTCCAGAATCTTCCTCAATGACACTTGCTTCACTGAGTTCGACCAAGGATGAGTAAGAGGCTCTCAGCCTCCAAGTGGAAGCAAGAACTGACAGAGAGAAGCCACAAGTCAAAACATAAGCTGACTCATCCTCTCTGCTTACATCTATATATGGATCCCTCATCCCAGAGATCCAGAGGCTGGAATTTTGTACTTTGCAGAGAATTGTTGTTGGTTTGAGATTGAGATTAGTGCATTGGGTGATTTATGTTTTGTTGGAGGAGAGGAAGGGATTCCTTTGCTGGGAGGTAGATGCTGGATCAGGACTCACTTGGTTGTATCTCCTCTTGGACTTTCTTATCATATCAATAAAACTATTTGAGTTTCTCCTACATGCTGTGTATCAATGATGCTTTGTTATATTTGCATGTTTAGCTTAAATCTGATCCTAAGCTAGTTATGAATGTAAATCTATGTCTTTGTGTAGTTTTCCTCTTCTGTGATCTTGCAGGAACTTGGTGAAGCTGGACCAGTAAGGAAACAGGCAACAGGAAGCGAACAAAGAGGAGAGCGATTGGATCAACAAACTAGCGAAAGACATAGGTTAGTTACATCCTTCCTCTTCGTTTACATTTCATAAAGAAGAATACGAAAATAGTTTTTCCTTGTTTGTTGCTAAGGCACTATCACACCTTAGAGTGGGATAGGGGCATTCTGAATAGATACTTTTCCCAAGGAGGTCTAAGGCCCCTCTAAGGCAACGACAAGGCCAAAAATGGCCTACAACCCAAGGGAAATCCCTCTAAGGTTTGCAGAAAGGGTAAGGGAAGGCCCAGAAGGGCTGACGGCAAGGGATAAAGGCCCTAAAGGCCTATAACCTTAGGGAAAGGGGGCAGTAGCTAAGGTTTAAGGCCCTTAAGGGCCTGCGACCAAGGAGAAGGAGCCTCTAGGGCTCACAACAGGCCCTAAAAGGCTAGCAATTTGCCTAGAGGAGGAGAAAAGGCCACGACTAGGCTAGAAGAGAGGACAACTATGCCCTAGAGGACTAAAAGAATTCCAAAACCCTGCAATCACAAAAAAATACCACAAACTGCCAAAACTTGATTCCTTAAGGCTAGTGGCTACCTTCCTTGGTTAGACGTTGAGATTGGAGGATGACTAAGGGATACATCTTGCCTTCCTAGGCCTAGATCAGCCTCAAAACACAATCAAATTTGCTCAATAAGGCTAGACATCTTGCTTCAAATGAGAGAAGCCCTTCAAACCCTAGTCTTAGGGCTAGGTCTTCCACAAAAATTTTAATTTCCTTTGAGGCTTGAAGACCCACCTACAAAAAGTCTATTTAAAACCCACACTCTTAAAAACAACCAGTCTTCCATCTGGGAGAGTGGTGGAGTGGTGAACTACGGTTGGGGGTTTCTGTGCAGGAATTTCTCCCTGGACGGGTGTAGAGGAGGGAGCTCCACTCCCTCCTACCGCGAGGTAGTGGCTAACAAGAGCAAGGCATCTCTAGTTAAAGGCAGGGGTAATGCGATGGAAGGGGGAAAAAGTGGGGAAAAGGAAACAGAAAGCAAGAAGGAGAAGGAGAAGGACGACACAAAGGATAAAGAGGAAAATGACAAAAAACAGGGAACAAAAGGTAGGAAACAACAAGGCCCGTGCAAGCCAAAGCTAAAGTCACTCCTAGAGTAATCTTAAATAACCCTGAGCTGCAGGCCCACAGGGAGCATATGCAGACTTATGCAATCATATGCAAATTCATGGAACTATGGCCCATCGAAAATGCTTTACAAGCGTGGATCAGATACCACTAGAAGCCCAAAGGAGGCATTGATCTTCATCTAGGATCCAAGGGTTTTTTTACCGTGGTGTTTGCGAACATTGAGGACAAAGACATATTATTTGAAGGAGGGCCCTACTTCTATGCAACAGTAGGGCTCTACATGCGGCCGTGGATGATGAACTTCGTGCCAGAGCAGGAAACCTTTACCTCAGTCCAGGTATGGGTAAGACTCTATTCTCTACCTCTAGATTATTGGCAAATAGAATCACTAACAACCATAAGGAATAAATTAGGAAGGTATGTTAAAACTTCTGAAGCCACAAGAAGGGGAAATATACCTCCTTTGCCAGGATTTGTGTAGAGATGGACCTATCTGGAGCACTTCCGAACAAGGTCATATTAGAGGTATATGATGAGGAATGGGTGCAAACGGTTGACTACGAGGACATTCCTTTTAGATGTCGAAAATGTCATGAACACGGGCATCTTCTTCGAGACTGTCCTATCAGTAAGGTTGAGAACAAAAGTAAACCTAACACAATGTAAGAGATAGATGGCTTTCAAAAAGTAGCTCACAAGGGTAAAAATGGCAAAAAGGGGCCAAAACATCACCAAAGTGGAGACCAAAAAGGGAGGCCAAATCAGTTCCATGTTCTTGAAGAGGAGGAAGATGCAGCAGTTGAAAATCAAGTTATGAAGGATGGAGATGATAAGCAGGAAAAGGAAGAAGAACAAGATCAGGAACAGGCAAAGGAAAAATAAAAAGGGATCATGATGAGTGAATCAGAGATGGATATGGATCAAGAAATGACCCAGAGTGAGATGGAAATGGAAGACAATGAGTTACAAGAGATTCTCGACAGAGAAAACCTAGATCTAGAAGGGTTCTTGAGTAAGGGAACAACGGGTGAAGTAGAATACCTACCACAAGAAGAATGCAATCGAATAGAGTAGTTATTCTTATGGAAAACTCAGTCAAAAGGCTTGGAAGAAGATAACACCATGGAAAGACAAGGTAAGTAGGGAAAAAAATCGGTAAAACCAACTCCAGTATTGGCTCCAAGAATCCCGAGGAAAAAGGGGCAGAAAAAAGCAAAATGAGCTATTAATGGAATGTGGAAAGCTCATGATAGTCTCAAGTAAGATGAAAGACCTAACCAGTTACTCCTTTTCCAATCAGTAATTATGAAGTTTACAACTTGGAACATCAGAGGTCTAGGAAGCAAAAGAAAACAGAGAATGCTGAATAATAGAATGAAACAGGTAGCTCCGAATATAATATTTGTCCGAGAAACAAAATGCACTGTTCAAAAGATAAGAGAAATTCATATTAAGTGGCTCAGCAGATATGAGTTTATAGAAGTCAAAGTGGAAAATACAGCAGGGGGTATCCTCATCCTTTGGAATCCCCAAAAAATAGGTATTATTGATGCGGAGGCATCTAGGAATTATTTATCAGTGGTTATACAGCCAATAGGAAACAGGGACACCTATCTTGTAACAAATGTTTATGTCCCTCAAAGGTTAGATGACAAAATCAAGTTTATTGAATCCTTAGTGGACCTTCGAAACAGATTTGCAGGGCTACCGTGGGTTATAGGAGGAGATTTCAACATGATTAGATCTCTCTCGGAGAAAGAAGGGGGCACAAGAGCACTAAATAAAGATTCCTCGGCTTTCCAATGTTTTTCAGAAAACATGAAACTGGTAGACATTGAAACAAATAATGGTATTTTCACTTAGAACAATAAAAGAGGATGGGATTCCCAGGTAGCTTCCAAGATGGACAGATTCATGATCTCTGAAGAGCTCATGCTTCTCGACAAGGAAATGATAGTTGATATTCTTCCTTATGGAGGCTCAGATCACTGGCCGATTCAAATGGAGATCAAGGGCATTGGCACCCCAAGAAACAAACCATTTAGGTTTGAAAATATTTGGCTTTCACACCCAGATTTCATCAGCAACATTGGAAATGGTGGGCTGAAAACCTACAGATTCAGGGCTCATCCATGTTCATTCTACATAAGAGACTAAAGAACATCAAGTAGAAGCTAAAGGAATGGAACCAGAAGGAATTTGGCAATATTTTCACAAGTAAAAAAATAGTGGAAAACAAAATCCTAGAGCTCAACCAAGCTCTGATCAAGAATGGCTTTGATAAAGACAAAAATGATCAAGTAGAGAAATATCACCAAGAATGGGAAATGCTGTGTAAAAAAGAAGAAATTTGTTGGAAACAAAAATCCAGGGTTCAATGGCTAAAAGAAGGAGAATGAAACACTAAATTTTTCCACAGATCTACCATTGCCAACAGAGCTCACAACAGAATCTCTTCGATCAAGGACGAGAATGGCCGAACTCTTCAAACCCATGAGGAGATAGATGCAGTGTTAGTAAAGCATTTTTGGGAGATTGCCAAGGAAAACTTCTCAGAAAGAGAACCATTCATCAAGAAATTAACTAAACATATTCCTAAACTGGTTTCCAAAGAGGATAATTGTAATCTCAACAAATGTGTGACGGAACAGGAGTTAGTGAGGTCCTCAAGGAAATGCAAAATGGCAAGGCGCCAGGTCCGGATGGATTCAATGTGGATTTCTTCAAAGCCTGCTGGAATATTGTTAAAAGGGATATCGTCGAGATTGTCAAAGACTCCAGGCGGAACAAGACCATTTTGAAAGCTCTTAATACTTCCTTTATTTCCCTCATTGCAAAACAGGATAATGCTCAAACTCCAGAGAGATACAAGCCCATCGCCTTATGTAATGTTTTCTACAAGATAATTTCCAAGGTTGGGGCTAACAAACTTAAACCCCTGCTGCCCACACTCATCTCTGGGGAACAAACAGGGTATGTAGAAGGAAGACAAATTCTGGACAACATAATTCAAGCTCACGAGGTGATTCACTCATTAACTTGCAACAAGAGAGCGAGAATGATCATGCAACTAGACATAGCCAAAGCATATGATAAAGTAAATTGGATGTACATCAAAAAAGTGCTCACAACATTTGGTTTCGATCATAATTGGGTCATATGGGTCATGGCCCTTATGACTACTTCCAGCTTTTCAATTTTAGTGAATGGCTCTCCTTTTGAACTTTTTCTCCCTTCCATAGGTCTTAGAAAGGGAGATACGCTTTCTCCTTTTCTCTTCATCCTCATGATGGAAGGGTTGGGGCAGTCCATCAAGCATGCAAAAGAAATGGGAAAAATTCAAGGACTCCAACTTTCGGAGAATGGGCAAGTCCTGACTCATCAACAGTTTGTAGATGATACCATGTTACAGGGCATTCCCACAGTTAAAGAAGCACTTGCTTACAAACAAATTTTGAGTGACTTCGTGAAGGCCACAGGTATGGAAGTAAACCTTTCCAAATCAAAAGTCTTTTTCTTTAACACTCACATTGCCATCCAGAGAAATATCTCCAGAATTTTAGGCTTTCAAAGAGAATCCCTTCCCTCTAAGTATTTGGGAGTTCCTCTTACTGCTAAACCCTAACACAAAAGTATATGGGATCCTCTAGTAACAAAAATGAAAGACAAAGTCAGGAAATGGACAAATATATCTTTAAATTTAGCTGGCAGATTGGTGCTTACTAAAGCAGTTCTCCAAGCTATCCCAATCTTTATGCTATTAGCCCTCCCAACTCCCATAGGAGTCTTACAGAAATTCCAAAATATTCAACGATATTTTCTTTGGGGCAAAGAGGAAACTAGGAAAAAATGGGCTTTAGTCTCATGGGAAAAGATCTGCAATCCCAAGAACCAAGGTGGCCTGGGTTTGGACAATCCTGAGATTCTCACCAAGGCTCTTGGAGCCAAGCTTTGGTGGAGGTGGGTTAAGGATCCTAAAGCTCAATGGGCAAGCATCTGGAAGGAAAAATATGCCAATGCCTGGCCAGATTCTGAAATCATACGTATGACGGGAATAGTGAAAGGCTCCCCCATGTGGAACAAAGCCTGAGAGAATAGAGAAGTAGTTCAAAAATATAGTTTCTGGGAAATCAGAGAGGGCGATCTGGCACTTTTTTGGGAGGACAAATGGCAACAAGAACCTAAACTACTGAAGGAAGAATTTTCAGGCCTCAAGCATGAGACTGAAAATCAAGGTTTAGTAAAGGTGAAAGACTTTTGGGAGAATCCACATAATTTTGGAAAATGGAGAATCTAGAAAAAAATAGAGGACAGAGGGGATAGGACCCTCAATAGTAAAGCAGAGTCCCTCAAGAAACTGCTGGATCAGAGAATAATTTTAGTCAGAAAAGCGCAAGACCAACTGAGATGTGGGAACAACAAAGAGGGCAACTTTAATATCAAGGAAGCCTAAGGTTTGCTCCTTGATTGGGAACCCCAAGCTCCTAATAAAAATTTGCAGAAGCTTTGGAAGCACAAAGGCTGGATGAAAATCAAACTTTTTATGTGGTTAGCTCACCACAGGAAAATATTATCCTGGGACAATCTTAAAAAAAGGGGCATGTTGGAACCCTCCAGGTGTCAACTCTATGAGACCCAAGAGGAGACTATAGAGCACCTTCTCAACAGCTGCAATTTCACCAACAGGATATGGGAATTTTTTACTAACATCTTCAAACAGTCCGATAGAGACAAAGAAAGTATTGCCAACACTCTAAACAACTAGAGAAATAATTTCTCAGATAATGAAATTCTCAACTTTGCTTGGAATCTTCTGCCCTCTTTCATCATTTTGAATGTGTGGAAGGAAAGGAACAAAAGAATATTCAAAGAGGTAAAGTCTGCCTCTCTTAGCCTGGTGGAGCTTATCGTAAAACAAATAAAGGAGACAGTGAGCACCACGGTTAGGAATCTCCCCAAAAATCCCCCCTCTGTGGCAGAGTTGAGAATCCTCCAGCTGTTAGACATGTAGAGGCTTATTCCTCAAGGTCTAGACATGAAAGTAAGCATCAGAGAAAAGGTGGAGGATTTCTGGCATCCCCCCCCTGAAGGTTTTTTAAAGTACAACATTGATGGAGCTTCCAAAGGCAACTCGGGGGATGCTGGTTTTGAAGGAGTTCTAAGGGATGACACAGGCATCATTATCTCCCTCTTCCATGGTCACTTAGGAAAAGCCACTAACAACATGGTAGAACTAATGGCTTTGGAACAAAGCTTAGAATTTTTGATACAAATTAATTGCCAAAACGTCATAATAGAAGCGGATTCCGAGTTAGTCATAAACGTTGCCAAGAGAATCAGTAATGGAACAGGGCCGGAAAAGGTCACAAAACACTAGAGGTTAACTAGAGTCCTTCAAATAATTCAAGTGCATATACAAGAACTCCGTACTCTCAGATTTATTCATGTGCGGAGAAAGGCCAATAGATTGGCGGACATTCTAGCCAACCAAGGTGTCAGCAGCAAGGACAATGCAATCTCAAGGAGGTGGAATACAATGGCACAGAGTAACCTGAAAAACCTCTGCCACAACCAAGCGAAGGAGGATAAAGAAGAATATAGAGGCAAAATGACTGAACTCAATAAGTAATGGTTAGCGGTCAAAGGGCTACACCAAGTGGGATTAAAAGGTGCACAATGAAAGGTAAGACAAGGCAAGAGGTAAAGTGGACCAAGATAAGGAATTTTCTCAGTGTCGGGAGTCAGAGCTTCCCGAACAGAAGAAAGAAGACACATAAATTTTTGCGTCATCTTAATTTTTCAGTGACAGAAGTCAAAACCACCTCTGGGCAGTTTCGTAGCAATCACACCGCTTTCCTGTCAAAGGTGGTTTTTGAATTTTTGCAGCGATGCCACAGAAATCATGCCACGTGGAGGAGGGCCCAGTCCCAAATCCACTTTCCCTGCACCCTAAAGGTCGATGACCTCGGGCGTGCGATTCTCTGCTCAGCCCTCCGATGGTGCTTGGTTAATCAACACTCAGGATCCATCATGTTGTTTGGTGGGGCCCGTGGTTTTGGTCGGGTTGGCGGTTTTGTTTGCGATCGCACCACTTATATGTTAAAGGTGGTTTTAGTCTTATTGGGAGTGATACCTTTAGGCTTCTGACACGTGGCCAGCACGGGGAGTGGAAACCACCCTCCATCGCGAGGTAAGTTTCACACAGGTTGGGTGATGTGATACTTTGGAGCGTCATCCGATTTCGTGGGGTGATGCAAACTATCGGATCTTTTGGTTCCTTTTTAGTGGGGCCCCATGTATTGACGAACTTTTCACTTGGGCATTGTGGTTGGTTGTTTGCCATAGATCAGGCTTTTGGGGGGAATGGTTCTTCCTAAATTTTGTTTTGAATGTTTTTACTGTTTGCAGCGGAATGATGCTTTTCATTGGCATCATGCCCTTTGTTTCCCTGTCTCCTCTTGGAGTTCAGGGTTTATGTAAATTTTGTAATTTTTTCTCGATTTAATGATACAGAAAGAACTACTCTTGCTTTAGCAAGAAAAAAAGAAGACCCGCCTACAAAATGAATGAAATAATTTCCCAAAACCCCAAATATATACAAAAATTTCAAAACCCCAAAACTCCAAGTGCTACAAAATAAAACAAGGGTTAGAAAATAAATTTACAAAATATTTACAAATGTACAACATTTACAAAATAAAATTATTAGCTCTCATTAGCAAATTAATTTTTTTAGCCCAAGATCAAATAAAAAAATTTGAGAGATTTTTAAATAAATTGCATGCATGAATAACTTCGAAAGATAGACTGGCCAAAACCCTTCTGCAAAATAATTGACCACAATGAAAATTTAGAGCCCAAACAAGGTTGACTCTTCCCCATAGTTTGTGAACTTGGAGCCTAAGGGATAGCATACCTATAAATCTCTATAAATTCTAAAGATAAAATGTTAATTCATATCGTGAATCAAATCACCTAAGATAATGTGTACCAATAGAATGTCATTGTCACCGACAAATGAAATAACAGTTAAAAAATTATTTAGCAAAATATAGGATAAACACATAGCTAACACATACCACAAATCAACAGATAGAAAAACACCATGAACTGAACCCCAAAGTCTTTTTATTATGATAAAAAATGTTCCTAGCATACCAACAGCTCAGTACCAACGTTACAAAATCACCACCTCCAAAGAGGGGATATAAAAGCTAAATGGCTTCTTTATATAGAGAAAACTCTTCCAAGTGGAAAATAACAGCTAGTTGGCTTGATCCTTGTCAAAATAATCTCGACCATCGAAAATAACTTGATCATCTTTTAATCTCCACCGTCAAATTTTTATTTTTGAGAAAAAATTCAAATTTCTCTGAAAATTTATTTTTAATTAATCCAAAAATTAATATTTTGGATTAATTTTCTCAAAAAATTGACTTTGACTTAACTACCAAGGTCCAAGGGTTCAAACTTTTTTAAATATTCATTTTCCCCTTGGTGGAGGACCTCCAAAATTTGACTTATTTTTGACCCACGAATTTTTAATTATTTTCCACTTGGAGAAATTAATCTCTCTAAATTTATTTTTTGACTCAAAAATAATTAATTTTCTCGCTTATGGTTTCAAGTTAATTCGGCGAGAAAAATTATTTAATTGACTCTAGAGGGGATCAATAATTTTTCCACCCTCAAATATTTTAACCATGGTTTCTGACTGTGAGGGACCATGAACTAAAATATTTTTACATAAAAATATTACAATTAATTTGACCCTTAGAAGGGGAAATACACATTTGGACTAAACCCTCAAGGCATTACTCAATTTTGTGACACAATATGATCTAGTATGAAACCAAGTGTGTCTATAATAAAATAATTTAGCCACGATTTCTGATTGTGAGGAATCATGCACTAAAATTATTCCTATACACACTTTTACATTAAAATCAATAAATACTAGGACTCACCTAAGACCTTGTCAACGAATTTGACCCTAGCTTTGGGGTTTAAGCTGGAAGAAAAATGCTAACAATTAGGTGTTTTTACAAACGCACATAATGCGAGGAGGTTAAAAAACTTCCAAAGATGAAATCCTTTGCCAAAATCATAGGCTTACCTAGGGGTTGTTACATAATTAAAGAGTCATACTAGCATCATTTACAACAAACTTTGCAAAAATTGGGTTTTACAATGATGAATTATGGCAATTGATGACTTTGATCTTCAAAAAACATTCTCCACTTCCTGATACCCTACTTCCTCAGATTGTTGACAAGGTGTGGTCAAAATCTGGATCCACATGGGGGCATGTTGCTTCGTTGAAGGAATGTGAGAATCTAGAATCCTGCATCCAAGAAAACAAAAGTACATCAAATAGATATCTTCTCAAAATCAAAATCATTATGTATACATAAAACCATCTGCTAGAATAGAAATGTTATTCTAACACTTTGAAATGTAAAGACATAAAATTAAAGTGCATGAAAAAAAACTAATGACAGAAATAAAATCTTACCTAAGAGTGTAGGGTTAGAAATACAATACAAAGGATGCCCTATGGCATTGTATGTCATCCTTGTGGCGCAATTTGGAAAATTTGTTTGCTTATAGGTAGGTCGATAGGTTGTTTGTCAGATGTCCCTTGTTGAATTTTGACCATTTTAGGCTGATGTAGATTCTCATCATTGCGCTGCCTACCCTTGTCAAATTTGAGCCTTATTTTTTTCTTGTTTGGAAGATGAGGTGAAGAAAATGATGGATAGGTGGGAAGAATTCAGTCACAACTGCATTATACTCTGAAGCAATGTTACCAGAAACGTAACGATTGGAAACATTCCTGCGAAAAACAACTCCAAAAACCATACGAGACGGGAAACCACATTTTATACGAGTGTTCTTGTTTTTATTGACAGGAAACTGGTTTCTAGTGAAACTGATCATTTCCCACAATGTTTTATGCAAAAAAGTTTATCTGTTTTCGCTGGAATGTTTTGGTTCCGTCTTCATTTTTCCTCAATTGGTGTTAAATCCCATTTAAAAAACAAAAGTTTTCGAGTTGGTCCATTTCAAAACTAGCAGTTTCCAAGTTGAGTTCTGTGAGTCAGCAGCTGTGCCTGCTCGTAAAGCAAGGTTTGAGCACGATTTAAGCTGGAGAGGAGCATAGATTTGTCATTCAAGAGACACTGGTCAAGAATAGTTTAAGCAGAGAGAAGCACATCAAACAGAGTCCATAGCATTCTAGATTTGTTTGAGAATTCCCTATTCCCGAGTATGCTTTCATATTATTTCAATGAACCTAGGCTATCCATTGATCCTTAAGATGCAACAAATTGTCATTTCGATTGCTCTCTTCCTGCATTGATAATGGATTTTTGTTGCTAACATTGAATATAGTTTGCACGGTTGCATATTGTGGGCTTGGATGTAAACAGTGTTCTTATTTTAGCTGTGGTTTTCAATTTTTTTGTTGAATTTAAAGAATATGATACAATGAAATATGTTCATTTATTAAATGAGGGGGGAGATTTCTTGACAAAATAAACCGTAGTAGGTAACATCTGTTTTCAAACAAAGACAAAATGCCCCTACTGAGGGGTAGAGATCAATTGCGAGTAAACTGTTATTAATTATGCTTTCAAATAATGTTTCGTGAGAGGTAGAGATTAATTGCGGTTATAGCCTAATAAAATGGTTGTTTTCTAGAATTGATTTCCATACAAGCTCCTCTTTCAAGTATCCAACCTTTGCGATAGAACCAATTCCAAATGGCAGAAGGTAATGTACAAATAAAAGGTTAGATAATGATAAATGTCTACGTTTTATCTTACATGTCTTTTGAGAATTCAAAAAACATACTTCAACCTCAAAATGCTACTTAAACTTTACGCTATCATAACGAAAATAAAGGGCGAGAAAGGACACACTTAACTTCGCTATTTTGAAAGTTTGAAAATATATATCTTCTTTGAGATCATCAAAAAGCTACTTCAACCTTAAGCAAGGAAAATCCAAGGCCAAAATGGATACTCTTAAGCGTCGTTCTTGTGCAGGTTTGAAAATGCATGATATTGAATTATTGATGAAACATGGCATATTATATTTAATATAAGTTTTCAAAAATTTAAAGCAACCAGCCATTAAGTTAGTTGTTCTTCAGGCTTTATAATGTTGATTAAAAGAGTATGTAGCCACTATCACCATGAAGCTCTAGTCATTTAGCTATAAGATTTATCATTGTAAGTTTTCGGCATTCTTTGATAATATTTTTTTTCTTTCTTTTATTTTCCTTTCTCAAATAGTAATTTTTTCAGCCTTTATATATCTTGTTTTAATTTAAAGTTTTGTCTTTCTTTTTTTTGGATACTTGTTATTATTCTTTATAAAAATATAATATAGATTAAATTTGTTTTATAAAATAGATTCAATTTAAACAAATTAAGAGTTGTATCCTGAATAATTTTGATAAAGCTTTTCGATCAAGTTTGAATGTTTTGTTTTCACTTTATAGTTTTAGTTTAAAGCTTTCATTTTAAATTATAAAGCTTTTATTTTAATGTAATAGTGTCAATATTGTTTTTTTTTTTTTTTTTTAATTTATAATTTTTTAATAATAAATTTATCTTTTGAAATATTAATATATTAATTTATTTTCATACATTTACATTATGTTAGTATGTTGTTGTTTTTTTTTTTTCCCTGAAAGTTTAAAGGTTCAAGTCTAAAGATATAGAGTATATACACATCTATAAATTTGAGTAAGAAAACCCCATACACCCATTTTGGTGTCTAATTTGACAATGACGTTAAAATTAAATTACTATTTTCTTTTTTTCCTTATATCAAATAGTGATTATTTTTCTTTCACCATTAAAATGCATACATCATACTTATAAATTTTACAAATTGAATAGCTATGTAAAGGAAGCTCCCCAATCCCACAAGTAAGAAAGTGTCATACACTAATCTGGTGTCTATCTTGATAATAACATTACAATTAAATTACTATTTTGTTTTTTTGTAGATCAAGTAGTCATTATTATGCTTTCACTATTAAAATGCACACATCATACTTTATACATTGAGATTTGTCCTTGAGAAAACCAAACCAGATTACATGGAAAAATCATCAGCCTCATTCCCAAATTCACCAGAGCTTCAAATCCTTGGTGGGAGACTCCACCCAGACAACAATAATAAAAACGGGAATAAAATTCACGTCCCAGATATATTCTCCACGAAAGAATTCTCACATTTCATTAAAACCAACAATTAGCACTCACAGAATCATTTCCAAGAAATCCAAAACCACCACTCTATCACTTCATTGTTCTCTTCACCATGACAGTATGCCAATCATTCAAACACCTTTTTCAATTTAGGATTGCCCTGCAAATACTCCAAAAAGATAGCTATGACTATTCCTGGGTGAAGACTACTCCCTTGTCAATCTCCCTTGTCAATCATCATTTTCCATGTAATCCAATTGCCTCTTGGATTTATGCATTTTTAAACACTTAAGAACAAAATAAGACTACTCCCTTGCCAATCTCCCTTGTCAATCATCATTTTCCATGTAATCTAATTGCCTCCTAGATTTATGCATTTTTAAACACTTAGGAACAAAATATTTTTCGATGATGTCTGATACAATTATTTTTTCGTTTTATTGAAAACAATTAAGAAATAATATAAATGAATGCATTGTCTGATGCAGTTATTTTTTCATTTTATTGAAAACAAATGATTCATTTGTTAGAAAATAATATAAATGAATGCATTGTCTAATGCAATTATTTTTTGGTTTTTTTTGAAAACAAATTATTCATTTGTTAGAAAATAATATAATTAACGTCTTGTCTGATGCAATTTTTTTTTAGTTTTATTGAAAACAAATGATTCATTGGTTAGAAAATAATATAAATGAATGTAATGTCTCGAGAGTGTTAGAAGAAATTTTGCATAGCCTTAGGTGCTCTCTAGTTATATTCTTGATGTTTGACCAGGTCATTTGTGACAACATAATTTCTTTCCTTTTATAACTTAATAAATAGTAATCTCTTGTAACAATATAATTTCTTTCCTTTTATAACTTAATAAATAGTAATCTCGTAAATAGTGTAAACATGTTTTCAACATGTAAGGGCCACTTTCTTTTAGTTCCATCAAATTAAGATAAATTTATTTGATTTTCTTTGTACCATATTCTGTCAAGCAATGTTATACTTTTTTATTGTTATTACACTCAAATGTTCCGGGTACAAGCACTTATCACTTACTTCTCATACAAGCACTTAAGTGATGTAAAATTTAAGTGTTCACAATTGTTTTAGTTTATTTTTTTAAGTACTTACATATTTATCATTTACAATTTCTTTAATTTTAGTTGTATGCATAGTCATAGATTTTTCAGTTTTCACAAAATTACATTAATTTAACTCATTTGGATAGTATCAAATACACATAAATTTAGACTTCACAATTGTTAATTACTTAATTAATGTTTATGTTTCAAATTTATGTTAAAATTTCGTAGAGACTACCTTTTCCAACCATAAAGGTCAAATAGCAATAATAGAAAAAACATTGAAGTGAACAATAATTGAATAATAGGCACTAAATATATATTTTATTGTACCACTAATGGAATTTTATGTTTTTCTTTAATCTTGAAGTTAAAATAATTAATATAATTATACTTACTACATATCACATTGTAAAATTTAAGTATAGTAACGAAATTTAATGGTTTTGAATTTAATTTTACATCAAATGAAATTATGATTGCTCTATGAGTATATTCTCTCATGCAATACATTAAACTATGCATGTGAATAAATTTATTTCTTCAAACTCTTTGTTAATTGTACTTTCTAATTAAGTATGAGTTTTATTTTTTAATTAGTTTTCAAATATAATTCGTGCAAATTAGAATTGGTTGTGGAAGAGAATTATCTATTCTTTATTCCACTCATTTGTCATTACAATGGAAGAAAGTTCACCAACTTCACAAAGTAGACCACCCCTTTCCCAACAGACTTCTTCCACAAGAGTATCAAAAAAAGTCCAAAGCAAAGAATATCAAGAAGCAAAAAAGGCCTTTGAAGCAAGGTTATGGGTGGCCGTGAAATGCACTAAATCTTATAGTGGAGGAGCAAGTGGATCAAGCGGTTCAAAGTCTTAGTTTTTCCTTTATTGTAAAACACAAAAAATAGGGAGTGTAGCAAGAGTTCGATGGCATTTACTTGGAATGGGGAAAAATAACAAACAGTTATATGTACGAATGTACCTAAAATAGAGAAAGCATCTCTACATAAACAATTTAATGAACTTGAAAAATTGAGACATATTGTTGAAGGTTCAATTCAAACCAACAACAATGCTAGTGGATTGGCAGTTGGTGGTCAACACTCTTATTCTCAACATCAAGTTTCAGTTTCCCACCTTGAAAATTTATGGGATGTAAAAGGTAGGGGAAATCTCAATTCATCCATTGGGCAATTTTTTTTCGCAAATGGCATAGCTTTCAATGTTTGTAGATCTCCTTATTGGAAGGAAATGGTGAGAGATCTAGTTAACATTGCCCCTAAAGGTTACATGCCTCATAGTTATGAAAAGATGAGGACGACAGTGTTATCTGAAGAGAGGGCTCTGGTTGAAGCTTGACTTCATGACATTAAATATAGTTGGAAAGAATTTGGGGTCTCCATTGTCTCATATGGTTGGACAGATGTCAACCATCTTCCCCTTATCAATATTTTGGTATCTTGCCCGAAAGGAGTTATGTTCTTAAAATCCCATGATACCACAAGAAAAACAAAGGATGGTTCATACCTAATGGGTCTCTTCAAAGAGGCAATAGAGGAGGTTGGAAGAGAAAATGTGGTCCAAATTATTACAGATAGTGCCTCAAATAATGTCCTTGCTATGGGGTTGATTGAGGATGAATATCCAACAAATTTTTGGACTTCTTGTTCTGTGCACTGCATGAATTTTCTCCTAAAAGATATTAATAACATTGCATGGGTTGGGAAAAATATAAATGAAGCAAATATGCTACAAAATTTTATTGTTAATCATGCAGCATCCATAGCAATTTATAGGAAATATGCAAATCTTCAGTTTCTTCGATGCGCTGAGACTAGATTTGCATCTATATTCATCATGCTTCAACGTCTTATTAAAATGCATCAATATTTTAGAGAGATGGCGGTATCAATAGATTAGCAGAGATGGAAGGGTTCTCATATTGGAGATAGCCCAAAAGTTGAGGACATTATTATTGGCGTTTCTTCAGAGGATTTTTGGAGGAGAGTGGAGGATATTGTCACCTTGATCACACCTATTGTTTCCACCCTTCACATATTTGATAGTGATCAACCATGCTTAGGGGATGTTTTTGAGAGTATGGATCAAATGAGAGAGAAACTTCATGATATAATGCAAGATGAAAATTCTAGGATTGACAAAGGCACTAGAAATGAAGTGTGGGAACTTAGTTTGATAAGGTGGAAAATGCTTCATAGCCCTCTTCATTCAATTTCATTCTTACTCAATCCTAAATGGTTTCACAAGAAACCATCTACAGATGTGGAGGTGATGCAAAATTGGAACACTTTTATAAGTAGGTGTTACAATCGTCAGGATCACACTACTTTACGACTTGAATTGGGAAAGTACTTGAGATCAGAAGACCACTTTGCAAATGAAGACTATGCATACAATAGAGAACAACTTTGACCCATAAACTTTTGGATGCAATATGGTACAGGGACTCCCTTGCTTCATAGTTTGGCTATATGTTTGCTTTCACAGGTATGATCAATACCGAATACCTTTAATATATTGATTTATTGTTTAATAAATTAAGTCTAATCTTCATTTTTATTATTTTCCTTTTAAAATTTCAAATTTCTATTGCTAACATAATGTTAATTTTGTTTCACAGGTTACTAGGTCATCTGCATGTGAAAGAGACTAGAGTGAATATGCCTTTATACATTCATTAAAAAGGAATCGCCTAGGTACAAAAAAAGGCACAAGATTTGGTGTTTGTACACTCAAATATACACTTGTTGTCTCGACAACAACTAGAGTATAAAACTGGACCCACTAGAATGTGGGATTATGGGGGTTCACAAGATGATGGAGATGATGAGCTTCCACTTGAGGTGACACAAGGCAATGCTGGAGACATGCTTGATAGTACCAAGAAGTCTAGTGACCATAATATTGCTTTTGGAATTGGGTCAAGCTCAACAACCATTCTAGAAAATGAACTTGACAATCTAGATTATTAAGTTTATTTGTCTTTTGCATATGAATTGCTAGAAGTGGCTTTAGAGATACATTTAATTATTTATATTTCAAATCTCTTATTCTCATAAATGTTTGCTATTTTTTTTGGGATTAATGATTGGCTAAATTTTTGGATTTGGCAAATTATGACATCTTTCTTAAAAGTAATTCATTCTTTTTAAATGTTTCTTTCGAACTTCACATGTGAAAACATTAGATTTTTATGATTAAAAGTAAATCACTTTTTATAAATGTTTCTTTAAAACTTCACATGTGGAAACATTAGATTTTTATGATTAATGTTGTGTTTTATATTGTTAACCTTCAATATTGTTTTTTCTCTCTCCTCCTTTTTTATACACAAAACCTGCAAACTCTGTTTCTCATATCGTCCTTGTTTCTCGTTCTCCCGTTCTGGTAACATAGCTCTGAAGGATGACCTTGTGGTTCAACCTATTCATTGTCTGGTCTTTTCAACATGATACCTTATTTCTACTTCTTTGTACAACCATACCACGTGTTGTTGCCGGAATAGTAGCATATGATAAATCCAACTGAATGCATCCTCCTAAATATGTTGCAAAGTTCCTTGATAAGAGCATTCCCCATACATCATGCACATCAATAATATCTATGTCCATGGTGATAATCGTATATGGATAATTAGCCAAGGCTACTTGCAAGTCTTTAACTACAATGACTTTAGTTTTCTTTGAATCCATAGAGAAAATGTTGTGATAGGGCCTTGAAATTCTTAAGTTTAACTAGTTCATGACCTTCTTAGTCATGACATTAGTTGAGGCCCCTTAACAGTTGTGAAGCAAGTGATCATTAAATTCTAAAGTTAAAGAAAGGTGGATGATCTTCATTTGTCATATAAGAATTTAAATCCTTTAAGTTAATTTCTTCATATTTTTGGTGCACATAAGCCTTATCCTGCTAAGTTATGCCTAGAGCCTTGAAAAATGAAACTCTTTAGGAAGGAATCTTTAAGAGTTCTAAAACTGGTACAAAAAAATGAACATTGTTTATCCATGCAACCCAATCAATTTTTAACCCTTATTGATAACTCTGAGATGCACCCTCTTGCTTTTTCTTTTTCCGATTCTGATCTTTGCCTTCTTTTGATAACTATAACATTTACTTCTAGCAATTTCCAGAATCTGATAACTATAACATTTACTTCTAGCAATTTCCAGAATCTGCTCTTGAGACCGAGTTTCACCATATATCTATGTAATAGGATCATTTCCATCACTAAAATTATTGATGGTGAAAGATGAAAGGATCATATATGTGCAAAGACTTTCCTTTGAAGAATTTTGATGGACATTATTTATCTGTTCACTAGTTCCTTCATCTAGGAGTCTTCTAGCTATGGAACATGAACTTTCTTCATGAACTTTCTAGCTTTGGCCATAGATTATTGTTACCTCTAATATTATTATTATTTCTAGACTGAATCTTCTGCCTTTCATTCTCTTCCATTTGAATTAGCCTAGATTGCATGGCACTCATTTCTCTAGCATGCTCAATTATCATTTATTTAATCATATGAGTGAACTCTTTAATTAGGTCATGCTCTACCTCCTTTATCTCTTTACCTTTAGTTTTGACTGACATCTTCCAAAACCAAAATCTTAGATTTACTATATGATTTCTTATATTATTCTAATTCTTTGGCTATAGCTTGAGCAGAAGCTAAATCAATTGGTTTAGTGCGTCCTATTTCATAAGATGTATCAACAACAAATGCTTCAAGATACTCCTCTAACAAGGATTTGTTAGGAGGAGTATAGTCTTGAGACATTTCTTTGACAATGTCATTGAACCTTTGATTGAATTCTTCAATTGTTTAACTTTCATTCTTCTTAATATTGTTGATGGCTTTAAACAAATATCTTCCTTGTTTCTTGTCCCCATATTTACCCTTAAATGCATTGAGGATAGTTTGCAGAGATTAGAAAGAATTATCAGGTTTATCCAAGAACAAATGTTGTTGTAGCATAATTACGCACAGTTAGAAATGTCAAAGATTTTAAAACAAAGTCCATCCAGAAATTAAAATTTAAAAGTTTGTTGGGGCTCATGCCATTAAAGTTTTTTGGAGCATTCAAAATACCACTGAAAAAGTCCTTATAAAATTGTATATTCAGATACTCATTCAAACGGAACCCTTAACTTTGGAAGGGATTTATACGATGAAGAGTGGAGAAATTATTGCGGGAGAAAGGTAGAGATGGTGATGCTCACGTAAATCCATTTGCAATAAGCAGAATAATGGGAAGGCTACACTTTTAGCTGGCCAAATTGAGAATAGAGGAGATCCAAATGACCCTAGGGTGAGAATGGAACAGGAATGTGGACTATTAATGACATGCAAACTCTTAGAGGCCCCGCACCATGTGACCGTCGTTGAAAACATAGTAATTTACTGCGATCCTGATTGGACAAATGTAAAACTTGCACAAGCAAAGTATCTTCTATTATATGTTTGCCCAATTGAATGACACAATCTCAAAAAGATTCAGTAGTTATTGTTGCAAATAACTTCAATTCTCAATCTGAAGAAGACGTGTATCAACATTTGACATCGAGGATCTCTGAAGCCGAGTCAAGGATATTCTTCTATTTGCAACGAGCCAGAAGAGAAGAAAGTGGTGTGAATGCTTAGCAAGGTATTAATGAACATTATCCTGATCTATTGAAGACAGCTACAATAGTATTTAATATATCTCCATATCTCACAACACAACAAATCACAAGGAAGCACCATATGAGGCGCCATCAAGGGAGGATCCCTGTAGCAATATCTCTATTGCATTGGATCGAGTACATGATTAGGCCATAGCAAAGAATCAAATTACGCACCATAGGATAATTATGTTATTAAAAAAATCTTGTAGCCTATAAGTCCTCAAGCTGATTACCAATGCAAGAGATTGTAAGAAAATTGATCACTTCCGAGTTGGTAATAGAGATCTCTTGTTTTTTCTACCATACCTGGTGGTTTGCACTAGAATGTCTATATCACTTGCAAATGGCCAGAACAACTTATTCGATTTGTCTACAGGTAAAAGGGTTTGTAGTCTCTTTAATGCTCAATATGATGATCTAGTTAGTGTCTAATGTGGACACACGACATTATAGTGAGCACCACAATAGTAGTAGGTATTGCTTGAGTATTTTGAACGATATTCATTGTTATTGCCAATTTCTGGACTTAGTTGTAAACGTTTGAACATATCACAATGCAAGAAGAATGAGATATATCAACCTAGAAACAAGACAACATACAAGGAAAAATGTATGGTTGCCTCCGGTGTCCGAAATATGTCAACATAGAGTTCTCAGTCATCTTAAAAAAATTTACGCTAATTAGTTTCCATTGGTCAAGACATTCTGATTCCATTGAGCTGCAACAATCATCTGTGACAACCAAAGCTCCAGATTGTCATCGACCGATTTTCTCTCTTATTAAAAGAGAAAAACGTGAGATCCAAGATTCGAATCTGCTATGATATCACAAGATAACTCCACATGCCTATTACGGAATGACTGGATTAGAAAATGCTCCTTATATACACGAAATCCTAGAATGCCCGACTTTTGGAATTACGAAATATTATTGTGTGATTACAAAATTCTTCGTGTGACTATATAGTTTATGCCACAAAATGTTGCAGATGGTTTCCATATAAAGCATCTACACGATGGCCAGGGTTGTGCAAACCCTTGATGTCCTCAAGGATTGGAGGAAAATTTTATTATACCCAGATTGACTCTTTTTACGCAACAACAAATGCAGTAGAAGCAATATAGTAACGCATCAAGTTAAATGGGAGCAATATTAGTGACGCACGCATAACAACAGTTGAGACCCACATTGGTGTACATTCCCCAGCACATCTCCATGAAGCATTTGACAAAAACTTGGCACCTCATGCAATATTAAAAATTGGAACGTAAATGTTATCATAACGAAGAATTCGGAGGTAGAAAATAATAGGCCAATGTAAAATATTATATATATTTTATGTATATAATATTTTAAAATTTTATTTTTAAAACGGTTTAAAATATGTGTTGTGACAAAATCAAGAGTCGGTTCCGTAACTAATTTGACAGTTAGCCAATGAGTCTAGAGGGCAGAAACAAAATCCAAAATTAGTACATCCGGGGTTCAGAGTCTTGGAGTCATCACTCCCTTATAACACAGAAATATCTTTGAAATCAAAGAACATAAAGTAGTTTTGATTCTAGTTTTGAGTGTAATTGCAACATAGTTTTTCTCATGTATTCACCATTTCATTCATGTATTTTTTTTCTTAGACTGTGTAAGATGCAACTAGTTGTTTTAGTTTAATTTTTCATGAATTTACATATTGGTATACATGTGATTTAAACTTGAAAACCTTAATGAAGCTCTCCACATCCAAGAAACTCATGCATATTTTCTTAGTCTTCATTATTCTTTCTGCAGAAGTTTAGATTCAGATTCTTAATTGTTTGAGTTAAACTTTGTCTTCTTTATTTCTCTTCAACCCACTCTTTTTTTTGGCCATTCTGTTTTCGAAAGCTAGGGTTTTAGAACTAGAAGCTTTGTTGCAAGCCCTCGTGGCTTGTCCCTCCGGCCATAGATTCTAAAAATTTTTCATCAATCTTTAGATGTCTCGGGTATTGGTTCCCTTACAGCGAGGCACTGTCTCTAGGGAAACAACTACAATACATCATCTTCTAATGAAAGAACAAAGAGCTTCATCTTAACATCTTTATGATTATATGTTGTTGCATGAGCATGCCTTAGCAAGAAGGATGTGAACTTTTTGAGATGAGTGTCTATAGTGATTGCATTATTCCCTTGAAACGTAGGAATCTTGTCCAAACCAACATCTGGAAAAGCATGAGGATATCTCTTAATATTTCCAAGTTGCAAGGCCTATAAAACTCCATGATATCTTGACTGATGGGATCAGGGAATAGCAAGTGGATATCATGGAGGACTTCACGTCCGAGAAAGATTAAATGCTTATTATAATGTAATTTGTTTAACCGAGCTCTTAGATCTTTTTCAAGATGGGCAGTGTGGTTAACCAGCTACCCGGATTTCTTCTAGTATAAGCTCTTGTAAAGGGATGTAAGTGGACTCGTCACCCAAATAGGAAACTAACTGAAACGTCCATGTGTTAAAGGTGCAAATAGAAAAGATGATGTTAAACAAGGTGATGAGAAGATTTGTGAGATGTCAAAGCGCCAAGAAATGTGACGCTTGACGGGTTAATGAAAGGATGAAGAATGATATGATGAGAAGATGTGAAAACTAGGGACAAAAAATTATATCCTCGGTGTTAAAAAATGTTGTCACCCAAATTGTATAGGAAAGATGTGACTATGCTCAGGACAGGAGTTGTCACTATGATCCCTACCCGCTATGTTCTAGTTGTCTCCCTACATCGGGCTATGGGGGTAAGTCCTAATGAAATGTGAAGATGCAAGACCCGTCGACAACTGATAAGTCTGGGAGACATAACTGAATGGCCTAGCAACTTAGTTATTTTAGCAATTTTAATGATTTGACTAGATTGTCTTGAAAACCAATGTCTTAAATGGAGTCAAAATACTTACTTCAAGTGAATTATCTACCAAGCCACTGGATGAACATTTTTTGCTTTAGGACGCTTCAATAGCTTATATGAAATGCAACACCTAATAACTAAGTGAAATGCAAGATCTTGGTTTATTTTAAAGTATATGCCTATCTAAATGGATCCTTCCTCTCAACTATTTTGAAGCTAGTCTCTAGTGTGATTGTGAGAAAGAAACCTAGGGGAAGATAACAAAGCCTATATTAATGATACCTCTCGTGGAGATCTAACCACCCAATATATCTGGTGCTGCATAGATTGTGGCTTTGGAAACTGCAAGGTCACCATGTTAACCACAAAAGAGGGTCTAGGCTTCGGAAGCTAGGTGAGAAAGGGTGGTCCTATCTTTATATCAATCAATCTTATGCTTGGAGGTAAATTAATTAGTGCAAGACTAATCCTACAATGCAAGTGAAAAATATGAATGATTACTCTTAAGATGAAGCTATTAAAGGATCTCAAGTACTTAGAGACAAATTACAATGATATTCAATTTGAAACAATATGGTACTAACAATATACAATGACAATCTTCACTAAAAGAAAGTTCTCAATTAACCAAATAGATGGCGCCAGAAAATGTTATCAAGATCACAATATACAATTGCTCATGACATGAAAAAAAAGTCCAATGCCAATTAGATGATGATGATTAACAAATTCTCAAGGTTACTTAGATTATAACAATAGAATGCTAATGTGCCAATTAGATACAAAAAAAGGGAAATTCAAATTCCTTATGAACAAAATTAGCAATTCTTTGGATTACCTCAAAGATTACTCTTATCACAATTATGATTACTAGTAAAGTGCTTTAAAAGTGACTTGATTTGCAAGATTATAAAATTTAGATGTGAAGATCACTTGCAACAAGTTAGTCAATCCACAAGAAACAATGTAACCAATTATCCACTTCTTTAGCAATGTGATAGCAATGACAAGTAGAAATATTTCAATGTTACAATAATGCTAGCTATCAATGAAGAAAAGAGAGCATTAATCCACAATGTCACTCTTTAAGCTAATCTTACCAAACAATTTCCAACTAAATTATCCCTTTAGAGAACTTATGTTCTTAGTTAGATGAGGATGCAAACAGTGAATGATTACGCAAAAATGTAATGTATGCAATATGAAAATGGATGCAAGGGATTAATAATGCAAGATGGAGCAACCAAGAAGATGATGATTGTAGCAGTAAGAAAGATACCCAATTTCCACTAGAAGACATTATTCAAGATGCAAGGAACAAATGCCAAATGAAATTAGATGACTGACAACCACTTTTGACACCAGTGTCGTGTTTATAATCAGACCTTATGACGCATATATCTACCTCAAACTAACACAACAGTGCTCCAAAAAATGACAAGCAATGCCAAGTAATGCAAGCCCAATGAATGCAAATGATATGCCAATGATGAAATGTGACTGCAAGTTGATTATTATGCTATTGTCATGTATTTTTTTCATTGTTGTAGGTGACTTTTGGTGGTGGTAGGTGATAGATCAGACCTCGAAATCCAACCACAGTCCTCAAAAGTTTTACTCATATGCAACCAATAAGACCACAAGATAGATGTTTATAGCCTTAAGTGATTATAGAGTGAATTTAGGCTTATTTTAAATGTGTTTAGGCTCTGAATATAATGTTTTCATAAAATGTTTCAAAATTGAAAATAAGAATATTGATGAGAATGAATGATTAGAAGGAAAACCACTAGGCCTAATGTCTTTGTAGATTACTAGCTTAGCTTCTAATGGAAATGTCTTCTGGCAAGCACCAAGTTAGCTCCAAAATCACTGCAAAACAAATTGTTAGAAACAAAATACTAATACAAACTCAATCAATGACTTTAAAAAAAGACCAAATGAGGCCTAGAAGAGGAGGCTAGGGCTACTACAAGGCCAATGATAGACCTAATAGGCCAAAGAAGGGCAGTGACGAGGGGAGGAAGGCTAAAGTAGGCCATCGCTAGGGAGAAAAAGGGCTCAAAGCCAAGCGGATAAGGAAAAGAGTGTTGGCATTGATGATACAATTGTTGGTGCAATTGCTGGTTGCAATGATTGATGGTTGGCATTGATGTCAACTCGGGTATGTATTGCAGATGATTATGTTTCTTGTGTGATGTTTTTTATTATTATGATTCTTTATATCTTCTTTCCTTTAGTTCATCAAGCAATTGCCAAAATAGCAACACATAAAACAATAGACATCAGATGCAAGCACTATGCCAAGGAAAAACCCCCGTCGAGGGGAAAACCCAGTCAAGAAATTATTATTTTCAATAGTATTCTTTGATACTCTTCACCCTAGACCAAGACAAGACCTTTCCTCCACACCAAGTCAGCCTCCCAGAATTTCAACCTCTTTCTAGCAACTTCGACTAAGCAAGCAGCTTACAGCAACTCACATATTTTGACAATAGACAGACTTGGAAGACTTTGATCTCCCAATCCAGAGCACAAAATAGAGCAAGAGAACCCCCAAAATTTTGATTTTCCTTTTCTCCTTAGACCTCCCCAAACTCTCATTCACTTTGGCTTCTCAGCAACAAAATTCACACCTTTTCCCAGCTACAAGAGAACTTTGCACTTCTTCCCAGCTACAAGACAATTTCGCACTTTTTCCCAGCTACAATAGAAATCAAACTTGTGTGTGAGAATGATGATCCAAATTAATTCGATGAGCTTGCTTTTATAGGCTCCATGTGAGGTCGAATAGGGTCCTTGAGCCGACTTGATCTTCTTCTAGGCCGACATGATGTAGAGGTTACATAATTTATATTTGACTCAATACTGAACATTTTTACATGATTCAAAAGCCCAAGAAGGGTCTCTTTAAAAGTACAATGACTGGATTGACTCAGAATAAATCCTAGAAGTTATCAATGGGGAATTTGATCTAAAACATGGTGACCTAAGCATGAAACTCGTTCATTAATAAATCACAATAATTATTATTATTATTATTATTTTATTTATTCTTTTGACAAGTACATTACGTGATGACTCAAGTACATTAATGAAGACTAAACATAGTTACATTTTCCAACACTTCCTCTTAACTAGGGAGGTATTCATAATGTACAAATACAATGGAAGATCTCAAACTATATGAACCATGAAGAACTTTAAGCATCGCAATGCCATGGACTAGATTCTTGACCAGGGAAGTCTATCCAATGTTCTCTCAACAATTTAGGCACTACAATGCCATGGACTAGATTCCTGACCAGGGCAATCTATCCATGATGTCTCTCAATAATTTAGGCACGGTAATGCCATAGAATAAATTCCTGACTAGGGAAATCTATCCAAGTGGGACTAAGATGGACTCAAGCTTTCATCCCCTCTAGGCACCATCCAGATTACTTGCTAACCACCAACACAAAAATCTAGGTGTGTATCCAAAACAGGGCTCAATAACCAACACCACCTTTCCAACTTCGGGACCCAAACATCAACACAAAGTGTCAGCCATATGTCCTCCCAGGAAATTCTTCACTCATAAAGCCTCAACATCCCTTGATCCAACAAATCAAGGATGACCAATATATCCCAATCAAACTAATTGGTAACCAACATGCTAGAAAAATCTTTGAGAGGTTTACATGTACAAACACAACCCCAACTAACAATATACTTTCACATGTACATGATCAAAAAAAACCTCTGGGGTCATACTCGATGTTTCTCCTCAACTCAGTAGGATTATCAACCGAATATTTGACAGAATATTCCTCAATCATATGCTTTCCTACTTCTCATGCAGAAACATCGTGAAAATTCCTAGACTCGAAGGAACCCTTACTGCGGCAAATTTGAATCTACTTCACCTACTTGATTTTCAAATTACATTCATCAAGTTATTCTTCTGAATACTGAAGAAAATTACTTCTACAACCTACACTAATTAAATATTTGATCTCATGAAACAGAAAATAGAGCAAAGAACAAGATACATAGGACACACTTATTTTTAGACACAATAGTCCCTGAAAAAACCCAATGCGGGAAAACTGGTTCAGAAGTTCTGAGGGCTTATTATTAGGTAGGAGAAATATCTGAATACAAATCTAGGATGCTCATCTAGCAGTCCTTTACAGAGAAAATACTAGCGGAAAATCTGAGTGAGTTTTACCTCACTTCTCCTAGCAGAATTCCGGTTGGTCCGGCACAAGACTAGCTAACCTTGGCTATGTCTGCGTTGACCCTGCATAGGCCCTGCGTCAGCTCTTATGCCCTTTACTTCAACTATCCCAATTGTTCTAGCAGTTCCCGGTAGTTATAGTTGTTCCCAACAGTTTTGGCTACTCCCCTCTGAGTCAGCTTTCCCTTATATTTTGGAAGTTTGGGTTGTTCCCAATAGTTTTGAATTCTTCCCTCTAAATCATCTTTCCTGGTTGTTTCGGCCATTCCAGGCAGTTCCTGACAGTTCTGACTTCTCCCCTCTGAGTCAACTTTCCCATCTATTTCACCAGTTCCGGTTGTTCCCGAAAATTCCAACTTATGCCCTTAGCATCAGTTTTCCTAGTTGTTTCGGCAGTCCCAGTTATTCCCAGCAGTTCCAGCTTCTTCACTTTGCGTTAGATTTCTTGGTTATTCCGGCAGTTCTGGTTGTTCCCGATAGTTTCATCTTCTACAAGACCAACAACTTTTTTGCTCTGCACTGGCCCTTTTAGCTCTGCATCAAGGTTGTGTGGACCTAGACTAGCCCAGTGTCAGCTCTCCCGGCTACTGCGATGCCTCTCTGCTAGCTCTCTCCACCTCTCTATTAGTATTCTCAGGAAAGTCCTTCTCCTGGATTCTCACTGGCCCTCTATTGTAGAATGATCACTTAATTCAAAATCCTTAGCAAACCATACCCTAGGAATCAAATTCTAGATCAATTCGTTCTCTCCGTGTGTGTTTCCAAATGAACCCCAAGCCTCCATTTTATACTTTTCTTGTTAAGTCTTCAACGGCCAAGATTAAGTCTCTAATCAATGGCTAAGATAAAAAAAATGACTTCATCTGCCTTCTAGATCATTCTCACCCATATTTTGATTAGTGCCCATTAATATTTTAATTTCCCTAAGTTTAGACTTAGGAACCCCATTAAAAATATAATTATTTAAATAAAATACAATTCGGGTGGAATTTCACCCAATGATTTATGGGTTCTTTAGAAATCATGTGCCTTAGCCTCTCCACCAATTTTCAAGGCTATATCACTTCCGATGCTACCAAGAATTAATACTCCGTCTTAGCGAGGAAAGTGCTCTAGCAACAATGTCCACCTGCATGCTGCTCTGTTTCTGAAGCACCTCCTTTTGGCACTGCTATTGTTGCTGCTATACTGCTTCCCATGACACTACCGCTTCCACTGTTGCTTCCGTACTACAGCTCCCTCTCAAATGTTGCATCTACTATGCTGCTAGCACTTCCACTGCTAACATTGCATTCGTACTACAACTTAGTTGCTAAGGGAAGCAACTAAAAAACATCCAAAATTAGTTGAACTTAACTGTCTTCAACATAATACAATGAATGTTGGAATTTGACTGTTGTTGATTCTGATCCTCTGAATCTTCAACGCTACTGCTGACTCCTGCAATATTGCCAACCTTACTCTACGTTGATCACTCTCTGGTCCCCAACTACTGCATTTGTCCTCCAAACACTCCATTGGATCATCTGACACTAATTCCATCTCACTATTGTTGAATCTTGGGTTCCCATTGCAAGGAATTGATCCAGGAGGTGGACTCCTCAAGGATCCTACCCATTTATAGCTCTTTTGAACTACAGCTCTAAATCTCTCCATCTCCCTCCTGGAGATGCGGCTACCACCTCTGCCAAATAGAAATGTCAAGTGACCTCCTCTCTCCTTCGAACAACACTTAGACTAGCCTACGCACTCCCTATTGGAGCTTGTAGATCTCCCCCTCTCTGCTGTTGTTTAGCAAGTGAAAATTCAGACTTCTTGGTTGGAATTCCTCTAAGGAGAAAATTCCCCTTCTATGTGTCTTCGTTCTTTTCCAACGGATTTCCACCCCAGCAGAAAAATGCATCCTCCAAGCACTGCACTGAGGCTCTACGTCACTCCCTCTGCCTCTACAAGTTCGCGATTCAGAAATCGTACCTCTCTGTCAACTCCCTCAAAGAGAGGTTTCCTCGGAATCTCTTCTTCTCGACAAGGACTGCGCAATCCCTTCAAGGGGATTCGAATTGTTGCCAAGTGCAGCTTTTGGCCTCACTACTTAGCACTAGATCTGCTCTTCCTATTTCAAAATCAATTCTCTGATACGATGTGAAAATTCCTAGACTCGAAGGAACCCCTACTGCAGCAAATCTGAATCTACTTCACCTACTTGATTTTTAAATTACATTCGTCAAGTTATTCTTCTTAATACTGAAGAAAATTACTTATGCAGACTACACTAATTAAATATTTTATCTCATGAAACATAAAATAGAGCAAAGAACAAGATACATAGGACACACTTATTTTTAGACGCAATAGTCCCTGGAAAAGCCCAATGCAGGAAAAGTAGTGCAGCAGTTCCAAGGGTTTATTATTATGCAGGAGAAATATATGAATACAAATCTAGGATGCTCACCTACCAATCCTTTACAGAGAAAATACTGGCAAAAAATCTGAGTGAGTTTTACCTCACTTCACCTGGTAGAATTCCAGTTGATCCAGCACAAGACTGGCTAACCTCGATTATTTCTGTGATCACCCTACATAGGCCTTGCAATAGCTCTTCTTCCTTCTCTGTTAGCTATCCCAATTGTTTCGATAGTTCCAGCTTCTACCCTCTACATTAGCTTTCCCATTTGTTCCGGCAGTTCTAGTTGTTCCCAGCAGTTCCAGTTTCTGCCCTCTACGTCATCTTTCGCAGTTGTTCTGGTAGTTTTGGTTGTTCCCGATAGTTTTGGCTTCTTCGTGACATGCAAATTTTATGCTCTGTGCTAGCCCTTCTGGCTCTACATCAAGGTTGCGTGGGCTTAGACTGGCCCAGCGTCATCTCTCCTGGCTACTGCACTGCCTCACTATCACTATCCTACACCAAGTCCTTCTCCCGGATTCTCACTGCCCCTCTGCTGTAGAATGACCACTTAATTCGAAATCCTTAGCAAACCCTAGCGTAGGAATCGAATTATAGATCAATTCTTTCTCTCCGTGTGTGTTTCCAAATGAACCCTAAGCCTCCATTTTATACTTTTCATGTTGAGTCTTCAATGACCGAGATTAAGTCTCTAATCAACGACTAAGATTAAAACATGACTTGATCCACCTTTTAGATTATTCTCACCCATATTTTGATTAATACCCATTAATATTTTAATTTCCTTAAGTTTAGACTTAGGAACCACATTAAAAATATTAATTATTTTAATAAAATATAATCTAGGTGTAATTTCACCAAACAGTTTTGAGGTTCTTTAGAACTCATGTGTCTTAGCCTCTCTACAAATTTTCAAGGCTAGATCACTTCTGATTCTACCAAGAACTTACAAACATATCCTCTAAAATTCATTCTTCAATAAAAACCAAGTTATACCCTTCCTCTTAATCAGGGAGCATCTTATTATCCAGACTCCCTCTTAATCTTAGAGAGATCTTTTCTAATCATGTTTCTTTAGAGGGATCACCTTATTCCTTTCATCATTGGAGAATCTTTCGTAGCTTCCAACCATTTCATCAAAGTTAGTATCATCCTCATCAAGCTTGTCACATTGAGCATCTTCACCAAGTTGAAAATTGTGTACCTACACAACTTAGATAGCAAGTACAACTAAATCTATAGAAGCATGAACTTAGCCACATCAAAATCATGGAAACATTTCAACTTTATACATATCAGATACCCAGACTTAATTTACAAATAAGAGACATATAATCTTCAACATCTTGCGAGGGACTTTGTCATAAACCCTAGACTACTTCATAACAACTTTCATTCCATCTAGGGTTTCAATGTGTCTTCCAAAGGTATGACATACCTTACTAAAACATATAGCAAACCCTAGAAACAATTCAGGCAAAGACAAGACACCCTAGACCAAGACAAGACCTTTCCTCCACACCAAGTTAGCCTCCTAGAATTTCGACCTCTTTCCAGCAACTTCGACTAGGCAACAACTTATGACAACTGGCATCTTCTGGTAGTAGACAGACTTGGAAGACTTCGATTTTCCAATCTAGAGCAAGAAATAGAGAAAGAGAACCACCAAAATTTTGATTTTCCTTTTCTCCTTAGACCTCCCCAAACTCGCATTCACTTCATCTTCCCAAAAGCATACTTCACACTTTTTCCCATCTATAAGAGGACTTCGTACTTCTTCCTAGCTATAAGAGAACTTCGCACTTCTTCCCAGCTATAAGAGAATTTCGCACTTTTTCCCAGCTACAATAGAAATCGAACTTGTGTGAGAATGATGATCCAAATGAATTTCATGAGATTGATTTTATAGGCTCCATGTGAGGTCAAGTGGGGCCTTTAGGCCAACTTGATCTTCTTCTAGGCCGACATGGTGTGGAGGTTACATAATTCATATTTGACTCAATACTTAACCTTTTTACATGATTCAAAAGCCTAAGAAGGGTCTATTTAAAAGTAGAATGACTCTATTGACTCAGAATAGATTCTAGAAGTCCTCAATAGGGACTTTGACCTAAAAAATGGTGACCCAAGCATGAAACCCATGCTTTAATAAGTCACAATAATAATAATAATAATAATTCTTTTGTTTATTATTTTGACAAGTACATTACATGATGACTCAAGTATTGTAGGTTTTAACCCTGTACAGAAATTACCTGCATACAAACTCTAAAACACAAAAAATAAACAATGCGAGAGCATAACACATAAAACACATATACATAGATATTTTCCCCTAGATCCCAAAACTGGGAGTACCAGCTTGATTTTCCATTATGTTCCTTTCAATGTTACAATACATATATATACATGTCGAAGAATCCAATACCATGGACCGAAAACCATCGCAGCCAAAACCATGTGCAAAAACCATGCACAAAACCATAGGTAGGTTCGCCCACCTAATATAGGGTCCAAAAAAAATTCCCCAGGGCGGTTCCCCTGACCCCGTAGAGGGGGGATAACTGCCCCCCTCAAACCCCCTGTGACCCCCCCCCCCCCCCGAATGCGCAATCGATGCAACGAAGGTGGGGCTCTGCCCCCCCCCCCCCCCTCTAACCCGCTGGTTAACTAGGGGAGCTAGTCATGGAAAGAATATAACACAACCCAAAAAGTACATTAATGAAGACCGAACATAGTTACATTTTCCAACAACTTGTGGTTATATTTCTTGGCTTGTTAGTGGTAGGGTGTTTACCTTGGTATTGGTATTACTATGGTATCAATACCTTGGTATTGGTTTGTGTGTGGTCTAGGTCAGTGCTTGGCATTGGCATGATAGGTATTGGTATTACCATGGTATATGCATATGTATTGGCTTGGAGTTTAATATGGTAGTATTGGCATAACCATGGTATTGACCCAAATTTTACTATGGTACAAGTGTCCACGGTATCAAGATAACCATGGTATTTTCCCAAGGTATTGATTGGAGATTATTAAGGATATTTTGGCATATATTCTTGTGAGTATTTTGAGTGAGTGTGTGGATTGATTGTGTGATTGTATGGTTGATTGATGGGGTGTGAGTGTGAGAGTATGCTACAGTGTTCTATATATCATATTGTATGTATGTAGCAGGTTGGTGTAGTGTTTTTATCAAATTACTTTTTAGATCAGATCATAGATAGGTTTTTGGGTTGCTCATGTTGAGCAAATTTAAGAGCCCAGTTTGAAAATGGATGAAATGTGGTCCACATGGATGTGTTGAAGGGATTGAGACTCATAGTAGACAGTGTGTAGATAAGGTGGGTTCCTTCTAGTAGACAGATCATAACGGGAAGTATATTTCTCTGGATTTCAGTAGTGTTGGGCAAGACTCGTTGGTCGTGGTGGCTTCCAGTCAATGGGCGCTCGTAGAGTCATGTGAGAAGATTCTTTATATATGATGTTGCTAGCAGAAGGCATAGTAGTCAATTCTTCTAGCTAATGGGTGTTACTCTTCCATGTAATAATTTGTTCAGCATAATACAAGATTTGAGCAGAAGCAACAACGTGTGGTTTTTTCCCCTGGAGGGGGTTTTCCACCAGAAATAGTCGTGTTCCCTTGTGTTCTTAATTGATATTGTTCATGGTTTTTATATATTTATTATCTTTTGATTCAACATGCTACATATGTGACTAAATGATGAATTGCTAACAGTTGGGTGTTTTTGGTAAAAAGAATTAAAGATTTAACTAACCCTAACACTTTTGATTCACACCCCCCCCCCCAATCTCAGTAGTGAGCTCATTTTCAACAATTGGTATTAGAGCGGGGTTCTCTCGGTGAAACTTGATCGATTGAAAACATATCGTGGGCCATGGCCAAGAATAAGAGGAAGAAGTCCTAGAAAAGAAAGAGCATCAAACAAGTGAAGAAGATTTCTAATTCAGAAAAACCCCTCTTCTTGCTGGTAAAGAATGATGAAGGTAAATGTAGTGATCATCTTATTTTTTGTTGATGAAGAATGATTCTCTTGAGATTGATGGCTTAGAAGAAGATAATCAGAGTTTTGAAGTTAATTCCTCAAGAGATGAGGAAGGTGTTTTTCCAATGCATGAATCTAAGAATGAAGAGCTTGAGAGATTAGTAACCCTTGAGGTTGAAAACAAATCTCAAGAAAGGCTAATTGAGAAGTTGACTTTAGAGAATAAAGATATGAAGAAATTGTTGCAGATTCTTGAGGAGTAAGAATATGCTTTCAAGGAAGAAAGTTTAGATCTGAAAAATTAATTTGAGAAGGCAAGGATAACTGAAGTGGAGACTGGAAATTAGCTAAAGGATCAAGTCAACCATTGTGAGAAATTAGAAGCGGAATTATAAGAAATCAAATCTAATCTAAAGAAAACAAATGAGGTAGCAGTTGAAGATCCCAAACCAGAAAGTTCGAGCAATAAAAATGAAGGAAACCAGCATCAAAAACAAGAGTCAGAGAATGTGCCAAAGAAAAACATGAGAAATGTAAGGTGTTTTTGTTGTTAGAATTTTGGACACATTGCTACAAATTGTAGAAGAAAAATGACAAAACTTTCCCAGCAAAAGAAGCTGTAGAATGTGAAGGATTCTCAAGCAACCAGTCAAAGAAGAGCGTTTCCATCATTTCCCAGGTACAAAAATTCATTTTATGGGTATTGTTACTTGTGTAATGATTTTGGGAATAAATATGTTGACTATAGGGCTCATTGCACAAGAAGAATAAAGCAGGTCAGCACAAGATCTGAATCATTTCTGCCATTTCTCAAATATATTAAATGTTATTTTTGTGGTAATATTGGCCATATGGCCAAAAACTGTAAGCTTCCCTTAGCCATCCTTGAGTCTAGGTGGAGGAAAAAGAATCTTGGTGTGAATGCTTCCAGCATGTATTAAAGAAATATGTAGGTGAAAACCAAGAGAATCTAGAAAAGAAAGGAGCAGCAACAGACTCACACTAAAAATTGAGGCCAACCCTGTGAAAATTCATAATCGTCAAGGAACCACTACTGCAGCAAATCTGAATCTACTTCACCTACTTGATTTTAATATACATTATTCATCAAGTTATTCTTCTGAATACTAAAGAAAATTACTTCTGCAACCTACACTACTTAAATTTGATTTGCATGAAACAAGGAAATTGAGCAAAGAACAAGATACATAGGACATAGTTATTTTTGGACAAAATAGTCCTCGAAAAAACCCAATGTAGGAAAACTAGTGCAGCAGCTCTGAGGGTTTTCTATTATTAACCAGTAGTTCTAAATACAAATGTTGGTTGCCCTCCCGAAAAACCAGTGACAGAGAAAATACAATGGCAAAAAATCTGAGTGAGTTTTACCTCACTTCACCCGGAAAATTCCGACTGATCTGGCAGCAGAACTGGTTAACCCCAGCTATTTTTGCGTTGGCCCTGCGTAGGCCCTGCATCAGCCTTACAGGCTATACGTCATCTCTTCTACCCACTATGTCATCTTTCTCGGTTGTTCCAGCAGTTCCAGCTTTCTGCATGGAAAGCAGCTTTCTCCTCTATGATGGCCCTTCTAGCTCTGCGTCAAGGTTGTGTGGGCCCAGATTGGTCCAGCATCAATCCTCCTAGATACTGCACTGCCTCCACAAGCTTCTCTCTGCCTCTCTATTAGTATTCCCAAACTATCCCTGCCCCTCTACAGCAAGATCTCCCCAATCGATTTTCCTCGTGAGAACTTCTCACCTCAGAAGATCGGTTTCCTCAATCTCTTTGTGTGTTTCTAAATGAACCCCAATCTTCCTTCTTATACTTTTCTCGTTGAGACTTCAATGGTCGATATTAAGTCTCTAATAAATGGCTAAGATTAAAACTTGACTTGATCTGCCTTCTAGATCATTCTCACCCAGATTTTGATTAATACCCAATAATATTTTAATTTTCCTAAGTTCAGACTTTGGAACCCCATTAAAAATATTAATTATTTTAATAAAATACAATCTGGGTGGAATTTCACCAAATGGTTTCTGGGTTCTTTAGAATGCATGTTCCTTAGCCTCTCCACCAATTTTCAAGGGTAGAGAACTTTCGATGCTATAAAACCCTAACACTCCCTTTAGTGAGGAAAGTGCTCTAACAACAATGTCGAATTGCATGTTGCTCTGTCTTTGAAGCACCTCCTTTTTGCATTGTTGCTACTACTGTATTGTTGCCCATGACATTGCCACTGTCACTACTGCATCTGTACTGCAACTCCCTCTCAAATGTTGCATCTGCTGTGCTGCTAGCACTGCCACTGCTAACACTGCATTTGTACTGCAACTCAGTTTTTGAGAGAAGCAACTGAAAAACATCCAAAATTAATTGAACTTAACTATGTTCAGCATAATACCATGAATGTTGGAATCTGACTGCTCTAGTCTCTAACCCTCTAAATATTTTGCATTGCTGCTAACTTATGCACTGTGCCAACTGCACTACTGCCAACCTTGCTCTGCGTTGATCATCTCCTGGTCTCGGGCTACTGCATCTATCCTCCAAACAATCCACTACATCATCTGACACTAAGTCCATCTCACTACTGGTGAATCTCAGGCTCCCGTAGCAAGGAATCGAGCTAAGAGGTGGAATCCTCAAGGATCCTGCCCACATGTAGTCCTCCCGACTACAGCTCAATATCGCCCCATTTCCCTCCTGGAGATGCGTGGGCACTCATGGCAAACTCATCTTCATCAATCTGTGTTAAAGTAGCCTTAGGATCATGTTTCTCATCCTTATCGTTTTTCCTCAAAGTACATTGGGATGCATAGTGGCCCATCTCACCACAACTAAAACATTTCACCTTCGAAATGTCCTTCTTCCACTTCTGTTTTTGTTGTCCCTTTGATTCTAAAGTTGTGTTCTCCTCCTTCTCCTTGGTCTTCGTGCCACTCCTATGGCTTTCATTTAGGTTGACCTTTACTAGGTCCCTCGTTAAATCCTCCTATTGAAGAGCTTCCCACATCTCCTCCCATGAAGGTAGTTTTTCCCTGCCCAATATGCTTTGGACGAAAACTTTCCATTCATCTGAGACTCCATTCAGGGCTATCCTCACCATCGTGGTTGAATGAGGAGTGGACCCCACTACAGCAATTTAGTCTCTGGTATCTTGAAGATGTTGAAGATAGGAGTTTAATCCTTCTCCCTTCTGCATCAATGTCTGTTGCAACTTTTGTTCTAGGTACATCTTCCGTTGTTTGGAAGATCCTTCATACAGAGAAGACAAAGCTTCCCACATCTCTCAGGTTGTATCCTTACCCTGCAAGTGTGAGACCACATGATCTCAAATGCCATTGAGAATGAGCCTCTTCACCTTCCCCTACTTGACCTTGTACTTATTCTTTTGATCGTTGTCAGCAAGAACATCCACAACACTTTTGATGTAGGCTTCGAGATCGTACTCCTCCAGAACAGCTAAGATTCTAGTCTTCCATATGACATAGCTGAAAGATCCTTCCAACCTGTCCTGATCTATGATCCCATGTGATGCCATCTCACCCAACTATCGAACTAACTCCTCTAGTCACTACTAAGCTGCTTAGCAAGTGAGAAATTCAAACTTTTTTTGCGAAAATTTCTCTGTGGAGAAAATTCCCCTGCTATATGTCTTCACTCTTTTCCGACAGATTTCTTCTCCAGTAGAAATTGTGCCCTTCAGGCACCGCGCTGAGGCTCTATGTCACTCCCTCTGCCTCTACAAACTCACGACTGGAAATCGTACCTCTTTGTCGACTCTCTTAGAGAGAGATTTCCTCAAAATTTCGGCTTCCTGGCAAGGACTACGCAATCCCTTCAAGGGGATTTCAATTGTTGCCAAGTGCACCTTTTGGCCCCTCTGCTCATCATTGGATCTACTCTTCTTGTTTCAAAATCAATGCTTTGATACCATGTGAAAATTCCTAATCCTCAAGGAACCCCTACTACAGCAAATCTGAACCTACTTCACGTACTTGATTTTAATATACATTATTCATCAAATTATTCTTCTGAATACAGAAGAAAAGTACTTTTGTAGCCTACACTACTTTAATTTGATTTGCATGAAACAAGGAAACTGAGAAAAGAACAAGATACATAGGACACAGTTATTTTTAGACAAAATAGTCCCCGAAAAAACCAATGCAGGAAAACTGGTGCACCAACTCAGAGGGTTTTCTATTATTAAGTAGTAGTTCTGAATACAAATTTTGGTTGCCGTCCTGGAAAACCAGTGATAGAGAAAATACAATGGCGGAAAATATGAGTGAGTTTTACCACACTTCACCTGGAAGATTCCAATTGATTCAACAACAAAACTAGCTAACCCCGACTATTTCTGTGTTAGCACTGCGTAGGCCCTGTGTCAACGTTACAAGTTTTGTGTTAGCTCTACATCAACTCTTCTACCCACTATGTTAGCTTTCTCTGTTGTTCCAGCAGTTCCCCACATTCCTCATTTCTGCGTGGAAGGCAACTTTCACCTTTGTGCTAGCCCTTTTGGCTCTGCATCAAGGACACATCGGCCCAAAGTGGCCCAGCATCAGTCCTCCTGGCTACTGCGCTGTTTCCACAAGCTTATCTCTGTCTATTTGTCAGTATTCCCAAACTATCCCTACCCCTCTACAGCAAGAACTACCCAATCAATTTTCCTCCTCAGAACTTCTCACCTCAGAAAATCAATTTCCTCAATCTCTCTGTGTGTTTCTAAATGAACCCCATGCCTCCTTCTTATACTTTTCTCATTGAGGCTTCAACAGTCAAGATTAAGTCTCTAATCAACGACTAAGATTAAAACTTTACTTGATCCGCCTTCTAGATCATTCTCACCCATATTTTGATTAATACCCATTAATATTTTAATTTTCCTAAGTTTAGACTTAGGAACCCCATTAAAAATATTAATTGTTTTAATAAAATATAATCTGGGTGGAGTTTCACCAAACAGTTTCTAGGTTCTTTAGAACTCATGTTCCTTAGCCTCTTTGCCAATTTTTAAGGCTAGAGCACTTCTGATGCTACCAAACATTAACAAGCCCATTCTCAAGGGGAGCATGATGTAGAATATACATTTTTAAAGAAAGCTCCTCCAAGAATTTTTTTGTCAGCAGCTAATATAGGTATGATCTATCCTTGTGTGTTTTTTGAATGGAATTGGATCAACATGTATGAGTTGTTGATTTCTGGTAGCATTGGATGTGCTCTAAGTCTCAAAATTTGCAGGGAGGCTTGGACACATGTATTCCACAATACCCAGAATTCATTTTAGGAAATTCCACTCGAAGACAGTTTAATGGGACCCTAAGTCTAAACTTAGGAAATTAAAATAATTAAAGGGTATTAATCTAACTGTGAGTAAAACTTCTAGAAGAAGACGAAGACTGAGTCCAAATGATTTGATCCACTGATTGGAACCTAATCTAGGCCATTGGTTCTCAACTGGAGGATTATAAGAAGGACTTCGATGGGAATTTGGAACACACAACAGGAAGATACTCAGTTAGTAAAATCGATTTTCTCACTAGTCGATGTTTGGCAAGAGGAAATCGATTCAGAGGGAGAGTTGCAGGCGAGGAGGAGAGAGAGGGTAGCAACATCAGTTGGGAGTGCAAGAGCAAAAGACATAGAGCAGAGAAGGGACAGCGCAGAGGTTGTGATGCAGAGGGATAACGTAGAGGCTGACGCTGGGACTGCGCAGTCCTCACGCAGAAGCTGATGCAATGAGACACAGAGGGGGCAGCAGGTCCTCTCTTAGATCAGAATCTCACTGGGAAGTGTGAGATAACTGTCAGTAAATTTCTCATAGAGATTCCTCTTCTATTCTGCTAGTTGTATCTTGTACATGAGATTTTTGTTGAAGATTAATAAAGAAACCCTCATCTGCTGCAATAGTTTTCCCGCATTAGGTTTTTTTCGGGGAAAATTATCCAAAAATAAATGTTTCATTGTGATTATACTTGTGCTGGTATTTTTCCTTGCATTTACTTTCCGCAGTATTTTAATTGTGCGGGCTACAGTAAAATTTATTTCGATATTTTCCATAGAAACATTGTGGATAACTTATTCCTGAATTAATAAGTAGAAGAAATAACATCAGTCACTACAGTTGGATTTCTATCAAGAAATTTTCACATCATATCAGAGCACAGATCATAAGTAGAAGAGCTCAGAAGCAGAGAGGAAAAGGATTTGGAAATTACTGCAGAGGCAGCAATTCAAAACCCCAGAGGCAGCGCAGTTCAAAGGCTAAGGAGTATGAAGTTTTAAGGAGTGTTACACAGTGTTTTGTCACCGACCCCGCATCCCCTAATCCCAGGTAGAGTCGGTCCTTGAATGGCATCTTCTCTCTGTCATACATCAAAATATGTGTCCACATCTTCCATATCACTCAAGAAGATTAGCCATGCTCATTAATCTTGAAACTATGGCATTTTACCTATGTTTCAAAATTGTCGCAGGATATCAGTATCCCGTCTGCAACGATGGACCAGAGTGAACGAGAACTTCATGACACCGTCACAAGAGTACATATGTTCTTAGCAACGTCAGATTTTACAGATCGCCCCAGGTCATCAGTATCCTGCCTGCGACGATAGCCCAGAATGCACTAACGCCTTGCGACATCGTCTCTGAGTCTCAATGTTTGACCTGTGACAACCCAGATATGGCGAATTAGTTCAAACAAAATGCTTTTGGGTGGTTCTAGAGCTATTTTTTGGGTCAAGGAAGTTTTCCTCTCCCCATTTGGGATGGTGGTTCCACCTTTTGAGTAACCTCCCTTGAATATAAGCTTCCTCTCCCCTCATTTATGGAGGCTCCTCCTCTTATAAAAGCATCCTCCATGACCATGATCAGCTAGTTCGGAGTTCTGAGAGTGCTAGTGAGTTTTTGGTGTGCTAGTCCTTAGCTTGTTAGATTGATAGCTTACAGTTTGGATTACCTTTCATGTTGTGGATTGAGAGTGCAAAATGGTTTTGTAAGAAGGAAGCCTTGTTGTGATTTCCTTAGTTTCATACTTGTGCTTTTGGGTGAGAGAGAGAGTCATCAGTCTTTCTGGGAGACCTTTGAGAGTGAATGCTTATGGAGACATACTGATCGAACCCTTCAAGGAAGCTTGCAATGTCAAGGCGTTTTTGTAAGCTTTACTGTTGTTTATATTAATATAATCAATGGTTATTTCCTATATCATGTATGAAATGTATGTTGATAGCTTATGGTTCCTTGACTCTATAAGTAGATAGTTCGTTGTTGTGCTCTATTATGTGTTTTGTCGTTTTCATATGTTGTTTCAGGTGAATCATTCATTAAGGAGAAGAAAACGATAGCTGAAGCGACGTGACAAAGACTTCATCAAACATCGGTATAATGTAGGCCTCTTCAACAAAAACTATTTAAGGAATTAGCTATTGTCTTTGTCTTGCTGTGACTAGACCCACTCTAGGGCTAGACGGGTTGTCTCTGTCAACAGAGGGAACTTACTTGCATCACAAGGAGAAATCGATTTCTCTGATTGAATTGACAGAGAAACTCGATCTCCAAATTGAATCCTACTAGAGGCAAAAGGGAGCAGCGTATTTTTCTTTGCATAGCAGTTCTTTAGCTGGGACGCAAATATTTTGCAACAGTTGCTAGAGTAGAAAAGCGTCAGAAATAGATAGGAAAATAGCACAAAGAAGGATGGAAAATCAATATGTCTTTGGATTATCTTCTAGATTAGAAGAATAATTCACATGTTTGGCAAGTTTAGAATCAGTAGATGTTTGGTACATTGATAGTGGGGCTTCAACCCGTATGACTGGAGCACAAGAATATTTCTCTAGCTATCAAGAAGAGGAAATGGACTTCCATATTACTATGGGAAACAAAACGAAGTGTAATCCAGTAGGGAGAGGCACCATAGCATTTTAGATGGAAGCAGGGACTAGCATCTGAGCCACCAATGTTCTGAGAGTGCTAGTTGAGTTTTTAGTGTGCTAGTCCTTAGCTTGTTGGATTGATGGCTTACAGTTTGGATTGCCTTTCATGTTGTGGATTGAGAGTGTAAAATGGTTTTGTAAGAAGGAAGCCTTGTTGTGATTGCCATAGTTTCATACTTGTGCTTTTGGGTGAGAGAGAGAGAGTCATCAGTCTTTCTAGGAGACCTTTGAGAGTGAACGCTTATGGAGACATACTGATCAGACCCTTCAAGGAAGCTTGCGACATCAAGGCGTGGTTGTTAGCTTTACTGTTGTTTATATTAATACAATCAATGGTTATTTCCTATATCATGTATGAAATGTATGTTGATAGCTTATGGTTCCTTGACTTTATAAGTCTATAGTTCGTTTTTGTGCTCTATTATGTGTTTTTTCGTTTTCATATGTTGTTTCAAGTGAATCATTCAGTAAGAAGAAGAAAGCGATAGCTGAAGCGACGTGACGAAGACTTCATCAAACACCGGTATAAGGTAAGCCTCTTCAACGAAAACTATTTTAAGGAATTAGCTATTGTCTTTGCCTTGTTGTGACTATACCCACTCTAGGGCTAGAGGGGTTGTCTCTATCCACAGAGGGAACTTATCTGCATCATAAGTTGGCGACTCCACTGGGGAGTTGATTTGTGTGTTGTCTCTTGTTTTTCTCTTGATTTTTTTTTATTGAATTACATAGTGTCTCTCTGATTTGGGACTGAACCATCAGTGATTTGGATCACTTGAGTAGATCTGGTAGTCCACCTCACTGTTTGAGTGATAAGCCTGTTGTCTTTCTACTGTTTTTGCCTTGTTTTCCCTCTCTATTGAGATCGTCGTTGTTTAATTCCTAACAACTACGACGAATCACTCCTGTCCTCTTTACCCAATTTGTACATCATGGATATCCTGTCATACAGCTGTGACGATTCCCGAAATCGGACCATCACTTAGAACAGGTGTACCTTTGTGACAACGTTGCTCAGTTGCTAGTGTCACGCATGTGAAAATTTGGCGATCATCTCATGTTGTTTCTTTTTATAGCCCTGCCTCCTGAATAGGCCAATGTAACTTGTCCATTGTTGTCTCTTACATCTTACTAAGCGTGCTTTCACTGTGTTTGCTAAGGCATATCCTTCTTGATTCCGTTTGTATGAATTTTGGTTTTTGGGCTGTGTGACCTAAGTCTTTTAAGGGCTTTGTTCAGAATTCATTTATTTTGGGTTGCTTGTCCTTCCAAGATTCTACACTACATCCACAACAGTCTCGTTGATTTGTTTGAAGTTGTTCTCTTGGTTGATCCATAGTAGTTGGTCATCAAATTAGCTTATTGTGTTGATTTGATTTCCATTCACTTTTGAAGCATAGATTACATTTTCCTTTTGATCAGTTAAGTTGTGCATTAGCTTGTTTTTTATTTATTCCAAAAATAAAAAACAATTGCACTCATATAGTATATGAAAATGAAAGCATGTTTGCATTAGTAGATTCTTTATGATTAGGAATTGAAAAGCGAAATTTGAATCTTTCATTTTTTCGTCATAGTATTTGTGAGATAAGCAGAAATCGATGCATTGTGTTTCCTATTGATTGGATTACTTTCTTGCACTATTGTTCTTGCATTTGCTTGTTTGGAAATGAACTCCTTACCCTCATTTAGGTAGTCGTTCATCGAAAGGAATGGTTTTTTGCTCATCTAGTTGCATTCTAGGAGTGCTAAAGATACATTCGATAAGGCCTTGAAATCAAAACTTAATTTAAGATTCACTGTTAAAATCTATTGAATGAACTTAAAAATGCATTGGAACCTAACGCTCACGTATTTAGAGGTCTAGGCTAGAGACGTGTTCCAGTGTCGTTAAACCTAGTTGCTATTGTTTTCACTAAGGTTGGGTCATTCCTCTTTTGTGATTCAATAGGTATTAGTACGGATTTGTGCTCCCCGTACCATTGCATATATATTGGGAGACCCCACTAGGTTATCATCCTATTATCCATAGGAAGTCGAGTCTATCGCCTTATGAGTCGTAATGCACCAAACATAGCATTCGGGAAGATTGACTGTCGTACGGAAAGTCCTTGGTCATTTCTCTTTCATTTTATTACTAAGGTGTATATGCAGTTTTACAATTTGTCTGGTAAACCTCTTGCCTAGAATTCCAGAGCAGTCACTTTCATTCCTTTTCGACTCTTTAAAAGTAAAAATATCATCTGAGCACTTGTCCTTTCAGGCTCATTAAACTTCATAGGCGACTAGAGTCATCTTTAGTCTCTTTTCTCGACTCTTTAAACATGAAAAGGCAAAGTTTCATTCCAGCATCATAAAATTTATTTACCACGATAACATTTTACCTATTAATATTGGCCACATTGTGATCGAATCTTGATATATTTTTTGCAACCTTATTGATTTTCTCCTAGACCTTTTGAGGTAAGCCATCCTGGCAGACTCACCGATCTCGTCCTCTTTACCGAGTGACATAGACTCTGCATCTCCTGTCTCTTCTAAGGTATTGAATTTTGGTGGTACCCTTCCCATTGTCCCAAGTGTTCAACCTCTTAACTCTCGAGCTCCGGGAGAGGAACCCTTTGATATTGATTGGACTCCTCTCTAGGAGTATTTAGGCAAGGACCTCCCGTCCACTCCTCCTATTGTTTCGATTGCAATGTCTTCTTCCGACATGGATGAGACGAGTCCTGTTAGCAGCAAAGAGAACCTTGTGTCAAGTGGAGAACTTCCTTTTCCCCCGGAATGTTTCCCTTTTGGCACTCCTCTTGGTGTGTCATTAGCATTGCACTATCGTGCCTTGTTTGACATCATGAGTTCCACATCTCTAAATTGGAGTTTTGTGTGGTCTCGTACTGTAACCCCAACTTCAGGGCCTTTCATGGCTTCAACTTCCATACCTCAGACTCAAGTCATATCGGTCACATCTGTTCCGTCAATGCCCACTATTTGTGTGGCTTCTACAACTCCTTCCATTAGTGCAGTTACTATGTCCTTGGTGGTTACTACTATTGTTAGGCCCTCTTTTTGACCCGCTAGCAGTGGTCCTTCATCCTTGGCATCCGAAGTTATTCACCCTACAAGTAACATACCACTTTCTTCTGGTTCCATTCTGACAGGGTGGTCATATGAGCAATACATGTTTGATATTCAAAACCTAAATCATAACCCTCTGGGCTCCCAACCACCTTCCTATCCGCATAACCCATTGCACTATTATGATCCTCGAGGGGCTCATATTTATCACACTGGGTCCCTCCCTCCGGAGCCCACAGTCGAAGTTTTTGTTCCGCTCTCGGTTGCCTAGAATCACACCACTTATCATGGCCTACAAAGCCTACCTTTACAAGGGTAGCCTTTTGGTTTGCAAGGGCAACTATTTCAAGGGCAACCTTCAGGCCTACAAGGACAACCCTTTCAGTGACAACCTTTGGCTGCCATAGGTGCCTCTTTTGTTTATTTAGGGCAACCTTCTGGTCAACCAGGTCAACCTCAATTCTAGCTAGGCCAACTAATTGTCCAGCAAGGTAAGCCTTCTGGACAGCTAGGTTAGCCTTTGTTTCAACTAGGCCAACCCGTTGCCCAACATGGTCAAGCAGGACAGCCTTAGATCCAACAAGGCCAGCCTGCTGTCCAACCAGATCAACCCTTTGGTCAAATGGGCCAGCCTCAGATCCAGCAAGGCCAGCCTACTATCCAGCCAGGTCAACCCTTTGGGCAAATGGGCCAGCCTCAGTTTCAACAAGGCCAACCCGTTGCCCAACAAGGTCAACCTTCTAGTCAAGCAGGATAGCCTTAGATCCAACAAGGCTAGCCTCCTAGCCAGTTGGGTCAACCTCAGTACCAACAAGGCCAGCCTTCTGGACAATTGGGTCAACCCTAGTTTCAAAAAGGACATTAGTTCGGTCAAGTTAATCCACCTCTTAGTCAACCAAGTGTTCAGACGCTAGTTGTTTCTCAAGCCCCACCCAGTTTCTAAACTCAGGCTAGGCTCCAAACTCAACCTAGACTCCAAACTCAAGTTTGATTTCAAGCCCAACCTATTTATCAAATACAACCAGGGCCTCAGGCACAGTTTGGATCTCAGCCACAATATGGTCTCCAAGTACTTCAGCAACCCCAAGAGCAACCTTAGGGTGCTCCGTATCAAAATTATCAGCAACCACAAGTCAATCCTTATCAAAAATTTTAGCAGCCCTATGCTGCCCCTATTTGTCAAGCTGGTAACCAATGGTTTGCTGGTAGTCAAAATCTGGGACAACAACCAGGCTATGGCATTAACCTGCCTAACTATAACCCTTATGGAAAAAATCCATGGGGGCAACAAGGCTCTGGGTGGAACCATAATGCTGGCCCTTATTAGAGGCCTATGATGTCCTTTAATCCTCAAGTACCTTTTCTGGCAACCTTGGAACTGCTCGACATGTCAAAGCTAACGAACGATCCAATCCTTCATAATCCATATTGGCCACCAATTCTGACCAAAATTCTCGATGATTTTCTTAAATTTGATGGTAAATCTGGAGAAGTCCCTCAAGCACATGTCATGACTTATCACCTCTGGTGCTCATCTAACTCATGGCTTGATGATTCTATCTGCCTCCATCTTTTTCAATGGACTCTCACTAGTTTCGCTGTGAAATCGTATATTGAGCTTGCTCATGGAACTTTCCAAGACTTCAATTCGCTTGCGATGGCATTTATTACCCATTTTCAGTTACCGATTCGTCATGAAATGGGAACACATCTCCTTACTTCTCTGAAACAGGACACGGTTACTCACATATCCGATCATATTCATGAATGGAGAAGGTGGAACCATTTGATTAAGTTCTGGATCCTTGATCAGCTTCTAACTGACTAGTTTACTACCTCTTTTGTTGGTCTGATAGATCGAGATATTGCTATGGGGGCATGTGTTACTGAAGAGCAAGCTATTGCACATGCTCAGTATCTAGACTTGGTTTATTCCCAATATGGTACGTTGTATGATGTCTTGCCTAATGTTCCGCGACCTAGAACTTCTAAAGCTCCTTCGATGCCTTTCGTCGATGGTGTTATTGGTTCTGTTGCTTCATCTTCCCGAAATTCTTCCACGACCCCTGTGAAGCAAAAACCTACCGCTCCTAGTGAAAATGCTTCTCAAGCCACATCTAATACTGGTAAAACCTCCGAAGTCAATGTCGTCCAGTCCACCACAGCAGATAAAGCTTCAAAAGTTAAGAAGAAGGGGAAAGGTAAAAATAAGGCCGATCCACCGAAGCAGCACCCTCCTAAGCCTCCGGCCAATGATGGTGATAAATGCAAGCCTAAGTATCCTTGTCTTATCTGTGATGAGGATCACTACACTAAAGATTTTCCTCGATGGTCTGAAGTTAGTCGTTTGCTTAAGGGGACTCCAAGAACTACTATTGTACTTAAAGAGCCTTTTCCATCTCAACAAACTCAAATGGTGGTCGATCAACCTCAATCCTCTTCCACTTTTGGCTCCCACGTTTTCATGGCAGGGACTATCCCTATTCATGTGAATACTCAAGTGAAATAATATCCTCTGTCTGGAAGCAAGGAACCTAAAGTCCCTTCAAATGTTCCTCTGTCCAATTCTGGCCCTCTTCATATTGAACGACCTAGCACTAAGTCTGTCATTTGACCTCCTACTAAGGGTGTCCTCCGGAAATCTTCTTATAAACCCAATGATTGTGCTACACAACACTGTAGTATTATTGAAGATTTAGCCCAAGCTCCTTCAGCTATGTCCACCTTAGAAGTTCTCCAGAGCTTTCCCCCCCCAATGGAAGTCACTGATATCAACCATTGGTGGCATTGACCCAGTCGATTTGGAATTAATTACATTCGATATTGAGAACCATGTGTCGCAATTTCCTCATCAAATTTCTTTCTCATTCAAGTCATCATTAACTCGAAGAATATTTATTGTACTGTTATTGACGAGGGCGCCTCCACTTGCATCATGTCTGTTGCTTGTTGGAAGGCCATCGGCTCCCCGTCTTAGAGTCAATCTCCTAATACTTTGGAACCCTTTGATGGAAGAGATTCTCGTCCATTTGGTATTCTCCCACACTTTCCTATCACCCTAGAAGGGAAGACAGTTGAGGTCGAAGTTGAAGTTGTTGACACTAATTTGACTTACAACCTTTTGTTGGGGCGAAGCTTCACATATGCTATGTGTGTTTTGGCTTCGTCATTATTTCGTGTACTTCGTTTTCCTCATCACGGGAAAATCATCATGGTCGATCAGTTGTCTTTCTTCGCTTCCTCTTCTTGGATGGAAATGTTCCATTTAAGGAGCATACTAGTATTCCATATGAGAGTGTGGGTGCTGGACTCTTTAAAGATCCTTCCCTTATGGGTGTTTTTTCACCCCCACCTCCCAATGTCACCTTTGTTAATTTGATTTTTGTCAATCTTGATCCTTGGGTGATTCCCCCCATCAATCAGGTTGATTCATGGGGTGAAGTTATGTCGTTGAGCCCTATCGAGCTCAACTATGTTGAAATCATTTCAACTTCAGTTTCATCTTCTGACTCTACTCCTTTGAGCAGATCTCTAGATGTGTATGTGAAATCCCCTTGGCTTGGAGACACAGTTTCTCCGGATCCGTTACAAGAGACATTTCCTTCCGATGAAGAAATCCTTGAGACTATGTCTTTTGAGGATCCTCCTTGGTTTGATCGTCACCATCATTCCTCGTTTCTCCCAAGCCACGGGGCCATGACTGCCTATGTAGAGAATTTTCCTTCTTGTATTCCCTCTCATCCACTTTAGATGCCTATCCTAATTCATGAGGTTTTTTCTGAGGGAAATATGGGGAATATTACGCAAACCATGCCCATTGACATCTCTGTTAAACCATGGATTGTTGAAAATATTCACATTGGATTTACTTGTTCTCCAGAGGAGATCCAGCTTTACACCGACCTTTTTTGCGAGTTCCGTGATGTGTTTGCATGGTCATATGAAGAAATGCCCAGTATTGATCCAAGTATTGTGGTACACGAGATACCTACGTACCCTGCTGCCAAGCCAATTCAACAATGTTTATGCCCCCTGCACCCGAGAAAATTCGCGGCCATCAAAGGAGAAGTTGAGAAACTTCTCGAGGCAGGGTTTATTTATCCTATCCCAGTGACAAACTGGGTATCTAACATTTTCCCTGTGACCAAAAAGTAGGGCACTATTAGGGTTTGTGTTGATTATCATGACATCAATCACGCATGTCCGAAGATAACTATCCTACTCCCTTCATTGACTAGCTTATCGATGATTGTGCTGGGAGTGAGATATTCTCTTTTATGGATGGCTTTTCTGGTTACAACCAGATCAATATTTCGCCTGTTAATCAACACAAAACCGCCTTCATCTACCCGTGGGGTACTTTTTCTTACAAAAATCTCCCTTTCGGCCTGAAAAATGTTGATGCCACTTTCCAGCGAGCAATGTCCTATGCTTTTCATGACATCCGTCACATTTTTCAGCCGTATTTGGATGATCTTCTGGCTCATTTGGCTAAATTCTCTGACCATCCGAACCACCTCCGCCAGATTTTTCTTCATTGTAGACATTACCATATTCATCTCAATCCCCTCAAGGTCCAAGCTATACTAAATCTCCCGCCTCCTACTTCTTTGCATCAGTTGTAGAGTTTGCAGGGAAAAGCCAACTTCCTATGTCATTATATCCCTCACTACACTGAGATTGCTAAAGGTTACATGCATCTCCTTAAGCATGACACTCCATTTATTTGGAATGACATCGCCCAAAGGTCATTTGAGCAACTCAAGACACTTCTTGTTTCTGCTCCTTTGTAGCGCCCACCCAACTATCATCGTGACTATTTGCTTTATCTAGCTATTGCTGATAGTACTATTGGTATGGTTTTGGTTCAAGCGACGACGATGGTTCTGAGCACGTTATCTGTTATCTTAGTCGCAACCTTCTCGACACTGAGACTTGTTATGCTTATGTCGAGAAGCTCGCCTTAGCAGTTTTCCAAGTTGTCCAATGCTTTCTTCATTATATTTTGTTGTGTACGACAACTGTGATTTCAGATTGCAACCCGATGAAATACATTTTTCCATGCCAATTACTAGGGGGCAAGTACTCAAAATGGATTGTTATCCCTCAAGATTTCGATTTGGAGTTCACTACCACCAAGTCTAAAAATTCACTGGTCTTCTTTGAGTTAATTTGCTTGTTACCATTTGCTTCTGCTTCCTCTCGAATAGAGGACCACATTCCGGATGACATGCTTTTCTTGATCAGTACCCTCGATCCCTGGTATGGCGACATTATTGTCTACCTCTAGACGTCTTCCTTCCATCCTGATTTGTCTAAGGATGTTCGGCAACACATTCATCACCATTCTCAACCTTATTGTATTGTTGGAGACGCTTTATACCATCTCGGCGTTGATTCATTTCTCCGTCGTTGTCTAACTTTCAAGGAAGCTGAAAGAGTCTTGAATGACTACCACTTTGGCGCGTGTGGCGGTCATATGTCTGGTTATGCTACTACCCAAAAAATCCTTCGTGCTAGTTACTTTTGGCCCTCCATTTTTAAAGACTGCATTCCAGCTGTTCGTTCCTGTCACGCGTGCCAAATTTACCAATGGAAGATGTGTGCGCCACCTTCCATTTTTCATCATTTCATTACCATAGGCCGTTTTTCTAAATGGGGCATTGATTTTATGACCTGTAACCCTCGCTCGGCCGGGAGGCATGGGTATATCATCATGTCCATTGATTATTTTATGAAATGGGTCAAAGTGATGCCTACATTATCTAACGACTGTAAGACAGCTACACAGTTCCTATTCAATCATGTGATTACTCGGTTCGGAGTCCCTCGGGCTATGGTCACTGATCATGGTTCCCATTTCCGTGGTTATATGATGACTGATTTGACAACCCAGTTAGGCTTGCGTCATGATATTTCGATGCCTTATTACCCTCAGGCCAATGGCCAAGTCGAAGCCGTAAACAAGGTATTGGTTACTATGCTTCAGTGTACCATTGGAATGCACAAGTCCAATTGGCATTTAATGTTGTTTTCCACCCTATGGGCCTACCATACCTTGGTAAAACATGCAACTGGATTCACACCATTTCAAGTGTTTTATCATCTGGAAGCTACACTCCCGATTGAATGTGAAATCCCTTCTCTCAAATTAGTTGTTGAATTGCTCCCGAATACTACTCTGGTGGAAGAACGTCTTCTTTATCTAGAACTGTTTGACGAGACTCATTGACTTGCTTCTTTATTTATTGAAGCACAAAAGAAGAGAGTCAAGACTCACGTTGATCAGACAGTCAATCCACATTCCTTCTTGGAGGGAGATTTAGTCCTGTTGTATGATCAAGCTAATGACAAGCTGGGGGTTAGGCAAATTCGAACCCATGTGGCATGGGCCCTATATCGTCAAATGAGTATTGCAAAAATAGGCTTATGAGCTAGTTGATTACGCAGATAACCCTTTGGATAAGCCCCAGAATGGGCTTTATCTTAAGAAATACTATGCATGAGCCTTTCGTGCATTGCTGTGTGCATAAGTGTGTTTTTCATTTTGTACATGTTTGGCTTGGTGTGTAAGCATTTTCTGCTTATTGTGTCCCTTTTACTTCTTATGCAGATGTCTGTTGCACCTTATATTGGTTTCGCCGATGGTGCCTATCGCAATACCCATAATCTTTCCTTTGCAGCATGGGTTATCTACGATCCTCGCGGTGAGTTAGTGGATCTTCAAGGTGTTTGTCTAGGGTGTACCACAAACAATGTCGTTGAATATAGCGTTGTCATCAAATTATTGGTTGAGGTTGTTGACCTCAATATTCATGCATTGTTTGTGAATCTAGACTCCCAGCTTGTTGTTCTTCAACTTAACGAGCGTTATTCCATCAGAAATCCTCAAATTCTAAGGTTGTACTTACGGATTCACTTACTGGAAAGGAATTTTAATTATATCACATATCAACACATTCCTAGAAGGCTAAATACGTTAACTGATGCATTAGCGAATCAAGTATTAGATAGACATTTGCGCAATTTATAAAAAATCATAAGCAAGCATTCAGACACAATAAGTAGATACAGTAAAACATAGATAAATGTATATCGTGTGTTTCACACCATGGCACTCAAAAAATATATATATATATGTCCAAAAAATATGTGTGTTTAGTTACATCATGAGACACATGTCTCTCAAAACTCTACAGAAAAGAAACCTAGAAGTCTATTATGCATTATGCTCCCTATAGTAGACTACTGCTTGGACCACGCGTCGAAGCAGACGGTGTATCCTGTTCGACACACCCACGGTGTGTCGCTAGTACTACTTGGGAATCTCCTCAAACCCTTTGTAGCCTGGTATCCCCTCAGTCAAGCCCTCTAGATTTCGAGCTATCTCCACCTCAGCATCTCCACTCAGAGGTGGTAAGTCAATCTCTCTCGCAACCCTCCGGGGAGTAGGAGCAAGACCTACTGGTCTCTCAGGACCAACATCTACAAAGAATTGAACATAATAATTAGGGCATGTATATTTAAAATTCAAAAACAACAAAAAATTACAAAAAGTTTATCGGTCAAACTGAGTCTTTTACCTCTCTCGTCCCACTGTTCGCCCAGTGGAAGCAGCATGTCTGGATCTCCCTTGAAGTCCGTCCCAGCATACGACCAATCCTCGACTACAACTTGTTGGTGGTTCATCCACTCAACAAATTTTGGACCCCATGATGTAGGTTGGCCACTGCCTCCTCGCAGCATCACGAGCGCCCATCGAGTTATCCGTGTCTACCGTGGTCCTGGCCATCCCAACGTCACATCCTGTCTCTGCATGATTGGTACTCACTCCAGCATGAGTGGTATCAAGATTGAGCCGTATCCGAACTATTTTGCCTCACCCTAATGGCACTTGGTCAATTGTCTCTTCATATTGAAAGACACGGCCTCTTCTCAGTTAAACATAGTAGGGTTCAAGCAGTCTTGGGCTAATCGCAACTAGGTCTTGGTCACCTCATGTTGGGCTTGGGAGCCAACTGCTCTGGTTATGTTAAAAAGAAATACCCGAAGTGACAAATCATTAACAGTGACAATTTGCAGCTTTCCACTTGTTGATGATTTTCGTGCTCTTGGGGGCACAGTCACACGACAAGTGTGTCCATCGAGTCTCCAGTAACCCGACTTCCCACCATGCGGGGCATCTCTCCTCTCCTTGACAACCCAATCAAGAAATAGGTTTCTGTGGCATCAAATTCTATTTCCTACCCACGGATTATGAACTTGCCTTCATTTGGATTCCATGCTCGGATTAGGTACTCCAGGAGATCCAATTGTGCCCTTAGCAGTGGTGTTGGGAAGAACTTCAATAACCCACAGTTCCATAGTATGGTCAGACATTGAGGATCCGCCATTCCCATCTCATCATCATGGTCGTGGGTGCATTCTTGCCATACAAATGCCATTATTTATCCCTGCATTCATAAGCATCCCGTTGTTAAAATCCATCCAACCATTTTCACTGTTTAAAACTAATTATAATTGAAGTTTTTTGGGTTCTGGCACTTGTCGCAGTTGTTCTTAAAATAGCTGCAATGGGCTGATTTGCATAGTTCACAAATTCTTGGGTCGTCGTAGGTGTACATCACTTTCCTGCGATGATCTCGTTTTTTCCCTGTGCAAATTCCTCAATCGTCGCAACCCCGAGGGGGAAACTTGCAACGACCGAGGCAGAATTTTTGACCAAAAAACTCCTTTAAATCCCAATCCGAAACATGAAAGTGCATCTAATTTTGGCGAAAAAACAAAGGTAGGGATGGGGTATTTACCTAGAGGAAGCACGAGAGGCAATGGAACACTTAGTTTCCCAGAATCGATTGCCCAGTTTCACAAGGTACGAAATGTTTGAAGTTTTTTACCACAATAAAAGCACAAGTAAATTGATTTTTCACCATAATGTCTCTTTTATAATAATTTTTTCAAAAATTTGGGGTTTCCTTTAATGTTTGAAATTAGGGTTTTGGCCTATATGCGTGTTTTTGCGAGGAAAATATTATACTTGTGTTTTCTTGTGTAGCAACAGGTGTTTTGAGCACTGGTGATGATCGATGCATGAATTATATACTCAAGCAGTACCAAAAACAACCCTTTCCGAGTCAACTTTAAGCTCTTTTCTGACTCTTGAAATGTGAAAATATTGCCAAGCCCTTGTTGTTTCGAGCTCGTTAATGGTTACAAAACATCGTGTCCCCAGTAAGTTTTTTACTTTTTTGGGTTGGGGGCACTATTTACGAAAAGTACTCCTTGACTGCAATGGTCAAGCAGTTCTCTCAAGTATCATTTTCTACCTTTTCAGGCTTGAGGGACACAAAATTACGAAAAGGGACCATCTGGAGTTTTCTTTTCAGTCTCTTTTTCAAACTCTCTAAATATGAAAAAGGCTCCAAGTTTTACCTATGTCGGACTCGTTAAACCCTGATGACATTGGACTCATCGCCATGATGAGACCTAAGCTTCTCCTCCCTAGGGCTTGTTAAAATTTTACTGGGTTGGATTTTTCTAAAGGAAAAACTTATATTGCAAGCATATGCTATCCCATTCAAGCTTGTGTTTCAAAAATAATTGGGGTACTCACCAACAATGTTGGGGGGCGGGGGAGGGGGGGGATTTGGAAATATTTTGTTGATTACCTACGGCAGCTTGTCGCTCTTCAACATCGACACCTTTGTTACTTCTCGTCGGGTTTGGGATATCCTCACTTTGTCATTGGCCTTCTGGGGTTTGGGTTCTTCATTTTGCCTCATTCCATTTGATCCCTGCTATCCCCAGATGACCTTCAATCCCTTGGTACCAAAATGCTACCATATTCCGGAGTCATGTCGTCGATATGTTCAAGAGTTTAATCCTTTTGTAGTTTGCGCCTTTACATCCTCCTCTGATTCTTTGTTTCATCTTGTTCCTTTGTCTCGCGTTGTTGATGTGGGAAATATTATGGCCCTCCTGCAACGGATCGCTTCCTGTCGACATCAAATCATTATCTAGGAAATTGATCTAGAGACTCCTTTCAGGTACCATGGAGCTTGCATGCCTCAATGGAAAGTTCTTCGCATTCGACGATAGACTTGCATCATTGGTCTTTGATCAGGTTATTCCACAAGTGTTCGACTCTAGATCATTCTTCACACTTTTTGGATTATACTTGCAATACCTTGAGAACCATTGACATTATTGGTGGTCTTTCTTGCACTTGTTAACGGTTCACATCACTGGCCAGTAATCAAGCGATTTTCTAGTATGCTCGACTTCAACACATTTATTCGCATATTAGAAATTGTAAAATGGATAGGTCGGGATTCAAGACCCTAGGCTCAGATTGCACAAGTCCAAGTTGCGTGGATTATTTACACATGACTCTTTTGATTGGATGGCTGCAACCATACCTGAGTCTTTCTGGATGGTTGCGACCATACCTATGTTTTCATATGGTATTTTCGACTGGATGGTCGTGTCCATACCATAGACCAGTTCTATTTGTCTTTTGGATGGCTGTGCCCATACCTCAACTACATGTATTTCTTTCACCATCAGAGATATCAATTGTACTTGCATCTGCAGGTTCTTCGCGATGGTTCTCCAGTTCAGTTATGGTTTAGTAAAGCATTTCACCCCTCCCACTCTCTCGGCCTTCATGCTTTAGGGGGCATCTATTACACAGTATTTTGTCACCAACCCTGCATCCCTTAATCCTGGGTAGAGTCGGTCCATGAATGGAATCTGCTCTATGTCATACATCAAAACATGTGTCCACATCTTCCATATCACTCAAGAAGATTAGCCATGGTCATTAATCCTGAAATTGACCCTTTTTACCTATGTTTCAAAATCATCGTAGGACATCAGTATCCTGTCTGCAACGATGGACCAGAGTGAACGAGAACCTCGCGACACCGTTGCAAGAGCACATATATTCTCAGTGACGGCCAGATTTTAGGGATTGTCACAGGTCATCAGTATCCTGCCTACGACGATAGTCCAAAATGCACTAACACCTTTCGATGTCATCTCTGAGTCTCAGTGTTTGACCTGCGACAACCCAGATATCGCGAATTAGTTCAAATAGAATGCTTCTAGGTTGTTTTGGAGCTGGCTTTTGGGTCAAGGAAGTTTTCCTCTCCCCATTTGAGATGGTGGTTCTGCCTTTTCAGTAACCTCCCTTGAAGATAAGCTTCATCTCCCCTCATTTATGGAGGCTCCTCCTCTTATAAAAGCATCCTCCATGACTATGATCAGCTAGTTCGGAGTTCTGAGAGTGCTAGTTGATTTTTTGGTGTGCTAGTCCTTAGCTTGTTGGATTGATAGCTTACAGTTTGGATTGCCTTTTGATGTTGTGGATTGAGAGTGGAAAAGGGTTTTGTAAGAAGGAATCCTTGTTGTGATTGCCTTAGTTTCATACTTGTGCTTTTGGGTGAGAGAGAGAGTCATCAATATTTCTGGGAGACCTTTGAGAGTGAATGCTTATTGAGACATACTAATCGGACCCTTCAAGGAAGCTTGCAACATCAAGGCGTGGTTGTAAGATTTATTGTTGTTTATATTAATGCAATCAATGGTTATTTCCTATATCATGTATGAAATGTATGTTGATATGGTTCCTTGACTCTATAAGTAGATAGTTCATTGTTGTGCTCTATTATGTGTTTTGTCGTTTTCATATGTTGTTTCAGGTGAATCATTCATTAAGGAGAAAAAAATGATAGCTGAAGCGATGCGACGAAAACTTCACCAAACACCAGTATAAGGTAGGCCTCTTCAACGAAAACTATTTAAGGAATTAGCTATTGTCTTTGTCTTGTTGTGACTAGACCCACTCTAGGGCTAGACGGGTTGTCTCTGTCCGCAGAGGGAACTTACCTGCATCTCAAGGAGAAATCAATTTCTCTGATTGAATCGACAAAGAAATTCAATCTCCAAATTGAATCCTACTAGAGGCAGAAGGGAGCAGCGTATTTTTCTTTGCAGAGCAGATCTTTAGCTAGGACGCAAATATTTTGCAACAGTTGCCGGGGCAAAAAAGTGTCAGAAATCGATAGGAAAATAGCACAAAGAAGGATGGAAAATCAAGATGTCTCTGGATTATCTTCTAGATTAGAAGAATAATTCGCATGTTTGGCAAGTTTAGAATCAGTAGATGTTTGGTACATTGATAGTGGGGCTTCAGCCCATATGACTGGAGTACGAGAATATTTCTCTAGCTATCAAGAAGATGAAATGGACTTCTAGATTACTATGGGAAACAAAACGAAGTGTAATCCAGCAGGGAGAGGCACCATAGCATTTCAGATGGAAGTAGGGACCAGCATCTGAGCCACCAATGTTCTCGGGTTAGGAATGAATTTGATTTCAGTGTCCCAGTTACATGAAAAGGGATATGATGTATACTTCATTGGAAAGAAAGTATATGTCAAACATCCAAGTTGGAAAAAGAAGAGACAAATTAGAGCTCGAAGCAACAGACTATATAGGTTGCAGCTCTAGTCTCCAATGGCACTAATAGGCAGCCATCTTAATGGTGAAAAGGAACTGAATGAGCTATGGCACAGGCGAATGGGACACTTACACCATGGAGCATTGAGGATGCTCAGAGAGACTGTTACAGGAGTTCTAGTTCTTATTACTGAGCATGATGATATATGCATAGGATGCGTACTAGGGATGTACCCTTATGTAGATTTTTCCAACAGTAAAAACATAGCAAAGGGTGTATTGGGATTGATACACTCAAATATCTGTGGTCCAATATCCACAAGAGCTCTTAGTGGTAGCGAATACTTTGTCACCTTTATTGATGATCACTGTAGAAAAACCTGGATCTATTTCTTAAAGACAAAGGATGAGCTCTTTGATTGGTTCAGAGAGTTTAAGGCTCTCGTTGAGAACATGACAGGGAAAAAGATAAAGGTATTGCATTCAGATAATTATGGAGAATATATGGACAAAGACTTCACATATTTTTGCGCAAAAGAGGGCATCAAAAGAGAATGGGAAACTCCATATAATCCAGAGTAGAATGGAGTAGCAGAGCATAAGAATAGAACTATTATTGGGGTGGCAAAGGCTATGTTGTATAATGAGGATTTGCCTAGAGTCTTATGGGTGGAAGCTTGCAACATAGTGGTGTATATCCATAATTGAACTCCTCAAAGAGATTTGGGGAAGAAAATGCCTAAAGGTGTCTTCACAAGGAAGAAGTCGAAAGTCAGTCATCTTAGAATATTCGGAAGTGTGGCATATTGTCACCTTCCAAACAAGAAGTGTAGTAAACTGGATCAAACTGCATAAAAGGGGTATCTCGTAGGATATAGCAAGACCTCAAAGGCATAAAAAATCTACATTCCTAGTAGCAGGAAGATTGTAGTAAGATGAGATGTGAAGTTCATTAGGATAGAGCTTTCAGGAAATCCCAAGAGATGTCAACAGAAGATCAATAGTAGATATTCCTTTCATACAACAGTAGCAGGGGTAGCATGGAGGACAAGCAGGAGGAGACACACCTGGGACTAGTAGTAGGTATTCCTTTAGTACAGTTATCAGTAGGTGGAACGGTAGGAACAAGAGGGGGTTTTGATCGAGCCTCCACCACCAATGGCAGAACTAGTAGAGAAGTACGATAGACATTGAGGTACGTAGAGGAGTTTTTTGAAGCTCTAAGAGTAGAGAAGAGGCAGCGTAGACAGCCTGATAGGTACCAAGCCTTGGTAGCATAGGTTGAAGAACCCTCTAGCTTTCAAGAAGTCGTACAACACCAAGTATGGGTGGATGCCATGGTATAAGAGTATAATTCTATCATGATGAATGATGTCTGTGAAGTGGTACCTAGGCCAGAGGATAGATCAATTGTATGATCAAGATGGATCTACAAGATCAAGTATGTTGCAGATGGAAGTATAGAGAAGTACAAGGCTAGGTTCCATGGGAGAAGGAATAGACTATGAAGAGACCTTCGCCCCAATAGCCAGATATACATCTATCATATCTGTTATATCCCTAACAGCTCAAATGGGATGGGAGATTCAACAGATGGATGTCAAGACAACATTCTTGAATAGGGTGATAGAAGAAGAGGTGTATATAGAACAGCCTAAAGGCTTCGAAACTCATGAGAAGAGAACTCATGTATGTAGGTTAAAGAAAGCCTTGTATGGGCTCAAGCAAGCACCCAAAGCATGGGACCCTAAGTCTAAGCTTAGGAAATTAAAATAATTAAAGGGTATTAATCTAACTATGGGTGAAACTTCTAGAATAAGATGAAGATTGAGTCCAAATGATCTGAGCCATTGATTAAAATCTAATCTGGGCCATTTATTCTCAACTAGAGGATTATAAGAAGGACTTTGATGGGAATTTGGAACACACAACAGGCAGATACTCAATTACCCGAGTAAAATTGATTTTCTCACTGTTCGAAGTTTGGCAAGAGGAAATCGATTCAGAGGGAGAGTTACAGGTGAGGAGGAGAGAGAGGGTAGTAACATCTGTTGGGAGTGCAAGAGAAGAATACGTAGAGAAGGGACAGTGCAGAGGTTGTGATACAGAGGGACAGTGCAGAGGTTGACACTGGAACTACGCAGTCCTCATGCAGAAGCTGATGAAGTGAGACACAAAGGGGGCAACAGGTCCTCTCTTGAATCAAAATCTCACTGGGAAGTGTGAGAGAACTGTCAGTAAATTTCTTGCAGAGATTCCTCTTCTATTCTGCTATTTGTATCTTGTACATGACATTTTTTTTGAAGATTAATAAATAAACCCTCATCTGCTGCACTAGTTTTCCCGCATTAGGTTTTTCCAGGGACAATCATCCAAAAATAATTGTGTCATTGTGATTATACTTGTGCTAGTGTTTTTCCTTGCATTCACTTTCCGTTTATTTTAATTGTGCACTAGAATTTATTTTGATATTTGCCATAGAAACACTGTGGATAACTTATTTCTGAATTAATAAGTAGAAGAAATAATATCAGTCACTACATTTGGATTTCTATCTGGAAATATTCACATCACATCAGAGCACAGATCATAAGCAGAAGAGCTCAGAAGAAGAGAGGAAAAGGATTTCGAAATTACTACAAAGGCAACAATTCGAAACCCCAGAGGTAGCACAATTCGAAGGCTAAGGAGTATGAAGTTTTAAGGAGAAATTTATTTCTCTGATTGAATCAATAGAGAAATTCGATCTCCAAATTGAAGCTTACCAGAGGTAGAAGGGAGCAGCATACTTTTCCTTGCAGAGCAGATCTTTAACTGGGACGCAAATATTTTGCAACAGTTGTTGGGGTAGAAAAGCATCAGAAATTGATAGGAAAATAACACAAAGAAGGATGTAAAATCAAGATGTCTCTGGATTATCTTCTACATTAGAAGAATAATTTGCATGCTTAGCAAGTTCACAATCAGATGATGTTTGTTACATTGATAGTGGGGCTTCGGCCCATATGACTAGAGTACAAGAATATTTCTCAAGATATCAAGAAGAGGAAATGGACTTCTAGATTACTATGGGAAATAGGACAAAGTGTACTCCAGTAGGGAGGGGCACCATATCATTTCAGGTGGAAGTAGGGACCAACATCTGAGCCACCAATGTTCTGCATGTTCTCAGGTTAGGAATGAATATGATTTAAGTGTCCCAGTTACATGACAAGGGATGCGATGTATACTTCATTGGAAAGAAAGTATATGTCAAACATCCAAGCTGGAAGAAGAAGAGACAAATCGGAACTCGAATAAACAGACTATATAGGTTGCAGCTCGAGTCTCCAATGGCACTAATAGGAAGCAATATTAATGGTGAAAAGAAACTGAATGATCTATGGCACAGGCGAATGGGACACTTACACCATCGAGTATTGAGGATGCTCAAAGAGACTGTTATAAGAGTTCCAGTTCTTAGTAATAAGCATGATGATATATGCATAGGATGCGTACTAGGGATGTACCCTTAAGCAAATTTTTCCAAGATTAAAAACAGAGCAGAGGGTATATTGGGATCGTTACACTCAGATATCTGTGGTTCAATTTCCACAAGAGCTCTTAGAGGTAGTGAATACTTCGTCACCTTTATTGATGACCACTCTAGAAAAACCTGGATCTATTTCTTAAAGACCAAGGATGAGCTCTTTGATCAGTTTAGAGAGTTTAAGGCTCTCATTGAGAACATGATAGGGAGAAAGATAAAGGTATTTCTTTCAGATAATGATGGAGAATATACAAACAAAGACTTCACAGATTTCTGTGCGAAAGAGGGCATCAAAAGAGAATGGACAACTCCATATAATCTGGAGCAGAATGGAGTAGCAGAGCATAAGAATAGAACTATTGTTGGGGTAGAAAAGGCTATGTTGTATGATCAAGATTTGCCTAGATTCTTATGGGCGGAAGCTTGCAACACAACGGTGTATATCCATAATAGAACTCCTCAAAGAGATTTTGGGGGAGAAAATGCCTGAAGGTGTCTTCACAAGGAAGAAGTCAAAAGTCAATCATCTCAGAATATTCGAAAGTGTGGCATATTGTCACATTCCAAACGAGAAGCATATTAAACTGGATCAGACTACAGAAAAGGTGTACCTTGTAGGATAAGTGAGACCTTGAAGGCATACAAAATCTACATTCCTAGTAGCAGGAAGATTATAGTAAGACGAGATGTGAAGTTCATGGAGGATACAAATTTCAGGAAATCCCGAGAGATGCCAGCAGAAGATTAGTAGTAGATATGCCTCTATTACAATAGCAGCAAGGGCGACATGGAGGACAAGCAGGAGGAGACACACCTAGAACTAGCACAGTGACCAATATTAGTACTTCCTCAAAACAAGTAAATATAAGTAGTTATTAGCAGGTGGAATGACAAAAATAGGAGGGGGATTTGATCGAACCTCCCACCACCAGTGGTAAAACCAGTAGAGAAGTACGATATACATTGAGGAATGCAGAGGAGTTTTTCGGAGCTCCAAGAACTGAGAAGAGGCAGTGTAGACAGCCTGACTGGTACCAAGCCTTGGTAGCATAGGTTGAAGAACCCTCTAGCTTTCAGAAAGTCATACAACACCAAGTATGGGTGGATACCATGGTAAAATAGTATAGATCTATCATGACGAATGATGTCTGGGAAGTGGTACCAAGGCCAGAGGATAGATTAGTTGCATGATCAATATAGATCTACAAGATCAAGCATGTTACAGATGACAGTATAGAGAAGTACAAGGCTAGGTTCCATGGGAGGAGTAGACTATGAAGATACCTTCACCCCAGTAGATAGATATACCTCTATCAGATCTGTTATATCCCTAGCAACTCAAATGGGATTGGAGATTCACCAGATGGATGTCAAGACAACATTCTTGAACAGGTTGATAGAAGAAGAGGTGTATATAGAACAACCCGAAGGATTTGAAACTCATGAGAAGAGAACTCATGTATGTAGGTTAAAGAAAGCCTTATATGGGCTCAAGCAAGGACCCAGAGCATGGTATGGTCGCATTGATAGTTACTTGCAGCAGTTGTGATTCGTCAAGAGTGATGTTGATCCTGATAATATAGGTTGTCATTGATGTCAATATGGCAATATTCTGGACAGTAAATAATGATGTGAAGCCAAGTAGAGCAGATCCATGAAGCAACAAGAGTATGTAAATCTGGTAATATTCTAGGATACTAAATGATGATATGAAGCCAAGGAGAAGCAGAGTAGATCCAGGAAGAAACAGAAGCAAGAAGCCAAGGAGCAAGGCCATCAGGAAAGCCAAGCCATAAGTAAGAGTCTGTTAACGGAGGAGTTAAAAAAGGAGGCATATCAAAGCTATCGGTTATGCTTAAGAGTATTGCAGAGTATCAGAGGATTTAACACATCAAAGGAGTATTGCAGAATATCAAAGCAAGAGAGGCATATTGGAAAAGATATTAGAAGCCATCAGTATGAAGGTATCAGAGAAGTTCATTGAAAGACATTGGAAAGCCAAAGGAAGACCTATTGGAGCAAGAGGAGCCATATCGGTAGTATCGCATGTATTATATGCCCAAGAAGTCCCACAAATAGGAAGAAGTCATCAAAAGAGAAGGAACAAAGAGGAACACGCATCAGGAGGAGAAGCCAGCGAAAGAGCAGTTAATAGAGGAACCATATCATGAGATATAGTAGGAATATCAGAGAAGAGCTATTGGAGTAGTGTATCGAAAGCCATAGGAGTGACAACCCAAGAGCAGATAAGAGTGGAGTAGTATATATATATCAGAGAAATCACACCGGTGGGTTCTATTAAGTACCACATTTGGGTAGATAACAAGATCAGGTGTTAGTCGTGAAGGAAGGTGGTTTTATAAACAAAAGCAGGTTATCGGGCGAGAAAGAAGTGGTAAGTGGTGTTGAAGGGTGAGCACCCGATTCCACTAACCAAGCGACACGGAGTAGTGAGGAGGAGAGAGGAAACCACTTTATCGTGTGGTTAATCCCTGTGCTTGTTGTCTACCTGAAATCGTTGTGAACCGCCATATCCATTGAGTACAGATCGACGGTGGAGGATTGTCGCACAAGTTTGATTGATCAGGCTAAGAGACAACTATTGGATCAAGCACCAGATCAGCGATCCTGATTTAATCGGAGATCGGAGAAAGGAAGGAGTCGCATTGTGGAGGTGTCTTTGATGTGCGGACCCGATGATTTATGAATGCGGTTCATTATTATTTGAAGTCCAACTTATGTGTTCAGAGCAGGGATTTCCCATCAACTGTTAGATCTGATGGAGGGAAATCTACGGTGGAGAATGAGCATGATAAATGTAAGCATCGATAAATGTTCCAAGGCTATGGAAAAGAGGAAAATGTAAGTTTCTATGTGTTTGTGTATATTCCCATTATACGAGGGTTATAGTAAAATTAAAGGGGATAAAGGTTTATGGGTTAAGTTTATGCATAAACAATGTTGAGAGAGGGTTTGTGGTTAAGTCCGATATATCAAAGCAAAGTGTGAAGCTTGATCATATGCAGCTTAAGCATATTGGGAGTTATGTATCGCAGCGTTTAAAGCCTTGTCACATTAAAACTATGATAGTGATATGTATTCGAACCTGACTACACCATTGCAATATGATTTAATATATTATCACATCCGCCTATAGAAACTCTCATAGCGCAAGGTATAAAGGGATGTCACCCTCAAAACCTTTGATTGCAATAATATATGTGGACCCGTGGCTCCATTATAAACCGCCCTAATGTAATATCTCATCCGCTATGTCGCTAGTCTCTAAGGGATGTTAAATCCATCAATTGCGATAGAGATATGGACCCAACGAAATTATTAACAACAGTTTATAATCATATCGCATCCAGTAGGGGCAATTGGTAATCGACCAACGGCGATGTTATAGACATGACTTATAAAAGACATCTTGAAAGCTGCGATTGTGGTTGTGATTGTGACGTGACATGTGGGACCTCCTTGTTGGTATAGTCTCTCTAATGAAATCCTTCGTAAATAATGAAGTCTAATGTATGAATATTATTAAAGGAAAAAAGGACCTCTTTGATATTTTTTTAATAAGCAACAATCCTTTTTATTTCGGCCTCTCTTCCTCCTGAACGTGTCTTGTGAGTATTGGAACACTCGAATAGACAGAGGAAGCCATGGATCAGGAAGCCGACGTGTTAAGCGAGCGTAGATGGTCGAGAGAGCACAGAGGAAGCTAAAGCGACCGAAGGAGGGAAGCCAGAAGTTCGAGCAAGCATTGAGGAAGTCGAAGCTCAAGTGAGCGAAAGGGAAGCCAAAGGTTAGGTGTATCAAGATAAAAAAACAAAGAATTGTCTTTATGTTGTTGTTGTTGGTGTACTTGAAGAAAGGAGCAAGCCATAGGTCCAGCAAGACAGAAAAGGGCCGAAGGTCCAACAAGACAAGAGGAAGTCGAAGGTCCAATAGGACAGAAGGAAGATGAAGGTCCAGCTAGACATGAGGCAGTCGAAGGATGAGCAACTCTGTTGATCATGTTACCCTGTGAAAGACTCAGACCTATGATGAATTAATCAGGTACATAATGCATACTGAAGAACAATTCTGTGATATAATAAATAAAGTTTCATTTGATATCACTTGAAGGGAACAGTAGCCAGCACCAGTATTGAAGCATATGTGAATTTATTTCTGGGAAGTAAGAGATTGCAATAGCAAGAACAGTGCACAGTAGTCACGCTAGAAGCATTCACCATGACTGTGAGAACAGAGGCTTGAAACAGAGAGTTGACTCTTGTCCAGAACTTAACGCAGCTAATAGTAGACTCACTAAAGTTGTGTGGAGACATTGTTAGAGATCATGATGGCTATTTGATATCATCATGAGATAACTTTTGCAGACTCTGTGTGGACAGTATGAAGAGTTGTAAAGACTTCTTAATATGAAGATTGGTTGCCATTGATGTTGTAGCATGAAGACTACAACGAAGCTGTAAACAAACATAATTCAGTAAAGAAGAGTTTTGGGAGCAAAACATTACTATCAAACATTCCTTGACAAGATTGGGTCGGAGCCCTTGGGGTTGGAGCCTCAGAATTGGAAGGATTGGTGTCCTTGGGGTTGGTGCCTCAGAAGTGGAAGGATTGGTGTCCTTGTAGTTGGTACTCCTATATCCAAGGTTGATGCCTTGACAGTAGAGGGTTGGAGCCCTTGGGGTTGGTGCCTCAGAAGTTGGAAGGATTGGTGTCCTTGGGGTTGGTGCCTCAGAAGTGGAAGGATTGGTGTCCTGGAAGTTGGTGCTCATGAGTCCAAGGTTGGTGCCTTGACAAAATAGAGTTGGTGCTCTGGAGGTTGGAGCCTCACAAAAGTCAAAGTTGGTGCTTGGCAACATATTGGAACCATATATATATATTGTATCTATTTTATTACAAAGATTATATAAATAAAAGTATTTATTCTTGTTGTTCATCTTGTGTTATGAATATAAATGTTTTAACTAGTAAAATAACAGTTGAAAAGAAATACTGATTCACCCCCACCCCATCAGTTTTTCCAACAATTGGTATGAGAGCCAGTACCTTCATTACAAGCCTAACATCTCGAAGGTTGATCTATAGAACACAAATGGTGAAGTCAAGGAAGAAAGTCTCCAATCCTCCTAAGGATGTGTCTCCCTCTACCACTAAAATAGAAGACAATCAATTTGAGGAGGCTCCATGGTTCAATGGGAACTTTAATTTATGGGAAACAAGAATGAGGAATTTCTTAAAGACTCAAGGCATTGAAATCTAGAAATCAATCATTGTTGATAGCATGATGGATGGAGAATCCAAGGAGTACAATGAAAAAGCAATGAAGGAAAACTTGAATGGGCTACCTAATTCTATAAATAACAATTTAGGAAAATGTTCGTTAGCAAAGGGTTGATGGGACAAACTTCATGACCTTCACTCAAAAGGAGCATTGACCATGACCATCATTTAAGAAGATGATGGAAATCAAGAAGAAAATCCATAACCCATCATAGAAGCTGAAAATGAGAATAATGACATCAAGGCTAAAGAAAACCTAGAAGATGAAGAGAATGAAAAAGATTTTGTAGAAGATCTCCTCACTCAACTTACGGCCGTCGTGGAAGAGATTATCATTTTGAAAAAGGAAAACAAGGAACTTAAGAAGAAAGCACAAGGAGCTGAGAAGACAATGGAAACATTGGCAATCATAGAAGAACAGGTAGATGAAGCAGCAAAGGAGAGAAACACCATGATATGTCAACTAAAAGCAAAGGATGGAGAAATATTCAAATTAAAATCTAACATCAAACTTCTCAAGGCTGAAACATGTAAAGCTACAGGGATCAAGGAATAAATGGAGAGAAATATAGCAAAGGAAAATGAAGAAATCTTCAAAATGAAGTTAGATATCATCTCCCTTAAAATAGAAGAAAATGAAGTTGCTCATATCAAGGAAGAAACTGAGAAACAACTTGCTAAGAAGAATAATGAGTGTGAAATATTGGAATAAGAGATTGTCTTCCTCAGGAAAAAGGTTGAAGGGATGAACAAAACCTTGAAGAGCTCTCAATCCTTGGATGACATGCTCAGCCATCAAAGATTTCCATTTGATAAATTAGGTCTCGGGTATGTAGGTGAATCCTTAAACAAGAATGATAATGCTTCAAACAAAAGGGATGTGAAGAAGCTAGAAAGAAATGGTGATGCTCCCAGTTCTAGCAAAGGCAAGGAGAAAAATCAAGGCAACAATGGAAGAAATATTGCTCCAAGAAGAAATGTAGATAATATCAAGGATGCTAGAAACAATGGCTATCATCAAAGGATCTCAAGACAGAAAGACTTCAGAAGTACATCAAGGAAATCTCCATCTCCCAGGTACCAAGGTTTATTTCATGCTTATTTTTATTCTTGTACAAACTTTGGTCACATGGCAAAATATTGTAAATCATATCATAAAGATAGATGTTATGGTCTCCAACCATATCATAAAGATAGATATTATGGTCCCCAACAATCTCCAAGGAACAATTTTGTAGGAAGAAATCATGAATTCTTATTCATGAACAATGTAGAATGCTTCAAGTTTCATAACATTTTTCATATGGCACGTGATTGTAACTTAACTTGGGCTCTTAAACAAGCTAGAACCATGCAAAAGAAGAAAGTTACACAAGTATAGAGAAAGAAGCTAATACAATTCAAAAGTCCCTTAAAATCTCCAGCCAACAACACATGTTGTTGACCTGATCTTCGATAGTCTGAGCATTAGATGGGAAGACTCTACCAAAAAAGATGATGCATACAGTTAGGGGGAGCCTGTGATTCTTGATCATTATTGTAGAAGCTATTAGTGAAAGGGTCCTTATGAAATCCTTGTTGAGCTATATTAACAATCAGTCATTGATAAAGATCATTTCTCAGGAGCACTCCATTGAAGAACATGATCTTGTAACCATTCTTTGGACTGTTGTTGAAGTGGCTTTCCACTTGATCACTAAGCAAAAATTGGAGTAGCAGAGAAGGCCATCCAATGCTAGAGAAATAGGGCAAATAACCATGTTGTTGTTATTATAGAAATTTATGTCTCGACTCAGGGATTGAATGTGAGAATGGCAAATTATGGACACAAATAAAGGCAACCTTCAAACAAACAGATACATCTGGGAATGAAGCATGAAGGAAGAGAAATTGCTAGCATCTAACAAAACTAAAGCAATGTTGAAGCCATGATAAATTAGTTCTGAGACACTGTTGTGGAGGTAAATCCCCTCTATGGACAGAGACGATCCCTACTAGCCCAGACCGGGTCTAGCAACAATCAAACAATGCTATCACGCAAGTTCCTAATTGCAAATTAAAGGTGGATGATGAGCCCTACTTGGATTCCAACGCTAATATTCGTAGAAGAGACGTCGCTCTCATTCCTTTGCTTCGGTCGGTCACGATCCCCATGATATCCGTGATTGGACACCTGCACATGCAAAGAACAACACAAATACAAGCATAGAATCCAATAGATGCAATTATATATCAGTCAGAAAAGATATAACTCAACATCAATCATTACAAAGGACAATGAGAGTGGAACCATAATGATAGTCATCTATTATTGATAAATAAAAAAAAGAATACAACCATAGTTCTGATGTCAAATCCTCCTTTGGCTGGGTGATCATCTACACAAGTCTTGCAAAGCTTGTTGGGATGGGAAACAAGCATCTCTCTCCTTGGTGACAAGAATCTCCTCACTTAGATTTGGCCTTATGGATGCAAAGAAGGCTCTTGCAACTTCAATCTCTTGAACTCCTGGAACTCTTACTATCACTAGCACTATGCTGGAACTAGCTTGCTCAAGACAAAAGGACAAGCTTTTATAGATAGAGGAGAAGGAGATAGGATCAACCACAATATTCATGGGATTGGCTTTATCACTAAGAAGCTTCCATGAAAGGTGGCAAACCACTTCCCTTCTATGGAGATTCGAAGCAAAACCATCCTAGCTCAACATAGATTCAGTTGATGAATGGGTTAGGGAGAACCTTCGGAATTTTGTTTGTTAAAAACTTTACCCAACTGGGTTGGCGCGAGTATGACTCTGAGACAGAGCGCCAACTGGCGCACCCTCTTTAGAGGATTTCCCCCATTGGCGCGAGCAGTACACTGTGGAACCGCGCCAATGCAAAAGAGGTCTTTTTATGGGTATTCTGCAGGAGATGTCTTTAGGGCATATGAAGCTCATACTTAGAGGAATATAATGCAAGTAGTTTCAGGTCATGCCACTTCTCACAGGTCCCGGAATGAGTCCTCCAGTGTGCGGGAGAGGGGAACAGGGACGGTGACAAACGGTGACAAATTACTGTGTAACAGATGCCCCCTAAAGCATGAGGCCCGAGAGAGAGAGAGAGGGGTGAAATGCTTTTACAAGAACATGCGTAACTGAAAACACTGCTGCCGGAGAACCTGCGTAAAGAAGTACAACTGATATCTCAAGTACATGATATATGTGGTATGGGCGCAGCCATCCATAACAGAGCACACAAGAATCTAGATCCAAGGTATGGGCACAGCCATCCAGTGAGGATCGATAAATATACTTAGGCATGGTTGCAGCCATCCAGTGAATGAGTCATGTAATGATCATAATAAGCCACAAATCATAGCCTGGACTCCAACAAACAAAATCCAGGGTCTTGCGCTCCATCTCGACCTGAAAAAAGTACACGTTCAAGCATGTGAATACAGGAGTTGAAGTCGAACATGCATGAACATCGTCTGATTACCAGTTAAGAATGAAAACTGTTAACAGATGCGAGAGGTACCACCAACAATGACAATGGCCCTCTACGGCATGCGAATTAGTGAGCTGGCGTCGAACACCCATAGAATCATTCGATCGGAGGCCAATGATGAAAACCTCACGTCGAACATGAAGAACCTGCCATTGAGGCATGCAGGCTCCAAGGCACCGGAAGGGAGTCTCTAGATCAGCTTCCTGGATAATGAGCTGAAGTCGACAGGAAGTGACCTTGATCAAAGGTGGGCCATAGTGTTTCCCACATCATTGACACGAGACAGAGGAAGAATGTTGTGGTGAATCAGAATTATGTGAGGTATCAGAGGGAGGTTGTAATTCTGCAGAGGTCAACTTCTCTTGAACATATCGGCGGCACGACAGTGGATTTGGCAGTATTTGACATCAACGGACCAAAGGTCATGGTGACGAAGCAATGAGTAGATGAGAGGTCAAACAAGATAACCCAAACCCACGGAGGCCAGTGTAAAACAAGATGAGAGGTTCCCACCCAGAAACGAATGCAGACAAGTACCATGTTCAAGAGCGACATACTGCCGACACGACAATAATTTTTGTGGAGGTAAATCCCCTCTGCGGACAGAGACGATCCCTACAGTTGGTGCGGGTTGTCTTTGAGCAACATGCGCCAACTGGCGCGACTGTCAAGCAAAAAGGCGCGCTAATCAAGCTTGCTAGGTCAAAAATAAAAACAAGCAGTCCAAGGCCTGGTTAACAGTATCCAGGTATACCAGGAAGCAAGAGACAGCAAGAAATCCAACCCAGAAAGTTATCTAAGCAATCCAACTAAGAGAAAACCAAAGAGACAAGACAAACTCCAAGTTGTTTAGTCCGCAAACCAAACCGGAGATTGACTGAAGTGGCTTTGATCTACTTCACTAATGCAGAGCAATAGCGTTACGAAGGCTATCTGGTCGTACTTCAGGCTCCGTCTAAAATTTACAAATCAAACAACAAGCTAACTCCCCAGCGGAGTCGCCAAATTGTTGTGGAGGTAAATCCCCTCTGCGGACAGAGACGATCCCTACTAGCCCAGACCGGGTCTAGCAACAATCAAACAATGCTTTCATGCAAGTTCCTAATTGCAAATTAAAGGTGGATGATGAGAACCTACTTGGATTCCAACGCTAATATTCGTAGAAGAGACATCGCTCTCATTCCTTTGCTTCGGTCGGTCACGATCCCCACGATCTCCGTGATTGGACACCTGCACATGCAAAGAACAACACAAATACAAGCATAGAATCCAATAGATGCAATTATATATCAGTCAGAAAAGATATAGCTCAATATCAATCATTAAAAAGGACAATGAGAGTGGAACCATAATGATAGTCATCTATTATTGATAAATAACAAAGAAGAATACAACCATAGTTCTGACGTCAAATCCTCCTTTGGCTGGGTGATCAGCTACACAAGTCTTGCAAAGCTTGTTGGGATGGGAAACAAGCCTCTCTCTCCTTGGTGACAAGAATCTCCTCACTTAGATTTGGCCTTATGGATGCAAAGAAGGCTCTTGTAACTTCAATCTCTTGAACTCCTGGAACTCTTACTATCACTAGCACTATTCTGGAACTAGCTTGCTCAAGACAAAAGAACAAGCTTTTATAGATAGAGGGGAAGGAGATAGGATCAACCACAATATTCATGGGATTGGCTTTATCACTAAGAAGCTTCCATGAAAGGTGGCAAACCACTTCCCTTCTATGGAGATTCGAAGCAAAACCATCCTAGCTCAACATAGATTCAGTTGATGAATGGGTTAGGGAGAACCTTCGAAAGTTTGTTTGTTAAAAACTTTACCCAACTGGGTTGGCACGAGTGCGACTCTGAGACAGAGCGCCAACTGGCGCGCCCTCTTTAGAGGATTTCCCCCATTGGCGCGAGTAGTACACTGTGGAACCGCGCCAATGCAAAAGATGTTTTTTGTGGGTATTCTGCAGGAGATGTCTTTAGGGCATATGAAGCTCATACTTAGAGGAATATAATGCAAGTAGTTTCAGGTCATGTCACTTCTCACAGGTCCCGGAATGAGTCCTCCAGCGTGCAAGGGAGGGGTAATAGGGACGGTGAAAAATCATTGTGTAACAATAATTATGGGTCCATTTTCCCCACCATTTCTGGCGAGTACCCCAGTTATTTTTAACAAGCTTGATGGGGATAGCATATGCTTGTGAGGCGTCATTCCGACAGAATCCGATGTCATTAAGTTTTAACGAGTCTGACGAAGGAAGAACTCGGCGTCTTTTCATGTTTAGAGAGTTTGAAAAGACAGTAAAAAAGTAAACTCTAGGGGGGTCCTTTTTCGTAAAGTTGTGTCTCTCGATCCCAAAAAAGTATAAAACAATGCTCGAAAGAACCGCCCGATCATTACGATCGAGGAGTACTTTTCATGAGTAGTGATTTCGACCTGAAAAAGTAAAAAAGCGATCGAAATCACGTCGTTTCGTAACCATTAATGAGCCGAAATGACAAGGGCCCGACGATCTTTTCGTCTTTACACGGTCGGAAAAGAGTTTAAAGACGACCGCCTCTTATTTACGTTTAACGAGTCAAGAGGAAAAACTCGGCAATCTTTTCATATTTAGACGGTCAGAAAAGAGCTAAAAGTAGACCTCCATTTTTATTCTCTTTAACGAGTCAGAAAGGGAAAATACTCGGCAATATTTTCATATTTTACGAGTCATAAAAGAGCTTAAAGGTGACTCATCCTAGAGGAACGAGTGGTATAAAGGGTAGCAACTGGTTCCGACAATGGTGGAACTGCTCAAAAAATGTAATGGTCAAGAGGTTGGCTAATAAAACCACTCATTGCTGCGGTTCCTCAGGAAAGGAAAAACAACCAAGTGAAAGCATATGATCGGCCAAAGAGATGGCGGCGATGGAATGAAAACAACCAAGGCTCATCTAGCAGAATTTAGCAGATAAAGACAGCAATCACGAGATGTAAAATGGGTATGGGTTCTTTTTTACACAAGCTTGAACCATGGAGAACTCTACTTGGATTCGGTTTCATGTTTACACAAGCTTGAAACGAAAAACTATGCTTGTTATGAGTTCACATGCCCCCAGGCATAATGACGCAAAACGAGGTACATGCCCCCCCAAGCTTCATTTCATTCAACAAAGTGGATGGAATGAAGGTTCACTCTCGAGATCTATGAAAGACTCGACTTATATTTTACGAGATCTTAATCAAAGACTCGATTTGGAAAAGGAGGAGTTGTTTCATTTTTTAATGAGGTTGACACAGTAAAAGAACTATCCTCATAATCCTTGTTTCATTTTTTTAACGAGCTGACACAAGATCAGGAACTATGCTCGACCACCTTGTTTCGTTTTTTAACGAGGTTGCCACAAGATCAAAACTATCCTCAGGACACATTGTTTCATTTTTTAATGAGGTCGCCACAAGATCAAAACTATCCTCGGGACACAAGCTTGAACCAGGAAGGACTCTGCTTGTTGGAAATGCGCATGCCCCCAGTGCAATGGCGCAGGACGAGGTACATGCCCCCCAAGCTTTATTGCATTCAACAAAGTGGATGGAATGAAGCTTCACGAGATCTTAATGGAAAGACGCTATTGGGAAGGGGGAATTGTTTCATTTGTTAACGAGCTTGACACAAGATCAAGAACTATGCTCGGGACTCTTTGTTTCATTTTTTAAGGAGCTTGACACAAGATAAGGAACTGTGCTCCGACACCTAGTTTCATTTTTTAAGGAGCTTGACACAGGGAAACGAACTATGCTCCAATGGAACTTCACCATAATGAATGGGAAGTTGAGGCTCCCAAGAGTGCCACTCGTGATGGAAGGCCAACATCTTGGAAATCAAGGCCCAATGCCTCCAGGACACTATGCACGATGGCGGCATCACTGGATCCAAGCACGGGATAGGTGGCCACGTAGTTGATCTGTGATGGGGCAGATGTAACTGGTGGATGAAAACCAGGAGGGGATGACAACTGCGCAGGAGGCACCTGGGGACGGATGAACGATAATTGATCTATCGTCACTATCCTTCCATCGTGTGGAAAGCAAACCACCGCAGAAAAGTGAAGAGACCAGGGCCCCCACGGCATAAACATAGTCACGGCCAAGGAGAAGACTGAAGTCTAAAGCACCTCAGGTAACTGATATGTCTATATAGACGGTCTTGCCTCCCAAAGTAACAGGGAACTTTGGAAGGATCCCTAATGGTTGACTAGTTCCTCTGTCAAAAGCCGTCAGATTCGGTGCGACTAGCACAAGCTGTGGGGAACCCAAGGCTTGCCAAGTAGTGGCAGGCATAAGACTAACCGATGCTCCCTCATCCAACACAGTGCCAGGCAGCGCCTTATTATAGGCATGTACCGTGACCCAGAAAGGCACATGGGATGGAAGGGGGGAGGTAGTCAAATGACTCCAGTCGAAGGAAACAACTGAACTACTTGGTGGGGGAATCATATGATTGACCCCCTGCTCTAAAGGAACTGAAGCAGGACTCTCGGGAGCAGTTGGGATAGGAGAGTCATTTCTGGACTCAAGAGAATCTGAGGAGACGAGAAGAACATGGGAGTGATGCTCTTCCGAAATAGAGTGATCGACGGGTGGTGAACTCGAGTCGACACTCTTTCCAACCAATGGTTGGCCTGGAACAAGCTGGGCATAGCCAGGTTCGGGAAGAGGAGGCTGGACAAGAGAAGAATATGAATCAATCTCTTGGTCAGCAGGGGAACGATCTGCGGCTACAGAGAGACGTTGATAACCAACGGGAAGTTGGGTTGAAGGAGCTGTAAGACTTTCCAAGACAACGGAGGCTTTATCCATGAGTGGACAAAGGTGAAGGGGATGATGGCCTTTACAAAGTCTACAGGGGATTCGAATCTTCCCTTTTCCCTTACGATTCCCATCTGACAAGGTCGCATCGCCGTGAGGTTTAGAGGACGATGAGGGGCGGGCCGGATCGTGAGACCATACTTCTAGTATCCTGGGAATGCCAGGACAATCGCGAAGAAGATGGTCCTCCTTGCATAATCGGCAAGGAAACTTGACCTTCCGTGGAGGAGCGGAAGGGGGCCCGACTTCAGGTGTACTCAAGGGGGTAGCTGCACTTGTAACCTCTCCCTTAGGAGCCTTCTTCTTCTTCGTCTTCTTCTTCTTCTTCTTAGCCATTTGGTTACTCGAATCCAGACTTTCACCAGGTGAAGATGAGGATGTAGAAGTGGGCGTAGAAGGGGAGAGATCCACCTTAGAATCAAAATGATGTTGTTCAAGTGGAGGGACGGATTGACTAGACGGTGAGACGGTAGGGACCAAAGAGATTGAGAACAACCAAACCGGCAACCCAACGGTTAACCCTGGGAGGGACAACGTCGCCATATAAGGAGCACCAACATTTCCAAAAGGAGTGAAATGACCAGGGTGCCCGTCAGAGGGGATCCCTGGGTTGGTGAACCCCAAAAAAGTTGCCATCGAGAACGAAAAGAAGCCTACTCAAGCTAATGCAAACAAGATCTAACTGGGTAATGTGAATGCGGCCAAATAAATTTTAAGACGCAAGGACACAACTTGACCTTTTCATGTTTTAAGAGTCGAGAAAAGGACAAAAAGGTGACTCTAGTCTCCTTCGAATGTTTAGTGAGCCCGAAGTGACAAATGCTCAGATGAGCCTTTTCGTTTAAGGAGTCTGAAAAGGATCAAAAGTGACTACTCTGGAGAAACTAGGCAAAGAGTTTACCAAACAAATCCGTAAAACTGCATATACACCTTGGCAGTCATATGAAAACCAAGGACTTCCCGTACGGCAGTCAATCTTCCCGAATGCTGTGTTCGATGCATTAAGGCTTGTAAGGCAGTAGACACGGCTTCCTATGGATAAAGGATGATAACCTAGTGGGGTCTCCCCATATACTCGACGGTACGTGGGAGCTCAAGTCCGTGCTAGACCACTTGTTGCGTCACGGAAGGAAGAATCACCCAACCTTAAGTGAAACAAAAGTGACTAGGTTTAACGACGCCGGAGCATGTCTCTAGCCTAGACCTCTAAACAGTGAGCATTATGTTCCAATGCGTTTTTAAGTTCATTCAGTTCATTTTACGGTTGATCTTTGATTAGGTTTCGATTTCCAGGTCCTACCGTATGTAATCTCTCACAATTCCCTAAATGCAAGCTATATGCCAAAAAGTATCATTTCGTTCGATGAACACTAACTATGAGAGAGTTGAGAACTTTTCAATCAAACAAAATGACCATAAACAATCAAGAACCACTCTAATGCAGCTAATGGCAATAAACGAAACTTTTCTTTAAAGTCACTAATCAATGAAAAGCTCTAATTTCCATTAACTAATTCAACACAAAAGAGATTGTTCGTTTTCTTTTCAATGGCAAAGTGCACTAAACAAATTTTGGGAGATAATAACACCGAGTAAAAGAGACAAATTTCACTCAATGAGAACACAATCAAGTCCCCAAAACACCAAGGCAGTCCTTCAAACCAAAAAGAAAACACAAATACCTCTATGAGCTATGTGATCTAAGCCCAAACGAAGCCAAATGAAATCCAAGCGGAAAAGCAGCAAATCACTTGAATAACAATAAAAAGCTTTGACAACCACTGAGAAAGTGCAAAAGAGTAATCACAAAGTCGACTGGACGATCAAAGAACCCAAGACTCCTACGGAAGGCTCGATGCACAAAGCCACTAGATGCCCTAGGGCTGAAATGTGAAATCGATGGAAAGAGGCAAACACCCGAAGGATGGAGGTCGAAAACCAGTCAAACAAGGATCAAACACACACCAGTAATTGAAAAAGATGTGGCAAGATACAAATCCAAGCTCAGAAGGCTTGCAAACAAGCAAACTGGAAAAGTTGACAGGCCTGGCGCGACTGTCAGGCTGTAACTCGCGCTTTTAAGGGATTGGCGCGGGTTGTCTTTGAGCAACATGCGCCAACTGGCACGACTGTCAGGCAAAAAGGCGCGCTAATCAAGCTTGCTAGGTCAAAAATAAAAACAAGCAGTCCAAGGCTTGGTTAACAGTATCCAGGCAGACCAGGAAGCAAGAGACAACAAGAAATCCAACCCAGAAAGCTATCTAAGCAATCCAAACAAGAGAAAACCAAAGAGACAAGACAAACTCCAAGTTGTTTAGTCCGCAAACCAAACCGGAGATTGAGTGAAGTGACTTTGATCTACTTCACTAATGCAGAGCAATAGCATTTTGAAGGCTATCTGGTTGTACTTCAGGCTCCGTCTAAAGTTTACAAATCAAACAACAAGCTAACTCCCCAGCGGAGTCGCCAAATTGTTGTGGAGGTAAATCCCCTCTGCGGACAGAGACGATCCCTACTAGCCCAGACCGGGTCTAGCAACAATCAAACAATGCTATCACGCAAGTTCCTAATTGCAAATTAAAGGTGGATGATTAGAACCTACTTGGATTCCAACGCTAATATTCGTAGAACAAACGTCGCTCTCATTCCTTTGCTTCGGCCGGTTACGATCCCCACGATCTCCATCATTGGACACCTGCACATGCAAAGAACAACACAAATACAAGCATAGAATCCAATAGATGCAATTATATATCAGTCAGAAAAGATATAACTCAACATCAATCATTATAAAGGACAATGAGAGTGGAACCATAATGATAGTCATCTATTATTGATAAATAACAAAGAAGAATACAACCATAGTTCTGACGTCAAATCCTCCTTTGGCTGGGTGATCAGCTACACAAATCTTGCAAAGCTTGTTGGGATGCGAAACAAGCCTCTCTCTCCTTGGTGACAAGAATCTCCTCACATAAATTTGGCCTTATGGATGCAAAGAAGGCTTTTGCAACTTCAATCTCTTGAACTCCTGGAACTCTTACTATCACTAGCACTGTGCTGGAACTAGCTTGCTCAAGACAAAAGAACAAGCTTTTATAGATAGAGGGGAAGGAGATAGGATCAACCACAATATTCATGGGATTGGCTTTATCACTAAGAAGCTTCCATGAAAGGTGGCAAACCACTTCCCTTCTATGGAGATTCGAAGCAAAACCATCCTAGCTCAACATAGATTCAGTTGATGAATGGGTTAGGGAGAACCTTCGGAAGTTTGTTTGTTAAAAACTTTACCCAACTGGGTTGGCGCGAGTGCGACTCTGAGACAGAGCGCCAACTGGCGCGCCCTCTTTAGAGGATTTCCCCCATTGGCGCGAGCAGTACACTGTGGAACCGCGCCAATGCAAAAGAGGTCTTTTGTGGGTATTCTGTAGGAGATGTCTTCAGGGCATATGAAGCTCAGACTTAGAGGAATATAATTCAAGTAGTTTCAGGTCATGCCACTTCTCACAGGTCCCGGAATGAGTCCTCCAGCGTGCGGGAGAGGGGTAACAGGGACGGTGACAAACGGTGACAAATTACTGTGTAACAGACACGAAGAGGGGATAATGTGCTAGTTGTAGCAATCCCTCTATCTTGAGTAAAAAGAAGAGCACTATGACAGGGGGAGTAACAGACCCATGAAGATCTACTATTCATGAATAAGAGTAGCAGTTCAACGGGGGGAGTCCTTGTGCACTCCTTTGCCATTGATGTCAAACGGGGAGAGAAGAAGAATATTTCCATCAATAACAAAGGGGGAGATTGTTAATCTAGGTTGTCATTGATGTCAATATGGCAATGTTCTAGACAGTAAACAATGATGTGAAGCCAAGCAGAGTAGATCCATGAAGCAACAGGAGTATGTCAATATGGCAATATTATAGGATACTAAATGATGATATGAAACCAAGGAGAAGCAGATTAGATCCATGAAGAAATAGGAGCAAGAATCCAACGAGAAAGGCCATCAGGAAAGCCAAGCCATGAGTAAGAGTCTGTTAACAGAGGAGTTAAAAAAGGAGGCATATCAAAGCTATCGCTTATGCTTAAGAGTATTGCAGAGTATTAGAGGAGTTAACACATCAGAGGAGTATTTCTAAATATCAGAGCAAGAGAGGAATATCGGAAAAGATATCAGAAGCCATCAAGGTATGAAGGTATCAAAGAAGTTCATTGAAGGACATCGCAAACCCAAAGGAAGACCTATTGGAGAAAGAGGAGCCATATCGGAGTATCACATGTATTATATTCCCAAGAAGTACCGCAAAGAGGAAGAAGTCATCAAAAGAGAAGGAACAAAGAGGAACACGCATCAAGAGGAGAAGCCAGCAGAAGAGAATTTAACAGAGGAACCATATCATGAGATATAGGAGGAATATCAAAGAAGAGCTATTGGAGCAGTGTATCGGAAGCCATAGGAGTGACAACCCAAGAGCGGATAAGAGTGGAGCAGTATATATATATCGAAGAAATCACATCGGCAGGTTCTATTAAGTACCACATTTGGGTAGATAACAAGCTCAAGTGTTAGTCACGAAGGAAGGCGGTTTTATAAACAAAAGCGGGTTATCGAGCGAGAAAGAAGTGGTAAGTGGTATTGAAGGGTGAGTACCTGATTCCACTAACCGAGCGACACGTAGCAGCGAGGAGGAGAGAGGAAACCACTTTATCGTGTGGTTAATCCCCGTGCTTGTTGTTTACCCGAAATCATTGTGAACAGTCAAATCCATTGAGTGCAGATCAATGGTGGAGGATTGTCGCGCAAGTTTGATTGATCAGGCTAAGAGACAATTGTCGAATAGAGCACTGGTTCAACGATCCTGATTTAATCGGAGATCGGAGAAAGAAAGGAGCCGCGCTGCAGAGGTGTCTTTGATGTGCGGACCTGACGATTTATGAACGCGCTTCATTATTATTTGAAGTCTGGCTTATGTGTTCAAAGCAGGGTTTTCCCATCAACCATCAGATCTAATGGAGGGAAACCTACGGTGGATAATGAGCCTGATAAAGGTAAGCATCGATAAACGTGCCAAGGCTATGGAAAAGCAGAAAATGTAAGTTTTTGTGTGTTTGTGTATATTCCCATTATACGAGGGTTATAATAGAATTAAAGGGGATAAAGGTTTATGGGTTAAGTTTATGCATAAACAACGTTAAGAGAGGGTTTGTGGTTAAGTCCGATATTTCAAAGCAAAGTGTGAAGTTTGATTATATGAGGCTTAAGCATATCGGGAGTTATGTATTGCAGTGTTTAAAACCTTGTCACAAAAAAACTGTTATAGCGATATGTATGCGAACCCGACTACACCATTGCAATATGATTTAAAATATTATTTCATCCACCTATCGGAACTCTCATAGCGCAAGGTATAAAGGGTTGTCACCCCCGAAACCTCTGATTGCGATAATATATGCGGACCTGCGGCTCAATTATAAACCGCCCTAATGTAATATCACATACGTTGTGTCGCTAGTCTCTAAGGGATGTTAAATCTGCCTATTGTGGTGGAGCTATGGACCCGACAAAGTTATTAACAACAGTTTATAATCATATCGCATCTAGTAGGGGCAATCAGTAATCGACCATTGGCGATGTTATAGACATGACTTACAAAAAGACCTCCTAAAATCTGCAATTGTGATTGCGATTGTGACATGGCATGTGGAACCTCCCTGTTGGTACAGTCTCTCCAATGAAATCCTCCGTAAATAATTAAGTCTAATGTATGAATAATATTAAAGGAAAAAAGGACCTCTCTGATATTTTTTTAATAAGCAACAATTCTTTGTATTTTGGCCTCTCTTCCTCCTAAACGTGTCTTGTGAGTATTGGAACACTCGAATAGACAGAGGAAGCCATGGATCGGGAAGCCTAAGTGTCAAGCGAGCATAGATGGTCGAGCGAGCACAGAGGAAGCTAAAGCAACCAGAGGAGGGAAGCCAGAAGGTGGAGCGAGCGTTGAGGAAGCTGAAGCTCAAGTGAGCGAAAGGGAAGCCAAATTTCAGGCGTATTAAGATAAGAAAACAGAGAATTGTCTTTATCCTGTTGTTGTTGACTAACTGGAAGAAAGGAGCAAGTTGTAGGTCCAGCAGGACAGAAAAGGGCCGAAGGTCCAGCAGGACAGAAGGAAGACGAAGGTCCAACCGGACATGAGGCAGTCGAAGGACGAGCAACTCTGTTGATTGTGTTACCCTGTGAAAGACTCAAACCTGTGATGAATTAATCAAGTACATAATGCATACTGAAGAACAATTCTGTGATATAATAAATAAAGTTTCATTTGATATCACTTGAAGGGAATAGTAGCCAACACCAATATCGAAGCATATGTGAATGTATATCTGGGAAGTAACAGATTGCAATAGAAAGAACAGTGCCCAGTAGTCATGCTGGAAGCATTCACCATAATAGTGAGAACAAAGGCTTGAAACAGAGAGTTGGTTCTTGTGTAGAACTTAGTGCAGCTAATAGTAGACTCACTAAAGTTATGTGGAGACATTATTAGAGATCATGATGGCTATTTGATATCATCATGAGATAACTTTTGCAGACTCTGTGTGGACAGTATGAATAGTTGTAAAGAATTCTTCATATGAATACTCGTTGCCATTGATGTTGTAGCATGAAGACTACAGTGAAGCTGTAAACAGAAAAAATTTAGTAAATAAGAGTTTTGGGAGTAGACCATTACTATCAAACATGCCTTGACAAGATTAGGTCAGAGCCCTTAGGGTTGGAGCCTCAGAATTGGAAGGATTGGTGTCCTTGGGGTTGGTGCCTCAGAAGTGGAAGGATTGGTGTCCTTGTAGTTGGTACTCCTATATCCAAGGTTGATGCCTTGACAGCAGAGTGTTGGAGCCCTTGGGGTTGGTGCCTCAGAAGTTGGAAGGATTGGTGTCCTTGGGGTTGGTGCCTCATAAGTGGAAGGATTGGTATACTGGGAGTTGGTTCTCCTAAGTCCAAGGTTAGTGCCTTGACAAAACAGAGTTGGTGCTCTGGAGGTTTGGAGCCTCACAAAAGTCCAAGTTGGTGCTTGGCAACAGATTGGAACCATATATATATTGTATCTATTTTATTGCAAATATTATATAAATAAAAGCATTTATTCTTGTTGTTCATCTTGTGTTTTAAATATAAATGTTTTAAATGGTAAAATAACAGTTGAGAAGAAATATCGATTCACCGCCCCTCTCAGTATTTCCAACATATCCCATATTATACTATCTAATGGTGGAGAATGAGCCACTTATTCTGGTATTATATGTGGATGACTTGTTTCTAACAGGGTCATCTAGACTCATAAAGGACTGTAAGAAGAATCTTGAAGAAAAATTCGACAGGAAGGATATGGGGTTGATGCATTATTTTCTAGGATTGGAAGTGTGGCAAAAGGATGGGGAGATCTTCCTTGGACAAGGAAGATATGAAACAAAGATTCTAAAGAGATTCATAATGTAGGATTTTTGGCCCATGGCTATTCCCATGATCACCAACTGGAAGAAAATAGATGCATCAGAAGATAAGGAGGTGGACCCCACCTTGTACAAACAACTCATTGGGTCGCTCATGTATCTGGTCAACACTAGGCCATGCATTTTCTTTGTTGTCAACACCCTTAGTCAGTTCATGGTGGAACCGAAAAGGGTGCATTGGGTAGCAGCTAGGCACATTCTTAGATATGTGCATGGAACAATCAGATATGGGTTGAAATACACCCGAGAAGATGATGTTAGATTGAATGGATTCACAAATGCAGATTGGGCAGGTAGTTCAATACACCGGAAAAGTACCTTCAGGTATTGCGTAACTGTTGGATTAGAAATGATCTCTTAGTGCAGCAGGAAGTAGAAATATGTAGCTCTCAGCTTAGCAGAAGCAAAATATATGGTGGTCAGCACAACTACATGCAAAGATATATGTCTTAGAAAATTTTTTGTGAGTTTGTTCAGTAAAAGGATGGAGGCGACTAGTATTTTCTGTGATAATCAGAGTTGTATTAAACTCTCTGAGAATCCAACATTTCATGATCAGTTTAAACATATTGATATCAAATGTCACTTTATCAGATACTGTGTTCAGCGTGGGGCAGTACAGTTGCAGTATGTCTCCACAAGAAATCAGGTAGCAGACGTACTCATAAAAGCTCTAGGAAGAGCTAAGTTCGTCCAGTTCAGGGAGCAAATGGGTATGGTAGAGAATTCATTTCAGTAGCAGAAACAGATGGTTTATTAGTTGTAGTAGTAGAAAGTTGCAGTACAGATGCAGTGTTGGCAATGGCTAGGTCAATAGTAGTACGGATGTATTGCGCAGTAGTTGGTGGGAAGTGATGTCAAACATTAGCAGTGTAGAGGTAGATGTTACAGAACAGGGTGATGCTTCAGAAAGGTGCATTTCTAGAGCACATTCCTTGCTAAGAGGGAGTGTTGATTTATGGTAGCATATATTGTGCTCTAAGTCTCAACATTTGTAGGGAGGCTTAGACACATGTATTCCACAATACCCAGAAATCGTTTTAGGAAATTCCACTCGGAGACAGTTTTATGAAAATAATTAATTATTTTTAAAGGGACCCTAAGTCTAAACTAAGGAAATTAAAATAATTAAAGGGTATTAATCTAACTGTGGGTGAAAATTTTAGAAGAAGATGAAGATCAAGTCCAAATGATCTGAGCCATTGATTAGAATCTAATATGGGCCATTGGTTCTCAATTAGAGGATTATAAGAAGGACTTCGATGGGAATTTGGAACACACAACAGGAAGATACTCAGTTACTCGAGTAAAATCAATTTTCTCGCTAGTCATAGTTCGGCAAGAGGAAATCGATTCAGAGGGAGAGTTGCAAGTGAGGAGGACAAAAAGGGTAGCAGCATCAGTCGGGAGTGCAAGAGCAGAAGACGTGGAGCAAAGAAGGGACAGTGCAGAGGTTGTGATGTAGAGGGACAGCACAGAGGTTGTGACGTAAAGGGACAATGCAAAGGCTGACACTGGGAATGCACAATCCTCATGCAGAAGTTGATGCAACAAGACACAGAGGGGGCAACAGGTCCTCTCCTGGATCAGAATCTCGCCGAGAAGTGTGAGAGAACTATCAGTAAATTTCTCACAGAGATTCCTTTTCTATTCTACTAGTTGTATCTTGTACATGGGATTTTTGCTGAAGATTAATAAAGAAACCCTCATCTGCTGCACTAGTTTTCCTGCATTAGGTTTTTCCAAGGACAATTGTCCAAAAATAACTATGTCATTGTGATTATACTTGTGCTATTATTTTTCCTTGCATTTTCTTTCTACAATAAAAAAAATTGTCAAGGCTGGAGTAGAATTTATTTCGATATTTGTCGTAGAAACACTGTCAATAACTTTTTTTTGAATTAATAAGTAGAATAAATAATATCAGTCACTACAGTTGGATTTATATCTAGAAATTTTCACATGAGTTGGTTTTGGGATCCACAATATTCCTGCAAAAACAAAGACAGATTTTATTATACATATCTACAATCCAAAGGAACCGATGACAATCTGGCTAAATGCACCTATAACTGCAAACAATGGAGAAAGTTTGAGCTAGCATGTTGAGGCAAAGGAAATCATCTAAAAAAACAAGGAAGAAAAGAAAAGAAAAAATAGGAGAAATGTGCATCATTAATTGGACCGCTCAAAACTAAGTCTCTTAAAATTTTGATGAATCAATGTCATAACTCAAAGAAGAAGTGCGAATAAGGGCTATTAGAAGCTGGACGTCGATCTAAACATTTCTTTTTTCAACACCAAAAAAGTGCAAAGTAAGTGGATTTGGCTCTTAAATGTTCAAATGAGAAGAAAGAAGACATCAATGCTTGTAAATGGGTCCTTGTTGGTCAATTATTGATTTGTTCTAAATTATAATGGAATGCGTTAAAGACTTGGCATAATTGGTGTTTATTTTTGTCGATGGCGTATTATTGTCAAAATCAATGAGTCTGGATTAATGAAGCATGTTTTGAATAGTTAATTGATATTGCCACATTCGTTGAATGGATTTGGTTTGGTTAAATACTTTGATTTGTCTATCCAATGGTGTGAACGCATTAAACAAGTTGTGTCATGCACAATTGATGTGATCTCCATAATAAATGGTATTGGGATGGTCCAAAAAGATAGTTCATTGATGAGTTCAATTGAAATCTGAAGGAACTTGCACACAAAGGATCATTGGGCGATGCAAAGGTGGTCCATTTGAGTCTATTTCTAAGCTGATTTTTTCATTAGTATTTGGACGTTCGCAAGGAGTGAACCATCATTGCCTGCAGATAGAATCAAGGGGTTATTGCGGCCACTGGAGACAATGATAGAATTCATTAACATGTCAATCTCATCTAGTGGTAACAATACCATGTTATATCTAACAATTCCATTGGGAACATATCACTCAGGATGACAACCAATCTAGAAAAGGGTCAATCTGAAATGGGCCATTGTTTCCAGTTCAATCAATACGCCTATAAATGGTGGTGTAACTAGGGGTCGAGATTCTAAGCGCAAATGGTCCTCCCTAGATGAGGATGATGAGGGGGATTTGTCACTAGCTATGCCTGAGTCAGAGAAGCCGAGAAATAAGCGATCACCCAGGGTTCAAATCTGCATGAGGAAGCTAGGACATGTCTTCAACCAGTTGGCCATGGATGGATCTGATGTCCCCGGTGTTCAAGGGATTGAATCCAACAAGGCTCCCTGAGTAACTTTTCTTGCAACAAAAGACAAGCTAGGAAAATAATGAACATGTATGATTACGTTCCAGTGCTAGATCAAGTTATAAAAGTTGCCCCCAAAAGGGTTTTACCAAGGAAAATTCCAACTCATTGATTGTGTGATAGTCTTTGTTATTAAAAATCATGATGCAATAGATTTGCAAGGCACAATCAATGTCCATTAATCTTTTTGTTGATCATGAGATTACTATAGCAATACATCACTAGCCAAAATCCTATTCAATATTAGAGGAGTAGTTCTATTGGAGACTAGTGGCATAATCTTTCATGTCATATTGATCTAGTTGTTATTAATTGTTTTCTTAGGCATTGGCACTGCTGAAGTTGCAAATATTCTTCATTTTTTCTGGGCCCTCTTCATCAGCACATTTTTCAATACTTTTCCTATGCTCATTTTGGAAAGATGTGTTATGAAGATGTGTTGACGGTGCTGGACCTGCCAACATGTCAGGGGATCTCCCCTGTAAGAAGTCCCAACTATACCTCAAACCATTTGGTGTAGGAGTCCTAGCAGTGGGTCGTACAGTATCGCCTTGACCACGGTTGTGCGCAGAGGCAAGTAAGATGTCCCTATTGGTAGCAAGGGTGTGACAAATGCAACAAATCAAGGAAGGTGCATGAACTGTTCTAACACACGGAGGGTGAGGTGAGTGCACCCCTTGGAAACTTGTGGAAGCACGAAGTTAAGAAGGGAACACATGAGCAAATATGCATCACAAACTAGAAGACAATTAAGCTAGCAATCCAAAGTGATGGTTAAACTAACAACACATTTCAGTAAGATTCATACATACTTATATAGAGAATTCCATATGTGCATACATAAGAAAACAAATACGTATATCATTAGAGTAAACAAGTTAGCTGAAATACAATAACAACATAAGCATGAAACGTGATGGCTTTGTTATATTAAGAAGTGAAAGTTCCAATCATTCAATACAACCATGACCAACCACTAGTCCCGACAGCAGAACGTTACAGTCACTGTCACCTTCTCCTCTAAAGAGAAATACAAGCTCTACACAGTGGAGAAAACCAAGGCTCATTACAACACTCTCCAAGCTTTCTCTAAGATACTCCTAGCGAAAGCTTGGTTGACCAAAAGCCTCTACAATGAGTTATGAGGGACTATATATAGAAAAGGGTGGGGTGACCTGTGACATTCCCCTTTGTGACTGTTCATCTACCCTCATGGCTCTTCAACTACTCTATGACTATTACATTCAACTATCGACACTTGAACTTCCACTAGACAAGACGTTACATACAATTTGCACATGTGCCCATGTGAGACAAAATGGGCTTGAGCAAGCCATGCAAGACATCACTATGGCTCAAACAACTGTGGGAAGACCAACTCTTCGACATCCTCACAATGATCGACAATAACGAATGATGCCAAGCTCGGTAGTCCGCGATGGTGTCCATGTACTCTGTGGTGACATCTTTCTAGAAATGAACTCTTGCCTCCATTGCATCCGGGTACACTTCTCTCACTCCTTTATCCAACTCATCTAATAACATGCGCATCATTGTCTTGAGTGCGGCCAGACCAACAACATACTGATACATGTTGTCTACACTAATTATTAAGCATGTGCTAGTGGCTATGCGCATCAACTCATCAAAGTGCTAGTCAAGATCCAGCCAGACTTGTGCCTTTATCTTTGCCTCAATGAGTTTACCAATAGATGGGATCTCATGTGCACGCACAACAACATCCATATTCTTGAATACTCGTGCATGGGAAGCCTGCAAACTAGTGATGAGTTGCAGGAGTTCTTCATAATTCCAGATCTGACTCCAGATGCGTACCTTCAACTCAACCACTATAGGCTTCATCATCTTGGGCAAGTGTAACGGGGCTCCCTTGTATCTCATTGTCCATGTTTGCATGTAGTCAACAGCAGTATGCACATTTGACAAGATAAGTGCTCTCCAAGCACATTGCTGTTGCCAACCATTGAGATGGACAACTGCTTTATGCACGGTACCAAACTTGGAATACAATGCCTCCATGACTGTCTCAAGGGATGATACTTCATCCAATATTGCCTTCTTCAACTCTGCGTGGGTGGATGTTTTAACCAATTCTCCTCCCTACTTGGCCATCTATAACTCCTTACCCATTCACTCATTATCAGCTATCAAGAAGCAAACACTCGAGCTAGTGGCTTTAGCATATGCTCTAGTGGCATCAACCAAGGTTGTTTCATGCTTGTGCACGTCAAACACGATCACCCATTCTTCAAACTGCGCATGAGATGTGTTGTCATTTGGAATAGACACTCTTCGTGATTGCACAACTCTATGATGTGACTCGTCAAATAATTTGTGGTGCATCTCTCCTTCCGAATTGTCTCCAAGGATCTCAGTATCTCCTTGGTTTCTTGGGACTTGCTTTGCTTCTGGATCTAGTGAAGCTAGTGGGTCGACCTATTGATGGTAAGGAATGAGGTCGATGTCTTGCTCTAACTCTTGCTGCTCCATATCCGTATTCATCTGCTCAAGTGCTTGTTCAATCTCTTGAGCGAAGTCCTGCTCCTGCGACTTCTCACCCTGTCTACTTTATGCCAGTTGTTCGTATGAGTCTACTACCTGTACGGGCACAGTTTCATCGGTTTGTACATGTTGCACCCCCTACTATACCTATCCTTGCTATGCTTCCTTCTCCTATCTTTGCAACTCTTGTTCCTTTCAGAGTTTCTCCTCCAACTCATGCAACTCCTTCATTGTTTCCTCCATCCTATGGTTTTCTCTCTGCCTTTGCACAGTCCTCCTATCGCATTGTTGCCTCTTCGCCTCTATTTCCAAAGTTGATTTCTACACAAGTGGTTCTGCTCTAAACTTGCATCTTTTTTCTACCTCTACACTGTCGACAATCTTTCTCTTTCCTTTGTCGCACACCAGTATGTTTACCTTTGTTGTTGTTGTTGGTGGTGCTCTCCTAGATGTTGCTTAACATTGCTTCGCTAACAATTCCACAACAATGCTGACCAGTTCATTGGGCCTAGAGAAGCTGTAAAAATATATCCATGGGTCTTCCTTCGCATAACGACATTCCCGTGGATCCACAGAAACTATACTCTCATGCAATGATCCTTCACCAAACAATGCGGGTCATACGGATTATAGCTTCGAGTGTCGAAAGGATATTCCTTGATATCCTTTGTTTCGACATCAGCATGCTTGAGGTTCTTTATCTCATACAACTCGATCCGCAATAGAAGAGTGGGCCAAGGTGCCTTCTTCTTCCAGTGCAGCCTAGCTGATAGTGCTGTCAAGATGTGGTATGATACTTTCTGCATGACGAGCTTGTCCATGGAAAACTTTGGCAAAACATGTAGAGGCTTCTCCATACTGTAAATTCGTATGAAGGTACCAGATGGTGAGGCATACCAATCTGCTATGTCGATCAGTGCCTCCATTGCTGCCTTGGCAATGCAAGGTGGATCCTGCTCAAATATCATCTTGTACACCGGGGTGACAAAATGATCTGACAATTGTGTGATAACTCCTCTGAAGCTGCATTCAGAAAATAGTTTACAATAAGTATTCACATAGGTTTCCGCCGATGTCCATTCCCACCTCAAGCCCATGAACTGTTGATGGGCAGAGATTGCATCCAAGATGTAAGCAGACATGTAGACTTCTACTTTCTGACCTTTGGGCAGCTTTCGAGCTCCTGTTACCTGTTCCTTTAGCCTGTGAGCCAAAATGTCAGACCAATTGCATGCTTTTCCTTCACTGACCATTTGGTCCAACGTAATCACCCAACTATGAGGGAAGGTCTCCATGCTCTCTTTCCCATACAAGCACATGCAAAGATGACCAAGTACTGATACGCCTTCCGTAGTATCTTCATCTTGTTAATCTTGTTTGGTGTCATCCTGAATTTCACTGGCTCCTTCACCCAGTTCTTCAAGATATCCCTGGAGTTGTTATTATTATTGGATATGCTGAAGCGTGTCTCAATGGTGATCACTGGCTTCGACAAATGGTACATTTGCTGATAATCTTATGCCCTAAAGGTAGCAATCTCTGTCTCACTGACACTTCTCAATGTCATCCTCTCAGGATCAGTGTGCGAGACGATCCTATGTATCATGTTCGTGCATGGGAACAAGGGATACCTACATGCAATCTGGTACAAGCTGGACTTTTGAATATTCACATAGACCTGGAGGTCTTCGAGATCATCCCCAAATGTGCCTAAGAATGCATCAGTGACCTCTTGCCATTTCATCATGATGTCTTTGTTTACGATCAGCTTGGTGTCTTCGTATATCGGCAAACTCATAGACACTCGCTCAACTGCTGCTCCAGTTGCGCTTCTGTCAATGTCCTTTGACCCTGCTCTCTTGGAGGCCATCGATCCTGAACTACTAAGAGACGTACAAACACCTGCTATAACTGGAGACATGGTGACATGCATGGCAAGAAATATGTCAGTTAAAACTAAAGAAAACTTGAGGGATGATAGGCAACATACCCAGGGAATGGCTAGCAAGGATTGCATAAATTTCTCTGGGAGGCCAGGAGAATGACTTTCAGAATTGTGCAAAAGGCATTCCAGACTATCGAGAAGTTGGTTGACTATTGGAATTGTGTAATGCGCAATCCAGACGAGCCTACTAGGTACTAGGATTGCACAATGTACAATCCAGACTGGCCTGCTGGGTACTGGGATTATGCAATGCGCAATTTCAGTTGGCAAGTGATGTAGGCCCAGGGACTACATTGCACAATTTTCTGGGTCGGCAGTCACTAGCTCTCATAATTGAGCAAGGCAAGACTGGAAGGCAGTGACTGGCTAGAATTGTGCATTTTCTAGGATGAAGGTAGAGCCTTCCCTCTCAAAATTGCGCAATGCTATCTGGGTGAGGCAGAGCTTGGGCCAAGGTTTCCCAGACCCGCTGACGGGAAACTGAAAGAAAATGAGTGTGTGAATAGATGGTGATACTAAGTGTAAGTACATGCATGCAAACAGTGAATTTAAGATTCAGAAAATGGAATGACATGCATGTGTGTGAAATGAGTTTCCAAATCGGTGACCGTTCGTGCAAGACATTTTCATGCATGCGACAATAATGAGATGCTAACAAAAATTGAAACGATGATTGTACAAGCTAACATGAATGCAAACGACAACAACCCTTCACAGAAATCAAGTAGACATAACTCACACAAGCCAAAACACAAAAAGCGATATAAATGTTGCAAAAGACATGTTAATCAGACTTACCCGAAAATAGTTGAGCTGGATGTGTCGAAGACTCCTGGATGTGTTGTGAGATGTGAGAGATCCAAGATAGATGTGAAGAATGAGCTCTGAAGAATTCAATAAATAAGTTTGAGGCTCATGATGTGCATGCCACAAATCTATGAAAAAATGACACTTGGAGGAAAGTTTCTAAAACAATATTTTCATCTAACCTCGAGTTGCTAAAAATAGCTCCCTAAAATATAGGGATTCTTTTTGCATGTTTCTTTTGCTATTTCTGGAAGAAGTAGCCCATGCATGCAAGTCAATTTTTTTGTCCCGAAGGGAACTGGTCAACCTGAAGGCACATGCAACAACCTGCTTGACTGAGGGGGATTTTTGCACAATTTTTGGGAGGAAGTTGCGCTGGCTGTCCACAGGGATTGCACAATTTCTGGGAGGAGTAGTTGACTGCTACCTAGAATTACGCAATTTGTGGGTTGAGCTACCCTACTGGACAATTTTTAAGAGGAAGGTTATTTGACAGGATTCCGCAGTTTCTGGGCCCAGCAGGCTATCAATCAGATTTGCGCAATTTCTCGAGGGAAGGTTGATTCCCCTCCAGAATTACACAATTTTATTAGGGACCTACTCAGCCAGAGCTGACCCAAGTCTGGGATGGTAGCCTGTGAGGGGAGTGAAGCAAACAATCACGCACAGGCTGGAAAGCTATTGAAAGACCAATGAAGCTCATGTACTTGCAGTGCAAGACATGTTGCTAGGATTATTGGTAGGGAGGCTCCAAAACGAAGCTAAGGCAAAATTTTGGAGGGTGGTTGTAGTCGCTACAACACTTGGTGACACACTGGTAGAACTCCAGCTCTTTGAATGGACCTTGTCTGTGAAAAGAAAGTCTAACACCTCCAGAAGTATTGTTCATTTCTTTGTTCGTCTTGGTTTCCACACTTTCTTGATTGTAAGATGTAGCACCTACCAAGCTCTTGGTCGGTCAACACACATTCCAAGACAAGCCAACGCAGTTGTTTTGATTGGGGATGAGGGGTATATTGGTGCACAAACAGTATAGTCATGAGACTTTTAGTTTCATCTCTGGTGTTGCTCCGTTGCCAGTAGGCCGGGACAGTACCCTGGTGGAGTCATGCAGGAACACAAGCATCACTCTGCTACCAACAAGCCTGGTTAGTAACCTGGTGGAGTTACATGCATCACCTCTCTACATAGGAATCATTTCTCTTTTTTCACCTTATTCATTTTTCATTTTTTCCATTTTTCATTTTCATAACTATGCATAGCACTTATTCATTTCAGAGGCGGAAGAGGGATCCTTACTTATTGAGATAAGTTGCTTATATATACCTCTAACACACTTGTTAAGGTTTCCCCCCTCACCTTACTCTACTTGACTAAGCTACCAAAGGTTAACCCAAAAAAAACCGACTAGAGTAGGTGACACTAGTTCGCACGCAAGCGTTGTGTTTTCACCAAGGTTCACTTCGAGCAGTACGTATTTTCCATCGAAGTATCATGGACTGAAGATAATAAGTTCTTCATAAAAAGGAAGGATGACAGATAACCAAGTCTTGATAACTACACAAGTACTCTTGTACTTTACCCAGCTTGTTTCAACAGTCATGCACGGTCTCATGCGAAACTAACCTACGAACATAAACAAGCAAACAAACAAAAAAACCAAGTGAAAGAAGAAGTAAATGCAAAAGAAAATCAAGTAAGCAAACAAGCATGCAAGCAAACAAAAATGCAAGGTAAGAAGCAAACGTACGTGCAAGGTAAGAAGCAAACGTACGTGCAAGGTAAGAAGCAAACATAAATCAAGTAAGCAAACAAGCATGCAAGCAAACAAAAATGCAAGGTAAGAAGCAAACATACGTGCAAGGTAAGAAGCAAACGTACGTGCAAGGTAAGAAGCAAACGTACGTGCAAGGTAAGAAGCAAACATACATGCAAACAAACAAACCAAAAGAAAACACTACTCCTACTCTTAAGCTAATGGTGCATGGGCTTGATCACGTGAAGTGATACTTCCAATGAAGCCACCGGTGCATTAGTCGACCCAAGTTGGTGAAGGCATGGTTCGCGAACAACACAGCTGTGCAAACCACCAAACAAGAAAGATATAACAATGAAGATAAACACACTCCAAGTTTAAATGTGTCCATAGAACAAAAGTGAGTGCAAGTACATGACATGTAGTCTATGGACTTATCACAGTACTGTGTGACACTGCATGTAGTTGTTAAGCATACACATACTATTAACTGTGACATGCAATCAAACAAAATAAAAAAAGATAACTTGTGTCATGCACGTGTTCTTTCTGTGTAAGATTCCTCCAATGCATGAGCGATGGGATCATGTAGTTCAAGTGGAGGAAGCATAATATGTGTGTGAGATTGATCTTCAATGCATACAACTGAGTGATGAGGGGCCTCGAGTGTTTCAATAATTTCCTGATCGAGAGTGAAACCAACCTTAGGACAGCGAGGGCCTGACATAACCTTCAGCTTGATCTGAAGTGCCACGACAATCTGTGGAGTTTCAACTTCGTCGATAGATAGATCATCATAAACAGGTGGCTTCGAAAATCAACTACGGTAGAATCATCATCGTGATTGAATATGGGATTAAATATATCACGACAGCTACGATAAGCAAAATCAATGATTTCATTGGCATCCTCGTGATCTGATGAATCAAACAGACGGGTAGATGAGAAGCGGGAAAATTCACCCTCTGTGTTTCTAAAAAAAGCAGATGGAAAATCAAGTGAATTTTGAATGAATAATTGGTCCTCTCCATTGTCAGATGATGGACTGACATCCAATGTGTTCTGCGAATGATCAACAATGGGTGCATCCATAGATGGATATACACATGTAAAATCACGAATGGCAGAATCACCAAAGATGTCAGGAAAAAAACGGAGGAGGCTCAGACAGAAGGGAGTCATCCTTTGTCAAGGGTTGATGCTCAAGCTCCCAATCATACTCTTCATGAATGATAGCGCAGGTTGGTTGTGCAACACCAACTCTGTCGATAGCTTGATCCTTTATCACAACATTTGTAGAGTCTGGAATGGAAGAACACAAGACAGTACAATCTGGAGGATCAGAAGAACACGAAGACGGGGGTTGAGGTAAAACAATCATGTGACAACACATGGGCTTCGCAACCAGATCTGCGTGAAAAATGAGAGAAGTGATGTTGGGAGGATGTGGCAGTTGAACGGATCTGTGTGCTTGTTCTTCCCCATCACTCTGCAGTGGTGGAGTTGTTTGATGAGGGGATGGTGGACAGTCACTTGTCACAGCAACCATGTCCATCTATGATTGCGCAGCTCCATCACCGAAGTATGTTGAGTGGGGCTTGGGCTTGAACTTTCTTTTACAATTAACAGATTTGGTGATACAGTACTCAAATCTGTACATGAGATATTGGAATTTCATCTAACTTTTCGGATATTGAAACTCAAACACAGAAGCGTTCCCAAAATTCCATAGGCAATTCATGCAGGTCCTTCCGTTATTGTAACATTTTTTTGTCGAGAGGTTCTAGATCAAAATGATGGAAGGTAGATTCAATGAGATCATGGAACTAGTCAAGTGAGTGCACACTACCATGAGGTAGACTCCAACACCACCGTTGTGGGAATTTGCAAAGTGTGTATGAAAGCAACAAGCTGACCTCTTCTGCATAGAACTCATCTGCATTCTCAAGGAATACATAGAAGTCTTCTAAGTACTCAGGTCGGGCTACTTCGCCTTCACCATCATATGTGAATTCGGACAAGAGATAAAAAAAACTCCCTCGTGATGTTGAGAGGTTTGGCATGCGAAAGACATCGTGGAGGGATGAGTCTGATAGAATCCGTGATAGATGTGCAAAGGTTCAAAATAGGATGAGAGAACATAGCTTGTCATCTGGCCCTCCTTCTAGCGCCAGAAATGTTGACGATGTTGGACCCACCAACATGTCAAGGGATCTCCCCGATAAGAAGTCCCAACTAGACCTTAGACTGTTTGGTGTAGGATTCCTAGCAATGGGTCGTACGGTATCACCTTAACCACGGTTGTGCTTAGAGGCAAGTAAGATGTCTCTGTTGGTAGCAAGGATGTGACATATGTAGAAAATCAAGGAAGGTGCATTAACGGTTATAACACACAGAGGGTGAGGTGAGTGTGCTCCATGGAAACCTGTGGAAGCACTAAGTTAAGAAGGGAACACACAAGAAAATATGCATCACAAACTGGAAGGAAAGGAAGCTAGCAATCCAAAGTGATGGTTAAACCAATGGCGCATTTCAGTAAGATCCATACTACTTATATAGAGAAGTCCATGTGTGCATGCATAAGCAAATAGATACATATATCATTAGAGTAAACAAGTTAGCTGAAATACAATAACAAAATATGCATGAAAAATGTTGGCTCTGTTATATTAAGAAGTGAAAGTTCCAATCATACAATACAACCATGACCAACCACTAGTCTCGACAGTGGAAAATTATAGTCCCTGTCGCCTACTCCTCCAAAGAGATATACAAGCTCTACACGGTGGAGAAGCCAAGGCTCATTACATTACTCTCCAAGCTTTCTCTTGGATACTCCTATTGGAAGCTTAGCTGACCAAAAGCCTCTAAAATGATTTATGAGGGACTATATAAAGCAAAGGGGGGGTGACCCCTCACATTCCCCTTTGTGACTGTTCATCTACCCTCATGACTCTTCAACTACTCTATGATTGTTACATTCAACTATCGACACTTGAACTTCCACTTGACAAGATTTTACATACAATATGCACATGTACCCATGTGAGACAAAATAGGCTTGAGCAAGCCATGCAAGACATCACTATGACTCGGACAACTGTGGGAAGACCAGCTCTTCAACATCCTCACGGTGATCGACAGTAGCGAACTGATGCAAAGCTCAGTAATCCGTGATGGTGTCCGTGTGCTCTGTGGTGAAATCTTTTTAGAAACGAACTCTTGCCTTTGTTGCATCCAGGTACACTGCTCTCGCTCCTCTTTCCAACTCGTCTAATAACATGCGCATCATTGTCTTGAGTGGGGCCGAACCAGCTACATACTGGTGCATGGTGTCTGCACTGATTACTAAGTCTGCGATGGTGGCTATGCGCATCAACTCGTCAAAGTACGATTCAAGCTCCAATCGGACTTATGCCTTTGTCTTTACCTCGGTGAGTGTCCCAATAGATGGAATCACATGTGCGTGCACAACAACATCCATATTCCTGAATACCCATGCATGGGAAGAGTACAAAAGTGATGAGTTGTGGGAGTTCTTCATAATTCCGGATCTAACTCCGGATGCATGCCTTCAACTCGACCACTTTTGGCTTCATCATCTTGGGAAAGTGTAATGGGGCTCCCTTGTATCTCATTGTCCATGTTTTCATGTAGTCAACAACAGTATGCACGTTTGACAAGATACGTGCTCTCCTAGCACATCGTTGTTGCCAATCATTGAGATGGAAAACTTCCTTATGCATGGTACCAAACTTGGAATACAACGCCCGCTTGACTCTCTCAAGGGACGATACTTCATCCAATATCGCCTTCTTCAACTCTACTTGGGCAGATGTTGTAACCAATTATCCTCCCTACTTGGTCGTTTGTAACTTCTTAGCCATTCACTCATTCTCATCTATCAAGAAGCAAACACTTGAGCTAGTGGCTTCGGCATATACTCTGGTGGCATTGGCCAAGGCTACTGGATGCTTACACATCTCAGACATGATCACTCATTTTTCAAACTATGCAGGATATGTATTGTCATTCGGAGTAGAAAATCTGCATGAATACACAACTCTATGATGTGACTCCTCAAATGATATGTTGTGCATCTCTCCTTCCATATTGTCTCCAAGGATCTCAGTATCTCCTTGGTCGCTTGGGACTTGCTCTGCTTCAAGATCTAGTGAAGCTGGTGGCTCGACCTCTTGATGGTAAGGCATGAGGTCGATGTATTACTCTAACTCTTATTGCCCCATATCTATATCCATCTGCTCAAGTGCTTGTTCAATCTCTTGAGCGAAGTCCTGCTCCTCTGACTGCTCACCCTGTGTGCTTTGTGATAGTTGTTCGGACAAGTCTACTACCAATACAGGCACAGTTTAATATGTCTATACATGTTGTGCCCCCTGTTGTAACTATCCTTGTTGCGCTTCCTTCTCCTGTCTGCACAGCTCCTATTCCTTCCGGAGTTGCTCCTTCATCTCATGCAACTCATTCATTGTTTCCTCCATCCTATGTTTTTCTCTTTGCCTTTACACAGTCCTCCTTTTGTGTTGTTGCCTCTTCACCTCTATTGCCAAAGCTGCTTTATACACAAGTGGGTCTACTCTAAACTTGCATCTTTGTTCTGCCTCTGTGCTGTTGACAATCTTTCTCTTTCCTTTGTCATGCATCGGTATGTTTACCTCTGTTGTGATGCTCTCCAAGATGCTGCTTCATGCTGCCTCGCTAACCATTCCACAGCGATGCTAACCAGTTCATTGGGCCTGGAGAAGCTGTAACATTATCTCCATGGGTCTTCCTCCACCCAATGACATCCCCCGTGGATCCACAGAACTTATACTCTCGCGCATTGATCCTTCACCAAACAATGTCAATCATACAGATTATAGCTTCGAGTGTCGAAAGGATATTTCTTGATCTCCTCTATTTCGACATCCGCATGCTTGAGGTTCTGTATCTCGTACAACCCGATCTGCAATGGAAGAGTGGGCCATGGTGCCTTCTTCTTCCAGTGCAACCTAGCTGATAGTCCTCCCGAGATGTGGTATGATATTTCTTGCATGACAAGCTTGTCCATGGCAAACTTCAGCAAAACATGTAGAGGCTTCTTCATGCTATAACTTCGTATGAAGGTGCCAAACGATGAGGCATACCGATTCGCTATGTCGATCAGTGCCTCCATTGCTGCCTTCAACATGTAAGGTGGAACTTGCTCAAATATCATCTTGTACACCAGGGTGACCAAATGATATGATAGTTATGTGATAACTCCTCTGAAGCTGCATTCTGAAAATAGTTTACAATAAGTATTCACAAAAGTTTCCGTCGATGTCAATGCCCACTTCAAGCCCAGGAACTGGTGACGAGCACAGATTGCATCCATGATGTAAGCAGACATGTAAATTTCTGCTTGCTGACCTTTGAGCAGCTTCCAAGCTCCTATTACCTATTCCTTCAGCCTGTGATCCAACATGTCGGACTAGTTGCATGATTTTCCTTCACTGGCCAGTTAGTCCAATGCGATCACCCAACTCTGTGGGAAGGTCTATGTGCTCTCTTTTCCATACAAGCGACATGCAAAGCTGACCAAGTACTGATACACCTTCTTCAGTACCTTTGTCTTGTAAATATGGTTGGGTTTCATCTTGAATTTGGTTGGCTTCTTCACCCAGTTCTTCAAGATATCCCTGGAGTTGTTATTGCTGCTGGGTATGCTGAAGGGTGTCTCCATGGTGATCACTGGCTTCGAAAAATGGTACATCTATTGATAATTCAGTGCCTTAAAGGTAGCAATCTTCGTCCCGCTGACACTGCTCAATGTCATCGTCTTAGGATCAGTGTGCAAGACGATCCAATGTAGCATGTCCATGCATGGGAATGCGGGATACCTGCATAAAATCGATACAAGTCAGAAGTGTGAATGTTCACATAGACCTGGAGGTTTTTGAGATCTTCCCCAAATGTGATTGAGGATGCATCATTGACCACTTGCCATTTCAGTTTGATGTCTTTGCCTACGATCAACTTAGTGTCTTCGTATATCGGCAAACTCATAGACACTCGCTCAACTACTTCTCCAATTGCGCTTCTGTCGATGTCCTTTGACCCTATTCTCTTGGAGGCCATTGATCCTGAATTGCTAAGAGACAAACAAAAACCTACTATATATAGAGACATGGCTACATGCATGTCAAGAAATCTATCATTTAAAACCAAAGAAAACTTGAGGGATGACATGCAACATACTCGGGGAATGACTGGCAAGGATTGCACAATTTTCTCTGGGAGGCCAGGAGACTGACTGTCAGAACTACGCAAAAGGTAGTCTGGATTGTCAGGAGGCTAGTTGACTACTAGAATTGGGAAATACAAAATCTAGACTGGCATGTTGGGTTCTGGGATTGCACAATGCATAATTTCAGTTGGCAAGTGATGCAGGCCCAGGGACTGCATTGCACAATTTTTTGGGCCAGCAATCACTAGCTCTCATAATTGTGCAAGACAAGAATGTAGGGCAGTGATTAGCCAGAAGTGTGCATTTTCTAGGAGGAAGGCAGAGCCTTCCCTGTCAGAATTGCACAATGTTTTCCAAGTGAGGCAGAGCCCGGGCCAAGGTTGCCCAAACTCGCCGACAGGAAATTGAAAGCAAATGAGGTTGTGAATGCATGGTGATATTGAGTGTAAGCAGGAGTGAATGATCATGCATGAAAATAGTGAATGCAAGATTCCAAAAATGGAACAACATGCATGTGTGTGAAATGAGTCACTGAATCAGCGACCGTTCGAGCAAAACAGTGTCATGCATGCGACAACAGTGAGATGCTAACAAAAACTGAAATGGTGCTTGTACAAGATAACATGCATGCAAATGACAAGAAGTGCTCAAAGAAATCAAGCAGGCATCATTCACACAAGCCAAAACACAAAAAGCGACAAAAATGTTGCAAAAGACAAGTTAAGCGGACTTACCCGGAAATAGCTGAGCTAGATGTGTCGAAGAATCCTGGATGTGTTGTGGGATGTCAGAGCTCCAAGATCGATGTGAAGAATGAGCTCTGAAGCGTCAAATAAATAAGTTTGAGGCTCATGATGCACATGCCACAAATCTAGGAAAAAGCGACACTTGGAGGAAAGTTTCTAAAATGATCTTTGCATGTAACCTCCAGCTGCTAAAAATAGATCCCTAAAATCTAGGGATGCTTTTTGCATGCTGCTTTTTGCTATTTCGTGAAGAAGCAGCCCATGCATGCAAGTTAATTTTTATCAATCTTGGAGGGAACCGGTCAACCTGAAGGCACATGCAACAGCTGAGGGGGGTTTTTGCGCAATTTCTAGGAGGAAGTTGGGCTGGTTGTCCATAGGGATTGCGCAATTTCTGGGAGGAGCAGCTAACTTCTTCCCAGAATTGCAATTTGTGGGTTGAGCTACCCTACTGGGCCATATTGTGCAATTTTCAAGAGGAAAGTTGTTTGACATGATTACACAGTTTTGGGCCCAACACACTGCCAGTCAGATTTGCGCAATTTCTGGAGGGAAGGCTGGTTCCCTTCCAGAATTGTGCAATTTTCTAAGGGAGTTACTTAGCCAGCAGTTGACCCAAGTTCAAGATGGCAGCCTGTGAGGGGAGTGAAGAAAAAAATCATGCACAGGCTGGCAAGCTGCTGAAAGACCAATAAAGTTAATGTACTTGTAGTGAAAGACATGATGCTAGGATGGTTGGTAGGGAGGCTCCAAAATGAAGCTAAGGAAACATTTTGGAGGGTGGTTGTAGCTGCTACAACAAGATGACAACCTTGGGAGCCATGTAGTGCAATGCCTTCTCTCTACGGAAGTATAGGATATCGTTTTCTTTTGTCATGCTCTCACCATTGTTCTTTCTCTTGATGAATGCACATGATTTCCATATGCTTGTTTTCCTTTCTGCCTCTCAATTGTATTCATCGATTGAAAACTATCAGTAGCAGTGTTGCGATTTATTTCTTTAATAACTCATGATTACTGTTGTACCCGCATTTTATAGTATGATATGGTGCAACAAGTGTTGTTCACAAGTTTGCCTTCTAATATTGACGATGGCTGCAGGCATGTGCATGAGCTGATTGATGAAGATTCAAAGGTGAAAGTGATGGTGTCACTAGCCAAACCTGCACATAAGGGAAAGCTAGAAAAGTAAAGTCAAAGAAATAAGTAAAGGAGGTTTCCCTTCAACAATGTTGTTTTATTCAACAACTCATGAAGTTTGTTGACAGAGTAATGCACTAGAAAAGGAGTATATCGTAGTAGAGATCTATTATAAAAAAAAGGGGTCAATGCAACGGGTGAAGGAATTGTTCCTGAACATGGACATGGACAAAGTCTATATTGCTAATTTTGCAAGGGAAGAGCTTTGAATTTTTATATGGCTAAGTCAATTCTTTGTAATGATGAATATTTAGTCTTTCAAAAAAAAATTGTAATTATTGATTAAGTCATTTACTCTCAGACATTTGGTCTAGGAGGTCATTGTCATAAAAAAAAGGGCTTCGGCCATGTAAAGCACACATTAGTGCCAATCAGTCTTTGAATGTGTTAGAGAATATCATTGATGTAGCATGTAAAAGTCAGGTCCATGAATTCATTTACTTGCTACATCCACGTAAAATTCCTATGAAGCCTTGTAATGTTTTAGTCAAGTCTTTGGTCAAGAGTCAGTCTTCTAGTCCATGAGGTGGAGGTTTCAGCACGAAATCATTGACTGCGAGTTGATGATACTCAAGGGGAGCATGTTTACTGATCAGCTATGGTATTGATTTCTTGCTTTGGTTGTTGCTTGCCTTGGTCTTGTATTCATGAGGATGTTGTTATTGCTACCTTATGTGACAGAGAGTTTATGTTACTATTATTGATGGTCATCACATGCGTTGCTACTATTGATGTTGATGCCTCTCAGATGCTATTGCTTGATGGATATAGATGTTATTGATCGTTGCTTTCTATGTTATTGTTTTTGGTTACTTGTGTCTTCATGAGGATGTTGTTATTGCTACCTTAGGTGACAGAGAGCTTATGTTAGTATTGTTGATGGTCATCACATGCGTTGCTTCTATTGATGTTTATGACTCTCAGATATTACTACTTGATGGATATAGATGTTATTGAGCATTGCCTTCTATGCTATTGTTTTTGGTTACCTGTATGAGGTTGCTACCTTGGTTGAGAGTGACGTTAATTATGTTCGAGTTTCTCATTGAGATTGTTGCTACATCCATTTGTTGTTGCTTATGGTGTATTGTTGCTAACAGTTATGGTTTGTTGTTGCCTGGGAGGATGTTGTTGTTGTTGCACATGCCATGTTATTAATGATGGATGTAGTCTAGCACTGTTTCATGATGGTGATCAGATTTATTTTTTTGTTGTTGTTGGTGTTGTTGATGGAGAGATTACTGGTCATGTTATATTTTTGATTGATGCTTATGTTGTTGCTTTGGTTGAGAGTGTATAATGTTGCTTGTGGATGGTCATGTATATGTGGTTACAATGCTTTAGTGTAGGAATAAGGATTGATGTTGATGCTTATTATATGTTGTTGATGGTTATGGTATGTTTCTAGTGATGTTGAGAGAGTGATTTTGATATTGTTGATGATGCTTCCAAGCTCGAGTGTTGTTGTTGTTGTTGGTGCTCATGATATGTTGTTGTGTTGAGGTTGATGTAGTTGGTTTTGTTGATTGAGTTCATTGTTGCTATGATATATATATATTTGCCATTTCTTTATGTTGGTGATCAAATTTTCTTGGTTGTTGTTGCTTCTCTTCTTGTCATGCACTCGTAGAGGAGAGAGAGAGTGTTTGATGCTTGGAGATGTATTGTGGTCAGATTCGGCTACTACCAAGGGGGTGTTATTGTGTTTTACAATAGAGTGTTCTGATGATTTTTTTCCCTTTTCCATTGATGTCAAAGGGGGAGTGCATGAGGAGATCGTTTTTAGAGGTTAGTATTAGTTGGATGGTTCAACTTGGGTTGCCATCAATGCCGAAGGGGTAGATTCTTTTCATTGATGATGTAGTTCTAAGTAAAGTTGTTGGTTACAATGATTGATGGTTGGCATTGATCACAACCTACGCATGTATTGTAGATGATTATGGTGTTTGTGGTTATGTTGTTTGGCTTGTTAGTTGTAGGGTGTTTACCTTGGTATTGGCATTACAATATTGGTATTACTATGGTATCATTACCTTGGTATTGGCATTACAAGTATTGGTATTACTATGATATCATTACCTTGGTATTGGTTTGTGTGTAGTCCATGTCGAAACTTGGTATTGGCATGATAGGTATTAGTGTGAAAATTCTATCACTACAGCAACTAATTTATTTTTCCTACTTATTCCACAATAAGTTATTTATGAAATTACTTCAATAAACATTAAAATAAATACTGCTTCAGATATCACACCGTAATACATAAACAAGCATATGCACAAGCATTAACACATTGACACAAATATTTTGGACAATAGTCCTCGGAAAAACCCAATGTGGGAAAACTGGTGCAGCAAGGGAGGATTTTATTATTCAGCAATTCTTTAGTACAACAAGGTGTCAAACTAGCTTACCCATAGAGAGAAATAATTCTCCAACACTTCTCCCAATCCCAACATCAACCCGGCTAATATCTGCATGGCTCTCAAACCCTCTACATCAGCCTTGGGCCTCTTTGTGTCACCCACGCAGGCCTAGCTAGTGACTGTGAAATCTTCTGGTGCCTCTGCATCTGCCTCTCCTGCCTTAGCATTGATCTCCAGTGGTTGATCCTACCTCTCTTATTCGTACTTACTGCCTCCTGACTGCTCACCAGACCACAGGTTCAATTTCTCAGCTAACCCCGCTCCAGAAATTGAACTGACTAGTCTCCCTCAGTGTGTTCTCCAAGTGACCCTTAAGCCTCCTCTTATACTTTTCTCGTTGACAAATCAACGGCCAAGATTAAGTCCCTAATCAATGGCTAAGATTAGATCTAGCTTGATCCATGTCTTTTGGACCATTCTAACACAGTTTTATATTAATTCACATTAATATTTTATTTTCCCTAAGTTTAGACTTAGGGACTCCTTTAAAAATATTAATTATTTTAATATCTCCCAAACTGTTTAGAATCTGCCCAAACCATTTCTTCGTATTGGAGATCTCATGTGCCTTAATCTCTCCACAAATTTTCATGGCTAGAGCACATCCGATGCTACCCCAAATCAACAACCCTCTTACCGAGGACTGTTCTTTAGTAATACTCCTCACTAAGTATCACCCTTATCATCCGGTATCGGTCCCTGTGCTGATGCTAAGCCTCCCTACCCAACATCCTCTGCACTGGTGCATCCTGTACTACTGCCCATGGCTCTGCTACTTCCACTGTTCTTATCACTCCCATTTCTGCTACTGAAATGGGTTCTTTACCATTCCCATCTTTTCCCTAAAGTAGTCAAACTTTGTCCTTCCAAGGGCCTTTGTGAGGATGTCTGCCACTTGTTCTCCTGTAGGAGTGTAGCTCAACTGTACAGCTCCTCGTTAGACACAGTCCCTAACAAAGTGACACCGGATATCAATATGTTTCGACCTATCATGAAACAGTGGATTCTCAAATATCTTGATGCGGCTTTGATAATCTCACATGATCCTGGTCGCCTCCATATTCCTTATGAATAGGTTCACAAGCAGGTGTCTAAGCCATATGGCCTCACATGAAGTTGTGCTTGCCACCATATATTCTCCCTCAAATGAGCTTAGATCCACGGACTTTTGTTTCCTACTGCACCAGGAGGTCATTCCTGATCCAATGTTGAAATAGTACCCAGAGGTACTTTTTCGATCCACTAAACATCCTACCCATTTTGCATCAGTAAATCCACTCAATCTGATATCCTTACTCCTGGTGTACAAGAGTCCATAATCGACTGTTCCCTGTAAATACCTGAGAACATGTTTTCCTGCTGCCTAGTGCGCCCTCTTCGGTTCCACCATGAACTGATTGATGGTGTTGACAGCGTAGCAAATGTCTGGCTTGGTATTGATCATATACATCAGGGACCCTATGATCTGCCTATATAGGGTGGGATCAACATCATTGTCTTCTAATGCATCAATATTCTTCTATTTGGTGATCATTTGCGTAGCCATAAGTCTACAGTCTTCCATCCCGAATATTTTAAGGATTTTTGTAGCATACCTCCCTTTCCCAAGGAAGATTTCTCCCTTCTTCCACCAAACTTCCAACCCTAGGAAGTAGTGCATTCGTCCCAAATCCTTCATATCGAATTCTATGGCTAGATTCCTCTTGTAGTCCCTAATCAGTCTGGATGATCTTGTCAGAAAGAGATCATCCACATACAATACTAAGATTAGTGGCTTGTTCTCTATAACCATATAGTAGATGTTTGGATCTGCGTCACTCTTGACAAACCCCATCTTCTGCAAGTAGCCATCTATTCGACCATACCATGCTCTTGGTGCCTATTTTAGCCCATACAAGGCTTTCTTCAATCTACATACATGAGACTTCTTCTCATGATTTTCAAATCCCCTTGGTTGTTCAATGTATACCTCCTCTTATAGTAACCCATTCAAAAATGTCATTTTGACATCCATCTAATGGATCTCCCATCCCATCTGGGCTGCAAGAGATATCACAGTCCTAATAGATGTATACCTGGATAATGGGGCAAAGGTCTCCTCATAGTCAATCCCTTCTTTTTTAGCATACCCCTTAGCCACAAACCTGGCCTTGTATTTCTCAACACTGCCATCTGCAACGTATTTGATCTTGTAGATCCATCTTGAACCTACCACTAATCAGTCTTGATGCCTTGGCACCACCTCCCAGACATCATTTACCATTATGGAGTTGTATTCCTCTACCATCGCATCTAGCCAAACCTGATGTTGAGATGCCTCCTTGAAACTTGGCAGGCTATCCATCCTGAGCTACTAATGCCTAATATATATCTGGTTGTTTTCACTCCCTCTTATTGTTTCTTAGCACACCGATGAAGTCCTCTGCATCTCGCAGAATCTGACGAAGTTCCCTGCTAGTTCTTCCTTTGCCAGTAGGTGCTTCTATTCACACCTCCTCCTTATCCCGGGAATATTCCTGTCCAGAGGAAGAATTATTTACTTTTGTTGGTTGAAGAGGCTTAACCAACGGCTCCTCTTTCGACCTCTCCTCAGAAGGCATCTTGCGAGATCTTCTTAAAGCCTTGTCCTACATGAACTTTACATCTGGTCATACTACTACCTTCCTACTCCCTAGAATATAGATTCTATATGCCTTAGCATTCTCACTATATCCAACTAGATATCCATTTTCTACAGTCTGATCTAGCTTCTTCTTCTTTTCTTCGGGTATGTAGCAATATGCTAAACTCCCAAATATCCTGAAATGACTGACTTCAGGTGTCTTCCCTGTGAAGACTTTCTCTGGAGTAATATTACCCACTTCTTGATGAGGAGTCATGTTTTGAACATAGACTATTGTGTTGCATGCTTCTGCCCATAGGAATTTTGGCATATCCTGATCATACATCATGGCCCTAGCTACTTTTACAATAGTCCATTTCTTTCTTTCTTCTACCCCATTTTGCTCCATATTATATGGAGCTATCCACTCTCTTCTTATGCCCTCCTTAGCGCAAAAATCAATGAAGTCCTTATCGACATATTCTCCACCATTATCAGAGCGCAAAACTTTTATTTTCTTCCCAGTCATATTCTCCACCAGAACCTTGAACTCCTTGAATCGATAGAAAACCTCATCCTTGGTTTTCATAAATAAATCCAAGTTTTCCTTGAGTGGTCACCAATGAAGGTACGGAAATACTCGGCACCACTGAGAGCTTTGACGGACATAGGTAAACAAATATCAGAGTGCATCAATCCTAGTACACTCTTGGCCCTGTGTTTTCTCCTAGGAAATGCTACCTTGGCATACTTTCCTAGAGCACATCCCCTGCATACATCATCTCGTTCTATACTCAGATCCAAAACTCTTGTTACAGTGCTCCTAAGAATTCTCCAAGCTCCATGGTGCAAGTGACCCATTCTTCTATGCCATAGTTCGTTCAAGTCCTTGTCTCCATGACTACCTATTATTTCCATTGGTGATTCTAGTTATAATCTATACAACTGATTACTTTTGATCCCGATCTGCACTTTCTTTTTCCAGCTTGGGTGTTTAACGTATACCTTCTCCTTGATGAAGTAGACGTCATAGCCCTAGCCTTGTAGTTGTGACACGGAAAGTAATTTCATCCCCAATCCTGGTACATGCAGCAAATTTGTAGCATGGATCCGTTCTCTCGATTCTATTTGAAAAACTATGGTACCCTTCCCTACTGGAGTACACTTTGCCTTGTTCCCCATGGTGATCTGAAAGTTCATCTTCTCTTCTTGATATTCTGAGAAACACTCCCTGATTCCCGTCATATGCCATGAAGCTCCACTGTCTATATACCATACTTCTGATGATGCAACACTAGTCATACACGCCACTTCTTCTTCCAGCCTAGAAGCCAACATAGAGAAATCAAAATCTCTTTCTCTTGTGCAATATTCTGAAAATATGTGTGAGTACCTAGACATGGATGCCTCTGCGTCATGGTCTCGACCCATAACTGATTTTCCCTTTCTGTCTCTGATTACTCCCTCTGATACCATGTGAAAATTCTATCACTGCAGCAACTGATTTATTTTTCCTACTTATTCCACAATAAGTTATTTATGAAATTACTTCAATAAACATTAAAATAAATATTGTTGCAGATATCACACCGTAATACAGAAACAAACATATGCACAAGCATTAACACATTGACACATATATTTTAGACAACAGTCCCCGGAAAAACCCAATGTGGGAAAACTGGTGCAACAAGGGAGGATTTTATTATTCAGCAATTCTTTAGTACAACAAGGTGCCAAACTGGCTTACCCACAGAGAGAAATAACTCTCCAGAACTTCTCCCAATCTCAGTGTCAGCCTGGCTGACCTATGCGTGGCTCTCAAACCCTCTGTGTCGGCCCTTGCTTGACTGCGTCAGCCCTGGGCCTCTCTGTGTCACCCACGCAGGCCCAGCTAGTGACTGCACAGTCTTCTACTGCCTCTGTGTCTTCCTAAAAAGCCCTACGTCTGCCTCTCCTGCCTCAGCACTGATCTCCAGTGGCTGATCCTACCTCTCTGCTCCATACTTTCTACCTCCTGACTGCTCACCAGATCACTGGTTCAATTTCTCAACTAACCCCGCTCCAGAAATTGAATTGACTAGCCTCCCTCAGTGTGTTCTCCAAGTGACCCTCAAGCCTCCTCTTATACCTTTCTCGTTGGCAAATCAACAGCCAAGATTAAGTCCCTAATCAATAGCTATGATTAGATCTGGCTTGATCCATGACTTTTGGACCATTCTAACACAGTTTTATATTAATTCACATTGATATTTTATTTTCCTTAAGTTTAGACTTAGGGACTCCATTAAAAATATTAACTATTTTAATATATCCCAAACTATTTAGAATCTGCCCAAACCCTTTCTGGGTATTGGAGATCTCATGTGTCTTAGTCTCTCCACCAATTTTCGTGGCTAGAGCATATCTGATGCTACCCCAAATCAACAATTAGTATTACCATGGTATCTACCTATGGTATTAGCTTTGAGTTTACTATAGTACATGTACCCTTAGAATTGGAATAACCATGCATTGACCCGGAGTTTACTATGGTACAGGTTTCCATGGTATTGGGATGGCCATGGTATTTGCCCAAGGTATTGATTGGAGATTGTTGAGGAAATTTTGACATATATTCTTGTGAGTATTTTGAGTGAGTGTGTGGATTGATTTTGTGAATGTATGGTTGATTGATGGGGTGTGAGTGTGAGAGTATGCTACATTGTTCTATATAGCATATTGTATGTCTATAGAAGGTTGGTGTAGATTTTTCATCAGATTACTTTTCAAATTAGAGTAGAGATAGGTTGTTGGGTTTCTCATGTTGAGCAAGTTTAAGAGCCCAGTTTTAAAATGCATGAAACGTGGTTCACATGGAGATGTTGAAGGCATTGTGACTCATAGTAGACAATGTGTAGATAAGGTAGGTGTGAAAATTTCTAAATAGAAATCCAACTGTAATGATTAATATTATTACTTCTACTTATTAAATCAGAAATTAGTTATTCACAATGTTCTTACGGCAAATATCAAAATAAATTCTACAGTTATTTTTGAACAATCCTTCCCGGAAAAACCCAATGCGGGAAAATCGGTGCAGCAGATGATGGTTTCTTTATTATTCTTCAGCAAAAATCTCATGTACAAGTTACAACCAGAAGAATAGAATAGGATTCCCTGTGAGAAAATTTACAGACGCTTCCTGGAAATTTTTTGATCCAGGAGAAGTGCTCCTCTTCCCTCTATGTCTCACTGTGTCCTAGTGTCAACTTTCCCATGTTGTCCCAGAGTCAAAACTACCCCATGCAGTCCCAGCGTCAAACTGCCCCTGCGCTATCTCTCCCTGCATCCCAGCTTCTGCATTGTCCTCCCTCTCCTCTGCATCTTCTTCCCTTGCACTCCTGACTGATGTTGATTACCCTCACTCTCTTTTCCACTTGCAATTCTCCCTCGTATTCGATTGTCTCTTGTCCAACTTCGACCAGTGAAAAAATCAATCGTACTCACGGAAGAGTATCTGCCTGTGTTGTTTTCTCCAAGTGCCCATCAAGCCTCCTCTTATAATCCTATCGTTGATCAATCAACAACCTAGATTAGATCTTAATCAATGGCTATGATCATATTGACTTGATCTTTGACTTATTCTAGTTTCACCCATAGTTTAGATTAATAACCATTAATTATTTTAATTTCCTAAGTTTAGACTTACGGTCCCATTATAAACAATTAATAATTAATTTCCCAAAACGATTTCTAGGTATTGGAGAATGCATGTGTCTAAGCCTCCTTGCAAAATTTGAGACTTAGAGCACATCAGATGCTACCAGAAATCAACACTCCCTCTTAGCGAGGAATGTGCTCTAGTAATGAAACCTTCTTAAGCATCACCTTGTTTTATTGCACAAATGTTGCAGTTGTACTGTTGTTGAATCTGCCACTTGTCAACACTGTAACTCCCTCTGCCACTATAACTAAGAATTCACCTGTTTTTGCTACTGAAACGGAATCTCTACCATACTCATCTACTCTCTTAACTAAATGAATTTAGCTCTTCCTAGAGCCTTTGTGAGTATGTCTCCTACTTGGTCTCCTGTGGGGACATATTGTAGTTGTACTACCCCATGATGAGAACAATCTCTAATAAAGTGACATCTGATATCAATGTCTTTTGACCGATCATGAAATACTGGATTCTCAGAGAGTTTGATACAACTCTGATTATCACTTCCAACCTTTTCTTAGCAAACTCACAAGCAGTTTTCTAAACCATATAGCTTCACACATAGTTGTGTTGGCTACCATATATTCTGCTTCTGTTGAGCTCAAACCTACTAACTTTTGCTTCCTGTTGCACCAAGATTTCATCCCTGATCCAACACTGAAGCATTACCCCGAGGTACTTTTTCAATCTACTAAACTACCTGCGCAATCTACATCTATGAACCCATTCAATTTGATGTCCTCTCCTCGGGATTATTTCAACCCATATCCGACTGTTCCATGCGCATACCTAAGAATGTGTCTAGTTTCCACCCAATTCACCCTTTTTGGTTCCTCCATGAACTGACTAAGAGTGTTGAAATAAAAGAAAATATCCAGCCTAGTGTTGACCAGATACATGAGTGACCCAATGAGTTGTCTGTACAAGGTGGGGTCCACTTCCTTGTCTCCTAATGCATCTATTTTCTTCTAGTTGGTGATCATGGGAGTAGTGATGGGTCGATAATCCTGCATTTTGAATCTCTTCAGAATCTCTGTAGCATATCTTCTTTTCCCAAGAAAAACCTCCCCATTCTTCTACCAAACTTCCATCCCCAGAAAATAATGCATCAACCCCATATCCTTGATGTCAAATTCAGCTTCAAGATTCTTCTTGCAATCCTATATGAGCCCAGATGATTATGTTAAAAATAAGTCATCCACATATAATACCAAAATAAGTGACTCATTCACTACCATCAAATAGTAGAGATTGGGATCGACATCATTTTTGACAAATCCCAACTGCTAAATGTAACTATCAATCTGACCATATCATGATCCGGGTGCCTGCTTGAGCCCATACAGGGCTCTCTTTAATCTACAAACATGAGTTCTCTTCTCATGTGTTTTGAAGCCTTCAAGATTTTTTATATACACCTCCTCTTCAAGAATGTTGTCTTTACATCCATCTGGTGAATCTCCCATCCCATATAAGTTGTTAGGGATATAACGCATTTGATAGAGGTGTAGTGGGTAACTAGGGCAAAGGTCTCTTCATATTCTATTCCTTATTTCTGAGCGTACCCCTTTACCATTAACCTAGCCTTGTACTTCTCTATACTTCCATCTGCAACATACTTAATCTTGTAGATCCATATTGATCCTACAACTGATCTATTCTCTGGTCTAGGTACTACTTTCTAGACATCATTCGTCATGATAGAGTTGTACTCTTCTACCAAGGAATCCACCCAAACTTCTTGTTGAACAACTTCATAAAAGCTAGAGGGTTCTTCAACCTAAGCTACCAATGCCTGGTATCTTTCAAGTTGTCTACGTTGCCTTTTCTCAGTTCTAAGAGCTCCAACGAACTCCTTTGCATCCCTCAGTGTTTGTCATACTTCTCTATTGATTCTACCACTGGTGGTGGGAGGCTCAATCAAGTCATCCTCCAGGTCTTGTCATTCCATCTGCTGAGAACTATCTAGATTTCCTCCTTCTGAGGAAATATTGGTACTGGTGACTATACCTAATCCAGGTGTATGTCCTCTTGCCTGTCCTCTATGCTGCCCTTGTTGCTCCTAGACTAGTGGAACATCTACTAACTCACTTTCTGCTATCATTTCTCAAGATTTATTGAAAGCTCTATCCTCCATGAACTTTGCATGCCATCTCACTACAATCTTCTTGCTGCTAGGAATGTAGATTCTATATGCCTTTGAGGTCTCTCTATATCCTATGAGATACCCCTTTTCTACAGTCTGATCCAATTTACTGTGCTTCTCATCTGGAATGTGACAATGTACCACGCTTCCGAATATCCTGAGATGAATGACTTTCATCTTCATCCCTGTGAAGACTACTTCAGGGGTTTTCTTCCCCAATGCTCTATGACAAGTTCTATTCTGGATATACACCGTTGTGTTGCAAGCTTTTGCCCCTAAAAACTTACATAGATCCTGGTCATACAACATAGCTTTGGCTGCCCCAACAATAGTTCTAGTTTTTCGCTCTGCTACTCCATTCTGCTCCGAATTATATGGAGTTGTCCACTCTCTTTTGATGCCCTTCTTTGCACAGAAATTTGTAAAGTATATGTTTGTATATTCTCCACCATTATCTAAATGCAATACCTTTATCTTTTTCCCTGTCATATTTTCAACAAGAGCCTTAAACTCTCTAAATCGATCAAAGACCTCATCCTTGGTCTTTAAGAAATAGATCCAGGTCTTTCTAGAGTGATCATCAATAAAAGTGACGAAGTATTCACCACCACTAAGAGCTCTTGTGGACATCAGACCATAGATATTTTAGTCTATCAGTCCCAATACACATTCTACTCTATTTTTACTTCTGGAAAAAGTTGCTTTAGCGTATTTCCCTAGCACGAATCCTCGACATAAGTCATCATCATCACTACTAAGGGATGGTACTCCTGTAATAGAATCTTTGAGCATCCTCAGTGCTCCATGATGTAAGTGTCCCATTCACCTGTGCCATAATTAATTTTGTTCCTTTTCACCATTATAGTTTCTTCCTATCAATGCCATTGGAGACTCAAGCTGCAACATATACAATTTTTTGCTTCGGGTCCCAATTTGTTTCTTCTTCTCCAACTTGGTTGCTTGACGTATACTTTATATCATATGAAGTGTACATCGTATCCCTTGTCCTGTAACTAGGACACTGAAATCAAATTCATTCCTAATCCCAGCACATGCAGAACATTGGTGGCTCGGATGCTGGTCCCTGCTTCCATCTAAAATCTTATTGTGCCTCTCCCTATTGGAGTGCATTTCGTTCTATTTCCCATAGTAATCTAGAATTCCATTTGTTCTTCTTGATAGATTGAGAAATGTTCTTGTACTCTAGTCATATGAGCTGAAGCCCCGCTATCAATGTATCAAACATCTACTGACACTGAATTTGCTAGGCATGAAAATTATTCTTCTAATATGGTAGACAATTTTGAGACATTTTGAGTATCCATATTTTTTCTATTTTCAACCAATTTTTTTATGATATCATGCCCGAGCAACTGTTGTAGGAAAAAACTACGTCCCACCTGAGAAAGCCCTCTTCATTGAATATCTTGTTGCATTGTTCCTTTTGTCGCTGACAGATTTCGATCAAGAAATATTACCTCTTTGTTGACTCACTAAGAGAGAGCTTTACCACGAAAATCTAGTCCTCTTGGCTTGAATTTTGAAACCCCTTTTGGATTCGAATTATTTCCCCTGTAGGAATTTCGAATTCCTTTCTTCCTTCAACATTGGGTCTTCCGACTCTTTTATTCTTGCTTTACCTCAGCTCCGATACCATGTGAAAATTTCTAAGTAGAAATCTAATTACAGTGATTAATATTATTCCTTTTACGTATTAACTCAAAAATTAGTTTCCACAGTGTTCTTATGGAAAATATTGAAATAAATTTTGTTGTAGCCTTCACAGTTAAAATACTGCAGGAAGTAAATGCAAAGAAAAAATATTGGCATAAATACAACCACAATGACACAGTTATTTTTGGACAATCGTCCCTGAAAAACCAATGTGGGAAAACCGGTGCAACAGATGAGGGTTTCTTTATTATTCTTCAGCAAAAATCTCATGTACAAGTTACAACCAGCAGAATACAATAGGATTCTCTGTGAGCAAATTTACAGATGCTTCCTAACAAGATTTTGATCTAGGAGAAGTGCTCCTCTTCCCTCTCTGTCTCACTGTGTCCCAACATCAACTTTCCCACGCTGTCCCAGTGTCAAAACTGTCCCACACAGTCCCAACGTCAAACTACCCTTATGGTGTCTCTCCCTACATCCCAGCTTCTTCGATGTCCTCCCTCTGCTCTGTATCTTTCTCCCTTGCACTCTTGACTGATGTTGATTACCCTCACTCTCTTTTCCACCTGCAACTCTCCCTCTGATTCAATTTTCTCTTTCTGAACTTCGACCAGTGAGAAAATCGATCTTACTCGGGTAACTTAGTATCTGCCTCTGGTGTTTTGTCCAAGTGCCCATCAAGCCTCCTCTTATAATCCTCTCGTTGATCAATCAAGGGCCCAGATTAGATCCTAATCAATGGCTAGGATCATAATGACTTGAGCTTCACCTTCTTCTAGATGTTTCACCCACATTTTAGATTAAAACCCATTAATTATTTTAATTTCTGAAATTTAGACTTAGGGTCCCATTAAAAATAATTAATTATTTTAATAAAACTATCTCCGGGTGGAATTTCGCAAAACGATTTCTGGGTATTCAAGAATGCATCTATCTAAGCCTCCCTGAAAATTTTGAGAATTAGATCACATCTAATGCTACAATAAATCAACAGTAGGTTCCTTCTAGCAAGCACATCCAAATGGAAAGCAGGTTTCTCTAGAGTCCAATAGTGTTGGGTGAGGCTCGTTGGTCGTGTTGGCTTCGAGTGAATGGAGGTTCGTAGAGTCATGTGAGAAGATTTTTTATGTTGAATGTTGTTAGCAGACTGTCATAGTGGTAAATTATTCCAACTAATAGGTGTTACTCTTCCATGTAATAATTTGCTCAGTATAATCAAATATTTGAGCAGAAGCAACAATGGGTAGTTTTTTTCCCTGGAGGGGGTTTTCCACCAGAAACATTTGTGTTTCCTTGTGTGCTTGATTGATATTGTTCATGGTGTTTCTGTGTTTATTATCTTTTGATTTAACATGTTACATATGTGACTAAATGATGAATTGCTAACAGCTAGGTGTTTCTGGTAAAAAGAATTAAAGATTTAATTAACCCTAGCACTATTGATTCATCACCCTCCTCTCATTAGTGAGCTCATTTTCAACAAAGAGAGAAAAGGAGGGGGCTAAGGAGGTTTAAGGCCCCTCTAAGGCCATGACAAGACCGAAAATTTCATGTGGCCCAAGGGAAAGCCCTCTAAGGGATGCGACAGAGGCAAGGGAATGCCCAAAAGGGCTGACAACAAGGGATTAAGGCCCTAAAGGCTTGCGGCCTTAAGGAAAGGGGGCAGTTACTAGGGTTTAAGACCCTTAACAGTTTGTGTCCAAGGAGAAGGTGTTTAAGGATCTAAGGAAATTAGGTTTAGTGTGATTCTTCTTGACTGGATAACAATTTGTGGAGTCCTTTTAATTTTCTTGTTAGCTTAATCTTCTTCTTTTTATTAATGCATGTGTGTTTACTTCATCAAACTGCTACCAAAAACATAAGAACAAGAACACAAGATGTTGGCTCTCTGCCAGGGCCAAAACCTCTCTTCTCTTGAGAGGAAAAGTACATTTATGAAGACCAAACCTAGTTACATTTCCTTCAACAGTCCCTCTTACCTAGGGAGGTATTCATACAACATTACAAGGTCCTTGGCTATTATCAATCTTAAAGAATTCACATAAGAGAAATAGGATTTGCAATCCATCTGTTATAGCATCATAATAACCAACATTGTTTCCATGGAAATGCCTTGACTGACAACTCTATCTCTCAATAGATCAGAGCACAATGTTGGCGAGACCAATGTCTTATAGACACCTTAGTCATTGACTCTCAAGGTACATATGTTAAAATTGGGAACTAGGGCCAAACTCCATGTGGGTCATCTTATTTATGGTAGCTGATATTTTTATTGGATCCCTCTCATCGAGAGGTGTAGGATTGATCTAAAGATCATCCAATTCCAATAAGTATTTATGAAGTTATGAATTTATTTATGTTATAAAACAAATTGTCAAGTCAACCAGCATCTTATGTAGGCTCGGAAGCCCAATAGTCATGTTTATTCATCATATACATTTTAGTATAAATAGGAGAGGACTTGAAGTCATTTGAAATACATAATTCATGTGATCTCCTCTCCACATCTTGGGTTTTTGGTAAAGGAGAGACACTAATGAAGAATGCCCTAGCTGCAGATGAAGCCCTAGTTACAGTCAACGTGATGCCCTAATTCGTGTCTATCGAGACATCTATACACAGACATAAAATACCTTATACGCAGGAGACATATATACACGCAGGCAATGAAGATATATATATATATACACGTAGACAATGGAAATATATATATATGCTAGTAATGGAGATACAATCATACATATACGCAGTAATGGCAATATATATACACAACAATAGAGACATTTACATGCTGTAATATAGATACTTAGCAGCAGTAAGAGAAGATATTTACACGCTGTAATGAAGTCACCTTCTACATAGTCATGGAGACAAGTCTTATACACAGGCAAAGGAGACACTTCGCAGGAAAAGGAGACGTATTAGGTGTAGTCATATTCAGTAGGATAAGGACGCAACTATGATCTATGAATTGGGTCAATACATGAAGGCATAGCCACAGCAAAGGCATGAAACAGTAGTCAAGCAAAGTCACAATCAAATGGAGTCATAGTCAAGGTCATGGAATTGTAGTAAGTTATATTACTATCTTGCTATGACTCTATGATGAGATAAGGATTCGATGAGGAAATCCTTGGCACATGTATCATCAACGTATTCCTGTGGCAAGAGGATCTATGAAATCCTATAGTAGCATTAAAATGAGCTCATGGGTAGCATGATGATAAACAAGATCATGAGCAGCATAATGATAAATGATGATAAATGAGATCATAGGCAACATAATGATAAATGAGATCGTGGGCAGCATAATGATGAATGAGATCATGAGCATGGGCAGCTTGATGATGAATAAGACCAAGGAAGATCTAGCATGATGAGCAGCATGAAGATGAGAGCATCTTAGCCATCAAGGTTCAACACATGTGACAATACAGCAAGGTGTCACATGGTAATGTGCAGCAAATGAACGAGAGGCAACACTATGATTGGTGAAGGAGTCACCTTAGAGAATCAGTTGAAGCAATATGTCTTCAACTGATCTCTGCATATATCAAAAGTCAAAATGTTGACTTCTATTGTAAATGTACTATCTCTCTCACTTTCTCTGTTGAACTATGAAGAACATAAAAGAAGAATTGATCAAGGGTTTCCCCACATTGTGGGGTTTGTCCCTGGCTAGCACCACATCTTGTGTCCTCTTGTCTTGGCTTGTCTTCTGCAATTTATATTTATGTTCTATCTGCAGTTTACTTTAAATTCTGATGTGATTGCTAATCAGGAAAAGATATTGAGTTAACTAAAATTGAAATAAATTACTCTAGCATAGAACATACCAAAAAACTTAACATGGAATTAGGGTTGAGGTGAAGACAATTCCCAAGAAAGAGTGAAAGAGAAATCACCAAAGACAATAGGGACAAGACAAAAGGATCAATGGGTTCCACATTTGTCTTCTAAGTTCACAAAGGTTGAAGTTGAAGCAGAGCATATTATCACAATGGCATAGCGGAAGGTTCTAATGGCCCATCTAAAGATCACTTCATTAGGAAGTTCAGATCTAAGGGCGGAACGAAAGGTGGATGCCTTGGTTGCAATAAGTTCAGCCATTATGTGAAGGAGTGTCTGAATGGCAGAGACACATCTCTTGATGAAGATAACAATCATTCTAGGGACATATTCAATGATCAAAGGAATGACTAGGAATACAGGGCATCAAGTAAATGGTCAACTCTTCAAAGAAATCAAGGAAACCTAGAATCACTTTTATGTACCTGATCGCAAGAAGAACCTGGTGTCCATCTTGGAAATGGAAGCCAAAGGTTTCAAGGTGGCACTCATCGATGGAAAGGTACGTGTTTGGAAATATAATTTTCAAAGATGTTTTTGAGTTCAAGGTTGTATCAAATTGCAGGAAGTCCACTAGGGACCATGTCCATTGTCACGTAGCACCGAAGGTCTGTGAGTCATATGGTGACAGGGATGCCTGAATTCAAAAGGAGCATGAAAGTACATGTCTGAGATGTTCCAAAGGAAAATCTTACAAGGGGACCATTCCCCTCATGTAGCAGGTCCACAGGTCTGGAACAACCCAAGGGGTCTGAGATTGATAATCAAGAATCTCACATATGCATGTGGAAGAAAGCCCTCTATGGCTTGAAGAAAAAACCCTCGGGCATAGTATGAGAGGATTGATAGCTATCTAATAAACCTAAGATTCACTAGAAGTGAAACGGATCCAAACCTCCAAAGGTTGTGGATGATAGACCTCTCATACCAGCACCTTATGAGGACGACCTACTTCTAACAAGTGTCGACCCTCTCATTTGCAGAAGTAAGAGGGATTTGGATTCCAGATGTGGAATGGTGAACTGCAAGCCTATGACTACCTCGAGGATCTTAACTTTCAGAAGTTATATGGTAGTGATGTCGGACCAGATTTGGGAAATTCCTCTAAGTTTCATAAACTCATTCGCGTTGATGTTCTTGGTGAACTTCCGTCTGAACATATGTTTTGCAGTTAGCACGAGGAGCTCATATTTGGTTGAGCCTCACTAGATTGGTGCCAAGAATCTTCTGAGATGTCTTTAGGGCACAATCTCTCATGGATTGAGATACACTACTGAAAATATGAAACTACATGATTATTCGAATGTTGAGTGGGAAGGCAGTGTGGAGAATCACTAGAGCACTTCTCAGTGCTAGTTCTCTTTGGATTCTACTTCAATATCATGGATAAGCAGGAAGAAAAAGACAGTTGTTAAAATCACTGCCGAGACAAAATACATAACTACAAGTATGATCTCGTATGAAGCTCCCTGGTTGTGGAAGCTCTTCAGTGAGCTATTTGTACACATGATGAATACCATTATGATTCTCTGTGACAACCAGAGGTGGGATTCAATTATTAAGGAATCTCGTATTCGATGATTGCTCCAGCAGATAGACATCAGATACTACCTTATCTGGGATATGGTAAGTCGATGAGAAAGGAGGCTCCATTGCATTGAGATGATGTACAGGTCGCTACACTTTGTCAAAGCCCCGAGGAAAGATTAAATTTGTGATTTTCCCGAACGACTTGGAGTCGTCGAGAGACCCTTGTAAAAGGGTCCTGCATGTTGCATACATTGAGCTTTGGGAGCTCTGGGGGCTTGTGGTTCTTACTAGAGAAACATACAACCACAGGGTGACTCACCATCCCCTGGTGGTTTACGAGTACAAGGTAAAAGAATCAAAACTTTCCCTGTGACACCCTGTGGCGACTATGTTATGAAACCAATTCAAAAAAAGATAGAAAAGATATATCAATGCCTTATAATTCAGCCTCTTCGAAGGGGAAACCTCCTTTACATTACACAAATGAACAATTCTTGGATGATAGAAATGAAAAGACCTCCTTTCTATATATAGGAGTCTAAGGAGTCATCATATAATCAGAGCCGACATAACAATAATAATGTAAGGGCATAATAATAACAATAGTGAGCTTATATGGGGTACAATAGTAACAATATGGGGACTACATGGGTACAACAATATAATAAGGGGGTTGTAATAATAACAATAAGGGGTTACACTAGTAGTATAGGGGCCTAACATGCCCCTCTCCTTCAAAAAGTGTTGTCCTCAACGCTTGAGTAGTTTTTGATGCTTCTGTATAAAAATTTTGTCCTCCGATGTGGAATCTTCAGTGGGTAAGTTCTTCCACTGGATGAGATACTCTGAAATTGATCGGTTTTGTAGCTGTCGGGTTCTTGGTTCTGTGACTGCTCCAGGTTCCAATATGATTTTTCCTTCCTCTTCAAGTTCAAGTAGTATTGTTTGAATTGGGATCTTCTGCAACTTTTGAATGAGTGGCCATACTTCTTCATCCTTCTTCCATTCATCCCTTGCTTCGTTTATCCAATATGATTGGATAATAGAAATAGCACAAAATAATGCTTCCACATCCTCATCCTTTCTTGAGAGTGCATCTACAGCAAAATTTTGCTTCCCTTTTCTGGAGATGATTTCAAAGTCATAACCCAACATATTTGTGACCCATTTTTTCTATTCTTCTAAAGATAATATTTGTTCTCAAAATTATTTAAGACTATCATGATCCATTTTTACCTTGAAGTGTCCCATTAGGTAAGGTCACCATTTCTTAAGTGCATGTAGTATTGCCAACATTTCCTTCTCATAAATAACTTGCTTGAGATGTAGCCATAAAAATACCCAATCGCCTACATCAAAACTTCTTTCATTGCGATGTTGATCTACTCGTTGTTTGTTTTGATTCTGCACCAAAGTGGTGTTATCCTTTAAAAGTTGGAGAACTTGTTGTTGATGCTCAACGTGATCTTTCACTGCTTGAACCTTTCTCTTCTTGATATGTCCTTCTATCTTGAGAGGAGTGGTAATTTCTTCCAATGCATTACAAGATATGGCCGGATTCATTTCTTGACGCTCGATGTGATCTTTGACTTCTTGAACATTTTTCTTCTTGATATGTCCTTCTATCTTGATAGTTTGAGGAGTGGTAATTCCGGCCGATGCATTACAAGATATGGTTGGATTCATTTCTTCTTTCTTGATGTGATCTTTCACTTCTTGAACCTTTTTCTTCTTGATATGTCCTTCTATCTTGAGAGTTTGAGGAGTGGTAATTCTTGCCAATGCTTTACAAGATATGGTCAGATTCATTTCTTCTTTCTTTGGGGTTGGGTCCTAGCATATATCCTCTTCTTTTGATGTTTCTTGATCCTTTTCTTCCTCCTCTTCATACCCTATGTAAAATAATTTCTTCTCAGCACACTTATGACCTTTAGTGCATTTGATATCACAATTGTAACAAAGCCCTTTTTCTCTTTTCTCTTCTAATTGTTGTGGTGTAACCCTTGTAGGTTGTGGAAGGCTAGGAGAAACAACACTTCCATCTTTATAGTTGTGAGGGGTAGAATTCCTTGTTGCCATAATTTTTCTTTCCACTTTGTAACAAATCCCTTTTTCTCTTTTTTCTTCCAATTGTTGTGGTGTTGCTCTAAAGAAGGTGTTGTTCTTTGTATTCTCATAATGTGCTATAATTTCCTCCGTGAAAATTGACCATGTAACAAGCTGTTTATGAGAACAAAGCCCTTTATACCATAAAAATTGATCTTGTTCTAAATATGAAGATGCAATACATACCTTTTGTAGTAGTGGTACACCATGTACATCAAAATATTTCTCCATCTGTAGTATCCAATTTACCGGATCCTTGCCATAAAACTTCCTCATCTCGCTTTTCCTTGATTTTAGGAGCTTGATCTTAAAACAATTGTAACTCTGTACTTTCGAATCTTTAAGTTCTAAAATTGCGACCTGCAGTAGCCATCTATGTCCTCTTTCCAATGCCACCAGTCTGATCAAATTTAGATTCTCCAAGAAAGAGTTATGTACAATCTCCCAAGATGACTTGATTATATACCTTTTTAGAAGAGCAAACTTGTATCAAGTGCCACGTGTCACTATTTTGCCCTTAGGGTCTGAAAAATATACACAGGAAACTGTAGTCCGTCTTCTTTCTGTCACTTCTTACGAAATTTCAATCTGATGCTCAAAACAAAAGTTATGACTATTTTCCCTAGGTCACCTGTTTGGAATGAAATTCGGGAGTCTGCAAAAAGGCCAACTTCCTCAAATCATATCTCCGCAAATATAGTGCAAAAAGCTCTGAAATGTGGACCCCAGGTTCATAATGATTTTGGCCCAAATGGGTTTTTTTTTAGCATCTGAAACGTCACAGAACAAAAGTTATAGCAAATGCCACGATGACTTGTTTGGAGCAGCGAAACCCTAGAATCCAAAGCTCTCATACCAAATGTTATGAAACCAGCTCACAAAAAGATAGAAAAGATAGATCAACGCCTTATAATTCAACCATCCGGATTTAAACAGGAACGCAACAAATTACAGAGATAACCATATACACAAAGATGCAGCGGAAATAATACTTCATTTCATTAATGGAAAATACTCAAATATGCTTACAACAGAAATGGAAATAAACTAGCTAGGGCGATGGTAGCTTATCTCTGAGAAGAGATGTGATGGCTACATGCCTCTGAACTGTCTTACAATGAGGCTCGGAGGCCTATTTATTGTTGAGAAACAATGGAAAACCCTTCACATTCCAAAACCTAACCCTAAAAGATGAAACGCCAAATTGTGGGCCCCGTTTTTGGGTAAGTTGGTACATCAACTTCCCGGGGTCGCGAATTGGTCATACTATCTCCGTTTGACGTGCATGATAGCCCGTTGGAAAGATCTCTCCGAGGACTACGACGAAAAAGACGCTTTTTATCAAAAAAATCGCTGGCAGTAGATTTCCCAAAAAACGTCATTTAGGGCCTCAAAACGGCTCCGGAAGTTCAGGACCCGAAAAACTGCTAAAAATAGTAAGTTGTGCTACAATTAAGGAAACTGAAAATGCTGAGAAAGGCAATGGTGGGGGTCCAGGTGGACTTGGCAGGTGGCCACCAATATCCACCTGGATCATACCAAATGTTATGAAACCAGCTCACAAAAAGATAGAAAAGATAGATCAACGCCTTATAATTCAACCTCTTCGAGGGGGAAACCTCCTTTACATTACACAAATGAACAATTCTTGGATGATACAAATGAAAAGACCTCCTTTCTATATATAGGAGTATAAGGAGTCATCATATAATCAGCGCTGACATAACAATAATAATGTAAGGGCACAATAATAACAATAGTGGGCTTCTATGGGGCACAATAGTAACAATATAGGGACTACATGGGTACAACAATATAATAAGGGGTTACACTAGTAGTATAGGGGCCTAACAAAATATATAGTAGGATGATTAGTTCTCCTGTGAGGTCTGGATTATGTGTTCTCCATGACGATTATATAGCAAGATGATTAGTTCTCCTATGAGTCTCAATGATGTGTTCTCCATGATGATTGTGTAGCAGGATGATTAGTTCTCCTGTGAGGTCTGGATGATGTGTTCTCCATGACGATTGTGTAGCAGGATGATTAGTTCTCCTGTGAGGTCTGGATAATGTGTTCTCCATGACGATTGTGTAGCAAGATGATTAGTTCTCCTGTGAGGTCTAGATGATTTGTTCTCCATGACGAATGTGTAGCAGGATGATTAATTCTCCTGTGAGGCCTAGATGATGTGTTCTCCATGGAAATTGTGGACAAGATGATTCACTCTCTTGTGGGACAGGATGATTCGCTCTCCTGTGGACAGGATTGATTAGTTCTCCTATCGAGGCATCCTACCCATGCAGTCTAGGACTCATGGGAAGTACCTGTCATATGATCAATGAGCAGGGAAATGAGGATAGGGACCTGTTGTGCCCTACAACAACCCCCCATTTCATATCATGTTTATTTACAAAATTATCATATGAAATGGGTCCCTTTAGAGTTTAATTGGTATCAATATTGTATTGTTCAAAAAGGTCTAATAACCAAATGAAAACATTATTAAAAAGCCTTTTGAAAAACCCATTTGATCAAATAAAACAATCCTTTATCATTGCGACGAAGCGATCGCAAGATCGCATATCGCAATGACATAAGGTACATAAATAAGTGGCACATTGGTCTCCGCCGATGCGATGTCGCTATCGGCTATCGGCAATACTCTATGCACATTTTAAAGCGCCCCCATGCCATTAGCTCCGATGCGATGCGCAATCGGCGATCGGCGATCGGCGATACTCTATACACAGTCTTAAATTGCCCCAAGCCATTCACCCTGATGCGATGCGATATCAGCGATCGGCGATATATAATGCATGTCTTATATAATTCCTATGCTCCCAACGCGATGCGATATCGGCTATCGGCGATCGGGGGTTTTAAATGGTGCCAATACAAGAGGTTAAGCTCTCCCCGATCGCCTATTGCGATATAGCGCGGATTTCAAAAAGCCGTTAAGTGGAGGAATATTACGATTCATTCATATTTAAAGCTTGATCTGTTAAACAATCATTCACCTGCGCTCAACCACCAAAACATCCACAGCACGCTTAAACGGGTCATTCGGCCAAATAATGGTATAATGGGCATTTAAGGGGTGGCAGGTTTTAAACGGCCATTTAATGTAATTGTAAGATCTTCCCATGGATTGTATCCGCGGCCACTATTAAGAGTTAATCTCTCAGCACGCTTTGGTCAATATATCTTTCCCATATTGGATTTTCATTGGCATATCTCTGTGTTACGTTTATTTTTGCCTCTGTGCAGAATTCATCCAAAGGAGAAAGCTCAAGCAAAATGGGGAAGAAATCCAAGAAGACCACAGGCGCTTCCGCTACACCAGCTGCAGGACAAGCTGTCGTGGACAAAAAGAAGGGATTGATATCTGATACTACATGTACGGGTCTCGTTAGAGTTACTTGGCAAGGTACCTACAACCTGATTGAAGCCGAAGAACCAGCAGTGACAACAGTAGAAGCTACTGTGGATTTAACTCGGAAATCTGAGGGTACTCTCAAGGACTTAGCAGACTCTTTCCTTCACAGGATAGCAGCCAGGGAGCAAATTCTCCCATACACAGACGTAGTGCGATGGGCGATTGAAGAAATCCCAATCCTGGATAGAACCTTCAGCACCAGAGACGGGAGAATTTTCGGGTCATTCAGGGCGGATGATCTAAGGCAAATGTATCATTTGCCCGAGCCAGAGAAGATATATAATAAGGCATTCCTGGAGAAATTCGCGAACGAAAATGAAGTTGAATTCGAACCCATCCGGGATTGGAGACAAAATCCGGCCAAGCACAAACATGAGTCGTCTGGTAAGTACTCAGTTGATTCCCTGTCCTCTCCTTATTGCTATGCTGGGATAATGATGTGTAGATTGTGGGGATTGCATGACTCTGCTAATTTTACCATAGAAATGGTTCCCCTAATGGAAGCAGCATGCAACGGTGTAATTATGGATTGGGCCACTATCCTCTCAGACAAATTAGCAACAGCTGTGCTTGAGTTTAGAAGCAAGACCCGTATTTCTGAAAGGGTGATTCCCCCATTCTACTACAGTGCCTATATTCTAGATACCCTGTGTTTTAACTCTGAATTCCCCGTACTCGGCTGGAGGTGGATTGCATAAGACCCCACGCCTATTCATATATATCATCAGAAATTGTGGAAATCCTCTTATAAACATCATCTATACCAAGTCTGTAATGGCTTTATGTTGTCTATTTATTATTCCATTTTCGATAAACTTGCTCCCAAGATTTCTTATCAAGCTGAATTTGATTTAACCGCAATAGGTAGATGGTTTGGAGAGGAGAGATTTACCTACATAAGAGTTTTCGGTAGCCAAGCCGACCCCCATGTCCTCCCTTTATACATACCTGATAAACTGCTGGCAAGGGAAATCGCTTACCAGATTATGGCTGAGAGTGTTACACAGACTCTCAAGAAGGAAAAGAAGAAGGGCTGGCCCTCTTTTCCCTTGAGGTGTGGTGTCTACACTCTGCATGATCTCAAACATGCAGAAAAGGAAGCCACAAAGATTCAATCCTTAACTCTGGCGACTATCCCAAATAGGCCATTTGATCCAAACAAAGTTGTCTATAATGCACTAGAACAGGCCAAATTGACAAGATTTGACCATAAGGAAGATATGTTTGATGACCTGTTCTCTTCAGCTGAGTCAATAAATCAGGTTAAAGAATTCGCCAAAGCGAAATATAATGATGAAGGGTTGACTGAATTTAATAAACTTAGAGAACAGAGGTTGCAAACTCTGCCTCTAGATTTACTAGCAACAACCCCAGCGACATCATCAAGCGAGCCTGGTCGGCAACAGTCAAAGGAACCTCCGGTTATAACAAAGGATCATAAGAAAGAACAGGAGGAAAAGCAGAGGAGAGAACAAGAGGAAAGGCAGAGAAAAGAAAAAGAAGAAAAGCAGAAGAGAGCGCAAGAGGAAAAGCAAAAGAAAGAGCATGAGGAAAGGCAAAAGAAAGAACAAGAGGAACAGCAGAAGAGAGAACAGGAAAAAGTGCGGAAGGAGTCCCAAGCCGAAAAGAAAAAACAAACCACCATTGATGTCAATATAGATACTCGTATTGACCCTAAATTGCTCCAGGAATGGAAGCAATTTGATTCCATCATCAGTGGGTTGGAATGTTCAAAAGATACAACCACTTCCAAGAAAACAGACACACCGGAAATCACTTCACCTCAGGTTCTAAGTGGAACCAGCGGCCCACCCATTTCTAAAGACGTTGAGATAATACCAAAGGACCCTTCCGACCAAATCATTTTGCAGGTAGAAGATATTCCTCCCCTGGATGTTTTCTACAGCCCAAGGCATAAAGCAGTGGTTAAGCGACAAAGGAAAAGAAGAAGGACTGATCAACCTTCCCTTTTCCCAGAACAAACTGTTATGGGCAATGTGGTTTGGAAGGAGGAATTTGACCCCTCCGACGACCTGACAAAACTGTCGCAGTATGCAGGAGCCTATTCGGCAGCAACAATTGATAAGGCATCGGAGGTAAGTCTTCTATTGAAAACCAAGGATCAAGAGATTTTCTCGTTACAGACACAGCTGACCGAAGCACAACAGAAAGTAGAGCAGGAAGAGCAACAATTGTTGACACAACAGCAAGTGAACAGTCAACTAACTCAACAATTGCAGGCAGAAAAGCAAAGGGTCGACCAAAGCGCGATCCAGAAACAAAAAGAATTATTAGAGGCATTGGCACAATTAAAGGCCGCGAATGAACTAATGCTGAAAACAAAGGATGAGCAAATCGCTCAATTATCAGCACAGGTTGAAAAGACAAAGGGCATTCCACAAGTGGCTGAATTTAGAGCAGAAGCATTACAAATAAACACTGCATTAATATCTCAAATTAGGCTTCTGTGTCAACAAATCGCCCAGGCAGAGCCACTGTGTGAACTAACGGCATCCATAAATAAGCAAGTAGAAAAGGCCAGAACTGAATTGGATCAAGCCGAGGAAACCATAGCTGCATTTCTTGACTGGCAAGATTCCGATCAAGGACAAGCGGCGAATTTGCCCAGGATCCTAGAACCACATAAAGATATACTCTTCACAGAATGGCAGTCCCAGTTAATGAAAGCAGAGAGAGCAGCTTCAAGATGTAAATCAACTTCTAGCAATTTAGTTGAGTTAGTTAATAACACTCTCTACTTATCAAACATGATCTCCCAATGCACACCAGGACAGTTGAAAACGACGAACACATTGGAGCAATCATGTTATCCTGATTTAGAGGAAAAAGGGAGATTAATCGCTGGGATTAACAGTTTAACCTGGGACACATATTGGTTCTTCCTGGTAAAGCTGCATACACAAAGAACCACCCTTAAGTGCCTAACAGATGCAATCGGGTATATGATTCCCGATATTCAGGATGCCACCTATGCCGCCCAGCTCAGTTCACGCCTCAACAAACCTCCTGAAGTAGAGCCAATGCTTGTGATAAGTCAGCTCAGGTTTAAAGGCAAGCAGCCTACTTGATGAATCATGCCACCAATTGCCAGATCGCTGAGGAAAATAGGATCAAGATTTATTGATACCGATTTAGTAGGATTTCAGTTTAGTAGATATTTAGATTAATTTAGTATTTATAGACCCTTTCATTGTTTTGGAAAGGGTCGTAAAGTTTTGTACCAGACTTAAAGACTGAAGTTTGCACTATTGTGCTTCAGTCAATATTCTTTTATGAAACTGGACCAGTTGTTCTTAATTCAACAAGGAAGTTTTGATGCAATTGTGCACTATTGTCTTTGTTGAGAATGTTTCTACGTTGAAGGAAGAATTACAAGTAGCGATTGATATTGGGAGTGTCAAGCAGCTCATATGGTATTTCTATCTATGTCTGAATTCATTCCTTTCATATGAATTGTTATGTGATTATTCTTGCTATTATTGATTATATGCATGCGCTGTAATAGCAGATCTACATTCATTCCACTATTGGATGTTTTATGATGTGCCTTTCTTTTTAATCATGTATATGTCAATGATATAAATGATAAATTGTGGTAATATCGCTTCAATCGTTTTACTTAACTATTTAAGCATAGTAATCATGAATGAATTAATGTCTATGTCTGTTGAATAGAGTCATCTATATGCATGTTTATAAACACAGATCATCAAGCGCTGCACTTTAAAGTTCAATAAGTTCCCAGGATAGATCATAGTTATTGTATTCTTGTTAATAGTTTTAGTTATTTGCTCATCGCTAGTTTAGTTTATAAATCATCCATTCATCCCGTTTATCCATTTTTGGGAAACTGGTCCCATTATCCCCAGTCGGAGCCACTATTCCAAACGGAAAAGGAGTTGTACTAAGGTCCGGACCGGGTGGTTATCCCCAATGTTGTTGCAACGATTTTCGAGGCATCAACAGGACCATAGTAGTACCAATGGACGCATCGTTGTATCTACTGTACTCCGTATGCTAGGATGACCTTCATTGATCTAGGATTAATGATACTAGTCCGGGACTAATGACAGGAGTTGTACCTACTATGACACTGACTTTGGGTCGGTTGAGGACTGGTCTAGGACCAGTGGTACATACTCTGAGACTGACTTCGAGTCAGTAGAGTACTGGTCTGGGACCAGTGGTAGGAGTTGTACCTACTATGACACTGACTTCGGGTCAGTTGAGGACTGGTCCGGGACCAGTGGTACACACTCTAAGACTCACTTTGGGTCAGTGGAGAATGGTATGAGATATTCTCGATCAATTCTTCTTCTTCATGGTTCAGTAGAGCTAAGTAGAGTCAGCAGAGCTGAGCAAAGAAGAACAGAGCCAGCGGAGCTTAGCAAAGCAGAGCAGAGCCAACAGAGCTGAGCAGAGCAGAGTAGAGCCAGCAGAGCTGAGCATAGTAGAGCAGAGCCAGCAGAGCTTAGCAAAGTTGAGCAGAGTAGAGCCGAGCCAGCAGAGCAGTGCAGGGCACTGATGGTAGAGATAGTACAATCGGACATATGGATCAGTGGATGGAGTTCTCCCTAGTTGAGAGGGGGTGTTAAAATTGGAAAATAGCTCCAAACTCCATGTGTGTCATCTTATTTATGGCAGCTGATATTTTTATTGGATCCCTCTCATCGAGAAGTGTAGGATTGATCTAAAGATCATGCAATTCCGATAAGTATTTTATGAAGTTATGAATTTATTTATGTTATAAAACAAATTGTCAAGTTGGCTAGCATCTTATGTAGGCTCGAAGCCCAATAGTCATGTCTATTCATCATCTATGTTTTAGTATAAATATGAGAGGACTTGAAGTCATTTGAAATACATACTTCATGTGATCTCCTCTCCACGTCTTGGGTTTTTGGTAAAGGAGAGACACTAATGAAGAATGCCCTAGCTACAGATGAAGCCCTAGTTACAATCAACGTGATGCCCTAATTCATGTCTATGGAGACATCTATACGCAAACATAAAATACCTTATACGCAGGAGACATATATACACGCAGGCAATGAAGATATATATATACACACGTAGGCAATGGAAATATATATATGCTGGTAATGGAGATACATATACGCAGTAATGGCAATATGTATACACAGCAATAGAGACATTTACACGCTGTAATATAGATACTTAGCAACAGTAAGAGAAGATATTTACACACTGTAATGAAGTCACCTTCTACGCAGTCATGGAGACAAGTCTTATACACAGGCAAAGGAGACGTATTAGGTGCAGTCATATTCAGTAGGATAAGGACGCAGCTATGATCTATGAATTGGGTCAATACATGAAGGCATAGCCACAGCAAAGGCATGAAACAGCAGTCAAGCAAAGTCACAATCAAATGGAGTCACAGTCAAGGTCATGGAACCATAGTAAGTTATATTACTGTCTTGCTATGACTCTATGATGAGATAAGGATTCGATGAGGAAATCCTTGGCACATGTATCATCAACGTATTCTTGTGGCAAGAGGATCTATGAAATCCTACAGCAGCATTAGAATGATATCATGGGCAGCATGATGATAAACGAGATCATGAGCGGCATAATGATGCATGATGATAAATGAGATCATGGGCATCATAATGATAAACAAGATCATGGGCAACATAATGATGAATGAGATCATGAGCATGGGCAGCTTGATGATGAATAAGACCATGGAAGATGTAGCATGATGAGCAGCATGAAGATGAGAGCATCTCAGTCATCAAGGTTCAACACATGTGACAGTACAACAAGGTGTCACACGATAATGTGCAACAAATGAACGAAACGCAACACTATGATAGGTGAAGGAGTCACCTTAGAGAATTAGTTGAAGCAATATGTCTTCAACTGATCTCTGCAGATATCAAAAGTCAAAATATTGACTTCTATTGTAAATGTACTATGTATCTCACTTTATATGTTGAACTATGAAGAACATAAAAGAAGAATTGATCAAGGGTTTCCCCACATTGTGGGGTTTGTCCCTGGCTAGTGCCACATCTTGTGTCCTCTTGTCTTGGCTTGTCTTCTGCAATTTATATTTATGTTCTATCTATAGTTTACTTTAAATGCTGATGTGATTGCTGATCAGGAAAAGATATTGAGTTAACTAAAATTTAAATAAATTGCTCTAGCATAGAACATACCAAAAAACTTAACAACATACCCACCCGGGTGTTCACTGAGTATGACCTTCTAGGACTATTCTTGTCTTGGGTTTCCAACCCTCAAAGAATATTGGTCCTCTTTCCTACTCTTGTCTTGGATGCTCTACACATCCTCAAAGAGTATTGGATGCCAGATTATTACCCAATGCTCCCATTCTTTCTTCCCAAGTGAAGACAAGAATGTTGTGTCTATTATGTGCCTGCATTTCCATTCATGGCCTTTATCTATACTTATGATTGTTAGTTCTGGTCTAGTTCATGACCCATGAAATGGAAAAACACAATTGGCACTCCTTTATAATCAGGGGTGATCCAAAACTCCCTCTTGATCAGGGACTTTTCAAAGCTTCCTCTTACCTAAGGACTCTTTCATTCATCAACAACTTCTTCTTCGTGGGTCCTTCAGCTACTTAATATCCTTCATTTCTTTGATGTCATGAATTCTTTGTTTGAAATTCTTCTAGGTAGGGCACCATCCATTGATCACTTTCCTTCCTAGTTTGGCATGTCATTTCTTCCTTCGTGGAAAGTGGCTTTCTTGTCATACATCAAGTTTTATTGTCATCTTGCCTACTCCTTTGTCATTTTTTCATGCTTCAGAATACACTTCTAATGAATGCTTCATCATACTTTCTTGTTTACATGCTTCGACCTAGTAGCCCATCATGAACTTATCCTGATATTTCTTCAACATTGCTTTTTCTTTTGTTGGATGGCTTCTTCATCACAACATCTTTGTAGAGTAGAATAAGTTATCTACTTCTTTCATATCTCCAAGGCCTTCATAGGTGTCAAGGGTACTTCCTTCCTTTGTCAAATTTGTCCTGCCTTGTTTCTAGAGATATCTTCAAAGTATTTTTGTCCGATAGTGATTCTCGGTGATCATGGTGTTCTTCACATGCTTGATCTCTTTCTTCATTTGCTTCTCTTTGGATAAATTGGTCAACCATATTATGCTCCTTGAGAGCATGTTATGTAAAAAAATTAGTTAGTATTTAATTTCAGATTTATTATTTAATTTTAGGTTAAATTAGACAAAAGGGCATGATCATAAGATCATTCCCTTTCCCCAAAGGGTGCCCATGGCGATATATAAGCCAGGAACCCCCAATGTAAATAATCATCTTCTGTCAATTAATCATTAATACATATATATATATATATATATATATATATATATATATATATATATAGATATATATATATATATATATATATATATATATATATATATTTCTGTGTATTGAGAAGTTTCCACTTCATTGGTATCAGAGCGAACGAATCCTCTCGCCTATGCTAGGTTCACGCATCCATCCGCTACCAATCGTGATCCCTGCATTTGTTCGTCCACCTCCCTATCCACGCACTTCCACCATAAAAATCCTCTGTGGGTACGCTAAAACCCTCCGTCCAGCCCGCACACCGCTCCCATTGCCTACCGCCATTTCTAGCCCATGATTCTCATCGTTTTCCATCAAAATCGTGCCGCTCGGCCCTCTTGCCACCCGCTTCATCACTGCGTTTGTCTGCTACACCTACAAGCCCCGTCCACATCACTAATCCGCCCTTCCATCCGTTGTCGGCTCACACTATGTCCCTACAATTCGTCAGTTGTCCACTCTTACGTTGTCCGCTGTCCATTCTACTTCTGACTTACCATCGTATTTTGGCCACATCTGCGGTGATATTCATTAATTTTCTTTTGAACCGCCAAGAATTTCCATTAGTCAACGTGACTATTCCGGATCATGCTACTCCTAAAAAAAAACTTATGTCATATAATTAAATTAATTAATTTAATTTAATTATTAAAAAAAACAAAGAAACAAATTACGCTGGCGGATAAATACACACCCCCACAAACTCGCTCAATGTCGACAATGACAATGGCGGATTTCCAAAAAAAATTGGTTGATGTAGAGCATAAGATAGATAACAACCACGATGAGGTCAGTAAAATATTAGATGATTTCCAAATCAAGCTTGAGGGGCAGGCTGACAATATCAAAAGTCTTCAGGATATGACAAATCGAATAGAAATAAAGATGGAAAGTCACCGTGTCCAAACAGAAGTAGATCTCAAAGAGACGTTAACATTGCTGAAACTTCTGTGTAAAAATATGAATTATACACCTGCACAACTACTACAAGAAAATCAAGAGAATAACTCATCAGATTCAACAAAGTCAACAAACTCTCATGAAAAGCTGAATCTCCAAAAAAATCAGTGACACCCCACCAAGAAATGAGTAACGCAACTCTTACAAACAAGAAACTCTGGGATACCTTTACCAATCAACACCCCTTTTTTTCTCAACCATTAGCAACATACCAGTGAAGGGCAAAAGTCGATATGCCTAAATTCGATAGAAACGAAAAAAACAATGTTGCATGGATAAATAAAGTAGAAGAATACTTTGAGATATATGACATCAATGATGATGACAAAAATCTCAGGCACGCATCCATGAAAATGGAAAGGGAAGCATATAATTGGTATATGTGGTGGAACAAGACAACACACGTCATTAGTTGGAGAAAATTTAAGGATGCATTCTTTAAAAGATTCCAAGGTGTAAAGGAAGAAGAGTTCTTTTCAAAACTCATCAAATTACAACAAAAAGGAAGTGTGGACGAATACACTAAAGAATGAGAGACCTTAGTAACATGAGTACCTGGGTTATCAGAATCTCGTTTAATTCAATCATACATATCCGGACTCAAAACCCATTTACAAGTAGAACTTGAGATGCATGGCATTACATCAATAAAAGTAGCAAGACGAAAAGCAAAAACAGCCAAAAAGAAATTCGAACCAATATTTTGGTCAAAAGTGGAAAAAACATATTCAAGACGAAGAATACCCCAGTATGTGGACTCAAATAATACAAGATGTGTTCCACCACATCGTCGTGAAGATGAAAAATCTAAGGTGAAAATGCAAAGGATAAAAGAGGGTAAATGCAAACACTGTGGTGAGAAGTGGGACCCCAAACATAGATGTGCTAAAGGAAAAGAACCAAAGAACCTATATAATTTTGAAGCAACCAAAGATTCAAACAGTGAAGATTCTGACATAGAAGAAATAGAAGATGCCCCAGAATTAGATGACGGAAGTATTCCGCAAGTGTCATTATCAGCTATGACAGGTATATCACAACCTCGGACCTTAAAGTTAAAAGGACACATAAAGAAGAACAATGTAGTGGTTCTCATCAACTCTGGTAGCACACACAATTTTTTAAATGCAACCGTGGCAAAGAGACTCAATATTTTTTCGTTTCCCTTACCAAACATGAAAGTTATGGTAACTAATAGTGAGAAAATTGAAAAGGTGGGGAAATGCCATAAGGTCAAATTGCAGATTCAAGACTTTAATTTAGAGTCTCTGTTCTTCACAGTACCATTAGGAGGAGTAGATGTAGTCTTAGGTATCCAATGGCTACGAACTTTAGGTACTTATGCTGCCAACCATCAAGTACAATTTATAAAATTCAAATGGGGAGGTCAGAAGTACAAATTACATGGATTCCAAGCACCAAAGAATCAAATTGTATCATCATCTCAGATGATGAAGATGAGTCGAAAAGGAGCACCCGCTTATGTAGTACAATGACACCAATTAGAAATGTTATCTGGAAATATGACCAGTGAAGAGTCACCAGAGATAGAAGATCTAATTCAAAAGCATGAAAAAGTATTTCAAGACCGACCTATGAAAATTCCACCTAATAGGGAAATTGAGTATACAATAGAAGTCAAGGCAGGATCAGACCCCGTCAACAACAAGCCATACCGATATCCACATCACCAAAAAACGGAAATTGAGAGATTAAGCCAAGACCTTTTAAAGTTTGGGACCTTGATCATCTTAGAATATCTGATCAAGTGGAAGGACTTACCCGAAGAAGACGCTTCTTAGGAGAATGAAGCATTTTTTCAACAACTTCCGTCTTTACGTATGTTTTGAGGATAAAGCATTCTTCGAGAGGAAGGCAATGTTATGTAAAAAAATTAGTTAGTATTTAATTTCAGGTTTATTATTTAACTTTAGGTTAAATTAGACAAAAGGGCGCGATCATAAGATCATGCCCTTTCCCCAAAGGGTGCCCATGGCGATATATAAGCTAGGAACCCCCAATGTAAATCATCATCTTCTATCAATTAATCATTAATACATATTTATATATATATATATTTTTCTGAGAAGTTTCCACTTCAGAGCACTTCTTCATTGCTTGCTTCCTGCACTAGTCAGCATTCCTTCTTGCTTCTTAGTTAGCAGTCTTATACTCCTTATGTGATCATATTCTTTTGTTGACCATAATTACATTATAGTGCATGCCTTCGAGCATGTCCTCGGTGAAAGAGATTCTTTCATACTTGGTCATGTTATAGAACTATTCCCATGACTCAATAATATACATATGATAACATGACTAAACTTTGACGCATACATACCTCATCTTGATTCTCCTTTGATCATCTTAGCTTCATTTGGTTCTCCTCGGTGTGTCCCTTCTTGCTTCATCTTAGCTTGCCTACATATCATCCTTTTCTTGAATCCCATGAATGGGATTCCCAATGAGACATTTGCTTTGTTTCATGAACATTCTTTTGAAGGTTCCATCATAGGATCTTAAAGACCCTTGCCTTGCAAATGTTTCTTTTCTTTTGATGATGGATGTCTTCTAAGATTCTTAATCATGATCAATATTCTTTCATCGTGGATGAGGTCCTATACTAGGTATGCTCCTTCTACATGAATATCTTGAGCTATATCTACCATGCTCCTATATTCTAGTAGATATTTCTAACCATGCATTTTGTTCTTATTATAAGTGTTTTTTCTACATGAGTATCTAGAACTATATGTACTACATGCTTCTATATCCTAGAATATGTTTCTAGCCATGCAATTTCTACATTCTCCTATTCTACTCAAAACCTTGAAGGAAGATTTGATGTAAAGAGTTTGACTTAGTCATAGTAGAGATCTGAAGGATCTTCCTTCTTTTACTTCTTTTCATATTATTTCACCTCTCGAGTCATGTGAGCTTCTTCCCTCTTCGTTTTGTTGTTGTTGTCCTTCTTAATCTTAGGACAAAGCCTTTTGTAGTTTCCATATTTTTGACATCCATAGCATTGGATTTTGGATATGTATTTGTTGTTTGTTCTTCGAGGACCAAATTTGCCAAATTTTCCCTTTCTTTTGGACATGGTAGTAAATGCTTGCTCCTTTGATCCCACAACTTCCTTTTCTTTAAGTCTAGTTTCCTCTGTCTTACATATAGACCACATTTCACTTAGTGTGGTAGCCTCCTTCTTGGCATATATGCTAAATGTCAAGTTTCCCCAATCCTCAAGTAGTGCATTGAGTACCACAGTTGTCATTTCTCTATCAGACAAGACTTCCCCAAGCTTTTGAAGTTGATCTCTCATCTCAGAGATCTTCATGAAGTAGGGAGATATTCCTTCCTTTGATATCTTCATCTTGTACAATTCATTCCTTAGAGATATCACTTCTATGGCTATGCATATCGAGAATATCTCTACTAGTTTATCATAAATTTATTTTGATGTCTCAAATATGGAGACATAAGGAATGAGAGAGTCCTTGATAAATTCTATTAGAATCCTTTGAGATCTTGTCTCATCCTTATTGTACCTAGCTAAGGTTTGAGTTTATTCCTTAGCAGGGATATTGATATTCTCTTTGGCATGTTCAAGGAGTTCATTCTCCTTGAGAAGTAAATCAACCCTCTTCTTCCATCCAAGAAATTTATTGGTACCTACCAATTTGTTGCTTTCCTTGCAAAAAGACATTCATGTATATTCAGAAGGTGACATATACTTACTTGATATATTTTGAGATGTAGTGGATTTTCTTTCTCCTTGAAGACTTGATAGATTTCCTTCCTAGGATCTTGATGTTCTTCAAGTTGCCTTCTCCAAGTGGACTTGCTTGATGATGAGATTTTCTTGGTAACTTGTAGATGATGTAGGTCCCTCTTTGATCTGCTTTCCTTTGTAGGTGCCTTTGTGTAAGGCTCTTCTTCTTGCTATGTAGTCTTCCTTGATGAATTATAGAAGGTAGGCCTTCTTTTCTTTGAGTAGTAGATGCCTTTTCTTGATGAGTGTTCTTGAGATTCCCATTCCTTGATGTGTCACCTTAGCTCTGATACCATATTGAAGAATCTAGGGAAATTAGATGTAATCTAATTCTTCTTGACTTGATAACAACTTGTGGAGTCTTTTTACTTTTCTTGTTAGCTTAATCTTCTTCTTATTATTAATGCATGTGTGTGTACTTCATCAAACTGCTACCAAAAACATAAGAACAAGAACACAAGATGTTGGCTCTCTGCCAGGGCCAAAACCTCTCTTCTCTTGAGAGGAAAACCCTTTGGTAAATTTCTCTTATTGAAGCTTCTTATTGATCAATGCCAAACCCTAGACCCTTGACAAGAATATCCTCCAAGCACAAGTCAATTTCTTCCTCCTTTCTACACTTTATTCCTCAACACTTTCTTCTTCCAGCACTTCGTCCTCCTTCTTCCAGCACTTCATTCTTATTTCAATTGTTAGTAAACCTTGTTGCACTTTCTTTAGAAGAGGCACTTATCCTTGGTTTATGATGAGACTCCTTCTTTGTGATGATCCCTTCCTTCCCCTTGACCAAATGAGCTTCTTCTGTGAGGTGTAGGTACAGACTTGGTATGACTATCCTGCAACCCTAATTTATTGCACGTGTGGTAGTTTACTTGATGTTTTAGGCTCTTTTCTCCTTCGCTTAAGTGCCCTTCTTCTTTGCTTGATTGGGAGGTATTATAGGCCTAGTTTACTAGCCCCAAATAGTGAGATATATCAGTTGTGAGTTGTTGTTTTCATAACCGTAGAAACAACCCTCCTTTTCTTGCACGTGTGGCTATAAGTTACCCTAGAAACAGTCTTCTTAAGCTCAGTTGTGTACCCTTCTTCTTCACTTCTCTTGGCGATTCTTTCTTCGTCCTTCATTCACCCTTTACTTGCATCCTTTTCTCATTGATTTCAGAGATATGACTACATTATATTTGGAGGAGTGGACAACCTCTATATATAAAGGTATGTCCCTCCTTTAGGCCAACTTGAAGGATGACTAGAAGACTGCAGGCTGACTTGACATATATAATTTAGATTGCTTCTTTGGTTGTGTCACATGCCAGGAGGAGACTTGACTTTGCTTGGAGGAGTATCCTTTGACTTCTATACAAACATATACATGGTGTAACATGTCCTTAAGTTCTTCAACATTTTCTTTTGACTATTTGACTCACCTATAGAACTTTAACTTGTGCTAGACCTATTTCAATGAGAAAGAAACTCATTGGCATATATTATAAAAATAATATTTCTTTTCTTGAGTAAATACACATATCAAAAGTACATTTATGAAGACCAAACCTAGTTACATCTCCTTCAACAGAAGGATCCTCTAGAGCTCACTACAGGCCCTAAAAAGCTATCGTCTCACCTAAAGGAGGAGAAAATACCACGACTAAGCTGGAAGAGGGGATGACCAGGCCCTAGAGGCCTAAAAAAATTCCAGAACCTTGCGATCACAAATTATTTACAACAAACTGCCAAAACTTGCTTCCTTAGGGCCAACATCATCATTACTTTGTTGGACATTGAGCTTTGAGGGTGGCTGAGGGCTAGATATTTCCTTCCTAGGCCTAGATCAGCCTCAAAAGCCCAGCAAATTTTCTCAATAAAGCTAGATGTCTTGCTTGAAATGAGAGAAACCCTTCAAACCCGAGCCTTAGGGCTAGATCTTCCATAAAAAAATTGATTTCCTTTAAGGCTTGAAGATCCACCTACATAATGAATGAAAGAAATTCTCAAAAACCTAAATATATACAAAAATTTCAAAACCCCAAGTGCTATAAAATAAAGCAAGGGTTAGAAAATAATTTTACAAAATATTTACAAATGCACAATATTTAAAAAATAAAATTATTAGCTCTCATTAGAAAATCATAACTTTTTCAACCCAAGATCAAATAAAAAAGTTTGAGATATTTTAAAATAAATTGCATGCATGAATAATTTTGAAAGATAGACCATCCAAAACTCTTCTACAAAATAATTCACCACAATGAAATCTTAGATCCCAAACAAGTTCGGCTCTTCCCCACAGTCTGTGAACTTGGAGCCCAAGGGCTAGTGTACCTGTAAATCTCTATAAATTCTCAAGATAAATTGTTAATTCATATAGTGAATTAGATCACCTAAGATAACTCATACCAATAGGAATTATTATCACTAACAAATGCAATAACAGTTAAAAAAATTGTTCGGTGCAATATAGAATAAACACACCTAACACATACCACATATCAGCAGATAGAAGAACACCATGAACTGAACCCCAAAGTCTTTCGATTATGATAAAAAATGTTCCCTGTAGAGCAGCAACTCAGTACCAGCATTATAAAATCACCACCTCCAAATATGGGAAATAGAAGCTAAATGGCTTCCTTATATAGAGAAAACCCCTCCCAGTGGACAATAAAGGCTAGTTGGTTTGATCCTTGTCAAAATAATCTCAACCATCTAAAAGTAACTTGATCATCTTTTAATCTCTATCGTCGAATTTTTACTTTTGAGGAAAACTTCAAATTTCTCCTAAAAACCATTTTTCATTAATCTAAAAATTAATATTTTCAATTAATTTCCTCAAAATTTTGACTTTGACTTAACCAACAAGGTCCAAGGGCTCATATTTTCTTAAAATATTCATTTTTACCTTGTTGGAGGACCTTCAAAATTTGACCTCTTTTCAACCCATGAATTTTTTATTTTTTACGTGACTTGGAGAGGAATTAATTTCTCTAAAATTATTTTTTGACTCAATATTAATTAATTGTTTGGCTTAGGATCATAATTTAATTCAGTACAAAAAAAAAAAATTGACTCTAGAGGGGATTAATAAATTTTCCACCCTCAAAAATTTTAGCCCTAGTGTTTCACTGCGAGGGACCATGCACTAAAATATTTTTACAGCAAAATATTACAATCAATTCGACCCTTAGAAGGGGAAATGTTAGTGTCGGTATCTTCATCCCTCTGTTAGAGATCAAATCCTCTTGTTGCATTACATATTAGGTGTCCCGTTCAGTCAGCTGCATTTCATTAGGCGCATGGACCATCTGACGGTAGTGGCTTTCCTACAGTTTCCCTCATGTTATCTACCTTCTGGCTCATGTTTGTTCATTTCAAAGCATATACAGTCATCTTTTGTCTTAAAGATTGCAAAGGTTTTGCTTTAGGGTTTCATTGTCATTTAGGTCTACGGTTTCATTAGGGTTCTGTCAAAAAATGTTTCAAAGTGTCTAATAATTACAAGTAGGCCATGAGGAGGTTCCAGCATCAATAAATTTCATCATCAAGTGCTCAAAAATGTGTCTTTCCTCAAAACTCTGTTTTGAGGAAAAACAATGTATTTTTGCTTTTATGGTATAAATTTATGTAATTTTATTTTCCCCATATGTAAATCACTCCATCTGTAACCCTGGTTTCTTTCCCTAGCCCCTAGTAGTTCCAACACCTACAAAACAAGCAAAGCTCAGGTCATTTAGTTCATCACAAAGCTCAAATGAAGTGAAAAAGTCCAAAAGACAGAGTTTGAAAATAAAGTCATTTCAAAAACCATTGTAAAAGTGGGTTTTATGAGCCAAAAATCTAAAAGATCCTTGTTTATAATCCATTTCTTCATTTCAAGAGTTCATTTGCAAAGTGGAAACAAGGCAAAGACATTTTTGGGTGAGCAATGCAAAGTTGGAGAAAATCGGTCAAAAACCAGAGGCGCGGCGCACTGGGCAGGAGGCATGGCGCACATAACTGGCACGGAGCATTGGGCGGTATTTCTCAGTGCAAAAAGACACGGGCGCGGCGCATACGCTGGGCGCGGCGCACACAACCAGAAAGCCTGAAAACTGCCAAAACTTGCTCCAATCGCCCGAAACTTGTGGATCATCACTTGTTCAAGTAGGTTGACCCTCTGTCACTAATTTTCATCCAATTTGGTGGTTGTTTTATGGTATTTAATGTATGGTGATTGTTTAAAGGAAACCAAACCCTACCATTTGAAATTTCTCAAAGAAAATTGCTGCCTAGGATTTCAAATTGTTGTTTTGATACCAAGTTATCCTCTCACCTTACCACTCCCTCACTCCATTATTTCCTTGATTTCCCTATCCCCTAAATCCACACACCCTTAGCTTCATTAATCCCATATCCAAAATCCCATTTCCCAAAATCCCATATGCAAATTCCCAAACCCTAGTCCTATACTAAAAACTCCCAAACTACTCCCTAATTCCCTATTCCCTTAACTAAACCCTACCCCAACAGTCCCTAAACCCCTCACTATTTCCCCCCCCACCACAGTCCCTCATTTCACTATTTCCTTTGGTAGCAAAAGTTAAAAACATCACAATCACCTACTTCTCATCAAGGCAACTCCAAGATAGTTTATCCACCAGCAGACATGGCATCTAATCCTTCATATGATTATGAAGGGGAGACCCACAGTGACTCACCTACAGAGGAACATGCACCCAGGAGGCCTCATAGAGGTGGCAAACATATTAGAGAAGAACCAACCACTCTTGCTAAATTATAGGCCCGCCATCTTGCCATCTCTTATTTCCAACATCAGTCATGTTATGAATTTTGTGAGAAGGTTGCTAACATTCAATTTCATCAGGAGTTGGCTCGTTTGTTTGTGTTGCATTTACATGGTGATCAAGCCACTCTAGCTGGTGTCACTTTCACATTAACACCAAAATCCATTTCACTAGCAACTGGTATTCCCAACATTGGAGAGCAATGGAACAAGAGGCAGAAAATTGACCGGCAGCATTATGAACCATACATCAAACCTGGCTATATGAGGCAACTCAGCAGAGTATTTCCTTTTCGGTACCTCAAAGATGCTTATGCTCCTTTGATGAAATTGATCATGATGTATTTCAGCTATGAGGGTCGATTTTCACGTTTGTATGCTTATCATATCAGGTTGCTGATGAATTTTACCAGGGTAAGGATGATGAACATCCCTTACTTCATGTGCCGAAACATAGAGAAGATGACCACCCTAGTGTAGCACAAGACTCCTTAGCAGCAGTTCAACAGTATTTACCATTTTTCTCTCATTAAAATTGTGGTCATTCATCAGCTTGATTTACAGGGCATCACTTGGGAGGACTTCATCTCTCGTGAGTTTTTCAGAGCTCCACAGGGACCTTCAGAGGCTTTACATGAGACAGGTGGACCTTCTTATCAACATGAGGGCCATGAGACACAGACTGCTAGCATGTCGATGTTCATCACCTATCAGAAGGGCACTAGACGGTTGTTTGCAGCAGCAAAGCGAGTGTTATCTCCACCCGGGGTGGAAGGGGCCTCGCTTCCGTCATCAGCACAACAGGTTCAAGACCAAGGCAAGAGGCCACTGCAGGAGGAAGGACCATCAGGTGAGTAGGAGACTGATTTCATTCTCATCGAGGGTGATGATATTGATATGGGCCCGCAAAGCACAAATCTTAGAGAAATCATTCAGGAGCAGCAGGCGGACATTGATGCCTTGTCTATCAACTTGGATAGAGCCCAATGGACAATACAGTACCTGGAGCAAAGGAATAAGCAGCTTGAGGACCAGCAGGTGATTATGGAGTTGCAAAACATTCGGGAGAATCGCCAAGCTGCCCAAAGGAGGAGGGTGGAGTTCACTTCACTTAATCAAGAGATTAATGCCAATAGGGAGTCATGGCTTTAAAGAGACAATATCCACTTGGAGAGGAAGCTAGAAAAGGCCATCAATGAGAAGAATAGTCTTAGAAACCTATCATATCATTACTTATCAAGGAACTTGGTGTGCCAAGCGAGAATCAAGAGTTTAAAGGCAAAGTTGAAGAGAGCATCAAGGAGGCACAAAGATGATGAAGGACTTTAGGTATTGGTTGAGGCTTCCTTGGCCTAACACCATGTTTGATAGAGGAGACTCAGCCCAAATTTCAAAAAATTTGGAGCACTTTTTGCATTTTTGAAATTTTTGGCACAAAAAACAGGTTTTTCTGCCCTATGCGTCGCGCCACGTGGCACTCGCTTTTGTTGGGAGCCTCCAAAACACAAAAACTCAGAATTTTTGGATTTGGCATGAAAAATATGCTTGCCTACCAATGGCCAAGAAATTTGGACAGGTTTTGGGCCCTCAAAAAGGTCAAAAACACTCAAAAAATGACCTCATTGCCCCGATTTTGACACACAAGAAGCAGTGTTGTGAGAATGGACTTTTGGAGGGGCAAATGGAGGCCAAATTGAAAAATTCCACTTGGGTTGGAAAGTAGACAGGCAAACCATTCCAACAAGCACACCTAGAGCTCAGTTGGACACCGGGAAGGCCTCCAAACGTGGGTCAAAATAGGCGCTACGTATAGAGAATCAGGCACGGCGCATAGAGGAAAAATTGCCAGTTTGACCAAGTTTTGCTCTGTTTTTTGCCCAGCGTTGGCTAGTTTGACTTTTTCACTTTCCTAATGGGAAATTTGTGATGAAATTTTATGTACATTAATGGATCATGATGTAAATATGTTAAATTTTTACTTGTAGAGGTAGATTCATCAGTTTAAAAGTTGTTTGAAACTGAATGAATCAGTTCCCTTATTTCTAGAGGCATGCTGTTCTGTTGCCTAATTTCTAGTTCTCAGTTTAGAATTAGTTGAAACAGCTCCTAAACATGTGTGCTCAATCCCTAGAGGCAAGGATGAGCTATGTTTTTCTATATTATGTTGTCTTTCAGTCATTAGCATGGTTGGACTTTTGAGAAATCCTTGAGCTTCATTGTACATTCATTTTCAGCATTTTGGCTAAGGAATTGAGACCAGGGTTTGCAGCACTCTTTGGGATTCATGTAGAAATTTGTCTTGGTACAGTGCTTTTCTTTGTAATTGTGAATTTGCTTATATGTCATGTATGCCATTCTCTATCTTGTTTCTTCTTAACTAAACAAACAAGAGTGTAAGTAGAATCCATTGAAATTGCAGTGCTCTACTTGAAGTTTGCTTTAGCTTCTTGATGTTTTCAGTTGTTTGGGGAGGATCCATGATTGGTCTTGCCCTCTTCAAAACCTCACCTATCTATTGCTTCCATTTCATTCAATTTTAAGTGCCAAAAATAATTTCCTACCTTTCCCCATTGAGATCTCTGCAAGACTGAACCTCAATCCCCGCACCCAAAATCTACCTTTCCATCTGAGCCAACAAAAACATCATTTTATTCAATCAAACTCTCTTGCACATATACCTAGCCTAATATCAGTAGATATTTCAGTCATCTCAAGCCCTTATTGATCATAATTTGCTGAGATTGACTCGGAGAGGGCCCTCTCCTGACCTAGTAGGGCTAGCTACCAGGCTGAGTGTGGTTTTATGTTGGCCCTGGATCCTACCTTTTCAGCCTGAGGTAAATCTAGGCACTAACATAGTGGCGACCTTCCTGGGGAAGATTGTTCGTTTGTTAGTGTTCTTCATTTTATAAACTACAAACGGAGCCTGAAGATTAGCCAGGTAGCCTTCGAAACGCTTTTGCTTTGCATTAGTGCAAGTAGATAAACGCTACTTCAGTCAATCTCCGGTCTAGTCTTATAAAAGGAATATCTAACTTGCAGATCACCCCAGCACATCTGATAATTCTAAGCTTTGGATGATAAGTTTAGGATTTGATAGGCTGAACAAGTTGTTAATGTCCATTTGAATTTTTGGAGATCATAGCACACTGGCTTCCAGAAGACATACCAGAGCAAATCTGGATCCTGATCCCCCTCCTGTCTATGAAAATCCCAATCTTATTCCAAGAATCCTTCGCCAAGGAAGTTCTGTCATTCCCGTGTTCAAAGCTCAATCGTGTCCTGTTGGCTTTGAGTATCTCGAGGATCTTGAGTTTGATGAGCAATTTGAGTTGTCTTTGTTTGAAACCAAATCAGAAAGCGTTGTTGCTTCAACTGCCTTAAATCCTGAGTTTCTTAGAAATCTTGAAACGGAAAGGGCCAATAAATCTATTGACGATTATATCTTGAATCAGCTCCAGACTTCAATTGTGGCTTCTAATATTGTTGATTTCTTAGAGACTGCTTCTGCAACCCTTGGGTCATCTGCAATTGCATCTAGTTCAAGAATTCCCACCGAACCTCCTTTCATTCCTACCATTCCCGTGCAGCCTACTGTTTCTGATCAAAAATCTGCAGTAGTGTCGCCTCCATCTACTCCTTCTACTCCTCAAACATCCAAGATTGCTTTGCCTCCGCACACACCTCCTCATACCCCCCATACATCAGCTACACCCACTCCCCCAACATCCCCAAGACCAATTGCAAATCCACCAAGAGAAATGGCTGCTCGTTTTGCACCTCTTGTACTACCTCAAAATTTGGATGATATGCCCGCCGATTATCAAAGAAAAATTCCTTTGTTTGATGGCACTCCTCATAGTGTTACAGCTCAGCAACATGTGGACAGAATGACGGATTTCTTCGATCTCCATGAGATTGATGCAAAAGATGTAACCATGAGACTCTGTGTACAAACATTTGGTGGTGAAGTAAAGAAAAGGTTCAGGGCCTTGCCGACTACAAGCATCGCTACATTGGCCAATCTATAGATACAATTCTTAGACCGTTGGGAAGTGAAGAAAAATCCTCTTCAGATCCTTTCCGAATATGAGCACATCAAGAGGAACATTGGTGAGTCTGTTCAAGATTATTGTATTAGATTCAATTCAGTTTACAATGCAATCCCTGATCATATAAAGCCACCCATGGGGCTAGCCTTGATTAAGTTTCCGGACGGTTTTGATACTGATATGGCTTATCAATTAAGAGAGAGAGATCTGGCTACTTTGGAAGACATGCAGAAGATTGTCGTCAGCATTGAAGCAAATCTGCTTGCCAAGAGAGCTAGAGCAAGAGCTAAAAAGAAAGTCACAATAAAAGAAGAGTCTTCCTCATCAGATCAAGTGCTACGAAAGGTGGAACAAATGCTTGATAGGATGAAACTTGACAAGTTTGAACCACAAGTCAGAAATCCTAACTTCCATGGCCAACAACAGCCCTAATATCAAATCAAACAAAGAGAGTAGCGAGCCCAAGACCAAGCAACGCAGCAACAAGTGCAGACACCTCTACAACAAAATTTTGTACATGGTCCGGAATCAGAAGAGGAGGAGAATGTGATTGGAGAAGAAAATCATTTCTTTACGCTCGATGACATGCCAATTTTCATCACTGAATATGAGGAGTACTCCGAGAATTCAGCTAAACGAAGGGATGAAAATTTCATTTTGGAAAATGAGACAGTTCTTGAGGAAGATTCTGATGGATACCAAAGAAGATACATGAATTCTTTGTCAGCTCATCAGCGGCAATATTCACTTCGAAATAGAGATGTGCCCGTGAATCCAATTCAGAAAAGGAAGGAGGAAGCAGTGTCAAAGAATGATCCTCCCAATGTGCAGAAAAAGGGAAAGGAGACAGTTGATCCTAACACCAGCAAAATGACATCAGCAAGTGAAAGACCAAATCAGCCAAATGTGTCAAAGGAGAAAACGAAAAAGAAGGATCTTCTGGTGAAAGAGGTAGAAAAAGTTTTATCTTTTAACTTAGAAAATGAAATTGCTAAGTTGAAAATATCCATTCCTTTGACTGAGTTGATGACAAACAGCAATTATAAAAGTTGAGTGTCTAAAATTTTGAGTTTAGATCTATCATCTGACATGGTAAACGTGGAGGATGACAGTCCCAAGCTGATCTTTGGGCCAGCATTGGAAGGTCAGTCCCAAGATAGTGATGTCTCTCCTTTCTATATCAGTCTCAGGGTGCATGACTTTGTATTGCATAATGTTATGTTTGATTCCGGAGCCTCTCATAATCTCATGCCGAAAGCCATCATGGAAAAATTTGGATTGGATATCACTAGAAAATTCCATGACCTTTACTCTTTCGATTTCGGTAGAGTAAGGTGCATTGGTCTCATCAAGGATTTGGTGGTCAGTTTGGATCAGATTCCGGCTAAAAATGTTTTGATGGATGTGGTGGTGGCGGATATACCTCCTAGATTTGGCATGCTTCTTTCCAAATCTTGGGGAGCGAAGATTAAAGGGAAAATGCAACTTGATTCCTCCTATGCTACAATTCCTGTGATCGGTCAAATGAGGAAACTATACCGGGAACAGAAAATGAAGAACATGATCACTAGCAAGGAGAAACCAGTAAATCATCCAATCAATTATGTACATACTGATCTAGAATCATTTGTTTTGTATTCAGATAGTTTTAATGATGTAAATAGCCAAATAGTTGAAGTAGAAGACATTCCCGAGATCACTGAAAATTTCAGAGAAGTCTTAAAAAAAGAAAGACAAAGACTTGATGGTACAGCTGAGCAATCAGCAGTCCAACAGCAGCAACATATTGATGGAAAACAAGTAAAAGGAAAAGAAATTCAACATTTGGAAGAGGATGAAACAGGCCTATGGAGGATGGACTTTGATGGTGCAGTAGGAAGGGAAGGTGCTGGAATTGGTATTTGGATACGCAGCCTTGTTTTCGCCCCAAACAAAGTGCCAAGAAATGTAAGGATCTTCTTTTATAAACTAGCTTTTGATTGTTCAAACAATGAGGCTGAATATGAAGCATTAATTGCTGGTCTAAAAGTCCTTAGAAAATTGAATGCTAAAAGGATTTCAGTGTATGGCGACTCCGAGTTAGTTATCAAGCAGGTGAAAGGCGAATACCAAGCTAAGCATCCTCAAATGCAGGCCTACCACAATGCGGTGTTGGATATCTTGAAAGTATTTTCTGATTATACTATAACCTGCATGCCCTATGCTCATAATGTCATTGCAGATTCACTTGCAACAACAGCAAGTAATTTGAAAATTCTGATGAATGCAAACAACAAGTTTGAGATTCACGTGAAGCATCGCCCAGCTGTCCCCGACAATCAAAGGTATTGGCAAGTGTTCCAAGATGATGATGAGATCGATGTATTTCTACAAAATAAAGGTAAATTCAAGGACACTTATATTGATGTGGAGTATGATGATGGTGATGAGGATATGGAAGTCAATCAGATGGAAGTTTTGCAACTCAAAGATAACATCATTCCTAAAGGTGTAATACATTTAGCGGAGCTCTTCGATCAGGACGATGTGGCTAGAAAACCGAGCATGCTGCCAACCGAAAAAAGAGTTGGGGATGTGAACATTGGATCAGCTAAAAATCCCAAGATGGTGAAATTATCAAAGGCATTGCCCCCATAGGTAAAAGAAAAGTATATCAGTTTGTTATCCTCTTTTACTGATGTATTTGCTTGGGATTATTCAGATTTGAAGGCATATGACACGAGCATAATTCAGCATGTCATCCTGATCAAGCCAAATCAAAAGCATTTTCGTCAGAAGCTAAGAAGAATAAATCCAAAGTTGCTGCCCTCAATTGAGAAGGAAGTGAATATGTTGTATAAAGCTGGTATCATAGTCCCCATAAGATTTTCAGATTGGATTTCAAACTTGGTGCCCATCCGCAAGAAAACAGGTGAGATCCAGTTATGCATTGATTTTAGAAATTTGAACAAAGTTTCCTTGAAAGACAATTATCCACTGCCCAAGATGGATCACATACTTCAAAGAGTAGTTGTAGCATCACGGATGTCACTACTCGATGGTTATTCAGATTATAACCAAATTTTGGTCCATGAGGATGATCGTGACAAAACAGTGTTCACCACTCCATGGGGAACTTTTCATTATGTAAAGATGTTGTTTGGATTGAAAATGCTGGTGCAACCTTTCAGCAGGCAATGGATATAGCATTTGCCAATGAAAAATATGTCTTTCTAGTTGTTTATCTTGATGACTTAACAGTTTTCTCTAATACAGATGAAGAGCACCTCTATCATTTGAAGATTGTTTTTCAGCGGTGTAGGAAATATGGCATCTCTCTCAATCCAAAGAAAAGTTTGTTTTCCATGGATGAAGGTAAGCTTCTCGGGCATATTATCTCAAAGGAGGGAATCTCGCATCGATCCAGCTCATGTGGAGGCCATTCAAAAGATTGATTTCCCACGAAGTAAGAAAGAAATCTAATCCTTCAATGGTAAGATAAATTTCTTATGTCGCTTTGTGCCCAATCTTGCAGAACACTTTAGAGAAACCACAAACATGCTTAAAAAGGATAGTGCAGTAATGGACCAAGGAAGCAGTTAAGTCTTTTAATTTGGTGAAATTAGCTCTTTCTTCAGCTCCGGTTTTGATTAGCCTGGACTATACTCAAGATTTTATTTTGTTTTCATTTGCCTCGAATCATACTATGGCAGCGATCTTGATGCAGAAGAGAGACAAGCTTGAGAAACCAATTGAATTCTTCAACAAAACCATAAGGGATGTGGCATTGAAGTATAATATTATTGAAAAACAGGCCCTTGCATTGGTAAAGGCATTGAAATATTTTTGGGTTTATATTTTGCATTCTCACATCCTTGCTTATGTCCCTAATGCTGTTGTCAAGGATGTCTTAGTGCAAATAGATCCGGAGGGAAGAAGAGGCAAATGGATTGTTGCCTTGTTGGAATATGACATGGAAATCAAACCGACGAAGCTCATTAAAGGACAGGAGCTAGCTAAACTAATGGCTGAGTCAAATTTGCATGTTGTGGACATTAATCTAATTGTTGCTATGTCCGAGGAAGATGAAGAAAATCTGCCCACTCAGGAATTAGACATTTTCCTCCTTTCTCCTTGGTATTCGGACATTGTTTATGTACTCCAAAATCTATCATCACCTCCCAGAATGGCTAAGAAAAAAAGTAGGACACTGAAATTAAAGGCTGCAAAATTTTGTATCATGAATTGTGCACTTTATTGGAAAGATCCCAATGGTGTCCTGCTAAATTGTTTAGTAGAAGAAGAGGCAAAACAAGTTATGGAAGATTTTCACAAGGGAGATTGTGGAGGCCATCTTTTCTGGAAAACAACAGCCAATAAAATCTTGAGAGTGGGGTATTATTGGCCAAGTCTATTTGCTGATGTGTACAAAATAGTGGCTAGCTGTCACGAATGTTAAATTTTTCAAGGTAAGAGGAAGTTGCAGCCTTTACCACTCAAACCCATTGAAGTAAGTGCTTCATTTCAGCAGTGGGGTTTGGATTTTATTGGTGAGATTCATCCTTCTTCTTCAGCACAACATAAGTGGATCCTCACAGCGACAGATTATTTCACCAAATGGATTGAGGTGATTCCTACAAGGTAGGCCACCGATTCGGTAATTATCTCATTTCTTGAAAACAACATTTTGTCTCGTTTTAGATGTCCAAATAAGTTGATCACTGACAATGCAGCAGCCTTTAAATCAAAAAGAATGATTGAATTTTGTCATAAGTATCAAATCACTTTGGGGCATTCGACTGCCTATTACCCACAAGGCAATGGTTTGGCAGAATCCTCAAACAAATCTTTTGTCAACATTATCAAAAAGCTGTTGGAAACTAACAAGAAGGGTTGGCATAAAAATCTGGTCAGTGCACTTTGGGCAGACAGGGTAAGTCAAAAGAAATCTATCGACATGTCTCCTTTTGAGCTTGTGTACGGTGTGGACACAGTCTTCCCGACCTCTTTGGCAATCCCGGTGGTAAGACTGTTGCAAGAAGCTGGTAGCGAAGATGATAGTTTGCAGTGAAGGATCAATCAAATGATACATTTGCAGCAAAGAGAGGAGGTATTTCAAAACACTTCCAAGCTGCAGGAAAGAATTAAGAGGATATATGATTGAAAAGCAAAGGCGGACAAGTTTGAAATCAGAGACATAGTGCTAAAATGGGATGCAAGGAATGAAGAGAAAGGTAAGCACGGCAAATTTGAAAATCTTTGAAAAGGACGTACAAGATTGCTGCACATCAGGGCCAAAATGCTTTCCTTTTGCAAGAGCTGAATGGCGAAGACTATCCTGGCGGGCCGGTCAATGGTCGGCTCCTCAAATGGTATTATGTGTGAACTGTTTTCTGTTGTTTTATTCATCATTGTATATACCGGTTTGTTTAAATTCCTTGCAAGTGTGTACTATTTTCATTCTTCAGTTTGGGGCCCGAGGTGAAGGCTATAAAGCTGAGGTTTGATTTCATTTTTAGTTTGCTTTGTTAGAGTCAGGTCTTTTGGTCAATTTCAGTCTTGAAAATGAGTCAATTTGAGTCACATTCAGTCCTGAAATTGAGTCTTTAAGTCAAGAGTTAAATTTTGTTTTGTCAAAGTTATTGACTCCATAGCCCAATGGACGAAGGCACTGCCTGCTTTCCCAGATATATGTAGTTCTTGGCACCTCCAAGGAGCTACCATCCCCATTGGAGCCAATGTTAGTGTCGGTATCTTCATCCCTCCGTCGGAGATCAAATCCTCTTGTTGCATTGCATATTAGGTGTCCCATTCAGTCAGCTACATTCCATTAGGCGCATGGATCATCTAATGGTAGTGGCTTTCCTACAGTTTCCCTCATGTTATCTACCTGTTGGCTCATGTTTGTTCATTTCAAAGCATATACTGTCATCTTTTGTCTTAAAGATTGCAAAGGTTTTGCTTTATGGTTTCATTGTCATTTAGGTCTAGGGTTCCATTAGGGTTTCATTGTCATTTAGGTCTAGGGTTCCATTAGGGTTTCATCAAAAAATGTTTCAAAGTGTCTAATAATTACAAGCAGGCCATGAGGAGGTTCCAGCATCAATAAATTTCATCATCAAGTGCTCAGAAATGTGTCTTTCCTCAAAACTCTGTTTTGAGGAAAAATAGAGTATTTTTTATTTTATGGTATAAATTTATGTAATTTTATTTTCCCCATATGTAAATCAGTCCATCTGTAACCCTGGTTTCTTTCCCTAGCCCCCAGTAGTTCCAACACCTGCAAAACAAGCAAAGCTCAGGTCATTTAGTTCATCACAAAGCTCAAATGAAGTGAAAATGTCCAAAAAACAGAGTTTGAAAATAAAGTCATTTTAAAAACCATTGTAAAAATGGGTTTTATGAGCCAAAAATCTAAAAGCTCCTTGTTTATAAGCTATTTCTTCATTTCAAGAGTTCATTTGCAAAGTGGAAACAAGGCAAAGACATTTTGGGGTGAGCAAAGCAAAGTTGGAGAAAATCGGTCAAAAACCAGAGGCGCGGTGCACTGGGCAAGAGGCGCGGCACACATAACTGGCGCGGCGCATTGGGCCGCATTTCTCAGTGCAAAAAGACATAGGCGCGACGCATTGGGTTGGATGCGCGACGCACACGGCCAGAAAGCCTGAAAACTACCAAAACTTGCTCCAATCGCCCGAAACTTATGGATCATCACTTGTTCAAGTAGGTTGACCCTCTGTCACTAATTTGCATCCAAATTTGGTTGTTGTTTTATGGTATTTAATGTATGGTGATTATTTAAAGGAAACCAAACCATACCATTTGAAATTTATCAAAGAAAATTGTTGCCTAGGGTTTCAAATTGTTGTTTTGCTACCAAGTTATCCTCTCACCTTACCAATCCCTCACTCCATTATTTCCTTGATTTCCCTATCCCCTAAATCCACACACCCTTAACTTCATTAATCCCATATCCGAAATCCCATTTCCCAAAATCCCATATGCAAATTCCCAAACCCTAATCCTATACTAAAAACTCCCAAACTACTCCCTAATTCCCTATTCCCTTAACTAAACCCTACCCCAACAATCCCTAAATCCCTCACTGTTCCCCCCCCACAGTCCCTCATTTCACTGTTTCCTTTGGTAGCAAAAGTTAAAAACATCACAATCACCTACTTCTCATCAAGGCAACTCCAAGACAGTTTATCCACCAGCAGACATGGCATCTGATCCTTCATATGATTATGAAGAGGAGACCCACAGTGACTCACCTATAGAAGGACATTCACCCAGGAGGCCTCATAGAGGTGGCAAACATATTAGAGAAGAACCAACCACTCTTGCTGAATTACAGGCCTGCCCTCTTGGCATCTCTTGTTTCCAACATCAATCATGTTATGAATTTTGTGAGAAGGTTGCTAGCATTCAGTTTCATCATGAGTTGGCTCATTTGATTTTGCTACATTTACATGGTGATCAAGCCACTCTAGCTGGTGTCACTTTCACATTAACACCAGAATCCATTTCACTAGCAAACGGTATTCCCAACATTGGAGAGAAATGGAACAAGAGGTAGAAAATTGATCGGTAGCATTATGAACCATACATCGAACCTGGTTATATGAGGCAACTCAACAGAGTATTTCCTTTCCGGTACCTCAAAGATTCTTATGCTCCTTTGATGAAATTGATCATGAGGTATTTCAGCCGTGAGGGCCGGTTTTCACGTTTGTATGCTTATCATATCAGGCTGTTGATGAATTTTACCAGGGTAAGGATGATGAACATACCTTAATTCATGTGCCGAAACGTAGAGAAGATGATCACCCTAGTGCAGCACAAGACTCCTCAACAGCAATTCAACAGTATTTACCATTTTGCTCTCATTAAAATTGTGGTCATTCATCAGCTTGGCTTACAGGGCATCACTTGGGAGGACTTCATCTCTCATGAGTTTTTCAGAGCTCCACAGGGACCTTCAGAGGCTTTACATGAGACAGGTGGACCTTCTTATCAACATGAGGGCCATGAGACACAGACTGCTAGCATGTCGGTGTTCATCACCTATCAAAAGGGCACTACATGGTTGTTTGCAGTAACAAAGTGAGTGTTATCTCCACCCGGGGTGGAAGGGGCCTTGCTTCCATCATCAGCACAATAGGTTCAGGACTGAGGCAAGAGGCCACTGTAGGAGGAAGGACCATTAGGTGAGCGGGAGACTAATTTCATTCTCATCGAGGGTGATGATACTGATATGGGCTCGCAAAGCACAAATCTTAGAGAAATCATTCAAGAGCAGCAGGCTGACATTGATGCCTTGTATATCAATTTGGATAGAGCCCAATGAATAATACAATACCTGGAGAAAAGGAATAAGTAGCTTGAGGACTAGCAGGTGATTATGGAGTTGCAAAACATTCGGGAGAATCGCCAAGCTACCCAAAGGAGGAGGGTGGAGTTCACTTCACTTGAGCAGGAGATTAATGCCGATAGGGAGTCATGGCTTGAAAGATCCAATATCCACTTGGAGAGGAAGCTAGAGAAGGCCATCAATGAGAAGAATATGCTTAGAAACCTATCATATCATTACTTGTCAAGGAACTTGGTGTGCCAAGTGAGAATCAAGAGTTTAAAGGCAAAGTTGAAGAGAGCATCAAGGAGGCAAAAAGAGGATGAAGGACTTCAGATATTGGCTGAGGCTTCCTTGGCCCAAAACCATGTTTGATAGAGGAGACTTAGCCCAAATTTGAAAAAAATTGGAGCACTTTTTGCATTTTTGAAATTTTTGGCACAAAAAACAGGTTTTTCTGCCCTATGTGTCGCGCCACGTGGCGCTCACTTTTGCTAGGAGCCTCCAAAGCACAAAAACTCAGCATTTTTGGATTTTGCATGAAAAAATATGCTTTCCTACGAATGGCCAAGAAATTTGGACAGGTTTTGGGCCCTCAAAAAGGTCAAAAACACTCAAAAAATGACCTCACTGCTCCTATTTTGACACACAGGAAGCAGTGTTGGGAGAATGGACTTTTGGAGGGGCAAATGGAGGCCAAATTGACAAATTCCACTTGGGTTGGAAAGTAGACAGGCAAACCTTTCCAAACAAAACACCTGGAGCTCATTTGGACACTAGGAAGGCCTCCAAAAGTGGGTCCAAACAGGCACTACGCATAGAGAATCAGGGAAGGCGCATAGAGGAAAAATTTCTAGTTTGACCAAGTTTTGCTCTGTTTTTCACCCAGCGTTGGCTAGTTTGACTTTTTCACTTTCCTAATGGCAAATTTTTGATGTATTTTGATGTACATTGATGGATCATGATGTAAATATGTTAAATTTTCACTTGTAGAGGTCGACTCATCAGTTTAAAAGTTGTTTGAAACTGAATGAATTAGTTCCCTTGTTTCTAGAGGCATGTTGTTATGTTGCCTAATTTCTAGTTCTCAGTTTAGAATTAGTTCAAACAGCTCCTAAACATGTGTGCTCAACCCCTAGAGGAAAGGATGAGCTATGTTTGTCTATATTATGTTGTATTTCAGTCATTAGCATGGTTGGACTTTTGAGAAATCCTTGAGCTTCATTGTACATTCATTTTCAGCATTTTGGCTAAGGAATTGAAACCAGGGTTTGCAACACTCTTTGGGATTCATGTAGCAATTTGTCTTGGTACAGTGCTTTTCTTTGTAATTGTGAATTTTCTTATATGTCATGTATGCCATTCTCTATCTTGTTTCTTCTTAACTAAACAAACAAGAGTGTAAGTAGAATCCATTGAAATTGCAGTGATCTACTTGAAGTTTGCTTTAGCTTCTTTATGTTTTCAGCTGTTTGGGGAGGATCCATGATTGCTCTTGCCCTCTTCAACACCTCACCTATCTATTCCTTCCATTTCATTCAATTTTAAGTGCCAAAAACAATTGCCTACCTTGCCCCATTGAGATCTCTGCAAGACTAAACCTCAATCCCTGCACCCAAAATCTACCTTTCCATCTGAGCCAACAAAAACATCATTTTATTCAATCAACCTCTCTTGCACATTGTTGTGCTCTACAACAACCCCCCATTTCATATCATTATTTATTTAGAAAAACTATCATATGAAATGGGTCCCTTTTAGTTTTGATTGGTATCAATATTGTATTGTTCAAAAAAAAAAAAGGTCCGAAAACAAAATGAAAAACATTATGAAAACCTTTTCAATAAACCCATTTTGATCATAATAATACAAATAATCAATCTTTTATCATTGCGATAAAGCGATCGCAAGATCGCATATCGCAATGACATAGGGAGCATAAGTTAATGGCCCATTGGTTTTTGCCGATGCGATATCGCTATCGGCTATCAGCAATATTCTATGCATGTTCTTAAAGCGCCCCAGGCCGTTCACCCCGATGCAGTGCGATTTCGCTATCGGCGATCGGCGGTATGCTATCCATGTTTTCATATAGCGCCCATACTCCCAATGCGATGCGATATCGCTATCGGCGATCGGGGATTTCAAAAGGTGTCAACATAAGGAGTTAAGTTTTCCCCGACGCCCGATTGCGATAAAGCCAAAAGCACAGATTTCAAAAAAGTCATTAAGATAGAGGGATATTACGATCAATTCATATTAAAAGCTTGATCTGTCGAACAATGATTTACCTACACTCAACCGCCAAAACATCTAAGGCACGCTTAAACGAATCATTCAGCTGATTAATGATATGATGGGCATTTAAAGGATTGGCAGGTTTAAACGGCCATTTAATGTAATAATAAGTCCTGAAATCTTCCCATAGATTGTATTCGCGGCCATTTTAAAAGCTAATCCCTCATCACGCATTGATCAATTTATATTTCTCATATTGGGTTTTCATTGCCAATTCTCTGTGTTACGTTCATTTTCACTTCTATGCAGAATTCATTCAAAGAAGAAAACTCAAGTAGAATGGGGAAGAAATCTAAGAAAACCACAGTCGCTTCCGCTGCGCCAGCCACAGGACAAGCCGTCGCGGATCCAACTAATAAAAAGAAAGGATTGATATCTGATACTACATGTTCTGGTCTCGGCAGAACTACTTGGCAAAGCACCTACAATCTGATTGAAGTCGAAGAACCTAAAGTGACAACAGTACAAGCTTCTGCAGATTCAACTCGGAAATCTGATGGTACTTTAAAAGACCTAGCTGACTCCTTCCTTCATCGGATAGCAGCTCGGGAGCAAATTCTCCCATATACAGATGTAGTGCAATGGGCAATTGAGGAAATCCCGATCATGGACAGAACCTTCTGCACCAAAGACGGGAGAATTTTCAGGTCATTCAAGGCTGATGATTTAAGGCAAATGTATCATTTGCCTGAGCCAGAGAAGAAGTACAACAAGGCATTTTTGGAGAAATTCTAAAAAGAGAATGAAGTGGAATCCGAACCCATCCGGGATTGGAGACAAAATCCAGCGAAACATAAACATGAATCTTCCAGTAAGTACTCGGTTGATTCCCTATGTTCTCCTTATTGTTATGCTGGAATAATGATGTGTAGATTGTGGGGGTTGCACGACTCTTCTAATTTCACTATAGAAATGGTTCCCTTGATGGAAGTGGTGTGTAACAGTGAAATAATGGATTGGGCCACTATTCTCTCAGATAAACTAGCAACAGCTGTTCTTGAGTTTAGAAATAAGACCCGCGTTACTGAAAGGCTAATTCCCCCATTCTATTACAATGCCTATATTTTAGATACCTTGTGTTTTAATTCTGAATTTCTTGTGCTCAGCTGGAGGTGGACGCCACAAGACCCCATGCCTATTCACATATACCATCAGAAATTATGGAAATCCTCTTATAAGCACCATTTATACCAAGTCTGCAATGGCTTTATGTTACCTATTCATTACTCTATTTTTGATAAACTTGCTCCCAAGATTTCCTACCAAGCTGGGATTGACTTAACATCAGTAGGGAGATGGTTCAGGAGGAAAAGTTCACTTATATAAGAGTTTTCGACAGCCAAGCCGAACCTCACGTCCTTCCTTTGTACATACCTGATAAACTGCTGGCGAGGGAAATAGCTTACCAGATCATTGCTGAGAGTGTTACACAGACTCTCAAGAAAAATAAGAAGCAGGGCTGGCCCTCTTTTCCTTTGAGATGCGATGTCTACACCTTGCATGATCTCAAACATGCAGAGAAAGAAGCTACAAAGATGAAATCATTAACTCTAGCAACTCTCCCTAATAGGCAATTTGATCCCAACAAAGTCGCCTATAATGCACTCGAACAGGCCAAATTGTCAAATTTTGATCATAAAGAAGATATGTTTGATGACCTGTTCTCCTCTGCTGAGTCAATAATGCAGGTTAAGGCATTTTCCGGAATGAAATATCAAGATGAAGGGTTGGTTGAATTTAACAGACTTAGAGAACAGAGGTTTCAAACTCTGCCTCTAGACCTATTAGCAACAACCCCAACAACATCGTCAAGCGAGCCTGAACGGCAACAGTCAAAGGAACCTCCGGTTACAACAATAGAACCAGAAAAGCCACAGGAGGATACTCAGACTAAAGAGCAGGAGAAAGTGCGGGAGGAGACCCAGATTAAAAAGCAAAAATAGACCAACATTGAAGTAAATGTGGATACTCATATTGACCCAAAATTGCTCCAGGAATGGCAGCAATTTAATTCTGTTATCAGTGGTCTGGAATGTTCAAAGGACACCGAAACTTCGAAAGCATCAAACACACATGAAACCACTTCACAACAGGTTCTAAGTGGAACCAGCGGCCCACCCATTTCAAAAGAAGTAGAAATAATACCAAAGGACCCCTCCGATCAAATCATTTTGCAGGTAGAAGAGATTCCTCCCTTGGATGTCTTCTACAGCCCAAGGCATAAAGCTGTAGTAAAACGACAGAGGAAGAGAAGAAGGACTGATCAACCTTCCCTTTTCCCAGAACAGACGGACACGGGCAATGTGGTTTGGAAGGAGGAATTTGACCCCTCTGATGACCTGACAAAACTGTCACAATATGCTGGAGCCTATTCGGAAGCAACAATAGATAAGGCATCGGAGGTGAGTCTTTTACTGAAAACAAAAAACCAAGAAATCTTCTTATTATAGGCACAGCTAACTAAAGCAAAGCAGAAAGCGAAGCAGGCAGAACAGCAATTGTTGACACAACAGCAAGTAAACAATCAACTAACTCAACAATTGCAGGCAGAAAAACAAAGGATTGACCACAGTGCAATCCAAAAGCAGAAAGAATTATCAGAGGCCTTGGCGCAATTGAAGGCAGAAAATGAGAAAATGCTGAAAACAAAAGATGAGCAAATTGCTCAACTATCAGCACAGCTTGAAAAGACAAAGGGCATTCCACAAGTAACTGAATTTAGAGTAGAAGCACTACAGATAAATACTGCATTGATAGCCCAAATTAAGCTTCTATTTCAACAAATCGCCCAGGCAGAGCCACTATGTGAATTAACGGCATCCATCAATGATAAAGTAGAAAAGGCTAGGATGGAATTGGATCAAGCTGAAGAAATGATAGTTGCATTTCTTGACTGGAAAGATATTGATCAAGGACAAGCGGCGAATTTGCCAAGAATTTTAGAGTCACATAAAGATATACTATTTACAGAATGGCAGTCCCAGTTAATGAAAGCAGAGAGGGCAGTTTCAAGATGCAAATCAACTTCAAGCAATTTGGTTGAATTAGTTAATAACACTCTCTACTTGTCAAACATGATTTCCCAATGCACACCAGGAAAATTGACAGCGATGAAAACATTGGAGCAGTCATGTTATCCAGATCTAGAGGAAAAGGGGAGATTAATTGCGGGAATTAATAGTTTAACGTGGGACACCTATTGGTTCTTCTTGGTAAAACCACACACTCAGCGAGCCGCCCTCAAGTGCCTTACAGATGCAATCGGGTATATTATCCCCGATATTCAGGATGCCACCTATGCCGCCCAGCTCAGCTCTCGCCTCAACAGACCACCCGAAGTGGAGCCGATGCTTGCGATAAGTCAGCTCAGATTTAAAGGCAAACAGCCTACTTGATGATTCATGCCACCGACTACCAGATTGCTGAGAAAAATATGATCAAAATCAATTGATACCAATTAAGTAGGATTTCAGTTTCGTAGATAGTTAGATTAATTAAGTATTTATAGACCCTTTCATTGTTTTGGAAGCGGTCGTAAAGTTTTGTACTTGACTTAAAGACTGAAGTTGCACTATTGTGCTTCAGCCATATTCTTTTATGAAACTGGACCAGTTATTCTAATTTTGACAAGGAAGCTTTTATGCAAATGTGCACTACTGTCTTTGTTTGAAAGTATTTCTGCGTTGAAGGAAAAATAACAGATAGCGATTGATATTGGGAGTGTCTAGCAGCTCATATGGTACTATTATCTATGTCTGAATTCATTCTTTTCATATGAATTGTTATTTGATTACCTTTGCTATTATCAAATATATGTATGTGTTTTAACAGCATTTCTTTATTCCTTCCACTATTGGATGTTTATGGGATGCCTTTCCTTTGATCATATTATATCGATGATATATAAAGTGTAGCAATATTGCGCTAATCCCTTTGTTTAATGATTTAAGCAGAGTAATTCTTGAATGAATAAAAGTCCATGTTTATTGAATAGAGCCATCTATATGCATGTTTATAAACATATATCATCAAGCACTACACTTTAAAAGTACAATATTTCCCGGGATTAGTATTAGTTCTTTTATTTCACAAATAGATCAAGTTATTTGCCTATCATTAGATTAGTCAACCAATCATTCATTCATCTCGTTTATCCTTTACTGGGAAACTGGTCCCATTATCCCCAGTCGGAGCCACCATTCCAAACAGAAAAGGAGGTGTACTAAGGTCCGGACTGGGTGGTTATCCCCCAATGTTGATACAACGATTTTTGGGGCATCAACATTTTTGGCGCTAGAAGGAGGGCCTCAACTGTGAATGGCAAGCAAACCTAAATCTGCAGGCCATTCTAAGAGTAATTCTCCCTCCGTATCTCCTCGTACTTCCCAATTGCATGCTGGTTCTCCAGTATCCAAACAAGAAGAAGAGGAATCAACTACCACTGCTCAAATCCATCATACTCCAGAACAATTAAGTCTTGAATCCCCTGAAGTTCAGTCTCTTATTCACAAACTTCAGAGCTTCTCGATTTCACCACAGAAATCTGAGGTATCACAAAGCAGTGTGACTTCGCAGTTTAATCTACCTCACCCTCTCACCAGACTTCAGAGAAAAAAGCTCGGTATTGAACCTACTGAGTTCCCTTTACCCAAAAGGAAAAAGGCGAAGAAATATACTTAAGGATCTGACAGTGAAGAGCTTTCATCCACATCCTCCATCTCACCTTCCCCTGTGCGAAGTCAACCATCCACTCCCCCATCACATATTGTTGTCCATCAGGGATTAGGAGCTTTAACATCCCCATCTGCTCACTCCACAACATTATTTCCTTCCCAGACATTTGGAATTTCAACCGTAGCATCATCTGCTACTGCTGTTATAATGGCAGATCCATGGACCAGGCCTGGTGCAGTCAACATGCCTGCACCATTACATGCATTACCTGATGCTCCTGAAAAATGGCTACCCAAGTTTAACCCAGATGATGGGACCCAAGCTGAGGAACATATTAATAACTTCATGTTGGCAGTCAACTTGAAAGGAGTAACAGAACAAGATGTTGTTGTTAGACTTTTTCCTTATACTTTGCAAGGATCAGCAGGATCCTGGTATTTTTCTTTACCCTCTGGTTCCATTACCAGTTGGAACACTTGCCAAGAACAGTTTCTTACTAAGTATGGAGATGATAGGTCTTTGGCTACACTAATAAATGATCTCTCCAATCTTAGGATAGAGCATAGGGAACCAATTAAGGAATTTAATGCCTGATTCAATAAACTCTTGAATAAAATCCCAACGGCCTCCAAACCAAGTGAGAAAATCCGAAGCGAATGGTACAAAACCGCCCTACCTACCAATATAGCTATTTTTGTAGATAGGGCTGGCAAACCTACTTTAGCTGAAAACATGAAAGAAGCACTTGCTGTGGAGAAACGCATTAATGCTCTAGAAAAGCAAGCTGCTCTGGAAGACAGAAAAGCCAAAAAAGTTTCTTTTATAGATGATTCAAGGAAGAAAACTCTAAAAGATCCATATGACATGGAGGGTCTGCAAAAGGTCCTCAAGACTTTTTCAAACGAAATGGTTGAAATCAAGAAACAGGTAGCCAAAACCTCAACCAAAAGACCCTTTAGAAATTATAAGAAAACTGAATCAAAACCACCAAATGTTATATCAAATGCAGATTCAGATCTTGAAGAGGGAGAAGAAGAAACAGCTACACCTACTGATGAAGAAGAGGAGATTGTTGAATGTCACGGAATGTGGGATTTCATACTGCCTAACTCTGATACCGATAATGAAGAAGAAGCGTTCCCTATCACTACTAGGAGTAAAAGTACCTCCGAACCTGTTCAGGCAACTTCAAAGAAAAGGAGTGCAGGTGTTGCGACAACAAAGGAAAAAGTATCTACAAAGAAGCCACCTGCAGCAGTTCCCCAAAACCAACCTTCAACCTCAAACACTCCTTCAACATCTAAAACTTTGGTAGTATCTGATTCAATGGATTACAATATTGTTGATGATATGAAGAAAACTAAGGCAAACATTACCATGTTTGAACTTAGCAAATTAAAACATCAGCAGAAATTGCTTCTCAAAGAATTAAATGTTGTTCCCACTTCACCTCTTCCCAGTGCTAAAGCTGCTAACGATACAGGTCAACCACCTTCTGGTATGGTTGAAGCTACTGATGCAGTCCTAATTGGAGATAGATCAAACTCTCATACTCCACCTTTCCTTCTAACCTATGAGATCTACAATAGAAACCTGCACAACTGTTTTATTGACTCAGGGGCATCTTCTAACATAATGCCAGCTTCAGTTTGTTCCAAATTGAACATTGAACCCCAGAAGTCTGTTATTCATATTGTACAGTTGGACAGGACTAAAGTACAGGTTTTGGGAGAGATTAATTCTGTAACTATCAGGTTATCTGCTGATCCCAGAATAGTACAAAGGATTGATATCCTAATAGCCGATATACCTGAATTTTACGGTTTGATCTTGAGCAGGGATTGGTCTGAAAAACTACATGGGTATATTTCTACTGATTGGTCACATATGTGGCTTCCCTATAAGGGTAAGCCAAATCAAATAAGGATTGATCGAGAAAAACATATGACCCATACAGTTACTGAGTTTGAGCAAGAAAACCAACCAATAGCATTTAATAACAACATTTTGGGGAATTATTCATCAGAGTCATTCTTTGGCAACTTCGCTGCCCAGCCATCCCCTTTCTCAGTAAACCATTTTGCATCTCAGATTGAAAATTTTTCACAAACAGATAGGTCTAGATGTTTCAATGATACTGAGAAAACTGTAAATAAAATTGTTAATACTTCTTTATTTTGGTCGTTATATTTCGATGGGTCCAAATCTAGTGAGGGCTCAGGAGCAGGATGTATTTTGATTAGCCCACAAGGGTAAAAAACAATGATGTCCTGTAGGTTAGAATTTGAATGCACAAATAACATAGCAGAGTATGAAGCCTTAGTCCAAGGGCTAAATAAAGCCATCGGCCTCAAGGTCCAATATTTGAAAGTGTTCGGAGATTCTGAAATTATTATCAAACAGGTAAGGAATACAATTCATTGTCTTTCCACCCATCTCAAGCATTATCAATCGCTGACACAAGAACTTAACTCCCACTTTTTGGCATTCAATATTTCTCCTATTCCCAGATCTCAAAATTCGGCAGCTGACTTGCTAGCCAATGTTGCCTCCAAGCTCCTACCTTCTGAAGACTACAGCCCAGATAGATTTTCAGTAGAGTTGCTTTTTAGGCCATCAATTCCTGACAATGTCACGAATTGGAGAGTATTTAACCATGATGAAGACATTTTACAGTTCTTAACTTCCGAAAAGTCCTATGCTGATCAAATCATCAAGGAAAACTAGAATGACCTTCTAATGAGGGGTAAACCTGAGGAAAATTCAATCCCTAAGCCTGTGGTAAAGCTTGAAGATCTTTATGATATTAAAGACAGATTTAAACCTATGATTAATGCAAAGCTCCAAAGTTCTACCCTAAGGTTTGAGTTGATAAACCTTGGCACTGAACAAACTCCTCAGAACATTAATTTAGGATTAGGACTTTCCTTGGAAGAGAAGGAGGCATTCATTAGACTGTAAAGGAAAAATAAACGGGTTTTTTCTTGGAAATATGATGATTTAAAGACATATGATACATCCATCATCCAGCATACCATTCCAATGCTTCCCGATCAGAAACCAATTCAGCAGAAGTTGAGGAAAATACATCCGAACTTAGAGAGTCAAATAAAATACGAACTTAACAAACTCTTGAAAGCTAAGATTATTTTTCCCATTCGGCACTCAAACTGGGTCTCCAATATGGTGCCAGTCAGAAAGAAAAATGGCGACATTAGGATTTGTATTGATTTCAGAAATTTGAACAAGGCAAGCTTAAAAGACAATTTCCCATTACCTACCATGGAGCAGATTCTCCAATCAGTAGCAGGCTCTGAGTTAATGTCCTTTCTAGACGGTTTCTCAGGATGTAACCAAGTTCTGGTCCATCTTGATGACCAACTTAAAACCACATTCAGAACAAAATGGGGAACATATGCGTATCATAAAATGCCTTTTGGACTTATTAATGCAGGAGCGACGTTCCAAAGAGCGATGGATATAGCTTTTAAAGGGTTGATTAATAGAACAATAGTCATCTATCTAGATGATATTACTGTACTTTCCAAAGAGAGGTCAAATCATTTGCATGATCTAAATCAAATCTTTCAACGCTGCAAAAGATATGGTATTTCTCTTAACCCTAAAAAATCTTTCTTCGCTCTTGACCAAGGAAAGATCTTAGGCTTTATTGTGTCTAAAGATGGAATTTATATTGATCCTAACCGGATCAAAGAAATCTCTGAAATCCCTTTCCCTCATAATAAAAAATCCATGCAGTCATTTTTTGGCCAAATCAATTTTTTCAAAAGATTTGTTCCAGATTTTTCTCAAATTATTTTGCCACTTCAAACTATGATTAAGAAAAATTCAGTCTTTAAGTGGGGATCAGCAGAAAAGGAAGCGTTTGGTTTAATCAAGCAATCAATAATCAATGCCCCAGCCCTATATACTCCTAATTTTTCTAATCATTTTACATTGTATACTATCGCATCCACCTTGTCTTATGCAGCAGTACTCACACAGCTCAATGATCATAATTTGGAAGCACCCATTTCATTTTATAGTTCAAATCTTCAGGGTGCTGAATTGAATTACTCCGAAGTAGAAAAACAAGCCTTTGCTGTATATAAAGCTGTCAAACATTACAGAGCCTTCCTTTTAAAGACCCACACAAAAGTTATAGTTCCTTTTCCTGCAGTGAGGCAACTATTGATCCAAAAGGAACTAGGTGAAAAAAGGGAAAATTGGGTTACAACACTTCAAGAATATGACTTAGAAATTAAACCAGCAAAGATTGTTAGAGGTCAAGGTTTTTGCAGGTTATTGGCAGGAGCATCCAACATTCCAGAATCAAGTGATACAGATCAAACCGAAGAAATTAACCAGATAAGTATTACTGATTCTGAGTCACAATATGCTGACTTAATCTTTTATTTGAAAAACGGATATGCACCTCCTAACCTGTCTTACAAAAACAAAAGGGCCATTAGATTGAAAGCAAAAAATTTTACAATTATTGATGATGTGCTTTTTAGGCAAAATTATGACTCAATCTTATTAAGATGCCTAGAAAAACCTGAAGCACAAAAGGTTTTGCAGGAATTACATGATGGACCAGCAGGAGGACATTTTGGAGCTGACACAACAGCCCATAAAATCATTCATGTTGGCTATTATTGGCCCACTTTGTTTAGAGATGCTCATGAATATGTAAGGAAATGCCAAAATTGTCAAACTTCTAGTGGAAGACAAAGAAAATAAACTTTTCCTTTGCAGTCGGTCAACATTGAACAACCATTTGAGCAATGGGGATTGGATATCATTGGGGAAATTACTCCGCATTCTTCCAAACAGCATAAGTATATCCTTACTGCTACCGATTATTTTACTAAGTGGGTTGAAGCAATTCCTTTGAAGACAACAAATTCTGAGGCAATCATTGAATTCATAGATCAATTCATCATTACCAGGTTTGGTGTCCCAAATGCTCTTGTTTTTGATAACGCATCTTACTTCTCAGGCAATGCCATGTTTGATTTCGCTATTAAAAGAGGATTTAAATTAAAATATTCTGCTAATTACTATCCTCAGGGTAATGGTTTAGCAGAGTCTACAAATAAAAATCTGATTAAAATTATTAAGCGAACTATCGAGCAGAACCATAAAACATGGCACAAATCCTTAATATTCGCACTATGGGCTGATAGGATAACATAGAAGGCTTCTATAGGATCTTCTCCGTTTAACCTTGTGTATGGAAAAGAAGCAGTGATACCAACAAATCTTGTCCTTCCTTCCTTAGCCCTAGTTCAGTTTATTGAGGAAAGCCCTTCTTCTTCTATTCAACTTAGACATGACCAAATTCTAAAATTAGAAGAGGAAAGGGAAAAAGCCAAGGTTATTCATGCAAAACATCAGCAAATCATCAAGTCATCCTTTGATTCAGTCTCATCCGGTTCAAAACAATTTCAAGTCGGTGATTTAGTTCTGAAATGGGACAAAGCCCATGAGGACAAGGGAAAACACACCAAGTTCCAGAAAATGTGGCTTGGGCCATTTCAGATCTGTGAGAAGATAGGCCATTCGACCTTCATATTACAAGATTTATCAGGTTTGAGAGATTCTCTCCCTGTTAATGGCCTTATCTTAAAGAAATTCTTTAATTGAGGAGGTAACCCCTTCTCCTTTTTAGTTTAATAGAGTTTTGTAATTTGTAGGACCATTAGAAAATAAAGTTGTAAGGTATCTTCCATTGACCTTTGCTGTATTTAAAAGTTGCTCAACAGAGGTAGTGTGGATATTTACTTTTAAATAATAGAAGTCTTACATAAGAGAGATAATTTCTAGGAAACTAGGTATAGTTGCATTCCAAAATCACAATTCAATTTTTGTGAACCCTTCTCGAAGTTTAGAAGTATTGTAAATCATTTTATGTTTTCAGATTGGCCACAAAAGGGTTATCAATATCAAAACAGAAACTAATCCAACTTCAGCATCTTTAACTCTTAACTTGTCATCCATTTACTCTTAAGGAGAAAATTGTCCATCCCATTCACCAAAGATTATGGTTACTCAGAGTGTAATTCTAAAATATCTGATATTAAAGATAAGAGGTCTTATTACAAGCCTGCTTACCATGTTCATAGGGAAATAGTTTAATCGACATTACCAATACTGCATACCAAAATAGGGTAATGGCTTAGAATTATAAGACAAGGGGTCTCATCACGAGCCAGCTTGTTCGGTTAGATTACTACCAGTGAATGGCATTGTCAATAGCTGGCCACCAAACCAGGACAATGGATTTTTATCTTAGCAATAACAGAAAATGAAAGGAAATACAAAATATGAAAACATGTTTTGAATTCATTTTGTTAATCACACTCTTAAGTGGATGGGACCATGGACAATAATATGGTTTAAAGGTATCCCTGTCGAAACTATGAACGTTTGCTGGCAGCAGAGGCTCTACCTATGACAAAGGAGTCAATTCTAAAAGCTGATTTGGAAAGGTTCTCTGTTTTATCATTATAAAATAATAAACGCCAATTTAAAACTTAGAATGTATCTAATTTTAAACAAGAGAAGAAATTAACAAAGATAGTTTTATTTTATTTAGAATACAAATATACCTAGTTATATTAGAATTTTTCCTTTAATGAGAACTCTATTTTGAAAAGTTTAAGTATTCCCATACTTTTCAGAGATAACTCTTTCTTCCAGCGAATCGCCAATTGTTGTGCTCTACAACAACCCCCCATTTCATATCATTATTTATTTAGAAAAACTATCATATGAAATGGGTCCCTTTTAGTTTTGATTGGTATCAATATTGTATTGTTCAAAAAAAAAAAAAAGGTCCGAAAACAAAATGAAAAACATTATGAAAACCTTTTCAATAAACCCATTTTGATCATAATAATACAAATAATCAATCTTTTATCATTGCGATAAAGCGATCACAAGATCGCATATCGCAATGACATAGGGAGCATAAGTTAATGGCCCATTGGTTTTCGCCGATGCGATATCGCTATCGGCTATCGGCAATATTCTATGCATGTTCTTAAAGCGCCCCAGGCCATTCACCCCGATGCGATGCGATTTCGCTATCGGCGATCGGCGGTATGCTATCCATGTTTTCATAGAGCGCCCATACTCCCGATGCGATGCGATATCGCTATCGGCGATCGGGGATTTCAAAAGGTGTCAACATAAGGAGTTAAGTTTTCCCCGACGCCCGATTGCGATAAAGCCAAAAGCGCAGATTTCAAAAAAGCCGTTAAGACAGAGGGATATTACGATCAATTCATATTAAAAGCTTGATCTGTCGAACAATGATTTACCTGCGCTCAACCGCCAAAACATCCAAGGCACGCTTAAACGAATCATTCGGCCGATTAATGATATGATGGGCATTTAAAGGATTGGCAGGTTTAAACGGCCATTTAATGTAATAATAAGTCCTGAAATCTTCCCATAGATTGTATTCACGGCCATTTTAAAAGCTAATCCCTCATCATGCATTGATCAATTTATCTTTCTCATATTGGGTTTTCATTGCCAATTCTCTGTGTTACGTTCATTTTCACTTATGTGCAGAATTCATCCAAAGAAGAAAACTCAAGCAGAATGGGGAAGAAATCTAAGAAAACCACAGTCGCTTCTGTTGCGCTAGCCACAAGACAAGCCGTCGCGGATCCAACTAATAAAAAGAAAGGATTGATATCTGATACTACATGTTCTGGTCTCAGCAGAACTACTTGGAAAAGCACCTACAATCAGATTGAAGTCGAAGAACCTAAAGTGACAACAGTACAAGCTTTTGCAGATTCAACTCGGAAATCTGATGGTACTTTAAAAGACCTAGCTGACTCCTTCCTTCATCGGATAGCAGCTCGGGAGCAATTCTCCCATATACAGATGTAGTGCGATGGGCAATTGAGGAAATCCCGATGATGGACAGAACCTTCTACACCAGAGACGGGAGAATTTTCGGGTCATTCAAGGCTGATGATTTAAGGCAAATGTATCATTTGCCTGAGCCAGAGAAGAAGTACAACAAGGCATTTTTGGAGAAATTCCGAAAAGAGAATGAAGTGGAATCCGAACCCATCCGGGATTGGAGACAAAATCCAGCAAAACACAAACATGAATCTTCCGGTAAGTACTCAGTTGATTCCCTATGTTCTCCTTATTGTTATGCTGGAATAATGATGTGTAGATTGTGGGGGTTGCACGACTCTTCTAATTTCACTATAGAAATGGTTCCCTTGATGGAAGCGGCGTGTAACAGTGAAATAATGGATTGGGCCACTATTCTCTCAGATAAACTAGCAACAGTTGTTCTTGAGTTTAGAAATAAGACCCGCGTTACTGAAAGGCTAATTCCCCCATTCTATTACAGTGCCTATATTTTAGATACCTTGTGTTTTAATTCTGAATTTCCTGTGCTCGGCTGGAGGTGGACGCCACAAGACCCCATGCCTATTCACATATACCATCAGAAATTATGGAAATCCTCTTATAAGCACCATTTATACCAAGTCTGCAATGGCTTTATGTTACCTATTCATTACTCTATTTTTGATAAACCTGCTCCCAAGATTTCCTACCAAGATGGGATTGACTTAACATCAGTAGGAAGATGGTTCGGGGAGGAAAAGTTCACTTATATAAGAGTTTTCGGCAGCCAAGCCGAACCTCGCGTCCTTCCTTTGTACATACCTGATAAACTGCTGGCGAGGGAAATAGCTTACCAGATCATTGCTGAGAGTGTTACACAGACTCTCAAGAAAAATAAGAAGCAGGGCTGGCCCTCTTTTCCTTTGAGATGCGGTGTCTACACCTTGCATGATATCAAACATGCAGAGAAAGAAGCTACAAAGATGAAATCATTAACTCTAGCAACTCTCCCTAATAGGCAATTTGATCCCAACAAAGTCGCCTATAATGCACTCGAACAGGCCAAATTGTCAAAGTTTGATCATAAAGAAGATATGTTTGATGACCTGTTCTCCTCTGCTGAGTCAATAATGCAAGTTAAGGCATTTGCCAGAATGAAATATCAAGATGAAGGGTTGGTTGAATTTAACAGACTTAGAGAACAGAGGTTGCAAACTCTGCCTCTAGACCTATTAGCAACAACCCCAACAACATCGTCAAGCGAGCCTGAACGGAAACAGTCAAAGGAACCTCCGGTTACAACAATAGAACCAGAAAAGCCACAGGAGGAAACTCAGACTAAAGAGCAGGAGAAAGTGCGGGAGGAGACCCAGATTAAAGAGCATAAACAGACCAACATTGAAGTAAATGTGGATACTCATATTGACCCAAAATTGCTCCAGGAATGGCAGCAATTTGATTCTATTATCAGTGGTCTGGAATGTTCAAAGGACACCGAAACTTCAAAAGCAGCAGACACACATGAAACCACTTCACAACAGGTTCTAAGTGGAACCAGCGGCCCACCCATTTCAAAAGAAGTAGAAATAATACCAAAGGACCCCTCCGATCAAATCATTTTGCAGGTAGAAGAGATTCCTCCCTTGGATGTCTTCTACAGCCCAAGGCATAAAGTTGTAGTAAAACGATAGAGGAAGAGAAGAAGGACTGATCAACCTTCCCTTTTCCCAGAACAGACGGTCACGGGCAATGTGGTTTGGAAGGAGGAATTTGACCCCTCTGATGACCTGACAAAACTGTCACAATATGCTGGAGCCTATTCGGCAGCAACAATAGATAAGGCATCGGAGGTGAGTCTTTTACTAAAAACAAAAAACCAGGAAATCTTCTTATTACAGGCACAGCTAACTAAAGCAAAGCAGAAAGCGGAGCAGGCAGAACAGCAATTGTTGACACAACAGCAAGTAAACAATCAACTAACTCAACAATTGCAGGCAGAAAAACAAAGGATTGACCACAGTGCAATCCAAAAGCAGAAAGAATTATCAGAGGCCTTGGCGCAATTGAAGGCAACAAATGAGAAAATGCTGAAAACAAAAGATGAGAAAATTGCTCAACTATCAGCACAGCTTGAAAAGGCAAAGGGCGTTCCACAAGTAACTGAATTCAGAGTAGAATCACTACAGATAAATACTGCATTGATAGCCCAAATTAAGCTTCTATGTCAACAAATCGCCCAGGCAGAGCCACTATGTGAATTAATGGCATCCATCAGTGATAAAGTAGAAAAGGCTAGGACGGAATTGGATCAAGCTGAAGAAATGATAGCTGCATTTCTTGACTGGCAAGATACTGATCAAGGACAAGCGGCGAATTTGCCAAGAATTTTAGAGTCACATAAAGATATACTATTTACAGAATGGCAGTCCCAGTTAATGAAAGCAGAGAGGGCAGTTTCAAGATTCAAATCAACTTCAAGCAATTTGGTTGAATTAGTTAATAACACTCTCTACTTGTCAAACATGATTTCCCAATGCACACCAGGAAAATTGACAACGATGAAAACATTGGAGCAGTCATGTTATCCAGATCTAGAGGAAAAGGGGAGATTAATTGTGGGAATTAACAGTTTAACGTGGGACACCTATTGGTTCTTCTTGGTAAAACCACACACTCAGCGAGCCGCCCTCAAGTGCCTTACAGATGCAATCGGGTATATTATCCCCGATATTCAGGATGCCACCTATGCCACCCAGCTCAGCTCTCGCCTCAACAGACCACCCGAAGTGGAGCCGATGCTTGCGATAAGTCAGCTCAGATTTAAAGGCAAACAGCCTACTTGATGATTCATGCCACCGACTACCAGATTACTGAGAAAAATATGATCAAAATCAATTGATACCAATTAAGTAGGATTTCAGTTTCGTAGATAGTTAGATTAATTAAGTATTTATAGACCCTTTCATTGTTTTGGAAGGGGTCGTAAAGTTTTGTACTTGACTTAAAGACTGAAGTTGCACTATTGTGCTTCAGCCATATTCTTTTATGAAACTGGACCAGTTATTCTAATTTTGACAAGGAAGCTTTTATGCAAATGTGCACTACTATCTTTGTTTGAAAGTATTTCTGTGTTGAAGGAAGAATCTCAGATAGCGATTGATATTGGGAGTGTCTAGAAGCTCATATGGTACTATTATCTATGTCTGAATTCATTCTTTTCATATGAATTGTTATTTGATTACCTTTTCTATTATCGAATATATGTATGTGTTTTAACAGCATTTCTTTATTCCTTCCACTATTGGATGTTTATGGGATGCCTTTCCTTTGATCATATATGTATTGATGATATATAAAGTGTAGCAATATTGCGCTAATCCCTTTGTTTAATGATTTAAGCAGAGTAATTCTTGAATGAATAAAGTCCATGTTTATTGAATAGAGTCATCTATATGCCTGTTTATAAACGTAGATCATCAAGCGCTACACTTTAAAAGTACAATATTTCCCGGTATTAGTAGTAGTTCTTTTATTTCGCCAATAGATCAAGTTATTCGCCTATGATTAGATTAGTCAACCAATCATTCATTCGTCCCATTTATCCATTACTGGGAAACTGGTCCCATTATCCCCAGTCGGAGCCACCATTCCAAACGGAAAAGGAGCTGTACTAAGGTCCAGACCGGGTGGTTATCCCCCAATGTTGATACAACGATTTTCAGGGCATCAACACACATATACCTAGCCTAATATCAGTAGATATTTCAGTGATCTCAAGCCCTTATTGATCATAATTTGTTGAGATTGACCCGGAGAGAGCCCTCTCCTGACCTGGTAGGGCTAGCTACCAGGCTGAGCATGGTTTTATGTTGGCCCTGGATCCTACCTTTTTAGTCTGAGGTAAATCTAGGCACTAACAGGAAATACACATTTAGACCAGACCCTCAAGACATTACCCAATTCCGCGACACAATATGATCTAGTATGAAACCAGATGTGTCTATAATAATACAATTTAGCCATGGTTTCTGATTGCAAGGGATCATGCACTAAAATTATTCCTAGACACACTTTTACATCCGACTCAATAAACACTAGGACTCACCTAAGACCTTGTCAACGAATTCCACACTAGCCTTAGGGTTTAAGCTGGAATAAAAACTTTGTCGATTAGGCATGTTTACAAACACACATAATTTAGGGAGGTTAAAAAATGTCCTAGGATGAAATCCTTTGCCAAAATTAGAGGCTTACCTAAGTGTTGTTACATAATTAAATGGTCATACAAGCATCATCTACAATAAACTTTACAAAATTTGGGTTTTACAATGATGAATGATGGTAACTAATGACTTTGATCTTCAAAAAAAATTCTCCACTTCCTTGTACTTTTCTTCCTTAGATTGTTGACAAAGTGTGGTCAACATGGCCAAAGTTCGTCGTCAAGTTTGGAAATGTAATACTGATCTTCACCGACCTTCTCTTGAATATCGACAGGTATAGGGTTTTTATCTACCAACACCATATCCCCAACCTTGTATTCTTTTTTGGGCTTCCATTTCTTGTTCTCCTTGTGATTGGACCTCTTAAGTATACAAACCTCTTGAGAAGGAGGAATAAGGGATGGTTTCTCGGTTTCATGGATCTTATAATAAGGGACAATGGAACACATGAATTTAGCTATTGACATCCATGATAAATATTTTATTAACAAATGAATGGATGATGTTTACGTTTTGTGAGAGGCCCTGGCTATATACTGCCCTGGGTGCCTCTTGGTGAATGGGCATGATCTTTGATCATGCCCTTTGCCTAATAAACTATAAACTAACTATTTTTTATATAACATTGCCTTCCTCTCAAAAGAATGCTTTGTCCTCAAAGCATACGTAACGACAGATGTTGCTGATGAAACGCTTCAGTCTCCCAAGAAGCTTCTTCTTCTGGTAAGTCCTTCCACTTGATCAAGTATTCCTTGATTGCACGAGATCGAAGCTTCCTTTCTCTGGTAGATAAGATACCTTCTAGTTCTAAAATGACCCTTCCTTCATCATCTAGAGATGGAAGCATTGTTTGCGCTGATTGATGGTTGCCCAGTGCCCTTTTAAGGCAGGAGACATGGAAGATGTTGTGAACACAACTTTTCTCTGGAAGGCTTAAACTATATGCAACTTGGCTGATCTTTTTATTGATCTGATATGGTCCATAGAACTTCGGTGCCAATTTATTTTTTCCTTTCTGTTTCAAGGACAATTGTTTGTATGGCTGGAGCTTGACAAATACCCATTCTCTGTCTCCAAATTCTCTTTCGGTTTTGTTTCGGTCTACTTGTTGCTTCATATGGTTCCTTGCATTATTCAATTTTTCTTTTAGGGTTTGGACGATTTTTTGGGTTTCTTCTAGTTGGTTTTTAACAGCAGGTAGATTTGTCTAGACAGTAGATAGATCATTCCATTTTGGGGGTTCATAGCCATACAAAGCTTGGAATGGCATCATTTTTTCTTCTGCCTTGGGAATATTCTTAAACCCTAAACCCTTGTTGGAAGCCCCAGATTGAAGTTGTTGATTGTCTTCTTCAGATGAAAAGATGCTTGGTCGGGCATCTCTAGTCATCTTTCTAGAGATCTTTTCTGCACCCCACGTTTTGTTCCCTCTTTGAAGCCTTCAACAAAAGCCTGTGTTCCACTTAACAATAAAGAAATTCCGCAGAATCCTGAGCTACAACACGAATAAATCGGTTAAAAATGGCATCACCAGGGTTCATTTGATCGTAGGAAACCACCTTACACATCCAAAAAATCTCAAGTTACTAGGGAAATCGATCATCATTGAAGGAAGCTCCGCGAAACCTTATTCAACAGGAGAAATTTCCAAACCCGACAGCACAACTGACAAAGAAGCAATAGAATAATTGAAGTATTATGAGCCCAGAGTAGGGGATCTTATTATTGGGGTTGTCATTTCGGGCAATGAGAATAGGCTTGAGATTGATATTGTGTTGGCAGGCCTCGCTAGGATGTTTTTGAATGAAGTTCTTCCCAATAACCAGTCCCAGATGGACAGAATTTTGTGTGGATTGCGCATTGATAGTTATACAGGAGAGAAATATGTTGTTGTTGTTGATGGTAATGGCTATAACTTATTTGGAAAAGGCATGATGGGTATTCTGAAGGAGAAGAGGGAAATTGGTGATGAATGGACGAGGACAGGAACTTCGCCTATTGAAGAAGGAACTATTTTGTATGCTCAAGTTCTTGGGAGGACTCTAAGTGGGGAGCCCTTGCTTTCATCTAGGCGGTTTGCTAGAAGGGTTACTTGGCAGCGAGTGAAGCAGATAAATGAATAAAGTGAACCTATTGAGATTTACATTTCAGAATGGAACATTAGTGGCCTTATTTCCAGAATTGAGGGGTTGAGAGAATTCCTTCCCAAAGGTGAGATGGTGAATATACCTTTTGATAACTTTGGTAAATGAAGCATCAAAAGCATCAGAAGCCTTAATAGGTAGTGAAAGACTAGCTTGTAAAAGGAGAATTTTTTATGAAGGGAATTTACTTCAAGGGACCATAAAAAGGCTATTTTCATATGGTGTAGAAGTTAACATTGATGGAACAAGTTTAAGTGGGTTGCTTCACATTTATATAGGTTCTTTGATTCTTTTCCTTTATCACACCTATCTTTAGGGTCCCACTTCTCACCATAGCATTTTCATTTCCTTCTTTTATACTTTGTATTTCCATGTTAGATTTTTTGCCTTCACGACGATGTGGTGGAACATATCTTGTATTATTCGTATCCACAGACTGGGGTATTCTTCGTCTCGAGTATACTTTTCCCTATTTTGACCACAATATCTGTTCAAATTTCTTTTCAGCAATTTTTGCTTTTCGTCTTGCTACTTCTATTGATGTAATGTCATGAAGCTCAAGTTCTACTTGTAGATGATTTTTAAGTCCAAATATGTATGATTGAATTAGACGAGATTCTGATAACCTGGGTACTCGTGTTGCTAAGGTCTCCCATTCTCGAGTGTACTCATCCACACTTCCTTTTTATCGTAATCTGATGAGTGTTGAAAAGAACTCTTCTTCCTTTACACCTTGGAATCTTTTAAAGAATGCACCCTTATATTTTCTCCAACTGATGGCGATTGTCGTCTTCCTCCACCACATATACCAATTATATGCTTCTCCTTCCATTTTCATGGAAGTGTGCCTAATCTTTTCGTCATCATTGTCGATGTCGTAAATATCAAAGTATTCTTCTACTTTATTCAACCACGCAAAGCTGTATTTTTCGTTCCCATCAGACTATATATATATATATATATATATATATATATAGATATAGATTACACGGTTTTTCGAAAGTCATTGTGAGTGATAGAGATGCCAAATTCAAGGGTAATTTCTGGAAGGAATTGTTCAACCACATAGGAACATACCTAAATATGAGTTCCGCTTATCACCTTCAAACAGATGGACAGACAGAGGTTGTCAATAAATGTTTGGAAGCCTACCTATGTTGTTACGCTACAGAAAAACAAAATAAGTGGGCTCAATGGTTGCATCTCGCTGAATGGTGGTATAATTCTACTTATCATATGTCAACAAAAATGACACCATTCCAAGCTTTGTATGGATATGAACCCCCAAAATGGAAGGATCTAGCTACCGTCCAAACAAATCTACCCGCTCTTAAAAATCAACTAGAAGAAACCCAAAACATCGTCCAAACCCTAAAAGAAAACTTGAATAATGCAAGGAACCGTATCAAGCAACAAGCAAACCGAAACATAACCAAAAGAGAATTTGAAGTTGGAGAATGGGTATTTGTCAAGCTCTGATACCAGATGGAACAAACAAATTTAGCTATTGACAACCATGATAAATATTTTATTAATGAATGAATAGATGATGTTTACATTTTGTGAGAGGCCCTGGCTATATACTGTCGTGGGTGCCTCTTGGTGAACAGGCATGATCTTTGATCATGCCCTTTGCATAATAAACTATAAACTAACTAATTTTTTATATAACAAACAAGCCCTAGTTTTACCACATGGGTAGGGTACATAGGTTCTCTATAAAGGGTAAAGCGAGTTCCATCAAACTGCAGAATGGTGATATAAGATAAGTCCATTTGGAGTTGACCACCCACAATAGCACCCCATTTTCTAGACAATAGCATTCCTCATACATCATGAATATCTATGACCACCACATCCATGAGGAGTGATATATCAGTGTTCATAGCTAAGAAAACATTTATATCTTTTATGATGCATTCTACTTCAATAGGTTGGGCATTGAAACCAAATACCACCATTAACCTTCGACTAATGTTTTTTGCTTCATGACCTTTAATGGCATGATATTCCTAGAAGACCCTGAATCCAACATACAATTATGTAAGAGGAGGTTATTGATAGCTAAGGTGAGAAAGAATAGTTCATGCCCTAGGTTTGAATTGGAAAGGTGAATATCTTGGAATGATATTGATGTGTCTTCTTCTTCAAACCCAGGGGTTTTCTTAGTTTGTGATTGTTGTCGTGGGAGATTCAAAATTTCCTTTAAGGGAACTTGCACAATCATCTTTCCTTTAGTAGTACCTAGATCAACATCAAGTTCGACCTCCTTACCCTTGGGCTTATTTTTTGGCTCTCCCTTTGGAGGATTCTTTTTAGAATTTTCTTTTTTAGGGGGGATCTTTCCGAGGAAGTTCTTTAGGAAGGGATTGTTTAGGATGAGGCTCCTTTTTATTGTGATCATTTGAGGTTGTGGAAGGGTATTTATCATTATTTCCTTAATATTGAATCCCTTTAAATCTCCCACTATCATCAGAAATAAGGATTGTCTCATCCTTCTCTTCCTTGATGGTTACTTCACTAATGGGAGGGTGAGTTGTGAAAATTCCTACACTCAAGGAACCCCTACTGCAGCAAAACTGAATTTACTTCTCATACTTGATGTTAATGTACATTATCAAGTTCTTTTTTGAATACTTAATTAAATTACTTATGCAACCTACACTACTTTAAATTTGATTACATGAAACAGAAAACTGAGAAAAGAAAAAGATACATAGGGCACAATTATTTTTGGACGAAATAGTCCCGGGAAAAACCCAATGCGAGAAAATCGGTGGAGCAACTTTGAGGGTTTTATATTATTAAGCAGTAGTTCTAAATGCAATTTTATTTTCCCTCCCGGAAATCCAATGATAGAGAAAAATAAAATGGCTAAAAACTGAGTGAGATTACCTCCCTTCACCCGGCAGATTTCGGCTGATCCGACAGCAGAACTGGCTAACCCCAGTTATCTCTCCATAGGCCCTATGTCAGCCTTACAGGCTTTGTGTCAGCCCTGTGTTGTCTCTTTTGCCTTCTGCATCAACCATCCCAGTTGTTCTGACAATTTACAGCTTTCTGCGTGAGGGAAACTTATGCTCTACGCTGGCCCTTATGGCTCTGCGTCAGGCCTGTGTGGGCCCAGATTGCCCTAGTGTTAGTCCTTCTAGCTACTGTGCTACCTCCACTAGTGGCTCTTCACCTCTCTGCCCCAATATTCTTGAGCTATCAATGCCCCTCTACTACAGAATGATCACTTAGTTTGAATTTCTCAGCTTTCTAGCCCCAGAAATCGATCTCCAGATCAATTCATTCTCTCCATGTGTGTTTCTAAACAAACCCCAAGCATCCTTCTTATAATTTTCTCGTTGAGACTTCAAAAGCTGAGATTAAGTCTCTAATCAATGGCTAAGATTAAAACTTGACTTGATCTGCTTTTTAGATCATTCTCTCCCATATTTTGATTAATACCCATTAATATTTTAAGTTTCCTAAGTTTAGACTTAGGAACCCCATTAAAAATATTAATTAATTTAATAAAATACAATCCTGGTGGAATTTCACCAAATGGTTTTTATGTTCTTTAGAACTCATGTGCCTTAGCCTCTCCACCAATTTTCATGGCTAGAGCACATCTGATGCTACCAAAAACTAACACCCCCTCTTAGCAAGGAATGTGCTCTAGAAACAATGTCCAACTGCATGTTGCTCTGTCTCTGAAGCATCTCCTTTCTGCAATGTTGCTACCACCAACATTGTGTTTTTGTTTCTATTGTACTATTACCCATGACACTACCACTGCCACTACTACATCTATACTAAAGCTCCCTCTGCATCTGCTGCTAACACTGCCCCTGCTAGCTTTGCACTGCGTCATTTTACAATTGTTTTTGCTTAGCAACAGAAAAGCACCCAAAATTTCTGAACTAACTGTGTTCATCATAATACCATGTGAATGTTGGAATCTAACTTCTACTAGTCTCTGACCCTATGAATATTCTGTAGTGATGTTGACTTCTGCACTGTTATCAACCTTTCTTTGTGTTGATCAGTGTCTGGTCTTAAGCTATTGCATCTGTCTCTCCAATCAACCCACTACACTATCTGACACTAAGTCCATCTCACTACTACTGAATCTTGGGCCCCCGTAGCAAGGAATTGATCCAAGAGGTGGACTCCTCAAGGATCCTGGCCACATGTAGTCCTCCTGACTACAGTTCAATATTGCCCTATTTCCCTCCTAGAGATGCATGGGCACTCATGGCAAACTCATCTTCGTCAATTTTTTCTAGAGTAGCGTTAGGATCATGTTTCTCATCCTTATCCTTTTGCTTCAAAGGAGTATGGGATTCAAAGTGACCCATCTCGCCACATCTGAAACATTTCTCCTTCTTTTGCCTCTGCTTTTGTTGTCCCTTTGATGCTAAACTTGTGTTCTCCTCCTCCTCCTTGGTTTTCATGCCACTCTCACTACTGCCACTGAGGTTGACTGTAACCAAATCCCTCCTTAATTCTTCTTGCTGAAGGGCTTCCCACATCTCCTCCCTTGAAGGTAGTCTTTCTCTACCCAATATACTTTGGATGAATACTTGTCATTCATCCGAGACTCCATTCAGGGTCATCCTTCCCATCCTGGTAGACTGAGGAGTAGACCCCACTACAACAAGCTGGTCTCTGGTGTCCTGAAGACGTTGAATATTGTAGTTAACCACTTCTCCCTTCTGCATCAATGTCTACTACAACGTTTGTTCTAACTACATCTTCCGTTGTTCGAAAGAGCCTTCATACAATGAAGACAAAGATTCCCACATTTCTCGGGTTATATCTTTACCCCGCAAATGTGAGACCACATGATCTTGAACTCCATCGAGTATGAACCTCTTTGCCTTCCCATGCACGGCCTTGTATTTCTTCTTCTCATCATTTTCCATGGGAAAATCCATGACACTTTTGACGTAAGCTTCGAGATCGTACTCCTCCAGAACAGCGAAGATTATAGTCTTCAATATGACATAGTAGGAAGCTCCTTCCAACATGTCTTGATCTTTGAGCCCATGTGATTTCATCTCACCCAAAATGTCAAATTGACTCCTCTAGTCACTGCTTAGCACTGCTTCCTGGCAAGTGAGAAATTCAAACTTTTGGCGACAAAAGTTCTCTGAGTAGAAAATTCCCCTTCTATGTTTCTTTCTTCTTTTACGACAGATTTCTACCCTAGCAAAAAATACGTCCTTTAAGCATATCATTGAGGCTCTGCATCACTACTGATGCCTCTGCCCCTACAAACTCACGAACCAGAAATTGTACCTCTCTGTCGACTCTCTCAGAGAGAGATTTCCTCGGAATCTCTACTTTTGTGGCAAGCATTGCGCAATCCCTTCAAGGGGATTTGAATTGCTACCAAATGTAGCTATTAGCCTCTCTACTCAATGTTGGATCTCCTCTTCTTGTTTCAAAATCAATGCTCTAATACCATGTGAAAATTCCTACACTCAAGGAACCCCTACTGCAGCAAAACTGAATTTACTTCTCCTAATTGATTTTAATGTACATTTTCAAGTTGTTTTTTGAATACTGGAGTAAATTACTTCTGCAACCTGCACTACTTTAAATTTGATTACATGAAACAGAAAATTGAGCAAAGAATAAGATACATAGGACACAGTTATTTTTGGACAAAATAGTCCCCGAAAAACCCAATGCAGGAAAACCAGTGCAGCATCTTTGAGGGTTTTATATTATTAAGCAGTAGTTCTGAATACAATGTTGGCTACCCTCCTGGCAATCCAATGACAGAGAAAAATATAATGACGGAAAACTGTGTGAGATTACCTCACTTCACCCTAAAGATTCTAGTTGATCTGGTAGCAGGACTGGCTAACCATGGCTATCTCTGCGTTGGCCCTGCATTGTCTCTTCTGCCTTCTGCGTCAACCTTCCCGATTGTTCTGGCTGTTCCAAATTTTCTGCGTGATGGCAGCTTCTACTCTGTGTTGGCCCTTCTGGCTCTACATCAGGCTTGCATGGGCCCAGATTAGCCCAGCATCAGTCCTTCTAGTTGTTGCACTACCTCCACTAGTGGCTCTCTGCCTCTCTGCCTAGTATTCCCGAACAATCCATGCCCCTTTGCTGCAGAATGATAACTCAGATCCAATTTCTCAGCTTCCTAGATCCAAAAATTAAACTCCAGATCAATTCGTTCTCTCTGTGTGTGTTTCTAAATGAACCCCAAGCCTCCTTCTTATACTTTTCTTGTTGAGACTTCAACGGCTGAGATTAAGTCTCTAATCAATGGCTAAGATTAAAACTTGACTTGATCTACTTTCTAGATCATTCTCTCCCATATTTTGATTAATACCCATTAATATTTTAATTTTCCTAAGTTTAGACTTAAGAACCCCATTAAAAATATTAATTATTTTAATAAAATATAATTCGTGAGGAATTTCACCAAACAATTTTTGGGTTCTTTAGAACTCATGTGCCTTAGCCTCTCCACCAATGTTCATGGCTAGATCACATCTGATACTACCAAAAACTAACATGAGTGTATGTGCCACCTAACATAATGTTGAAGGTGTAGGAATCCACAATGTTAGCTTGCTACTCACCCTCTTCATCTTCACTTTCCTCTCCATCACTTTGTTCACTTTCAGAGGATGATTATTTTGCCATAGCATTAGTCGAGGTCAATGTGTTAGGAACTTGTGATGAGCTTTTTTTGCCTTCGGTATTTGTCTTCCTAGGAAAAGGTTTGTTTAAGGAATCAAGTTTGGTTTTGAGCCTTTTCTAAGGTGGTGAACTTATTCACATAAAGTATGTCACTCAAGTTCATTTCCTCAAATAGATTATCAAACTTCTTGAGAAGAGCTAAAATATAGTTGTCATTGATGTCAATATATTGAAGAAGGCAAGGACATGACATGGTGATGAAGAAGGCAAGGACATCAAGGACATGATGGTGACCCTATGTTGAATAAGGCAATCAATGAAGAAACCCAACACTCAAAAGCATTATGCCCTGCCCCCATTTATTCACTAATGAATGATCAATCACATTAAATAATATTTTCTCCATCTTAGAGAAAGAATCCCATCATGAGACTCAGACGATCTTGAAGAGCATAATTTATCTTTCTAATGAGCTATTATGTGTCCCAAAATTCCAAATAATGAGAGAGAACAATATTTTACAAATTTGAGTCATGAATCTGCTAGTGAGCTGACCTTACCTAGTCAAACTCATGTCGGCTCAGCCTCGAGACACATCCCTTCATTGTTCACACACAAAAAGGTATATATATATATATATATATAGAGAGAGAGAGAGAGAGAGAGATAGATATAGGATATGGTGTCATTTTGAAAATGTAATTCGGTGAAAAATATAAGAGATATACAATTCACATCTCGTGAACTAAGCGATAGAGCTATCCACCTTAAGAACTAATTTGCGGACTAAGATAGATTGCAGATTGATTTGATTACAGATATGACTATGGCTTAAGGATCTATGTTGAAGAAACTATGCTAGCCATCCTATGAACTGATTTGCGGATTGTTGTGATTATGGCTTAAAAACTAGAGTGCGGATAAGGGTCTATGTTAACCCTCTGTTGCGGTGCATCTACACTTGATAAGGGTCTGCGTGAACTCTCTTTTGTGGTGCATTTATACTCGATAAGGGTTTGCACTTATACTTGATAAGGGTATGTGTTAACCATACTTGACTACGGGTTTGTCCAATTGTGGATTAGATCAATGAGTTGTGCATTGTGAAGAAGGTTGTGGAGAAGTATTTAAGGATTGTAGACAGTCATTATCTTAAACAGAGCTATATACAGTTGAATCGTGGACTATCTTATGGAAGTCTGAGCTGTGGTTTCTCAAGTTTGGTGCCTTCTCCCATTGTAGACAAAGAAGTGCATTGCCTCTCAAATAGTGTAGTATCTTCCTATGGTGCAATACCTTGCTTGATTGCTGACTGAGATGAGTTCTATGTACATCTTCTAATTCAAAACTACAAGAGGATTAGTGTCCTTGGATTTGGCGCTCCTAAACTCAAGGTTGGTGCCTTTGATAGATAGGGTCGAAGCCTTAGAGGTCGAAGCCTCATAAAAACCAAGTTTGAGCTTGGGAACACATTTATATTGTACACAATTCCTTTTTTTTCAATTAGTAATACAATTATTATACATTGATTTGATTTAAATTGTGAAGAATCTAATTGGTAAAATAACAATTGAAAAGAAATATTGATTCACCCCCATCTTAGTATTTCCAACAATTGGTATCAAATCCAGCTTCTTCATAATCAGACTAACTGTTGGAAGAAGGATTCTTAGTCATAATGAAAAATCAAGAAGTGTCAGGAAGGCTTCCCTTGTTCGATGGCACAAATTTTGGTTTTTGGAAAAAAAGAATGTCCTACTACTTAATGTCCCTTGGACCTGAAGTTTGGCATTCTATTTTGAATGGGTACACTACTCCTTCCATTCTCCAACTGATCAAGATGAAAGGAAACCTTACATTGCAAATGCCAAGGCCTTAAATTCCATCACTAGTGGAATCAGTGATTTTGAATTTATAAAAGTCATGAATTGTGACTCAGCCAAAGAAGTATGGATTAAGTTGGCTAGCTTATATGATGGGACTCCAAACATAATAAGGAAAAGCTTCAAATTCATAGAAGGCAATTCGAAATTCTTAAAATGGATGATGAAGAAGATATTGCATCATACTTTCTCCGAGTAGCTAAAGTGCTCAACTCTCTTAAAGGATTGGGAAAAAATATTGAAGAAAGCATTGTTGTAAGAGCTATATAAGGTCTTAAGATCTCTCCCTGACATATTTGACTCCAAAGTAAGAGCTATAGAAGAAATGAAGGACCCAGATACTCTCAAGATGGATGAACTTCATGGAATCCTCATTATCTATGAGATGAGAAAAGGAATTCCAAGTTCCAAAGATGCAACATTCAAGGCCTCAAAATCAAAAAAGGGGAAAGGATGTAATACCAGCAATAATGAATCTGATGCTGAATCCGGATTGGCACACTTTGTAAAAATACTAAAAAAGGATCCAAGCTAAAATGTAAGTGCCCTCTTATTTGTTTTAGATGTGGAAGAATGGGTCATTATGCTGCAAAATTTCCTCATAAGCATGATAGTGATGATGAGGAGGATTCTAAAAGGATGGTATACAAAAAGAAAAAGTTTAATAAGAAGAATTTCTTCTCTGAGCAAGATGAGTTTGATAAAGATGAATTTGTAGTCATCAAAAATAAACCAACTAAAAATTTCCCTCATCGCAAAGGAGGTAATGATGAATCAAATGAAGAAAATGAGTATGTTGGAAGCCAAGAAGTATTATTCATGGCATTCACAAATGCGGATGTTTCAGGACTAGAAGGAAATGTAGATGAATTTCTAATGAGTTCCATTGAAGAAAATGAGAAATTACGAAATAAAATCATTTCTCTCAAGGTAGAAAAGGAGGAAGCAAAAAGAAGGGAAAACCTCTTGAAAAATAAGCTAAAAGAAAAGGAAGAAATCTGTGAAAATCGTGAAGCTGAAATAGTATCTCTGAGGAAGGAATTGGAGCAAGTCAAAAAGAGTTGGGAAAGCTCTCAAACACTTGACAATATCCTTAATGCTCAAAAACCTCAATATGAAAAATCTGGGATTGGTTTTAAAGGAGAATCATCAAGTACTAAGGATAATGCAAGAAGTTATGCTAACATACTTTCCAGCAATCCAAAAGAAGAAAAATCATCTCATCAAAGGCCCATCTCAAATCCAAAGAATGAAGAAAGAGTAACTCCAAGGAAGAATGTTGATTCAAATCATGGCTATTACAAAAGGTACAAAACCATATTTTTTGGGCATTGTTATTATTGTCAAAAATTTGGTCATCAAGCTAAACATTGCATGGCTCGTAAGAATAAAACACCAAGATTGAAGGGTCAAACAAATAAACCACGTGGTCTGAAAGAGCAAGGACAAATCAACACTTATAACTCCTTTGATTCTTTGACCAATTTTGATCCAATTTTCTCATTATGTAATGATTATGGACATAATGAACAAAATTGTCCACTCAAAAGAAGAGAATCTAGAAGGAGAATCTCAATACGGATAAATATGGCCTAGCTCTATGTGCTCATAGTGATGAAAACCATTGGTTTGTGGACAGTGGATGCTCAAGGCATATGACAGGTAACAAAAATATGTTTGTCTCATTGAATAATAAGGATGGAATTGTATCCTTTGGAAGTGGATTTGCTAAAATCACTGGAAAAGGAATCGTTACCCTTGTTAATGGAAAAGGAAAGGCTCAAAATGCTTTGCTGGTAGAAGGACTCAAACACAATCTCTTGAGTGTTAGCCAAATTTGTGACCAAGGACATAATGTTGTCTTTAGCATCAAATATTGTGAAATAAGAAATTCATCATCAGGATAACTTGCGGCTAAAGGAGTAAGAACACCGGATAACGTTTACATCCCGAGCAAAATCCACGAAGATAAATGTTACTTGAGTCAAATAGATGAAAGTTGGTTATGGCACAAGCGATTGGGGCATATAAGTTTTGATAACTTGATCAATATTAGAAAAATTAATGCAGTAAGGGACATTCCAAAGATGTTCAAACCAGATCATGTTGTATGTGGCCCATGTCAACATGGTAAGAAAACTAGAACCAGCCACAATACTAAGTTCTCAACATCAAAACCTCTGTAGATCATTCATGCAGATTTATGTGGGCCAACTAGAACTCCAACGATCCAAGGACAAAGGTACTTTGCTTTATTTGTTGATGACTACACTAGAATGATGTGGGTATATTTCATAAAATATAAATCTGAAGCATTTGAATTTTTTAAGAATCTTAAAGCTCTTGTAGAAAATTAAAGGGATTCTGAGATTAAATGTCTTAGAACGGATAGAGGGGAAGAATTCACATCAAAAGAATTTGATTAATTCTTTAAAGTACATGGAATCGAAAGAGAATTATTTGTTGCTAGAACAAGCAAACAAAATGGGGTAGTTGAAAGAAGAAATTGAACTGTTCAAGAAATGGCAAGAACAATGTTACTAGCAGCTGACTTGCAGCCAAAATTTTGGAGAGAACTAGTCGGGATAGCAGTTTATACCTTGAATAGAACTTAACTAAGACCAAATAATGAGAAGAATCCTTATGAATTATGGAAAGGAAGACATGCTTCAGTAAAATACTTTAGGATTTTTAGAAGCAAATGCTTCATAAAGATCAATGATGACTCGCCAGGAAAATTTGCTTCTCCGGTTGACAAAGTAATATTCCTTGGATATTCTACTAGGAGCAAAGCTTACAAGTGCTACAATAATCGACTATGGAAAATAGTGAAAAGAATTTATGTGAAGATTGATGAAGCCCTTCCAGAAAATGAAATTGAAGATCATGAAGTTGACCCCCTCATTGAAGAAAACGAAGAAGAACCTGAAAAAGAGGAAAAAGATCAAGAAAAACAAAAGGAAAAAGAACCATATCAAACTCCTTCAAAAGTGAAATTCCACCAAAAACATCACCTGGAAGAGCATATTATTGGCAATGTAGATGAGGGGATACAAACCCGAGGAAGGATGACAAGTACACCAAAGAAAAATGATGTTTCTCTCATATCTATAATAGAACCAAAAACTTTTACTCAAGCAAGGATCCTCATTGGGTGGAAGCCATGGAAGAAGAAATGTCTCAAATCAAGAAGAATGAGACATGGGAGTTGGTACCTCATCCAAAGGATAAAATATAATTGGAACCATGTGGGTGTTCAAAAAAAATTGAATGAAGATGGACAAATCATCATAAATAAGGCAAGGCTTGTTTGTAAAGGTTATTCACAAATTGAAGGAATAGACTTTGAAGAAACCTTTGCATCGGTAGCTCGTATGGAAGCTATAAGGATGTTCTTGGCATTTTCTTTCTCAAAAGGATTCAAATTCTATCAAATGGACATAAAATCATAATTTCTGAATGGGGAACTCAAGGAAGAAGTCTACATGGAGCAACCAGAAGGGTTTGATCTAGCAGAAGGAAAAGACTTTGTTTGTAAGTTGAAAAAGGCATTATATGGGTTGAAACAAGCTCCTAGAGCTTGGTACGTAAGATTGTATCACTATATATAGCAACAAGGCTTCAAAAAGGGGGGTGGCAAGAAGTAATATCTACATGAGGATGGACGAGGATAAGTTACTAGTCACTCTTGTCTATGTTGTTGATCTGATTTTTGCTAGCAATAATGATGAGATGAGCCATGAGTTTGCTCAAGATATGTCATAAGAGTTTGAAATGGCGATGATGTGTGAACTATATTACTTCCTTGGACTACAAGTATCTTAGACCACAACATGCATGTTCATATCTCAAGAAAAATATCTTAAAGACATGCTTAAAATATATGGGATGGAAGACTGTGCACCTATGAGCATACCAATGACCACAGACTACAAAATGAGAAAAGATGATGAATCCCCCTCGATAGATGCAACTCTTTACAGGTCAATAATTGGATCTCTCCTATACTTAACTACTACAAGACCCGACATTATGCAAGCAGTAGGAATGGTAGGAATATTTCAATCAGCTCCTAAGCATTCCCATTTGTTGGCTATAAAAAGAATTATCAAATACTCGAAAGGAACTCCTGACTTTGGTTTTTAGTATCCCAAAAGCATAACTCTTACAGTGACAACTTACACTGATGTTGATTCAGCTGGAACCGTGGATGATTGAAAAGTACCAGTGAAATGCATTCTTCATGGGAGATTTCCTAGTATCTTGGCTCAGCAAAAATTACTCATCTATATCTCTTTCCACAGCTAAAGCTGAATATATAGTTGTTGCATATTGTTGTACACATATACTATGGATGAAGGAAGCTTTAAAGGATGTCAACATAGAAATTAAACAGCCAATCACCATCTATTGTGACAACACTAGTGCCATCAGCCTCTCAAAGAATCTAGTCATGCACTCAAAGACCAAACATATACCAATCAAATATCATTTTCTCCGTGAATATGTGGCTGAACAAAACATCAAGTTGGAATATTTCAATACTAAGGAGAAAATTGCAAATATTTTCACCAAACCCCTTCCTCGAGAAGCATTTGAACATCTTCGCCAAAAGATGGGGGTTATTTCTCTAGCATCACACTAAGCAGATTCCTAAGATGTCGCATGACAGGGGGAGCAGTTCGATAGGGGGAGTTCTTGTGCACCATTTTTCCATTGATGTCAAAAAGGGGGAGAATAAAAATATCGCCATCCAATGAAAAAGGCGGGTATTTTTAATCTAGTTTTCATTGATGTCAATATATTGAAGAAGGAAAGGACATGACATGGTGAACCTATGTTGAAGAAGGCAATCAATGAAGAAACCAAACACTCAAAATCATTCTTCCCTGCCTCCATTTCTACACTAATGAATAATCAGTCACATTAAATAATATTTTTCTCCATCTTAGAGGAAGAATCTCATCATGAGACCTAGACCATCTTGAAGATCATAATTGTATCTTTCTAATGAGCTATTATGTGTCCTGAAATTCCAAATAACGAGAGAGAACAAGAATTTACAAATTTGAGTCATGAATTGCCAATGAGTCGACCTTACCTAGTCAAACTCATGTCGACTCAGTCTAGAGACACATCCCTTCATTATTCACGCACAAAAAGGTATATATATACAAGAGATGGTGTCATTTTGAAAATATAATTCAGTGAAAAAGATAAGAGATATGCAGTTCACATTTCGTGAATTAAGGGACAGAGCTAGCCACCTTAAGAACTGATTTATGGACTGAGATAGATTGTGAATTGATTGGATTATGGATATGACTATGGCTTAAGGGTCTGTGTTGAAGAAACGAAGCTAGCCATCCTATGAACTAATCTGCGGATTGTTGTGATGATGGCTTAAAAAATGGAGTGCGGATAAGGGTTTATGTTAACCCTCTGTTGTGGTGCATCTACACTTGATAAGGGTCTACTTTAACTCTCTGTTGTGGTGCATTTATATTCGATAAGGGTTTGCACTTATACTTGATAAGGGTTTGTGTTAACCATACTTGACTGTGGGTCTGTCCAACTACGGATTAGATCAATGAGTTGTGCACTGTGAAGAAGGTTGCGGAGAAGTATTTAAGGACTGCAGACAGAGTCATTATCTTAAAATAGAGCTATATATAGTTTAACAATGGACCATCTTATGGAATTCTGAGCTGCGGTTTCTCAAGTTTGGTGCCTTCCCCCATTGTAACAAAGAAGTGCAGTGCCTCTCAAACAATGTAGTATCTTCCTATGGTGCAGTACCTTCCTTGATTTTTGACTGAGATGAGTTCTATGTACATCTTCTAATTCAAAACTACAAGAGGATTGGTGTCCTTGGAGTTGGTGCTCCTAAACTCAAGGTTGGTGCCTTGGATAGATAGGGTCGAAGCCCTAGAGGTCGGAGCCTCATCAAAACCAAGTTGGAGCTTGGGAACACATTTATATTGTACACAATTCCTTTTTTTTCAATTAGTAATACAATTATTATACATTGATTTGATTTAAATTGTGAAGAATCTAACTGGTAAAATAACAATTGAAAAGAAATACTGATTCACCCCCTTCTCAATATTTCCAACAAGGGTTTCCTGATTTTGGTCCTTGGATTTATTTTTCTTGACTTCAACCTTAGCTTTAGGAGGTCCATTTATATCCATCTTGGAAATTCTCAGGTTTTGCTCAACTTCTATGACTACTCCTTTGGCCTTGACAAGGGTGCTAGGTTTCTTATCTTTCAATGCATATGTTAGATGACCACCCACAACCTTTAAAAAAAATCAAGTATACTAGCATCAGGGGGTCTCAAATGATTAGGGATATCTATAACCACCTTATCAAATTTTTGGATGAATTCCTTTGTCTTCCCTTCTCCTACTTATTTGGTAAAACTTTTCAATGTTGAAAGACCCTTGAGCATCAGCTGACCACCTTTTGATGAAATTTTCCTCAAATTTATCGGCATCATCTATGCTTCCATGAGGGAGACTAAGTTATCATTTCCTAACTAGTCCTTCAAAAGATAAGGCAAATAGCATCATTATCATGTCATCGTTGAATACTAACCTAGGAGAGATAGCCCAGTAGAAGTCTTCAACATGATCATGAGAACTCTTGGTAGCATCACCTTTAAACTTGGGTAACCAATCATTGTATTTTTTGGGTAAAGGCTCAGGACTATCACTCAAATACAAAGGCCCAAAGACACTATCCAAATGCCTTTTACTTCGTGGGACCTTGGGTTGGTCTTGACTTTAGTTGGTGCTAGAATTTGTTTTCCATCTTGGGGGTGGGATCACCAACCTCTTCAAATCTAAGGAGAAGGTTAGTTCTAACAGGTGATGGAGTTCGTTCTCCTCTTCTTGCAGTAGCCCTAGCCAAAGGAGGAATGTTGTCACATTCAAGCAAACTAGGGGATTGGAAAATGAACGAAATGAAATGAAATTTTAACGCCCACGAGAATAGATATAGTCTACGGAACCACTAGATTCCCTAATTTTTGCCTTTTTCAATTCAATATGCTTATTATTGAAATTAATGATGAGTTGACCCAACCTTCTAACAGTCCCCTCACTGAAAAGATAGTGCCAAGGAACCGATGTTAACTTACTGTTGTAATTGTCTCTGATGTCTCTGAAAGCATCACATTCCAAAATTAAATGTTTTTCCGATTCCACTACCCTAGAAGTGAAAAAAGTACACACCCGTTCTTCCCAAGCTTCTTTAGGTCTTTTCCACCGACTTGTTTTGCACCATAGTTTATGTGAGTTAGTTCTTAATTAAGCAATAAGCACCTTTTCTCTCCATGGAATGTTAGCTCCAATGTACTCTTTTTGTTGGAGATCACAAGTGGGGTTGAATTCTTGAACATAGTACTTCTTCTTTCTACCCAACTCTTTTCCCCATATACACTTACGAAACTTCTCCATAATAAAACTCTTTAAATCCTTGCTATTTGTGGGACATGCATTGAGGTAAATATTCCATTTTTTCATCCATTTGTTGTTTTGTCTCATCCATGATTTCTTTCTTTCACTCATTCCTTCATTGAAGATAACTTTATGCCATCTACCTTCTCCCATTTGCTCAATTCTTTGTAGATACCTTATGAGACGCACCATAGCAATTGCTTCGATGGAAGTTTCTCATGTTTCACTCAACATTATCTCATAAGAAATTGAACTTTTTATTTTAAACTTGCTCATGATCAAGCGTTTTTTTTTTTTTTTTTTCTCAATATGCATCCATTTTGGACAAGGATGCTGCTAGCCCACAATTCACACCCATATAATATCACTAGACAAACTAGGAGCCCAAAAAGCACTTTAATTGTTTGCCAATCCCATGAATCTACCTCTCTACTTTTGTTTCGAAGAGCATATAATGCTTTCCACCCTCTTAAAATTATTTTCTTTCTACAGTGCTCCCATTTAAGCTTGTTGTTGAAATCAATCCCGAGGTACTTGTATTCATTTACTTCTTCAAGAATTTTTCCTTCAAAGAAGAACGTATGTTCGCTCTGCTTCTTTTAATTTGATAAAATCATTATTTTGGTCTTAATGGTATTGACTTGCATCCCCACTGCTTTACAAAAATGCTTAAGGGCATATAGGTGCATCAGCAATCCCTGGGCTGGTTTAGCAATCAATACAAGGTCATCATCATATAAAAGAAGCTTTATCACAAACTCCACCAACCAAACACCATCCCACCTTGTAGATTTAGCCACTCTTCCAATTTATCAAATATACATCAAAAAGAGTAGGGGATAAAGGGAAACCTTGCTTGACTTCGATGTCACTTCTAAAGCTTTCTGAAATTCCTGCTAAACTTCTAATTTTGACTTTCACCTCTTCATAAAGCCTATGGACAGCAACTCTATAATGCAAATGAATTCCAAGGTCTTCCATTCTAATCCACAACTTATATCTAGCGACCATGTCAAATGCCTTTTTGAAGTCAACAAAGCAGAAACATACTTCTTTTCCCTCCCAAACCTTTTCAATAATGTGCCTCAATGTGATACCATGATCTACTGTAGAATGTTTCGGCCTAAAACCTGCTTGCCCTTTTTCCCTCTTTTCTTTGAATTTCACCCACCTACTGATTCTATTTTCTACCATGTCATTGAAGAGATTTGCAAACAAAGGATTGATCATAATGGTTCCATAGTTGGAAGGATTATTAATGTCTCCACTTTTAAAAAGGGGTATTGCTAGACTAGTTGTCCAATCTCTTGGGAATCCTTGTCGAATGATGTTGTTGAATATTTCCATGTTGTGCGGTGCAAGAATGTTCATTCCCCAATTTAGATATTCTACTTGAAGTTCAACCAAGTCCTTTTCCTTTCCTATTTTCAACTTCTTAATTCTTGTCTCTACTTCATGTAATGTGAAAATCTTTGTAGTTGTGTTGATCTTGGGTGAAGGCTCCTCCTATGATTCTTTCTCATAGAGTTGTCTTGCATAGTCAAACCATTGATTGGCTGTAATATTATTTTCAATTTGCTTCTTCCTTTGTTGAATTTCTTGCCAAAAAAACTTTGGGTTGTTCCTTTGTTGAATGGAGTCGCCAAAAGAATACTTGAAATGTCATCTATGAATCAATTCCTCAATGATTCACTAGGGAGGCATACATGCTCCGTCCTCAGAAACGACACCAAAAAAGTTACCACTCAAACTAGCAAGGGTTCCTATAGAGAAACTACTAGGTAAAGGGGCAACACTGGAGGGATAGCCCACTATCACCTTAGCTAAAGCTATTTGGTATTTAGGGACTTTCACCGAGGGAGGAGTCTTGGTATAAGGTAAATCATTACGAGAAATATATCAATGGTGTGAAGGTAGTGATTCCAAGAGCCTATTCACTGGACAGACTCTAATGATAGGGAATGCTTGCTTTAGAAGCAAGATGAATGGCTCTAAAAGAAGGGCTAGAAGGAGACATATACCTAGGGTTGAGGAATATTTATCGATATGAAGTTCCATAGACCAAGGAATCCTAAAAGAATAGGGTTCCAAGCAATCCCTATGAAATCAGAGTGACAAGGTTGTGGGACCACAAAGAAGCCCTATTAGACCCAAACGAGGTTAAGGGTTTCAGGTGGAACTTCAAAAAACAAGACTTGACCAAATGAGGAAGGAGAAGAGGATCAAAGAGATAGGATTTGACTTGGATTTTCATTTCAATGACCCTTAATGAAGCCACTAACCAAAGGAAGCCTAGGGAGAAATGGTTCTTGAGCTAGGGCTTGGGATAACTTGAGAGTTCACAGTAGAAATGGCATGACAATTGGAGGACCTCACAAGGAAACACCAACGCAGTTCTTGACCAAGTTTGATCAATTTTGGATTGCTATAATGGATTTTGTGTGATTCCCTAGGAATCCTACTAGGTTTAGGGCTTATAAAGATAAAAAGAGGTGAGAAAATTCTTCATTTTAGTGATCACCTGGACTAAACCAGTGCCTAGCCTATTGGGAAAAATGAAGTCAATATGATTAAATGTTTAGAGATTTTTACACCCAATCAAGGATTTCCCCGACAACTTCTCATGGCCCTAGAGGCAACAACTAGGTTAACAGGGAAATTTATACTTCTTTGATGTTGCAATTGATGACTTATCAAGGCAATTATGAATAATCATATACCACTAGGACATTAATTCACTATACTTAGCATAAACATATGAAAAATCCCTCACAAAGACAAGATCGAACAAATTTGCATTTCATTAAGGCAGTTACACCAACTTCATGAGAAAAAAATTTCCATACATTATACAGGTGCAAGACACAAGAAAAAACCATGTAAAATAGACCTATAAGTATCATGAAACTTTTCAATCACCAATACAGACAAAAATCGAAGCTCCAATATAAGAGACAAGTCTTTCCAAACATTAAAATGCATCAAGATTCCAATTCATCCATCAATAAGGCTAGCGAAATTCTCAAGAAGAGATACAAGTCCAAAACCAAGTGATGATCAAATGAAATGATCATCACATCAATATATATCCTCCCTAAGGGGTTCGATTTGCCTAATAAGGCCTAGTAATGCCCCAATTAATAAAATAATCTACCAAAATAACATTCATTAGTGACAAGCCCACCAAGATAGCTCCATAATATAAAAATAAACCTCTGAAGAGGGAAAAATATATAGATACAATAGGTCGAAGAGCCATTGAGGAGGCCTAGTGGAGTCCAGTGTGTTCCAAGATGAGTGAATGAGATCCAAACATAGTGATAAAGTGATTGGCCCCTTGATATCCAAGAAAATGACCTGTGGTGCTCCCAACTGGCTATGGGGGCACAAAACATCCTCATGGGTCTCCAAATGGATCAAAAAATCATATATCCCATTTGTAAGGGATAGACAAACAATGAAAGCCCTCCCATTGTCTCTCATGGAGAGACACATCCTCATCTGGGCCTTGGATCAACTGCCAAGTGTGTGGTACAAGAGTGGAGTCGATTGGGCAAGATGGTCCAGGTGCACCATCATCGTCTAATAGGTGGAACACAAGCAAGGAGTAAGTAGAACTGAAGGATCCCATGAAGTGGAAGTCTAATCGTTGCTATGGTGGAGACCCGTGGCTCTCAATGCTCACCCTACAAATGCCAATATGACCCTCTAGAGGGCTTGGACCTTGTATAGGGAAACCAAACTCCAAATGAAGACCCACCTGCAATCTTGTATAAGATCCAATGCGTCCCTCACCTTCTAGTACAACCAAACATTAGCGAAATTGAGAAAAGGAGTTTACAAATCATGGAACCAAGTGGACACTTCATAGTGGCATTCCCTTCCATAACGGGTTGCAGAACGTAAAAGTGTCTCCAAGTTTAAGAAGAAGGTTAACCAAGGGCCTTATTAGGTGGTTTCAGCCTCTAAGGGGGTGATAAGTCCATATTACATCCATCAAATGGCAAGCAGTATCTGAAATAATTATGGAATGGAATGGGACGTTAGGGGAAGGCTCCAAGACACATGCCATAAAACAAGGGTAGCTAAAATAATAGGACCCCACACTTAGGTATATGAATGTAGGAGGGAGTAATCGTGGTACATGAGTTACCCCGACCATTGGTTTTCCACCAATCTTCATATGCCTTTTGTCTTTTATAGATTTTTCTTTTGTAACTACTCGGGGCGCCAGGGGATGAGACCATGATATGTAAGATATAGCAATGAATACCCCCTTAAGGTGGGGCAGTTCATCACCCACCAGGGTTTGGGACAATCATGGGTTCCTTAATGATGTAATGGGCCAATATGAGGGGCCCTAGGAACCAGGGTGATGGCCATGATGATAGGGGTAGAGCTCATGTTTGGTTTTTGCCCACATGAAAAATTTGTATGTCCCAAACATATTTGGAATTTAATGGTACATTTCCTATTGATAGTGACCAAATTATGCGTTTTCTTTTCTTTTAGCTGCATCAACCTCTGGGGCATCGTTCTAGACCCGACCCAAAGTGTGGACAAGGGGAAGGGGAGGCTAACTCATTATGGACCCTAGATGGGAAATATGGTGAATGGGATTATAATGAGTGGAGAGGAGTGATGTGTATGGTTTCTGGAAGTGGGACAATGCAACCAAAATCAGGGCTTCCCATGTAGTTCCGGCCCCTAAAGCTAGTAGCCAATAAGGTAGATCCCACAAGACTAAGATACAAGGTTAACAATCAAATTGGATAGAGGAGACGAGTACAAACCAAGCCCACCCTTTCTGTCAGATCCCCCCACTAATCCATGCCCAAAAGTGTCCATGATAAGTAAACAAAAATACCCAACTACATAATGAAAATCCATACCTTCGGGGTTGGAAGGCCCACCTTCAAACATACAATTATGACAGATGGGTGAGGAAGCATATGGCTAGCTCAGTTGGAAGAGATAGTGGCACATCGAGCTATCTGGTGGGTGCAAGGGGTTTTTCACTGCCAACCGACAACCATCTAGGAGAAAAATCTTCTCCTATGGATACTACCCATGGGTGGTGGGTAACAATGCATTTGACATGTTAAGAAATCTTGGGCAGCTAGATTAGGTGATTTCTATTACTTTGATAACTGCTTGTGATTTATTTTTACTTTTCTTGATTAACTTATTTCACTTGATTATTATTAGGTTTCTTATCATCAAACAGCTACCAAACAACAAAGAAAAATGAGACAAGAGCACACAAGATATAGGCGATTAGCCATGACCAAAACCTCTCCTCTTGAAAGGAAAACCCACAAGAATTATTCTCTTATTATAGAATGTTCAAATGACAAATTCCAAGACCTAATACCCTTGACATAGACCCCTCCAAGACCAAGTCAATCTATCTTCTTGATGAGCTTTCTTTCCAACAATTTTGTCTCCAACAACTTCTTTAGCAACTTCTACCCCGACAATTTCTTCTGCAATTTTGATGTAGTAGTTTCTTCTCCAACTTCGACCCAACAGTTTCTACTGCAAATTTGAGCCAACATTTTCTTCTGCAACTTAGACCCAATATTTTCTTCTATGACATCCACCCTATAGTTTCTTTTGTAACCTCGACCCAACAGTTTCTTCTACAACTTTGACTTGCCCAACAATTTTCTAGCACTTCGACTTGCCCAGCTGTTGAAAAATGCAACAAGAAATTCTCAATTTGATTTTGCCTTGAGAAAATTGAGAAAATTCAAATTTCCACATCCGCAGACAACTTGGTTTCAGTTAACTTGTGTGACATGGCTTGTTTCACCTATTTTACTCAGTAAATTCGAGTTGGAGGGGTTAGAGTTTAGTTAAGCATGTGTGATTGTTATATTTAGCAATCAAGGTCAGTTATCTCAGGTTGTTTTCAGTGAAACTAGTTCTAACTGTTGGAGGACTAGTAGAGGTTCAGCATTGTAGTAGGACTGCAGTGAAACTTAGTGATCATCGAGTTAACTAATAAACCAACCCAAAATAGCTAGTGCATGGAAAGAATTTGAGTTCCCCAATCTTGGTGGGGATTCCAAGGCAGTGTAACATCAGTTGTAGACTAATCTTGAGTGTAAATGTGTTGCATGCAATCAGATGATCAGCCTAAGGAATTGCACAATCCATTTTGGAGAAATTCTTAAACAATAGGGGACTAATTTCCCAAGGATATAGGAGCTCAAGCAGAGGCAAAAAATGACTAAGTCTAAGTCAGAGCTTCTCAGTGAGCAGAGAGATAAGTTATGCACTTGCTGGTTGTGCTCAGTTGAGCAAAGCAATTGTAATACATCTCTATTCATCAAATTAATGCAAGCACGCATTGGGGTTTTTAGGAGATTGCTTTCCCAGATAAAAATATTGTGTGCATGTGTGGTATTTCTTATTGCATGTCTGAAATTATTGTTCTAGATTTTGAATTACTTTCCGCAGAGCAGTAGAGTAGGTTTGTGTCTTATGATTAAGATTAAAAATTTATGAGCAGTTTCAAATCTACAACATAATTTCTACATGGTATTAGAGAAGGATTGACATTAGAGAAGGAATTTCGAAGATGTTTCTCAGGAGGTTCAAATTTGAAGATCAGTGTAATGTGAAAATTTCTAGTCCAAGAAACCCCTACTACAGCAAAAACTGAATTTACTTCTCCTACTTGATTTTAATATACATCATCAAGTTATTTTTCGGAATACTGAAGTAAATTACTTCTGCAACCTACACTACTTTAAATTTGATTACATGAAACGGAAAACTAAGCAAAGAAAAATATACCTAGGATATAGTTATTTTTGGACAAAATAGCCCCTGGAAAAACCCAATGCAGGAAAACCAGTGCAACAACTCTGAGGGTTTTCTATTATTAAGCAGTAATTCTGAACACAAATGTTGGATGCCCTCCCCGCAATCCAGTGACAGATAAAATACAATGGCGGAAAATTGAGTGAGTTTTACCTCACTTCACCCAGCAGATTCCAGCTGATCTAGCAGTAAAACTGGCTAACCCCAGCTACTTCTGTGTTGGCCCTTTGTACGCCCTTCGTCAGCCTTACAGGCTCTACTTCAACCCTGCATTGTCTCTTCCGCCTTCTACGCCAAGCTTCCCGACAGTTCTGGCAGTTCTGACTCTCTGCGTGAGGTAAGCTATTGCTTCTGCTCTGGCCCTTTGGGCTCTGCGTCAAGTTTGCGTGGGCCCAGATTGTCCCAACGTCAATCCTCCTAGTTGTTGCATTGCCTCCACTAGCTTCTCTCTACCTCTCCGTTAGTATTCCTGAACTATCCCTACCCCTCTACAGCAGAATGATCACTTAATTTGAAATCTTAGCTTCCTAGCCCGAGAAATCGAACTCCAGATCAATTCGTTCTCTCCGTGTGAGTTTCTAAATGAACCCCAAGCCTCCTTCTTATAATTTTCTCGTTGAGACTTCAATAACCGAGATTAAGTCTCTAATTAACAGTTAACATTAAAACTTGACTTGATCCACCTTCTAGATCATTCTCACCCATATTTTGATTAATACCCATTAATATTTTAATTTTCCTAAGCTTAGACTTAGGAATCCTATTAAAAATATTAATTGTTTTAATAAAATACAATCTGGGTGGAATTTCACCAAATGGTTTCTGGGTTCTTTAGAACTCATGTTCCTTAGCCTCTCCACTAATTTTCATGGCTAGATCACATTCGATGCTACCAAAAACGAACATGTAATAGGATTTCTTCAGACATGAGAAGATGGCCTTCAATGGACTAAGTCTAGAGTATGCCTTGGAAGGCACCTCTAATTTTGTGACATGGAAGTATTGCATGGAGGAAATATTGGATGACAATGGATTTTTAGAATACATCAAGACAGATGTTGCAAAACCACCGGACTCTGATGCCCAGAACCTTGCTCAGTGGAAGAAAGAAGTAGCCAAGGCGAGGAGAATAATCTTGGAGGGAGTACGAAATCACATTGTCTCAAATATCCATGGAAAAGAAACTTTGTTTGCAATGTGGAAAGAAATGATAGAATTGTTTGAGAATAATAGTGACCATAGGAAGCTAGCACTCAAGGATAAGCTTCAAATTATCAAGATACAGAAGAATGACATTATTTCACAGTATCTGAGCAAGTTCACACAATGTCGTGATGAACTTGGATGGTCGATATTAATGTCACTGAAGAAGACTTGGTAAGCCTAGACCTTCTGGGCCTTCCCAAGAGCTGGCAAAACCATCAAGAATAGGTGAACAGGAGAGAGAAACTAATGAATTGGGAACGCTTATGGTCTGATTTGGTATAGGAGGAAATAAGGCGTAATACCATAGACGGGACTTCATCCAAGGGCGAGGATGAAAAAAATTTGCATTGGCTGGAAAGGAAAAGAAGAGAAAAGGGAACAAATCTCAATCCAAACTAGAATCCAATAGGGGGGGAAAGAAAAAAGATTTGTCCAAAATTAAATGCTTCCATTGTCATGAATTTGGGCACTATGCCACGGAGTTTCCACACAAAAAGGCAAGCAAGAAGACCTCAAGAGGAGCGGCAAGAGAAGCTTTGGCTTCACATTTCAAGCTTAACTTTACCCTTATATCATGCATGGCCAGCACAATGATAGGGAGTGTGTGGTACTTGAACCCAAGTGCATTTTTCCACATGATAGGGTGTAGAGATTTTTTCAGTGACCTGGAGGAAAAATACTTGCAGATAAACATCGAGATGGCAGACGACGGATGGTATAGCGCAAACAGCGTTGGTACAATCAACTTTCAAAGGGAGTCGAGCTCCCCTCTTAGGCTCAAGGATGTCATGTTCGTTCAGAGCCTAAAGAAAAATCCCATCTTTGTTGTTGTTTTGGAAGGTCGTGTTTATGAAGTGATATTCAGCAAAGGAAAGGCATTCTTGAGACACATAGCCATGGGGTAGATGAAGCAGATTGGGATTCAGGTGAAGAACTTGTATAAGATAGATGTGGAAGACTTTGTTGCATGAAGAATAAAGGCGAAAAAAGTGCAGAGTCGCGATGTCAGTGAAATTTGGCATAAAAGACTTGGCAATTTGCATCATGGTGTTTTGAAGATTATGCAATAGATAACCACAGGCCTCCCCAAAGGAGCACTTGAGTAGTAAGATGTATGAAAATAATGTACTTTAGGTAAGTACACAAAATCCACATTTCATGATCGGGACAGAAAAGCACATGCAGTGCTAGAAAGCATCCACTTTGATGTCTATGGACCTTTCTCGACAGCGTCCACTACTAGTCACAAATATTTTGTCATTTTTATTGATGAATTCTCACGGAAGTGCTGGATCTTCTTCATCCAAGGCACTGACCTTGAGTTTAGCAGAACCAACTCCAAGGACACCAATCCTATGTTTTAATAAAGAATGTAGATAGAACTTACATGAAATGCTTCACTGTCTAAAGGAAATCCTCCTTCACTGCTCACTGTGTTATCTTCAATTCAATATTGCTTGACTTCGCTGTGTATTTGGGCATTAGATTTTATTGTTGTTGATATGGGGATATATCAAAATTCAAGGCTTCATTGAAAAATGTATTTACCATAGTCACATCTTGAAACAATACACAATCTGCATCAAAGAAACAATACATAGTCCACAAGGTACAGCCCAAAGTCAATAGGACTATGACCCAACACAGTCTGCAGCTAGGAGGTGTTGTTTGCAACAAGGAAGGAACTTATCCATAGCAAGGATGGCATGTTCAGTCTGCAATATGATACATCAGTCCGAGGCCTAATCCATATACTTAGCCTTCAATCAATAGCATGTGACCCTATCCAGTCCGCAAGGTAATCCAACACAAATCAATACAATACAACCCTATCTGCGGCTAGGAGAGGAGGTCTGGAATAGAGGTTTTCACCACACTGGAATCTCTTAGAGACTGTCTCTTCTCACCACCCTAACACAGCCCGCAATGATGAGCTTCTTATTTGTAGTTCCATAGGAGTATATGCCTCAATGTATAGTTCACGAGATGTGAACTCGTTGTTCCTTCACTGTCTTATCAAGTTCGAGCTCCTTGGTTGTAATAAGGTCGAGGACACTCATATTTATATACATTCTTGTGCATGAAACCGAATAGACATGTCTAATAGATGAGCCGACATGATTTTGCTAAGGATGGGTCGGCTTACTAGGCAGAGACCTTATTTAACCTTGTAAAATCTCGTTCTCTCTCATTATTTGGAGATTTTGGCCAAGTAATAGCTCATTGGAAAGGTAAAATTATGCTCTTCAAGATGGTGTAGGTCTCATGGTGAGATTCTTCCTTTAAGGTGGAGAAAAATATTATTTAGTGTGACTGGTCATTAAGTGGTGCAGAATTGGAGGTAGGGTCATTTGCCTTCTTCAACATGTCCTTGCGTTCTCCTTGCCTTTTTCATAATGCTTGACATGTCATCATGTATCATGGTGAGAAATTATTCATTAATATATTGACATAAGTGACAACTAGATTAAAATTCTCCCGCTTTGTCATTGGATGGAAATATTCTTTTTCTCTCCCCCTTTGACATCAATGGCAAAAGGGTGCACAAGAACTCCCCCTATCGAACTGCTCCCCCTGTCATGCAACATCTTAAGAATCTGCTTATTGTGGTTCTAGAGTAGTAACCCCCATCTTTTGGCAAATATTTTCAAATGCTTCTCAAGGAAGGGGTTTGGTGAAAATATCTGCAATCTGCTCCTTACAACTTGATGTTTTGTTCAGCCACTTGTCCAAGGAGAAATTGATATTTGATTGGTATATGTTTGGTCTTTGAGTGCATGGCTTGATTCTTTGAGAGACCGATGGCACTAGTGTTGTCACAATATATGGTGATTGGTTGTTTAGTTTATATGTTGACATCCTTCAAAGCTTCCTTCATCCATAGTATCTGTGTACAACAATCTGCAGCAGCTATATATTCGGCTTCAGTTGTGGAAAGAGATATAGATGATTGCTTTTGTTGATCCAAGATATTAGACAATCTCCCATGAAGAATGCATTTCCATTGGTACTTTTTCGATCATCCATGCTTCCAGCGTAGTCAGCATCAGTGTAAGTTGTCACTGTAAGAGTTGTGCTTTTGTGATACCAAAAACCAAAGTCAAGAGTTTTTTTCAAGTATCTGAGAATTATTTTCACAGCAAACAAATGGGATTGCTTAGGAGTTGATTGAAATCTTCCCACCATTCCTACTACTAGCATAATGTCAGCTCTTGTAGCAATTTATGTATGAATTTACAGGGTAAGTTCCTTAGATAGAACACCAAGGGACACCGCTCACAAACAGATCACAGATCAATAAACTAGTATTCTTGATGTGGTTAAAACCCTCAAAGATGGAAACAGTCCACGGCCTGAGCCAACGCGGCCACTTCAGGAAATTTATTAATGTAAAAGAAAGAAAATTTACATAAGCTTCTCTCATGAACGGTCACCTTACAAGTGACCCTCCATGCTCTTTAAATAGATATCATGGACCAATCGGGCGTTAAGCCATGAATCAAGTGTCAATAATACCAAGGAGAGAATGAATCGTTGGATCACTTCATGCCTAGAACATATCGTGATCATCAGATTGAAAAGGTACATACTAAATAAACACACTTTACCTAACTATTCACTAGACCAAGTTATAATTAACTATTTCCTATCTGTCGAAATATCATAACATCCCCCCTTAAGAACAACTTGGGATAGGATTGAAGGATGTACAAAGATGACACAATAGGAGAAGGAAGGAGGCATTAGAGCCTATCCCCCTTTAGTGACGACTTTCTGAACTCCAACCATAAATCGAAGTTTAGTAAATTTCGCCTCTGTGAGAGCCTTTGTAAAGATGTTTGCAACTTCATCATTGGTTGAAAAATATTGCACTTCAAGAACATGGTCATGAATGAGCTCTATGATGAAGTGCATGTGTAGTCAATGTGTTTGTTGCGCTGATGTTGGACTAGATCTTTGCATAGTTGAATGGAATTTTGATTATCACACCAAAGTGTAGTCGGATGTTGTTATTGAAAACCAAACTCTGACAAGATCTAACGATACCACAAGGCTTCCTTAAAAGATTCTACGACACCACGATACTCTTCTTTTGTTGAAGAAAGAGAAATGGAACTTTGTTTCTTGAAATCCCATGTAATAGGTCCAGAAGCAAGAGTGAAGACATAACCTGCAATAGACTTCTGATCATCAAGGTCACCAGCCCAATCGAAATCAATGAAACCAACCAATAGAGGAGATGCTTCTGCACTATAATGAATACCAAACTGAACTGTACCTCGAACATAACGAAGTATTCTTTTAGCTTCTTTCCAATGACTTTCATGTGGGTTTTGCATAAACTGAGCAATAAGGCCAACAGCAAAGGAAAGGTCACGACGGGTATGGGTCAGATACAAAATTTTTCCAACAAGCTGACAGTATAAGGTAGCATCAACTTCAGGGGAAGTACAAGTGACTAAAAGTTTGGCACCAGAATGAAAGGGAGAAGGGGCTGGCTTACAGTCTTCCATGTGGAAGTGGTGTAGAAGATCACAGGCATACTTGGATTGGGAAAGGGAAATACCTTCTTTGGATTGCAAGACTTGAATACCAAGAAAACAATGCAAGTGTCCTAAGTATGTCATTTCAAATTGCTTTTTAAGGCTAGACTTCACATGGTTTATAAGGTTGGGATCACTACCAGTAAGGATAAGATCGTCAACATAAAGAACAAGAATGATAAGAGACTTACCCACTTTCTTGGTGTAGACAGTATTGTCAGAATGACACCTAGAAAAGCCAGTATCTAAAATATATCTATCCATTTTGGCATACCAAGCCCGAGGGGCTTGCTTGAGACCATAAAGAGATTTCTTAAGTTGACGTACAAGGCTGGAGTCTGTTTGTATAAATTCAAGAGGTTTTTTCCATATAGATTTCTTCATGCAAGTCCCCATGCAAGAAGGCGGATTTAACATCCATTAGATGGACTTCCCATTTGAAAGAGGCAATAAGGGAAAGAACAAGGCGGATAGAGTTCATTTTGGCAACAGGGGAGAAGGTTTTAGTATAGTTGATACCTTCAACTTGTGAAAAACCCTTAGCAACAATACGAGTTTTATGTTTATCAACTTTTCCATCTGGTCCAAACCTGGTTCTATAAACCCATTTGCATCTAACAAATTTAAGTCCCTTTGGATGAAGAACAAGGTCCCATGTATCATTTGCCAATAGTGAACAATATTCTTCATTCATAGTTCTGTCCCAATCTGGATGGCCTGAAGCTTCTGCAAAGGTGTCAGGATCATAATTCGTTGAAGCTTGAGCCAATAAAGAAGGGGCTCTATCAAACTGAGAATGCGTGTGACACTGATCTGTAGGATCACTTGCAAGAGCACCTGTTGCATCCCGAGTAGCATGGACCCATTTTGGAAGCTGAGGAGCTTAAGGAAGATCCCGAGAAGGTGGGGGAGGATTGTCATCCTCGCTATCATCATCTGAAGAAGAAATATTTTCAGAATTACAAGGGATAGAGAGAGGTGGCACATCCGTCAATCTAGGCTCGTAGGCCGATATATTTTCAGCAAACTTTACATCTCTTCTAATGATAACTTTTTTGGATTTAGGTGGAAGAAGTCTATATCCTTTGACATCTTTAGAATATCCAACAGAAATACATTTTTCACTCTTAGGTTCTAAGGCTTTATGTTTCTCATGTGGAATATGGGCCCATGCTTCACTTCCAAAAACATGAAAGTGACTTACATCTGGTTTAATTGAGCTCCATCCTTCTTCTAGAGTGATATTCTTTAAAACCTTAGTAAGAGTGTGATTTACTATGTAATTTGCACAGTTAATTGTTTCTTCCCAAAAATTAAGACTAAGTCCTTTAGATTGAAGCATAAAATTATCCATTTCCTTTAAGGTGCGATTCTTCCTTTCAGCTACACCATTTTGTTGTGGAGTATATGGAGCAATATGTTGCAATTGAATTCCATGCTCAGTGCAAAAGTTGATGAATTTGTATAAAATTAGCCATTTCCTTTAAGGTGCGATTCTTCCTTTCGACTACACCATTTTGTTGTGGATTATATGGAAGAGTTTGTTGCAATTGAATTCCATGCTTAGTGCAAAAGTTGATGAATTTGTTGTTAACATATTCTCCGCCATTATCAGATATTAGCTTAAGGATTTGATGTCCAAATTGTTTCTCAACAAAGTCCTTAAAGGCCAAGAACATGTTAAAGACTTCACTCTTGAGTTTTAAGAAGTATACCAAAGTGCGTCTCGAGAAATCATCAATGAAAGTTAAGAAATACTTGTAGCCAGAGAATGAAACAACTAGAAGTGGACCACATAAATCACTATGCACAAGCTGTAAAGGGGTTGAGGCATGCCAAGAGGCACATTTTTCAAAAATATCATGATGATGTTTTCCAAGTACACATCCGAAACAAACACCATCTCTACGAGATACCATAGGAAGACTTGTTACCATATTTTCTTTACATAGATTTTGAAGGGAGCAATAGTTTAAGTGACCAAATGGCTCATGCCAAAGTTTTCTCACTTTATCATTATGAGCAACAAATATCGAGGGAAGAGTTGATGACCCAAAGTTGTTAAACTTATACAACCTTGTAGAATCATCAACAATGCTAGTAGCTAAAATTTGTCTAGGATCTCTTAGGTCCTTAATTACAACATCATGAGATGAAAATTCAATGATTTTACCTTCACCTGAATGAGTTATCTGATATACAAATAGAAAGTTGTAGAATAAGGTAGGATCACATAATACATCATTAAATTGACCATTCTCTAGATGAATAGTTCCAGTCCCTACAACAATAAGAGATCTATCATCACCAACATATATATTTTTGGTGTTACAATCATTTAAAGAAGAAAACATGGCTTTGTTTTTGGCCATGTAATAAGACAATCCAAAATCAATGAACCACTCATGAAAATGAGAAGAAGTAGATACATTTACAGCATAACCAAACCGAGATGCTTGACAACCACATGCAGAAAGTGTTATTCCTGAAGATGAAGGTTAAGTTGAAGAGTGCTCCAAATGGATGTTATGCTTCTTCATTGTTGCTTCCAAGGCTTCCATCTTCTTAAGGCATTTGGATTCTAAGTGGCCATCTCGATTACAAAAGTTGCGATGTCTACCAGTGTTCTTCCCTTTGTTTTTATTTTCCTTATCATTTTGTTGAATTGATTTTTCATTTTGAGAATGAAACTACTTAGGACCCTTGTTAGGTTTAGGACCATTCTTTTTAGGATAATGCTTCTTAGAATTCTTTGAATTTGGTTGTTTTTGGGTTGTTAAGGCTTTCTTAGAAGAGTTTCCAGTATTAAGAAGACCAAGATGTAAGAGTTTTTCTTGTTATCTTATTAAAGAATCACAAAATGCATCAAAAGAGGGGGACTTGTAGGCTTATCCTTGAGAAATAAAGGCTTCTCTAATAGAATGGAAGGTGGAAACAAACACAGAGTAAGCTGGTCCTAACTTCGTAAGAATGGAATAGATAAGGTTACCATCTTCTTTCTTAACCTTAACACCTTCTAAGAAAAGTCTAAGGGCCTTGAACTTGGACAAAAAATCTTCAATGGAAGAAAAATTATTGGGGTCCAACGTAAGCAACTCATTTTCGAGTTGATGGTCTCTAATTTCAATTGTAATTCCAGAAAGTTTATTGATTTGTTTCATTGCTTCATTAGGGGTATCAAGTTCTACGATACGAAATCTATGGTCTGGAGAGATAAACATCCCTATCAACCCACGTACTTGATATTTCTTATTTTCCCATTTTCCTGCTTTATCTTCATCATTAGGTTTAGATTCTTGGCCTGAGGTTATTCTATAAAGACCTTTACTTCTAAGTAAATCCAAAATGTAGGATAACCATTGGAAGTAGTTAGTGTTGTCAAGAATAACTTAGCATGGACTTTATAATTTAATAGAAATTAAGGCTGTAGATGTTAAAACTAAGTGTTCTGATGGAAAGATCTCGAAAAATTAGGCCAATTAAAAAAAAACGGCTTTGAAAATGGATTATGGATGAAGAAGTTATGAATTTTTGAAGAAAAGTTGTTGAAGATACCGACAAAGTATGTGAATGTTCGGAAGTGAATGATAATGTTATATTTATAAAAAAAAAATCTTCCCCTTTCCAAACTTAATCTAATTAGCTCACTTTTAAAAAAAATAACTCTATGTGACCCACTTTTATAAATAAGTGAAAGTCACTTTTACAATGGTACTTTATGAGCTACCCACTATATTGTAATTTAAATAAAAGATAAAATAGCTTTATAACTATAAGTGACTCACTTTTTATAATGGGTGAGAACACTTTTACATAAAGTAATTTTAAAACATAAATTACATGTGCTTTTTGAAAAAGTAACTCAACAAAAAGAAAAACTTGAACCCAAAACCTCTGTTCTCATAAAGTAACTTTGGACCAAGTGAGCTAGTTTAAAAGGTTAGTAATTTTTTGAAAAGAGGAAGGGTTTTTTTTTTTACTCACTGAAGCTTTGGGGTGCGTGCTTACTTGAAAAGCCCCTTTTTTCCTACCAAACAAAAACCACACAACCCAAAACAAACATGCAAAAAAAATAAGCCTTACAGCTTAAAGTTAGATTTCGCCGGAAACTAAATATTTTCCTCGATGTTTCTGATTTTCTGAGATCACACTAAGGCATAGATGAAAAGAGCATACACATGAGAAAAATCTTTCATTTATGTTTCTGATTTGCCCAGGTCACACAGAGTCGCAGAGAAAAGAGCATACGCAGAAATGAAAGGTATAGATCTGGTAATAAATACAGAGAGATAAATAAACTAAAATAAACAAAAATATAAATAACTAAAACTGCAAATAAAGACTATATACCTACAGATCTTAAAAATGGAGTAGCTAGGGCTACCAGAAACCTTTTCGCATGAAAGAAAGGGGTTCCTCACTGGAACAGATGCTCCTAACATAATAGAGCAGTCATCTCGGTCCAAAAGCGGTCAGAAGCAGTAGATCTAGGAAATGAAAGTCGGATGCAGTTGTACCGGCTTCAGATTTGGATCACCAATAGATGCAGCCCTCAAATAGCTCTGATACCATGTAGGAATTTAGAAGGTAAGTTCCTTAGATAGAGCACCAAGGGACATCGCTCACAAATAGATCACAGATCAGTACACCAATATTCTTAACATGGTTAAAACCCTCAAAGGGGGAAATAGTCAACGGCCTAAGCCAACACGGCCACTTCAGGGAATTTATTAATGTAAAAGAAAGAAAAATTACATAAGCTTCTCTTATGAACGGTCACCTCAATCAGGTGTTAAGCCACGGATCAAGTTTCGGTAATACCAAGGAAAGAATGAACCGTCGGATCACTTCATGTCTAGAACATATCATGATCGTCAGATTGTAAGTTACAAAGTGTAGAGCTATAAAAAGGGTCTCTTTCACCTCTAATTACCTCACATTAATATGTCAATCCATGAGCGTTTTTTTTATTTCAAAGAGTGTCTCAATCTGAGGCTATCATTTGTCAGAGTAATGCTAGTAGTACAGCGTTCAAAAATACAAGAGTAAACGGACGCTTGTCTATAACTAAATTACTTTAAAGGAATAAATCACACACTCAGAAACTGGGCAACTTATCAGTCAAGGGTTCGGCAGCGATAGCCCATCCCTTTGGAAACTGATGGAAAGAAAATTAGAGTATGGACCACGGGTCTGGGAGCTAGACAGTAAATGTCGAGGCTCACTACAGCCACAGATCATCTCTCACACCAAAACAACAAATGCGAGTAAATGAAACGGCAGATAGAAAAATGGAACAGCAAATAAGAAATCGAACAACAAATCTGGAATAGAACAACGATGATAAAATGGAACAAAAATTCTGAAATGGAACAGCAATCGAAAAACTAAGTCTCGCGAGCAGTAATCAAACTTAATCTACTAACTCAAATGCACTCATCGTAATCAAACAGCAATCTTTCATTCTTAAGGCAAATCAAGCAGCACACACTAATAGAACAGCACTAATTTCTGATAATTTATGGAACAACGCTTGGAAATCATATACATGCACAACACACTTGAAGAGTAATCTGATCTAACATCAATCTTAATTAACAGGAATACGACTGCGTTTCAAAATGGAACAGCATTACTCCTGAATCGTAAAGAACACAACCTTCAGATAAATCTATAACATGAATGTACAGCACAAAAGCTCTGTAACAGAATAGTAATAATATTCGGTCAAGACTAATAACATTCAATCAACTCTAAAAGGATCAGTACTATAATGCAGAGTCAATACAACAGTTCTGTCTGTAAAAACCTTAATGGATTAATCTTAACAGAGCATGTGATGTCAACCTATAAAGCATATCAGATTACCAAATAACGACGATAAGCAAACCACGCAGAAATCAAATCGTAGTGATACAGAAGCAAGTGTCCTCCGGGGCCGGGCCCTTAGCCTCCAAGGGTACACCGCTTTAAGTTAATCCAGACGCAGAGATAAGATAATCACCAAGTTTATATTAATGCATAAAACAAAAGTACAATGAACCAGTTCTCAACGAGACTCGATGATCAAAGTTTGATCTTTAACAGAAAATTACATAAAAGCATAATCCCCCAAAGCTAACAGTGTTGTCCCTTTATATAAGGGTGACGGCGGAGATGTCTAAGTAACAAGATAGATAAAGCAGCGATCCCTCAGGATCAAAGATCCTGAGGGATTCGCCAAACTGTTAATCCTTAATCATTTCTTTTCTCCTCCGCCGAGCTGGTGTCTTCTCCTCCTTTTCCGAGCCGGTTTGCTTTGATCTACTTAGCCTTGTTTGCACTCGGTCCCCCGTCAAAGGGACAGCAGTTACCCTGTTCTTGTCTTTTTCTTTGGAACAGCAACTCCTCATTTTCACCCTTTCCTGCACAGGAGAATGACAATTATCAGTGGTTAAGTCTTGCATATTAATCTCACATGTTTTGTTATAATTCTTTATTGTTTTCCAAGTTCATGATGCAAAAAGGTTCACAAGTTCCACTGAAAAGCCACTTAAATGATCATCAAAAACATACCTTTTTAGTACTCCACACACCCCCCTGCTTACCCTGTTTCATGCCCTCATGAAAATGTTGTAGTTGACATGCAAGGCAGTGAGAGAATAGGCTGGAGAAGGAATCTCATGCAAAGGCCTACAGCCGTGGTGAGTGACTAGGTAGTCAAAGAACTGGCTTGTTTGACCCTCAGGCATCTCATACAGGGCTTGATATCCGGGTGCACGGTGCCAAAATAATTGGACTGCGGAATCTATATCCTAACTAGGATGGCCCTGCTCTCAAAATTCTTTCTCCAGAGAAGTTCAAACGGTTGGCAGCCAATTCAAAATTTTCATACTTAAATGGTTCCCTGAGCTGGATGTTTGGATTAGAGATTCGGTACCGAAATTTGGCTGCATCAATGGTGAGGTCTTTGATAGAAAGAAAATATTCTAAACTTTTCCGAATGAGTGCCTCATGCATGGGTCCTAACGTTTCAATGACACCCGGAGTCCTCATGAGGTTTCTATGTGCTTTCCACAACTGCGTTGGGTCCCTAGGCTCAGCCCTTACCCACAAATCTAGGCCATTTTCCTGCCTCTGGAAAGTATTATAGGCTTTGAGCCATTTAATCTGATTAACCCCAAATGAGATGAATGCTTGCAATTGGATGTCTCCAACAAAAGGGCTAGGGTTCAGCTCAGTCTCCTGATCTAGCACGAGGTTATGCAAATAGAATTCACACAGCAATCTCTGGACCTTCACCCCATAATGTTTACAGTAGTCTATAAAGTCATTGACAGTGTTAATTTGTATAGGGGCACCTGCTTTAACAGCTTTTATTTTTAATTGCAAATACCGTTCCAGTAAAAAAAGAGCATTGTTTTTTGCAGGGGCCCTACATGCTAAAACGTCATTGTATAAAGAACACAAGGTATCCATCTGCTTGATAACAGTATCTAGCCTACGAGTCACCTTTGCAACTTTCTCTTGTTCCTTTCGCCATCCTTCAAAGGCCTGGCTTTCAGATTGATTGACGTTCCTTAGTTGCTGTTGGAGTTCTTCATACTTCTTGCGAGGGACCGTTTTCTCTCTAAGCCTTTCTGCTTCTTGTTGAGCCTGTTTCAATCCCTTGCGCAAGGTCATTGTCTTTGGATCTCTTCTCCACGCAGCAGTGGAGGCTGGGAGTTTTACCTGAACTTTCTTATTGCGTTGTTTTGAGTTCAGAACCCTTATCACCCCTGAGGGTGGTGCCTCCGTCTGGATTTCCTTGTCACAAGTCATCATATCATCCATTTCTATTTTAACATGAATATCAGTTTGCTGGTGTTCCTTTCCAAATGGAACAGCACTCTGTTCTTCAGCATCGTTTGGAACAGCAACTAGATTTTCAGCAGGGTTTTGAATAGCAGGGCGATTTTTAGTCCTCCGCCTTTTTGCCTTGCGGAGTTTTACTGGAATGGTCACCTATTTCTTCCCTACGGTCTTCCTTACCCTCTGCCTTGCTTTCAGGATCCTGATCTGCTAGTGGAGTTGGGTTGTTATGCTTAATAATCTTTGCGGTTCCTTTCGCAATTCCTTAATTTCCAACGTTTCATTAGAAGGAACAGCAGGTTGTCTGCTGCGGTTTGGACCGTGACTAGTCCCTGGATCTTTCTCCTAGGGTATTTCTTCGTTGTTCTGCTCTAGCTGTTCTGGGGTAGGAACCTTAACTGGTTCTGTCACTTCCTGGGCAACTTCTTTTTCTACTCCTACTTCCTCCGAAATTTCCTCTGGTGCTTTAGGAACGGATTGTTCCTGTTCAGTATCTCTTATCTCTTCTTCATCATGAACAGGCAGATTTCCTTCTTCTGCCTCTTCTGCATGTGGTTTTTCAGATGCATTTTTCTCTTGGGGTTTTTCGTGGAGGTCTTCTGGACTGGAACGTTGGCCATACTCACCCATATTGGCCAAAACTGTGGCCAATTCATCTTCTCCCACTGGGTCCTGTGGTGGGCTACCTTCCTGCTGTCCCATTTCCTCCTCCTGCTTGGATTGTTCAGCTTCTGCCTCAGAATGCTCAGCTTCTTCCTCATTTTCCTCTTCAGATTGCTCGGCCTCCTCTTCAGATTGCTCGGCCTCTTCTTTCTCTTCTCCTTCAGCTTGCTCTACTTCTACTTCTGGCCGTGAGGATTGTTCGTCCTCAATTTCTACTGGCTGGCTCGTGCTTTCCTGGAGATTTTCCAGCCTTCCTCGTATCCGAGCTAACCGGACTGATTTTTTGCATTTCTCTGACTGTTCGAGTGTACCGGTGGCATGCTTACGCTTTGCCGATTCCTGGCGTGTTTCTGGACGTTCAGATGTACTAGCAACATGTTTTTGTTTTACTAATTCTCTGTGTTTTTCCGGACGTTCTGGTGTACTGGTAGTATGTTTACGTTTTGGGGATGGTGTTGTCGCCCTTCCCTCAATTATTGCAATTAGCTCTTCCCAGCTACTTTGCTGCTAGGCTATGACTAACAATTAATCGAATTAACCCGTGGTGACTGACAATTGACTCTACATGTTGTGCCTTTTTTAAGCTTTGTGCAACGTCATGAAGTAATGAATTCAAAAGTACAGGCAGATTTACAGAGCATTTCTGCTTTAGAACAGCTAAGAGTTTAAGATGTCGTGGTCTTACCACGTCTTTTCTACCCTCGCAGGTGATATAACTTTGCATGGTTCTTGCTAATTCTGCCCAGGGCTCTCCTAGCGTTGCTGGCAGAACTCCCTTCCCTTTAATCGTCAAGCTCTGGCCTTCGTCCTGGAAGATTTCTATAATCTTCTGTAGTCTTTCCTTCTTTAGTGTCCATACAGGTCCGGTGGCTAGTAGTCCCGAGACTTCTGCGATTATATCATCGGTGACTGCTATTTGTCTCCCCCTTAATATGGAGTAATCCTCCTGCAGATTCTGCAGGAATTCAATTGCCACTGTTTCGTTAGACTCCTGCAAGCGGTTGAGATAAGTCAGCCACCTTGCTCTTCCCAGGATCTGCCGGGCAGCAGCGAAGACTGTCAACACTTGAGGTTCCCTTCGAATTTCCCTTCCTCCCATGGTTTCACTGTGGATTCTCAATGGAACAGCAACTGCTTGTGCTGTTTGAAACATAGAGAGGGTAATAATCGCAAGATTTCAAAAAAACACAGAGTATGCAACAGAAATGGCTTATGAACAGAAACTTGTGTAAAAAATAGAAATATCATGCCGTTAAGCCGTGCCATACCCTAGTACACAATCTTTCCCGAATAGTGAGCTGACACATAATCCGGGGAATAATGAGGTTAACCTCCCCCCCACAATGTGATAGGCTGTCCTAGCCGTCAAAGAAAGGAGCAGCACCCGATCTGCAGCAGAGTCATAAAGGAACAGCGTATGAAAATATGCCATGTTTAGAAAAACAATGAATTACCGAAATCGAGGCATAAAGTTGGATCGCGTATTACGTAAGAGGCTACTGTGATATGATGCGAGGCTGGGGGATAGGACGTCTGTCATACTTGCCAAATCTCAAGTGGTCATTGTCACTTCCTTTTCCATGATTGGTGGTAATAAATGTTCATGCGATATATAAGTCGGGAAATAATGTATGATTAGTTCCTAGGATATAAGAAACAAAAGAGTATTAGTATCTTACCTAGTGGTGTAACCAATGTGACTTCAATACGATTAACAGTGCTTTGCTGCCGACAGGTGTCCATAACCTTGCAGAGTTGGTTATTTCACCCCTGGAACCATGATCCTTTATGTGCATATTAAGGAATGTAATGTCAAAGTGTAGGCCATTATGCTGGCTTGGTAACCAATTAGCCATAATGCCATTCACGAGGAAGGAGCGAAAAGTGGGCAGGCCGGCTCGTGATGAGACCTCCTGTTCCAAGGTTTGTTTATTTGATATACCTTTTGGACCATATCCCTGGTGCGGTAGCCATAGTGGGAATGCCACTTCACTTCCATCCTCATGATCATGGTAGGCTGGCTCTTGATGAGACCCCCTATCTTGCATTTGACAACTTATAATTCATCTTTTTACTTTTTTCTTTTTCATAAAGCACTTTTCCTTATTTAAACACAAAGGGTGGTTCAACACTCCTTAAGAGTGGGAATGGTGGAAGAAGTCTTATCATCTCAATAGGAAGATATAAACACTTTGCTCTTATTCCTAAATAATAATCAAAGAGGATTAAAGGGAATGTCATGATAAAGATAAACAATCAAAGCAAAATTAGTAAGACGATGACAACAAAAGATGTTGAATAAGTGTGTCCTTCCTTTTGTCCTCTTACCAATACAGAGCTTTATAAAGATAGCGATTTATAATTTGCGGATTTTAGTATGTTGTGATTTTGTGTTCATTGCATAAGTGCATAGCTGTATCTTAAAGACTTTGAAAGAACAGGAGCAAGGAGCATCCTCAATTTAGGTCAGCAAAAGGAATGAGTTGTTTCACAAGGAGAGAAAAAGTATGCTAATGGTGTTCCAACAAAGGAGCATAGATAGAAGTGCAGATGCTGTTCCTTTTGAAAAAGGAACAGCAGAACACACCAATGCCGTTCCTTTGAAAAAGGAACAGCAAAAATTAAAAAAAATGTTATTTTCTTGGAAAAGGACAGAAAAACACTCGAAATGACGTTCCTTTTGAAAAAGGAACATCGGCCATTAAAAATGTTGTTCCTTTGAAAAAGGAACAGCAAAAGACGCAAAAATGTCGTTCCTTTGAAAAAGGAACAGCAGAAATCAAAAATATGTTGCGCCTTTGGAAAAGGGACAGCAAACACACCGCAGTGCCGTTCCTTTTGAAAAAGGAACAGCAAAAATCAAAATGTTGTTCCTTTTAGAAAACGAACAGCAGAACAAGCAAATGTCATTCCTTTTGAAAAAGGAATAGCAGAACAAGCAAATGTCGTTCCTTTGAAAAAGGAACAGCAAAAAAATCAAGAATGCTTTTCCTTTTGAAAAGGAACAGCAGAAAATCAAGAATGTTGTTCCTTTGAAAAGGAACAGCAGAAAATCAAGAATGTTGTTCCTTTTGAAAAGGAACAGCAGAAAACCAAGAATGATGTTCCTTTTGAAAAGGAACAGCAGAAAATCAAGAATGTTGTTCCTTTTGAAAAGGAACAGCAGAAATCAAGAATGTTCCTCCTTTAGAAAAGGAACAGCAAAAATCAAGAATGTTGTTCCTTTTGAAAAGGAACAGCAGAAACACACAAATGCCATTCTTTTAGAAACGGAACGGCAAAAATCGAAATGTTGTTCTTTTTAGAAAGAAAAGGAACAGCAAAAATAACAGGAAAACATCAGTTCAAACATATGTACAAGAACGACTCAAAGAAAAAACTTATGTACAAATTGTAAAACGAAATGAATTCCTTAATGAATTACAGGTGAGGAAGACTTCTCTTCCTCTCCTAAAATCTCCATATCAGTGTCTCAGCATAGCTGTTGGCAGAATGATTCCCGAGTGAGTGATTTACGATAGAGACGAACTCGGTGGCCATTTACTTTGAAGGCATATCCAGAACCGTCAATGGTGATTATAGTAAGGGTGCCATTGTCATGTACCCTCTGGATTTCGTATGGTCCCAACCAACGAGTCTAGAGTTTCCCAGGGAAATCCTGAAACCGAAATTCGTACAACAGAGCCCAGTCTCCCTCATGGAAGACTTTGTTTTTAATGAGCACATCATGCCATTTAGCTCGTTGCTGTTGAATCAGTGCCGTATTTTGAAGTGCAGAGAGCCTAATTTCATCCAACTCATTGATCTGCTATAGTCGATTAATCTGTGCCTCGCTTAGATCTAAGCCAACTTCCTGTGTTGTTCGTAATGTTTGGATTTCAAAATCTATGAGAAAAATGGGTTGTTTTCCAAACACTAATTGATAAGGTGAGTAACCAGTGGTGCTCCTCCATGTTGCTCTATAGGCCCAGAGTGCTTCAGGTGGTCTGGCAGCCCAATCACGCCTATGTGACGCAATGGTTTTCGTTAGGATTGATTCTATTACCTTATTGCTGCTTTCTACTTGTCCATTCGCCTGTGGGTGGTATGGAGTAGTGATTTTATGCTGGACGTGATAATTATTGAGTGTTGTAGCTAATCTATTCCCAGCAAATTGTGGTCCTTCGTCTGTAATTATTTCCCTTGGAAGGCCATAATGTACAAATAGATGGAACATGAACTGTATGACAGAGTCCTCTTTGGCTCTTGGCAATGCTTATGCTTCAACCCATTTGGTGACATATTCTGTTGCCACTAAAATATATGTTTTCTGATTTGATGATGGGTTGATGGGTCCAGCGAAATCAAGAGCCCATCGCTCAAATGGTTCAATGACTAACTGTGGTTTCAGAGGCATCTCGTCAGCTTGACCAGGACGTCCTGCTCGCTGGCAATTGTCATAGGCTTGGACAAATTTCTTTGCATCTCTGAAAATCGTGGGCCAATAATATCATGTCTGCAATACTTTATGTCCAGTTCTACGCTCAGCGAAGTGTCCACCACATGGTCCATCATGACAGGCTTTTAGGATGTCAAAGATTTCATCTTCTCGAACACATCTCCTGATATGCATGTCTGCCCCTGTGTGAAACAAATAGCCCCCAATCCACGAGAATCGAGTACTCTTCTGAACAATCTGTTTGCGTTCATTAGGGGTTAGGTGTTTTGGTAGTTTACCTACTGCGAGGTAATTGGCAACATCTGCATACCAGGGTGTTTGAATGGCAACAGCAAACAGATGTTCGTCCGGAAATTGATCTTCAACTGCTGTTGCATCAATTGGCTTTGGCATTCTTGAGAGAAAATCGGCTACAAGGTTTTCTTTGCCAGGCCGATCCTTGATTGTGATATCGAATTCCTGCAATAAAATCAACCATCTAGTTATTCTGGCATTTGTGACAGGCTTATTTGCTAAATATTTTATGGCAGAATGATCTGTATACAAGATAACAGGATAGCCTGTAATATAATGTCTAAACTTATTGACAGCATGTATTACAGCTAGGAATTCTTTTTCAGTAACAGTGTAATTTAATTCAGCAGGGGATAAATTTTTGCTGATGTAATAGATAGCATATGGTTTTTTATCCTCTTCCTGCCCAAGGACTGCGCCAATGGCTGTATCTGAGGCATCAGATGATATCTGAAATGGAAAATCCCAGTTTGGTCCTCGAAGGACTGGGACTGTGGATACAAGCTTCTTTAAATCTTTGAAAGCACGCTCACATTTTTCTGTCCAAAGAAAATCAACGTTACCAGTTATTGCATATAAAGGTGCAGCAATGTGCGAATAATGTTCTATAAATCGTCAATAATAACCAGAAAATTCAAAAAAGTTGTGTACCTCTGTTTGAGTAGTAGGAGTGGGGATAAGTAAAAGTATTTGGATTTTGGCCGGGTCTACCTGAATGCTGGCTGCTGAAACAAAGCCTGGTAGCTATGCAGCGTTGTAGGACTTTTTCTAGGGTGTCTAGTGCTGGATCAAAATCATCTCCATATGGTGTAAAGTCATCCATGTATACTTCAAGTCCATCATTTATTAAATCTGCAAAAATGCTAAGGATAGCCCTTTGGAATGTGGCAGGAGCATTACATAAGCCAAAAGGTATAACTCGATAGGAAAATGTTCCCCAAGGACAAGTAAAAGTAGTTTTGTCCTGGCCTTCAGGGGAAATCTGAATCTAATTATATCCACTGAAGCCATCCAGGAAAGAAAAGAATTTCTTTCCTGCTAAAGTATCTAATACTTGGTCTATGAATGGGAGAGGAAAGTGGTCTTTTTGTGTTGCTTTATTTAGTTCCCTGTAATCCACACAAATTCTCCATTTCCCATTCTTTTTTGGTACCACCACAAGCGAAGAGACCCATTTACTATCAGAAATAGGATAGATAAAATTGACATCTAAAAGTTTCTAAAGTTCAGCTTTTACCACATCCTTTAGATGAGGATTAAGTCTCCTTTGCGGTTGACGAACAGGTCTGGCATCTTTTTCTATATAAATGTGGTGTGTACACAATTGGGGATCGATTCCTTTCATATCAGGGTAATCCCATGCGAATGCTTCTTGATATTTTCTTAACAAATGGATGAGATTCGTTTCTTGTTCAGGTGTGAGGTTGGCATTGATATTTAAAGTTTTTCCCGGTTCAATTTCCACAATTTTACTATTTGCAACAGAAGTAACAGGTATTGTTTGGTCATGCATATCTTTTAGAGGATCTTCTTCTAATTCATTATCAAATGCTGCTTCTATCATGTGACACTGTGTGCAGGATCCGGATTCAGTTTGACTAATGAAGTTGTTAATGGCATCATCTTCTGTTTGATCTTTAAAATCAAGTGCCTCTTGTATAGTTAATGGAGATCTAATGTTATCAGTAAGGTATGATACAGGGTGTTTGTTAGTTTTAATTATTGTGACACTTGGCTGCGCTGGAGGGTATAGAACTAAATTCTTGATATTTGGTCCTTTGGTTATGGTCATATTTCCTTGCCGGCAACCAATGTAAGCATCGGCAGTGGCAAGCCAAGGTCTACCTAGGATTAGCGGGTGTCCGTCAAGTCGGGTTTTTGGATTAATTATCAAGAAATCGGTTGGATATTCCCAGGAATCTACAGAGACCATGACATCATGTAGAGTACCCTCTGGTCTAACCACAGATCGGTCAGCCAATTCTAATAAAGTAGAGGTTGGTTCTACACATGTAATGCCAAGCTTTTGGCAAGTAGTGGTTGTTAAAATATTAATTGCAGCTCCTAGATCAACTAAGGCATTAGACAGGGTCTGACCATAAATTTGAACAGTTACAATTGGATTTCCTGGGTCTTCATATTTAATGGGTGTTTCTTTCCCAGATAGTAAATCAGATAAAGTACCGACTACTTGGACTCTTGGATTAGTTGTTATATTCCTCCTTGGTTTCTTTATGCACAATTCTTTGATAGTTTTTGTGTATATAGGAATGTCTTGAATGGCTTGGAGGAATGGGATTTTTATGTACAGATTTTGTAATTCTCCCAGAATGTCGAAGTCAGGATACTGTAAAGGTCGAGGTATGACTAATCGTTCTGGGAACGGAGGAGAGGATGTGGTTGCTTGATTATGAGTCTGCTGCTTATTTACATCCTCTTGTTGCAACTGATGTTCTCTTGGTAACTGATCTTCGATATGAACTGTTTTATCTCCCTCAGTTTCAATAATACGTCCAGATCGTAACTGAAGATCATTACACTCCCTCAGGTCAGGTCCTATTTCTGGTGATTCTACAATTTGAAGAGATTGGACCGGTCTGTTATTTGGATTGGGGTTGGGTTGGGCTGGGAGTTGCGGTCTCAGATTAGACTGGGGATTTTGTTGTAAGGCTGGCAGAGTAGGTTGAGGGAGCGGAATAGTTCCTACTGGCTGGTGCATCGGTCTTTGCCAGTTTTTCTGCCAGGGTGAACTTTGTGAAGTAGGGGGAGTCCATTGTGGAGGATATGGGTTATTTTGCCAATATGGTGGAGTGTAAGGGAAATTCGGCCAACCAGATTGGCTTGCCTGATTCAGCCACGGGTTTGAAGAAGGAAACGACTGTGGTGACCAGTTTGAAAATGGGGGTTGGGACTGACTTTGCCACATACTATATTGTTGAGCATTATACTGTGGAGGCTGAAAAGAAGAAGTTGGGTCTGGAAACATACCAGATTGTCTCGGCTGCCACTGGCGGCGCTGGTTGATCAAGTACACCGATTCTGGTTCTTCTTCTGCTTCCTTATATACTGCTTTCAATCCAGGAAGTGAGGGGCAGCTCTCCGTAAGGTGATCTTTTGTACAGATGGCGCATGTTTGGACTGTATCCAGTGGACATTCCTTGTGACTATGCTTTTTCCTGCATCGGGGACAGAAGATCGCCAAATTATGTTCTGCCTCTGTCTGCTTCTGTTTAGCTTGCATAATATCAAGTTGTGTAGTTAGTGTCCCCAGAATATCAGTTTTAAAATTTTCCAATAAATTTCCAATCTCTACACGTGTTACTCCTTCTGTTGGTATTTTATTATCTCTTACAAACCGATCATATTCTGCCGGTTTTACTCTTGTGCTACCTCTCGAACTCCTGATACATAAATCAATGATGTCAGCAAAATTCTCTTGATAAATATCCCCTTTTCCCATGATGTTTAATGTTTCAATCCATTGTTCCTTCATGCCCCTTATCAATGCAGTTTTTAACACATTATCAGGTAAAGGTAGTGATGCATAAGGAGATCTTTGTAGATTGTACTGAAAACGTTCCACATACTCCTCTAATGTTTCATTTGGTTTGGCTATCATTTGGAATATTTCGTCCTTTAATTCTCTAGACCTACAATAGTCCTGATATTTTTTTAAGAAAGATTCTTTCATTTGATCCCAATTGTTGATGACCCCACCACCTAGTCTCATAAACCATCTTAAAGCAACCCCTTTTAATGTAGAGGGGAATAATTTCAATTTCTGGGGATTGGTGGTGTAATCATATCCCCTGCACAACACATCGAATTCGAATAAAAATGCATCCGGATCTTCTGATGTGAGACCGTGAAATGTAGGGATATGTTGAAGAGGGATAGCTTTCATGGGCGCATTTGCTACAGAATCCACTATAGGGTATTGTAATGTAGAGGTTTGAGTGTTTGGCTGGTTCTGAGCCATAGGATCAAATATATGCCAATAACCTTCTGGGATATCTAGGAGGGTATTCCTAGGTTGAGAGGGAATGGCTTTGACAGGGATAGTTTTAATAGCACTTCCTTTATCTAGGATGATGAGAATACCTGATGTCTGAGGAGATTGGGTTCCTTCAATAATGATTTTCGCAGTGCTCCCCTTATCTGGGCTATTTAATGGTTGATTTGTTCCAGTAGGAGATTTTGGTTCCTTAGTTTCCCCTGTTTCTCCTTCTCCTTCACAAAAGTTGCTGAAATTCCCTTCCTGCAATAGTTCTAGAGTAGAATTTTCAATTTCTTGAAAGTCCTGCTCTTCAGTTTGACTATGCACCTCAGCAAAGGCTACAGATGGTGATCCTGTGGCCTGAAGGGAACTAGTAGGTTGTTTAGAAATTATTTTCCCGGGGCCTACTGATGGCTGAGATTTTGTTTTCTTATAGATTTTGTCTATGAAGTGTTGTGTGTGGAGCATGATTGTTCAGAGGTCTTTGTTTCAGCCGGATGTATACCCCAGGAAGTTTGTACACCCCTCCACGCGGGGGGGTGCGGGGAGGACTTTTCCCCCCTGCGGGGGTCCGGGGGGGCCCATCCCCCCCGACTGGGGAGTCCAAGGGCCAGCGGTCCCCCGGCAGGGGCTCGGGGGCAGCGCCCCCGAAGCTAAAAACAAATGTAAAATTGCCTTGTAAAAGTATAGTAATTTCTAGTCAATCTGGGCCGTTCATTAGGCGGATGATCTGACGGTAGAACTTATGTTTAGTTTAGGGTTTTTGCCCTAGAAGGAAACCCCTCTCTTTGTATGAGGGTATTGTATTTGAGGCTGTGAAATAGGTGTGTATTCTGTGAGCGAGAAACAGAGAGGTGAGACTGTGAGAGAAAACAGAGGATATTACAGCAGATTTGTTGTAGGTTGTGTCTCTTCATTTTGCTGGATAATAGAAAGGAAGGACTGGCTGTTCGGGGTGGACGTAGCCCAAACTGGGTGAACCACGTATATCTTTATCTCTCTTGTTTTGTTCGTTTTCTGTGTTTATATCTCTGCAATATTTTATGTGTTCCATTGCTCTGTAATATATAATTTTCTAACATGAAGGTTGTTCGGCCAAGGGTCACTGGCCCCTTAGCTTTTTCAGGTTTGGGTGGAGGTTTGATATTCTTTTCTGGTTTTTTCTACTTAGTCATGCACTCAAATGAACTACTAAATTATATTCAAACAAAGCAACAGCAAATCTGTTAGGAAAGTGGACAGTGGAGCAGGGCTTTTACATGCTCCATACGCAGGTTCTTACCTTCCGTTTTTAAGATCCAACTCTTCCCTAGCATGTTTGTACACTACTCTGAAAAAGACAAATGGCTACACTCTTTCCCCGACAACGGCGCCAAAATGTAGAGCTATAAAAAGGATCTCTTTCACCTCTAATTACCTCACATTAATATGTCAATCCGGGAGCGTTTTGTTATTTCAAAGAGTATCTCAGTCTGAGGCTATCATTTGTCAGAGTAATGCTAGTAGTACAGCGTTCAAAAATACAAGAGTAAACGGATGCTTGTCTATAACTAAGTTACTTTAAAGGAATAAATCACACACTCAGAAACTGGGCAACTTATCAGTCAAGGGTTCGGCAGCGATAGCCCATCCCTTTGGAAACTGATGGAAATAAAATTAGAGTATGGACCACGGGTCTGGGAGCTAGACAGTAAATGCCGAGGCTCACTACAACCACAGATCGTCTCTCACACCAAAACAACAAATGCGAGTAAATGAAATGGCAGATAGAAAAATGGAACAGCAAATAAGAAATCGAACAACAAATCTGGAATGGAACAACAATGATAAAATGGAACAGCAATTCTGAAATGGAACAGCAATCGAACAACTAAGTCTCGCGAGCAGTAATCAAACTTAATCTACTAACTCAAATGCACTCATCGTAATCAAACAACAATCTTTCATTCTTAAGGCAAATCAAGCAGCACACACTAATAGAACAACACTAATTTCTGATAAGTTATGGAACAGCGCTTGGAAATCATATACACGCACAACACGCTTGAAGAGTAATTTGATCTAGCATCAATCTTAATTAACAGGAATACGACTGCGTTTCAAAATGGAACAACATTACTCCTGAATCGTAAAGAACACAACTTTCGGATAAATTCTATAACATGAATGTACAGCATAAAAGCTCTGTAACAGAACAGTAATAATATTCGGTCAAGACTAATAACATTCAATCAACTCTGAAAGGATCAGTACTATAATGCAGAGTCAATACAACAGTTCTGTCTGTAAAAACCTTAATGGATTAATCTTAACAGAGCATGTGATGTCAACTTATAAAGCATATCAGATTACCAAATAACGACGATAAGCAAACCACGCAGAAATCAAATCGTAGTGATACAGAAGCAAGTGTCCTCCGGGGCCGGGCCCTTAGCCTCCAAGGGTACACCGCTTTAAGTTAATCCAGATGCAGAGATAAGATAATCACCAAGTTTATATTAATGCATAAAACAAAAGTACAATGAACCAGTTCTCAACGAGACTCGATGATCAAAGTTTGATCTTTAACAGAAAATTACATAAAAGCATAATCCCCCAAAGCTAACAGTGTTGTCCCTTTATATAAGGGTGACGGCGGAGATGTCTAAGTAACAAGATAGATAAAGCAGCGATCCCTCAGGATCAAAGATCCTGAAGGATTCGCCAAACTGTTAATCCTTAATCATTTCTTTTCTCCTCCGCCGAGCTAGTGTCTTCTCCTCCTTTTCCGGGCCGGTTTGCTTTGATTTGCTTAGCCTTGTTTGCACTCGGTCCCCCATCAAAGGGACAGCAGTTACCCTGTTCTTGTCTTTTTCTTTGGAACAGCAACTCCTTGTTTTCACCCTTTCCTGCACAGGAGAATGACAATTATCAGCGGTTAAGTCTTGCATATTAATCTCACATGTTTCGTTATAATTCTTTATTGTTTTCCAAGTTCATGATGCAAAAAGGTTCACAAGTTCCACTGAAAAGCCACTGAAATGATCATCAAAAACATACCTTTTTAGTACTCCACACAATGTACATAGTAAAGAAACACACTTTACCTAACTATACACTAGACCAAGTTATACTTAACTATTTCCTGTGTCAGAATATCCTAACAATTAAGTATAGGAGAGCTCCATTTATTGACCTGTAAAGAGTTGCATCTACCGAGGGGGATTCATCATCTTTGCTCAATTTTCAATATGTGGTCAATGGCGTGGTCATAGGTGCACAATCTTCCATCCCATATCTTTTAAGCATGTCTTTAAGATATTTTTCTTGAGATATGAACATTCTTGTTGTGGTTTGAGATACTTGTAGTCCAAGGAAGTAAGGTAACTCACCAATCATCGACATTTCGAACTCTTTTCACATATTTTGAGCAAACTCATTGCTCATCTCATCATTATTACTAGCAGAAATCAGATCATCAACATAGACAAGAGTGACTAGTAACTTATCCTCGTCCATCTTCATGTAGAGATTACTCCTTGCCACACCCTTTTTGGAGCCTTATTGTTGTAGATAGTGATCCAATCTTGCATACCAAGCTCTAGGAGCTTGTTTCAACCCATATAATGCATTTTTCAACTTACAAACAAAGTATTTTCCTTCTACTAAATCAAACCCTTCTAGTTGCTCCATGTAGACTTCTTTCTTGAGTTCCCCATTCAGAAATGTTGATTTTACATCCATTTGATAGACTTTGAATCCTTTTGAGTAAGCAAATGCCAAGAACATCCCTATAGCTTCCATACAAGCTACCGGTGCAAAGGTTTCTTCAAAGTCGATTCCTTCAATTTGTGAATAACCTTTACAAACAAGCCTTGTCTTATTTCTCATGACTTTTCCATCTTCATTCATTTTGTTTTTGAACACCCACTTGGTTCCAATTATATTTTTATCTTTTGGACGAACTACCAACTCTCATGTCTCATTCTTCTCGATTTGAGACATTTCTTCTTCCATGGCTTCCACCCAATGAGGATCCTTACTTGCTTGAGTAAAATTTTATTGTTCTATTATAGATAGGAGAGCAACATCATATTTCCTTGGTGTACTTTTCATCCTTCTTCGGGTTTGTATTCCCTCAACTACATTGCCAATAATATTCTCTTATGGATGATGCTTTTGGAGGAATTTCATTTATGAGGGAGTTTGAGATGGTTCTTTTTGTTTCTCTTGATCTTTTTCCTCTTTTTCAGGTTCTTCTTCGTTTTCTTCAATGAAGGGGTCAACTTCATGATCTTTAATTTCCTTTTCTAGAAGGGCTTCATCGATCTTCACATCAATGCTTTCCACTATTTTTTGTAGCCGATTGTTGTAGCATTTGTAAGCTTTGCTCCTAGTAGAATATCCAAGGAATATTCCTTCATCAACCCGAGAATCAAATTTTCCTGGTGAGTCATCATTGATCTTTATGAAGCATTTACTTCCAAAACTCCTAAACTATTTTACTGAAGCAGGTCTTCCTTTCCATAATTCATAAGGAGTCTTCTCATTATTTGGTCTTAGTTGAGTTCGATTCAAAGTATAAATTGTTGTCCCGACTGCTTCTCTCCAAAAGTTTGGCTGCAAGTCAGCTTCTACTAACATTGTCCTTGCCATTTCTTGAATGGTTTGGTTTCTTCTTTCAACTACCCCATTTTTCTTGGGTGTTATAGCAGCAGAGAGTTCTCTTTCCATGTACTTTATAGAATTCATCAAATTCTTTTGATGTGAATTCTCCCCCTCTATCCGTTCTAAGACATTTAATATTAGAATCCTTTTCATTTTCTACAAGAGCTTTAAGATTCTTAAAACATTCAAATGCTTCGGATTTATATTTTATGCAATATACCCACATCATTCTAGTATAGTCATCAACAAATAAAGCAAAGTACCTTTCACCTTGGAGTGTTGGAGTTCTAGTTGGCCCACATAAATTTGCATGAATGATCTCTAAAGGTTTTGATGTTGAGAACTCCTTAGTCTTGTGGCTGGTTCTAGTTTGCTTACCATGTGGACAGGGCCATATACAGCTTCATCTGGTTTGAACATCTTTGGAATGTCCTTTACTACATTAATTTTTCTAATATTGATCAAGTTATCAAAACTTATATGCCCCAATCGCTTGTGCCATAACCAACTTTCATCTGTGTGACTCAAGTAGCATTTATCTTCATGGATTTTGCTCAGGATGTAAACATTATCTGGTGTTCTTATTCCTTTAGCCACAATTTCTCCTGAGGATGAGTTTCTTATTGTTGATTTTAGGTAGCATCGGATGTGCTCTAGCTCCGAAATTTTGTGGATGGGCTAAAACACATGAGATCTCCAAAACCTAGAAATTGTTTAGAGAAATTCCACACAGATGACTTATTAAAATAATTAATATTTTTAACGGGTTTCCAAGTCTAAACTTAGGAAAATAAAAATATTAATGGGTATTAATAAAGATATGGGTGAGAAGCTTCTAAGAGACAAGGATCAAGTATGTTTTAATCTTAGTCGTTGATTAGAGACTTAATCTCGATTGTTGATTCATCAATAGGAAAAATATAAGAGAAGACTTGAGAGTCAGTTGGAGACACACCAGGTAAATACTCAGTAACCTGAGGGAAATCGATTCTCAAGGAGAAGAAGTCTAATTTCATAGGGAGAGTAGCAGGGTGAAGGAAGAGGAGGGTATCAGCGTCAGTCAGGGACTGAGGAAGAGGTGATGCAGAGCATCTGAGAGACAACGCATAGGGAAGGTCAGTGAGACAGCGCAGCTGGAGACGCAGTCCTCATGCAGGCTGATGCAGAAGTGACATAGAAGTGACGCAAAGGAGGATATAGGGTCTCCAAGGTGTCAGAACTTCTCTAGGAGGGAAGGAAAATTGTCTCGAGTGTTTTCTCTCATAAGTATCGCAATATTCTGCAGAGTCATTCCTTTTAAAGAGATTATTGTTGAAGATTAATATATAATCCCTCATCTAATGCATCAATTTTCCCGCATTCGATTTTTCCAGGGACGATTTTCCAAAAATAACTGTGTTGATGTGATTAATTCTTATGCTTGTATACCACTGTTATTTTCTCTATGTTATTATGTGATAACTGCAGTAGAATTTATTTTAATGTTTATGGAAGGGTTTTGTAAATAACTTATTGGGGAAAATAAGTAGGAAAAATAAATCATTTACTGTAGTAGAATTTTATGTTGGAAAATTTCACATGGTATTAGAGGAGATATCGGGCAACAGGATTAAAGAATCTGCTATGAGTTAGGAGCATGATGTCTTGGCATCAACTCAGAGGGACTCAGGTAGATCTCCAAAGAAAGAAGAGAGCACGAAGAAAATGGATCATGATTATTCTATGTTAGCTTCCAGACTGGAAGAAGTCACTTGCCTAGCGAGTTTTGCCTCCTTTGAGGTTTGGTATATAGATAGTGGAGCTTCCTGGCATATGACAGGAATACATGAATTTTTTTCAAATTATCAGGAAGAAAGGATGAACTTTCAGATCACCATGGGAAATAAGTCAAAATGTACCCCCGTAGGAAGAGGTATTGTAGTCTTTCAAACAAAAGCAGGGATCGGCTTCGAGAAACCAATGTGTTGCATGTGCCAGGATTGGGGATGAACTTACTCTTTGTATCTCAACTTCGTAACAAGGGCTATGATGTTTTCTTCATTAAGGAGAAGGTATATGTCAAACACCAAAGTTGGAAAAAGAAGGCCCAAATAGGAGTCAGAAGTAACAGGTTGTATAAATTATAGCTAGAATCTCTAATGGTACTGATAGGCAGCAAGGGGGGGGGGGGGGGAATATTTGAATGAACTATGGCACATGAGGATGGGACACTTACACCATGGGGCTCTAATAATTCTCGAAAGAACTGTAACAGGAGTTCCAGAGTTGAGCGCCAAACAAGATGATGTATGCAGAGGGTGCGCACTAGGCAAGTACGCCAAAGCGACATTTTCCAGAAGTAACAATAGGGCTGAGAGTGTTCTAGGATTGATACACTCAGATATCTACAGACCCATATCCACAAAAGCTCTTAGTGTTGTCGAATATTTCGTCACCTTCAATGATGACCATTCCAGAAAGACTTGGATCTACTTTCTAAAAACCAAGGATGAGGTTTTTGGTCAATTCAAAGAGTTCAAGGCTCTAATTCAGAATTTGACAGGAAAGAGGATAAAGATATTGCGTTTAGAAAATGGTGGAGAATACATCCACAAGGACTTCACTGATTTTTGTGCAAGGGAAGGCATCAGAAGAGAGTGGACAACTCCCTACAATCCAGAGCAGAATCGAGTAGCAGAAAGGAAGAACAGGACTATTGTTGAAGCAGTCAGGGCAATGTTGTATGATCAAGATTTGCCCAAGTTTCTATGGCCAGAAGCATCGAACACGATCATTTAGATACTAAACAAGGCTCCTCACAGAGCATTAGGTAAGATTACTCTGGAGAGTGTCTTCACCGGCAAGAAGCCCAAAGTGAGTCATTTCAGGATATTTGGGAGTTTGGCATATTGCCATATACCTGAAGAGAATAGGAAGAAATTGGATCAGACTACGGAGAAATGATATCTTGTGGGATATAGTGAGAATGTTAAGGCATATAGGGTCTATCTTCCAGGGAATAGGAAGATCGTAATTCGAAGGGATGTAAAGCTCATGGAGGACAGAGCTTTCAGGAAATACCGAGAAATGCCTTCCGAAGGGCAGTCAAAGAATGATCTATTGGTCCAGCCACTTCAACCAACAAAAATTAGAATTTATCCTAAAGGCAAAACTCCAGAGGTATTACAACAAGTGGAGTCTCAGGAAGAGGAGGAGCAGATAGACATACCCATTACTAGTGGAAGAACGAACTGGGAACTTTGACAGATACTAAGAGATGCAGAGGATTTCGTCGACGCACCCAAGAACGAGAAAATGGAGCGTAGGCAGCCAGACAAATACCAAACCTTGGTGGCTCAGGTTGGAGAACCCTCTAGTTTTCAGGAGGTTGTTCAGAATCAAGTGTGGGTAGATGCTATGGTGGAGGAATATAGTTCCATAATGTTCAATGATTTTTGGGAAGTGGCACCTAGGCCTAAGGACAAGTCAATTGTAGGTTCGACATGGCTCTACAAAGTCAAATATGATGCAGATGGTCATGTGGAAAAATACAAAGCCAGGTTTGTGGCTAAGGGGTATTCTCAAAAGGAATGAATAGACTACGAAGAAACCTTCGCCCCAGTAGCCAGGTATACTTCTATTAAATCTGTGATATCCCTTGTAGCACAGATGGGGTGGGAGATTCACCAGATGGATGTCATGACGACGTTCTTAAATGGGGTGATAGAAGAAGAAGTATACATTGAACAACCAGAGGGTTTTGAGACACATGAGAAGAAATATCATGTATGCGGGTTGAAGAAAGCCTTGTATGGGCTTAAACAGGCACCTAGAGCATGGTACGGTTGAATTGATGGCTACTTGTAGAAGATGGGATTCGTTAAGAGCGACACAAATCCTAACCTCTACTATATGGTTGTAGAGAATGAGACTCTAATCCTTGTGTTATATGTGGATGATCTTTTTCTGACAGGCTCATCAAAGATTGCAAGGAGAACCTAGCCACAGAATTCGACATGAAGGATTTGGGACAGATGCATTATTTCCTGGGGTTGGAAGTTTGGCAGCGAAGGGTGGAATTTTCCTTGACAAGGGAGATACTCTACAGAGATTTTGAAAAGGTTCAGAATGTAGGATTGTAAACCTATGGCTACTCCAATAAGCACTAACTGGAAGAAGATTGATGCATCCGAAGATAAAGAAGTTGATCCCACCTTGTACAGGTAGCTCATAGGGTCCCTGATGTATCTAGTCAATACTAGGCCAGACATTTGTTACGCTGTCAACACCCTCAGTCAGTTCATGGTGGAACCAAAGAGGGCGCACTAGGCAGCAACCAAGCATGTTCTCAAATATATACAAGGAACAATTGAGCATGGACTCTTGTACACCAAAGGTAATGACATCAGGTTGAGTGGGTTCACTAATGCAGATTGGGCTAGAAGTTCAGTAGATCAGAAAAGTACCATTGGATACTGTTTCAACATTGGATCGGGAATGACCTCCTAGTGTAGTAGGAAACATAAATCCGTGGCTCTGAGCTCAGCTAAAGATGAATATATGGCAGCTAACATAGCTTCGTGTGAATCCATATGGCTTAGGAAATTGCTTGTGAATCTATTCAAGAGAAAGATGTAAACGACCAGTATTTTGTGTGATAATAAGCGCAGCATAAAGCTCTCTAAGAATCCAGTATTTCATGATCTGTCAAATCACACTAATATCAAGTGTCACTTTCTCAGAGACTGTGTCCAACGAGGGGCAGTACAGTTGAGGTACACCCCAACAAGAGAACAGGCGGCAGACATTCTCACCAAGGCTCTAGGAAGAACCAAGTTTGTTTATTTCAGGGAGAAGATGGGGATGGTGAAGAATCTGTTTCAGTAGCAGAAGCAGACAGTATAAGGAGTTGTAGCACAGCAATTAGCAGTGGAAATTCTATTGGTAGCATGATGCACCATATTCAGAGGGAGTTGCAGTACATATGTCGCAATGAAAGTTGCAATGTCATGCGCAGCAGCGCAGTAGATGAGGGGCAGAAGGTCGAGCATCAACAGCGCAGAAGACCGATGTCATGGATCAGTGTGACGCTTATATTGGGAACTATTGCTAGAGCACATTCCTCGCTAAGAGGGAGTGTTGATTTTGAATAGCGCTAAGAGGGAGTGTTGATTTTGGGTAGCACCGGATGTGCTCTAGCTCTGAAATTTTGTGGAGGGGCTAAAACGCATGAGATCTCCAAGACCCAGAAATTGCTTGGAGAAATTCCACCCAAATGAGTAGATATTAAAATAATTAATATTTTTAATGGGTTCCTAAGTCTAAAGTTAGGGAAATAAAAATATTAATGGGTATTAATAAAGATATCGGTGAGAAGTTTCTAAGAGACGAGGATCAACTCCATTTTAATCTTAGCCGTTGATTAGAGACTTAATCTTGGTCGTTGATTTATCAACCAGAAAAGTATAAGAGAAGACTTGAGAGTCATTTGGAGACACACCGGGCAAATACTCAGTAACCCAAGGGAAATCGATTCTCAAGGAGAAGAAGCTCGAGTTCAGAGAGAGAGTAGCAGGGTGAAGGAAGAGGATGGTATCAACATCAGTCAGGGACTGAGGAAGAGGTGATGCAGAGCATCTAAGAGACAACACAGAGGGAAGGTCAGTGAGACAGCGCAGCTGGAGACGCAATCCTCACACAGGCTGACGCAGGAGTGACATAGAAGTGACACAGAGGAGGATAGAGGGTCTCCAGGGTGTCAAAATTTCTCTAGGAGAAAAGGAAAATTGTCTCAAGTGTTTCTCTCAGAAGTATCTCAATATTCTGTAGAGTCATTCATTGTAAAGAGATTGTTGTTGAAGATTAATATATAAACCCTCATCTGCTACACCAGTTTTCCCGCATTGGGTTTTTCCCGAGACAATTGTCCAAAAATAACTGTGTTGATGTGATTGATTCTTGTGCTTGTATACCATTGTTATTTTCTCTATGATATTATGTGATAACTGCAGTAGAATTTATTTTAATGTTTATTGAAGGGTTTTGTAAATAACTTATTGTGGAAAACAAGTAGGAGAAATAAATCAGTTACTGCAATAGAATTTTGTGTTACAAATTTTGACACTTATTTCACAATCTTTGGTGCTAAAGACAACATTATGTCCTTGGTCATAGATTTAGCTAACACTCAAGAAATTGCGTTTGATTCCTTCTACCAGCAAAGCATTTTGAGCTTTTCCTTTTCCATTAACAAGGGCGACGGTCCCTTTTCCAGTGATTTTAGTAGATCCACTTCCATCCTTATTGTTCAATGAGACAAACTTCTTTTTGTCACCTATCATATGTCTTGACCAGCCACTATCCACAAACCAATGGTTTTCATCACTATGAGCACATAGGGCTAGACCACATTTATCCGTATTGAGATTCTCCCTTCTTGTTTCTCTTCTTTTGAGTGGACAATTTTGTTCGTTGTGTCCATAATCATTACATAATGAGCAAATTGGATCAAACTTGGTCAAAGGATCAAAGGAGTTATAGGTCTTGATTTGTCCCTACTCTTTGATACCATGTGATTTATTTGTTTGATCCTTCAATCTTGGTGTTTCATTCTTACGAGCCATGCAATGTTTGGCTTGATGACCAAAATTTTTACAATAATAATACCCAAAAAAGATAGTTTGGTACATGTTGTAATAGCCATGACTTGAATCAACATTCTTCCTTGGAGTTACTCTTTATTCATTCTTTGGATTTGTGATGGGCCTTGGATGAGATGACTTTTCTTCTTTTGGATTTATCGACATAGATTCTTGCATTATTCTTATTACTTGATGATTCTCTTTTAAAACCAATCCTGAATTTGTAAGATTGAGGTTTTTGAGCATTAAGGATATTGTCAAGTGTTTAAGAGCTTTGCCAACTCTTTTTGAATTGCTCGGATGTGCTATAGCCATCAAAATTGGCGGAGAGGCTAAAACACATGAGATCTCCAAGACCCAGAAATATTTTGGACAGATTGTACCCGGTTTGGGAGATATTAAAATAATTAATATTTTTAATGGAATTCCTAAGTCTAAGCTTAAGAAAAATAAAATATTAATGGGTATTAATATAAAACTAGGTTAGAAGGTTCCAAAAGTCATGGATCAAGCCAAATCTAATCTTAATCATTGATTAGAGATTTAATCTCTCCCGTTGAAGGACCGGCAAGAAAAGTATAAGAAGAGGCTTGAGAGTTAGTTGGAGAATACACCAAAGTGATCAGTCATTCATTTTGCTAGAGCGGGGTTGCTAAGCAAAAGTGAATCAATGATCAGAAACAAGGGGCAGTGAGTACTAGAAAGAGAGGTAGAGACAGTACTGAGGGACTAGCGCAGAAGTAGGGAAAGTGAAAGCAGCATCCATTTCAAGCCACACAGAGCCCAGCAGAGGCAGCGCAGAGGCCAAAGGGACTATGTCATCCACGCAGAGGTTGTTGGAGTGACGTAGAGGGTCCCAGAGGCTGCACAGTGCCTCAGAGAGCTAACGCAGAGGGTCTTGGGGCAGACGCAGGTTAGCAGGAGGCTGACGCAAAGGCCAGAAGGGTCAGCATTGAGCTTCAGAGTCGCCGGAGAGGGTTTCGTGGGACAGGTTTCCTGAATACCTGTTTCCGAATATAGAGGTATTTCTGCCATGTATTTTTCTCTGTCGGGTGAGCCGATTAGGCACCCAGTTGTACTCAAGGAAATATTGCATAATAATAAACCCTCAAAATCGCTGCACCAATTTTCCCGCATTGGATTTTTCCGGGGATTTTTTCAAAAATAACGGTGTCACTTGTGTGTTTGTTTTCTTTCAGCTGATGATCTGTAGATGTTATGATTGTATTGTGTTTATTTCAGTATTTAAATGTTTTAAATAACTTGTTTAGAATTTACAAGTAGAAGAAATAAACCAGAAAAATACAAATTAATTTTCTAACGAATAGACTTAGAAAATTCAACATGGTATCAAAGCGTGGTTGCAGATCATAGGAGAGTTGAAGGCATCTGCTGAGCAGAGAATTTGCAGCAGAATCAGATGTCCCAAGTGACAGTAGTTGATCCTTGCAGAAGCGACAAAGGAAGGGCTGACGCAGATGGACTACGTCATCAATCTGGGCCTGAGAGAGGCCGGTACAGAGGCTGAGGAGGGAAAAAACAGGCTCACGCAGAGACCAGGAGGGTTGACGTGGTTGGCTGAGGGAGTTGTTTTGCCGGTGTCGGGATTGCGCAGTGCCAAGAGGCTCAATCCTTCAGTTGTTGGGGCGAAGGAAGTTGTGGGCAGTTTGCGGGAGCGAAGCTGGTGGGGTATCGTGGTCAGAACAATACCTAACAATGCAAAACCAAGGTAGAGGGAGTTGCTGCCGAGGTGGATTTCTAGCCAAGGAATCTGGATCAGTGTTGCAGTTGTACAGACGACCGAAGAGGAGCAACTTGACGATTGGCAGAAGGATTTCCAGGAGGAAAACCAGGACTCGGAGGGAGTCCAGAAGATAAATTCCAGATGGGAAGTAGAGAGACTCAGAGGAGTCGAACCAAGAACTTCCAAACGCGAAGTAGAAAGACTCAGCAGGAGTCGAACCGAGAACTTCCAAGCGGGAAATAGAGAGAATCAGAGGAGTCGACAGAGAAGAGCAGGGAGATGGTCGTGAATGGGCTGAGAGATTAGGACAAGGTGGATGGAATGTCCAACCTTTTGGTCTGGAATGCCAGGATCTCGTCCATTCTAAACAGACATCGTATCAAGGGCTTCGCCTTGAGAGTAATGGCTATCCTAGTTGACCTGGTAGCTAATGAAAGGTATGAGGAGGCAATGGCTAAGGCAAAGTGGATCATCCTTGATGGGGTCAAGGATCATGTGGTCCAACATATTGCCAAGAAGGAAATGGCAAAGTAGATGTGGGACACTTTGAAGACATTGTACCATCATACTTCCGTGTAGAGGAAGATGCTCCTGGAGAATCAGCTAAGGTCATACCAAATGCAGAAGGGAGAGCAAATAGATGTCTTCCTCGGTTGGTTGAAGGAGATTTGTGACCAATTGACTTCCATAAGGGCCACGCCAGATCAGGAGTTGATGGTGAGGACAGCACTTAACGCAGTCTCTAAGGAGTGGGAGACATTTGTCCAGAGCATACTGGGCAGGGCGAGTCTTCCAAATTGGGAAGAATTGTGGGTAGCTCTTCATCAAGAAGAGATCAGACAGCTCACCAAGATGGGAAGTAGTAGCAAAGGGGTCATGATCAAGAAGGAAGAGGAAGAGGATGCGGCTCTAACATCTGTGGGAAAGCAGTAAAAGAGGAAGAAGAAGGACCTCTCCAAGGTCAAGTGCTTCAATTATGGGGAACTGGGTCATTATGCGAACTAGAGTCCCAAGAAGAAGAGTAAGGGAGAGGCTTTTGACTCTAAGGCAGCGCCAACGAAGGTGGAGAAAGAAGTCGAGGAGGATGACAATAGTGCCATGAGTGCTCATGTGCCACTCAAGAAGAAGTGGGGAGACATCGAGCTGTAGTCATGAGGACTACAGGCGATGAGGGGCAGGATCCTTGACATACCCAACCTCTTGGATTATACCTTGCTATGGGAGCCCCGAAGAGGAGTAACAGGATGGGCGGATGTAGGTATAGATGGATGTGGATGAAGAGGCAGAGAGTTCTATAGTGCAAGAGTCCCCGGACAACGCGAGGCTAGCATGTTGCAACAGTGCGAGAGGCACTGGAGTGTTGCAACGATGCAGGATGGCATAGAGAGGTGTGCAACTGTGTGAGATGCGGGGAGTTGTTGCAGCAACACAGAGGACAGTAGAGGGAGCACTTGTTAGCAGCAGAGAGAGCTTCAACATTGGGAATGTTTCTAGCCTGACAAGGATGTCAGAAGTTGGGTGGATCAATTACTTACTTCTAAGTAACTGAGTTGCAGTGCAGTAGCAGTATGTAGTAGCACGATGTAGCATGATGAGAGGGGATTGTAGTGCAGATGCACTGTTGGGAGAATGGACCAGTAGCAACACGGATGCAGAGCGAGATGTCGTACGGATGCAGTAGTGGCAATGGCAGGGCCATGGGCAGCAGTACAGGATGCAATAGTGCAAAGGATGTTGGGCGGGGAGGCCTAGCATCAGCACAGGGACCGATGTCGGATAATCAGGGTGATGCGAAGTGTGGAGTATTACTAGAGCACAATTGTCGCTAAGATGGAGTGTTGATTTGGGGTAGCCTCATATTTTCTCTAGACATGAAAATTGGTGGAGAGTCTAAAGCACATGAGATCTCCAAAACCCAGAAATAGTTTGAACTGATTGTACCTATTTTGAGAGATATTAAAATAATTAACACTTTTAATGGAGTTCCTAAGTCTAAACTTAGGAAAAATAAAATATTAATGGGTATTAATATAAAACTAGGTTAGAAGGTCCCAAAAGTCATGGATCAAGCCAAATCTAAACTTAGCCGTTGATTAGAGATTTAATCTCAGTCGTTGAAGGACCAACGAGAAAAGTATAAGAAGAGGCTTGAGGGTCAGTTGGACAATAGACCAGAGTGATCAGTCATTCATTTTGCTAGAGCGGGATTGCTAACCAAAGTGAATCAGTGATCAGCAGTGAGTACTAGACAGAGAGGCAAAGATAGTACAGAGAGACCAGTGCAGAAGCAGGGAGAGCAAGAGCAACATCCAATTCAAGTGACGCAGAGCCCAGCAGAGACAGCACAGAGGCCAGAGGGACTACGTCATCCACGCAGAGGTTGTTGGAATGACGCAGAGGGTCCCAGAGGTTATGCAGTGCCTCATAGGCCTGACGCAGAGGGTCCAGGGGCTGGCGTAGGTCAGCCGGAGGTTGGCGTAGGTCAGCCAGAGGCTAGCGCAGGTCAGCCGAAGGCTGACACAGAGGCCAAAAGGGCCAGCATTGAGCTTCAGAGTCACTGGAGAGGGTTTCGTGGGACTGGTTTTCTGAATACCTGTTTCCAAATATAGAGGTATTGTTGCCGTGTATTTTTCTCTTTCGGGTGAGTCGGTTAGGCACCCAGTGGTACTCAAGGAAATACTGCATAATAATAAACCCTCAAAATAGCTACACCGGTTTTCCTGCGTTGGGTTTTTCCAGGGACATTTGTCCAAAAATAACGGTGTCACTTGTGTGTTTGTTTTCTTTCAACTGATGATCTATAGATGTTGTGACTGTATTGTGTTTATTCGATATTTAAATGTTTTAAATAACTTGTTCAGAATTTACAAGTAGAAGAAATAAACCAGCAGAATACAAATTAATTTTCTAATGGATAGACTTAGAAAAATCAACAATTCCTTCCTTAAAGATACTATTTTAGCTTCATGATTTTCACAGATTTCTTCCTTTTCTTTTAGCTCATTTTTCAAGAGGTCTTCCCTTCTTTTTGCTTCCTCCTTTTATACCTTGAGAGAAATGATCTTATTTCGTAATTTAGCATTTCCTTCAATGGCACTTATTAACAATTCATCTACATTTCCTTCTAGTCCTGAATCATCATCATTTGTTAATGCCACAAACAATACTTCTTGGCTTCCAACATAGTCATTTTATTCATCTAATTCATCATTACCTCCTTTGTGATGAGAGAAAATTTTGGTTGATTTCTTCTTGATGATTACAAATTCATCTACATCAGAGTCATCTTGCTTAGAGAATAAAATCTTCTTGTTAAACCCTTTCTTTTTGTATACCATCCTTTTAGAATCTTCCTCATCATCACTATCATGTTTACAAGGACATTTTGTAGCATAATGACTTATTCTTCCACAATTGAAACAAATAAGATGGTACTTACCTTTTAGCTTGGATCCTTTCTTGAGTCTTCGTACAAATTGTGTTAATTTGGTTTCAGCGTCGAATTCATCACTATTGGTATTCCATCATTTTCTTCCTCTTGTTGATTTTGAGGCTTTTAATGCTGCTTTGGAATTTGAGATTCCTTTCCTCATTTCTTAGGCAGTGAGAATTCCATGAAGTTCATCCATCTTGAGAGTGTCTAGATCCTTCATTTCTTCTGTAGCACTCACTTTGGAGTCAAATTTGTTAGGAAGAGACCTCAGAATTTTTTGAACAATTGTACTTTCTTCAACTTTTTCTCCTAACCCTTTAAGCAAGTTGACAACTTCAGTCACACGGAGAAGGTATGATGCAATATCTTCTTCGTCATCCATTTTAAGAATTTCAAATTGTCTTCTATGAGTTTGAAACTTTGCCTTTTTAACTTTAGAATCCCCATAATATAAGGAAATCAGCTTGTCCCATACTTCTGTGGCCAAGTCACAATTCATGAATTTTGTAAATTCAGAGTCAGTGATTCCACTAGTGATGGAATTAAAGCTTTGGCATTTGCAATGTAAGCTTTCCTTTCGTCTTGATCGGTTGGAAGAGTGGAAGGAGCAGGGTACCCATTCAAAACAGAATGCCAAACTTTAGGTCCAAGGGACATTAAGTAGTAGGACATTCTTTTCTTCCAAATACCAAAATTTGTGCCATCAAACAAAGGAAGCCTTCCTGACACTTCTTGATTTTTCATTGTGACTAAGAATCCGTCTTCCAGTTGTTAGGCTGATTATGAAAAGGTTGGCACTGATACCAATTGTTGGAAATACTAAGACGGGGTGAATCAGTATTTTCTTTCAATTGTTATTATTACCAGTTAGATTCTTCACAATTTAATAAGAGAAATGTATAAGAATAATTTTATTGAGTATAAAAGAATAAGTACAATGTATGACACTTATTGCCAAGCACCAACTTGGTCTTTGACGAGGCTTCGACCTCTAGGGCTCCGACCCTATCTTGCCCAAGGCACTTACCTTGAGTTTAGGACCACCAACTCCAAGTACACCAATCATGTGTTTTAATAAAGAATCTAGATAGAATTTACACGAAATGCTTCATTGTCTAAAGGCAATCCTCCTTCATTGCTCACTGTGTTATCTTCAGTTCAATATTGCTTGACTTCACTGTGTATTTGGGCATTAGATTTTACTGTTGTTGCTATGGGGAGATCTCAATCTTCAAGGCTTCATTAACAAATGTATTTACCACAGTCACAGCTTGAAACAATACACAATCTGCATCAAAAAAACAATACACAGTCCACAAGGTACAGCCCGCAGTCAATAGGATTATGACCCAACACAGTCCGCAGCTAGGAGGTGTTGTTCGCAACTAGGAAGGAACTTATCCGCAGCAAGGAGGGCATGTTCAGTCCGCAATATGATCCAACAGTCCGAGGCCTAATCCATATACTTAGCCTGCAATCAATAGCATGTGACCCTGTCCAGTCCACAAGGTAATCCAACCCAAATCAATACAATACAACCCTGTCTGCAGCTAGGAGAGGAGGTCTGGAACAGAGGTTGTCACTACACTGAAATCTCTTAGAAACTGTCTCTTCCAACCACCCTAACACAGTCCGCAATGATGAGCTTCTTATCCACAATTTCCACAGGAGTATATGCCTCAATGTATAGTTCACGAGGTGTGAACTCATTGTTCCTTCACTTTCTTATCAAGTTCGAGCTCCTTATTTGTAATAAGGTCGAGGACACTCATATTTATATACATTCTTGTACATGAAACTGAATAGACATGTATAATAGATGAGTCGACATGATTTTGCTAAGGATGAGTCGGCTTACTAGGTAGAGACCTTATTTAACCTTGTAAAACCTCGTTCTCTCTCATTATTTGGATATTTTGGCCAAGTAATAGCTCATTAAAAAGGTAAAATTATGCTCTTCAAGATGGTGTAGGTCTCATGGTGAGATTCTACCTTTAAGGTGGAGAAAAAGATTACTTAGTGTGATTGGTCATTAAGTGGTGCAAAATTGGAGGTAGGGTCATTTGCCTTCTTCAACATGTCCTTGCCTTCTCCTTGCCTTCTTCATAATGCTTGACATGTCATCATGTATCATGGTCAGCACTTATTCATTAATATATTGACATCAATGACAACTAGATTAACAAATCCATTGTTAAGAACATTGTTTGGGAAGTGGTCCCAAGACCAGCAGATAAATCAGTTGTGGGTTCGAGATGGATCTTCAAGGTAAAGCAGGCAGCAGACAGAAGCATAAAGAAGTACAAGGCCAGATTTGTGGCCAAGGGGTACTCTCAAGTTGAAGGAATTGACTATGAGGAGACCTTTTCTCCTGTAGCAAGGTACTCATCCATTAGATCAATTCTTTCTCTGGTTGCGCAGATGGGGTGGAAGATCCACCAAATGGATGTAAAAACATCATTCCTCAATAGAGTTATTGAGGAGGAGGTGTACATCGAGAAACCATAAGGCTTTGAGACTTTTGATCGGGAGTCTCATGTGTGCAGACTCAAGCAAGCGTTGTACGGTCTCAAACAAGCACTTTGTGCTTGGTACACTAGAAACGATAGTTATCTCACCAGTTTGGGCTTCACCAAAAGTAAAGCGGATGAAAATCTCTATCATATCTTGGTAGAAGGTAAATTGTTGATTATTGTCTTATATGTTGATGATTTAATTTCAACTGGTGATGAATAGTTGATCAGATCTTGCAAGGAGGACCTTGCAAGGGAATATGAAATGAAGGACATGGGCTTCATGCATTGCTACCTCGGGTTGGAAGTATGGCAAGGCGATGGGGAACTATTTGTCTCAAGGAAAGTATGCAAATGAGATACTACAGAGATTTTGCAGGGAGAGTTGTAAACCCATGGAGACACCTCTAGTGACCAATTAGAGGAAGAAGGATGCCACTTCAAGTGAGGAAGTGGATGCTACTATTTACCGGCAGCTAGTGGGTCACTAATGTATTTTGTGAACACACGACCAGATATGTTTTCTGCAGTCAACCAGCTGAGACAAGTTATGGTTAGGCCAACCAAATTATTTTGGAGGCAAACTAAGCATGTTCTATGGTACCTCGAGGCACTACCCAGTTTGGACTATGGTACAAATAGACAGAGGGAGTGAAGATATGTGGCTTCACATATGCAGATTGGGCAAAGATTCCATCAGACCGAAAAAGTACATCAGGTGGAATTTTCAGTGTTGGTTTCACAATGGTTTCCTCGTACAGTAGGAAGCAAAGATCTATGGCGCTGAGCTCGACAAAAGCAGAATACATGGTTGCAAGTCAAGCAGCATGTGAGGTGATCTGGATGAGAAAGATACTTGTTGGATTGTTTGGTCAGATGATGGATCCAATTGTGATAATAAGACTTGCATTAAGCTCTCTGAGAATCTTTTTTTTCACAATCGATCCAAGCATATAGATATCTGGTATCATCATTTATGGGACTGTGTGTGGAGGCAGATAATGTTGTTGCATTACATTCCGACAAAGGAACAAGATGCTAACATTTTGACAAAGGCTTTGTCAAGAGGGAAGTTCGAGTTCCACAAGTGCAGGATGGGGGTGGTTGATAATTCCTTTCTCGCTGAGAGGAGCGTTGAAATATGCATCAAGAAATTCTCAATTTGATTTTGCCTTGATTAAATTGAGAAAAATCGAATTTCCACATCAACAGACAACTTGGATAAGTTAACTTGTGTCGTATGGCTTGTGTCACCAAATTTACTGATTAAATTCGAGTTGGAGGAGTTATAGTTCAGTTAAGCATGCGTGACTGTTAATTTGTAGCAATCAAGGTCAGTGATCTTAGGTTGTTTTCAGTTAAACTAATTCTAATTGTTGGAGGAACTAGTGGAGGGTCAGTTGTGCAGTGGGACTTCAATCAAACTCAGTGATCATCTAGTTAATTGATCAATTAGCCGAAAATAGCTAGTGCATGAAGAGAATTCCAGTTCCCCAGGCTTGGTGGAGATTCGAAGGCAATGTACCATCAGTTGTAGACTAGTCTTGAGTGTAAATGTGTTGCATGCAGTCAGATGATCAGCCTAAGGAATTGCGCAATCCTAAATAATAGGGGCCTAATTTCTCAAGGAACAGCGCAAGGAAATAGGAGCTCAAGCAAAGGTAGAAATTGACTAAGTTTTCGTCAGAGCTTGTCAGTGAGCAGAGAGATAATTTATGCACTTGCAAATTGTGCTCAGTTGAGCAAAGCAATTGTAATACATCTCTATTCATCAAATTAATGCAAGCAGGCATTGGGATTTTTAGCAAATTGCTTTCCCAGATAAAAATATTGTGCATGTGTGTTATTTCTTATTGCATGTTTGAAATTATTGTTCTAGATTGTGAATTACTTTTCGCAAAGCAGTAGAGTAGGTTTGTGTCTTGTGATTTTGATTAAAACTTCATGAGAAATTGCAAATCTATAGCATAATTTCTACACCAGCAACTTTCCAACACTTCGACTTGCCCAACAACTTTAGAAACCCTAACACAAGAGAGAGAGAGAGAGAGAGAGAGGCCCAAAACTTCGATCTTGCTCTTCTTCTTTTTCATCATTTTCCAACATGTATCTTGAGGAGATTGAACTTGCTTGAGTGTCTATTCAAATGAGGTCAAGTTCCTTTTTATATATAGGCTTTTGAGGAGTACAAATTGCTATCTTTAAGCCAACTTGTCCCTTTATGTAGGCCAACTTGTTGCTACCTGTATGACAAGGTCTTAGAGGGTCTTTGACTCAATTAATTTTCTTTACAATATGTAGCATGCCCAAAAGGGTCTTCCATACATGATAATGACTCAATTGACTTGTAGACTCAATGACAAGCCCTAAAAGCACTCAATGGGTGCTTGACCTAAAAATAAATTTCCCTTGAGCATGAAACATTAAATAAATTTATTTTTCTCTCAACATTTAAAATCATGATTACATATGTCATTATGAAGATCGAACCTAGTTACATATTTCAACATGACACTTGTGGCACCTAGAGCTCTTTTAGAGGATGTTGTCATAATGGAGGATGCATTTTCTCCCCCATTTTGGCATATTTTGTCATTCTTTATACTATGAGTTTGGCTTGTAACCTCGTTCTTGTGGGACACTCAAAGTAAACTTGTAATTAGGGATTTTTACTTATATTATTTTAGAAATGAGGGAGATAAGTCTCATATATAGAAACTATCCCTCATTTTATTTTCATCATCACCGATTCTATTTTCTTCTCTCCAAAGAGAGTGTGAACTAGCATTTTTCGCTACAATGGGAAAAATGTGAAGGCTTTTATTGTGTGAGTTTCTTGTGGATTTGATCTGTGCATGAAGGTATTTTCCTGGGATTGTGCTTCTTTGAAGGATTTTGTAAGTTTAACGTTTTATCATTGATATTTTGAATATTAAATGTATAAAGTAGGGTTTCTATTTATGCCATGACTAAATGCTTAATTTAAGTTGAAATATTGTTACATTATAGCATGTAAAATTGTTCTCTTTAAGACCTGTAGGGAAACTCTGAATGTGCATTCCCTATATTTAATTTCTCTCCTCGCAAGAAAAATAGTTAGGGTTTTAAAAGTGGATAGCCTAGCCATCACTCCTTGCTCCATCAAAGTCTTTCCCGTAAAATTTAGCCCTAGAAGACTCCATCAAACCCTTGTAGGATAAGGCATTATCTTTGTTGTGTTGACAATCCATAAGAACTTTTAAACAATCAATAAAACTTTTTAAATTCTCTTCATTTTCCCATTCCTAAACATCTAGGCTTAGCCGCTAGGGATTTTAGGGTAAATTTCTGCATAAAAGTAAATTTCGGTTGGATATTCATCACTTATAACTTAGGAATTTGTCTATAAATAATATGAAGGAAAAATCTAACATGGTGCATGGTTAAACCTCCTTATTTAGGGTTGATGTAATCCCTCATTTCTTGTTTATGCATATATGTCAATCACAACAATCAATTTTCTACCCTAACCCTAGTCTCCATTAGGTCTTTGTTCCCTTCTTGTTGAGTATCATTGAAAAGCCTTTTCCTTGGCTGCTCTATGACATTGTGCACCTTATTATTGCATACCAATCAAACCCTAACTTATAGCAACCTTATTGTTGGTCTAGGCATAGAGTGTTTGAACCCAAGTATAGAGCATCTATGCCTTTATAGGCATTGCCAGTACTCTAGGCCATATTGTAGACCTCTCATACATCACCTTAAGCCATAGCATTAGAATATCCTTTAGGTGATCTAGGGAAGCCTCCCTTGTGGTCAAATACCACTAAAGAGCAGGAGAAAGGTTTTTGAGGTGATAGTGGCAACCCTTTCTCTTGTTTCCATAAGTTTTGGCCCTGCCTAGTGAGGCTATGCATCGGATCTGCTTGATTTTGTGGAAACGGGGCCCAATTTCTTCATTTCAACAATATCTAGTATAAAGGTTTCATGGCTCTCTATGTGTATTCCTCTCCTAGCCAAAAGGCCTATTGAGAGTGGAAATGGAGGAAACAGAGAAAATTGGGGGGTACGGGGAAGGCCAACAGACATGACCCTTCATTTCCTCTTCCTCAACCTTCTCTCCTACTTTTAAATTTATCTTTTAAGCAATCCACTTTTTTCTTTCATTTTCATTTGTCTTATTCAACTTTCCATTTGCATTGGTTTACAATATTTGCGAACCTTCACAATTTGCCTAGTTATTCTTGTAGGTACTAAATCTTCTAATGATTCATTGGTTCAGATCCATTTTGAATCAAGTGATCATCTCGCATGTAGGCAAAAATACTCATTGGACTCTTTTTTACAAGGAATTGTACTTAGAAATGACATGCAAGACTTAAAAAGAACACAATAAAAAATAGAAAGTGTCATGAAACTCCTTGCATGTCGACCAAAGAAGACTCATCAACATTGAGAGCTTGAACAATAATATGTGAAAAGATCTATCATGCAAGTATCAAATCTTCGGCTCCAAGAAAAAAAGAAAATTGCTAAAAATAGCAATTTCCTTGAGGTCTAGCAACACTAACTCTAGTATAGGCTCTGATCAATGTCAACGTGTAGATTCACCTGCAATCAAACCAGCCTGATCAAATGTTGTTGGACCTTAGCCTCCAATCACACAAATGCAACTAGGGGTTAACAATGTTCTTGTCCAAAAATAGCAACACTAAAATATGGCATGCATGTAGCCAACTGAAACTCCCAGACATTGATAATAAGCTAATGAAATCGGTCCATATAAATAATTCTTCAATTGATTATTACCAAAACCTCCAAGTACTACTTACCACCACCAATTGATGGATATAAGTAGCGACGTAAGTTGACACCAAGATCCCAAAGGGTGCAATCTTAGGTGCTAATGACTATCCTTGGAAGGGGATGACATGTAACATACATAAAGCATATAGCATATACAGACAATAATATAATAATATATAAAAGATATATAATAAAATAAAACATAATAATATAAATTATATTACGTTTAGCCAATCAAGCATATATATATATATATATATATATATATTTATAACTCTGCGCTTTCCCAAAACAGAGAAGTATTTAACATGACTTCTCTTTCCATGCTTATTTATAAAGGCGTGAGCTCTTGTAATCAATCATCACATTCATGGCTTGTATCAATAATAATTATTCAGTCTCATATTTGTTTTTGCATATTTCTACCTAGGCGTGTGTTTTACAAGGTCTTGAGCAAGATCCCTTTCTGACAAAAGGTCATTATATAGCAACCGTTTCATGGAGTTTTCTTATTGTGATATGTTTTAACACATTACTCGGTGTCTAGTAAAAAATTCCAAGTTTGCCAAAAGAAGATGCTTTTTAATATGCAATCTCTTCGTTAAATCGTGATCCAGCCATATGAACCAAGACACAAATATCACATTCACCAAACTAATGAGAACTCGCTGCATCAAATTAAGAAAGAATAACAAGAAAATCAGCTTCATCGATTTCAATTTCCAGAATGAATTGATTAAAGTATATAGAGATACTTTAATACCAGTGGCCCCGGGTATTATCCTTTTGGGTGGAACTTGCCAACCACCACCCTCTAAGATGACTAGGATACATGAGCTCAAGCAAAAGGTCACTCAAAATCTTCTTCCAGAAATGGATTCACCAAGTGAAAAGAGACTTTTTACCACTGGCTAGACCGTAGTAGCACTAACTTGCTCTGATTGTTGCTAAAATTTCAAGACCAACGTTCTGAGCAATTTTCTGTGTATATAACATTTGTTCTGCGAAGTCAGTGAATATGCAAAAAGCACGTAGAAAATTCATCTAATGTACACGATAGTGCAGCCAAAATTCATCGGACTTTCCTGTTCAAACTTGACAACTCGTGGGTGCCCTTTTAGCATATTCAGTACTGCCTCCTTGACAGCACCGGTACCAATGCCGTGTATCACAAAAAGAGTTGAAACATGTCCTTTTGATGCTATGGCAATGTCTGTTTCTCTGATGGCATCGTCAACTTGCATGCCACGCAAATCAAGGGTGTTCCTTGATGTCTGTATCACCGGCTCAAACTTCAACTCCTCCATTTCAAGTGGTTCAGATCCTTTGGTTTTCCTTTCATTTATGAAAACCTTTCCCTGAAAATCAGAGAGAACACAAAAATTAATAGTTAACTAACTGTTCTCATTAAGTTTCCAAAGCACATCATCTCAAGGAAAAAAAGTTTAATGTAATATTTTGACTTTGTTAAAGGTATCGTTTTATTTTTAAAAGGAAAGTTGTGGAACTTGCAAGCAACATTTCAGATTCAAATTCAAAGCTGTCTAGGCAAAATAATCAAAGAAGTCATAAATCACATTTGATAACTATAAAATTTGAGAATTTTCAACACCTTGAATTTGGAAAGCTAACGTTCATAATTGTCAACCAAACTAGGCCAATCAGACCTTGTTGGGAACTCTACTTTCTAGTGGGAGTAAATTTATATCATTCTGATTAGTAAGTTAAATGCCCTGCTGGCTGTTTGCAAATAGGGTATCCGCATGCCAAAACTGGAAATGTCCATGCTCTGTTCCACAAATCCGATTCAGACCTATCAAGGCAATTACGAAGATAATGTATCCCTAGGAACATTCATTCACTATACCCAAACATGTAACAAAAGCAATACCCTCACAAGATATTTGACAAATTCATATTGAATTAGGGCAAAAGCTTAGATTTCGTGAGCGAAAATTCCATACATTATACATGAAAGAGAAAAATAGACCATGAAAAAGCACTTACAATTATAGTGAATATATCCAATCATCAAAGAGACACAAGATTGAAGCTCCAAGACCAAGAGAGATTGCCAAACATCGAAATGCATCAATAAACATCCAATTAGTCCTCAATAGCTATAGCTGAATTCTCAAGAAGAGAGAAAGATACAAATCCAAGTGATGATGAGAATCAAATGATCCTCTCATCAATATATATCATCCTCTAAGGGTTTGATTTGCCTAATTAGGCCTAATGATGCCCCAACTAATAAAATAACATTACTTGGTAACAAGCCCACCAAGATAGCTCCATAACATGAAAATAAGCCTCTTAAGAGGGCCAAAATGATAGATACAATAGGTCAAAGGGCCATTGAAAGGCCAAATGGAGTCCAACATGTGCCAAAATGAGTGGAAGGGCTCCAACTATAGTGATAAAGGGGGTGGCCCCTTGATCTCCAAGCAAATGACCTGGGTGCTCCCAAGTGGTTGTGGGGGCACAAAAACATCTTCATGGGTCTCCAAGTGGATCGAACAAGCATGTATCCCATCTGTAAGGGTTGGAATAATGATGCAAGCCCTCCCTTTGTCTCCCATGGTGAAACAAAACCTCATCTGAGCCCTAGATCAACTACCAAGTGTGTGGTGCAAGTGTGTAGCTAATTGGGCAAGGTGGTTCAGGTGCATCATCATCATCAAATAAGTGGGACATGAGCAAGCAATGGATAGTACTGAAGGATCCCATGGCATGGCTATCTGCCCACTGCTATAGTGGAGGCCCATGGCTCTCAACACACACCCTACAAATGCCAATATGACCCTTTGGAGGGCTTGGACCCTGTATAGGGAGACTAAACCGCAGAATGAAGACCCACCTACAATCCTGTATAAAATCGAATGGGTCTCCTTACCTTCTAGTACAATAAATCATTAGTGTAATTGAGTAAATAAGCTTACAAACCATGGAACCAAGAGGACACTTCATGTTGATTTGGGGTAATATCGAATGTGCTCTAGGCCTCAAATTTTGCAGGGAGGCTTGGGCACATGTATTCCAAAGAAACCAGAAAACATTTTGGAAAATTCCACCCATAAACAATTTTATTAAAACAATTAATATTTTTTAATGGGTCCCTAAGTCTAAACTGTCTAAATTTAGGAAATTAAAAATATTAATGGGCATTAATCTAATTGTGGGTGTAAATTCTAGATGAAGACGAGGATCAAACTAAAATGATCTTAGCCATTAATTAGCTTTTAATCTGAGTCGTTGACTGTCAACGAGTAGATTATTTAAGGAAGCTTGAGGGTCATTTGGAAAACACACCAAGAGATCAAGAGATCGAATTTCTGAAGTGAGAAGTTCTCAGGAGGAAATTCTAATCGAGTAGATTTCTTGCAGTTGAGGGGCAGAGATAGCATCCAGAGAGAGAGATTTTCTTAGCCGGAGAATCATCAACAGAGAGAGGCAGAGAGTGATCCAGTAGCTCTCACGCAAGGCCACACAGAAGCAGCGCCAAGGCTGAGAGAGAGTCTGAAATTTTGCAGCAGAGTCAATTTTGGAAGCCGAGAGTTGGAGTGTGAGATCGAGAGGCTGAGAGCAGTGACTCTGAGCAACAAATCGATCAGCTAGCTAGGTGATGCAGTGTCTAGAGGGGTTAATGCAGGGACTACATGAGGATTGTGTAGAGGCAGCGCAGGGCCTCCCAGAGGCACCTCATCCAGTGACCGGATCAACCGAGATTTTTTCTCAGTGATTGTGTGAGGTAATCTCACAAATCTTTCTGCCAATATTTCTCTCTCTGTAACTAAATAACCCATGAGGTATTCAAAGATGTATTCAGAATTTGCTACTGCTTAATAATAATAAACCCTCAGATCTATTGCACCGGTTTTCCGGCATTGCATTTTTCCGAGGACATTTGTCCAAAAATAACGATGTTATTGTGTTGTATTTTCTTTCTTGCTTAGTCTCTTGTTTCCACATATAAATTAATTAAGTGAAGGTTGCAGTGTATGTATTTCAGTATTTTCTGTAGGAAACTGCAATTAACTTGTTCATGCAAATCTAACAAGTAGAAGAAATATCATCAATTGCTACAGTAGGGATTCCGGTTTAGGAATTTTCACTTCATAGTGGCATGCCCTTCCATAATGGGCTTTAAAGTGTACAAGTGTCTCCAAGTTCAAGGAGGTTAACCAAGGACCCTATTAGGTGGTTTCAACCTTTAAGGGAGTGACAAATCCATGGTGTATCCCTCAAGTGGTAGGTATCATGTGATTTAATGATGGAACGAAATGGGGGCATCAGGGGAAGACTCCAAGCCCCATGTCACTAGACAAGGGTAGCTATGATAAGGGAAGCCCACACTTGGGTATATAGATGTAGGAGGGAGTAATCATGGTACATGAGTTACCCCGGCCTTTGTTTTTCCACCCTTCTTCATATGCCTTTTGCTTTTTATTGATTTTTCTTTTTTATAACTGCTCGGGGCTCTAGGGGATGAGAGCATGATGTGTAAGATCTAGCAATGAATACTTCCTTTAGGTTGGGCATTTCATTGCCCACCAAGGGTTAAGACAAGCATGGGTTCCTTAATAATGCAGGGAACCAATACAAGGGACCCTGGGAACCAGGGTGATGGCCATAATGATGGATGTAGAGCTCATGATTGGCTTTTGCCCATGTGCTAAATTGGTATGTCCCGGCCATCTTTTGCATTTTATGGTACATTTCCTGTTGATAGTGGCCAAATTATGCTTTTTATTTTCATTTTAGCTACATCAACCTCCAAGGCATCTTTCCAAGCCCAACCCAAAGTGTGGGCAAAGGGAAGAAGAGGCCAACTCCTTGTGGACCCAATGGACAAATGTGGACCCAAATGGAAAATATGTGAAAAGAGGTTATAATGAGTGGAAGGGCGTGATGTATGCAATGTCGGGAAGCAGGACCACACAACCAAAATCCAGATTTCCCAAGTAATGCCACTCTTAAAGCTAGTAGCCCATAAAGGAGATCTCACAGGACTAGAATACATGGTTAACCATCAAATTGGACAAGGAAACAAGTGTACAAAACAAGCCCATTCTTTCTGTTGAATCTCTCCACTAATCCATGTTTAGAAGTGACCATTATAAGTAAGCAAAGATACCCAACTACATAACGAAAGCCATAAAGAATCATAATGACTGGCTCATGGGGCGAAGATGGTGGCACATCGAGCAATCTAGCGGTTGCAAGGGGTTGTTGGTTGTCGACTGAGGACTGTTGAAAAGTGTAACTAGGTTTGGTCTTCAGAATGACATGTAATTGTGATTTTATGTAATTGATGAAAAGAACAAAAAATAAAATTATTGTAATGGTTGTCTCATGGGTTTCATGAGCAAGGAATTTATTTTTAGTGATGGCTCCCATTGTGAGCCTTCAGGATTTGTCATCTGGTCATAAAAGTCAATTTGAGTCTATGTCATGTATGAAGGACCCTTCTTAGGCATGTTACATTTTGTATGAGTCATTAAAGTAAGTATGAAAGCCCTCCAAGACAAGCATAAGACCTCTCCTTCAAGTCGGCTCAAGATGAAAGTAAGATAATCTCCAAAAGGCATGTCAGCCTTGTCTCCAAGTCATGTCGGCTAATTAGCATGGGAAAACTACTATTTATAGGAAGCTTGACTTTCATTCTTGGCACAAATTTCAGTCATACATCTGAAGTACAACAAAAAGTGCGAAAAACAGAAATAGAAGCCTCTCATCCAGCACAAGAAGTAGGAGAAGAATCCGAGTTATTCAGGGACTGTTTTGGTTACCTTTTCCTCACACGTGTGGCATATATTAAAGGTTTTGCAGTAGGGTTTCCTCAATCAGCGAAGAAGTCCAGAAAAAGATCTTTATATCAGCATATATCACAGCCGAGGTCATAAGAGTGAGTCTCCTAGTTAAGCGAAGAAGGAAGATACCTCCAACAGCTCACATGTGAGAATTGCAAGGGTATAAGATAAGCTGAGGTTGCAGATCTGTGGATAAAACCGAAATTGCAGTAGTGCAGACAGTTTGACTTGTGTTGACCATAGGAGAAGGAAAGAGCAACAAGTTTGTTTCAAGAAGGTTTTCATCAAGGAAGGTTTGTGTCTTGGTCTTGGAGTGGCACAAAGGTCTAGGGTCTTGGTCTTGGTATTCGTCAATTGGAATCTCTATAAGAAGAAGAATTTGTTCGGGTTTTCCTCTCAAGAAGGAGAGGTTTTGGCCCTAGCTGATAGCCTATATTCTGTGTCTCTTGTCTCTTTATGGTTTATGCATTGGTAGTTGTTTGATGAAAAAGAACACTAATAATCTAAGTAAAAGAAGATCTTAATCTAAGAAAGTAAAAAGCATTCACAAGCAGTTATCTAAAGAAGAGAAATCACCTAATACCGATGCCCTAGATTTCTCAACAAGGACCATATAGGAGAAGAAATTCTCTTATGGGTGTCACCCACGAGTGGTGGCTAACAAGCATCACATTCCAAAATGAAATAATTTTCCGATTCCACTACCCCAGAAGTGCAAAAGGTACACACCCATTCTTCCCAAGCTTATAAAAACAGTGAATGTCTTTTAGGAACATATATTAATTCATGTGATGTGGGGTCATTAAATAGCCATTCTTAATTTGTTAAAAAAAATCGAAAGCATTCCTTTTGGAAGAACAAGAAATATTAATGTTTTAAATATAAAGGTGGGAGATAAAAGGAGTGATATGTATTTTAAAAGAAAAATGTCGTCTTCTTTTTTTAGGGGGTATGCTCATTTTTTTTATGAGTAATATAATTTGAAGAGTTGTAAAATAAAGTGTTCTAGTTTAGGTTGATTCATGAAGATATTCGAAAAGTTGTCAAAGTATTGTCAAGTATGTAGAATATCTTTGTAATGTCAAGAAGGAAAGCCATAATAAAATCATAATTTTTTGTTCAATGTTTCTAGACCACCCGGAAATTGAATAAGGGGTTTTAAAGGACATTTTTTGTTTGGATGTTAAAGTTCAAGTTATTGTAACCAAAGTCAAGTGAATCAACAAAATCAAACTTCAGGTTGCATGATCGTTAGTGCCCAACACCCTTAAGTCACATAAAATCAAGCGAGCGTGTTAAGTGAAAAATAGGGAAAGGAAGAAAACGTCTACAAGATGCATCTCAGGAAATTAAAGAATTACAAGAGTACAACCATCAATTGAACAATAAAATCAAACTACTTAAGTGGAAATTAAAGCAAAATGAAATCATAATTGATCAAATGGTTGACACACTGGCAGTTGCTAAAGATATTCAAAATGAAATAGATATGAAAGAACAATTGGTTGATGCACTCCAGACAAAATGGAGGCAAAAATAAGATCTACTTGATGATATGATTGATGCAAGATCTACAGCAAAGATAGATGTAATTTGTGACATAGAAGATCTCATCCAAAGAGTGAATGCAATTTGTGAAATAGATGAACTCATCCAGTAGGTTGATGAAAGTTGTGATACAATGGCGCTACTAGAGAAAATTGATGCAACAAGTTGTACTAAAGACCTAATTCAAAAGTTTGTTGTAGCATGTGATAAAATTGAAACAATGAAAAAATTTGATGTATCTTGTGATACCCAAGACTCAATACAGTTGATTGATGCACAGTTTGATACAATAGACTGAATGGAATCAACGAATCAAGCACAAAATATTAGCAGCAATAGCAGTTGTGAAGAAAAACAGCAAGAAAATGGTCTTTCCAAGATGGTGATCCGACCTTGGGAAGAAATCTCATTCAATAAAGATCGGCATGGATTGAGGTACACCAAAGACAATAGCTTTTACATTCTAGATTTCTCCAAAACTGTATAGTTTGTGAGTGTAGGATTCCTTGAAGATATTCAAAATTTTGTTAAAAAGTGTCAACATTGTAAAAAATATGGTCATATGGAGTCATTATTTTGACTTCCATCCTTGACTTCATTGTGGGAAGACAAATCTGTTAGTTATTGTAGCATCAGATGTGTTCTAGCCTTGAAATTTTGTGGAGAGGCTAGAATGCATGAGATCTCCAAAACCCAGAAATCGTTTCTAGAAATTCCGCCTAGAAATGACTTAATTAGATTATTAGTCAGTTTTTAAATATTTTGTTAAAATTGGTAACTAGGGCCAAACTCCATGTGGGTCATCTTATTTATGGAAACTAATATTTTTCTTGGATTCCTCCCATCGAGAGGTGTAGGATTGATCTAAAGATCATCCGATTCCGATAAGTATTCATGGAGGTATGAATTTATTTGTGTTATGATACAATTCGTCAAGGTCGTCCAGCAACCAAATAACCCCCACTTGTGCTCAACGTTTTAGTATAAAAGGAGGTGGCTTGATAGTCATTTAGACACACACTTCTCTCTTGATTTCTCTCCACTTGTTTTTGGGTTTTAGTGGCAAGAGAAATCTAAGAGGATGAAGCCCTAATCGCAAGTCTAGAAGAGACCTATAATGCAGATCTATGAGGCCTTAAGTCAGTTGTCACAATGTGCCCTAGCCGTTGTCATAACGAAGCCTAGCCGTAGTTGAAAGTAAGATCTAGCAGCAGTCTTGTGAGGAGGTATGGCCGCAATTCAAGGGAGACATCTGGTAGCAGCCTAGGAGGCCTTATACGCTGGAAAAGGAAGACTCCATTCCGCAGCAAGGAGACCCTATATGCAGCAAAAGAGGGATGCCCTAACCACAATCAAGAGAGGCTCCTGATCCGCAGCAAAAGCAAGACCTAGGGAAGCCCTAGCTGCGGAAATTAGGAGGACATTTACAGCGCTATGGATGTTGTTAAGAGGGATATGCCATGCCCTCATCCGCTATGCTAAAAGAATCAAGGACGCAGTCAAAGGAGGTCTTAACCTTCGCTGTCATGAGGAAGCCCTACTGCCTAAATGCAAACATAAAGAGAGATACCTTATCTGTTGTCAAGGAAGCCCTAAACGCTGTCTATAAAAGATGGTCTAGCCGCAGTAGGAGGAGAGTCCTAGCAGCCATTAAAGGAGAGGTATAGCTGTTGTGAAAGGAAGGTCTGATCACAGTCATAGGAGGCCTATTTCAGCAGTCAAAAGAACCTCAACCACAACAAGAAAGAGATCGATCAGCACGTATATTTGAGAGTTGTTTCAGGGGTCAAAATTAAAGGGATGAACTACTTGCTGGTAGGAGGTTTGAGTGAGCTCATATCAATCACTCTATAGGTTGTCATAATCATGTTCTAATGACTATTGTGTGCCACTTGGATGCCACTGTAATAAGAAGTGAGCATAGACATAGTTTAGTCATTGTTAAGGGCTTGAAGTCTGCTCTGAATTGTAAAGGAAATGGTTTTCCCTTGGAGATCAATTGAAGTCAAATCTGGGTAGATTTTGAGGACTGTTAGGAGACTGCACCTTGGACCTGTTAAAGGAGTCTAGCTGCTCTACTAAGCTGTAAGCCATAGCAAGCAGCTAAGACTGGGGAGTGCAATGGCTGATGGTTGCAGCGTATTGGATGCCATGATGGATGCAACATGATGGGTGCAGCATTGGGTGCAGCTCAGTGATGGGAGCAGCTCAGTGATTGGGCGCAGCACAGTGACAGGTGCAGCATGATGATAAGGTGCAGCAGTATGATGTGTGCAGCATGGTAATGAGGTCCAGCATGATGATTAAGTGCAGCACAGTGAGGTGCAACACAATGAGGAGCAACATGGTGATGGAGTCACCTTGGATCAGTGGAAGCAATATGCCTTCTACTCAACTCAGATCAGCTACCTCATATGCTATCTTCTTAGAGAAGATCTCTGCTCTTATTTAGATAAATCAATATGTTGACTTCTGATGTATATGTACTATCTCTCTCTCTGTTGAACTATTGAAGAACATATAAGAAGAATTGATCAAGGGTTTCCCCACATTGGTTTTTGTCCCTAGTTAGCGCCACATCTTGTGTCCTCTTGTCTTGGCTTGTCTTCTATGATTTATATTTATGTTCTATCTGCAATTTACTATTATGTTGATGTGATTGCTAATCAGAAAAAGATATTGAGCTAATTGGAAAAATTGAAATAAATTGCTCTAAGCATAGAACATACCTAAAATTAACATATTTCCTAAGTCTAAACTTAGGAAATACGACTAATTAATCAGAATTAATTAATTTAAGGAGTGAATGTTCTAGAAACTCACACGAATCAACTTCAAGTTAATCCTAGCCATCGATTAAGATCTAATCTTGGCAGTTGAATTCGCAACAGAGGATTATAAGAAGAAGTCGATGGGGCTTGGAGAAAGCACTTGCAGAGTTTGATTTCATGAGCAGATCGATTTCCAGAGTAGCAGCAGTTAGTTGTCGGAGAGAGAGCCAGTGAGTTCGAAGCAATGAGAGAGGGGCAGGGACAGTGAACCCGGAGGAAGGATTCCAATTCCGATGAGTGCATTTGCAGAGAGGCAAGTGAGCCACAGTGAGGCTGACATAGAGTAGCGCAGTAGCCTCTAAAGACAATTTCGAATCTGTTGGGGAAAAGCAAGTTTCAGTGCCAGAAGCTGGGCAAAGGTTCTGGAGGCCGAGAGAGACATTTTCCCAAACAGCAGCAGACCAGATAGCTTGAGGAGAAGTTGGTTTGAGCTGAGTGCAAAAGTGACTGCGCTAGGGTGACACAGTAGCTATGCCAGAGCTAGTTTGGACGGCTCAACTTGAGCTATGGTCAAAGCTCGGATTTACCTGTGGAGTGAGGAAATTCCTCACTAGGTTTTTCTTGCCAGTTATTCTCTATAGGATTGCCAGTTTCAACATCCAGTTGTACTTAGATTATTTCACTGTTGCTTACTATTAAAACCCTCAACTGCTGCACCGGTTTTCCCAAGATGGGTTTTTCCAGGGACATTGATCCAAAACTAACTGTCATTTTATGTGTGTGCTAGTATTTCTTCCAACGTTTATTTCTTCCACAGCGTATTTGTGTAGGTTGCAATGTGATTGATTCAATATTTGTCAAGCAAACAATAAATAAATTGTTAAAAAACAATTTAACAATTAGGTGAATTATTTCCAGATGCTGCAATAAGATTCGGGTTTCCGAATTTTCACAAAATCATCTATCAGAAATATGTCAAGCAAAAGAAAGTTAAGAAAATCGTCAATTATGGATGGATAAACCCTTGGAAATAGAATCAAGAAGTAAAGGAGCTACAAAAGTCCCACAGTCTAATCAAAAGAGTGGTCAAGACAAAAGAGTCAAAAAAGAAACTCTCCTACACCTTGAAGGGGGCGAGTAAATTGATGAAGTGAAGATTGGTTAATGGTCATCCAAAAACCACCTCATTATTCAAATCAAGTTGGATTGATTAGTGATCATCCAAAAACTACCACATTATTCAAATCAGATTGGATTGGTTAGTGGTCATCAAGAAACCACCACATTCTTCAAAGCAAATTGTTTAGTGGTAAACCTTAAAACACCAGTTTCCATAGAAGACGGTTAGTCGTAATCTGGAAAAGCCACCACCTAAAGAATCCACAACCCCATCTTGTGCACTTTCCAAAATCAACTATTGAAAAACTTCTCTCCATGCACCTTGTTGACCACTAGAGCGGCACCTGATGATTATATGAAGACTCCATGCCCAAGGATGATCCATAGGACACTTGTACCATCAGATATCATCAGTCAACAGAGTTTTTTAACTCTACTTCAATTTTTTCATCATCTTTCTTGTACACAAATTCAACACCCAGCGGGGAATTGTAATAAGTGATACTAGTAATGATGAGTCTTGGGTCTGTGACAGGCCTAGGATGTTGGGACTCGGTCAACAAACGAGTACAACTTGGAGTGTTTTTTCTATCTAGTTAATTATCCCTTCTTTTTCAGAGGCAGATAATTTTCTAGGTTTTTTCACTCACTTTTTACCCCAAAGCCGGGGTGACGGTTTGAATTTTGAGCCCCTAACACATCTTAGTGTCTAGAGTCGATATATATTACCATACTAGATCACACAAAAAAATTTGTGGAATTTTGTTAGGTCTAGGTAGTCATTTTTTAAATTTTTAGAATTTCCGCACTGCGGAAATTGCTAATAAAATTGTATTTGTAATGTAATAAGTGATGTCCAGAGACGTTGTATGGGGTATGAATAATTAAATTTGCACCTCTCACCCTCAACTTTCTACTATGGCACACTTTGACGAGTTAAAAATGTGTTTTGAACCCTCAAAGCCCACTTTTCCTAAGTTTAGTGGGAAATCTGGCAATTAATTAAACCATAAATTAAATATATGAAGAAAAAGAAATATCCACACATGCTAAATGTTGTGGAAATGAGGTGGAAAATTATGGGGGAATTAAAATGAAGTCCCAAAGTGATGTGGACTCCTAAAATCAAGGAAAGGACATGTGCTCAAATAAAAACGAATTTTTGGCATTACATGAGAAAGTTGCTTACTTGGAAATTCGAATTTGTGAAGTTAATGCATATTTGGGAAGATTTGGGAGAATATTTGGTGGAGATTTTTGTGGGAATTGTCCCCACATAGGTTACCAACCATATACACATGTCATTCCATCATAAAATTCGAATTTGACACATAAGGGAAGAAGAAAATGATGTCCACTTGCCAAAATTCGATTTTTACACTTGGCATTGGAGCTCCATTCAACAAATTCGAATTTCCCTTTGGAATTGTCACCTCATGCCACTTGTTTAATCACTTCTACATTGGGATTGGCTCCCATAGTTCTATATAATAAAACGTTAAGTGCTCATTTGTAAGATATTGTTACTAGATATTGTGCTTGCGGAAGCACTGCTGATCCAGGTGGATGTTGGTGGCCACCCACCTATCCCATTTGGACCCCCACAACTGTCTCTTTCATTCTTTTCAGTTTTCTAAATTGCAGCACAGTTTACTATTTTTAGCAGTTTTTCGGGTCCTGAACTTCCGGAGCCGTTTTGAGGCCCTAAACGACGTTTTTTTGGGAATCTAGGGCAACATGGGTCCATGTTGCCTCCCAAAGTGATAGTACTCGGATAGATCTTTCTAACGAGCTATCGTACGCGTCAAACGGAGATCGTATGCCAAAGTTACGACCCCGGGAAATTGATGTACCAATTTACCCAAACGGGGCCCACAATTTGGTGTTTCATCTTCTAGGGTTAGGTTTCGGGATGTGAAGGGTTTTCCATTGTTTCTCAACAATAAATAGGCCTTCGAGCCTCATTGTAATACAGTTCGGAACAGTTCAGAGGCATGTAGCCGCACATCTCTTCTCAGAGATAAGCTACCATCGCCCTAGCTGGTTTATTTCCATTTCTGGTTGTAAGCATATTTCAGTATTTTCCATTAATGAAATGAAGCATTATTTCCGCTGCATCTCTGTGTTTATGGTTATTGCATCTCTGTATTTATGGTTATCTCTGTAATCTATTGCGTTCCTGTTTAAATCCGGATCAGTGGTATCAGAGCGGTCTGCTTTTTCTCTGTTTTTCTTTGCATGTCCCCAACAAGGTCGGGATATAAGGAGTTAGGGCTTGAACTGGTCGAACCTTTGCAAGACCAGCCTCGCAAATCCCGACGGCCTCCCATGGCGGATGAGAAGAAAGACGAGGGGGCAGGAGATCCTATCAAAATCCTGCTCGAAGAAGCGCTCGAGCGGCAAAGGAACGCGATGATGGATAGCTTTGCGCAGATCCTTCAGCGGCTACCCAGAGGCGACGCATCGGCTTCCAACAGCGACTCTGGAAATGCCACACCCTTCAAGGTACAAGTTAATTTTGAAATCCCCATATTCGAGGGTCAAATAGACGCAGATGCCGTAGATAAATGGTTAAATCTGCTAGATGGGTATTTTTCTGTTCACGAATTTTCAAGTCGGGAAAAGATTGTTTTCGCTCTTCTCAAAGCAGCCCCCCACGTCAAGGACTGGTGGGAAACCTACTGCGAGCAGAAGGATGAAAGTACAGGCTCACTATTTTCAGCCGCACCCACTTGGAATGACTTTCGAGATGCCATCAAGGAGCAGTACTACCCTGTCGGAAGCTATGAGGACAAATACATCAAATGGACCACACTGCGGCAGGGACGAGACCAAGATGTGCCGGAGTTCACAAACATTTTTCATACCCTTCGCACACAGTTGGGTATCAAAGATTCTGAGCTGCATCTGGTACTCAAATACCGCGGCTGCCTACACAGATACATCCAAGAAGAGATGGGGTTCTTGAACATCCCCTCACTCGGCACAGCATACCGATACGCTGTCAAAATCGAGCAAAAGTTCAAACAGAAGAAGCGAGACTTTGGATCTGCAAATCCGAAGCCCAAAGGACAAAGCCAAGGCGGGGTGACCCAAGACAACCCGTCAAAGCCGCAAGAAAAGAACAACACCACGAAGTCGAAGAAGGACACAGGAAAGTGGTGTGAGTTCCACAAGAGTCCCACTCATAACACAAGTGAGTGTCGGACCAAGCAGTCGCTGGTGGCCGAGTTGAAGGCTTCCGAATCAGATGCATGTTCTGACCCTGAGCCAGAACTTGACAAGGGGAATGGCAAAGGGAAGCAGATCATTGATGCGGATCCCAGCGCCACTGTTGCCACCGCCAAGATCCAGAAAGATGAGCCCGAAAATCCAGAGGAAGGGGAGCGTCTTTTCCACTCACAAATGTGGGTGAAGGGTTCACCGCTGCGATTCATTGTCGACAGTGGTAGCCAAAAGAACCTGGTTTCAGCAGAGGTCGTGAAGCGGTTGGGCCTACCGACTACACCACACCCACAGCCGTACAGTATCGGGTGGCTTCACGAAGGACGAGATCTGAAAGTTCGCCAACAGTGCCGCCTTCTATACAGCATCAAGCCCTTCATAGACGAGGTATTGTGTGATGTTACACCTCTGGATGTTTGTGATGTATTATTAGGCCAACCATACTTGTGGAGGCGACATGCTGTGTATGAGTCCAGGCCTCGTGCTGTGATTATTTCTTTGAATAATTCATTATACAGGATACCAGAGGTAGCCCCACCGACTGCCACATCCTTGATCACTACCAAGAAAGGCAGCAAGCTCATATCACAGACCAGGAAATTCATCTGTCTGGTTCACTCCCAAAGTAAGGGGAAGATCGTTGCTACATCCATGACCCCTGCAAAGAGTTCCTCTACGCAGCAGCAGCAGCAAAGGAATACGGTCATGAAAGAACACAGGAACAACTTCTCCTCATCCACAGGGATACCACACAAGCTTCAAGTGGGCAACAAAGTCTGGTTGCATCGACAGGAAGAACGCCTTACCAGAACCCATCAGAAGCTCAGATCACTCGGACATGGTCTTTACAGCAGTACCAAGGCTATGGGGAACAATGCTTTGGAGCACATCATTCCTCCATTCCTTCACTGGAACCAAATGTTCAATGTGGACCATCGTCAACCATGCTTCCCACCATCACTGGACACATCAGAGATTGCAGGACAAGTTCAGCAGATGGAGGAACTCAACGCAATGGGGACCATTGCTTCCTAAGGGGGGAGGAATGATCCAGGTGGATGTTGGTGGCCACCCACCTATCCCATTTGGACCCCCACAACTGTCTCTTTCATTCTTTTCAGTTTCCTAAATTGCAGCACAGTTTACTATTTTTAGCAGTTTTTCGGGTCCTGAACTTCCGGAGCCGTTTTGAGGCCCTAAACGACGTTTTTTTGGGAATCTGGAGCAACATGGGGGTCCAACATGTTGTCCAAAGTGATAGTACTCGGATAGATCTTTCTAACGAGCTATCGTACGCGTCAAACGGAGATCGTATGCCAAAGTTACGACCCCGGGAAATTGATGTACCAATTTACCCAAACGGGGCCCACAATTTGGTGTTTCATCTTCTAGGGTTAGGTTTCGGGATGTGAAGGGTTTTCCATTGTTTCTCAACAATAAATAGGCCTTCGAGCCTCATTGTAATACAGTTCGGAACAGTTCAGAGGCATGTAGCCGCACATCTCTTCTCAGAGATAAGCTACCATCGCCCTAGCTGGTTTATTTCCATTTCTGGTTGTAAGCATATTTCAGTATTTTCCATTAATGAAATGAAGCATTATTTCCGCTGCATCTCTGTGTTTATGGTTATTGCATCTCTGTATTTATGGTTATCTCTGTAATCTATTGCGTTCCTGTTTAAATCCGGATCAGTGGTATCAGAGCGGTCTGCTTTTTCTCTGTTTTTCTTTGCATGTCCCCAACAAGGTCGGGATATAAGGAGTTAGGGCTTGAACTGGTCGAACCTTTGCAAGACCAGCCTCGCAAATCCCGACGGCCTCCCATGGCGGATGAGAAGAAAGACGAGGGGGCAGGAGATCCTATCAAAATCCTGCTCGAAGAAGCGCTCGAGCGGCAAAGGAACGCGATGATGGATAGCTTTGCGCAGATCCTTCAGCGGCTACCCAGAGGCGACGCATCGGCTTCCAACAGCGACTCTGGAAATGCCACACCCTTCAAGGTACAAGTTAATTTTGAAATCCCCATATTCGAGGGTCAAATAGACGCAGATGCCGTAGATAAATGGTTAAATCTGCTAGATGGGTATTTTTCTGTTCACGAATTTTCAAGTCGGGAAAAGATTGTTTTCGCTCTTCTCAAAGCAGCCCCCCACGTCAAGGACTGGTGGGAAACCTACTGCGAGCAGAAGGATGAAAGTACAGGCTCACTATTTTCAGCCGCACCCACTTGGAATGACTTTCGAGATGCCATCAAGGAGCAGTACTACCCTGTCGGAAGCTATGAGGACAAATACATCAAATGGACCACACTGCGGCAGGGACGAGACCAAGATGTGCCGGAGTTCACAAACATTTTTCATACCCTTCGCACACAGTTGGGTATCAAAGATTCTGAGCTGCATCTGGTACTCAAATACCGCGGCTGCCTACACAAATACATCCAAGAAGAGATGGGGTTCTTGAACATCCCCTCACTCGGCACAGCATACCGATACGCTGTCAAAATCGAGCAAAAGTTCAAACAGAAGAAGCGAGACTTTGGATCTGCAAATCCGAAGCCCAAAGGACAAAGCCAAGGCGGGGTGACCCAAGACAACCCGTCAAAGCCGCAAGAAAAGAACAACACCACGAAGTCGAAGAAGGACACAGGAAAGTGGTGTGAGTTCCACAAGAGTCCCACTCATAACACAAGTGAGTGTCGGACCAAGCAGTCGCTGGTGGCCGAGTTGAAGGCTTCCGAATCAGATGCATGTTCTGACCCTGAGCCAGAACTTGACAAGGGGAATGGCAAAGGGAAGCAGATCATTGATGCGGATCCCAGCGCCACTGTTGCCACCGCCAAGATCCAGAAAGATGAGCCCGAAAATCCAGAGGAAGGGGAGCGTCTTTTCCACTCACAAATGTGGGTGAAGGGTTCACCGCTGCGATTCATTGTCGACAGTGGTAGCCAAAAGAACCTGGTTTCAGCAGAGGTCGTGAAGCGGTTGGGCCTACCGACTACACCACACCCACAGCCGTACAGTATCGGGTGGCTTCACGAAGGACGAGATCTGAAAGTTCGCCAACAGTGCCGCCTTCTATACAGCATCAAGCCCTTCATAGACGAGGTATTGTGTGATGTTACACCTCTGGATGTTTGTGATGTATTATTAGGCCAACCATACTTGTGGAGGCGACATGCTGTGTATGAGTCCAGGCCTCGTGCTGTGATTATTTCTTTGAATAATTCATTATACAGGATACCAGAGGTAGCCCCACCGACTGCCACATCCTTGATCACTACCAAGAAAGGCAGCAAGCTCATATCACAGACCAGGAAATTCATCTGTCTGGTTCACTCCCAAAGTAAGGGGAAGATCGTTGCTACATCCATGACCCCTGCAAAGAGTTCCTCTACGCAGCAGCAGCAGCAAAGGAATACGGTCATGAAAGAACACAGGAACAACTTCTCCTCATCCACAGGGATACCACACAAGCTTCAAGTGGGCAACAAAGTCTGGTTGCATCGACAGGAAGAACGCCTTACCAGAACCCATCAGAAGCTCAGATCACTCGGACATGGTCTTTACAGCAGTACCAAGGCTATGGGGAACAATGCTTTGGAGCACATCATTCCTCCATTCCTTCACTGGAACCAAATGTTCAATGTGGACCATCGTCAACCATGCTTCCCACCATCACTGGACACATCAGAGATTGCAGGACAAGTTCAGCAGATGGAGGAACTCAACGCAATGGGGACCATTGCTTCCTAAGGGGGGAGGAATGATCCAGGTGGATGTTGGTGGCCACCCACCTATCCCATTTGGACCCCCACAACTGTCTCTTTCATTCTTTTCAGTTTCCTAAATTGCAGCACAGTTTACTATTTTTAGCAGTTTTTCGGGTCCTGAACTTCCGGAGCCGTTTTGAGGCCCTAAACGACGTTTTTTTGGGAATCTGGGGCAACATGGGTCCTCGGATAGATCTTTCTAACGAGCTATCGTACGCGTCAAACGGAGATCGTATGCCAAAGTTACGACCCCGGGAAATTGATGTACCAATTTACCCAAACGGGGCCCACAATTTGGTGTTTCCTCTTCTAGGGTTAGGTTTCGGGATGTGAAGGGTTTTCCATTGTTTCTCAACAATAAATAGGCCTTCGAGCCTCATTGTAATACAGTTCGGAACAGTTCAGAGGCATGTAGCCGCACATCTCTTCTCAGAGATAAGCTACCATCGCCCTAGCTGGTTTATTTCCATTTCTGGTTGTAAGCATATTTCAGTATTTTCCATTAATGAAATGAAGCATTATTTCCGCTGCATCTCTGTGTTTATGGTTATTGCATCTCTGTATTTATGGTTATCTCTGTAATCTATTGCGTTCCTGTTTAAATCCGGATCAGTGGTATCAGAGCGGTCTGCTTTTTCTCTGTTTTTTTTTGCATGTCCCCAACAAGGTCGGGATATAAGGAGTTAGGGCTTGAACTGGTCGAACCTTTGCAAGACCAGCCTCGCAAATCCCGACGGCCTCCCATGGCGGATGAGAAGAAAGACGAGGGGGCAGGAGATCCTATCAAAATCCTGCTCGAAGAAGCGCTCGAGCGGCAAAGGAACGCGATGATGGATAGCTTTGCGCAGATCCTTCAGCGGCTACCCAGAGGCGACGCATCGGCTTCCAACAGCGACTCTGGAAATGCCACACCCTTCAAGGTACAAGTTAATTTTGAAATCCCCATATTCGAGGGTCAAATAGACGCAGATGCCGTAGATAAATGGTTAAATCTGCTAGATGGGTATTTTTCTGTTCACGAATTTTCAAGTCGGGAAAAGATTGTTTTCGCTCTTCTCAAAGCAGCCCCCCACGTCAAGGACTGGTGGGAAACCTACTGCGAGCAGAAGGATGAAAGTACAGGCTCACTATTTTCAGCCGCACCCACTTGGAATGACTTTCGAGATGCCATCAAGGAGCAGTACTACCCTGTCGGAAGCTATGAGGACAAATACATCAAATGGACCACACTGCGGCAGGGACGAGACCAAGATGTGCCGGAGTTCACAAACATTTTTCATACCCTTCGCACACAGTTGGGTATCAAAGATTCTGAGCTGCATCTGGTACTCAAATACCGCGGCTGCCTACACAGATACATCCAAGAAGAGATGGGGTTCTTGAACATCCCCTCACTCGGCACAGCATACCGATACGCTGTCAAAATCGAGCAAAAGTTCAAACAGAAGAAGCGAGACTTTGGATCTGCAAATCCGAAGCCCAAAGGACAAAGCCAAGGCGGGGTGACCCAAGACAACCCGTCAAAGCCGCAAGAAAAGAACAACACCACGAAGTCGAAGAAGGACACAGGAAAGTGGTGTGAGTTCCACAAGAGTCCCACTCATAACACAAGTGAGTGTCGGACCAAGCAGTCGCTGGTGGCCGAGTTGAAGGCTTCCGAATCAGATGCATGTTCTGACCCTGAGCCAGAACTTGACAAGGGGAATGGCAAAGGGAAGCAGATCATTGATGCGGATCCCAGCGCCACTGTTGCCACCGCCAAGATCCAGAAAGATGAGCCCGAAAATCCAGAGGAAGGGGAGCGTCTTTTCCACTCACAAATGTGGGTGAAGGGTTCACCGCTGCGATTCATTGTCGACAGTGGTAGCCAAAAGAACCTGGTTTCAGCAGAGGTCGTGAAGCGGTTGGGCCTACCGACTACACCACACCCACAGCCGTACAGTATCGGGTGGCTTCACGAAGGACGAGATCTGAAAGTTCGCCAACAGTGCCGCCTTCTATACAGCATCAAGCCCTTCATAGACGAGGTATTGTGTGATGTTACACCTCTGGATGTTTGTGATGTATTATTAGGCCAACCATACTTGTGGAGGCGACATGCTGTGTATGAGTCCAGGCCTCGTGCTGTGATTATTTCTTTGAATAATTCACTATACAGGATACCAGAGGTAGCCCCACCGACTGCCACATCCTTGATCACTACCAAGAAAGGCAGCAAGCTCATATCACAGACCAGGAAATTCATCTGTCTGGTTCACTCCCAAAGTAAGGGGAAGATCGTTGCTACATCCATGACCCCTGCAAAGAGTTCCTCTACGCAGCAGCAGCAGCAGCAGCAAAGGAATACGGTCATGAAAGAACACAGGAACAACTTCTCCTCATCCACAGGGATACCACACAAGCTTCAAGTGGGCAACAAAGTCTGGTTGCATCGACAGGAAGAACGCCTTACCAGAACCCATCAGAAGCTAAGATCACTCGGACATGGTCTTTACAGCAGTACCAAGGCTATGGGGAACAATGCTTTGGAGCACATCATTCCTCCATTCCTTCACTGGAACCAAATGTTCAATGTGGACCATCGTCAACCATGCTTCCCACCATCACTGGACACATCAGAGATTGCAGGACAAGTTCAGCAGATGGAGGAACTCAACGCAATGGGGACCATTGCTTCCTAAGGGGGGAGGAATGATCCAGGTGGATGTTGGTGGCCACCCACCTATCCCATTTGGACCCCCACAACTGTCTCTTTCATTCTTTTCAGTTTCCTAAATTGCAGCACAGTTTACTATTTTTAGCAGTTTTTCGGGTCCTGAACTTCCGGAGCCGTTTTGAGGCCCTAAACGACGTTTTTTTGGGAATCTGGGGCAACATGGGTCCCATGTTGCCTCCCAAAGTGATAGTACTCGGATAGATCTTTCTAACGAGCTATCGTACGCGTCAAACGGAGATCGTATGCCAAAGTTACGACCCCGGGAAATTGATGTACCAATTTACCCAAACGGGGCCCACAATTTGGTGTTTCATCTTCTAGGGTTAGGTTTCGGGATGTGAAGGGTTTTCCATTGTTTCTCAACAATAAATAGGCCTTCGAGCCTCATTGTAATACAGTTCGGAACAGTTCAGAGGCATGTAGCCGCACATCTCTTCTCAGAGATAAGCTACCATCGCCCTAGCTGGTTTATTTCCATTTCTGGTTGTAAGCATATTTCAGTATTTTCCATTAATGAAATGAAGCATTATTTCCGCTGCATCTCTGTGTTTATGGTTATTGCATCTCTGTATTTATGGTTATCTCTGTAATCTATTGCGTTCCTGTTTAAATCCGGATCAGTGGTATCAGAGCGGTCTGCTTTTTCTCTGTTTTTCTTTGCATGTCCCCAACAAGGTCGGGATATAAGGAGTTAGGGCTTGAACTGGTCGAACCTTTGCAAGACCAGCCTCGCAAATCCCGACGGCCTCCCATGGCGGATGAGAAGAAAGACGAGGGGGCAGGAGATCCTATCAAAATCCTGCTCGAAGAAGCGCTCGAGCGGCAAAGGAACGCGATGATGGATAGCTTTGCGCAGATCCTTCAGCGGCTACCCAGAGGCGACGCATCGGCTTCCAACAGCGACTCTGGAAATGCCACACCCTTCAAGGTACAAGTTAATTTTGAAATCCCCATATTCGAGGGTCAAATAGACGCAGATGCCGTAGATAAATGGTTAAATCTGCTAGATGGGTATTTTTCTGTTCACGAATTTTCAAGTCGGGAAAAGATTGTTTTCGCTCTTCTCAAAGCAGCCCCCCACGTCAAGGACTGGTGGGAAACCTACTGCGAGCAGAAGGATGAAAGTACAGGCTCACTATTTTCAGCCGCACCCACTTGGAATGACTTTCGAGATGCCATCAAGGAGCAGTACTACCCTGTCGGAAGCTATGAGGACAAATACATCAAATGGACCACACTGCGGCAGGGACGAGACCAAGATGTGCCGGAGTTCACAAACATTTTTCATACCCTTCGCACACAGTTGGGTATCAAAGATTCTGAGCTGCATCTGGTACTCAAATACCGCGGCTGCCTACACAGATACATCCAAGAAGAGATGGGGTTCTTGAACATCCCCTCACTCGGCACAGCATACCGATACGCTGTCAAAATCGAGCAAAAGTTCAAACAGAAGAAGCGAGACTTTGGATCTGCAAATCCGAAGCCCAAAGGACAAAGCCAAGGCGGGGTGACCCAAGACAACCCGTCAAAGCCGCAAGAAAAGAACAACACCACGAAGTCGAAGAAGGACACAGGAAAGTGGTGTGAGTTCCACAAGAGTCCCACTCATAACACAAGTGAGTGTCGGACCAAGCAGTCGCTGGTGGCCGAGTTGAAGGCTTCCGAATCAGATGCATGTTCTGACCCTGAGCCAGAACTTGACAAGGGGAATGGCAAAGGGAAGCAGATCATTGATGCGGATCCCAGCGCCACTGTTGCCACCGCCAAGATCCAGAAAGATGAGCCCGAAAATCCAGAGGAAGGGGAGCGTCTTTTCCACTCACAAATGTGGGTGAAGGGTTCACCGCTGCGATTCATTGTCGACAGTGGTAGCCAAAAGAACCTGGTTTCAGCAGAGGTCGTGAAGCGGTTGGGCCTACCGACTACACCACACCCACAGCCGTACAGTATCGGGTGGCTTCACGAAGGACGAGATCTGAAAGTTCGCCAACAGTGCCGCCTTCTATACAGCATCAAGCCCTTCATAGACGAGGTATTGTGTGATGTTACACCTCTGGATGTTTGTGATGTATTATTAGGCCAACCATACTTGTGGAGGCGACATGCTGTGTATGAGTCCAGGCCTCGTGCTGTGATTATTTCTTTGAATAATTCATTATACAGGATACCAGAGGTAGCCCCACCGACTGCCACATCCTTGATCACTACCAAGAAAGGCAGCAAGCTCATATCACAGACCAGGAAATTCATCTGTCTGGTTCACTCCCAAAGTAAGGGGAAGATCGTTGCTACATCCATGACCCCTGCAAAGAGTTCCTCTACGCAGCAGCAGCAGCAAAGGAATACGGTCATGAAAGAACACAGGAACAACTTCTCCTCATCCACAGGGATACCACACAAGCTTCAAGTGGGCAACAAAGTCTGGTTGCATCGACAGGAAGAACGCCTTACCAGAACCCATCAGAAGCTCAGATCACTCGGACATGGTCTTTACAGCAGTACCAAGGCTATGGGGAACAATGCTTTGGAGCACATCATTCCTCCATTCCTTCACTGGAACCAAATGTTCAATGTGGACCATCGTCAACCATGCTTCCCACCATCACTGGACACATCAGAGATTGCAGGACAAGTTCAGCAGATGGAGGAACTCAACGCAATGGGGACCATTGCTTCCTAAGGGGGGAGGAATGATCCAGGTGGATGTTGGTGGCCACCCACCTATCCCATTTGGACCCCCACAACTGTCTCTTTCATTCTTTTCAGTTTCCTAAATTGCAGCACAGTTTACTATTTTTAGCAGTTTTTCGGGTCCTGAACTTCCGGAGCCGTTTTGAGGCCCTAAACGACGTTTTTTTGGGAATCTGGGGCAACATGGGTCCCATGTTGCCTCCCAAAGTGATAGTACTCGGATAGATCTTTCTAACGAGCTATCGTACGCGTCAAACGGAGATCGTATGCCAAAGTTACGACCCCGGGAAATTGATGTACCAATTTACCCAAACGGGGCCCACAATTTGGTGTTTCATCTTCTAGGGTTAGGTTTCGGGATGTGAAGGGTTTTCCATTGTTTCTCAACAATAAATAGGCCTTCGAGCCTCATTGTAATACAGTTCGGAACAGTTCAGAGGCATGTAGCCGCACATCTCTTCTCAGAGATAAGCTACCATCGCCCTAGCTGGTTTATTTCCATTTCTGGTTGTAAGCATATTTCAGTATTTTCCATTAATGAAATGAAGCATTATTTCCGCTGCATCTCTGTGTTTATGGTTATTGCATCTCTGTATTTATGGTTATCTCTGTAATCTATTGCGTTCCTGTTTAAATCCGGATCAGTGGTATCAGAGCGGTCTGCTTTTTCTCTGTTTTTCTTTGCATGTCCCCAACAAGGTCGGGATATAAGGAGTTAGGGCTTGAACTGGTCGAACCTTTGCAAGACCAGCCTCGCAAATCCCGACGGCCTCCCATGGCGGATGAGAAGAAAGACGAGGGGGCAGGAGATCCTATCAAAATCCTGCTCGAAGAAGCGCTCGAGCGGCAAAGGAACGCGATGATGGATAGCTTTGCGCAGATCCTTCAGCGGCTACCCAGAGGCGACGCATCGGCTTCCAACAGCGACTCTGGAAATGCCACACCCTTCAAGGTACAAGTTAATTTTGAAATCCCCATATTCGAGGGTCAAATAGACGCAGATGCCGTAGATAAATGGTTAAATCTGCTAGATGGGTATTTTTCTGTTCACGAATTTTCAAGTCGGGAAAAGATTGTTTTCGCTCTTCTCAAAGCAGCCCCCCACGTCAAGGACTGGTGGGAAACCTACTGCGAGCAGAAGGATGAAAGTACAGGCTCACTATTTTCAGCCGCACCCACTTGGAATGACTTTCGAGATGCCATCAAGGAGCAGTACTACCCTGTCGGAAGCTATGAGGACAAATACATCAAATGGACCACACTGCGGCAGGGACGAGACCAAGATGTGCCGGAGTTCACAAACATTTTTCATACCCTTCGCACACAGTTGGGTATCAAAGATTCTGAGCTGCATCTGGTACTCAAATACCGCGGCTGCCTACACAGATACATCCAAGAAGAGATGGGGTTCTTGAACATCCCCTCACTCGGCACAGCATACCGATACGCTGTCAAAATCGAGCAAAAGTTCAAACAGAAGAAGCGAGACTTTGGATCTGCAAATCCGAAGCCCAAAGGACAAAGCCAAGGCGGGGTGACCCAAGACAACCCGTCAAAGCCGCAAGAAAAGAACAACACCACGAAGTCGAAGAAGGACACAGGAAAGTGGTGTGAGTTCCACAAGAGTCCCACTCATAACACAAGTGAGTGTCGGACCAAGCAGTCGCTGGTGGCCGAGTTGAAGGCTTCCGAATCAGATGCATGTTCTGACCCTGAGCCAGAACTTGACAAGGGGAATGGCAAAGGGAAGCAGATCATTGATGCGGATCCCAGCGCCACTGTTGCCACCGCCAAGATCCAGAAAGATGAGCCCGAAAATCCAGAGGAAGGGGAGCGTCTTTTCCACTCACAAATGTGGGTGAAGGGTTCACCGCTGCGATTCATTGTCGACAGTGGTAGCCAAAAGAACCTGGTTTCAGCAGAGGTCGTGAAGCGGTTGGGCCTACCGACTACACCACACCCACAGCCGTACAGTATCGGGTGGCATCACGAAGGACGAGATCTGAAAGTTCGCCAACAGTGCCGCCTTCTATATAGCATCAAGCCCTTCATAGACGAGGTATTGTGTGATGTTACACCTCTGGATGTTTGTGATGTATTATTAGGCCAGCCATACTTGTGGAGGCGACATGCTGTGTATGAGTCCAGGCCTCGTGCTGTGATTATTTCTTTGAATAATTCATTATACAGGATACCAGAGGTAGCCCCACCGACTGCCACATCCTTGATCACTACCAAGAAAGGCAGCAAGCTCATATCACAGACCAGGAAATTCATCTGTCTGGTTCACTCCCAAAGTAAGGGGAAGATCGTTGCTACATCCATGACCCCTGCAAAGAGTTCCTCTACGCAGCAGCAGCAGCAAAGGAATACGGTCATGAAAGAACACAGGAACAACTTCTCCTCATCCACAGGGATACCACACAAGCTTCAAGTGGGCAACAAAGTCTGGTTGCATCGACAGGAAGAACGCCTTACCAGAACCCATCAGAAGCTCAGATCACTCGGACATGGTCTTTACAGCAGTACCAAGGCTATGGGGAACAATGCTTTGGAGCACATCATTCCTCCATTCCTTCACTGGAACCAAATGTTCAATGTGGACCATCGTCAACCATGCTTCCCACCATCACTGGACACATCAGAGATTGCAGGACAAGTTCAGCAGATGGAGGAACTCAACGCAATGGGGACCATTGCTTCCTAAGGGGGGAGGAATGATCCAGGTGGATGTTGGTGGCCACCCACCTATCCCATTTGGACCCCCACAACTGTCTCTTTCATTCTTTTCAGTTTCCTAAATTGCAGCACAGTTTACTATTTTTAGCAGTTTTTCGGGTCCTGAACTTCCGGAGCCGTTTTGAGGCCCTAAACGACGTTTTTTTGGGAATCTGGGGCAACATGGGTCCCATGTTGCCTCCCAAAGTGATAGTACTCGGATAGATCTTTCTAACGAGCTATCGTACGCGTCAAACGGAGATCGTATGCCAAAGTTACGACCCCGGGAAATTGATGTACCAATTTACCCAAACGGGGCCCACAATTTGGTGTTTCATCTTCTAGGGTTAGGTTTCGGGATGTGAAGGGTTTTCCATTGTTTCTCAACAATAAATAGGCCTTCGAGCCTCATTGTAATACAGTTCGGAACAGTTCAGAGGCATGTAGCCGCACATCTCTTCTCAGAGATAAGCTACCATCGCCCTAGCTGGTTTATTTCCATTTCTGGTTGTAAGCATATTTCAGTATTTTCCATTAATGAAATGAAGCATTATTTCCGCTGCATCTCTGTGTTTATGGTTATTGCATCTCTGTATTTATGGTTATCTCTGTAATCTATTGCGTTCCTGTTTAAATCCGGATCAGTGGTATCAGAGCGGTCTGCTTTTTCTCTGTTTTTCTTTGCATGTCCCCAACAAGGTCGGGATATAAGGAGTTAGGGCTTGAACTGGTCGAACCTTTGCAAGACCAGCCTCGCAAATCCCGACGGCCTCCCATGGCGGATGAGAAGAAAGACGAGGGCGCAGGAGATCCTATCAAAATCCTGCTCGAAGAAGCGCTCGAGCGGCAAAGGAACGCGATGATGGATAGCTTTGCGCAGATCCTTCAGCGGCTACCCAGAGGCGACGCATCGGCTTCCAACAGCGACTCTGGAAATGCCACACCCTTCAAGGTACAAGTTAATTTTGAAATCCCCATATTCGAGGGTCAAATAGACGCAGATGCCGTAGATAAATGGTTAAATCTGCTAGATGGGTATTTTTCTGTTCACGAATTTTCAAGTCGGGAAAAGATTGTTTTCGCTCTTCTCAAAGCAGCCCCCCACGTCAAGGACTGGTGGGAAACCTACTGCGAGCAGAAGGATGAAAGTACAGGCTCACTATTTTCAGCCGCACCCACTTGGAATGACTTTCGAGATGCCATCAAGGAGCAGTACTACCCTGTCGGAAGCTATGAGGACAAATACATCAAATGGACCACACTGCGGCAGGGACGAGACCAAGATGTGCCGGAGTTCACAAACATTTTTCATACCCTTCGCACACAGTTGGGTATCAAAGATTCTGAGCTGCATCTGGTACTCAAATACCGCGGCTGCCTACACAGATACATCCAAGAAGAGATGGGGTTCTTGAACATCCCCTCACTCGGCACAGCATACCGATACGCTGTCAAAATCGAGCAAAAGTTCAAACAGAAGAAGCGAGACTTTGGATCTGCAAATCCGAAGCCCAAAGGACAAAGCCAAGGCGGGGTGACCCAAGACAACCCGTCAAAGCCGCAAGAAAAGAACAACACCACGAAGTCGAAGAAGGACACAGGAAAGTGGTGTGAGTTCCACAAGAGTCCCACTCATAACACAAGTGAGTGTCGGACCAAGCAGTCGCTGGTGGCCGAGTTGAAGGCTTCCGAATCAGATGCATGTTCTGACCCTGAGCCAGAACTTGACAAGGGGAATGGCAAAGGGAAGCAGATCATTGATGCGGATCCCAGCGCCACTGTTGCCACCGCCAAGATCCAGAAAGATGAGCCCGAAAATCCAGAGGAAGGGGAGCGTCTTTTCCACTCACAAATGTGGGTGAAGGGTTCACCGCTGCGATTCATTGTCGACAGTGGTAGCCAAAAGAACCTGGTTTCAGCAGAGGTCGTGAAGCGGTTGGGCCTACCGACTACACCACACCCACAGCCGTACAGTATCGGGTGGCTTCACGAAGGACGAGATCTGAAAGTTCGCCAACAGTGCCGCCTTCTATACAGCATCAAGCCCTTCATAGACGAGGTATTGTGTGATGTTACACCTCTGGATGTTTGTGATGTATTATTAGGCCAACCATACTTGTGGAGGCGACATGCTGTGTATGAGTCCAGGCCTCGTGCTGTGATTATTTCTTTGAATAATTCATTATACAGGATACCAGAGGTAGCCCCACCGACTGCCACATCCTTGATCACTACCAAGAAAGGCAGCAAGCTCATATCACAGACCAGGAAATTCATCTGTCTGGTTCACTCCCAAAGTAAGGGGAAGATCGTTGCTACATCCATGACCCCTGCAAAGAGTTCCTCTACGCAGCAGCAGCAGCAAAGGAATACGGTCATGAAAGAACACAGGAACAACTTCTCCTCATCCACAGGGATACCACACAAGCTTCAAGTGGGCAACAAAGTCTGGTTGCATCGACAGGAAGAACGCCTTACCAGAACCCATCAGAAGCTCAGATCACTCGGACATGGTCTTTACAGCAGTACCAAGGCTATGGGGAACAATGCTTTGGAGCACATCATTCCTCCATTCCTTCACTGGCACCAAATGTTCAATGTGGACCATCGTCAACCATGCTTCCCACCATCACTGGACACATCAGAGATTGCAGGACAAGTTCAGCAGATGGAGGAACTCAACGCAATGGGGACCATTGCTTCCTAAGGGGGGAGGAATGATCCAGGTGGATGTTGGTGGCCACCCACCTATCCCATTTGGACCCCCACAACTGTCTCTTTCAGTCTTTTCAGTTTCCTAAATTGCAGCACAGTTTACTATTTTTAGCAGTTTTTCGGGTCCTGAACTTCCGGAGCCGTTTTGAGGCCCTAAACGACGTTTTTTTGGGAATCTGGGGCAACATGGGTCCATGTTGCCTCCCAAAGTGGTAGTACTCGGATAGATCTTTCTAACGAGCTATCGTACGCGTCAAACGGAGATCGTATGCCAAAGTTACGACCCCGGGAAATTGATGTACCAATTTACCCAAACGGGGCCCACAATTTGGTGTTTCATCTTCTAGGGTTAGGTTTCGGGATGTGAAGGGTTTTCCATTGTTTCTCAACAATAAATAGGCCTTCGAGCCTCATTGTAATACAGTTCGGAACAGTTCAGAGGCATGTAGCCGCACATCTCTTCTCAGAGATAAGCTACCATCGCCCTAGCTGGTTTATTTCCATTTCTGGTTGTAAGCATATTTCAGTATTTTCCATTAATGAAATGAAGCATTATTTCCGCTGCATCTCTGTGTTTATGGTTATTGCATCTCTGTATTTATGGTTATCTCTGTAATCTATTGCGTTCCTGTTTAAATCCGGATCAGCTGCTACCTTGTACACTTTCAGAAATATCAATAAAGACTTTGGGAATTCATTCGTGAGGTGTTCCTCCTTGTTAGGATATTCCGACACATAGGATATAGTTAAGTTCAACTTGGTCTAGTGTAGAGTTAGGTATAGAGTTAGGTAAAGTGTGTTTCTTTACCGTTGTACATTTTGTAACTTACAATCCGACGGTCACGATATGTAGTGATCCGACGGTTCATTCTCTCCTCGGTATTACCGACACTTGATCCGTGGCTTGACACCCGATTGGTCCATGAGTTCTATTTAAAGCGCATGGAGGGTCATTGTTCGGGTAATCCGTGCATGAGAGAAGCTTATGTAAATTTTCATTCTTTGATTAATAAATTGCCTGTAGTACCCACGTTGGGACAGGCCGTGGACTGTTTCCCTCTTTGAGGGTTTTAACCACGTCAAAAATACTGGTGTATTGATCTGTGATCTGGTTGTGAGCGGTGTCCTTTTGGTATTCTTTCTGAGGAACTTACCCTGTAAATTCCTACATGGTATCAGAGCTATTTGAGGGCCGCATCCGTTGGTGATCCAAATCTGAAGCCGGTAGAACTGCATGCGGCTGTCGTTTCCTAGATCTGCTGTTTCTGACTGCTTTCGGGCCGAGAGGACTGCTCTGTTGCGTTCAGAGCATCTGTTCCAGTGAGGAACCCCTTTCGTTTCACGCGAAAAGGTTTCCAGTAGCCCTAGCTGCGTCATTTTTCAGATCGGGAGGTATACAGTTTTTTTTGCAGTTTACTGTTATTTTCTCTCTGCTTATTTCGGTTTCGGTTTATTTAGCCTTTTTTTTTAACCGGATCTATACCTTTCATTTCTGCGTATGCTCTTTGCCCTGCGACTCTGTGCGATCTGGGCAAATCAGAAACAGAAAGGAAGGATTTTTCTCATGCGTATGCTCTTTTCCCTGCACCTTAGTTTGATCTCGGAAAATCAGAAACATTGAGAAAAATATTTAGTTTTTCGGCTAAAGCTAACTTTGAGATTTTTTTTAAAAAATTTCTAGTTTTTTGGCTAAAGCTAACTTCGAGCCGCAAGGTTCGTTTTTCTTTGCATATTCGTGTTGGGTTTTGTGTTTTGTGTTTTGTAGGGAAAAAGAACTTTCTCAAGGCAAGCACGCAAACCAAGGCCCCCCCCCCCTCTCTCTCTCTCTCTCTCTCTCAAATTTTTTGTATAGATCAATTGGTTCAAAGCTATTTTAAGAGAGTAGAGGTCTTGGGTTCAAGTCTCCATTTTGTGGGGGCGGATTTTTTCATTCCCGCACATTCGCGCACTTTGCCGGCAACGTCAACAATTTTTTTTCAAAAAGCCATAACTTCTTCATCCGGAAGCCTTTTTCAGAGCCGTTTTTTTTAAAACCGCCTATTTTTTCGAGATCTATCCATTGGAACACTTACTTTCAGCATCTTCAGCTTCAGTTTTTTTTTTTAAATGGAAAGTCCATGCCAAGTCATTCTTGACAGCACTAACTACTTCCAATGGGTAGCCTACATGGAAGATTTACTTAGAAGTAAAGGTCTCTTCAGAATAGCCACAGACCAAGAGAAGAAACCAAAAGATGAAGACAAGGCTGCAAAATGGGAAAATAGACAAGATCAAGCACGTGGTTTGATAGGGATGTCTATTTCTCCTGATCTTAGATTCCACATTGCAGAACTTGAAACTCCTCATGAAGCATTAGAAAAACTCGCTAAAGTTTTTGGGATTAAAAATGAAATTAGAGCCCATCAACTTGAAAATGAGTTGCTTACTTTGGATCCTAATAATTTTTCTTGCATTGAAGATTTCTTGTCCAAATTCAAGACCCTTAGATATCTCTTGGAAGGTGTTAAAGTTAAGAAAGAAGATGGTAACCTTATTTATTCCATCCTTACTAAGTTGGGACCAGCCTACTCTGTATTTGTTTCCACTTTCCATTCTACAAGAGAAGCTTTCATTTGTCAAGGAAAAGACTACAAAGCCCCTTCCTTTGACTCCTTTTGTGATTCCTTAATAAGAGAACAAGAAAAACTCTTACACCTTGGTCTTCTTAATCTTGGAAACTCTTCCACGAAAGCGTTAGCCGCCCAGCAGCAACCAAATTCAAAGAATCCTAAGAAGTCAAATCCTCAAAAGAATGGTCCTAAACCAACTCAGCCTCAAAATGAAAGATCATTTCAGCAAAATGATAAGACCAATAAAAACAAATGGAAGAAGACTGATAGACATTGTAACTTTTGTAATCGAGATGGCCACTTAGAATCTAAATGCTTTAAGAAGATGGAAGCCTTGGAAGCCGCAATGAAGAAACATAACATCCATGTGGAGCCTACTTCAACTTCAACTTCCGGAATGGCACTTTCTGCATGTCGTTGTCAATCATCTCAGTCTGGTTATGCATTAAATGTATCTTCTTCTTCTTCTCATTCTCATGAGTGGCTCATTGATTCTGGAGCCTCTTATCACATGGCCAAAAACCAAGCCATGTTTTCTTCTTTAAATGATTGTAACACCAAAAATATATATGTTGGTGATGATAGATCTCTTAATGTTGTAGGGACTGGAACTGTTCATCTAGACAATGGTCAGTTTAATGATGTATTATGTGTTCCAACCTTATCCTGCAACCTTCTATCTGTCTATCAGATAACTCATTCAGGTGAAGGTAAAATTGTTGAATTTTCACCTCATGATGTTGTAATCAAGGATCTAAAAGATCCTAAACAGATTCTAGCTACTGGTCTTGCTGATGATTCCACAAGGTTGTATAAGTTTCACAACTTTGGGTCATCAAATCTTCCCTCAGTATTTGTTGCTCATAATGATGAAGTGAGCAAACTTTGGCATGAGCGATTTGGTCACTTAAACTATCGCTCCCTTCAGCATCTATGTAAAGAAAATATGGTGACAGGTCTTCCTATGGTATCTTGTAGAGATGGTGTTTGTTCCGGATGTGTACTCGGAAAACATCATCGGGACAGTTTTGACAAACGTGCCTCTTGGCACGCCTCAGCCCCTTTACAGCTTGTGCACAGTGATTTATGTGGTCCTCTTCCTGTTGCTTCATTCTCTGGCTGCAAGTACTTCTTAACTTTCATTGATGATTTCTCCAGACGCACTTGGGTATACTTCTTAAAACTCAAGAGCGAAGTATTTAACACATTTTTGGCCTTCAAAGCCTTTGTTGAAAAACAATCTGGACATCAAATTCTTAAGCTAAGAACTGATAATGGTGGAGAATATGTTAAAAACACATTCATCAACTTTTGCACCGAAAATGGAATTCAAATGCAACATACTGTTCCATACACTCCACAACAAAATGGTGTAGCTGAAAGGAAAAATCGCACCTTAAAGGAAATGGCTAATTGTATGCTGCAATCTAAAGGACTCAGTCTTAGTTTTTGGGCCGAAGCAATTAATTGTGCAAATTATATAATCAATCGCACTCCTACTAAGGTTCTAGAGAATATCACTCCAGAAGAAGCTTGGAGTTCCATTAAACCAGATGTAAGTCACTTTCGTGTGTTTGGAAGTGAAGCATGGGCCCATATTCCAGATGAAAAGCATAAAGCTTTAGAACCTAAGAGTGAGAAATGTACTTTTGTTGGATATTCTGAAGATGTAAAAGGTTATAGACTTATTCCATTTAAGTCCAAAAATGTTATCATTAGAAGAGATGTAAAATTTGATGAAAATAAATCGGCCTGCGAGCCTAGTCCGGCGGATGTGCCACCTCTTCCTATCTCTTCTACTTTTGAAAACATTTCTTCTTCAGATGATGAAAGCGAGGATGATAATCCTCCCCCACCTTCTCAGGATCCTCAACTTCCAAGATGGGTCCGTGCTACTCGGGATGCAGCAGGTGATCTTGCCGGTGATCCTACAGATCAGCGACGTACATGTTCTCAGTTTGAAAGAGCCTCTTCTTTACTGGCTCAAGCTCCAGTAAATCATGATCCTGACACTTTTGCAGAAGCTTCAGGCCATCCACATTGGGAAGCAGCTATGAATGAAGAATATCATTCATTGATGACAAATGATACATGGGATCTTGTTCCTCTACCAAAGGGACGCAAACTTGTTAGATGTAAATGGGTTTACAGAACCAAGTATGGACCAGATGGGAAAGTTGATAAACATAAAGCTCGTCTCGTTGCTAAGGGCTTTTCACAGGTTGAAGGCATTGACTACACTGAAACCTTCTCCCCTGTTGCCAAAATGAACTCTATCCGCCTTGTTCTTTCCCTTGCTGCCTCTTTAAAATGGGAAGTCCATCAGATGGATGTTAAATCTGCCTTCTTGCATGGGGACTTGCAGGAAGAAATCTATATGGAACAACCCATTGGCTTCATACAAACAGACTCCAGCCTGGTTTGTCAACTTAAGAAATCCCTTTATGGCCTCAAGCAAGCTCCTCGGGCTTGGTATGCCAAAATGGATAGCTTTCTTTTAGAATCTGGCTTTTCTAGGTGTCATTCTGACAATACTGTCTACACCAAGAAAGTGGGCAACTCTCTTATCATCCTTGTTCTTTATGTTGATGATCTTATTCTTACTGGTAGTGATCCCAACCTTATAAACCATGTGAAGTCCAGCCTTAAAAAGAAATTTGAAATGACAGACTTAGGACACTTACACTATTTTCTCGGTCTTCAAGTCTTGCAATCCAAGGAGGGTATTTTCCTTTCCCAGTCCAAGTATGCTTGTGATATTCTTCGTCATTTTCACATGGAAGACTGTAAGCCAGCCCCTTCTCCCTTTCAGTCTGGAGTCAAACTTTCAGTCTCTTGTACTTCTCCTGAAGTTGATGCTATTTTATACTGTCAACTTGTAGGAAAACTCTTGTATTTAACCCATACTCGTCCTGATCTTTCCTTTGCTGTTGGCCTTGTTGCTCGTTTTATGCAAAACCCCCATGAAAGTCATTGGAAAGCAACTAAAAGAATACTTCGTTATGTTCGAGGTACAGTACAGTTTGGGATTCATTACAGTGCCAAAGCAGCTCCTCTGTTAGTTGGTTTCACTGATTCTGATTGGGCTGGTGACCCTGATGATCGGAAGTCTACTGCCGATTATGTCTTCACTCTTAGTTCAGGACCTATTACATGGGCTTGTAAGAAACAGGGTGCCATTTCTCTTTCGTCAGCAGAAGCAGAGTATCGTGGTGCCGTGGAAGCTAGTAAGGAAGCCTTGTGGCTTCGTCAGATCCTATCAGAGTTTGGCTTTGAGCAGCAGCATCCAACCACACTTTGGTGTGATAATCAAAGTGCCATTCAGCTATGCAAAGCTCCAGTCCAGCATCAGCGCAGCAAACACATTGAACTACACATGCACTTCATCAGAAAGCTCATTCATGACCATGTTCTTGAAGTGCAATATTGTTCAACAGATGATCAGGTTGCAGACATCTTCACAAAGGCTCTCACAGAGGCGAAGTTCACTAAACTTCGATATATGCTTGGAGTTCAGGAAGTTGTCACTAAGGGGGGATAGGCTCTAGTGCCTCCTTCCTTCTCCTATTGTGTCATATTTGTAAATCCTTCAATCCTATCCCAAGTTGTTCTTAAGGGGGGATGTTAGGATATTCCGACACATAGGATATAGTTAAGTTCAACTTGGTCTAGTGTAGAGTTAGGTATAGAGTTAGGTAAAGTGTGTTTCTTTACCGTTGTACATTTTGTAACTTACAATCCGACGGTCACAATATGTAGTGATCCGACGGTTCATTCTCTCCTCGGTATTACCGACACTTGATCCGTGGCTTGACACCCGATTGGTCCATGAGTTCTATTTAAAGCGCATGGAGGGTCATTGTTCGGGTAATCCGTGCATGAGAGAAGCTTATGTAAATTTTCATTCTTTGATTAATAAATTGCCTGTAGTACCCACGTTGGGACAGGCCGTGGACAGGTGATGAATTATTGATCATTGGTATAATTAATTTTACTCATGCTTTGATCTAATTTGTTTCCATATGCTCTTGTAGATTTGTTAATGTAGAGCTACCTTGCATTGACATTTGATTTAGAAGTATGCTCTAGGTATAAAATGCTCTAGTTGGTTTTAAATAAATCTCTAGAGTTTCTTATCATTGTTTATTGCTAAATCTATATGGAACTAATTCTTGATTAAAGTTTTGTAGAGGGAACATCTTGTTGGGATCACAGAATCAAGCGTGAGGGGAAGTCTTTTGGAGAGACCAACCCACTATTGATACATTCTTAAAGAATCTCTCATTTGTTTTTTGAGCCTTCATAGTCTTATCTTACAAAGTGGTTTTGCATGGGTTTTGGCACATAGTTTGTACACAAGCTAAGAACTTCTAAATTTATATCTCTTTTAAAAACATCGTACTTCATTTCTTTCATTTTCTATCTAAGAGCTTCGAAGATGGCTAAACAAAGACGAGAGTTTACTCTCTCTTTAGTTTAGCCTTTTGTAAATTATTCTTGTACATATACATTTTATCTTGTTGATTTTTTCACTAATACTTAACTTATTTTGCAGTTATTGTTTGAATCGTTTGCTAACTCTTGTGTGGCAGATTTTCAAGAGCAATCTCCCGCAACATCTAACAAGTGTTTGCAAGGCCTTTGGTAAATGTTGGGGGTTTGATTTCCAAGGATTCCGTGAGCCCTTTTGAAGCTTATTTTGGCCAAGTCAAGTTCACTAGAGGGCTGCCCATTTTCCTCTCTAAGCCGTGGGCATTTGGAGAAAACTCACACCTTATTTCCCTTGCATAAGTTCTGTGAGATCTTGTCACTACTTTCTCAAGAAAGGAGGTCTAGTGTCCAAGTTTCAAGCAATTATTGTGAGGACTCTCCTTGAAGTTTAGTTGAGGACTTTGAAGGGCCCTCTTCTCATTGTAATATTAATGAAAGATCTAATTTGCTTGTGGGAGATTTGGATTTCTCCCATAGTATCCTATCTCCCCATTTAAAGGGAGGCTTCTCTTGGGTGGATTGACATTTGCATGGTTTAAACTTTCATACTTCATTCACTTGCATGCTTTAATTGGGAATTAACATAACCTCACTATCACATTTCATTAAGCTAAAATTTGTTACAATTTCATTTGAGCTTGCATTCTCTATCTCATTGTTGCTTGAAGCTACAAGCTTACACTTTACTTTGGGCAATTCATCCTTTACATGCAAGCATTTTATATACTTAACAAACTTTGATTCGTTTCCATTTACCTTGGTAAATTGTTTCATGAGCACTTGAATACATGCTTCATTTTTATGCTACATTGTTATCTTGAATGCATGCTTCATTTTTATGCTACATTGTTATCTTGAATGCATGCTTCATTTTTATGCTACATTGTTATCTTTAATATTGGAGCAATTTATTGTCATTGTCTATTTGAAACAAATTTTACTTTCAAGCAAATTACTTGTATCATTTTAATTCATTTCCAATCAATTGATGAGACACATGCAACACTTGTAAGATAATTTTATTTCTCCAATTGAAGTTATAATTGCAACTTATGTTGAACGCTATTTCATTTTCATTACTTTGAAGCATTGCAAATCAATATCTCTTTTGGGGAAAAAACTTACATGCATTTTATCTAGGCATTTTAGTATAGGAAGGCTTCAAGCCTCATTAAAATTTTACCTCCAACATAAGTTGGTTGAAGTAGACATCTTAGGGACCCTCTACTCCTCTATTGACTCCTCACTGTGAGATCCATATCTTTGGGTGAGGGTGAGGTCTGAGGATTGAAGAGTTAAACTGTAATCTTGTTGTAGAGATAATTAATCAAATTAACCAAGATCACTTTCCATTACATTTACTTGTCTCTTGTTGGTTTGAATTTTCATATGCAAATTCTATTCCAAAAGCAAGTATTGTAATCCCTTCAAACAGGTGTTTTATTTTCATGCTTCAAGTCTAATTGCATATTGATGTCTTGGATTAGTACTTCCTTTCTTTTAGATTTCCAAGTTAATTACTAATTTTTGGGTTTTGGCAAGATATGTTTCACATGTTTTGATTTATAAAGTTGATTAACTCAAAAGCATTGTATCTTCATCTTACATATCTTGTGCTAACAATTCTTATTTAAATTTCAGGGTTACTTTGCTTTCTCTTTTGAGAGCATTGCATTTTACTTTGAGCAAATATATCTTTAAATTGTTGAGCAAATTCCTTATAAAGCACTGGTTTTATGGTTTTTAATCATATTAATGATTGACATTATTATTTCAAGTTGCTCACTTCATATTTGCTCATAAATCCTTAAAAGTAATCCATTTTCACTATAACACTCTCCTAGAAACTCACATCTTTTAACTTAACTTTTCATTAGGGACCACCCCCTTAGCTAACCTAGGAGATAGCTCCAACGGAGAGAGTTAGGATTAGTGCGATAGCCCCTTCTCTGTGTTCCCTGCCACCAACCACACCTTGTGGGGTTGAAGGCTTTTCTCACTAACTTGTAGGTAGGTGTAGGCAGCAGGTGACAACACACCTGATAAGGGGGGAACATCAGATATCAGCTTTCCAGTTTCAAAGTCAAATCAAGGATTTCAATCAGCGTTTAGTCAATCTACACTCATTTCAATGGATATGTTCAGACATAGCAGCTGATCACTTCCAAACATTCAAATATTGGAAGTTTTTCAAGCATATCTTCATCAAAACTTAGTTCAACAATATTAGATTGAAGATAACAAAAGTTCTTGGTAAAACTATTTAGACTTTTGATCGAGGGGGAAAATGTTAGACTGTGAGTCCCTAGACAATCACAAGTTCCAAGACCATGAATTGTAGATCTTATCATGACGAGTTGTCATCATAATCCACTGAGTTGTCAATGTGATCTAGATCTATAAGATCTAGAAAATTCAATGATGTATTATGTTATCACTCAGGTTGTTCCCTGCCTCCTGAAGGGAATACGGTCGAGGTAACCACTAACCAATCTTTTAGCTGCAGGTCCTAGCCTACCTGCAACCAGAGAGGGCTCTCTCTTTGTGATTTAGCTTTGTTTTGAAGTATTTTAGGCTAGTTATGATGTGCAAGGTTTTGTTTTAAGTTTGTTGGATGGTGATTTCAAGCAGAGCTGGGATGCAAGTCCAAGACAGTCTGTTCCATTGGGCTATGGAGTCGATGATGGTGTACAGCTGAAAGTGTTTCTTGGGGAATGGTAATGCCACAGAGCAAGGTAGGCAGTCTAGGAACAATTTTCAAATCAGGAATTGATGGAATGAAGTCAGGGAATGAAAGGCAATCAAGAATCTTTCATTATGCTGGCAAGGGGAAAGTGCATGAATATTATTCAGGAGCAATTAAGAATTCCTAAACAGTATTCAAAATGAAAGAATTAGTGCAAACATGAGCAGTTAAGAATTCATATTTATGACTAATCCTAAAGAAAACATAGTTAATGGCAGAGATTGAACACAGGGTGCATTTAAACAAATCCTGGGCTATTCCTTTTCTCTGTTATCAAGATTATGAAACATATGTGAAATTTGCAGACACAGAAAACATAAAACACAGTTTAGAATAACTTATTGTTCTTTTGAATGACACCGGAATTCTGTAGCAGGTCCCAGTACATCATTTCCACATTCAGACAGTGCAGAGACCATGAACTTCAACCGCAATTTGTATTAGAGAGCCTCAAAAAATTACAGCGCAGCTTAGAGAGAAAATCACCAACCCCAAATACATTCTATGGGGAGGTATTTATACAAAATGACATACAAAATATCTTTCAGATAAGTCTTCATGCAATAACTTTCTTTACCAACTCTTCAAAAGAAGTAAATGAAAGAAATAAATGTTGCAGTAACTGTTGGTGTGTTGTCGGTTTAGTCTGTCAGATTTTTTTGACTTTTTTAGACTGAGTGAGACGACTGGAGCTGCATCTTTACTCTGCGTTCTTATGTCTGTTGTTCCGCTGTTTTGTTGTCCTCGGTGCTCCGTCTTGTCTGTACCGAACTGCAGTTTCATTATGACCTCCTTTTCCTGTTGTTTTTGTGCTTTGGCAAGTGGCCTGCGTATGTGGAATTTCTGACCTGTAGCTAAAAAAAGAAACAAGATTACATCACCTCGGCAGAATTTCCAGCATTGACTGCCACCAATCTTCTGTAGGCAATTGATGCCTTTGTATCTTTATTAATGTCTCATCTGCCTCAGTATATCTGTAAAAATTGGGCTGGACCTCAAACAGGTGATTTATCTCATTTTCAATGTAAAATAGATTCTCTAATTTGTCATACAGAGTCTGTCCATAAGGAGGCCCTGTTTCTTCTGAGGTGCTTGAAGATGTTGTTATCTTATTTGAAACATAGTTATTTACCCTGGTGGCATACTGTTCACGAGTCAGCAGTCTTCCAGCGCTAGTCAATAGGCTGGGTAATCCTCTGCTCTGTAATGCTGCAAGCTTTAGCTTGAAATCATCTATTTATACCTGAATTCCTGGCACTTTCTTTCTAGAGTTTGCACAAAATTTCTTAAGGTTAGCACCTTTTTTGCTGTCAGAATAGTATCTCTCCTGCTACTGATTTGCATAGCTGCCAGCTCCTCTTTGGTATGATTGTTCAGGAAGTGAATCATTTTATTGGCCTGCTCAGGCATATTTCCCAATGCTGCTCTAGCCCTTTGAGTCTCAAATTGGGCTAGGCCTATCAATTCTATCTGTTCATGTATGGCCTGAATCGACCGCCATTGGTCAGTGATTGACTGGTTAATTTTGGCCCACAAAATCTTCTTTATTTCAGCTAGAGTTTTGTCTAAAGTAAGCTCCTTCTCTAAGGCCTTTATTTTGTTGTCCAAGGCTTTTATTTCTCTTTGTTTCTCAGCCACTGTCATCTTGGACTTGTCATAGCTTGCCTCCAGCTTGGCCAGCTTTTCTTTGGCCTCTTTTACCTCTGTCACCTGAACTTCTAGCTCTTTAACTGCTTTCATCATTTCTTCCATGCTCATGCTAGATTCAGGTGCTGTTGTTGTTGCTGCTGTAGCATCTGTGGTTGTTGTAGTTGTTGTAGATGCTGGGATAATAGGAGGGATTGCTGCTGCTTGTGTGGGAGGAATAGTGGCAACAGTTGGAGCTGTTTGAGGTGGCTGGGAGGTCGACTCTCCCTGCTTGCCTTGCAGTGCTCTCTCCAACTCTTCTTCCATCTGAATTATTCTTTGGTTCATCCTCATTAGCAGATCCATGGTATCCTCTCCTTCCTTTTCTTGTACAAGTTCTACAGTTTGAGGGTGCATAGTTGAAGGCAGCCTCAATTGTTTTTAAAGTGCAACAATATCATCCTCTTTTTTCCTTATGAGGGCCTGGATGGCTTTGGCATCCTTCTTAGGATCATGCCCCAGATCCACAATAATTTCCTCCAATGTCTTTATTCGGTTATCTTTGGCTGAGGAAGACATTCTCTCCAAATCCAATTGAGTGTTTGTGTTTTTAAGTGATTCCTTCAGTTGATGGGCCAGCATAGCCTTGTCTGCTAGAGTGGCATAGACAATTTCACCTGTTTGCTTATGCAATTCTATTTGATCCATGGGGTGTATGTCCTTGGCAAGGACCTCCAAGTTTGTCTTTATGTAATCTGCAATTGTTTGTGGCTGTGGTATCTTCGGCTTGAAATGACTTAGTATCATTTTCTCCTCTTTAAAGTCATTGGCTACCATTAATCTTTGCTGTTTGGCGGGTGTTGCCTTGAGAAACTGATCATACAGTTGTACTCTTAACAGTTCATTCTGAGCTTTGATTTCCATGAAAGTTGCTTTAATGCCAGGCGGTTGCTTGCTTTGTTGCCTTGAGGAAGACACCTCCATACCATGCTGCCTCTCTTGCTCTTGCTGGAATGAGCTAGTAGGTGTCTGCTGGCTTGTTTCCCTCTCTCTCCTCGGACTCTCTAGGACTTCTTCACTAATTTCCTCCTCAACTTGAGGATCAACTCTTTGTCTTTTGGCTTCTGGTTGCTGTGTTGACCCACTAGCAGGTGTAGTCTCTTCTCGGTCCCGCTTCCTACCTCTTTCCTCATTAACGGGAGTCTGTAAAGCTGGCACTTGTAGTGCCTCTGTTTGCTGTGGAGGGGCTTGCCCTTGACCCTGCTCTTTTGAGGTAGTAGGCTGTTCTGTCACAGTTTCCTGCCTGCATCCATTACCTCCTTGCCTTTTGTTGTACCTGTTGCTGATGTAGATCTTTCTTGGGCAGCTTGTGAAGCTGCAGCAGTAGATGGACCTTCTCCGACTTGTTGTGGCAGTTTGAATGTTACCTGCTCAAAAGAATCCAAGTCAAGAGTTTTTTCCAAATCTTTGACATTTTGCTCCATTATTTCTTCTTGAGTGAATTCCTCAACTAGTGTACCTTGCACCCACTCATCTTGATTAGCAAATTGTTCAATCTGTGGGATTTTACAATGTTCATAGGCTGTCAGCCTATATTTTACTTTTCTGGCACTGATAAAGCCATCTGGGTCATAAGGAACCCACCAAAAACTCCTTTTCAACTTGAGTTTCTGCCCCAATATTTGATCAGCATCTTGCCAACCTTCTTTCTTGTTCATAACAAAGGGGCCTAGTCGGTCTTTGAATTTCAGGCGAGCCTTTTTCTTGGCACTATGAAAATGAGTTAAATCTGAATTGATGAGTTGCCTGTAATATTCCAAGGCAAACAGTCTCATTGGTACATATCTTGGGAGCCTGTAGGGACAGAGTTCACAGCCATAGATCCTAATGACAGTGTGATTCTGGTAAAAGTACCAGTCACCTATTTTGTAGTTCTTTGAAAGCTGCAATATTTTCTGCATGTCATAGAATAACCTAGCAAGAGGAGGTCTCTTTAGAAGACAAGAGACTGGATAGACAAACAGGTCAATAAACTCACAGTAAGAGTAGGGTGAGTTGCAGACTTCATGAAAGACTGAGGTCCAAAAAATGACAGACCTCCTTTCTCCTTTTGCGTCCAATCTTTTGATGGGGCATTGGAAGCAGTCTGGCTGATAATACATGAATAGATGATAAATGTATGATGAGTATTTGAAGACTCCCTCCCTATCCAGTTTCACTAGTTGGTCATGTATCTTATTGGAGATAAATTTAGCATAGTTGTACTTGACAGCAGGAGGTTGTCCTGGGCTATATGCAGACAATAAGACTAGAATGGTTTCATCAATGTGCTCACTTGTTTTGAAACCTAGAACATAGGATATCATGTCTACCAGTAGTTTCCCCACTTCATTGAAATTGACATAGAGAAAAGGAGGTGGCTAGACAATAAGACTAGAATGGTTTCATCAATGTGCTCACTTGTTTTGAAACCTAGAACATAGGATATCATGTCTACCAGTAGTTTCCCCACTTCATTGAAATTGACATAGAGAAAAGGAGGTGGCTCTGTAGGCTGGCGATCTGCTCTCATGAATACTTTGGCAATTCTGGCTATCTCTGAGGTGAAGAGTTTGGGACCTTCATTAAGCAGGTATTTCATAGAAAGAGGAAACAGCAGTTGAGTCTGTTGGAAATTTAGCATTTGGTTAATTGAATCAGGAGTTATATGGAAGAGGGTGCTTCCAGATGGAGACTTGATTGCTCTCTGATTTGGCTCATAGTTTTCAGCACAGAGATGAATTATCTCAGGGAAAATGTTGACAGAAGGGAGGAAGTAAATGGGCAAATTAGATTCCCATATCCCATACATATCACAGTTGTTCAAAAAACTATTTCTCAGCTGACAGAATGTCTGCAGGTGGTTTCTGTCACCAACCAGGTCTTGAATTAGGTGGTCCTTATCAGCCAAAGGCATTGCTTCAAGTTCCTTGTGAGGTGCATTGAGAGGAGTGATGTTCAAGGCTGTTGGAGTGGCCATTTAAAATTCTGAATGTTTATAACCAAAAACTTGAGCTTGAGTGTAACACTGTCAATAGAACAGGGAATATGAAATTTCTCTTAAGGAATTTGCAGCTTGAAGTTTAATATGAGACGGGTTCAACAGGTAAAATTCTCAGGAAGAAAAAATTGTGCAGAGATAACTTAGAAGACCAGCTATACAAGGGCAATGGGATCTTTGGCAAAGAAATTTGGCCAATGCACTCAGTGAATGGGCAGTTTGGAGATTCTGCTGGGAAAAACAAGTTTAAAAGGCGCTTTACAGTGAATTTACAGAGGAGGGCAGGTTTGCCAGGTTGCTTTTGAACAGGGGGGCCAATAAGCGAATTTACAAGTGAACTTTTAGGTGCCGGAGTTCTTTGGTCTTAATTTGCAGATGCTCAAACCACTTTAATGGAGAAAGAGCAGAAAAAACAGGGTTTGCAGGCAAACGGACGGGTAAATACCTATTTCAATGGCGCAGAGGGCAATTTGACTGGTGTAGTGCTGAGCTGAGGGGTCAAGATTGCAGGAAGAACTAGCTTGGTCGACAAATTTGAGTTCTGGCGGCAATTCGTCGTAAAAGCATGCAGGACGCTCCAGCAGTGAACCGATAGAATTGAAACAAAACGGTCATTTTCACGCTTTTTAACAAAATTTGGACATTTCAGCGCTTTTTGGCGCGTTTGATTGATGACGTCAGCATGACGTATTTCGGCGCGCAATGGGTACGGGACGGTGACGTGGCAGTCGACGTGTATGGTGACGTGGCGGATGACACGTTGGCGGGGTGGTGACGTGAACGGGTGATGCGGCAACGACACAGGGCAGCGGCGGGCCGACGCAGACGTGACGTCATAGGTGACAGGGAGCTGACGTCATCGGGTAGGTGGCGGGCGGTTTTCGATTTTCCCCGCACCATTTTTGGCCCGGGGTGGTTTCACAGGGGGGGCTCCGATCACGCCGAGAGATTGACGTGTGGTGGGGGTACGGCGGCAATACCGCCAATCCCCGGGACGCTAATCTTTGGCGGATCGAGGCACGCGATATGGCCGCCAACCGTTGGATCACGGGCAGTGGATCGGACGGCGGACGGGACACGATGGGCGGCGAGCAACTTCAGACGCGGGACCCGCGGAACATTATAATATTGCTTGTTAATGCGGCAGGTTTAAACTTTTGGAAAATTGGGTTTTACGTTTTGAACAAGTGGAAAGGGTTTAGGCGGGGGGGTTAACATAGTTATTAACCTAACCGAATGTTAGATTAATCCTAGGCAAATGGACGCGTAGGGGTTAATACAAGTCCTAAATGAACTTAGCATTTCCCCGAACTTTAGGTTATATGGCTATAGTGCCAAGGGGTAGGAAATTTTAGATTTTTGGGTTGTTTTTTTTAATATAGTTTTTTGTATGATAGGGGTAGGAAAATGTTTTAGGGAGCTAAATAATAGAGTTAGAGGTTAGTATGACTTTGTGAAATGAAATAGTACGAATGAATGCCAAGTTTGTAGAATGAAACTTAGGCATAGGGAAATGAAAGGAGTTTGGAATGATGATTTTTACACAAGAAATGTGGCTTCTTACAACCAAGTAAACTCGGAGTTCAACTTAACATTTCTCCTAGAATGAAGTGAAACAGGACTATTGGGCAGATCCCAAGGTCCTTGAGGGGGTGTTAGTCAGAGATTTCTGGGGAATGAAGGGGAAATTAGTCATGCTTCCATTTGTTCTTATGTCACTGATGATATGAGTCTTTCTTCGACAAGACAAAAGTGAGCACCCACCTGCTTCTGCAACCTCAAACTGCCTACCCAGCCTAATACACCTAACATTTTTTCTTCCTTTGGATTGGGTGCATTTGGACTAGCAAACCTTGATTGTCCTCTTTTCTTTTGACTGCCCTCCTATCTAAATCTACCCTTATCTCTTCCAAGGGCCCAGATTAAGCAGTTGGGCTCCTTAATTTCTCTGCCTATCTACTCATCTGCCAAGCTTGAACTGTTTGGACAGATATTCTTTCTCTATTCTACAACAAAAAATTCAAACATGGCATGGTCCAGATTGAACTGTTGGGCCATCCATCAAGTGTGATAAGCAACAATATTTGCACATTGTAAACTTGCAAACAAGATAGCAGTGGCATTTTGACTGGCCACTTTCTTGGTCTTTTGATTTGGGGTTCATTTCTATTATTCTTTCTGACCAATTCACTTTCTTGCCCTTTGATTATTCTTTTAGGGCATACCCTCTTTTCATTTTTTAATTTTCTTCTTTTGTTTTACAAAATATGGAACCATTGCAGCATGCAAGGATGAACATTTTTGGCACTTCCATAGTCAATCATGAAAAATGAAACCTATTGCTATAGGAACCTAATAGTGGCTCCACTTGGGGATGGCTTTTCCTGGTGAAAAGCCAAGAACAGCAGGTCAGATGGCCTTATTCTTAGTTGGCTGTTGTAATTTCAAAACTTCCTTCTCCTGGGAACCAATGATCTGAACCTTTGTAGCATGTGTGCACTTCTTATGAGCTGATCTGTGCAAAATTACGGCTCCGTCTTTGCTGATTTTTCTGAGTGCTTATCATCATCTTTACACTTCCCAGGTTTTCTTCTTTATCCTTTGTTGTAATTTCAAAATGTACACCAAAAGTGGTGTAATTCCTTGACTTTTTCCTCAAAATGTGCTACATCTAGTTCCTTATCTAATTGTTGTATGAAAACTGATGGAAATACAAATATTAATGTACAATATATAGTTGTGTTGTGTTGATCAAAGGGAATCAAAATAGTGTTTGAGCATTCGTCCATTGAGTGGACCTTCCTCAGTATCTTTGCCATCCAAACTCTTTATAAAATAGGTGTTATTACCTTGCACAGCATGAATAACATAAGGTCCCTTCCATAGAAAATCAAATTTCCCATGTTTCCCTTTATCCTCTCTTCTAGAATCCCATCTCATCACTTTGTTTCCTATGGAGAAATCTTCAGCTTTTGTTCTTTTATCAAAAACCTTCTTGAGTTTATCTTGTAATACCTGGGTTCTCTGATATACTTCCTCTCTTGTTTGCTGCAAGTGAATAGTTTGATTGATCCCTCTCTGAATATCATTAGGTTTTGCTTGTATTTCTTGCAGCAATTTGATTACAGGGATTCCCAAAGATGAAGGGACTCTTGCCTCCATTCCATAAACCAATTCATATGGACTTGTTCCAATGGATCTTTTGGTGGTCAATCTGTCTGCCCATAGTGCATTTACAAGCTTCTTATGCCAATTCTTTTTGTTCTCCTCCAAGACATTTTTGATGATATTGATGAGGCTTTTGTTGGATGACTCAGCTAGGCCATTACCTTGAGGGTAATAGGCTATGGAATGGCCCAAGGTAATGTGGTACTTATGGCAAAAGTTGATCATTCTTTTGGATTTGAATGCAGCAGCATTGTCTGTAATAATCTTTTCTGGACAGCCAAATCTGGACAAGATGTTGGTTTCTAAAAATTGCATGATGATTGAGTCATTGGCTTGCCTACAAGGGATGGCTTCTATCCATTTGGTAAAATACTCTGTGGCAGTCAAAATCCACCTGTGTTGGCCAGAAGAGGAAGGATGAATTTCACCAATGAAGTCTAAACCCCATTGTTGAAATGATCTTTCAGTTGAAATGGGTTTGAGGGGTAAAGGTAATAGCTTTCTTTTGCCTTCAAAGATCTGGCATTTATGGCAAGACATTACAAATTTTTTCACATCAGCAAACAGGGAGGGCCAATAAAAACCAGCTCTTCGAATCTTATCAGCTGTTGATTTCCAGTATAAGTGTCCTCCACAGTCCCCTACATGAAATTCCTTGAGGACTTTGTCAGTTTCATCCAATGTTAGGCAATTAAGCAAAATACCTTCATGATTTTTCCAAAATAAAACATTGTGTATGATACAAAACTTTGATGCCTTCATTTTTAAGAATCTCTTTTTAGTTCTGGACAACCCTGGAGGAGCTTGCAGGTTTAACAATACAAAACATATGTCAGCATACCAAGGGGATTGTAAAAAGGCTTGATTGATCTGTGGAGTCGCCATCTCCTGTTCGTTGTCCAGTTCATTGATGTCAAGGGCTTGAAAATTGGTTTCAGTCATCAGTTTGGCTAATCCTTGTCCTTTTATGAATTTTGTAGGCTTGATTTCAATGTCATATTCTAAGATGTTGGCTATCCATTTGCCCCTCTTACCTTCAATTCCTTCTTGAGTTAAAATGTCCTTTACCACAGCATTTGGAACATAGGCTATCACATGTGAGTACAAGATATAAACTCTGAAATCCTTGATGGCCTTTACAAGGGCATAAGCTTTCTTTTCCATGATCTGGTATTTCAAGGGAGCATCTCTAAGGGCTTTGCTGAAAAAGGCAATGGGCTTCTCACATCCTTGGTCATCTTTTTGTAATAGGACAGCAGCAATAGTATGCTCAGATGCAAAGGAAAAAATGATGAAATCTCTATCAAACTTGGGGCTTGTGAGGACTGGTGTTTTTGTCAAAGTTGTTTTGATGTTCTCAAAGGCTTGTTTGGCTTCCATGGTCCATTTGACTTTAGAATCTTTCTTCAGCATATTATTCAACAGTCTAATTAGCTCAGCTAAATTGGGAATGAACCTTCTTAGGAAATCGATCTTTCCTAAAAAAGCTTGCAGTTCTTTGATGTTTCTTGGATGAGGCACTTGAAAGATAGCTTGAATTTTGTCCGGGTCAATCCTAATGCCATCTTTTGAAATTATGTGGCCTAAGAGTTTGTCTTCTTCTAAGCCAAACAGTGATTTCTTTGGGTTCAATGATATGCCATATTTTCTGCAAATTAGGAACACTTGTCTTAAATGTTCTAAATGTTCTTGGTCTGATTTTGAAAAAGCAGTGAGATCATCAAGGTATATGACTAAGAAATCATGGATTTCTTTGGCAAAGGTTATGTCCATTGCTCTTTGAAATGTGGCCCCTGCATTTTTGAGTCCAAAAGGCATTTTGACATATTTGAAAGTTCCCCAAGGTGTTGTAAAGGCAGTTTTGTCTTGATCATCCGGGTGGACTAGAATCTGATTAAATCCTGAAAATCCATCTAGCAATGAGATCCTAGAGGCTCCCACTACCCTTTGTAGGATATGGTCCATTTTTGGTAAGGGGTAATGGTCTTTGAGAGAGACTTTGTTCAAATTTCTCAAGTCGACACAGTCTTATCTCTCTCGTTTTCTTCCTAGTGGGCACTAGATTTGAAATCCATTCTGAGACCCTGATAGGTGCAATTATTCCAGCTTCATACATATGTTTAACTTCCTTTTCGATCAGGGGGAGGAGGACAGGATTCACCCTTCTAAGCTTTTGTTTAAAAGGTTTTTGATTCTCTTTCAAGGGTATAGTGTGTTGGATGACTGAAGTATCATAGGATTTAAGGTCCTCATAACTCCAGGCAAACACATCTTGGAATTCCTTAAACAAGTCAATGTATTTCAACTTCTGATCAGCAGGCAATGTTTTTGACAGTTTTACCATTTTGGGGTTTTCAGTGGTTCCAATGTTGCAGTCCTTAATTTCTGCATTGAGAGGTTGCATCTTTGGCTTTCTAGGAATGTCATTTGAATCAAAGATGTCCTCTAAAGGAGTTAAGCCCGTGAGCAGAAAATTGTCTTTTAGTTCAATTACTTCAGCTTCTGCCTCAGCTATTTCATCAAGGTCGGTTTGCTTCAGTTCTTGTAAATTCTTGTCATCAAAAGTGGTTGGGTGCAAAATCAGATTTGTTGTTTCAGTCGATATATTTTGTTCAATTTTGTCTATCTGTTGTTGATCATCCATGGTGCTTGTATCAATGTTTATACTTGAGAATTCCTCCTTCAGAGTTAGGAAATTATTTATCTGTGTATCATTCTCAAAGACTTGCCAATTTTTGACATTATCTGGGACAGCAGGTCTGTGTTTGATTTCAGCAGTGAAATGGTGGTTGGGCTCAAATGGTAGCTTGCAAGTGCTGGCAAAAGTTGCCAAGCTATGTGCATGTAAATTGTGCTTTCTAGGGATTTTGGTTAGCTGAGATTCTGAGAAAGTGTTAAGTATTTCAATGGCTGCCCCTCTGTAAGCCCTCAACCTGAGATCATTCGTGATAAAATTTCCCTTCATCTGCTGTATGATCAGATCTGAATCCCCTAAAATCGAAACCTTGGTTGCCCCTAGACTTCTAATCAGTTTGAGTCCTAGCAGAAGGGCTTCATACTCGGCCATATTGTTTGTGCATCTGAAATTTAATCTATATGCATGACCTTCAGCATGGTCATTTTGCATGTTGTGTATCCAAACCCCTGCCCCTGCTCCTAATTTGTTCACAGAGCCATCAAACTCCAAGTACCATAAGATTTCTTGGTTATGACTAGCCTTAAGAGTTTTAGAAGCTTGTTCAATGGGCAGGTTTGGCTCTTGCAATTCATGTGGTATGTCATTTTTCTTTATTGCTTTAATCACATCAACAATTTTATGATCTTGGGCACCAGATGGTTCATCTATGCTTTGTGCTTGTGCTGCTTCTAGGAGTTTGACATCAGTTTTGGGACACATCCCAGCATTATATAAGATGAATGAATCCATGTCGAAATGCATAGAATAGATGGGGAAGTTTTGGAGTTTTTCTTGACTGCTCACCACATATTTCATTAATGTTTCCCGGTATAATCTCTTTGGCTGGCCAAAGACTAAAATAGTGGCATAGGACATGTCTAGTTGCAAAGATCCTTGGAGTTTTTCACCCCAAGATCTGGAAAAAAGCGTACCATACTTAGGTGGAATGTCAGCTACCACCACATCCATCAAGATTGTTTTAACCGGATATTGGACTAAGGATACACAAAGGTCTTTAATTAGGCCTAGACACCTGACCTGACTGGAATCAAATGAGAACAAGTCTTTGTAAGGCCTTGTGATGTCTAGATCCAGTCTCTCCATCACAGATTTTGGCATCAGGTTATGGGAAGCCCCCGAATCAAACATTGCATTATGTAGCACTTTGTCATGAATGTTTAAGCTCACATAGAATGGAGGAACCCCTCCATCTACTGTTTTACCATTGACTTCAGGACCAAAAATCAATTCTGGTTGATCATCTAAAACATTGACTGCATCCCTATTTTCCGGTATCTGTAGTGACCTATTGATTTGTTGTCTGTAAATTTCATGTTTGGCCAATTCAGAGAGAGGAGTCGCTATTTTCAGCTTGCCTATTTCCGTTTCTAAGTTGAATGGTTTTTCTATCTGCACTTTTGTATTATGGACAGCAGACTTTTCCTTTTCAGCTGAATTTTGAGTGATCTCCTCTTGATTATGAGTGTTGTTTTGAGGTACATCTGATTTGGAATTACTTTCAGGAGGGTAGTTTAAATTTTTCTTTTGAAGAATGGGATGTGAATGACTGGTCCTTTGAAGGCTGAAATTCTGATATATCTTCCACAGTGACTTCCTTTGAGTCTGGGTCTGTTTTAGTGGAGGGTTCTGTCAGGATATCTTTATCTTTTGTTTTCTTCGGCTGTTTGGTATCCTTCAGCTTAGTAGGTTCAGGCACATCTATGGTTCTGCTTCTTAATTTGTACTGTTTATGAACCTCATAGACTGCTGCATCATAGCCTTCCCTAAAGTCAAATGACTCTCCGGATTTGGTTTGAAAATGATTGATATCATGAACCTCTTTGTCATCTTGTGTTAGAAAAACTTGTTGCTCACTGTTTAACCCCATTAGGTTGATGTGAGGGTCCTCTGTTGGTTCACAAGATGTTGAGGCCTCGGCATAATTCTCTTGAAATGGGGGTCTGATGTTCTGGTCAAGGCCAGCCCTTCCAACATTCAGATTTTGATTTTTTCTAAAGTTTGGGTTTCTTGCAGTGTTACTTGGTTGACCTTCCCATGATGATTTTCTTTCGATGGTTTCCACTCTATCCCCAAACCTGTCCATACCTTTGATGATTGCATCAAGTTTTTGTTCAAATACTGAAGGTTCCTCTTTGAAAGTTGTTCTTCTTTCAGCTCTTGCCCGATTTCGTTTAGCAATTAGGTTTGCCTCCACACTAACAGCTATATTCTGCATGTCTGCTAAGCTTGGAGGGGCTCTTTCCCTTAATTGGTATGCCATGTCAGAATCAAATCCATCGGGAAATTTGATCAAAGCTAAGTCAGGTGGAGGTCTAAGGTTTTGAGGAATAGCATTATAAACAATGTTGAACCTAGCACAATAGTCTTGGACGGTTTCCTGTGGGCCTCTTTTTAAATTGTCATATTCTGTTAAGATATGTAAAGGGTCCTTCTTCTTTTCCCATCTGTTTAACAAAGACTGATAAAGAGCTTCTGAATAAGCTATAGAATTTGCAGTAACTGCTCTAAACCAAATCCTTACATCACCAGTTAGACTTTGGACAAAAATCTTCATTCTCACATCATCATCATCTATTTCATAATTCTCAAAATAATCTTGCATTTTCTTAGTGTGTTGTTGGGCTGTATAAGAGCCAGTACCATCAAAATATGTGATTTTGCTATGATAATCTTGGGGCATAGCCCCTGGATTTCCAGGCAACTGTAGAGGAGCATAACGGTTTGCCATATTTACAGGGATAAATGGGGCAACAGGAAGAAATAAGGCAGCAGGAACAGCAGGGACAGCGGTAGAAATATGTGCAGTGGATGGGGGTGTGGAGAAAGTGTTTTGAGAGGTGGATGAAGAACTAGGAGAAGCAGCAGTAATGTGAGGACAGACTGAGGCTTTAGAAGGAGTTAGGATATAGTTCTGCTGAACTGTTTGAAGGTCTGAATCAGCAAGCTTTTCTTGTTCTTCTTGTTTCCTAGGGATCTTAGGGATCAAGTTGGGATTTTCAAAAACAGCTGGAGGATTTGGGTCAGGATTTGACCTGGTGTAACGAGTTTTCTTCTTTGGAGCCAACTTCTAAACTTGTTTTTTGGTATTTTCAGGGAATGTTTTATAATCACAGTTTTTACAATATTCCACAAGAATTCCTTTGAAATATAGGAGGCTTGGTTTTTTCTTTAAATATGTTGAAACAGGGAAACTGATCAAATTTTTCGAACAGCTGTTTAAAGCCTAAAACTATACTGGAGATTGACTGAAGTAGCTTTTATTTACTCCTGTCAATGCAAGGCAAAGACAGTTTCAAAGGCTACCTGGCTAACTTCAGGCTCCATCTGTAGCTTTAGAAAACAGACAGCAGTTATAAACAAACATTCAGTCCCCAGTGGAGTCGCCAATGATGTTATCACTCAGGTTGTTCCCTGCCTCCTGAAGGGAATATGGCCGAGGTAACCATTAACCAATCTTTTAGCTGCAGGTCCTAGCCTACCTGCAACTAGAGAGGGCTCTCTCTTTGTGATTTAGCTTTGTTTTGAAGTATTTTAGGCTAGTTATGATGTGCAAGGTTTTGTTTTAAGTTTGTTGGATGGTGATTTCAAGCAGAGCTGGGATGCAAGTCCAAGACAGTCTGTTCCATTGGGCTATGGAATCGATGATGGTGTACAGCTGAAAGTGTTTCTTGGGGAATGGTAATGCCACAGAGCAAGGTAGGCAGTCTAGGAACAATTTTCAAATCAGGAATTGATGGAATGAAGTCAGGGAATGAAAGGAAATCAAGAATCTTTCATTATGCTGGCAAGGGGAAAGTGCATGAATATTATTCAGGAGCAATTAAGAATTCCTAAACAGTATTCAAAATGAAAGAATTAGTGCAAACATGAGCAGTTAAGAATTCATATTTATGACTAATCCTAAAGAAAACATAGTTAATAGCAGAGATTGAGCACAGGGTGCATTTAAACAAATCCTGGGCTATTCCTTTTCTCCGTTATCAAGATTATGAAACATATGTGAAATTTGCAGACACAGAAAACATAAAACACAGTTTAGAATAACTTATTGTTCTTTTGAATGACACAGGAATTCTGTAGCAGGTCCCAGTACATCATTTCCACATTCAGACAGTGTAGAGACCATGAACTTCAACAGCAATTTGTATTAGAGAGCCTCAAAAAATTACAGCGCAGCTTAGAGAGAAAATCACCAACCCCAAATACATTCTATGGGGAGGTATTTATACAAAATGACATACAAAATATCTTGCAGATAAGTCTTCATGCAATAACTTTCTTTACCAACTCTTCAAAAGAAGTAAATGAAAGAAATAAATGCTGCAGTAACTGTTGGTGTGCTGTCGGTTTAGTCTGTCAGAGTTTTTTGACTTTTTTAGACTGAGTGAGACGGTTGGAGCTGCATCTTTACTCTGCGTTCTTATGTCTGTTATTCCGCTGTTTTGCTGTCCTCGGTGCTCGGTCTTGTCTGTACCGAACTGAAGTTTCATTATGACCTCCTTTTCCTGCTATTTTTGCGCTTTGGTAAGTGGCCTACGTATGTGGAGTTGCTGACCTGTAGCTAAAAAAGAAACAAGATTACATCACCTCGGCAAAATTTCCAGCATTGACTGCCACCAATCTTCTGTATGCAATTGATGCCTTTGTATCTTTATTAATGTCTCATCTGCCTCAGTATATCTGTAAAAATTGGGCTAGACCTCAAACAGGTGATTTATCTCATGTTCAATGTAAAATAGATTCTCAAATTTGTCATACAGAGTCTGTCCAGAGGGAGGCCTTGTTTCTTCTGAGGTCCTTGAAGATGTTGTTATCTGATTTGAAACATAATTATTTACCCTGGTGGCATACTGTTCACGAATCAGCAGTCTTCCAGCGCTAGTCAATAGGCTGGGTAATCCTCTGCTCTGTAATGCTGCAAGCTTTAGCTTGAAATCATCTATTTCTACCTGCATTTCCTGGCACTTTCTTTCCTTTTTCGCTGTCAGAATAGTATCTGTCCTGCTACTGATTTGCAGAGCTGCCAGCTCCTCTTTGGTATGATTGTTCAGGAAGTGAATCATTTTATTGGCCTGCTCAGGCATATGTCCCAATGCTGCTCTAGCCCTTTGAGTCTCAAATTGGGCTAGGCCTATCAATTCTATCTGTTCATGTATGGCCTGAATCGACCGCCATTGGTAGTGATTGGCTGGTTAATTTTGGCCCACAAAATCTTCTTTATTTCAGCTAGAGTTTTGTCTAAAATAAGCTCCTTCTCTAAGGCCTTTATTTTGTTGTCCAAGGCTTTTATTTCTCTTTGCTTCTCAGCGACTGTCATCTTGGACTTGTCATAGCTTGCCTCCAGCTTGGCCAGCTTTTCTTTGGCCTCTTTTACCTCTGTCACCTGAACTTCTAGCTCTTTAATTGCTTTCATCATTTCTTCCATGCTCATGCTAGATTCAGGTGCTGTTGTTGTTGCTGCTGTAGCATTTGTAGTTGTTGTAGTTGTTGTAGATGTTGGGATAATATGAGGGATTGCTGCTGCTTGTGTGGGAGTAATAGTGGCAACAATTGGAGCTGTTTGAGGTGGCTGGGAGGTCGACTCTCCCTGCGTGTCGTGCAGTGCTCTCTCCAACTCTTCTTCCATCTGAATTATTCTTTGGTTCATCCTCATTAGTAGATCCATGGTATCCTCTCCTTCCTTTTCTTGTACAAGTTCTGCAGTTTGAGGGTGCATAGTTGAAGGCAGCCTCAATTGTTTTTTAAGTGCAGCAATATCATCCTCTTTTTTCCTTATGAGGGTCTGGATGGCTTTGGCATCCTTCTTAGGATCATGCCCCAGATCCACAATAATTTCCTCCAATGTCTTTATTCGATTATCTTTGGCCGAGGAAGACATTCTCTCCAAATCCAATTGAGTGTTTGTGTTTTTAAGTGATTCCTTTAGTTGATGGGCCAGCATAGCCTTGTCTGCTAGAGTGGCATAGACCATTTCACTTGTTTGCTTATGCAATTCTATTTGGTCCATGGGGTGTATGTCCTTGGCAAGGACCTCCAGGTTTGTCTTTATGTAATCTGCAGTTGTTTGTGGCTGTGGTATCTTCGGCTTGAAATGACTTAGTATCATTTTCTCCTCTTTAAAGTCATAGGCTGCCATTAATCTTTGATCTTTGGCAGGTGTTGCCTTGAGAAACTGATCATACAGCTGTACTCTTAACAGTTCATTCTGAGCTTTGATTTCCATTATAGTTGCTTTAATGCCAGGGGGTTGCTTGCTTTGCTGCCTTGAGGAAGACACCTCCATACCATGCTACCTCTCTTGCTCTTGCTGGAATGAACTAGTAGGTGTCTGCTGGCTTGTTTCCCTCTCTCTCCTCGGACTCTCTAGGACTTCTTCACTAATTTCCTCCTCAACTTGAGGATCAACTCTTTGTCTTTTGGCTTCCAGTTGCTGTGTTGACCCACTAGCAGGTGTAGTCTCTTCTCGGTCCCGCTTCCTACCTCTTTCCTCATTAACGGGAGTCTGTAAAGCTGGCACTTGTAGTGCCTCTGTTTGCTGTGGAGGGGCTTGCCGTTGACCCTGCTCTTTTGAGGTAGTAGGTTGTTCTGTCACTGTTTCCTGCCTGCATCCATTACCTCCTTGCCTTTTGTTGTACCTGTTGCTGATGTAGATCTTTCTTGGGCAGCTTGTGAAGCTGTAGCAGTAGATGGGCCTTCTCCGACTTGTTGTGGCAGTTTGAATGTTACTTGCTCAAAAGAATCCAAGTAAAGAGTTTTTTCCAAATCTTTGACATTTTGCTCCATTATTTCTTCTTCAGTGAATTCCTCAACTAGTGTACCTTGCACCCACTCATCTTGATTAGCAAATTGTTCAATCTATGGGATTTTATAATGTTCATAGGCTGCCAGCCTATATTTTACTTTTCTGGCACTGATAAAGCCATCTGGGTCATAAGGAACCCACCAGAAACTCCTTTTCAACTTGAGTTTCTGCCCCAATATTTGATCAGCGTCTTGCCAACCTTCTTTCTTGTTCATAACAAAGGGGCCTAGTTGGTCTTTGAATTTCAGGCGAGCCTTTTTCTTGGCACTATGAAAATGAGTTAAATCTGAATTGATGAGTTGCCTGTAATATTCCAAGGCAAACAGTCTCATTGGTACATATCTTGGGAGCCTGTAGGGACAGAGTTCACAGCCATAGATCCTAATGACAGTGTGATTCTGGTAAAAGTACCAGTCACCTATTTTGTAGTTCTTTGAAAGCTGCAATATTTTCTGCATGTCATAGGATAACCTAGCAGGAGGAGTTCTCTTTAGAAGACAAGAGATTGGATAGACAAACAAGTCAATAAACTCACAGTAAGAGTAGGGTGAGTTGCAGACTTCATGAAAGACTGAGGTCCAAAAAATCACAGACCTCCTTTCTCCTTTTGCGTCCAATCTTTTGATGGGGCATTGGAAGCAGTCTGGCTGATAATACATGAATAGATGATAAATGTATGATGAGCATTTGAAGACTCCCTCCCTATCCAGTTTCACTAGTTGGTCATGTATCTTATTGGAGATAAATTTAGCATAGTTGTACTTGACAGCAGGAGGCTATCCTGGGCTATATGCAGACAATAAGACCAGAATGGTTTCATCAATGTGCTCACTTGTTTTGAAACCTAGAACATAGGATATCATGTCTACCATAGTTTCCCCACTTCATTGAAATTGACATAGAAAAAAGGAGGTGGCTCTGTAGGCTGGCGATCTGCTCTCATGAATACTTTGGCAATTATGGCTATCTCTGAGGTGGAGAGTTTGGGACCTTCATCAAGCAGGTATTTCATAGAAAGAGGAAACAGCAGTTGAGTCTGTTGGAAATTTAGCATTTGGTTAATTGAATCGGGAGTTATATGGAAGAGGGTGCTCCCAGATGGAAACTTGATTGCTCTCTGATTTGGCTCATAGTTTTTAGCACAAAGATGAATTATCTCAGGGAAAATGTTGACAGAAGGGAGGAAGTAAATGGGCAAATTAGATTCCCATATCCCATACATATCACAGTTGTTCAAAAAACTATTTCTCAGCTGACAGAATGTTTGCAGGTGGTTTCTGTCACCAACCAGGTCTTGAATTAGGTGGTCCTTATCAGCCAAAGGCATTGCTTCAAGTTCCTTGGGAGGTGCATTGAGATCACTTCAAGGCTGATGGAGTGGCCATTTAAAATTCTGAATGTTTATGACCAGAAACTTGAGCTTGAGTGTAACACTGTCAATAGAACAGGGAATATGAAATTTCTCTCAAGGAATTTGCAGCTTGAAGTTTAATATGAGACGGGTTCAACGGGTAAAATTCTCAGGAAGAAAAAATTGTGCAGAGATAACTTAGAAGACCAGCTATACAAGGGCAATGGGATCTTTGGCAAAGAAATTTGGCCAATGCACTCATTCAATGGGCAGTTTGGAGATTCTGTTGGGAAAAACAAGTTTAAAAGGCGCTTTACAGTGAATTTACAGAGGAGGGCAGGTTTGCCAGGTTGCTTTTGAACAGGGGGGCCAATAAGCGAATTTACAGGTGAACTTTTAGGTGTCGGAGTTCTTTTGGTCTTAATTTGCAGATGCTCAAACTACTTTAATGGAGAAAGAGCGGAAAAAACAGGGTTTGCAGGCGAACGGACGGGAAAATCCCTGTTTCAATGGCGCAGAGGGTAATTTGACTGGTGCAGTGCTGAGCTGAGGGGTCGAGATTGCAGGAAGAACTAGCTTGGTCGACGAATTTGAGTTCTGGCGGCAATTCGTCATAAAAGCATGCAGGGCGCTCCAGCAGTGAACCAATAGAATTGAAACAAAACGGTCATTTTCACGCTTTTTAACAAAATTTGGACATTTCGGCGCTTTTTGGCGCGTTTGATTGATGACGTCAACATGACGTATTTCGACGCGCAACAAGTACGGGACGGTGACGTGGCAGTCGACGTGTATGGTGATGTGGCGGATGACACATTGGCGGGGTGGTGACGTGAACGGGTGATGTGGCAACGGTACAGGGCAGCGGCGGGCCGATGCGGACGTGACGTCATAGGTGATGGGGAGCTGACGTCATCAGGCAGGTGGCGGGCGGTTTCCGGTTTTCCCCGCACCGTTTTTGGCCCAGGGTGGTTTCACAGGGGGGGGCTCCGATCACGCCGGGAGATTGACGCGTGGCGGGGGTACGGCAGCAATACCGCCAATCCCCCAGACGCTAATCTTCAGCGGATCAGGGCACGTGATATGGCCGCCAACCGTTGGATCATAGGCAATGGATCGGACGGCGGACGGGACGCGATGGGCGGCGACCAACTTCAGACGCAGGACCCGCAGAACATTATAATATTGCTTGTTAATGCGGCGGGTTTAAACTTTTGGAAAATTGGGTTTTACGTTTTGAACAAGTGGAAAGGGTTTAGGCGGGGGGTTAACATAGTTATTAACCTAACCGAATGTTAGATTAATCCTAGGCAAATGGACGCGGAGGGGTTAATACAAGTCCTAAATGAACTTAGAATTTCCCCGAACTTTAGGTTATATGGCTATAGTGCCAAGGGGTAGGGAATTTTAGATTTTTTGGGTTGTTTTTTTTTTATATAGTTTTTTGTATGATAGGGGTAGGAAAATGTTTTAGGGAGCTAAATAATAGAGTTAGAGGTTAGTATGACTTTGTGAAATGAAACAGTATGAGTGAATGCCAAGTTTGTGGAATGAAACTTAGGCATAGGGAAATGAAAGGAGTTTGGAATGATGATTTTTACACAAGAAATGTGGCTTCTTACAACCAAGTAAACTCGGAGTTCAACTTAACATTTCTCCTAGAATGAAGTGAAACAGGACTATTGGGCAGATCCCAAGGTCCTTGAGGGGGTGTTAGTTAGAGATTTCTGGGGAATGAAGGGGAAATTAGTCATGCTTCCATTTGTTCTTATGTCACTGATGATATGAGTCTTTCTTCGACAAGACAAAAGTGAGCACCCACCTGCTTCTGCAACCTCAAACTGCCTACCCAGCCTAATACACCTAACATTTTTTCTTCCTTTGGATTGGGTGCATTTGGACTAGCAAACCCTAATTGTCCTCTTTTCTTTTGACTGCCCTCCTATCTAAATCTACCCTTATCTCTTCCAAGGGCCCAGATTAAGCAGTTGGGCTCCTTAATTTCTCTGCCTATCTACTCATCTGCCTAGCTTGAACTGTTTGGACAGATATTCTTTCTCTATTCTACAACAGAAAATTCAAACATGGCATGGTCCAGATTGAACTATTGGGCCATCCATCAAGTGTGATAAGCAACAATATTTGCACATTGCAAACTTGCAAACAAGATAGCAGTGGCATTTTGACTGGCCACTTTCCTGGTCTTTTGATTTGGGGTTCATTTCTATTATTCTTTCTAACCAATTCACTTTCTTGCCCTTTGATTATTCTTTTAGGGCATACCCTCTTTTCATTTTTTAATTTTCTTATTTTGTTTTACAAAATATGGAATCATTGCAGCATGCAAGGATGAACATTTTTGGCACTTCCATAGTCAATCATGAAAAATGAAACCTATTGCTATAGGAACCTAACATATTATATATTCAAATTTTGAGGTCAATACAATACAACAGATGGGCTTCAAGCCTTTTCTGCCATATTGCTTGTCTGGTCTCGTCCATGTCATTTCTTAACAGGATTTAACAGATAAAGGATCTTTTGACTCAAGAAGACACAAATGAAAGAATATTTATTAAGCTCATACACAAAACTAAAAGCCTACTTCTTGCATGAAAATGGCGGTGGTTGATGCATGCAAATTCCTTGAAGTTTGCCTCTAAACCAAGAAACATATGCTACTTGCTTGGACTTCATTTTGTATCCTATTAAGTGACAAGTCTGGAAATTGAAAAAAATAAGGTAAACTATCCCCAAGCAACATTGAAGTTTACTTGCAAACAAAAATGCCTTTGACAACTATTCAAATTAGTGCAACCACAAAGATGTAATTACCTCTCTTGAGAGGAAAACCCGTAAATCTCCTCTTCTTATAGATTCTTCAATTGATGAATTCCAAGACCTCTAGACCAAGACCAATACCCTCCAAGACCAAGTCCAACCTCTTCCGATGATGTGCTTCCTTGATCCTAGTCAAACCCAGTCAAATCTCTTCTAGCAACACAACTTCGACCTCTCAGCTTCCGAATTTCGGCCTCTACTACGGGTCTGAAATTTTCAGCCCCCCTGCAATTGCTACTGCAACCACACATGTGAGCGAAATTAGCCTTCCTAGGCTTCCCAACAACTTCGCTTGCCATGCTTCCTTGTTTAGGACTAGTAGGTGACCTATTAGGTCCTTCCTCCAACAACTTTGATCCTCTTCTAGCAGATAGAGAATTTTGACCTTGAAGCAACAAACCCTAGCTTTCTTTCTTCGCACGTGTGAGAGAGAATTCATCCTCTTCCTTCTCCGCTACCCTTCTTCTTCTCTTCCTTCACTTGAATGAGTGAGTGATGAATGTGTCTCAAGGAGGTAGAGTTTCCTCCTTCATATAGGCTTCTCAAGGTGGACGTGGCTCCTCAAAATACGTCGACTTCTCAACTGCCAGGCCGACTTGGTGTTGAAGTGTATTTTGACACTTTTAATGACAAATAATTTTCTTTACAAATTACAATGTGCCCGATGGGATCTTCAACTTATGACAATGACTCTTTTGACTTCTTGACCTAGGACAAACCCTAGAAGCACTCAATGGATGTTTGATCTCTAAAATGAAATACCTTGAGCATGAAACCCTTCTCCAAAAATAACAATAATATTTTTTCTTTCATTTTTACAAAATACAAGGATCAAAAAGTACATTTCATATTTATGAAGACCTAACCCAGTTACACATTTTTCAACAATCGGAAAGGAAGAACTGGATCGCTCTGCTAAGGTAGCTCAGAAAATAACTCAACAATGCAAGGCAGGCATTTTTTTTTCACAAATCGATGATTTATGCTAAAAAAATTGTGATGACTGGGAATCTTACTCAATGAAAATGATAGAACATCAATGATCAATTTTATTTACTCTGCCATAAGCAAGTAATATCTGCAAAGATCATCTATACGAACAAAATTGCACATCCATTGAAGCTGAATACGTAACTCTAAAAGACAATTAGCATTAGCTACTGTGTGGGGTCATTAGAAGTCTAGAAAATATAGGTACCTTCTGTTCTGTACTTGAGATTAAGCCAGTTGAACCAGACTGCCTACTGCTCGCAATCTTCTCAATCTCACTCATCTTCACACACAGCTTGATTTTTCCCAACTGTACTAATAAACGTCCATCCTCTTTGGAAGGAGCTTCTGCTACAGTGGCTAGTTTATTTCCTAACCGCTTGATAAGAACTTGATCTCCAATCTCAGGAACAGAAAAATTAGTGGAATTTGTCTGAACATGCAACGCCTCTGTTGCATTTGGACAGTATACTTTCACAATAGAAGCAATAGCAGCTTGAGCTTCTTTCATATAAACAGAAGAAAAATCAGTGTTTTCTTCATGCAATTGCTTCTCAAAGTTTGCAATGACTTCACATATCCTATCTTTCACTTCAGTTAGTTCTTTTTCCACAGCTTCCTCTACCATCACCTTCAACACTGCTTCTCTTTTATCAAGATCTTCTGCCTCAGCAAGAATCTACAGCATCAGAAATGGAAATGAGTCAATAAAGGGAAAAGCAAAACACCACAATATATTTATTTAAAACCTTAATTTTCACTTTTACCATATTGGGTTTAAAGGGCACATTGGTAATACTAACAGAGAACCCTCCATTGTGCTGAAAATGAGCCAACCTAAATTGAGGGAAGTGACCACCGAGGTGATAATAGATGTACTTCTACTTTACCCTCAATGTGCATCTTCTTGTTAAATGTGAATAATTTATGAAGTGCAGGTTTAGAAGGTAACAGGCACTAGATACCATTTTGATGAAAATGCCAGATCGTATAGTGCACATTTGGCAGTACACTGCACTTTGGTTGTTCCAAATTGGATCCTCTTATAAGTTTCTTAACAAGCACGTAATTGTTTTTTTTTTTAATTCTATTGTCTTTTTTGGCAAAGCTGGAAGTGGAAATGTGCAGGCAAAGAAAATTTCAGAAGCTTGCAGAGATGAGAGCTCGAAGAGTGCAGCTCGCTTGAAGATCAGTGGATGGAGTCAAGAAGCCTATCCACGATTAGAAAAGGCAACTCTGAGCCATGGCCATCTACATTGTTTTCATAGTCAGTAACAATGCATGAGATTTCAGAGCTTGCATAACTCACCCTTTGCAAGGAAGTTCACAAGCGAAATAAATCTCTGTTGTTTATATCATGTAGTTACCTAATTGCTGTGTATATGGTGTGTTCAAATCTAGTTAGTAGATAGAAGCTTCACCAACTCATTTCCACTCACCACAGTCCTTTCATTGGTCCTATTACTATTGGCACTAATAGTTACCAACATAACTAAATTGTTCAAGACTGCTTAAGTGGCTTAGACTGGAATTTAATCCGTATGTTTTTTGTCAGTTGGCTGACCATTTCTTGCAATTTTAGCAATGGTAACCCCTGTGTAATATGATATCAGTATGATATCTTAATTCAGTTTGCATAGATAACTCACTGTGCTAGAAGAAAAGTCAAACCATGCGCTGAGGGGCCAAGTCTACCTGCTAGGCATAACAATTTAGTTTGAAAAGGTATAATTCAACTTAAATCCCATCCAATCCTAGCATACATAAGGCATGAAGTCAATGTGCATTGAATTGAAGTAAAAAGCTATGGGAAGAGTCACCTGGGTACTCAGCAACTTCGCCATTGTGTAAATCCACAGGCTAACTTCTTTAACGTATAAAAATAAATAAATAAATTACCCCGCAAATTATATCTAGACTGTGTTGTATCAGTGGTATAGAATCAAAGTTTTTCATCTAGAATTCATGTTTACTCACTGTTTACAATCTAACCTTTATTTATTAGATTTGCTAAGTCTAAATACTAGCTAGTGCATTATGCAATAGCATGCTACAGCGTCCTCAATGCCCAAATCGGTATGTGTTACATATAGCAAATGCCCATTCTCTATAATAATTGAATGATTGGTCCACTGTACATACACTTGGGTTTCTATTTGAGCTAAGTCACAGGACACATCCCTCAGGGTCTCGTGTCCCGTATTTCACGTGTCGGACACAAAAACCGCCCTAAATCGTGTCGAAAACGTTTTTCTTCATGTCCTCCAATCGAGACACGTGTTTTTGGTTCTTAGGACACGTGTCCCATAAAAAGTGACATTTAAAACCTACAACATGGTTTATTTTTGGGTTTTTTTTGTCATTGTTCGCCACTGAAGTTTTTGCTCGTTGCTTGAATCCAATTTGTTGTGCAGTGTGAAGAATTCCATCAGATTCGAGTGCAATGCTCACAACTTCACATCGACTTGGACCTAGAGATGTAGGAGACGAGCTTTCGCATGCTTTGCTGAGAGTTTGGAGCAATTAAATTTCTTGTAAGTTGTGTTATAGCCTATGGAACTTAATTATACACGAGTGACCACATATAGATCGTGTTTTGAAATAAAAATACCAGCTCCCCGTCATGTGCTCATTGCTCACTAAACCTTCAAGGTCTAAAGGGAGGGAAACCTCGATTAACACTCTGGTCAACAATGAAGTTTGAACACATATAAATTTATAGTTCATAAACTACCTTATGTGAAGTTTGAACATGATCAAACTTGTTTGAAGTTAATAACAAAAATTATAACATGAACAATGAACATTGAACTATGAACATCATTTTTGTAGTAAATTAATAAACTAACTAGTAAATTACTAAATAGTAGATAGTGTATACTAAATAGATATCATCATGATTCATATCTATATGGATCAAGCAATATATTTCAGTATATATATATATATATATAAAACGTGTCCCCTGTGTCATGTTTCCGGGGTCACTGCATCTCGTGTAGAATACTCATATTTACGTGTCCTTCGTGTCTCGTGTCCTCGTGTCATGTGACTTAGTATTTGAGCAATAAGAACTGTTCAAAAATGATTAATTAAATCCCCTTCACTCCTGGGCAACTTGGCATTTTGCCCACTGCATTAATACACTGGAAGTGATGCTCACAATCTTAATTCAAAGTGTGCAAACAAATTCCCAATCAATGTTGCAAAAGTTGGACTCGAGAATAAATCAGCAAGGGTGTGAAATTTGAAAAAGTCTTAAAAGTAGAGAGAAAAATCGAAAAAATCAGCAAACACTTGACAAAATTTAAAAAGTACAAAAATATTCATTTTTTTCAATTTTTTTAGCATCTAAAGTATCCACAACATTAGATAAATGCATTACCGCATAAATATGAAAAGAAGACTAACATATAAAATGTATAAGAAGTCTAGTGCTACATCACATATCAATAGTGAATCAAGCCTTGAGTCCTAACTCAGCCGCTAGAGTCAAAATATCAACAAAAAATATAATAATTGTATCTCATCATCATGAGTCATCTACATGTCATAAACTAGTGAGTCACTAAGTTCCTCTACCCCTTTTAAGGGAATATGGAATGACTTTTCCTCTAGAGGAAGAAGACCTTGTCCTCGGGGCTAGAAATGGACTCTAATGTCCTCTATAAGCAAAAATAGGAGGTCGCTTCTATCCTCTGCTACTGCTCATGCTAGATGGTGTCACCTCCTCCTACTCTTGCTCCACCTCTTGTTCTTGCTCCTCCTCCTCTACATTTGTCTCCACTACGGCCGCTACCTCCTCTAATGCCTCCACCTCTAACTAATCAAGGACCGATTCCATGACAGGCCTCTCAGTCTCAACCCTCCATTGACGACAAGCCTGCACAATTGAATACATTTCTTTATCATAGGTGGGATATTTTCACACTGTTTCTGAAAGTATCTCACTGTGGAAAGCCACTGGATGCCCCTGCTCAGTAAGAACTACGCCAATAGCATAGTCGGAGGCATCTGCCTCAATCTCAAATGGTTGTTGCGGGTCTAGTAAAGTGAGCATTGGTGCAAAGCAAAGGCGATGCTTCAACTCGGCAAATACCTTCTATTAGGTTTCAGACCAAAAAAACTTTGTTTTTGCTCTGCCCTTGGTGACTTGACTTAAAGGCCAAGTGATATGAGAGAAACCCAACACGAACCTGCGATAAAAATTGGCAAGGCCCAAAAAGTTGTGGAGCTTTGTTAGAGCAGTTGGGACTGGCCAATCTTGAATGACTTGTATCTTGGTTGGGTCCACATGCACACCCTTCTCATCAATGATGTACCCCAGATATTGAACTTGGGTCATGCCAAAAGTGCATTTCTCCAAATTGGCACATAGCTTGTGTTGTCGCATAGTTTGAAGGACCTGTCGAATATGGTGGAGGTGTTCTTCCCAACTCTGGCTGAAGATCAAGATGTCATCTAAATACACCACCACAAATGCATTGGTGAAGGGTCGCAAGATGTCATCCATCAATCTCATGAAGGTTGTAGGGGCATTCGTCAACCCGAAAGGCATGACCAACCATTCGAAAAGGCCCTCCTTGGATTTGTAGGAAGTCTTTGTTGATTTGGGGTAGCATCAGATGTGCTCTAAGCCTCAAATTTTGCAGGGAGGCTTGGGCACAAGTATTCCAAATAACCCAGAAAACGTTTTGGGAAATTCCACCCAAAAGTGATTTTATTAAAATAATTAATATTTTTAATGGGCTTCCTAAGTCTAAACTTAGGGAAATTAAAATATTAATGGGTATTAATCTAATCAAGGGTGAAACTCCCAGAAAAAACCATGGATCAAGTCAAAACAATCTGAACCTTTGATTATGTTTTAATCTAGGTCGTTGATTGCTCAATTGTGAAATATAAGAAGGGACTTGAGGGTCATTTGGAAAATGCACCAGGCAGATACTCAGTTGCCCAAGAGAAATCAATTTGCTCACTGGTCGAAGTTCAGCAAGAGAAAACCGATTCAAAGGGAGAGTTGTAGGTGGAGGAGAGACAGAGAGAGTTCAACATCAGTCAGGGAGACAAGGACAAAGACACAGAGCAGCAAAAGGAACAGCGTTGGGCAGATTGATGTTGGGAGAGGCAGCGCTGGCCTGAGTGACGTAGGCATTGCGCAGGCCAGTCCAGAGGCCAGAGAAAGTGACGTTGGGCAAGCCAGAGAGACGCAAAGGGTGAAGGAACCTCTCTCTTAGGTCAGACACTTGTTTAGGAATGTCTGTAAATATTTCTCAGTTCTATACTGCTGGGTGAAATTTTGTACATGTTGATTTTTGCTGAAGAATAATAAAACCCTCATCTGCTGCACCGGTTTTCCCGCATTGGGTTTTTCCAGGGACAATTGTCCAAAAATAACTGTGTTATTGTGTTTGTATATGTGCCGACATTTTACTTACATTTAATTTCTGCAATGTTTTAATTGTGAAGGTTGCAGTAGAATATGTTTCGATATTTGTTGTAAGAATACAATAGATAATTTATCTCTAAAGTAATAAGTAGAAGAAGTCATATTAATCACTACAATAAGATTTCCAGTTTTGAAATTTCTACATGGTATCAGAGCTACAAGGAACCAGAAGAGAAAATTCGGAAGATCCAATGCTAAGAAAGGAAGGGAATTTGAAATCAATGCAAGGGCAGAAATTCAAATCTCCCAAAGGATTGAGCAGTTCAAACCAAAGAGATTGGATTTCGTGGGAAAACTCTCTCTGAAAGAGCCGACAAAGAGGTAAGTCTTTTTCCAGTCGAAATTTATCAGTGGTAGAAGGAACAACATAGCAGAAGACTCAGCAAGGAAGATTAATTTAGGTGGGACGCAGTTTTTCCTACAACAGTTGTTGGGATAGGTTAGCATCAAAATTTGGCACAATATGGATACCCAAAATATCCAAGATTTGTCTACCAAATTAGATGAAGAATTCGCATGCTTAGCTAATTCAGCATCAACGGATGTTTGGTACATTGATAGCGGGGCTTCAGCTCATATGACTAGAGTATGAGAACATTTCTCGAGCTATCAAGAAGAACAGATGGACTTCCAAATAATTATGGGAAACAGAACGAAGTGTAGTCCTATAGGGAGAGGCACCATAGCTTTTCAAACGGAAGCAGGGACCAGCATCCGAGCCACCATTGTTTTGCATGTGCCAAGATTAGGGATGAATCTAATTTCAGTGTCCTAGCTACAGGACAAGGGATATCATGTATACTTCATCGGAAAAAAAGTATACGTTAAGCATCCAAGCTAGAGGAGGAAAAAGCAAATTAGGGTTCGAAGCAACAAGCTATATAGGTTGCAGCTCGAATTGCCAATGGCACTGATAGGCAACAACTATACTGGTGAGAAGGAGAAAAATGAATTATGGCCCAGGAAAATGGGGCACTTACACCATGGAGCACTGAGGATGCTCAAAGAGATTGTTATAGGGGTACCAATCCTAAGCAATGAACATGATGACTTACACAAAGGTTGTGTACTAGGAAAATACGCTAAAGCAAATTTTCCCAGAAGTAATAATAGAGCAAGGGATGTCTTAGGATTAATACACTCAGACATCTGCGGTCCTATGTCCACAAGGGCTCTTAGTGGTGGCGAATACTTCGTCACTTTTATCAATGATCACTCCAGAAAAACTTGGATCTATTTCTTAAAGACCAAGGATGAGGTCTTTGATCGTTTCCGAGAGTTCAAGGCTCTTGTTGAAAATATGACAGGGAAAAAGATAAAGGTATTGCGTTCAGATAACAGTGGAGAATATATAGACAAGGATTTCACAGATTTCTGCGCAAAGGAGGGCATCAAAAGAGAGTGGACAGCTCCATATAATCTGAGCATAATGGAGTGGCAGAATGGAAGAACTGAACTATTGTTGGGGCAGCCAAGGCCATGTTGTATGATCAGGATCTACCTAAGTATCTATGGGCAGAAGTTTGCAACACTGCAGTATATATTCAGAATAGAACTCCCCATAAAGCACTAGGGAAGAGAACACCCGAAGGAGTATTCACAAGGAAGAAGTCGGAAGTCAATCATCTCAGGATATTCGGAAGCATGGCTTATTGCCACATTCCAGACAAGAAGTGCAGCACACTGGATCAAACTACAGAAAAGGGGTATCTCGTAGGATACATCGACACCTCAAATGCATGTAGAATCTACATTCCAGGAAGCAAGAAGATTGTAGTAAGACGAGATGCAAAGTTCATGGAAGATAGAGCTTTCAAGAAATCTCGTGAAATGCGTGCAGAAGATCAGTCAGGAGATGTTCTGTTAGTCCAAGAGCAGCAGGGGCGACAAGAAGGACAATGTTGTCGCGTAGATTGACACGACAACGCTCAGACCGGGGGCTGTCACTCTGATCCCCGATCCCTCTGTTTAAGCCTGTCTCCCGCGGCTAAGGGGGGTAGACCCTGTGAAATGATGAGACCAACTGTCGACCAGTTGGTTGGGAGACACGAAACACGATATGAAAAGCACTAGATGGATTTGATTAATTTAGCATACCAGTGCCTTAAAAGATGATTACTTGTTAAATGATATAAAAATATAGACCATGAACAACAATCATTTGTCATCAGCTAAATCACAATGCTCTTAAAATGACCAAAACGATATCCAAACTGAAAATTTCGAAAAGATGAATGCCTTAAAACCACCACAAGAATCATAAATCATTAACCAGATATCGTATTCGTATCTCGACTTGAAAAAATTTAGATCTCAGCATGAAAGAATAAACATGATAACAACTGAATCTTGGCAAAAATAATTTTCAAATTTTTTTTTTTTTTTTATAAAATCTAAAAATGAAAACTAGAAATAAAACTATAAAGCTAAAGCTATTTTTTTTATTTTTTTTATGAAAATTCTAAATCTAAACTTAAACTAAAAATTAAAAAAAATCTAACAAATCAAAAAACAAAATCATACTAAAAAGAATTATAAATAAAACTTCTTTTTGATTTTTTTATTTTTTATATAAACAAAATTTAAAACTTCACTAAAATCCAAATAAAACAAACCCTAAGCATTTAACATGGATCGAATCATAAACAAAGCTAAATTTAAATTTAGAAAATCCTAAAGCCTAAACGACAAACGTATTGTTTATTTGATTTTTTTTTTTATGGAACTAAAATGAAATACGAAAACTAAATCTAACATAACCTACGTAAAACATATATTACAAAATTAAAACATAAACTAAATCTACGCTGGCTATTACGCATGGATATCGGAATCCAAAAAGAAATGACTAAACCCTAAGAAGAAAATACGCAAACAAAAAGCAATGACCCACGATATACCTGAGTGATGGCCTGCGATAAAAATATGAGGCGTAAAAAATTGAACGCGTGCCCAATTTGCAACGATACACAGTCGACGGAATCATGAGACAGGACCAACGCTACCACGCGGAACTAATACATATTTGTATGACCATAAAACGCCAACCCGACTTACCTGCTACGCAAACGGAGAACAGATCACTACGTTGCCGCGTCCCAATACCTCTTCTCTGGTTGTTTTGCAGGTATCCGATGGTAGCAACCGGCAACAGTTTCTATTTCCAGGCCGACGTTTGACAACTGAAATGGCTTTTGAGAGCATGCAGTTATCGTTTCCCAAATAAAATCGTATTGGAGCTGATAACGTCCCACCAGCTGCTCGTACTGAAATGATTTCGATATACTTCCAGAAGAATCTACTCAGCTAAATTATGTGAAGCCTCAATTTAAGCAGCATGGGCAGAAAATCTTAACGCTGATTCCGTGGGGGACAGGGGTGTTGAGACTGCGTGCAATGCCGTGGTTATCTTGTCTAGAAGAAAACTGGTGTTTTCACCATCTGTAATCTGACTCCAAAATCTCAATTTCTCCTGATCCAGAAACCCTATACCTGCAAATACAAGAAAAAAAAACCAAAACCCTAATCAAAACTGCATAAAGCAAAAAATCTAAAACCCTAGATCAAAAAAAATTTGAAACCCTAAGACAGCTAATTAATTTACAGATTTGGCCCCTTAACAGCCAGATTCGGCAATAAGCACGGAAATATTTTAAAGAAACAGAAATTTTAGGTTTTCACTGTGAAGAACTTCAGAAAATCTCTCATGCAACTTAGAAAAATAAAACGAATGATAGACCCAGGGTCAAATCCAACTGGGCTCAGCAAAAAATGCTTGCGGGAGTTGGCTGGTTCAGCCGAGAACTTCCCCTAACGCCCACAATTTCCTTCAGAAAAGGTTTTCTGCACAGCTCAGAAACAACCATCAGTAAAGAGGGCAAGAATGCTGCTAGATCTCAGGAAGTAATGGAGATACCTGCCATTACTTCAGAAACCCTAACAGCACCCAAACCCTAGCAAGTGAACAAGATACCTGTGCTCACAATACTCTACAAAAAGCTATTATTAATGGCTGAAAATAACATATGCAGAAAATTTAAACAATCTCACAGCATTTTAAGAGAGTAACACCAGCAAGATATGGACCCCAAAGTCTTCTTTTATTAACCAGAAACAGATTTACAAGAGAGCTCCTTCAGTCTTAGACTCACAGATCAGATGATCTGAACTGACCCCTAGCACCCTACTTAAAGGAAATGACTCCAACGGCTAGTTCGAGTGATCCATGCTGAAATGATCTCGACCGTTGATGAGGATCAAGACATCTCTTGATCTCATCCGTCGATTTATTAAAAAATAATATTTTGCATGCATTCACTTAAAATATTATTATTTTATTATTTTAGGGTTTTTTCTCTATTTTTTTATTTTTTATTATTTTTTATTTTTTATTTTTTATTTATTTCATTTTTTAATTTTTTAATTTTTAATTTTATTTATTTTATTATTTTGTTATTTTTATTTATTTTCTCAGATGGATCATCGAACTAAGCCTTCGGAAACATCACCTAGGACCTAGGACTTAGGACTCATGAGGGGATTTAAAACATTTTTCAACCCTCAAGACACATTTCATGATGACTTTTACAAATTTACATCTTAAGGGGGAAAACCCCTTTAACATAGACCCTCACAAATCACCCAGTTCTGCGACACAACTATAATCTAGCAGATCAACACACTAGGATTCTCCTAAAGTTCTAATGACAAAATCCATCCCGGCTTTGGGGTCAGGTTTGAAGGAAAACTCTGCCGATCCATGGATCGGTGAGACGAAAAACCTTCCGGGACGTAGATTACCACTAGAAAGTTAGGTCCACCTAGGCAATTTATATACACGACACATATCTGCTAAGATTATTTACAATTCATACATGCAGACTGGGTTTACAATTAGATTGATCAAGGTGCTGATGACTGCAGGATGGCACGGACACGCTGATCAGGTGCTGCCCCTTCTTGCAAAGAAAAGGGGGTGTACTGCATGGGTAGTTGACCAGTAGAGGTCAACAGACAGGAAGGAGAGCATACACCTGAGACAAGTACAGTAACCAGTACTAATATTTCCTCAGAGGGAGGAAACACAGATGCTTCTCAATAGACGAAACAAGGTGAGGAAGAAGAATTGGCTGAACCTTCCACCACCAATGGTAGAACGAGCAGAGAAGTGCGGCAGACACTGAAGGATGCAGAGGAGTTTGTTGGAGCTTCTAGAGCCGAGAAGAGGCAACGCAGACAACCAGATAGATACCAAGCATTGGTAGCTCAGGTTGGAGAACCCTATAGCTTTCAGGAAGTTGTTCAACACCAAGTGTGGGTGGATGCCATGGTCAAAGAGTACAACTCCATCATGACAAATGATGTCTGGGAGGTATTACCTAGACTGGAAAATAGATTAGTTGTAGGTTCGCAATGGATCTACAAGATCAAGTATGTTGCAGACAACAGCATAGAGAAGTACAAGGCAAGGTTCGTGGCAAAGGGGTATGCTCAGAAACAAGGGATAGACTATGAAGAGACCTTCACCCCAATTGCTCGTTACACCTCTATCAGATTTGTTATATCCCTAGCAACTCAAATGGGATGGGAGATTCACCAAATGGACATCAGGACAGCATTCTTGAACAGGGTGATAGAAGAAGAGGTGTATATAGAACAACCCGAAGGCTTCGAAACTCATGAGAACTAGTCTCACGTTTGCGGGTTAAAGAAAGCCCTATACAGGCTCAAGCAGGCACCTAGAGCATGGTATGGTCGAATTGATAGTTACTTGCAGCAGTTGGGATTTGTCAAGAGTGATGCTAATCCCAATCTCTATTATTTACTGGTAGAGAATGAGCCACTTATTCTGGTACTATATGTAGATGACATGTTTCTAACTGGATCATCTAGGCTCCTCCAGGACTGCAAGAAGAATCTTGAAGTCGAATTCAACATGAAGGACTTGGGATTGATGCATTACTTTTTGGGATTGGAAGTTTGGCAGAAGAATGGGGAGATCTTCCTTGGTCAAGGAAGATACACTACAGAGATTCAGAATGCAAGATTTTCAACCCATGGCTACTCCCATGATCACCAACTAGAAGAAAATAGATGCATCAGAGGATAAATAAATAGATCCTACCTTGTACAGACAGCTCATTGGGTCTCTTATGTATCTGGTCAACACTAGGCCAGACATTTGTTTTGCTGTCAACGCTCTTAGTCAGTTCACGGTAGAACCAAAACAGGTGCATTGGGCAGCAGCTAGACACATACTTAGGTATGTACGAGGAATAGTTGGATATGGGTTGAAGTACTCTAGAGGAGAGGATATCAGCTTGAATGGGTTCACTGATGCAGATTGGGCAGGTAATTCAGTAGACCGAAAAAGTACCTCTGGGTATTGCTTTAGTGTTGGATCAGGATGATATCTTGGTGTAGTAGGAAGCAGAAATTGGTGGTACTGAGTTCAGCAGAAGCAGAATATATGGTAGCTAGCACAACTACGTGCGAAGCCATATGGCTCAGAAAATTGCTTGTGAGCCTATTCAAGAAAAAGATGGAGGCAACTAAGGTTTACTGCGATAATCAGAGTTGCATCAAACTCTCTGAGAATCCAGTATTTCATGATCGATCGAAACATATAGATATTCATTATCACTTTATTAGAGATTGTGTTCAGCGTGGGGCAGTACAGCTACAATATGTTCCCATAGGAGAGCAGGTGGTCGATATACTCACAAAGTCTCTTGGAAGAGCTAAGTTTGCTCAATTTAGAGAGCTGTGAGTATGATTGAAAATCCATTTCAGTAGCAGGAGCAGGATGCAGTGCAAATGCAATGTTGGGTGACAAGACCAGCAGCAGCACAGATGTAGAGGGAGCTGCAGTACAAATGCAACATTGACAGTAGCAGTGTCAAAGGCAACAGTAGCGCAGTAGTTGATGTACAGCATGTTAGGCATCAACAGCGTAGAGATGATGCTTCAGAGTTGGAGAAATATGCAGAGAGGTGTGAAAATTCTATTATTGCAGCAACTAATTTATTTTACCTACTTATTTTCCAATAAGTTATTTATGAAATCCCTTCAGTAAATATTAAAATAAATTCTACTGCAGATATCACGCCATAATTCAAAAACAAATACATGCACAAGAATCAAACACATCAACACAGTTATTTTTGGACAATTGCCCCCGGAAAAACCCAATGTGGGAAAACCGGTGCAGCAAAGGAGGATTTTATTAATCAACTTTTCTTGAGTACAACTAGGGTACCAAACTGGCTCACCCAACAGAGATAAATCCTCTGACGCTTCCCCTAGGCTCAGCGTCAGTCCAATTAGCCTCTGCGCAGCTCCTAGACCCTTTGTGTCAGCACTCTACCTCACTGCGTCAACACTTGGCCTCTCTACCTCACCCATGCAGGCCCTACAATCACTGCGCAGTCTAGTTGCCTCTGCGTCTTCCTAAGTGGTTATGCGTCTGCCTCTCTGATCTCTGCGCTGGTCCACCAGCACTGTCCCTACCTCTTTGTTACGTACTCGCTACCTCTTGCTGCAATCCAGTCTTCCAGTTCGAATTTCTCGGCAAACCCCGCTCCAGAAATCAAATTGACTGGTCTCCCTCAGTGTATCTCCAACTGGCCCTCAAGTCTTCTCTTAAAATTTTCCTATTGATGAATCAACGGCCAAGATTAAGTCCGTAATGAATAGTTAAGATTAAAATAGACTTGATCTACGTCTCTTAGAAGCTTCTCATCCTTATCTTTATTAAAACCCATTAATATTTTTATTTTCCTAAGTTTAGACTTAGGAACTCATTAAAAATATTAATTATTTTAATAACTCTTCATCTGGATGGAATTTTCCAAAACGATTTTTGGGTCTTGGAGATCTCATGTGCTTTAGCCTCTTGACCAATTTTCATGACTAGAGCACATCCGATGCTACCCCAAATAAAAACTCCCTCTTAGCGAGGAATGTGCTCTAGTAACGCTCCACAACTGAACATTACTCTGATTATCCGGCATCGGTACTTGTGTTGATGCTTGGTTTGCTGCCCAACATCCTTTGCACTGCTGCCTCCTGTACTGTTGCCCGTGGCTTCTGCCACTTCCACTCTTACATTTGTACTGCAGCGCCCTCTGCATCCGTGCTGTTGCTGGTCCTTCCTCCCAACATTGCATATGCAGTCCAACTCCCTCTGCATCCGTGTTGTTGTTGGTCCTTCCTCCCAACACTGCATCTGCACTGCAACACCATACCCATTTATGCTACTGAAATGGATTCTTTGTCATCCCCATCTTCTCCTTGAAATAAATAAACTTTGTTCTTCCAAGGGCCTTGGTAAGGATGTTTGCCACATGTTCTCCTGTAAGAGTGTAGCTCAACTGTACAGCTCCTCGTTGGACACAGTGTTTGACAAAGTGACACCGAATATCAATGTGCTTTGACCGATCATGAAATACTGGATTCTCAGAGAGCTTGATGCAACTCTGATTATCACACATGATCCTGGTCGCTTCCATCCTTCTTCTAAATAGGTTCACAAGCAATTTTCTAAGCCATATCCCGCACGAAGTTGTGCTAGCGACCATATATTCTGCTTCAACTGAGCTTAGAGCTACGGATTTTTGTTTCCTACTGCACCAGGAGGTCATCCCCGATCCAATGTTGAAACAGTACGCAGAGGTACTTTTTCGATCCACTGAGCTTCCAGCCCAATCTACATCAGTAAATCCACTCAATCTGATATCCTTACTTCTGGTGTACAAGAGTCCATAATCGATTGTTCCCTGTATATATCTGAGAACATGTTTGGCTGCTGCCCAATGAGCCCTCTTCTGTTCCACCATGAATTGGCTGAGGGTGTTGACAGCGTAACAAATGTCTGGTCTGGTATTGACCAGATACATCAGGGACCCTATGAGTTGCTTGTATAAGGTGGGATCAACATATTTGTCTTCTGATGCATCAATTTTCTTCCAGTTGCTCATCATGGGAGTATCCATCGGCCTACACTCCTTCATCCTGAATCTCTTCAAGATCTTTGTAGCATATCTCCCTTGTCCTAGGAATATCTTACCCTTCTGCTACCAAACTTCCAAGCCCAGGAAATAATGCATCTGTCCCAAATCCTTCATGTCAAATTTTGTGGCTAGATTCTTCTTGCAGTCCTCGATGAGCCTGGATGATCCTGTCAAGAAGAGATCATCCACATATAATACTAGTACTAGAGGCTCATTCTCTACAACCAGATAGTAGAGATTGGGATTTGCATCACTCTTGACGAACACCATCTTCTGCAAGTAGCCATCAATTCGACCATACCATGCTCTAGGTGTCTGTTTGAGCCCATACAAGGCTTTCTTCAATCTGCATACATGAGACTTCTTCTCATGTGTCTCAAAGCCTTCTAGTTGTTCAATGTATACTTCCTCTTCTATCACCCTGTTCAAGAATGTCATTTTGACATCCATCTAATGAATCTCCCAGCCCATCTGTGCTGCAAGAGATATCATGGTCCTAATAGATGTATACCTGGCTACTGGGGCGAAGGTTTCTTCATAGTCTATTCCTTCTTTCTAAGCATACCCCTTAACCACAAACCTAGCTTTGCATTTTTCCACACTGTCGTTTGCAGTGTATTTAATCTTGTAGATCCATCTCGAACCTACCACTATTATGTCTTGAGGCCTAGGCACTACTTCCCATACATCGTTCAGCATTATAGAGTTGTACTCCTCCACCATCGCATTCATCCAAACTTGATGATGAGCGGCGTCCTGAAAACTCGAAGGCTCCAATGAAATCTTCTGCATCCCGAAGAATCTGTCGGAGTTCCCGGCTCGTTCTTCCTCTAGTAGTAGGTTCATCTGTTAGCTCCTCCTCTTCCTATGATTCTTCTTGTTTTGAAGGAGAATTCTTGGCTTCCGCTGGTTGAAGTGATTTGACCAACAGCTCATCTTTTGACTGCTCCTTGGAAGGCATTTCTCGAGATTTTCTGAAGGCCCTATCTTCCATGAACTTCACATCTCGTTGAACTACTACCTTCCTACTCCCTGGAAGATAGATTCTATATGCCTTAGCGTTCTCGCTATATCCCACTAGATATCCTTTCTTTGTAGTTTGATCTAACTTCTTCCTCTTCTCCTCGGGTATACGGCAATATGCTAAACTCCCAAATATCCCGAAATGGTTGACTTCAAGTGTCTCCCCGGTGAAGACTTTCTCTGGAGTAATCTTGCCCAATGCCCTATGAAGAGTTCTATTCTGGACATAGACTGTCATGCTACATGCTTTTGCCCACAGGAGTTTTGGCATATCCTGATCATACATCATGGCCCTAGCTGCTTCCACGATAGTCCTGTTCTTCCTTTCTGCTACTCCATTATACTCCGGATTGTAAGGAGTTGTCCACTCTCTTTTGATGCCCTCACTAGCGCAAAAATTGGTGAAGTCCTTATCGACATATTCTCCACCATTGTCTGAGCACAATACTTTTATTTTCTTCTCTGTCAGATTTTACACTAGAGCCTTGAACTTTTTGAATCGACAGAACACCTCGTCCTTGGTTTTCAGAAAATAAATCCAAGTTTTCCAGGAGTGGTCATCAATAAAGGTGACGAAGTATTCGGCACCACTAAGAGCTTTAGTGGACATTGGTCCGCAGATATCTGAGTGTATCAATCCTAGTACACTCTTGGCCCTATTTTTACTTCTAGGAAATGTTGCTTTGGCATACTTGCCAAGAGCACATCCTCTACATACATCATCTCCTTTTGTACTAAGATCTGGAACTCTTGTTACAGTTTTCCTGAGAATTCTCAAAGCCCCATGGTGCAAATGTCACATTCTTCTGTGCCATAGTTCATTCAAATCCTTCTCTCTATTACTGCCTATCAGTGCCATTGGTGATTCTAGCTGTAACCTGTACAACCTGTTACTTCTAATTCCAATCTGCACTTTCTTTTTCCAACTCGAGTGTTTGACGTATACTTTCTCGTTAATGAAGAAAACGTCATAGCCCTTGCTTTGAAGTTGTGATACAGAAAGTAATTTTATCCCCAGTCCTGGCACATGTAGCACATTGGTAGCTCGAAACCGCTCTCCCATTTCTGTTTGAAAAACTATGGTACCCTTCCCTACTAGAGTACACTTTGCCTTATTCCCCATGGCGATCTGAAAATTCATCGTTTCTCCTGATAATCTGAGAAACATTCCTAGATTCCTGTCATATGCCAGGGGTCTCCACTGTCTATATACCATACCTCTGATGATGCAGAGCTTGTTACACAAGAAACTTCTTCTTCCAATCTGGAAGCTAGCATAGAGAAATAGAAATTACTATCTCTGTTATGAATATAATTCATAACAATTAGATAAATAAAATAAATATAAATATTAAATAATTAAATATTATTTAGGTTAAATAGTCATTAAATTAAGTGAAAAATAGACATGCCCTTTCACGAAAGGTCACCTGCGAAGGTATAAAATCAGGGCCTCATTGTACATTCAAATCATCTTATACATTTTATATATATTAATAAATTATTATATTAAATACCTATGTGTATTTTTATATTAAAGCCTTCGAGCTACCAGCGTTCGTGTTTCAGCTCTACAAGCTATCAGTGTTTCGTGTTTCAGCATAAGTTTTTATGCTACAGTGGTATCAGAGCCATGGCACACGATATAATCATGTGAGCCTTTGAACATAGTTCGCCGCATAATGTGCCATTATGTTCACGTCGTGATTACGTCGAGCAATTTAGTATTCAAGAAACATTTCAGCAGTTAGAAAAATCATGTGCTGAAGTTTCAACATGTCTAAAGAAAAGTTATGTAGAGGAAGATGATAATGACGGTGAAAGAACGAAACAAGGTGAAACATTAGATAGTTATAATGTTGAAGATGGAGCTAATGCAGATCAAAATGATAAAGATGACATTCCAGAATTAGGAGAAACCATCAAGGAACATGATACAGACACTTCGATGGAGTTTGATATGCCAAATCCATTGCAGAATATAAAAACCAGTAAGATTGAGGATCATGCTAATATAACCGTTAACCAAAAGAATATTGGGCAACCAGAACAAATATCAGATTTCACAAGGGCTGAAATCGGTCAGTGTAATGCAGAGAAGCACGCTGAAAATATTCCTTGCAAGACCATTATGTTAGTAGGAAAGCAAAGAATTCCAGATTCCTCATTGGAGGAAGGTAATAAACATGGTGAAGGGGAACATATCATCGAGGCACCTCTCAACAGAAATCAGCCACGGTTGGTTCTGTTTCTGTGCGAGTTGAGTATGAAAATCCCATATATGGCTTTCTGTTTCTACACAAGGACTTGGGTTACCTCCTATGTTGACTTTTTCTTCTTCAAAGACGTGGACTGCCAGGAAATCCGTTATTCCAAACAATTTGTGGGAGGACTCATTTTGGATGCAAAATTCTATGTAGGACTTATAGCTACCTGTCTGGGGATCTCAAATCTGATCGTGTTGGAGACGTTCTTGACCCTTACGACTGTCGTCAGTGTCCCCAAAACATTTACGATTTTCAGGTTCATGCCACATTTTACCTTGGCACTCGTCATCCTGTTTGTGACGGAAACAAAGAACCTGTTTGTCTCGGAAAAAAAGATCATGTCATGGGAGCAACTTGAGGACATGTTGCACGATCTCTATATGGGAAGGAAGAAGGGCAACAAATGCAGCTTCAAGTCTACAAACAAGGATGCCCGTTTGTACGAAGCCGAGTATAAAAACTGGATATGTTCTTGCTCTCCTGTAATGTATAAAGTAACTGATCTGATGCAGTGTAATCAGATAAGCGATGGCGGCCAATGGCGAAAATACGGGCAGAAGATGACAAAATACAATCAGCGACCGAGATGTTATTACAGATGCGCTATGGCGCCCAGTTGCCCAGTTAAAAAACAGGTTCAGATATGTGCCCAAGATCCCAACTTCACTAAATCACTTGTTGTAACCATCACAAGCTCAGAATCCCCCGACAGAAATGATGCCTTCACCATGGGCGACAAGACACCCAATGCTGCCGTCCGGACTTATGCAGATATTATGCGGAAAGAGGCTCTCAAGAGGGAAAAGGAAGAAACCCTAAGGCTTATTGCAAAGAAGCACCAGGAAGAGACCGAACATAAGATGAAGGAGAGAGATGGGATCAGTCAGGCGCCAATGACTCAGTCTGCCACGTTGGTTGTGCCCACCGGCACCTCTTGACACCCCTCCGTCCTGAAAACCTCGTCCGATGTCCACGCCTCTGTCATTCACGCGTCAATGTCTCGTTACCCTTCTTGCCACATCCAATTCCACGCTACTTCTACCTCGCCACACATAGCCACTTCAACTGTCATACCTTGTGGTCTCCGTCAACCGTCGCCTCGTACCTTAAAAAAAAACTATATGAAACTATATATATATATATATAGAATTTAATTATATAATTATATGTTATATTATAATTAATATATAGTTTCTAAGTATTTAATTAATATTAATTAGATATATATATATATATATATATATATTTAGAGTTTAAAAAAAATTATTAAAGTTTCAAAAAAAAAAAATATGGACTTGTTAAAAAAAAATTTAAAAAAAAAATAGACTTACAAAAAAAAAAAAGTTTCTAAAGAAATATTACCAATGAGCTATAAAAGAAGAGGATGACCAGACTATATACATCGAAACGACATACACTAAGTGAAGAAAACCCCAAGCATTAAAGCTTTGAGGACAAAGCTTCCAAAGGAAGAGGCTATGTTATGAATATAATTCATAAAAATTAGATAAACAAAATAAATATAAATATTAAATAATTAAATATTATTTAGGTTAAGTAGTCATTAAATTAAGTGAAAAGGCATGTCTAAAAGACATGCCCTTTCACGAAAGGTCACCTGTTGAGGTATAAAAGCAGGGCCTCATTGTACATTCAAATCATCTTATACATACATATATATATATATAAATTATTATATTAAATACCTGTGTGTATTTTTATATTAAAGCCTTCAAGCTACCAATCTTCGTGTTTCAGCTCTACAAGCTATCAGTCCTTCGTGCTTCAACATAAGTTTTCATGCTACAATCTCTTGTGCAATTTTCTAAAAATCTGTACGAGTTTCTTGACGTAGATGCCTCTGCATCATGATCTCGACCCATAATTGATTTTCCCTTTCTGCCTTTGATTCTTTGCTCTGATACCATGTGAAAATTGTATTATTGCAGCAACTCATTTATTTTACCTACTTATTTTCCAATAAGTTATTTACAAAATCCCTTCAGTAAATATTAAAATAAATTCTACTGCATATATCACACCATAATTCAAAAACAAATACATGCACAAGAATCAAACACATCAACACAGTTATTTTTGGACAATTGCCCCTAGAAAAACCCAATGCGGGAAAACCAGTGCAGCAGAGGAGGATTTTATTAATCAGCATTTCTTGAGTACAACTAGGGTGACAAACTAGCTCACCCAACAGAGATAAATCCTCTGGCACTTCACCTAGGCTCAGCGTCAGTCCAACTAGCCTCTGCGCAGCTCCTAGACCCTCTGCGTCAGCTCTCTGCCTCACTGCGTCAGAACATGGCCTCTCTGTGTCACCCACACAGGCCCTACAGTCACTGCGCAGTCCAGCTGCCTCTGCATCTTCCTGAGTGGCTCTGCGTCTGCTTCTCTGATCTTTGCACTGGTCCTTCGGCATTGTCCCTGCCTCTGTTACGTATTCGCTACCTCTTGCTGCAATCCAATTTTCTAGTTCAAATTTCTCAGCAAGCCCCGCTCCAGAACTCAAACTGACTGGCCTCCCTCAGTGTATCTCCAACTGACCCTCAAGCCTTCTCTTATACTTTTCCTATTGATGAATCAACAATCGAGATTAAGACCCTAATCAACGGCTAAGATTAAAATAGACTTGATCTTCGTCTCTTAGAAGTTTCTCATCCTTATCGTTATTAATACCCATTAATATTTTTATTTTCCTAAGTTTAGAGTTAAGAACTCATTAAAATATTATTTATTTTAATAACTCTTCATTTGGATGGAATTTTCCAAAACGATTTCTGGGTCTTGGAGATCTCATGTGCTTTAGCCTCTCCACCAATTTTCATGGCTAGAGCACATACGATGCTACCCCAAATCAACAAGAGGTCATGTATTGCTAGAGCACATTCCTCGCTAAGAGGGAGTGTTGATTTGGGGTAGCATCGAATGTGCTGTAAGCCTCAAATTTTGCAGGGAGGCTTGGGCACAGGTATTTCAAAGAACCCAGAAAGGGTTTTTGGAAATTCGACCCATAAGTGATTTTATTAAAATAATTAATATTTTTAATGGGGTACCTAAGTCTAAACTTTGGAAAATTAAAATACTAATGGGTATTAATCTAATCAAGGGTGAAACTTCTAGAAAAAGCCATGGATCAAGTCAAAACGATCTGAGCCTTTGATTATGTTTTAATCTAGGTCGTTGATTGCTCAACAGGAAGATATTAGAAGGGACTTGAAGGTCTTTTGGAAAATGCACCAAGCAGATACTCAGTTGCCCAAAAGAAATCGATTTCCTCATTGGTCAAAGTTCGGCAAGAGAAAATCGATTTAGAGGGAGAGTTGCAGGTGGAGGAGAGATAGAGAGGGTTCAACATCAGTCAGGGAGACAGTGACGAAGACATAGAGAAGCCAAAGGAATAGCGCTGGGCAGATTGACGCTGGGAGAGGCAGCGTTGGCCTGAGTGACATAGGCAATGCGCAGGCCAGTCCAGAGGCCAGAGAAAGTGACGCTAGGCAAGCCAAATAGGTGCAGAGGGTGAAGGAACCTCTCTCTTGGGTCAAACACTTGTTCAGGAATGTCTGTAAATATTTCTCAGTTCTATCTTGTTGGGTGAAATTTTATACATGTTGATTTTTGCTGAAGAATAATAAAACCCTCATCTGCGGCACCGGTTTTCCCACATTGGGTTTTTCCGGGGACAATTGTCCAAAAATAACTGTGTTATTGCGTTTGTATATGTGCGGGCATTTTACTTACATTTATTTTCTACAATGTTTTAATCATGAAGGCTGCAGCAGAATATGTTTTGATATTTGTCGTAAGAATACAGTGGATAACTTATCTCTAAAGTAATAAGTAGAAGAAGTCATATCAATCACTGCAGTAGGATTTTCAATTTTGAAATTTCTACAGTCTTCCACACATCGAAGGGTTAGATAGGCACCTGGTGATAGACGGACTTCAAGTCAATCTTGCTGAAATATTTGGCCCCCTTGAGCTGGTCCAGAAGGTCATCAATTTGTGGGATTGGGTACCTATTCCGGACAGTGATCTTGTTCAACGCCCGATAGTCAATACAGTGTCTCCAGGTCCCGTCCATTTTCTATACCAATAAAATCGAGCTCTCACAGAGTGATGAGCTTGGCCTAATGTGCCCTTTCTGTAACAGCTCTTGAATCTGCCTCTTGATCTCATCGTTCTCCAGAACAGAGCGTCGATAGATCGGCCCATTAGGTAGCGCCACGCCCGAGGTCAAATCGATGGGGTGTTTGACCTGACAATGCAGACGTACCCCTGTAGGTGCGGCGAAAATGTCCTGCACTCCTCCACGACCTTGTCCATATTTTGTTGTTGTGCGGAGGAGCCCTATCTAGAAGTCGTGCCACAACCTTCTTCTTGCCCTGAGGGCGAATCAAAAGGAAAACAAATTTCCTAGTCTGGGAAATGATCTTACTACATTGCTTTCCAATTGGCAATGATCAAAGAGATGGCGGTAAGCGAGGCTACCTCCGATATCATGTATAACTTATTGCCCAAAGTAATAATCACAGAGAGAGGTCTAAACTCATGTACAACATGTCGCTTCCACAAGTATGGTTGTCCTAATAATACATCACAAACTTCAAGAGGAGCAACATCACACAGCACCTCATCCGTGAAGGGCTTGATGTTGTAGGGAAGGCGACACTGTTGGCTGACACAGATATCTCGTCCTTGGTGAAGCCAACTGATGGTGTACGCCTGCGGATGTGTTGTCGTCGATAGGCCCAACCGCTTCATGACCTCTGCTGAAATGAGGTTCTTTCAGCTCTCTTTATCAACAATTAACTGCAGCGGAGAACCCTTCACCCACATATGTGAGTGGAAGAGGCGCTTCCTCTCCTCTGGATCTTCAGACTCATTCTTCTGGACCTTAGTGGTGGCCAAGGTAGCACTGAGTTCCGCATCAATGATCGGCTTCCCTTTGCCATTCCCCTTGTCGGGTTCTGACTCAGAGTCGGAACATGCATCTAATTCGGAAGCCTTCAGCTCGGGCACTAGTGACTGCTTGGCCCGACACTTACTTGTGTTGTGAGTGCAGCTCTTATGGAACTCACACCATTTTCCCGTGTCCTTTATCTTCGTGGTGTTGTTCTTTGCTTGCAGCTTCAGCGAGTTGTCTTAGGTCACCCCGCCTTGGCTTTGGCCTTTGCTCTGTGGTTTGGGGGTGTCTTTTCCTTGCTTCGGATTCGCAGATCCAAAGTCTCGCTTCTTCTATTTAAACTTTTGCTCAATCTTGACAGCGTATCGGTATGTCGTGCCGAGCGAGGAGATGTCCAAGAACTCCATCTCATCCTGGATGTACTTGTGTAGACAGTCACAGTACTTGAGTACCAAATGCCGCTCAAAATCCTTGATACCCAACTTCGTGCGGAGGGTATGGAAAACATTTGTGAACTCCAGCACATCTTGGTCCCTTCCCTGCCGTAGCATGGTCCACTTTATGTATTTATCTTCATAGCTCTCGACAGGGTAATATTGTGCCTTGATGGTCCACTTTATGTATCTCAAAAAGAATCCCAAGTGGGTGCGGCTGAAAACAGTGAGGATTCCCTCTGGTCCTTCTGTTCACAGTAGGTTTCCCACTAGTCCTAGAGGCGTGGGGCGGCTTTGAGAAGTGCAAAAGCAATCTTTTCTTGATTGGAAAAGTCATGAACTAAAAAATATCCTCCCAACAAATTCAACCATTTATCTACGACATTTGCGTCTATCTAGCCCTCAAATATGGGAATATCAAATTTAACTTGTACCTTAAAAGGAGAGGCACCTCCAGAGTGGCTACTGGATGAAGATGCATCGTCTATGGGTAGTCGTCGAAGTATCTAGGGAAAGTTATCCATCATCGCGTTCCTCTGTCCCTCGAGGGCTTCCTCAAGCAATATTTTGATAGGATCTCCTGCCCCCTCGTCTTTCTTTTCTTCTGCCATGGGAGGTTGTCGAGGTTTGCAAGGTTGGCCTTGCAAAGGTTCAACCAAATCGAGCCCTAATAACTCCTTATACCCTGACCTCGTTGGGGACATGCAAAGAAAAACAGAGAAAGAGCAAATTGCTCTAATACCACTGATCCAAACTTAAACGGGAACGCAACAAATTACAGATATAACCATAAATACAGAGATGCAGCAAAAATAACACTTCATTTCATTAATATCAAAATATTGAAATATGCTTACAAATAGAATGGAAATAAACTAGCTTGGGCGATGATAACTTGTCTCTAAAAAGAAATGTGGTGGCTACATGCCTCTGAACTGTGTTACAATGAGGCTCAAGGGCCTATTTATTATTGAATAACAAGGGAAAACCCTAACCCCAGGAGATGGAACGCCAAGAGTTTATGGGCACCATTGGGGTTAGTTGGGCAACCAACTTCCCGGGGTCATAACTTGGTCATATTATCTCCGTTTGGCACGTACAATACCTTATTGGAAAGGTCTCTCTGAGTACTACAGGATTTGCGGCAGGCCCTTGCCTATGGCTACGAGCCTACTGCAAACCTCAAAAAAAAGTCGTTTAGGGGGTCAAAACTGCTCTAGAAGTTCAGGACCCGAAAAATTGATAAAAATATTAAATGCTGAAAGAAACAAGGAAACAGATGAAACCGACTGGAGGTCTAGGCGGAATAGGTGGGTGGCCACCAATATCCACCTGGGTCATACAAGTAGCCCATTGCGGGCTTATCTGCATCAACCAACCGAAGAATCCTTACCAAAGGTTCGAAAATGGCACACACCTCCTCCACTCCTTCCCAAAAACTCCCCTGAAATGAAACTAGTCTGCACATGGCCTCTCCCTTTAGTTTGTGACTAAAAGATAAAACACGCTACTTCAGTGAAAGAAACATGGTCTTCACATCTCACATAGAATTCAACAAAGACTAAACAAATATGAAACTAGTGCCAAACCATGTAATAGCGGAACGCACCAACTATTTGTTGTTGGTGAATCTTCTCATCAAGCTAAACACAAATGCATGATTATATATAAATTTTGTTATATTCATGGATGATTCAACAATATCCCTCACAAAAGGAATGTTCCCTATATCCTCCAACATCAATTCAATACGTGTAGCACACGATGTCCAAAACAAGTTAGAATACCTCTACATAAGCAACCTGCCAATAGCAACTTAATTTGCAGCATTGTTCATTATCACATGGACAACATTCAGTGGACCTACCTCCTAAATGAAAATGTCCAACAACTCACATAATAAATTTCCATCTTTAATATGTGCAGATGCATCAACAAACTTTATAAACAGTGTCCCCTTGGGACAACTAACCAAAAAGTTAAGAAGGGTCCTACCCTTCTGATCAGTCCAACCATCTGACATCACAGTGCACCTAGTGCGTTCCCATGATACCCTAAACTCTCCCAATATAGCAGTGCAATCAACTTTTTCATTTTGAATAATAGGCCCTCTCAACTCCTCATAGGAAAAGGCTTGGTACCCCAGGCCAACAATAGCAACCGCATCAAACATAGGTTGGTAGAATGGATTGGTCTTGGCAATGTTAAAAAGAACATCACTCCATAGAAGTACCTACCCACTAGCTTGTCAGCTTCTTCCTTTTCCTTTTTTTTAAGTGTCGATTTGATGCTAGCTTGTGTACCAGGTGTGGTTCTAGGAACAAAAAAAAAATGAGACATTTGGCTTCTCACCATTGCCCTATTATCTTTGGCATCATCCTTATCTTACAGTGATTTAATGGCCTTGTGAATGATTTCTGGAGTTGTTGATGGGCAAAGTTTTATATTTTGTCCCAGCATTTTCCCAAATGGAATTTCAATCAGTGGATGCCCCTGAAAAATGCTTACCACACAACTTGCAAGTCAAATATTGTTTATTGACTACCCCCCCCCTCGAGTACAACATCGGGCTCACCATATTCCCACATAAGGTCCAAGTGCCTCGGCTTGTTTGAAGTTGAACCTAGGGCACAAAAAAGAGAATTTGAAAAAAAAAGTTATCCATCACATGAAAAAATTAAAAATTGTTCATTAAAAAATTAAAAAAATCCATATGCATGCATGTTTCCATGCTCAAATAGACTGATAGATTCATGGAATGCATGGCTTGAAGGGTTGAATCAATTGACTGGGTTAACAAACTAAAGGGAAAAGCCCAGGATTAGAACCCTCACAGTTAAGGTTTTTCATTGGCATTAAAACGCCCAACATTAAAATCCTCACAAGAAAACAACCAACGTTATGGGTTTTAATATATTGAATATTCATGGTTTGCAACTTTGTGTGGGTTGGACACAAATAAATTCAACCCAACACTCATTTGAAACTATGATCCTCTATTCAAATTGTTGCCACAAAATCTAGCAGGCCTTGTAGAGGGGTACCTTACAAGGCAATAACTAGACTAGGTGACAACAATAAGGTAGTAGTTGTATGTCACCACAGCTACTACCCCCCTACTCTTTATGAATTTCACCAATGGCATGAGTCCCGATAAATAGGTCACATTGAAGATATTCTAGGTTCATAGGTATAAGGTGACACAAAAGGCTTCTAAGGAATGATACAACTTAGGAAAAAGGCTCAAGCGATGAAGGAGAGGGAATTTGCATCCCTTGAAGAAGCGAAACTAGGGCACACTAGACCTAGGGTTTGATTAATAGTGTGGAAAATGATTTGTCTAGAGGTAAGATGCAAAGAAAAGGTTCCCAACTATGAATTCTAACAAGGCAAAGGCACATGAAACCTTCAACAAGCCCTCAAGTTGAAGCTTTAACCAAACTAGGGTTTCTCCTAGGGAAAACACACTAGGACAAGAGAAATTCTGCAGGAAATTGAAAGATTAGCCACCAAGGGGAATGATTTTGAGGCAACCACTACAACCCTTAATGTTGAATCCTTCCAAGGCCCAAAATTCCTCTTCCAAGAAAATCTGCAGTAAGCCCTCATTGGGTCGCTTGGCCTTCAAAGGGAGATATTAGAGAAGAGAGAGAAAGTGAATCCAATTTGTGGATAAAATTTGACTTGATCACCAACAAGAAATTGTTGAATGTTGTCACTGATGCCAACGTCAATCCTTGAACAATCTTATATTCGTCTAGTTCGCACTAATTGAAAGCTCCAAATGGCAAGAAGCCTTGGGAAGCGTTGATTGCTACCACTCAAACTAGCAGGGATCCTAGGAGGGGTCCCTACAAAGCAACTACTGGGTCAAGTATCAACAATGGAGCAATAGCCCATGTCACCTCAGCTAAAGCTCCCTGCTCTTTACGGACTTTCACTAATGGGAGGAGTCTCGATATTAGGGAAATCAATAAGAGAAATATATCAATGGTGTAAAGGTAGTGATTCCAAAAGCTTATTCAAAGGAGAGACTCTAATCACAAGGATTGCTTGCTTTAGAAGCAAGATGAATGGCTCTCCAAGAAGGGCTAGAAGGAGATCTAAACCTAGGGTTGAGGAGTATCTCTTGGTAACAAGCGCCCTAGACCTAAGAATCTTAAAAAAATAGGGTTTTAAAGCAATCCTTGTGAAATTGGAGTGATAAGTTTGCAAGACCACAAAGAAGCCCTAATGGACCAAAATGAGGCCAAGGGTTTGGGGTGCAACTTCAAACAAATGGACTTAACCAAGTGAAGGGGGCAGAGGATCAAAGATATAGGATTTGGCTTAGAATTTCAAAGCAATGATCCTTAATGAAGCCACTAACCAAAGGAAACCTAGGGAGGAACGATTCTCAAGCTATGGGTTGGGATAGCCTGAGATTCCACAGTCAGAATGTCTTGAAAATTGCAAGATATCTCAGGGGCACACAAGCATAGCTCTTGATTAAGTTTCATCAATTTTGGATAGCTACAATTGATTTTGTGTGATGCCCTAGGAAGCCTACAAGGGTTAGGGCTTAGAAAGAGAAAAAGAGGTGAGAAAGATATTTGTTTTGGTGACCACCTAGGACTAGACCAGTGCCTAGCCTATTAGGAGAATGGAGTCAATATGATTCGATGTTTAGAGATGCTTATACCCAATCAAGGTATTCCCCAACAGCTTTGTATGACCTTAGAGGACACAACTAGGCTACTAGGAAAAATTATACTTCTTTGATGTTGCAATTGATGACTTATCAAGGCAATTATGAACAATCATATACCCCTAGGATATTTATTCACTATACTTTTGCATGAACATATGAAAAATCCCTCACAAAGACAAGATCAACAAATTCGCATTTCATTAATGCAGCTTCACCAGCTTCATGAGCAAAAATTCTTCATACATTACACAAGTGATAAAAATGAGAAATAGACATGAAAAGTACACTTACAAGTATAGCGAAAATCTTGCAATCAACAACAGAAAAACAAACAACTTATAATATAACAAAAACAAAAACAAAAAAATTCGAAGCTCCAAGCTTAAAGACAAGCTCTTTCCAAACATCAAAATGCATTGAGGTTTCAATTTGTCCATCAATAAGGCTAGTGAAATTCTCAAGAAGAGATACAAGTCCAAATCCAAGTGATGATCAAATGAAATGATCATCACATCAATATATATCGTCCCTAAGGGGTTCGATTTTCCTAATGACGCCTAATAATCCCCTAACTAATAAAATAATGTGCCAAAATAACATTCCTTGGTGACAAGCCCACAAAGATAGCTCCTTAATATAAGAATAAGCCTCCCAACAGGGCAAAATAATAGACAAAGTAGGTCGAAGGGCCGTTGAGGAGGCCTAGTGGAGTCCAATGTGTGCCACGATGATTAAATGAGCTCCAAATATAGTGATAAAGGGGTTGGCTCCTTGATATTCAAGCAAATGACCTGTGGTGCCCCCAAGTGGTTATGGGGGCACAAAACATCCTCATGGGTCTCCAAATTGATCAAACAAGCTTGTATCCCATTTGTATGTTGAATTTCCATGATCTTGGGTCTAGGTTAGAATCTTAAAATCTCTAATGCTACCAAACCAAGAATCTCAACGAGAACTACTTTGCATAGAAAAAAATATAAAGCAATAAATCACATATGCACAAGCATACACAATTTTTAACAAAATATTGTACAATAATGTACAACCCAATCTTCGTTATATTAAACCAATATGAATAATACAATAGTCTATGGTATACAAGATACAATGACAAACATGTTGCGCAGACTCTATGCCATATCTTGTCCTGTCGTTCCTTCGCTTTCACACTGCTCACTAGTTGCCCCTTAGTCCTTCAAAGGACAATACATCGAGACTCCAGGAGAGCTGCCACCTAACACTATTGCAAGTCACTTCTGTTGCATGTACATGGGCTGATCCAATCTGCTCTCTAGGTTGGCCAATGCCTGAGCTCCAATCTGCCTACTAGTAGCCTCTTTCATCCATCAAAGAGCTACACATAACACTCCAAACTTCACCCAATCTTCAGCTCTTCTTCGTCACTTCAAGATAGCTTGTCTACGGCTATTTTGGGTAGCCAACACGCTGCCCTCCACTAGACCAATGGCACCCAATCCTTCACTCCAAGTTCTGCTCCTAGGATGGACTTTTGACCTCCACAAAAAGTCCTCCAAATGGCACCCACAGGCTGCTAGTCAAACTGATCCAAAATGGTCAAAGCAATGACTCAACACAAGTCACTAATGGAGAAAAAATACATACTTCTGCACTATTATTCATGGGCAGTGTTTTGGTAACTGGTTAGGGCTCCCACTGTAACCTACAGCAGCCCAACAATCATGCCCAAAACACACCTTAAATTATGTGGCCTCCTCTCCTCTACAAGTTAAGTCACCTCATTGTTTGAGGAGGCACATACAGCTCCATGTATAGGGTTGTTTAACCCTCAAAACAGCACCTATAGGCTTGCAGCCTAATCACCACAGAAGGGTCCCTTACTCGGCCTGTTTCAAGAGGATTCCCCTATGTTTTCTTGCCCAGAACAGTCCCTTATTATTGCGACCCTCCAGCAAGGTACCTCGGCCCTCCTTCCAGCACTCGGTCACCTGAATTTGGCCCCCAAACGGCCCTTCAAACCCTCGTTGGCCTGTCCTCCTTACTGCGGCCCTCAACAGAAGTATTCCCTCTCCTCTACGAGCTTTTATGTGTTCATTTTTGGGTAGCATCGAATGTGCTCTAGCTCCGAAATTTTTTTGAGGAGCTAGAATACATAAGATCTCCAAGACCTAGAAATCGTTTGGAGAAATTCCACCCTGATTGTGAGTTATTAAAATAATTAATATTTTTAATGGGGTTCCTAAGTCTAAACTTAGGAAAATAAAAATATTAATGGGTATTAATAAAAATATGGGTGAGAAGCTTCTACGAGACGAGGATCAAGTCTGTTTTAATCTTAGCCGTTGATTAGGGACTTAATCTCAGTCGTTGATTCATCAACAGGAAAAGTTTAAGAGGAGGCTTGAGGGTCAATTGAAGGGACACCAAGTTGATTAAATAAGTTCAATTTTTTTAGGGCATGGTTTGCTGAGAAAATCGAACTAGTGATATGAGTTGCAGTGAGAGGGGCAGAAGCAAAGATTTGGATCGAAAAGGAGTTCCAAGCCAAAGAGTACTGGGCAGAGAGGCAGCAGTAGCATCAGGGAGGTAGCGCAGAGGCCTACACAGCCCAAGAAGGGGCTCACACAGTGCTGACGCAGGTCAAGAGGGTCTCTTGGAGTGGCAGTGCAGGATATTCGTCAGAAGTTCGAGATTTCGCTAGAGAAGCAAGGTTCTGAGCCAGGGAGGGCTGAACAGCAGTCTTCCTCCAACAAATCAATCTAGCAGAAGGGGTGACGCGGTCTCCTAGAGGCAAGATGCTGGCCCAAGCAGTGATTGCGATGGGATTTCGCAGTGTTTGGCAGAGTCAGGGCACTCAGCGGATCAGTTGTGAATTGGAGAACGAGGTAAACCCTCGGATGTATTTCTTGTTGTCATGATTTCTATGAAAGGTTAGCCAGTGTGAGATGCAACCTGTTGTACTCAAATTTTGCTTGCTTAATAATACAAACCCTCTATTCGCTGCACCGATTTTCCCGCATTGGGTTTTCCAAGGACGTGTTGTCCAAAAATAACGATGTCCCTTGTGTGTTTATCTCATATTTGTTTCAGTTTATGATCTGTATGTCAATGTAGTCTGCAGTACTGTTTTTCCTCACTGCTTACAAATTAAATAACCTGTTGAATGTAATAACAAGTAGGAGATGGTAAACTAGTGATTGCAGTAGGATTGCTGATGTGTAGATTCAGAAATTTTCACGTGGTATCAGAGCATTGCAAATCATAGGACACTGAAGCCATCAGCCGGGAGATCCAGCGAAACTACTGCAAAGAAGCAGTTGTCCCTAGTGATAGCGTTGTTTCAGGGCCAAAGGAGCAGCTGAAGGAGTGGCGCAGAGCCAAAGGAGCAGCTGAGGCTCACGCAGTGCCTGCATCAGCATTTCGAGCCTGTAGAGGGTGACGCAGTACTTGAGAGGAGCTCACGCAGTGACTGCATCAGCTCTCTGGGCCAACACAGAGCTTGAGAGGCTCAAGTCAGTTAGTTGTCGAGGCAGGAGAAGCAATGCAGCTTCGACCTGTGGTGCTGGGGGGGGGCGTTATTGTTGTTGGTGCAAAACAATGTCTAAGGAGACAAAGTCGAGGTAGAGGGAGTCACTACCTTCACAGATTTTTGGCCAAAGAAATCTAGATCCGGGTTGCTGAGCAACAGCAAAGGAGGATTGGAGAGGAGTGATTTGACATTTGGGGGCGGATTTCTATGAAGGAAATCAAGACTCAGAGGGAGTCTGGAAAAAACTTGTTCCTTAAAGGATTTCTAGCGCCAAAGAAACCCAGATACGAGTCTTGTTGAGGCAGCAGTAAGAGAGAGAGAAGAGAACCTATTCTACACTTGTTTGAGCAGAGATGGCAGTCAATGGACTGAGGGATCATGACAGATTGGATGGAGCATCCAATTTTGTCATCTGGAAGGCCAAGATCCCGGCAATCCTAGACAAGAATCGCATCAAGGACTATGCCTTGAAGGTAGTTGTTGTTTCGGTCGACATTGATCCGCTGAAGAAGTACGAGGAGGCCCAGGCAAAGGCAAAATGCGTGATTCTAGACGAGGTCAAAGATCATGCGGTCCCACACATTGCTGAGAAGGAAACAACAAGGGAGATGTGGGAGATGCTAACCACCTTGTACCACGAGACTTCCGTTCAATGGAAGATGCTATTGGAGAATCAACTGAGACAGTACCAGATGTAGACGGGAGAAGAGATCAATCCCTTCCTCAGGTTGCAAGGGATTCGAGACCAGCTGACTTCCGTGGGGTCTACACCAGATCTTGAGTTCATGGTCAAGACTGCCCTGAATGCAGTCACCGAAGACTGGGAGACATTTGTCCAAAGTATTTTGGGCAGAGCTTCTCTCCCCAGTTGGGAGGAGATGTGGGCAGCTCTTCGACAGGAAGAGATCAGGAAGTTGACCAAGGCAGGTAGTAGCGACAAAGGAGCCTGGGTCAAGAAGGAGGACGAGGATGTAGCTCTCGCATCATCGAGACAGCAAGGGCAGCAAAAAGGAAGAAAAAGGATATATCCAAGGTCAGATGCTTCAGGTGTGGGGAACTAGGACATTTCGCCACTTAGTGCCCTCAGAAGAAGGGCAAGGAAGAGAAGTCTGACTCAAAGGCTGCTCTAGCGAAAGCTGACAAGGAGGATGATGAGGAGGATTGTGCCATGAGTGCTCATGCACCTCTAGAAAAGAGGTGGGGTGACATCGAACTATAGTCGAGAGGACTACACAGGGGCAAGATCCTTGAGGTGCCCAAACTCTTATATCACATACGGCTACAAGAGCCCTTAACAACAGTAGTAGATGATGGGAGTTAGTTGGTGCGAGGGAAGATGGAGCAACAGTGGCAGAGCTAGAGTGCCAGAGTCTGAAGCAATGCAGTGGAGGTTGCAACAATGTGGGAGGGACAGAGCAAATTGCAACAATGCAGTAACAACAGAGCGTCAGCACAAATTAGCAGCAGAGGTAGCTTTAGCATCTCGAGGCATCTAGACTAACCAACATGTCAGTTTTTTTAGGTGGCTTTTCAGTTGCTTGCTTCTCAGCAACTGAGTTGCAATGCAGCAGTTAGCAGTGGCAGTGTTATGGGCAGCATGACGCAACATATTAAGAGGGAGCTGCAGTACAGATGTAGCAATGATAGTGGCAGTGTCATGGGCAGCAGTACAGGATGCAATGGTGTAGTGGATGAAGGGCATCAGGCCAAGCATCAGCAGCACAGAAGACTGATGTCGTAGATCAGTGTGATGCTTCTAGTTTGAAGCATTGCTAGACCACATTCCTCGCTAAGAGGGAGTGTTGATTTTGGGGTAGCATCGAATGTGCTCTAGCTCCGAAATTTTGTGGAGGAGCTAGAATACATAAGGTCTCCAAGACCCAAAAATCGTTTGGAGAAATTCCACTTGAATTGTGAGTTATTAAAATTATTAATATTTTTAATGGGGTTCCTAAAGTCTAAACTTATGAAAATAAAAATATTAATGGGTATTAATAAAAATATGGGTGAGAAGCTTTTAAGAGATGAGGAGCAAGTCTATTTTAATCTTAGCTGTTGATTAGAGACTTAATCTCGGTTGTTGATTCATCAATAGGAAAAGTATAAGAGGAGGCTTGAGGGTCAATTGAAGGGACACCAAGTTTATCAAACCAGTTCGATTTTTCTGGGGCGTGGTTTGCTAAGAAAATCGAACTAGTGATCTGAGTTGTAGTGAGGGGCAAAAGCAGAGATTTGGATCAGAAAGGAGTTTTGAGCCAAAGAGTATCCAGCAGGGAGGCAACAATAGCATCATAGAGGTAGCGCAGACGCCTACACAGCCCAGGAAGGGGCTCACGCAGTGCTGACGCAAGCCAAGAGGGTCTCTTCGAGTGGCAATGCAGGATATTCGTCAGAAGTTCAAGATTTTGTAGGAGAAGCAAGGTTCTAAGCCAGGAGGGTTGAACAACATTCTTCCTAGCAAATCGATCCAGCAGAAGGGGTAACGCAGTCTCCTAGAGGCAAGACGATGGCCCAAGCAGTGAGTTGACCACTACCGGTCAACTGCCCATAGCAGTACACCCCCTTCTCTTTGCAAAGAAAGGGGTAGCGCTTGATCGACATGTCTGTGCCATTCTGCAGTCATCAACAGCTTGATCCATTTATGTTGTAAACCCAGTCTGCATGTATAAATTGTAAATAATCTTAGCAGATATGAGTCATGTCTGTAAATTGCCTAGGTGGACCTAATTTTCTAAGTGATAATCTACGTTCCGAAAGGTTTTTCGTCTCACCAATCCATGATCGGCAGAGTTTTCCTTCAGCCTAACCCCAAAGCTGGGATGGATTTTGTCATTAGAATTTTAGGAGAATCCTAGTGTGTTAATCTGCTAGATTACAGTTGTGTCGCAGAACTGGGTGGTTTATGAGGGTCTATGTCAAATGGGTTTTCCCCCTTAAGATGTAAAGTTGTAAAAGTCATGATGTAAAGTGTCTTGAGGGTTAGAAAATGTTTTAATCCCCTCATAAGTCCTAAGTCCTAGGTCCTAGGTGATTTTTCCAAAGGCTAAGTTCGAGGATCCATTTAAAAATAAATTAAAAAATAAATAAACAAATAAATAAACAAATAAAAATAAAAAATAAAGTAAAAACCTAAAAATAATAAAATAATAATATTTTGAATAAATAAATGCAGAATTTCAATTTTTTAATGCATTAAAAATTCGACGGATGAGATTAAGAGATATCTTGATCCTCATCGACAGTCGAGATAAGTTTGACATGGATCACTCGAACTAGCTATTGGGATTTTTTGCTTTAAATAAGGTGCTAGGGGTCATTTGAGATCAGATTGGATCTGAGAGTCTGGTGCTAAAGAAAGCTCTCTTGTAGTCATTTTTTTTGTTGTGCAATAAAGAAGACTTTGGGGTTAAAGATCTTGCTGGTGTTACTCTTCTGAAAATGCTGTAAGAATGTTCTATTTTTTCTGCATAATTTTATTTTCAGCCATTAATGATAGCTTAATGAAGATTGATCTAGGCACAGGTATCTTGTCTGATCTTTGGGGTTTGAATGATAGTTTAGATTCTGAAATATAGTGGCAGGTATCTCCATTTGATCTGGGTTTCACTATTGTTTTCTCCCTCTATGTTGATGGTTGATTTTAAGCTGTGCAGGAAATCCTTTTTTCAGATTACAGGGTGTTAGGGGAAGTTCTCGGCTGAACCAGCCAACTCCCGGGTTGTGTTTTCTGAAAGAGCCCAGCCAGTTCTTGATCCCGGGCTTATCATTCGAAATATTTTTTATGAATGCATGCAGGGTTTTCTGAAGCGTCTTATATTAAAATTAAATTCTGATAATATTACTGTGATTATTGATAAATCTGGCTTCTGAAAAGCTTTCAGTTTGTAAATACTGTAAATTTTTGTTGCGTTTAGGGTTTTCAATTTTTGTTTTATGCACATATCATTTTTGGGTGATTTTTCATCCCAGTTTGCAGGTTTTCTGAAGATTTCCAAGGTTTATTTGCGCCGTTTTGGCTGTTCAAGGGTCAAAATCTATAAATTACTCAGCTGATCTGGGGTTTCAAATTTTGTTTTATGCATAGATTATATTAGGGTTTTTCTTTTCTCTTGCAGGTTACAGGTGCATTTTTGTTTGAGAAATGTTTCAGGGTTTCTGGAGCAGTTGATTCAAGATCTTAAAATTTCTGGCTGCCAAAACCGCCGATCTCTTCCTTCCTCTCTAAAACGCATCTTTGTTGACTTTTGCTGCCGTCAAACACTGTGGGTAACGATTTCAATTTTTTAATAAATTCGACGGATGAGATTAAGAGATATCTTGATCCTCATCGACAGTCGAGATAAGTTTGACATGGATCACTCGAACTAGCTATTGGGATTTTTTGCTTTAAATAGGGTGCTAGGGGTCATTTGAGATCAGATTGGATCTGAGAGTCTGGTGCTAAAGAAAGCTCTCTTGTAGTCATTTTTTTTGTTGTGCAATAAAGAAGACTTTGGGGTTAAAGATCTTGCTGGTGTTACTCTTCTGAAAATGCTGTAAGATTGTTCTATTTTTTCTGCATAATTTTATTTTCAGCCATTAATGATAGCTTAATGAAGATTGATCTAGGCACAGGTATCTTGTCTGATCTTTGGGGTTTGAATGATAGTTTAGATTCTGAAATATAGTGGCAGGTATCTCCATTTGATCTGGGTTTCACTATTGTTTTCTCCCTCTATGTTGATGGTTGATTTTAAGCTGTGCAAAAAATCCTTTTTTCAGATTACAGGGCGTTAGGGGAAGTTCTCGGCTGAACCAGCCAACTCCCGGGTTGTGTTTTCTGAAAGAGCCCAGCCAGTACTTGATCCCGGGCTTATCATTCGAAATATTTTTTATGAATGCATGCAGGGTTTTCTGAAGCGTTTTATATTAAAATTAAATTCTGATAATATTACTGTGATTATTGATAAATCTGGCTTCTGAAGAGCTTTCAGTTTGAAAATACTGTAAATTTTTGTTGGGTTTAGGGTTTTCAGTTTTTGTTTTATGCACATATCATTTTTGGGTGATTTTTCATCCCAGGTTGCAGGTTTTCTGAAGATTTCCAAGGTTTATCTGCGCCGTTTTGGCTGTTCAAGGGTCAAAATTTGCAAATTACTCAGCTGATCTGGGGTTTCAAATTTTGTTTTATGCATATATTATATTAAGGTTTTTCTTTTCTCTTACAGGTTACAGGTGCATTTTTGTTTGAGAAATGTTTCAGGGTTACTGGAGCAGTTGATTCAGGATCTTAAAATTTCTGACTGCCAAAACCGCCGATCTCTTCCTTCCTCTCTAAAACGCATCTTTGTTGACTTTTGCTGCCGTCAAGCACTGTGGGTAACGATTTCAAGTTCTGAGCACTGGTTTAAAAAAAAAAATTAGACCCACACTGCTGCACTGTAGTCACCATCAAGCTGCTGAAGAACTCCACGTAGCTGCAAACCTGGCCCGAAAGGAGATATCAAAGAAGTTTTTTAACACACCACCGCGCAGACCAGCATATTAAAAATAAAAAAAATTGAGACTATTGGCCCTTCAGCTATCCGCAGTCACCTGTGTGTTACCTCCGCGCCTCATTTTGATCCCTGCACGTATTTCTCGCAGCTCTCATCTTCGCTGTGTCCCTCTTTTGCGTCCTCATTTGTCTACACACTCCCTCTCATCGCATCCTTGTCTGACAGTCTTCGATCCGCCCACTCATCCGCCATTGAAATCTTCTGCAAGAGATCGTGCGCATCTCCACCTGCCGCCGAAGACCCTCACGCCCTTCTCTACCTGCAAACTGGGCCTGAAAGGAGATATCAAAGAGGTAGAAACGTATGCGTGGGCGATTCGGTGTGTTAAAGCTTTGTCTGCTACGTATATCTGCTCATCCAAGAGATCACGTCCTGCCACACCTGCAAACACTCGGAATTTTTATCCGCCGTCGAAATTTTCTGCAGGCAAACAGTAACGTGTTCAACTCCATTTACGCTGACGGTAATGTTGGTCGTTTGAATAGGTATAGATTTAGATTTGATCGACTTTTTATTTTTCTTTTTTTTTTGCTTTGGGTTTTAACGTAAATAAAAATTTAAAAAAAAAATAAAAAAAATTGATTTTCATTTTATATGGTATTTAGGTTTTAGATTTAAGTTCAGATTTTTAGGATTTAGATGTTAGTATTTAGCTTTTTTTTAAATCTTTATATATAAAAAAGAAAGGGAAAAGAAAAATAACGGAGTAGTTTTAATTTAATTTTCACCCTTTTTAGTGTAGACGTAGTTCTTTTTTTTTAGGTTTAGCTTTTAGTTTAATTTTAATATTAGAATAGACCTTTTGATTTCAATAGTTTTGTTTTAGTTTAGGAATTAATTTTTTTTAATTTTAGCTTAGTTTAATAATTTCAATTTTATTTTTTTAAGCTTTATTTTAAATAGTTTTAACTTTTTAGATTTTATTAATTAAAAATCATAAAAGCACATATAAAAATATATATATATATATATATATATATATATATATATTGTGGAAAATATCTTTCATTTTACTCCATGCAATAGCCCCAGCGAAGACAATATGCCCACGTGTGGAATAAGTGCTTGAAAAGATTGGCTTGATGTCAGTTTGCTTGAGCGTCGGGTTGATTTGGCTTCTAGATAACACTTGCTTTTCCTATCATCTTTGTCCACTTCATCCCTAGACTTGAAATCTTGTTGCTTGCAATGCCACATGGAGAGCACTTTTTCCCCAAAAGTGGATCCACTTATGTAACTCGAGATCTGTGAGGGCATTTTGACTGCTTTGAAAGACAAGTAGTCCATCTTGGCATAGAGAATCGAATGGATACCCTCTTTGCCTCAAAAGATGTAGCCTGGTGCCTTGGAAGATGCAAATGCATTGGGAACTATGAGACTATCAGGATACATAGCCAAGGCCAAAGGGGAATGCAAAATACATAAGACACATGGCACGTGGAGTAGGGGTGCACTGGGATCATAAGGGATAATTTTAGGGAAAAGTACATATGGTGATCACCCTTACAAGGCTTTATTGACGCAAGTGCTCCATTAAACCATGAGTCCTAGTAATGCCTAATCCATGATACTTGCAACACCATCCCAGGGTATAAGAATACCCATCAAGCAAGGGACTTACCACCCACCATGGGGAAGTCAGCAATGTCACAAAAGAAGACATATCATGAAATAAACAAGACCGGGAGTAGCCATGGTTGTCCACAACAACAGGGACCTAAGCGTCACATTCACAAATAACACAAACCCACATGGCTTTACATGGGTAAAAGACACATCCTTTGGACGTAAGTTTCACAAAATGTCGAAATGTTTCGGAGTTTCCGAAACGGATACGCCTAGAAACATCACCTCCCAAAAATGGAAAAGTCAGTCAAAACGTCATATATGTATATATAAAAATATATATAAATAAATAAGTGAATAACACATTATCTTGCAAGAAAGAAGGGAATAAGACCCATAGATGACAATTTAGAAGGAAAAACAAGTCTATATTAACTCTCATAGATGATTACATGATGATCGAGTTTCGGCCAAGTTTCGAGTACAGGTATGGCCCGAAACGCCGAGCTCCTATAAGTTTCGTGCAACATAGCTTTGGGCTTATATGGCATGGCCAAAAACTTTTGGAGTACCCCTGCTGAAAGGGGGGTAATGCTCAAAAATTCAATCTAAAACATTCCCAAAAAAATGTTTTAGTGAAAATGCCAAGATGACTCATTTGAAGCAGCAAAACCCTAGGATCATAGCTTTAATACCTAATGTTATCAACCTTGCACCTTAGAAATGATAAGAAACCGATAATTATAGTCCACTTCGAGGGGGAAACCTTATTTTACAATGAATACAATGTATAATACAAGATTTGATGATCCTAAGACTAGGTCTCCCTAGTGTATATATATATATAGGAGATAAAGGGTACAGTTATAATGAAATGGTACATTGAAAGGTTTTAGCGTATAAACAATATAATAATATAAATGTAATAACTCAATATCTAGGGCTTAATAAAAGGTTTTAGGGTTAACATGGGGCTTCATAGTTAGGGTTAACATGGGGCTTCATAAAGGCAAATTCATAGGGTTTTTGAAACTGTAGTGAATACATTATAGAGTTTAGAGAAAGCCAAGAGCACCTCCAAAATGTTGCCAAAAGCACTCAAAAATCACAAAGTTGCAAAATGCCACCATTAGGAAGCCAAGCAAACAAATAAATGATGCACTTTTGGCATTCGATAAGCTAAATGTAATTTAAGACTTCGAGTGGAAACATTTTATGAACAGATCAAAATTTTAGAGAGTGCATAAAATATTGTTAGGGCCTGCAAAAATGTTCTGCTACATGCAGAAACATTCCTGCATATCTCCGAAAAATTACAAAATGGATGAACTTTTGGGCCAGGTTTTAAGTTTAGAACTGAAATGGCACACCACAAAAGAATGGATCCTATATAATTCTACATATGCAAGCTCCTTCGCTAACAGCATGTATTCAATTATTGTTCTTAATGATAACGTTGTAGAGGAGCCAACAATTTAGTAATCTTAGGGAGCTAAACAGTATATTATACAAGCAATCTGATATTTCCACTATAACAAATTTATTTTTCTATTTTAATAAATGAAAATCAAATGGTCTTAAAGCCCAAGTCTTCAAGAATAATGGAACAGATAAGACTTCTAATATTTTCCATGGCAGTTGTGGGGTGGGTGGGCAAATGTAAAGAACTTTGATTTTCCCCAAGATGTAAAGAACTTTGTTATACAGTCAGATTATCAGTATTCTCTCTTTATTAATTGCTCATTTAAAATCCATTGTTGGATATAACAACTTTAGCTCACTTTTCTTTACGTTTATCTATATTAACTTTTAAGAGAAGAGATGTTTTTCATTGTTAAAAAATTATTTATTATGCAAACAACAAACCACCACTATATATGTTTGTAAACTGAGTCAACAATCTGTCTGAGTTCTTATAAGAGATACAAATAATCTATAGGCATACCTCGTCATGAAGCTGTTTCGAATCACAAAGAACAGAAGCAATTTCTTTTGCTTGCTCTTGAAGTTCATTTCTTTGTTTTGAGAGTGACTGGAAAATTCCACCTTGGCGTTCTTCATGCATGTCTGGTGACAATTTTAGCACCCACTCCCGTGCACGAATCAAGACTTTGGGATCAAATCCAATTGACTGGGCAATATCCAAGGCATTAGACTGGCCCATAGTTCCCCAGAGTATGCGGTAGGTGGGCTGTAAAGTCTCAATATCAAATTCAGTCGCAGCATTTTCAAATCTATCATCTTTGTCCTTCAGTTTACTCAAGTCTGCATAGTGTGTAGTTACAATGGTCAAATTCACCTGACTTGCAAGATGCTGTAAAATGCTTGCTGAAAGTGCCACACCTTCAGAAGGGTCAGTACCACTCCCAATTTCATCAATCAAAACAAGGGATTGGCTAGTGCCCACTTCCATAATTTTACAAAGGCGTTGTATATGTGCGCTATATGTGGATAAGCTTTGCTCCAATGACTTCAACCAACAACACAAAACTCAGAATATAAAATAGTGTACTGTGCAACATAAAAACATATTCAGACATCAAGTATCAACTGTAATGTAAAAAATACAAAGAAAATTACCTGACTATCACCAATATCTGCCATGACATGGTCAAACCATGGAAGCTTCGGTTGACCCTTAGCTGGTAAAAACATGCCAGCTTTTGCCATCAAAGCAGCTATCCCTAGAGTCTTCATTGTTGCTGTTTTCCCTCCAGTATTAGGTCCAGAAATAACTACTACCTTTTTTCCAGGTCCTATTTTGATATCTATTGGTACAGGTAATGGTCCTATCTTTTCATTAGAGTTTTCAACAGTCTCAACATCAATGGAACTAGTATCATGTTTCTGGATGGATGAACAAAACCCCATAGAACTGAATAAAGAAGAGGGGTTTTTAAGTGCAGGCTGTAAAAGTAAAGGATGTCGAATACTTTCAATGTCAACAAATGATGTCTGAGTTTCACTCATTTCAGTTTTCGTCCCTAATTCTAGATGGGTGCTTCCAATGGTGCCTTCTTGAGTGAACATTGGACATACAGCCCCTAGCCAACAAGCATGAGCAGCTCTAGCACTTGCAAGATCTATAGCCATAATCCTCTCCAACATATTCTTGATGTTCACAGCTTCACATGCTATCCTAGAGGACAGCCTCTCCAAGATAGCAAGTTCCTCAGTTCGTTCTGCAGCAGCCAGTTGCACTTCCATGTTATTCAGATCCAACACATCCTTAGGCTCCATAAAATATGTTGCCCCAGAACTACTGACATCCAGAACTATACCACCAAGAAGTAAAGATTTATGGGTTGCCCTAACACCAACACACAATCTAGATCTTCGTTTTGTAACCAATGGACGATCTATTCCCCCAGCTTCTGCAATCCTTGCAGCGGTCTCTTTCAATATTGCTTCAAGAACTTCTATATTACTCCTCCTTCTTGACCTTATAGTTGCTAAAGCAGGGCTTGCTCTATTCAGAACTGACAAAAACTTACATTCAAGGCAATAACCCAGTTCATTTTCTAAATCAGTGCAGAAATTTGCACCCTCAAAGATTATCAACAGGGGGTCAAGTGCACTTCTCTTCTGTGCATCAAAATCAAGAAATTTTCCATCTAAAGTTCTTTCAGATACAAGATTGCATAAGTGCTCAAAAATGCTTCTTCCAGAATGTAGTGTCTTCTGTACAGAACAGAGCTCACGGATCATACACATATTCCCTGAAACAGCAGAATCTATGATATTCCTAACATCTTGAATGCCAGAAAAATCAAGAGCACGAGGAAGCAAGAGTGCAGCAGCCGTTTGGTCCAATAACTCCTTACTCTTATGTAGATCAGTACCAATTGGAAGACGTCCTTCCTTAGCTAACATATAACCCATGCTGGTAGAAGTAAATTCCGAAACTTGGTTGCAGACTAATTTCCATTCCAAGGAATTCAGGGCATCTTTTTCCAAATTGTCTGATTTAATCATTTTTCCATCTTCTTCACTTAAAGTATCCCTGATAATTTCATTGAATTCAGAATCCATTTCAGCGTCATTTTCAATTTCTCCTTGAAGTTTATGAAAATAACACTTTTCCTGAAGAGAATGATTCGAAAAGAATTGTTTTGTTTGGAAGCATTTTTTATTGTAACTATGCAAGATTGACTTCCACTTAAACCTATTTTGGAAACTCATGTTTCTATGGATTGATATGCCCTGGTACGATGTACATAAACATGTAACCAAATCCATATCATGTTTCTCTTTCATAATATGCTTGAAATAGTAAGAGAAACTGATGCTCCAAGCCATTTCACTGCCTCAGTAGCACATGTGAGGGGGGTAAAGGAAGTACTCTGACTTTCAGATTCGCTAATTGCACCAATCAAATCCTTTCAAATTCCAAACATGTTCCAATTCAGTAAGCAACCATGTATTAGGTGCCAGAGGACTTTATAACTTGCAAACACCAATTTACCTGTTCCAAATTGTTTGTCAAAATACACATATAACTAATATACACTAAAAACTAGAAGTATCTTCGCAATTTTACACCTCAATATGAATTTTATGAAGAGGTAAATATAGTAAGAGCATAAAAATGTTGCCATATGTTTCTTTACACAGAAAAATCAAATTAGTTTGAGATATTGTTTTCCTCCACAAATTAATCCAAAGAACTACATAAGTACACTAGGAAAATTTGTCAGTTTTTACACACACACACAAGCATAGACAGGAAAAGAATGACCAAGAATGGATTGATTCAATATTGAGTGATGTAATATCTCATTACATAGTAGGAGAGAGAGTAGTTATGTGATTCCCAAAAACCTATTTTTTTAATGACTACATTAATTAACTCATGATTACATCATTTTATTATTAAGAATTTAAGACTTTATTATAAATTTATATGTCTAAGGTACTGTTATCAATCAATTTAGCAGGATTACTAAGGTCCTGGGAACCCACCATGATTGGCGCACACATGATGACGGCCCATAGTCACATCCACCCAAATCCCCACTCTTTAAGCCCAACTACCTTCTTAAACACTTTTGGAGGTGTTGCTGCAAAATCTAGCAGGACCAGTGCAAAGCCTCACTAGGCAGGGCCAGACCTTATGGTAACAGTTACCACACAATCTAGCAAGCCCTAAGGAGGGAAAGCCTATAGGACAAGAAGCTAGACTAAGTGATAACAATAGGATTATGGCCCACTGTCACCACAGGCAATGTCCCCTACTCTCTGTTTTAGAAAACGGCCGAGCCAGTCCAAGCCAACCCCCAGCTGGTTTGGCTCGGTGAAGAAAATGGTCTAGCGGCCGATTTGTTACTGAACCAGCCGAGCCAGTCACCGACTTGGAGAAAAGTATGCCTCAAGATGTTAAACCTCCTGAGAAAAAATTATTGTGCTCTTATTTGGATGCTTTTGGTGTTGACACATCCTAGGAGTTGAGAAGGAAGAAGCCTGGAAATCTAAATGCAGCTCAAATTGAAGCCTGTGACATGGAAAAGGCTAGAAATGAATCATGAAAGTTAGAAATTCCTGGTTTTGGTATAGGGCCATCAAAGTCTCATGATTCCAAAGGGAAGGCCAAGGAAGAAAGTGTTGAAGAATGTAACTAGTGTCGGTCTTCATAATTGTATTTGAATCATGATGTAATGTATTTGTCAAAAGAAAGAAAAAAATATATTTTTAAAGAAATTGACTTATTAAAGTATGGGTTTCATGCTTGGGTCAATTGTTTATAGGTCAAAGCCTCCATTGTAGGTTTCTAGGGCTTATGTGAAGTGTCCTTGTCCATGTCATTTTGTAAAAAAACCCTTCTTGGGATTTATTTGTCAAAGAAGAAATTTATTTTATTGTAAAATAGGTCAATTAGGCCTCCTCCACCAAGTCGGCCTCAAACTAGAAAAGTCGGCCTAAACAAAGGGATAGAAACTAGTATATAAAGGTAGCAACTCGACTTCATTTGTAACTCAGCCACAAGTTTGATTTGCAACTTCAAGGGCCAGAAAAATTGTGAAATTCAAGGAAAGAAGAGGAAAGGGCTAGCGAAGAAGAAGGAATTCTCTCTCAAGCATAAGAAGTTGAAATTCTCTCTCTCTCTCTCTCTCTCTCACATGTGAAGTTGTGAAGCTGTTGGAGGGGCCGAAAACTGCAGAGTTGAAGCTGGGCTGAAATTCTATCGCTGGGGGTCAAAATTTTGTAGCTGGGAAGTCAAATTTCTGGATTGTTGTTGGGCTGAAGCTGTTGGATAAGAAGAGACTACTAAATCATCTTGGAAGGCTGACTTGTGGAGGAGGAAAATATGTCGGTCTAAGATCTTGGTCTAACTCATTTTTAATCCACTGAAGAAAGAGTTTATCACTGGTTTTTCCCCTATATAGGGGCTTTAGCCCTGGCTGAGTGCCTACTTCTGGTGTCCCTGAATCTTCATGTTTTTGCTTTGATAATTGTTTTATGAGAAGAAGATAAAGAAAGAATATAAAGGAGTTAATAAGAACATAATAATATCACAAGTAATTATCAACATAAGATAATCTTTTTGTCTTTCCGATTTTCTAACATGGTATCAGAGCTAAGGTGAAAGAAGGAAGAAAAAGGCAACTTGAAGATCTACTGTAAGGAGAATAAGGAGTTTCAAGGTTAGGTCACAAGGAGTAGCAGACATCAATATGAAAAACTCAATGAAGACAGAAAACAAACTAGAAGGAGCCTCCAACTACAGGGCATGGAAAAAGAGGATAGATCTTATCCTCGAAAAGCACAAAGTATTGAATCTTGTTCAAGGGAAAATCAAGAAACCAACAAATGAAGCAAAGAAAGAGAAGTTTAGAGAATCTAAAATTGTAGCCATGAACCTAATAGTGGATGGAGTAAAGGACAACTTAATTCCATACATTTCCAACATAGATTTCGCTCAAGAAATGTATGAGGCTCTCTCCAAATTATTCACAATCAAGAAAATTGGTCAAATAGCAAGCCTCAAAAATGAACTAAGAATTGTTAAGATGATGAATGATGATACTGTTTCATCATATTTTATAAGGATATCTAGAATCAGAGATGAACTCCAAGCAATAGATGAAGTTGTACCAGAAAAGAGCTCGTAATTACTGCTCTTCTAGGACTACGAAAACTTGGAGTGCTTTTGCATCAAGAATCAATAGTTAGAAGGCTACACCAACATTTGAGAAAATGTGGAATGCATGCAGTCACGAAGAAGCTTGAATATCGTTAGTAAACAACAAGAAGGAAGATGAACAAGAAAATATCTCGAATGCCTATTCTACTCATCACAAGAAAAAGGGAACCTTCAAGAAGTTCAAAGGGCCAAAGAAGAAAGTCGGTCTATCAAAGATTGAATGCTACAATTGTAATAAAATGGGTCATTATAAAAGTCAATGTCCTGAGAATCCAAGGAATAGGAAGAGAGAAAGAGAACATGCGAATGTTGCTGATGAAGGTCCACTAAAGAAGAACAAGGCAAAAGAATCTGAAGTCAAAGACTTATTTGCTAGAGACTCTTAGGGATATTATCCCTTGCATATCCTTCTATCTTAATTTTTATATTATTTTCCTTTATGTTTTGATTTCTAGAGTTTGTAGGTCTAACATGTCTTGTTAGAACATTTTTGAATTATTTTGATAAGTTTAGGTATCCCTCAAAAGGATTGGGTTAAGAGGGAGCCTCCACCATTTTACCAAAGATAAGTATCGTATTTTTTGTTTCATATTTTCATGTTTAGTTTCGTCCTCATATCGACTTGTTTGTATTTTATGTTAATAACCTTTCTCTTTATATTTTCCTTGGTTAGGAAAGCTTGTTGAATGCTCAATGGTTATGGCGGAGACCTCAAAGGATAGAAGCATGGTAGAAGTTCTGCTATAAAGGAAGCCCTTCAAGAATTGATGTGTTACAAGGTTTTTTAAAGAACAATTCAAGGTATGTCCCAAACTACAAGTTTTGTTACAAGGTTCTCTTCATAGAAAAGGTATGTCCATTCTCTTTTGAAATTTACTTTACATTACTGACATCGTTATGTCTGGGGTTTTTAAAGATTCTTGTTAGGGTGATTAATCATTAAAATCTACCCTCATGATCTTATTTGATCATTCTTGTGAAACCCTAACCTTTAGGGTTCACTATAAAACTCTAGCCGCTTGATGCTAAGGGTATAATGTTGAAACCCTAGTTCCTTAGGGTTTGTTGTTAATGTCTAAATTATGTATTAAAACCCTAGATCTTTAGGGTTTGGTGAATTAGGGTTTGTGAACAAAACCCTTGTAAGTAAGATTCTAGGAATGAAACCCTAGCTGTATATTCATCTGATCGAAACCCTAGCCTAGAGAAAAATTGTTGTGTATCTAACTTTGATGTATTAATGTTTGTGTCTTGGGTTTACCCAATAGATATTGATGTGAAATGCATGAAATCCCATATACGTATATGCAAGTATGCTAACCTAATTGTTGATGGTCATAGTTTGTGAATTCTAAGATTTGTAACAAAGCCCTAGTAGAAGATTGATATTCTAGATATTGTTTTCCAATATGATTTAGTTTTGATGATAAAATCTAGGGTTTGCAACAAACCCTAGTAGAGTCTAAAATTGTTGAAACCTTAGATGTATAGTAGAATTGCTATTTGATTGAATTATTGATCTAAGGCCTTTGTATCTTGAAGATGAAGTCTACGGTTCACAACAAAACCCTAGAAAGAAGTTGAAGTCTCGTATATAAAAGGATGTGTTTCTTGTTGATTATGAACCTAACCAGGTCTAGATATTTGATGTCTAAAGCATGAATGATTTGATGCTTCCATTATAGTAACGTGATTCTGATATAGTTAACTTCATGCTTTTGTATGTTTGAATTTGGTTGTATTTGTTGTTAAAGTTTTGCAGGTACATAATCTTCAAAATGATGAAGATGTTCATATAAGCATGATGAAGGAAGTAATGTATCAAAATGACCTTGATACCATAAGAAGGGTTGGAACCATGAAAGTTTCTCCAATGTTATAAAAGAAGGAAGTGATTGATCTCCCTAAGTTAAGAGGGAGCCTAGATAGAAAAAAGGGTATATCTTCCCAGTTAAGAGGGAGGGCATATTATGACAGTGAATACTTTGAAGTAAGCAAAAGTACTATCGATAAATGTTCATGAAGTTGCAAACAAAAGACTTGAGAAAGATCTAAAGATGTATTTGGTGTTGCTAAAAAAATAAAAGAAAAAGAAAGCTTCAGACAAATTGTATATAACATGATGATGAAAGTAGAATCAAAACGATTGAGGAACCCAAAGGTTTGTATTTACTTGTATGTATATTTGAAAGTTATTTATTGATTGGGTTTTGTGTTTGTACAGGTAAATCTCTCCATAAAAAGGTTGAACACTCTAGAAGCATGCTTGGACAAATGGATATATCTAGTTTGATAGAGAGAGTTGAAGCATCTAATGGTGGATGCTTGGAAGAACATCTGATCGGCCTATGTGTTGATGTCGAGATCCCGAAGAGGTGTTAATTTTTCTTAGTGCTATATTGTTCTTTTCTTTGATAATTGCATTTCATTATTTCCATATTAAATTCACCCCATAGCCTCATAACGTTATTCAGATTTACATCATTATTTAGCAGCATATGCAACTATATAGAAAGAATAATATCATCATCCATGCAGCGGAGCATAAAGGAACAATAGAAGAAAAGCATTCACACATTGGTCGATAACCAGAGCAAAACCCACTATGGGGAAAACCCTCTCAAATTCTTCTTCTTATTAGATTGTCATTGAATGATTCAACAAAAGGGAGTACAATGATCCATATCTTCAATCATAAACCTATCCAGTGAAATCAACTAAACAATAGCCATGAAATGAACCCAACAATGCTCATACTCAAAATCCTAATTCAAAAGCCTGTGATGAATTGTCATTGTTTGCGGTTAACTGTCGAACACTGTGGTCAACGAGCGAAAACTTCAGTCAACTGACAAAAGCAAGTTTGGGTTCCAATCATAGGGAGGAAGAGGTGTGCGAGCGGTTGACAACTTCCAGTCGCTCCCTTGAGCCGGCAAGCCAGCAACTACTTTCGAAATTCTCCTTTGGTAAGCCAGCGACTGTAGCCCAAAACCCTAGAAACATGCACGAGCTTCGGACCTTGTAATTTCTTCTTCGTGCGAACCAATTCTCTGTGGACGTGCCTCAAACCTGTGCGAGCCAAAACCAAGAAAGAGAATAGAAGAATGTCTCATGATGATGTCCAAATGAGGTTGAGGTCACTTGTATTTATAGTCGTCCAAGGGTGTCCAATTTGTTTTAGGGCCAACCTAATCAAATATGTACATGTCGGATTATAATTCAAAAATGCATTTTCCCTTGTCCAAATTGAGCGCTTCAATAGTCAAAATTGGTCCTCTCAAAAAGAGGAATCTCATCCCATTGTTGGAATTTGTCACTAAGCTGCCAAATTTGTCAGACCAGGAGGTAACTCCTCAAAACAATTTATGATATTCATTCAGGTTGGTCTTTATTATACACATGAGGGAGAGACTGTTCATTTCATCTCCCGGTGAATCGACCCCTTCCTTCTGTGCAAAACCTTTTGCCACAAGCCTGGCTTTATGCTTGTCAAGTGAGCCATCAGCTTGTGCTTGTTGTCCACCTGTGTATACTTGATTCCAAAGTCTTGAGTTCCCTTCAAGTACCTTAGAACTCTTTTTGCAGCAAACCAATGTCCCTCACAAGGCTTTTGCATAAACCTGGAGAGGATTCCAACAACAAACGAAATGTCTGATCTGGTAGTAGTTAGGTAGTTGAGACTTCCCACAAGCTATCTATACTTTGTTGCATCCTCAAATACTTTTCCTTCAATGGATGTGAGCTTTAAGTTTTGTTCCATTGGAGTAGTAAGAGGATTGCATTCTGTCATGCCAAACCTGTTCAACAGATCTCCAATGTACTTATTTTGAGAAAGGAATATGGACTTCGATTGTTGAGTTACTTCAATACCAAGATAGTAATGAACATAGCCCAAATCAGTCATTTCAAAATCTTTCCTCAATTCCTTCCTTATGGATGCAATGTAGCTTTCATTGTACTCTGTCATCAAAATATCATCTACATATACCACAAGATATACAACTATTTTGCCAACTTCTTGACAAATAAAGTTGCATCATCAAGATCATTATGTTTGAAATTGAGTTTCAGAAGATGCTCAGTTAGTTTTTCATACCAGGTTCGCGGTGCTTGTTTGAGGCCATACAAGGATTTCATAAGTTTGCATACTTTATGTTCATGTCCTTTCACAGCAAATCCTTCAAGCTGGGACATAAAAACATTCTCTTTTAGATCTCCATTCAAGAAAGCAGTTTTTACATCCATTTGATGGACTTTCCAACCGTTCTGAGCTGTTAGGGCAAAGAGTGTCCGGATGGTAGCCCATTTTGTTGTGGGGGCAAAAGTCTCCTCATAATCGACCCCTTCCTTTTGTGCAAAACCTTTTGCCACAAGCCTGGCTTTGTGCTTGTCAAGTGAGCCATCAGCTTTATACTTGTTCTTGTAGACCCACTTGCGGCCAATTGGTTTAGTTCCTAATGGAGGATCAACCAGCTTCCAAGTGCCATTCTTTATCAGGGCATCATACTCCTTTTGCATCGCTTCTTTCCATTCATCATGATAAGCAACTTCTTTGAAGAAAGTTGGTTTCAAATCTGTAGACAAATTCAATTCACAATCATAAGAAACATCCATATCAACAAGTGAATCAGAGTCATCTACATCACTTCCATTTTGTCGGTTTGAATTTCTAGTTCCTGTCTTCCAACATCATCAGGATGAACAGGTTCACGTGTCTTTGTCAACCACTTTGGAGGACCTTTCTCAGATGGTTCAGGCTGCTCCGTTGATTTAGTTGGGACTAAGTTAAGATTGAGTCTCCCAATTCTATCAATCACATCACTTAAAGTATCATCCATTGTTGGAGTTTCATGCGGGGGAGAGAGTGCTTCAGAAGAAGATTCCACAGGTTGATCTAGTATAGGAATCCCCCCTTCAAGATGTGGAATCTGATTATCAAATTCTTGAAATGATTTTGCATTTGCGAATCTATCCAAGCGATCAAGTTGACTCTCAACAACATTGTCAGTTTTGGATGTTTCAAGAAAGACTACATCTCTAGATACAACAAACTTTTTATTGACTTCATCATAGAGACGGTATGCTTTGGAGGTGTTTGAAAACCCCAGGAAGATATACTTACGACTTCTTGCACCAAGTTTGTTTCTATGTACCTTTGGTATCAAGGCATAACAGGTGGAACCAAAGAACCTGAGATGCTTTACCGAAGGAATGTGCCCATACCACATTTCATAGGGAGTCTTGTTTCTGATAGTATTAGATGGACATCTATTCTTTATATATACAGCACATAGAACTGCATCAGCCCAAAACATCAATTTTACATTTTTGAAAAACATCATGGAGCGCACCATATTTAAGATTGTCCTATTCATTCTTTCAGCTACACTGTTCTGTTGGAGATCATAAGACATAGTTGTTTGATGTTTGATCCCATGTTGGCGAAGATAGTTTTCAAATTCATTTGAAGTGTATTCTTGTCCATTATCAGTGCAAATAGAGCCAATATGAGATTGTGCATCATTTTCAATCCATGTATGAAAGTTCTTGAATGTTTGAAAAGCATCAGATTTGTTCTTCAATAAATAAACCCAACACATTCTGGTGTAGTCATCAATAAATGTCATCATATATTTATTTCCATTTGCAGAAGGAACAGGCATTGGACCACATAAATCTGAATGAATGAGTTCAAGTTTTATATGTGCTCTTGAATGTGAATCATGAAAAGACTGTTTGCTATGCTTTCCTAGAATGCAAGCATCACATTGCTTAAGTTTCCTAGGAATTGTAGGCAAACCAGTAACACCATTTTTCTTCAACAAGCGGAGGTTGTGTTGGGTCCCTATAATACTAGTGATTACCCCATTACTATTGTAGTTATACCCCTTATTTATATTGTTGTGCCCCTATTACCCCCATATTGTTAATATTGTGCCCCATAGAATCCCTCTATTGTTATTTTTGTGGCTTTATATTATTATTGTTAGGTCGGCTGGATTATATTGTGACTCCTTAGACTCCTATATATAGAAAGGAGGTTTTGTCATTTGAATCATCCAAGAATTGTTCATTTATGTAATGTAAAGGAGGTTGCCCCCTCGAAGAGGCTGAATTCTAAGGCGTTGATCTATCTTTTCTATCTTTTCTTGAGCTGGTTTCATAACATTTGGTATCAGAGCTTTGGATTCTAGGGTTTCGCTGCTCCAAACAGGTCATCGTGGCATTTTCGCTATAACTTTTTTCTGTGACGTTTCAGAAGTCGCAAAAAAAACCCATTTGAGAAGAAATCGCGCTGAACCTTGGGTCCGAATTTCAGAGCTTTTCGCGTGATATTTTCGGAGATATGATCTGAGGAAGTTGGTCTTTTTGCAGACTCCTGAATTACATTCAAAATAGGTGACCTGAGGAAAATAGTCATAACTTTCTCTCTGAGGATCGGATTGAAATTTCGTAAGAAGGTACAGAAAGAGGACGGACTGTAGTTTCTTGTATGCATTTTTCAGATCCATAGGTCGAAACAATGACTCGTGGCACGTCGTACAAGTTTGCTCTACTGAACTAGTCTATAAGCAAGTCACTATGGGAGATTTCGCATAAGTCTTCCTTGGAGAAACCAATTTGGGTCAGACTTGTGGCATTGGAAAGAGGACTCAGAAGGCTACTATAGGTCAAAATTTCAGAACTGAATGATCCGAAATTACAGAGATACATCAGATTCAATATCAGGCTTCTACAAAGTGAAAAAAGGTGTGTAGTTTTTTTTTTTAAATTTTTGCATAAGCTTGGTTTGAAGGAATTCAAAGGGCATAGTAAAGCATTATTATCGGTAACTGATGCCCCGAGGAAAGAAAATGCAAACACCTAGTAAGGAACCTGAAAGCTCTAGGAAGAAGAGGAAGAAATGCTACATGATATATCAAAATTACAAGAACAAATGCAACAAATGTCACGATCACAAAAGCTAACAGAAGCTAAGATAAATGGCGTGGAATCTAAGATAAAGGGCATGGAAGCTAAGATGGATGATTTGAACACAGATTTGAAGAGAGACATGGCAGATTTGAAGACAGACATGGACGAATTGAAGATAAATATGAATAAGTTGCTACAAGAAATGGGCACTAAGGATGAAAGGGTACTAAAGGAAACTCATGATGAGAATAAAAGAAATGTTAATCATGATTCCATAGATGCTAATGTTGGATCGAAGACTCACCATATTCCAAAAATCGATATGAGGAAGTTTGATGGCAAGGATCCTACCACATAGATATTACAGATGGAGCAATTCTTCGATCTCAATAATGTGCAAAACACACAAAAGGTACGTATGGCAACTGTATATTTGGAACCAAATCAGTTTGTATGGTATCAATGGCTTTGCTCTCGTAAACAATTTATCACTTCGGCAATTTTTACGGAAGAATTGATAGCACATTATGAGGATACAAAAAGCAACACTTTTTTTTAACCAATTGATAAGTCTCAAACAAAAAGGTTCAGTAATGGAGCACATTGAGGAGTTCCAAAAATTGAACATAAGGGTAAAAGATATTCCAGAGGAGCATAGGGTTGATGTGTTCATAGGGTCTTTAAAGGATAATATCCAACATGATGTTCGCCTTTGGGAACCTGATTCATTAGAGAAGGCATTCAGGTTAGCAAGAAAAATGGAAAGCAAAATTATGGCAACCAGGAAGCATACCACTCACAAGTCACAACTATAAAGATGGAAGTGTTGTTGCCCCTAGTCTTCCACAACCTATACAGTTGACACCACAACAATTGGAAGAAAAAAGAGCAAAAGGGCTTTGTTACAGTTGTGATAGCAAATACACTAAAGGTCATAAGTGTGCTGAGAAGAAATTATTCTACATAGATTGTGAAGAGGAAGAAGAAAAGGAGCAAGAAAGGTCAAAAGAAGAAGATATACTCCAGGAACAAAGCCTAGATGAAGAACAAATAAATCCGACCATATCTTGTAATGCATTGGCGGGAATTACCACTCCTCAAACCATCAAGATAGAAGGACAAATCAAGAAGAAAAAGGTAATAGTGTTGATTGATTCAGGAAGCACCCACAATTTTATTCATTGTAGGATAGCAAAAGAATTGAATTGCTTCCTATATCCAGCACCAGAGTGTCAAGTGATGATTGCAAATGGAGGAACAATAAATTGCTCTGGAAGGTGCCATAATATCAAGCTATCCATGGGAGAATATGTATTGACTAGCCCAATGCTTTCCATTCCAATGGGAGGTGTTGATGTTGTACTAGGAGTCCAATGGCTACAATCCTTGGGTACAATAGCTTTTAATTTTCAAGAACTTTTCATTGAATTTTCTACGGAAGGAAAGGAAGTTGAATTAAGGGGTATTGCAGGGAAACCAGGAAAGATAATCAGCTCTAATGGTATGACAAAGCTTCTAAAAAAGGAGCAAAGAGGTGTAATTGCACAATTATGTTCGCTAGATGTTTCCACATCGGAATCATCTATTTCTCCAGATCTCCAAAAGGTCCTGGACAATCATTCCAAGGTATTTGAGACTCCCAAAGGTCTCCCACCTATGCGTGATCATGATCATGCTATTCATCTGATTCCAGGAAGTGTTCCTCCAAACATCAGGCCGTACAGATATCCCAATGTCCAAAAAAGTGAAATTGAATGTATGGTTGCAGAAATGCTAGAGGCTGGTATAATTCAACCAAGTCAAAGTTCTTTCTCTGCTCCAGTAGTATTGGTGCACAAGAAGGATGGATCATGGCGCATGTGTCCGGATTATAGGGAGCTCAACAAGCTCACTATTAAAGATAAGTTCCCCATTCCTGTCATTGATGAATTACTGGATGAATTGCATGGATCAATTTACTTCACCAAGTTGGATCTTCGTTCGGGATATCATCAAATCAGAATGAAGATTGAAGACATTCCGAAAACGGCATTTAGAACTCATGAGGGTCATTATGAATTTTTGGTCATGCCTTTTGGCCTTACCAATGCACCTTCAACATTTCAAGGTTTGATGAATTCAATTTTCAAACCATTCCTTAGAAAAAATTTGTTAGTATTTTTTGATGATATACTAATCTACAGCAAGTCTTGGAAGGATCATGTTGAACATGTTGACAGGGTGCTACAACTATTGGAGGAGAAACAATTATATGCAAAAAGATCCAAATGTTTCTTTGGAGTCCAGGAGGTGGAATATTTGGGTCATATTGTATCTCATGAAGGAGTTAAGGTAGACCCTAGCAAAATTAAAGCCATTAAGGAATGGAAAATCCCCACATCCATAAAGCATCTGCGAGGATTTCTTGGGTTGACAGGGTATTATCGCAAGTTTGTTAAGAATTATGGGAGAATAGCAGCACCTCTAACAACATTATTGAAGAAAGATGCATTTTCATGGACTCCGGAAGCAACAAAGGCCTTTGAACATCTTAAAGAGGCAATGTGCCAAGCACCGGTCTTAGCTACACCGGACTTCACAAAAACCTTTATTGTGGAATGTGATGCTTCAGGAAATGGAATTGGTGCTGTTCTAATGCAAGATGAAAGACCCATTGCTTTTGAAAGTCGTCCAATCAAGGGAAAGTTTTTAAGCAAAGCTATTTATGAGAAGGAAATGTTGGCAATACTCCATGCACTTAAGAAATGGCGACCCTACCTAATGGGAAGACACTTCAAGGTAAAAATGGATCATGATAGCCTTAAATACTTTTTAGAACAAAGATTATCCTCTGAAGAGCAACAAAAGTGGGTCACAAAGATGTTGGGTTATGACTTTGAAATCATCTACAAAAAAGGGAAGCAAAATGTGGTGGCAGATGCACTCTCAAGAAAGGATGAGGATGTGGAAGCATTGTTGTGCGCCATTTCTATTATCCAACCAGATTGGATAAATGAAGCAAGGGAGGAATGGAAGAATGACGAAGAAGTGTGGGCACTTATTCGAAAGCTACAACAAGATTCCAGTACGTCTGATACATTTAGCTGGCAAAATGATTCGTTATGGTACAAAGATCGCTTATACCTCTGTAAGAATTCCCAGCTAAAACAAAAGATTCTTATGGAATTGCACACTTCTCCTTTAGGAGGGCACTCAGGATTTTTAAAAACTTACCACAGGGTTAAGAAGGAATTTTTTTGGGATGGCCTTAAATCAGATATTCAAAAGTTTGTGGCGGAATGTTTGGTTTGCCAACAAAATAAAGTTGAAACAATTAAGACACCGGGTCTATTACAACCTTTATCCATTCCAAGCCAACGTTGGGAGGAGGTTTCAATGGATTTTATCACAGGTTTACCCAAGTCTGAGGGAAAAAGTGTCATCATGGTGGTAGTTGACAGACTTACCAAGTATGCACACTTTTGTGCATTATCACATCCATTTAAAGCCAGTACAGTTTCTACTGCATTTATGGAAACAATTCAAAAGCTACATGGAAACCCAAAGATTATTGTAAGTGACAGAGATCCCATTTTCACTGGAAATTTTTGGACAGAATTATTTTCTTGTCTTGGTACTCAGTTAGCTCATAGCTCATCTTATCATCCTCAATCTGATGGGAAAACTGAGATAGTAAACAAATGTTTGGAAGGATATCTTCGTTGCTTTGTATCTGATAAACAGACACAATGGGTCAAATGGTTGCCTCTGGCTGAATGGTGGTATAACACTTCCTTCCATACAGCAACAAAAATGACCCCATTTATGGCACTTTATGGGTATCAACCACCATCCATCACATCATATTTAAGAGAAAATTCTAAGGTTCAGGCAATGGAACATCACATCGAACATCAACAACAAGTCCTCCAACTCTTAAAGGATAACCTCGTGTTGGCACAAAATAGAATGAAACAAAAGGCAGATCAACATCGCAGTGAAAGAAGTTTTGATGTAGGTGATTGGGTATTCCTACGGCTACAACCATATAAGCAAATGTCCCTAAAGCAAGCTAAGAAGGATAATAAATTATCACCAAAGTATTATGGTCCGTACAAGGTGTTGCAAAAGATTGGTACTATGGCATACAAATTGGAGCTTCCTGCAGCTTCTCGATTGCACCCAGTTTTCCATGTTTCATGTTTAAAGAAGGTTATAGGAGACAAGCTCCCAGTTCAAACAATATTGCCAGAACTTGACAAGGAAGGAAAAATTATATTGGAACCGGAAGCAGTCACAGAAACAAGAACTCGATAGCTACGAAATCGATCAATTTCAGAGTATCTTATCAAGTGGAAGAACTTATCTGCTGAAGATTCCACATGGGAGGATGAGAATTTTATGCAGAAGTATCCACAACTACTCAAGCGTTGAGGACAACACTTTTTTGAAGGAAAGGGGCATGTTGGGTCCCTATAATACTAGTGATTACCCCATTACTATTGTAGTTATACCCCTTATTTATATTGTTGTGCCCCTATTACCCCCATATGTTAATTCCGTGCCCCATAGAATCCCTCTATTGTTATTTTTGTGGCTTTATATTATTTTTGTTAGGTCGGCTGGATTATATCGTGACTCCTTAGACTCCTATATATAGAAAGGAGGTCTTGTCATTTGAATCATCCAAGAATTGTTCATTTATGTAATGTAAAGGAGGTTGCCCCCTCGAAGAGGCTGAATTCTAAGGCGTTGATCTATCTTTTCTATCTTTTCTTGAGTTGGTTTCATAACAGGTTGTCATAGTTCAAATGTCCAAATCTAGCATGCCATAATAAACTTGATGGAAGTGTACCTTCTTCATAATGAGAATTGTATGAGAAATGTTGTGCACGAGCAGAGGTACCCTGCAGCTTGAGAACCCTTTCTTCTTCTATCCCCCTCATGACAAGTGAGTGGTCAGATGCTTTTCTGAAATCTGCATTTTCTCCTTGAGAGTGTCTGCCCCCCTGCCTCTAAAATATCTTCCTCTTCCTCTTCGACCACCTCTTCCTCTGGAAGAATCTTGGGAAAGATTCTTTTCTTTATGAGCAAGGCACACAGCCTCTTCAGAAGATTTAGGGGTTGTCTTCTTTCCAAAAGCTTTCTCTCTTTCAGCAAATTTTTTCACAAGAGAGTCAAAGGTCATTTGCTTGCAGTGACTCAAGATAATTGGAGTAAGTAAGATAACGTGCCTTGAGAAAAGTGATAAGAAGAATATCCAATTCAACCTTAGTGGCTTTGATATCATGCATTATAGATTTTACTTCGGATGCAAGAGCAAGAGGATCATTATTTTGTAATTCAAGAGTGAAGAGTTTAATCATGAGTTGAACAACTTCAAGTGCAGAGTGTGAGTCATAGAGTTCTTTCAGCTTTTGTAAGGCTTCGAAAGCATTTGAAAATGGCGAAATATGTCGACTCACCTCTTCACTTACAGATGCTGCAATTAATGCATAGGCTTTGTTGTTCTTATTTTCCCAAATGGCGAACTCCTTATCTGAGGTAGGCTGTTTTGGCTCTTTGTCTCTGTCTCCAACACACACTCCTTTCCACAACTCATTGAGAATGAGGGTGTGTTTTATCTTCCGGGACCACTCAAGATAGTTCTCCTTACCAGTGAGAACTACTCGCACAATAGATATGATTGAATGCATTCTAAAATGTGTGTACTGTAAAAAAAAAAAAAAAAACTTCTGGCAATATACTGTAAAAAAATTGTACTTCTGGTGGCAAACTTTGTTTAACTTTGAAAAAAAAAATTAGGGATAATATATTAGAGTTATTAACTGGGGGAGGGGTTATGTGGTGGAGGGAGTATTCAACATATGGGGGAGGTGTATATGGAGGAGGGGTGATATGGAGGCCAGCGCATGTATTAAAAAGTGATGCATTAAAAAAAAACACAGCAGTGTATTAAAACAAGAGTGGGAGAGGTGTATTAAAACACACAGAGGTCAATGTATGGCGGGACTGTTCGCTATTAAAATCACATGAGACAACGGTATTGTATCCCACAGTTGTCACCAGGAGCGGTATTGTATCCCACAGTGGTCACCATGAGCGCGGTATTGTATGGTGGATTATGGCAGCACATGTATGGGGAGCGCGGTATTGTTAAGAGCCAACTTTGAGGTGCAATATTTTTTTTTATACAGGTTAGCGTGGATTGGAGGTTTTGTACAGTGGCGACTGTTGCATATGGAGGTGGTATTACATATGGTTGTTTCAGACAACGGCCAACGTAGGTTTGGATCGGTGGCGACTGTTGCATATGGAGGTGATGTATTACAAAACAAGTGATATTACACAATCAACTGTTATGTAGTGGATTTAAAACCAGAAGGACTGCATACACTATTCAAACACTATACCATTGAGCCTTACAACATAAAAAATTGGAATTCAATACCATTCTGCTACGCTATTTAGATACCATTCCGTTGCGCCCCTCTGAGCATGCATCAGACACCATGTCCGAGCAGCACCATCACCAGAACGAGGTCTCGGTTTCCACTCCACTGTCGAGCACTGAGACCTGTCTAGCCCCTACTAGACGAGTCGTTTACCCAACAACGTTTAGGCAGGACATAGAAAACGCATATGATAGTGTATGGAAGGTGGGTTCAGGCATCAGGAGCATGGCAGAGGTGTCAGATATGACAGACTGCAAAAAAATGGCAGAAGGGAGTTAAAAGGCAAAGAGGGAAGCCAAAAATGGTGCTGGCTGTGATACCATGTCAAACCAAGAGGTAACTCCTCAAAACAATTCATGATATTCATTAAGGTTGGTCTTTATTATATACATGAGGGAGAGAATGTTCATTTCATCTCCCGGTGACTCTTCATATTTTCTATTATTTATTTACATCAATTACAGTTATTCACCCAATCCTGATGATTAGATGTCAACAAAATTAACAAGAGGGAGGGTGGTGTTAGTCATGGAACTCTGACCTTGGATATGCACCTAGATCCCTGGGTTGATGGTTAGCTAGTAAGCCTGATGGTACATAGAATGGTTGAAAGCTTGAGTCCTTCTTAGTCCCACCCGGATAGAATACTCTAGTCAGGTATCTAGTCCCAGCATTGAGTGTGCTAGAACTCTTCATAGTTCATTTTGAGATCTTCCCTGTACCTTTATATATATGTAAATATGAATACCTCCCTAGTTAAGAGGGAGTGTTGAAGAATGTAACTAGTGTCGGTCTTCAGAATTGTATTTGAATCATGATGTAATGTATTTGTCAAAAGAAAGAAAAAGAAATTGACTTATTAAAGCATGGGTTTCATGCTTGGGTCAATTGTTCATAGATCAAAGCCTCCATTATAGTCGCATAGGGTGTATGTCAAGTGTCATTGTCCATGTCATATTGTAAAAGACCCTCCTTGGGATTTATTTGTCAAGCAGAAATTTATTTTATTGTAAAATAGGTCAATTAGGCATCTTCCACCAAGTCGGCCAAAACAGAGAGGCATAAACTCCTATATAAAGGCAAAGACTCGACTTCATTTGTAACTCACACTCACAAGTTCGATCTGCAACTTTTGGGGCCAGAAAAAGTGTGAATTTCAAGGAAAGAAGAAGAAAGGGCTAGCGAAGAAGTAGACCTATCTCAAGCATAAGAAGTTGAAATTCTCTCTCTCTCTCTCTCTCCCTCTCTCTCTCTCGTGTGAAGTTGTGAAGTTGTTGGAGGGGCCAAAAACTGCAAAGCTGAAGTTGGGCCGAAATTCTATAGCCGAGGGTCGAAATTTTGTAGCTGGGAAGTCGAATTTCTGGATTGTTGCTTGGCTGAAGCTGCTAGATAAGAAGAGACTGCTAAATCATCTTGGAAAGTTGACTTGTTGGAGGAGGAAATTTTGTTGGTCTAAGGTCTTGGTGTAACTCATTTTGAATCTACTGAAGGAAGAGTTTCTGACTAAGTTTTCCCCTATATAGGAATTTTAGCCCTGGCTGAGTGCCTACTTTTGGTGTCCCTAATCTTCATGTTTTTGTTTTGATAATTGCTTTATGAGAAGAATATAAAGAATTTATTAAGAAAATAATAATATCACAAGTAATTATCAAAATAAGAAAAAAAAATCTGCCTTTCCGATTTTCTAATAGAAAGTGCCCATGATCCTATAAAAGAGTTAACGCAACTCATCAAAACCATGCAAATTAACCCACACCTTTTCCATTAGAAAAAGAGGCTGAAATATTCAAAGAGGCCAAATTCATAAGTCCAAGTGATGATGAGCAACAAAATGATCCTCTCCTCTATTTATATAAGGAGGAAACATGTCTAATTAGCCTAAAAGCCATTAAATCTCAAGTAAAATTACAATGATGCATTGGATTGCAAACCAACCCACTAGATTAGACCAAAAATAAAATGGTTTGCCCACATGTGTGAGCCGTAAGGCATAAAAAGTTGGCGTCATCCATGTGTTGAGCTCCATGTGGCATGCATTGGAGCTTCTAGGTGCCAAACTTGATGTATAAGCATCTAAAATTCATACTTCGAGGGTTGGCCCTCAAATCTCTGTCAATGGCTCACTGTGGTCCCAGAATCTAGTTTGGGCACCATAGGATGGTGCTCATGTGTCTCCAAATGGCCATAGTTTTAGTCTCTGCTCCAACGTTGAGGGCTTCCAAGGTGTTGCTAGCCCTCCCATGTCTCAAGGCGTGAGACCATCCTCATCAGGGCCCTGGATCAGCTACAATCCCTCTCAATGTGCTAAGGCTGGCCTAGGGGCATGCTAGGATCGAATGCATCATCCCAATAGTCATCAAATGTAGGGCAAAGTGCTAGAACATTGTGGGTGTTAGAGGTGCCCAAGGGTGTGTATCATGCTCTGTTGTTGCTTCAAGTCCTGTGGCTCTCAACGCTTCGCTTATGGGTGTCAATATACATCTTAAATGGCTTGGGTACCTATGGGTAAGGTGCCCAAACCCTGGGCTAAGGAACCACCTAACAATCACAACATAAAGTCTAGTGCAAACAACCAATCATCAAGTACAATAATCATTTTCGCATCTAAGTGGACCAACCTTGAATGTAAAAGGCTATTTAAAACTTCAAATAAGGCTTCGCCTCCAAAATTGAGGCTTTCAACTCGCAATGGTGTTTCCTACCTATTGTTGCCCAAACTGTACAGTAAAGATGCAACTACGCTCAGGGCGGGGGCTATCACTCTGATCCCGGCCCTCTCCGTTCTAGCTATCTCCCTACAAGAAACCATGGGGGGTGTCCCTATGAAATGTGAAGATGGAAGATTCGTTGGCAACCAACGAATCCGGGAGACACAATTGAATGGCCTAGCAACTTGGTTGAAATAACAAGTTTAAATGATTAGATTAGATTGTCGTAAATGACCATTGCCTTAAATAGAGACAATTACTTGCTTAAGATAGATTTTTACCAAGTTACCAGATGAAGAGTTGTTGCTTTAAAGGGTGCTTCACTATCCTATATGAAATGCAAATCCTACAATCTAGGTGAGATGCAAAATCTTGGTTTATTTTAGTTTATATGTCTATTTTAAGTGTATTCTCCCTCTTAATTGTTTTGAAGCTAGTCTTTAGAATAGGTTGTGAGAGAGAAGCCAAGGGGAAACAAGCAAAGGCTTGGTTAATGATACCTCCCCTTATGTTCTAACCACCCGATGCCTCCAACACTGCAGACACTGTGGCTCTGACAACTACAAGGTCACTGTGTTAACCACTAAAGAGTTTCTAGACTCCTCAAGCTAGATGAGGAAGGTGGGCCTATGGCCTAGCAACTTGGTTGAAATAACAAGTTTAAATGATTAGATTAGATTGTCGTGAATGACCATTGTCTTAAATGGAGTCAATTACTTGCTTAAGATATATTTTTACCAAGTTACCGGATGAGCAGTTGTTGCTTTAAAGGATGCTCCACTATCCTATATGAAATGCAAATCCTACAATTTAGGTGAGATGCAAAAACTTGGTTTATTTTAATTTATATGCCTATTCTAAGTGTATCCTCCCTCTTAATTGTTTTGAAGCTAGTCTCTAGAGTAGGTTGTGAGAGAGAAGCCAAGGGGTAGCAAGCAAAGGCTTGGTTAACAATACTTCCCCTTAGGTTCTAACCACTCGATGCCTCCAGCGTTGCAAACACTGTGGCTCTGACGACTGCAAAGTCACTGTGTTAACCACTAAAGAGTTTCTAGACTCAAGCTAGATGAGGAAGGTGGGCCTATCTCTCTATTGACCAAGCTTATGCTTGGAAGTAAATTACTTAATGCAAGAGGCTAATCCTAAGATGCAAGTGCAAGATATGAGTGCTCTTAAGGTGGGATTATCAAAATTGTTTAAGTACTTAGTTATGATGATCTTCAATTATGAACGATAGGGTGCTTAAACAAGTAAATGAATAACAATCCCAACCACAGGAAGAAGTGCTCAAAACTTAACGATGCCAGAAAATTATACAAATAGACAATTACTCAATATGTCAATTTGATAAGAAAATTAGATGTCTTACAAGAGATATCCAACTTAACAATGAGCAATGAATCCAATTATCCAATGACAATATGTGTTATAATTCGCAACTAAGGCCAAACTCCATGTGGGTCATCTTATGACAACTGATATTTTTATTGGATCCCTCTCATCGAGAGGTGTAGGATTGATCTAAAGATCATCCAATTCCAATAAGTATTTATGAAGTTATGAATTTATAAAACAAATTGTCAAGTCGGCCAGCAACTTGTGTAGGCTCAGAAGCCCAATAGTCATGCCTATTCATCATCCACGTTTTAGTATAAATAGAAGAGGACTTGAAGTCATTTTTGGACACACACTTCATGTGATCTCCTCTCCACGTCTTTGGGTTTTTGGAGAAGGAGAAACGTTGAGAGTAAATGCTAGTGTATGATGCCCTAGCCGCAGTTCAAACATGCCCTAGCCGCAGGTCATAAAGACAGGACATACGCAGGTCATAAAGACACTTATGTACAGGTCATGGAGACAGTGATACGTTGTTCATGGAGACAGTGATACGTTGTTCATGATAAGACATTATACGTTGTGTAAAGGTGACCGTAATAAGCCCTAGCCACAGTCACAAATGGAGACTATATACGCACAGCATGGAGACTCTATACGTTCATGGAACGCACAGCATGGAGACTCTATACGTTCATGGAAACATTTGTATATACGCAGCTATGGAGACTATCTACGCACAGCATAAAGACCTCTCTGCACAGTTAGACATTGATACACAGTCAACGTAATGCCCTCATCATTTATACGCAGGGCAGAGGAACTCCACACGCAGTCATGGAAACTCATGCATATAATGCAGACTATATACGCAGCAATGGAGCAAACGCACAGCTACGTGATGCCCTAATCCATTGACAATGGAGCAAACGCACAGCTACATGAAGACCCTAATCCGTTGTCAATAGAGACATATATACGCAGTTATGAAACCATATACGCAGTCATGATATACGCATTGAGAACAACGCTGTCATGATATACACATGGAGAGCACCATATACGCTGTCAAGAAATATGCAGCAAGAATGCATCTTACGTTCTGGGCCAAAGCATATTTTGGCATATGTATAGATCAGTATATATATGTGTGTTGATCTGAGCTCTTGCTAGCTCGTATACCCTCAGCAGTAATGAACGTTATTCTTGGTTATAATATCAGAACTCAATCCTGATCATAATAATCTCGTCTCGGCATCAATTTAAGGATGAGCTTCTCAAACGTTGTCACAACTTTAATGGAAGTATATTCATTATACTAATTGAAGCCTGTTGATAGCGTGAGGTAGACTAGATGGACAGCATGTAAACCTTTGAGTATTGTAGGTGACAGCGTGGCACATAAGGCAGCCTTAAGGCTTGAAGGGTTGTTAGCAAGGCTGGAAGTTACAGTCATAAAGGGCAGCATGATGATGAATGAGATCATGAACATGGGCAACATGATGATGAATGAGACCATGGAAGATGCAGCACAGTGAACATGATAAGTAAGGAGCAGCATGATGATGTGAGCAGATGAGAGCAGCTCAATCATCTAGGTCCAGCACTGTGATGGGGCAGCATGGTGCTACACGGTAAGGTGCAGCAAATGGACGAGATGCAACACCTTGATAGGAGAAGGAGTCATCTTAGAGAATCAGTTGAAGCAATATGTCTTCAACTGATCTCTGCAGATATGAAAAGTCAAAGTGTTGACTTCTATTGTAAATGTACTATCTCTCTCACTTTCTCTGCTGAACTTTGAAGAACTTAAAAGAAGAATTGATCAAGGGTTTCCCCACATTGTGGGGTTTGTCCCTGGCTAGCGCCACATCTTGTGTCCTCTTTGTCTTGGCTTGTCTTCTGCGATTTATATTTATGTTCTATCTGCAGTTTACTTTAATGCTAATGTGATTGCTAGCCTAGAAAAGATTTGAGCTAACTGTGAAAATTGAAATAAATTGCTCTAGCATAGAACATACCTAAAATTAACAATATGGCAATGAAATATTGAGAGAGTTAATCACTTAGAGCAATTAGTCAAACTTGTTAAACACTTAGCAACTTGATTGGAGCACTTATGTGTGTGAATGCGAGAGTGCAAATAAATGATGATTATGCAAAAATGCAATATGGATCAGCCAATAAACAAATGATTGCAGCAATAAGAAAATCACCCAAGTACTCAATTAGACACTTATCCAAAATACACAAGGCATAAGAAACAAAATATAAATAAGATTAGATGACTTCCAACCACTTTTATCACCACTACAAATTTTATATCAGATATTTATGCAGTAAATATCAACGCTTAAAGTATTATGACAACCCTCAAAAATTGATCAAATATGTATAAAGATATAAGTCCAATGAGTGCAAGTGACAATATAATCACAAAATATGATTACCAATGAATTATTATGCCACTGTTATGAAATTTAATCACTACTGTAAGTATTTTTATGTAGTTGTAGCAAACATATCAGATATGAATATTACCCAACAATCCACAAAAACTCACTTCTATGCACTCAAATTCAACTTTAGATTAATTATAAATGCCTTAGGTGATCAATTAGAAAATTTAGGATTATTTAGAGTATGCTTGGGCCCTAAATATGTTGTTGTCATAAAATAATTCAGAATTCAAGTTTAGGACAGTGATGAAACAAGAGGGTTAGAGAGCAACCCAAGAGGCCTAAAGCCCTAGTTGAAGGCTAGATTGACCTCCAATGACTTTGGCTACCTGCAAACACCAAATTAGCTCAAATAAACGGTGCAACACCAAATGTTAGCCCACTAAAATCATCCAAAAATCAGAGATGATTGAATACAAGGCTAGGACAAGGGCTAGAAGGCTCGAAGACACGAAGACTAGGGCTAGAAATGACAAATGAGGGGCTAGAAAGGTCAAACAAGGGCAGAGACCAAGGGAAAAGGGGCAAAAGAGACCACGGCAAGGGGAGACAAGCCCCTTAAGGCCGACATCAAGCCTAGAAAGGCTGACACTAGGGGATAAAAGGCCCTAGGAGGGCCAGCGGCCAAGGAAACAGATCTTTAAGGGTTGCGGCTAGGCCCTCAAGGGGAGTTGAGGCCTTTTTAGGCCCACAGCTAGGGCAAACAAGGGAGGCTGAGGCCTTTTTAGGCCCACAGCTAGGGCAAACAAGGGAGGCTGAGGCCTTTTCAAGCCTGCGGCTAGCCAAACCAAGGAGGCCGAGGGGAAAGGAGGGCCAGAAAAGGCTAAACAACTAGGCAAATAAAAGTTTCTCCACAAGCTTGCTGCAAAAAATGTTGGACGACTTCCTCTTCAAGTTGGTCATTTAGCTTGGAGGCTAGTGTTAGTTTTTGGCAACATCGGAAGTGCTCTAGCCTTTAAAAATGTTGGAGAGGCTAAGGCACATGAGTTCTAAAGAACCCAGAAACCGTTTGGTGAAATTCCACCCGCATTGTATTTTATTAAAATAATTAATATTTTTAATGGAGTTCCTAAGTCTAAACTTAGGGAAATTAAAATATTAATGGGTATTAATCAAAATATGGGTGAAAATGATCTAGAAGGCGAATCAAGTCATGTTTTAATCTTAGCCATTGATTAGAGACTTAATCTCGATCATTGAAGACTCAACAGGAAAAATATAAAATAGAGGCTTGGGGTTCATTTGAAAACACACACAGAGATTGAGGAAATCGATTTCTTGAGGTGAGAAGTTCTGAGGAGGAAAATCGATTGGGGAGATCTTGCAGCTGAGGGGCAGTGAGAATCCGGAAGGAGGACTTTCCGAAGAATACTGGCAGAGAGGCGTAGAGAGCATGCAAAGAGACAGCGCAGTAGGCAAGAGAGATGACGCAGAAAAGTTGCTTGTCACGCAAAATCCAGAACTGTCAAAACAGCCAAAACTGTGGGGAACTGCCGCAACTGCCGAGAGAGCTGACGCAGAATCCAGAACTACCAAAACTGCCAAGAACTCTCGGAACTGCCGAGAACTGCCGAAACAACCGAGAGAGCTGATGCAGAGGGCAGAGAAGGTAACGAAGGGCTAACGCACAGCAAAGCCAACACAGAAATAGTCGGGGTTACCCAATCTTGTGCCGAATCAGCTAGAATTTTGAAGGGTGAAATGAGGTAAAACTCACTCAGATTTTCCGCTAATATTTCTCTATAAAGGATTGCTAGATGAGCATCCTAGATATGTATTCAGATGTTTCTCCTACATAATAATAAACCCTCGGAACTGCTGCATCGGTTTTCCCGCATTGGGTTTTTTCGGGGACTACTGTGTCCAAAAATAAGTGTGTCCTATGTATCTTGTTCTTTGCTCTGTTTTTTGTTTCATGAGATCAAATATTTAATTAGTGTAGGCTGCAAAAGTAATTTGCTTCAATATTCAAAAGAATAACTTGATGAATGTAATTTAAAAATCAAGTAGGTTAAGTAGATTCAGATTTGTTGTAGTAGGGATTCCTTCAAGAGTAGGAATTTTCACATGGTATCAGAGCGTTGATTTTGAAACAGGAAGTGCAAATCCAGTGCTAAGCAATGAGGTCGAAAGCTGCACTTGGCAGCAATTTGAATCCCCTTGAAGGGATTGTGCAGTCCTTGCCAGGAAGCAAATCCGAGGAAATCTCTCTCTGAGTGAGACAAAAGAGAGATACGATTTCTAGTTCATGAGTTTGCAGAGGCAGAGGGAGTGACGCAAAACCTCAGCGCAATGTTTGAAGGGGGCAGTTTCTGTCGAGGCAGAAATCTGTCGAAAAAGAGCGAAGACAGATATAAGGGAAATTTTCTCCTCAGAGGACTTCCAGCCAAGGAGTCTGAATCTTCACTTGCTAAACGACAACGAAGAGGGGCAGATCTACAAGCTCCAGCAGGGAGTGAGTAGGCCAATCTAGTGTTGTTCAGAGGATAGAGGAGGTCATTCGTCATTTGGCAAAGATGGCAGCCACATCTCCAGGAGGGAGGTGGGGAGATTAGAGTTGAGTTCGAAAGAGCTATAGATGGGCAGGATCCTTGAGGAGTCCACCCCTTGGATCAATTCCTTGCTACGGGAGCCCAAGATTCAGTAGTAGCGAGATGGACTAAGTGTCAGATGATGCAGTGGATTATTTGGAGAACAGATGCAGTGGATTGTCTCGAGAACAGATAGCTTGGGACCAGAGACTGATCAGCACAAAGCAAGGTTGGCAGCAGTGCAGTTGGCACAGTGCAAGAGTCAACTGCAGCGCAGAAGATTTAGAGGGTCAGAATCAGCAACAGTCAGATTCCAACATTCATTGTATTATGTTGAACACAATTAAGTTCAACTAATTTTGGATGTTTTTCAATTGGTTCTCTTAGCGACTGAGTTGCAGTACAAATGCAGTGTTAGCAGCGGCAGTGCTAGTGATCCAAAATTGATTTTGGATAGACTCCTAAGTCTAGTGGTCCTCATAGAGGAAAAATGAAAGTCCAAGGAAGTTCCTGGAACTAGCCCCATTACAGAGATCGTCTCATTCTGAATCTACTGCAACTTGAATGGGCAAAAACTGACTTGGGATGCAGAAGTTATCATAAAATGAAATTGCCTCTATCCTTTGGAAAAAGGAGCAAAATCCCCTAAAAAGGGATCCTAAAAACCCTCTAAATCTTCAAGTCTTCTAAAAATCCAAAAAATCCATCGCAAAAGGAGAAGTTTTAGACTTATCGGTTTACACTATCGGAAGGCAAAAAAACATGAAAAAACAGCGAAAATCGAGCCTATCGGAGGTCAACAGAATAGTGAACAAAAGTCGTCGGATCTGGCCGATCAACAGTCCAGATCCGATCGACATATCGCACCGGCGGTGATAGGCGGAGGCAATTGGAGGCATAACATGCGATGGGACCGGGCCGATGCGATACCACGATCGCCGATATCAGTGGATCGCAATCGGCGTTGGCATAGACCATACTATATGGAAAGGCCTCGGGCTTATGCGATATGTGATTGCGACAAGTCGCATCGCAATATCGCATCGGCGCATTACAAGGAGCGGGCTATATATATATATATATATATATGCGATGCGATGAAACCGAACCCAAAAGGGTTTCTAAATGCCACTATATATATTTTCAAGTCCGATAAAGCCATTTTTTCGGGATTTTTCCATATTTTAATGTATTTCTAAAATACAAAGGGACAGGCCATTTGCGACTTGCGACAGTGACTTGTGGGCGGACCCGATAGGAGTATAGACCGGATTTAAGGACTTTTGAAGTCCGAAAGACTGTGTTTTGGCAGATTTTCACAGTTTTTAATACGTTTCTCTACGTTGACAGAAAGCGGCCATTTCAGGGATTTCAAAGGCCTGATGCACTCATCCATTGCAGAATAGGTGGCCACCTCCCCTTAATGCGTTATGCAATGATTGTTTAACGCTAGAAGAGGGATTCGAGCGGACAGAGGCTAGGAGACAGAAAGCCGAGAAGCGGAAATGAACAGGCAGCGCCGATTTAGCTTAAAAGCCGCAAAACGACAGAGACAGGAAAGATTGTTGGTTGTTGAGGTTGTTGATTGTTGGTTGCTAAAAGTGAAGCCAAAGCAAGATGCTAAGGCGAAAGAGGCAGCGCAGAAGCAAAAAGGCAGCCAAGGGAGTCACTTGGAAGTCAAGTGAAAAGCCCAGAGAGTTGTAAACTAAAAGAGAGCAGAAAAAGCCAGAGCTGAAGAGCCAGAGCCAGAGCCAAAGAGCCAGAACCAAGAGCCAAGAGCCAGAGCCAGGAGCCAGAGCTTCAAGAGCCAGGGAATTACATGGTGTCTGAACCCACTGATTCTGTGTAAAACAGCAGGAGTTAAGCTAAGATCTTGTAAAAAAAAGACTTTATACCATAATCCCACAGAGCCTAGTTGAGTTGATTAGAGCTCACGAAGATGTAGCCCAAGAGTTGTGGGTGAACTCCTAATTAATCTGTTGTTTCTGTGTGATTGTTTATTGCTGCATTGTTCATTGTTATATGCATTTATACATCAGTTTCAGCACATTAATTTACAGCACATGAACAGTTAAAAATAAATACTAGCATACACCTATATTTTCAAGCATTTCTTAATTCCGCATTGGTTCATCATTAAGACTTGGGAAAACTTAAAGTTTTGGAAGTGGGAGAGGTTCTTGTAAGTTAGACAAGAAGCCTAAGTGCCCCATTTTCAGATCATCTAGCAGCATAGCAAATGCAACATTTAAGAGGGAGTTGTAATACAGATGCAGCAGTGGTAGTGGCAATGTCATGGGCAGCAGTACAATAGCAGCAACAGCACAGTGTTGGTGGCAGTAGCAGCGTAGAAAGGAGATGCTTCAGAAATAGAGCAACATGCAGGTGGACATTGTTGCTAGAGCATGTTCCTCTCTAACAGGGAGTGTTAGATTTTGGTAGCATCGAAAATGCTCTAGCCTTGAAAATTGGTGGAGAGGCTAAGGCACATGAGTTCTAAAGAACCCAGAAACCATTTGGTGAAATTCCACTTGGATTGTATTTTATTAAAATAATTAATATTTTTAATGGAGTTCCTAAGTTTAAACTTAGGGAAATTAAAATATTAATGGGTATTAATCAAAATATGGGTGAGAATGATCTAGAAGGCAGATCAAGTCATGTTTTAATCTTAGTTGTTGATTAGAGACTTAATCTCAGCCACTGAAGACTTAACAAGGAAAAGTATAAAATGGAAGTTTGGGGTTCATTTGAAAACACACAGAGAGATTAAGGAAATCGATTTTCTGAGGTGAGAAGTTCTCAGGAGGAAAATCAATTGAGGAGATCTTGCAATTGAGGGGCAATGAGAATCCGAAAGAAGGAATTTCCGAAGAATATTGATAGAGAGGCGGAGAGAGCTTGCAGAGAGACAGCGCAATAGTCGGGAGAGCTAACGCAGAAAAGTTGCTTGTCACGCAAAATCCAGAATTGTCGGAACAGTTGAAACTGTAGGGAACTGTCGGAACAGCCGAGAGAGCTTATGCAGAGGCAGCGCAGTAGCCGGGAGAGCTGATGCAGAAAAGTTGTCTGTCACGCAGAATCTAAAACTGTCGGAACTGCCAGGAACTGTCGGAACTGCCGAGAACTGTCGGAACTGCCGGGAACTGTAAGAACTACCAGAACAGCCAAGAGCGCTGACGCAGAGGGCAGAGAAGGTGACGCAAAGCCAGTGCAGAAATAACTGGGGTTAGCCAGTCTTGTGCCGAATCAACCGGAATTCTACCGAGTGAAGTGAGGTAAAAGTTAAAACTCACTCATATTTTCCGCCAGTATTTTCTTTGTAAAGGATTGATAGATGAGCATTCTAGATATGTATTCAAATATTTCTCCTGCATAATTGTTGATCTAGATTGTCATTAATGTCAATATGAAGCCAAGAAGCTATCAAAGCAGAGAAGGGAAGCAAGTGTAAAAGCGGAAGATTGAAGAGGAGCCACATTGGAGGAACTATATCAGGAGTATCGCGTGTAATGTATGCCCAAGAAGAACCGAGAGGAAGAATTCATCAAAAGAAGCAAAGAGGAATCATAATGGGTCTTTGAATCCGGTTGAAGAATCAGAGTGAAGCTCAAAGAGTATCAGCGATGTATGAATTCGCAGAAGGCAGGCTCAAAGAGAGTTGAGCAGCGGAAAAGTGAAAGGCCGAAACCCTGAAGAAAAACCCGAAACCACAGGAAAAAAACTGAAAAACATAAATCTCAGTGCTTAACGCTTTTATTCACAAATCATGATTATCTTGTGATTAAGTGTTAATCTCGTGGTTAAACGATTAAGCGGGTTTGTAATAGTAGCAGTGGTTATCGGGTGGACGCTAGGCAGTAAGTGGTATTTAGAGGAGAGCGCCTGATTCAATTAACCGAGTGACACGTAGCACTCGGGTGGAGAGAGAAAACCACCTTTTTTGGTGGTTATTTCCCTTGCAAGTGGCTCACCCAAAATGCATGTAGGTCGTTGGATCTAGCGTGGGTTGATTGACGGCGAAGGATCAACGTACGGTTTTTGGGTTGATCAGGTTAATTCGGGACCGTTAGATCTGGAGAGAAGAGATCAAAGGCGCAGCAAGCTTACGATGGATTGTGTTGATCAAACCAAGTGTTGATCATCGGATCTAATATAGATGAAATCTACGGTGGAGAATGAACCCGACAAAGTTAAACCTCGGGAACTGTGTCCGAGCGGGTTACGTCATCACCATTGTAATACACCCTGATGCTATATCGCGTCCGCCGTATCGAAGGTTATGCATCACAAGTTATAAAGGAATGGCACACTATAAACTGTGATTGCGATATATATATATATATATATATCTGTGTGTGTTTATAATCATATCGCATCCAGTAGGGGCAATCAGCAATCAGCCATCGGCGATGTTATAGGCACGACGTATAAAAGACCTCCAGAAACTTGCGATTGCGGGATTATTAATGTATATTGTATGTATATTAAAAAAAGGGGGCCTCTCTGGTATTTTCTTTAATATGCAACATTATTGTAATTCGGCCTCTCTTCCACATTAATGTGTCCTGTGAGTATTGATGGATTCGAAGAGATAGAGGAAGTCGAAGAGTGAGCGCAGACGAAGCTGAAAGATCAAGCGAGCGTTGAGGAAGCCGAAGAGCCAACAAAGAAAGGAAGCCAAAGGTCAGGGGTATCAGGAATATAAAATAGAGAACAAGGAAAGTCTTGGTGCTGGAGAACTGTAAGAAACAAAGGAACCCGAAGTTCTGGCAGAAGAAGAAGGAACAGGAGGACAGAAGTAAGTCATAGGTCCAGCAGGGTTGGGAGGAGGGAATTACAACCAAACAAATCCAGACAGTTTACAGCAGGGGGTTGGAGCCCTTGAAGTTGGTGCCTCAGAACTGAAAGGATTGGTGTCCTGGGAGTTGGTGCTCCTAAATTCAAGGTTGGTGCCTTGACAAGACAGATTTGGTGCTCTGGAGGTTGCAGCCTCACAAAGAGTCCAAGTTGGTGCTTGGCAACTAATTGGCAATATATATATATATATATATATATATATATATATATATATATATATATATTGTACTTGATTTATTGCAAAGATCACATTAATAAAAGCATCTATTCCTGTTATCTTTTTTTGTGTTCCAAATATAAATGTTTTTCACTGATAAGAATAATGATTGAAAAGAAATACTGATTCACCCCCCTCTCAATATTTCCAACAATAATAAACCCTCAAAACTGTTGCACTGGTTTTCCCGCATTGGGTTTTTCCGGAGACTATTGTGTCTAAAAATAAGTGTGTCCTATGTATCTTGTTTTTTGTTTTGTTTTTTGTTTCATGAGATCAAATATTTAATTAGTGTAGGTTGCAGAAGTAATTTGCTTCCTTATTCAGAATAATAACTTGATGAATGTAATTTAAAAATCAAGTAGGTGAAGCAAATTCAGATTTGTGGCAGTAGGGGTTCCTCAAGTGTAGGAATTTTCACAACTAGATCTTCCCTTCCTAGGCCTAGATCTACCTCAAAACCCCAACAAAAATCCTTTGATCAACTTCGAAATTCACCTACACAAATGAATCAAAGAATGCCCAAAACCCCAAATATATATGCAAAAAATTTATAAAACCCCAAGCGCTGCAAAATAAATGGGTTAGAGATATTTTACAAATTATTTATAGATATACAATATTTACAAAATTTAAAATTTTTGGAGAAATATTTTTTGGGAAAAATAATAATGGATGAGTGCATTTTTTTGAAAAATAAATATTAGCTGAAACCCTCCTGCAAAATCAAATACCATAAAGAAATCTCAAAGCCCAAACATAGTCAATTCTTCCCCACAGTCTGTGAACTTGGAGTCCAAGGGCTAGTGTACCTGTAAATCTCTATTATATTCTCAAGAAAATTGTTAGATCATGTTAGGTCCCTATAATACTAGTGATTACCCCATTACTACTGCAGTTGTATCCCTTATTAATATTGTTGTGCCCCTATTGTCCCCATATTTTTATTTTTGTGCCCCATAGAATCCCTCTATTGTTATTTTTGTGGCTTTATATTATTATTGTTAGGTCGGCTGGATTATATTGTGACTCCTTAGACTCCTATATATAGAAAGGAGGTTTTGTCATTTGAATCATCCAAGAATTGCTCATTTGTGTAATGTAAAGGAGGTTGCCCCTTCGAAGAGGCTGAATTCTAAGGCGTTGATCTCTCTTTTCTCTCTTTTTGTGAGCTAGTTTCATAACATTTGGTATCAAAGCTTTGGATTCTAGGGTTTTGCTGCTCCAAAAAGGTCATCGTAGCATTTTTGCTATAAAAAAAAAATTGCGACGTTTCAAAAGCGAAAAAAAAAACCCATTTGAGACGAAATCGCATTGAAGCTCGGTTCCGAATTTCACAACTTTTCGCGCTATATTTGTGGAGATATGATCTAAGGAAGTTGGTCTTTTTGCAGACTCCTGAATTACATTCCAAACAGGTGACCTGGGTAAAATCGTCATAACTTTCTCTCTGAGCATCGGATTCACATTTTGTAACAAGGTACAGAAAGAGGACGGACTGTAGTTTCTTGTATATATTTTTCAGAGCCAAAGGTTGAAACAGTGACACGTGGCACTTCATACAAGTTCGCTCTTCTAGAAAGGCCTATAATCAGGTCATCTTGGGAGATTGTGCATAACTCTTCTTTGGAGAATCCAATTTGGATCAGACTGGTGGCATTGGAAAGAGGACAGAAAGGGCTACTACAGGTCGCAATTTCAGAACTAGATGATCTGAAATTGCAGAGATACATCAGATTCAATATCAAGCTTCTACAAAGTGAAAAAAGGTGTGTAGTTTTTTTTTTTTTGCATAAGCTTGGTTTGAAAACTTAGTTTGAAGGAATTCAAAGGGCATAGTAAAGCATTATTATCGGTAATTGATGCCACGAGGAAAGAAAATGCAAACACCTAGTAAACACCTGAAAGCTCTAGCATGACTCATGAAGAAGAGGAAGAAATGCAACATGATATATCAAAATTATGAGACCAACTGCAACAAGTGTCACTTGCACAAAAAGCAACAGAATCTAAAATGGATGGTTTAAAGAAAGATGCAGAAGCTAAGATGGATGGCTTAAAAAAAGGTGTAGAAGCTAAGATGGATTGTTTAAGGAAAAGGCGTAGAAGCTAAGATGGATGGCATGGAAGCTAAGATGAATGGCATGGACGCTAAAATTGATGGCATAGATAATAAGATGGAAGAATTGAAGATAAATATGAATAAGTTGCTACAAGAAATGGTCACTAATGGTGAAAGGATAGTAAAGGAAACTCATGATGAGAACAAAAGAAATGTTAATCATGATTCCCTAGACTCTAATGTTGGATCGAAGACCCACCATATTTCAAAAATCGATATGAGGAAGTTTGATGGCAAGGATCCCGCAACATGGATATTACAGATGGAGCAATTTTTCGATCTCAATAATGTGCAAAACACACAAAAGGTACGTATTACAACTTTATATTTGGAACCAAATCAGTTTGTATGGTATCAATGGCTTTGCTCTCGTAAACAAATTATCACTTGGGCAATTTTTACGAAAGAATTGACAGCACATTATGAGGATACAAAAAGCAACACTTTTTTTAGCCAATTAATAAGTCTCAAACAAAAGGGTTCAATAATGGAGCACATTGAGGAGTTCCAAAAATTGAACATAAGGGTAAAAAATATTCCAGAGAAGCATAGGATTGATGTGTTCATAGGGACTTTAAAGGATAATATCCAACATGATGTTCGCCTTTGGAAACCTAAATCATTAGAGAAGGCATTCAGGTTAGCAAGAAAAATTGAAAGCAAAATTATGGCAACCAGAAAGCATATCAGTCACAACTATAAAAATTGAAGTGTTGTTACCCCTAGCCTTCGATAACCTGTAAGGTTGACACCACAACAATTAGAAGAAAAAAGAGCAAAAGAGCTTTGTTACAGTTGTGATAGCAAATACACTAAAGGTCATAAGTGTGCTAAAAAGAAATTATTCTACATAGATTGTGAAGAGAAAGAAGAAAAGGAGCAAGAAAGGTCAAAAGAAGAGGATATACTCCAGGAACAAAGCCTAGATAAAGAAGAAATGAATCCGACCATATATTGTAATGCATTGGCTGGAATTACCACTCCTCAAACCATCAAGATAGAAGGACAAATCAAGAAGAAAAAGGTAATAGTGTTGATTGATTCAGGAAGCACCCACAATTTATTTCATGTAAGGTAGCAAAAGAATTGAATTGCTTCCTATATCCAACACCAGAGTGTCAAGTGATGGTTGCAAATGGAGGAATGATAAATTGCTCTGGAAAGTGCCATAATATCAAGCTATCCATGGAAAAATATGTATTGACTAGCCCAATGCTTTCCATTCCAATGGGAGGTGTTGATGTTGTACTAGGAGTCCAATGGCTATAATGCTTGGGTACAATAGATTTTAATTTTCAAGAATTTTTCATGAAATTTTCTGCGGAAGGAAAGGAAGTTGAATTAAGGGGTATTGCAGGAAAACCAGAAAAGATAATCAGCTCTAACGGTATGACAAAGCTTCTAAAAAAGGAACAAAGAGGTGTAATTGCACAATTATGTTCGCTAGATGTTTCCACATCAGAATCATCTATTTCTCTAGATCTCCAAAAAGTCTTGGACAATCATTCCAAGGTATTTGAGACTCCCAAAGGTCTCCCACCTATTCGTGATCATGATCATGCTATTCATCTGATTCCAAGAATTGTTCCTCCAAACATCAGGCCGTACAGATATCCCTATGCCCAAAAGAGTGAAATTGAACGTATGGTTGCAGAAATGCTAAAGGCTGGTATAATTCAACCTAGTCAAAGTTCTTTCTCTGCTCCAGTAGTATTGGTACACAAGAAGGATGGATCATGGCGCATGTGTCCGGATTATAGGGAGCTCAACAAGCTCACTATTAAAGATAAGTTTCCCATTCATGTCATTGATGAATTGCATGGATCAATTTACTTCACCAAGTTGGATCTTCGTTCAGGATATCATCAAATCAGAATGAAGATTGAAGACATTCCAAAAACAGCATTTAGAACTCATGAGGGTCATTATGAATTTTTGGTCATGCCTTTTGGCCTTACCAATGCACCTTCTACATTTCAAAGTTTGATGAATTCCATTTTCAAACCCTTCCTTAGAAAATTTGTGTTAGTATTTTTTGATGATATACTAATCTACAGCAAGTCTTGGAAGGATCATGTTGAACATGTTGACAAGGTGCTACAACTATTGGAGGAGAAACAATTATATGCAAAAAGATCCAAATGTTTCTTTGGAGTACAAGAGGTGGAATATCTGGGTCATGTTGTATCTCATGAAGGAGTTAAGGTAGACCCTAGCAAAATTAAAGCCATTAAGGAATGGAAAATCCCCACATCCATAAAGCATCTGCGAGGATTTCTCGGGTTGACAGGTTATTATCGCAAGTTTGTTAAGAATTATGGGAGAATAGCAGCACCTCTAACAACATTATTGAAGAAAGATGCATTTTCATGGACTCCAGAAGCAACAAAGGCCTTCAAACATCTTAAAGAGGCAATGTGCCAAGCACCGTCTTAGCTACACCGGCCTTCACAAAAACCTTTATTGTGGAATGTGATGCTTCAGAAATGGAATTGGTGTTGTTTTAATGCAAGATGAAAGACCCATCGCTTTTGAAAGTCGTCCAATCAAGGGAAAGTTTTTACACAGCTATTTATGAGAAGGAAATGTTGGCAATACTAAATGCACTTAAGAAATGGCAACCCTACCTAATGGGAAGACACTTCAAGGTAAAAACGGATCATGATAGCCTTAAATACTTTTTAGAACAAAGATTATCCTCTGAAGAGCAACAAAAGTGGGTCACAAAGATGTTGGGTTATGACTTTGAAATCATCTACAAAAAAGGGAAGCAAAATGTGGTGGCAGATGCACTCTCAAGAAAGGATGAGGATGTGGAAGCATTGTTGTGCGCCACTTATATTATCCAACCAGATTGGATAAACGAAGCAAGAGAGGAATGGAAGAATGATGAAAAAGTGTTCGAAAGTTACAACAAGATTCCAGTACATCTGATACATTTAGCTGGCAAAATGATTCATTATGGTACAAAGATTGCTTATACCTCTGTAAGAATTCGCAACTCAAACAAAATATTCTTATGGAATTGCCCACTTCTCCCTTAGGTGGGCACTCAGGATTTTTAAAAACTTACCACAGGGTTAAGAAGGAATTTTTTTGGGATGGCCTTCAATCGGATATTCAAAAGTTTGTGGCGGAATGTTTGGTTTGCCAACAAAATAAAGTTGAAACAATTAAGACCCCGAGTCTATTACAACCTTTATCCATTCCAAGCCAACATTGGGAGGAGGCTTCAATGGATTTTATCACAGGTTTACCCAAGTCTAAGGGAAAAAGTGTCATCCTGGTGGTAGTTGACAGACTTACCAAGTATGCACACTTTTGTGCATTATCACATCCATTTAAAGCCAGTACAGTTTCTACTACATTTATGGAAACAATTCAAAAGCTACATGGAAACCCAAAGATTATTGTAAGTGACAGAGATCCCATTTTCACTGGAAATTTTTGGACAGAATTATTTTCTTGTCTTGGTACTCAGTTAGCTCATAGCTCATCTTATCATCCTCAATCTGATGGGCAAACTAAGATAGTAAACAAATGTTTGGAAGGATATCTTCGTTGCTTTGTATCTGATAAACAGACACAATGGGTCAAATGGTTGCCTCTGGCTGAATGGTGGTATAACACTTCCTTCCATACAGCAACAAAAATGACCCCATTTATGGCACTTTATGGATATCAGCCACCATCCATCACATCATATTTAAGAGAAAATTCTAAGGTTCAAGCAGTGGAACATCACATAGAACATCAACAACAAGTCCTCCAACTCTTAAAGGATAACCTCGTGTTGGCACAGAATAGAATGAAACGACAGGCAAATCAACATCGCAGCGAAAGAAGTTTTGATGTAGGTGATTGGGTATTCCTACCGCTACAACCATATAAACAAATGTCCCTCAAGCAAGCTAAGAAAGATAATAAATTATCACCAAAGTATTATGGTCCGTACAAGGTGTTGCAAAAGATTGGTACAATGGCATACAAATTGGAGCTTCCTGCAGCGTCTCGAGTGCATCCAGTTTTCCATGTTTCATGTTTAAAGAAGGTTATAGGCGACAAGCTCCCAGTTCAAACAATATTGCTAGAACTTGATGAGGAAGGAAAAATTATATTGGAACCGGAAGCAGTCACAGAAACAAGAACTCGACAGCTACGTAATCGATCAATTTCGAAGTATCTCATCAAGTGGAAGAACTTATCTGCTGAAGATTCCACATGGGAGAATGAGAATTTTATACAGAAGCATCCAGAACTACTCAAGCGTTGAGGACAACACTTTTTTGAAAGAGAGGGGCATGTTTGGTCCCTATAATACTAGTGATTACCCCATTACTATTGCAGTTGTATCCCTTATTAATATTGTTGTGCCCCTATTGTTCCCATATTTTTATTATTGTGCCCCATAGAATCCCTCTATTGTTATTTTTGTGGATTCATATTATTATTGTTAGGTCGGCTTGGGTTATATTGTGACTCCTTAGACTCCTATATATAGAAAAGAGGTTTTGTCATTTGAATCATCCAAGAATTGCTCATTTGTGTAATGTAAAGGAGGTTGCCCCCTCGAAGAGGCTGAATTCTAAGGTGTTGATCTCTTTTTTCTATCTTTTTGTGAGCTAGTTTCATAACAGATCATATAGTGAATCAGGTCACCTAAGATAGGATATATCAATAGAATGTTCTTATCACCGACAAATGAAATAACAATTATTAATCAATATTTAGCTCAAAATAGGATCACACATAGCTAACACATACCACAGATTAGCGGAAGAAAAACACCATGAACTGAACCCCAAAGTCTTTCTATTATGATACAAAATGTTCCCAGCAAAGCAGCAACTCAATACCAACATTCAAGAATTACATTATCCAAAGATATTCAATAGAAACAAAATGACTTATTTATATAGAGAAAACCCTCCAAGTGGAAAATAACAGCTAGTTGGCTTGATCCTCATAAAAATAATCTTGACCATTGAAAATAACTTGATCTTCTTTTAATCTCCACCTTCGAATCTTCAATTTTGAGGAAAAATTCGAAATTTTCTTAAAATCCACTTTTATTTAATACAAAAATTAATATTTTGGATTAATTTCTTCAAAAAATTGACTTTGACTTAACCATCAAAGTCCAAGGGCTCAAATTTTCTTAAAATATCCATCTTTACCTTGGTGGGGGACCTCCAAAAATTGACTTTCCTTTGGCCCACGAATTTTTTATTATTTTTTACTTCGAGAGAAATTAATTTCTCTATAATTATTTTTCACTTAATTAATTAATTTTATGGCTTAGAATTTTTATTTCAAAAAAAATAATAATAATAATAATAATAATTAATTGACACTAGAGGGGTTTAATATTTTTTCCACCCTCAAATATTTTAGCCATGGTGTCTAAGTATGAGAGGCCATGCACTAAAATATATTATTACATCAAAATATTGCAATTACTTCAACCCTCAAAGGGGGAATACACCTTTACATAGACCCTCATGACATTACCCAATTTTGCGACACAATATGATCTAGTAAAACAATTTAATCAAATATGCTTAAATTATTCCCAAACATACTTTTACAAAGACTTTATATAACACTAAGATTCACCTACGACCTTGTCAAGAGATTCCACCCTAGCTTTGGGGTTTAAGATGGAAGAAAAACTTTGTCAATTATCTGTGTTCAGAAACACACATAATTCGGTGAGGTTGAAAAACTTTCTAGGATGAAATTCGTTGCCAAAATCAAAGGCTTACCTAGGTGTTGTTAAATAAATAGACGACTAGCATAATTTACAATATAATTTGCAGAAATTAGGTTTACAATCATACGATGTGTTGGTTGATAACTTGGAACTTTGAAAAAATTTCTTCGCATCTTTGCATTATGCTCCCTTGGACTTGTTGACAAAGTGTGGTCAACATCTAGCTCTACTTGGGGACACGTTTCGTTGAAGGAATGTAAGAATCCGGAATCTTGTATCCAAGAAAACAGAAGTCCATCAAATAGATATCCATTCAAAATCCAAATCATCATGTATATATAGAACATCTGCTGGAATAGAAAAATCTACTCTAACAAATCAAAACATAAAGACATAAAATTAAATGCAGGAAAGAAAACTAACTAATGACATAAATGAAATCCTAATTAAGAGTGTAGGGTTAGAAATAGAATACAAAGGATGCCCTATGGCATCAGATGTCATCTTTGTAGTGCAATTTGAGCATTTGTCCATTTGCTGGGAATTCTACGGGATCACCTTCCAAAGTATTTAGACAGAAAGAATTTGTTCCAGCAATTCCTCTAATAATATAAGGACCGAGCCATAAACTATCGAACTTTCCATGATTGTAGGGCTTCTCATTTCTGCGAATCCATAATAATACCATATCACCAACTTGTAAAGACCTGTTTCGAAATGATTTGTCAAATTTTTCCTTTGTTTTGACCTGTCCTTGACAAAGGTTATCGAAAGTATTCTGGTGGACCTCATGAAGTTCCATAATTTGATCTATTATTTTCTACACTGCATCTTTGTCATCTGCAAAACGTTGAAGAAGTTGATAAGCTAGTAGCTTGAGATGAACAGGTAAAGTCACCTCCAGACCATAGGCAAGCTCAAAAGGACTTTTTCTAGTAGCCCTTTTTTTTGTGATTTTGTCTGCCCATAATGCATATTTGATCTTATTGTCCCAAGACCGCTTGTTATTCCCAACTATCTTCTTGATGATGGTTATCAAATTTTCGTTACTTAACTTTGCAAGACCATTTCCTTGGGGATAATAATTCGAGGAATGAGATAGAACAATACCATACTTGAAGCAAAAAGAAGAGAACTCAAAAGAACTGAAAGCTTTGGCGTTGTTTGTTGTAATTTTGGCAAGAACACTGAAACGAGTGATAATCTGAATTTCAATAAAATCCATGACGGCCTTCTCTGTGGCATGCTTTCATGGAACGGCCTCAACCCACTTTGTGAAGTAATCTGACATAGTCAAAATCCATGAATAGCCATTACTAGAATTCTGATTAAATTTACTGACGAAATCCAACCCCCATTGCTGAATAGGGGCCTCTGCTATAACCGCTTGAAGACGTAAAGCTGTTAATTTTTGTTTTCTGATGAACAACTGGCATTCCTAACAATTTCTGACAAATTTATGCACACCTAAAAAAATGGTAGGTCGATAATATCCAGCACCCAAAATCTTGTGGGTCGTGGTTTTTGCCGCAAAATGTCCCCTAGAAAATCCTGCATGAAATTCCATGATAAGTCTCTTAGCCTCATCTTCATTTACACACCCAAGTATTATTCCATTTGGATTTCTCCATCCCAGGCCATCCTTTAAGATACAATACTTGGATGTCGTTAGCCTAAAAGCTCTTCTTTTATGAGCTACCATATGATCAGGGCGCATGAGATTTGTCAAATAATAAACAATATCCTTATACCATTCGATCTTTTCCGATTTCTGAAGCTCGAGGGAAACAGAAGCTTCAACCACTTCATTTTGGCAAACTACCTCCAATTCTTTTTCATTACTTTCTATCAACATCTAAGCCAATCCTTGTCCTTTAACAAGCTTGGTTGGTCTAATCTCAAGATCATATTCTTGAATCTTGGTCACCCATTTGGCACAAGTCCCTAAGCAATCAGTTTGAGTTAATATATCTTTGATAGTGGAGTGTGGAACAAAGGCAATGACTTTGGAATATCCCACATATGTCCTGAAATGCTTGAGGGATTTGACCAATGCATAGGCTTGCTTTTCAATAATGCTATAATTTAATTTTGAATTCTATAGGGATTTGCTCATGAAGGCAATTGGTTGTTCATGGCCTTCTTTGTTTTTCTGCAACAGGACGCCTGCTATAGTATTTTCGGATGTAAATGAAAAGACCATAAAATCCTTTGAATAGTCTAGGCTAACTAGTACATGAGCCTTATTTATAGCATCTTTAATATCCTAAAATCCCTTTTTACCTTCAGCTTTCCAAACAAATTTAGCATCCTTCTTCAATAAACATTGTATGGGCTTAGCAATTTCAGCATAGTTTGGAATGAATCTCCTAAGGAAATTTGTTTTCCCTAAAAAAGATTGAAGGGACTTAATATTATGTGGCAATGGAATCTGTTGAATAGCCTCAACCCTTTCAGGGTCAATTTTGATACCATCTTTGGAGATAATGTGACCCAGTAATTTTCCTTAAGTCACCCCAAATACAGATTTGGTGGGATTTAATGATATGCCAAATTCTCAACATTTGTCAAAAACCTGTCTAAGATGGCTTATATGAGCTTTACCATCCTTTGAAAAAACAGTGAGATCATCTTGATATATCTCAATAATCTTACCAATTAATTCCTTGAAAGCATAGTCCATAGCCCTTTGAAAAGTAGCCCCTACATTTGTTAACCCAAAAGGCATTCTGAGATATTCAAAGGTACCCCAAGGCGTGGTGAAGGTAGTCTTATGTCGGTCTTCTTCCTTAACCCAGACTTGATTATAGCTAGAAAACCCATCCAATAATGACATCATACTGGATCCAGTTATCCTTTGAAGCATATTTTCCATGTTAGGTAAAGGATAATTGTCTTTTTTACAAACCAGGTTAAGATTTATGAAATCAACACATAGTCTAATTGTATCATTTTTCTTTCTAATCATCACCAAATTTGAACACTAGGAAGAGTGTCGAGTTTGTCTGATGATACCAATATAGCAAGCATCTTTTGTAACTCTTTCTGAACAAGAGAGGCAAGCTTAGGATTGATTTGCCTAAGCTTTTTCTTAAATGGTTTAGCATCCTCATCCTTCAAGGGAATAGTATGCTCAAAACATATTTCCCATAACCCTTGAGCTCATCATAAGAGAAGGCCAAGACATCACAATATTCAATGAGCAAATCAATCAAATTTTCCTTTTCCTCCTTAGAAGTCCCTTTACCAATTTTGACAATTTTTGGGTTTTTGGGGAAACCGATATTTACTTCAATAAATTCACCAGGGTCTATCTTCTTTTCATCACCCTTTTTGGTACCATCATTTCAATCAAAGAGTTGTTCCATAGCTACAATATTCTTGGGAGTAGGGTTTTCACATCTTTACTATTAGAATCAGACCCTTATTCCTTAGAGCATGCTTGAAATTTTTCAAACTCATCCAAGTGATTAAGAAAGCGAACAATTTGTTTCTCATCATCAAACACTTGCCAATGTTCTATGCTATCTGGAACTGACGATCTAAAATTACTTCCTTTTTGGCCTTATCTTTCATATAATTATCAGATATGTGGAAGGGAGAAGCAGCTATGGCAAGTTCGTCTGCTTGACTATTTTCTTCTCTAGGAATGATCTGGAGACCAAATGCATCAAATAACTCAACAATATCCCATACAACGTTCCTGTATTTTTTAAGCCTATCACTCTTACATGAGAATATACCTTTAACCTGCTTAATGATAAGATCAAAGTCCCCTTCCAGACGCTTTCTTATCCTTTTCCGATTCTTCGGCAACAGCTTGAGCAGTGGCTAAATCAGTCGGCTTTGCACATCTAATTTCATAAGATGTATCGACACTAAAAGCTTCAAGACATTGCTCTAACAGAGACTTGTCTCGAGGCCTATAATCCTGAGTCATTTCTTTGATAATGCCATTGAATCTTTGATTAAATTCCTCAACTGTTTCATTCTCATTTTTCTTTATGTTGTTGATGGCTTTGGAAAGATACCTTCCTTCTTTCTTATCCCCATATTTCCTTTTAAATGCATTAATGAGAGCTTAAAGAGAATCAAAAGAGTTATCAGGCTTGTCCAAGTACCACTGCAATGCATCATCTTCTAATGAGAGGACAAAGAGCTTCATTTTGACATATTCATGATTGTGGGCAGCAATGTGAGCATGTCTTAGCAAGAAAGATGTGAACTTCCTGATGTGAGCATCAGTAGTAATTGCATTGTTCCCCTTAAACATAGGGATCTTATCGATACCAACATCTGGCAGATTGTGGGGTTTCCCCTTGATATTGGAAAAGTTGCAAGGCCTATAGAAATCCATGAAGTCCTGACTAATGGGATCAAGGAAAAGCAAGGGGATATCAAGGAGGGCTTCCTGTTCGAGAAAGATTAAAAGCTTATTAGAATGTAATTTTTTTAATCGAGCTCTTAGAGCCTTTTCAGCATCGAGAGCGAGGTTAACCAAGCTACCAGGATTTCTTCTAGTATAAGCTCTTGAGAATGGATGAATAAGTGGAGTTGCCACCCCAAAAGGAAACTAAGCCAAATGTCTAGGTGCTAATGTGCAAAAAGGTGAACAAGGTGATAAGGAGATTAGTGAGATATCAAAGCGCCAGAAAATGTGGCGTTTGATAAATTAAAAAGATGAAAATGATTAGAATATAAGGAAGAATGACGTTAAAGCATCGAGAACGAGATAAACTTGTCCCTAGCAACAACGCCAGAAAATGTTGTTGCCCAAAGTGTACAGGAAAGATGCGATAACGCTTAATGCGGGGGTTGTCAATCTGATCCTGGCCCTCTCCGTTCTAGTTGTCTCCCTACAGCAAACTATGGGGGGGTAGTCCCTATGAAATGTGAAGATGGAAGATTCGTTGGCAACCAACAAATCTGGGAGACACAACTGAATAGCCTAGCAACTTGGTTGAAATAGCAAGTTTAAAGGATTAGATTAGATTGACCAGTGCCTTAAATGGAGTCAATTACTTGCTTAAGATAGATTTTTACCAACTTACCGAATGAACAGTGGTTGCTTTAAAGGATGCTCCACTATCTGTTAGGATATTCCGACACATAGGATATAGTTAAGTTCAACTTGGTCTAGTATAGAGTTAGGTTAGAGTTAGGTAAAGTGTGTTTCTTTACCGTTGTACATTTTGTAACTTACAATCCGACGGTCACGATATGTAGTGATCCGACGGTTCACTCTCACCTCGGTATTACCGACACTTGATCCGTGGCTTGACACCCGATTGGTCCATGAGTTCTATTTAAAGCGCATGGAGGGTCATTGTTCGGGTAATCCGTGCATGAGAGAAGCTTATGTAAATTTTCATTCTTTGATTAATAAATTGTCTGTACCCACGTTGGGACAGGCCGTGGACTGTTTCCCTCCTTGCACTCTGAGGGTTTTAACCACGTCAAAAATACTGGTGTATTGATTTGAGATCTGGTTGTGAGCGGTGTCCTCTTGGTATTCTTTCTGAGGAACTTACCCTGTAAATTCCTACATGGTATCAGAGCTATTTGAGGGCCGCGTCCGTTGGTGATCCAAATCTGAAGCCGGTAGAACTGCATGCGGCTGTCGTTTCCTAGATCTGCTGTTTCTGACTGCTTTCGGGCCGAGAGGACTGCTCTGTTGCGTTCGGAGCATCTGTTTCAGTGAGGAACCCCTTTCGTTTCACGCGAAAAGGTTTCCGGTAGCCCTAGCTGCGTCATTTTTCAGATCGGGAGGTATACAGTGTTTTTTTTTGCAGTTTACTGTCATTTTCTCTCTGCTTATTTCGGTTTCAGTTTATTTAGCCTTTTTTTTTCCGGATCTATACCTTTCATTTCTGCGTATGCTCTTTGCCCTGCGACTCTGTGCGATCTGGGCAAATCAGAAACAGAAAGAAAGGATTTTTCTCATGCGTATGCTCTTTTCCCTGCACCTTAGTGTGATCTCGGAAAATCAGAAACATTGAGAAAAATATTTAGTTTTTCGGCTAAAAGCTAACTTTGAGATTTTTTTTTAAATTTCTAGTTTTTTGGCTAAAGCTAACTTCGAGCCGTAAGGTTCGTTTTTCCTTGGATATTCGTGTTGGGTTTTGTGTTTTGTGTTTTGTGTTTTGTAGGGGAAAAGAGTCTTCCCAAGGCAAGCACGCAAATCGAGCCCCCCCCCCTCTCTCTCTCTCTCTCTCTCTCTCTCTCTCTCTCAAATATTTTGTATAGATCAATTGGTTCAAAGACCTTTTAAGAGAGTAGAGGTCTTGGGTTCAAGTCTCCATTTTGTGGGGGCGGATTTTTTCATTCCCGCACATTCGCGCACTTTGCCGGCAACGTCAACAATTTTTTTTCAAAAAGCCATAACTTCTTCATCCGGAAGCCTTTTTCAGAGCCGTTTTTTTTAAAACCGCCTATTTTTTCGAGATCTATCCATTGGACCACTTACTTTCAGCATCTTCAGCTTCAGTTGTTTTTCAAAAAATGGAAAGTCCATGCCAAGTCATTCTTGACAGCACTAACTACTTCCAATGGGTAGCCTACATGGGAGATTTACTTAGAAGTAAAGGTCTCTTCAGAATAGCCACAGACCAAGAGAAGAAACCCAAAGATGAAGACAAGGCCGAAAAATGGGAAAATCGACAAGATCAAGCACGTGGTTTGATAGGAATGTCTGTTTCTCCTGATCTTAGATTCCACATTGCAGAAATTGAAACTCCTCATGAAGCATTAGAAAAACTTGCTAAAGTTTTTGGGATTAAAAATGAAATTAGAGCCCATCAACTTGAGAATGAGTTGCTTACTTTGGATCCTAATAATTTTTCTTGCATTGAAGATTTCTTGTCCAAATTCAAGACCCTTAGATATCTCTTGGAAGGTGTTAAAGTTAAGAAAGAAGATGGTAACCTTATTTATTCCATCCTTACTAAGTTGGGACCAGCCTACTCTGTATTTGTTTCCACTTTCCATTCTACCAGGGAAGCTTTCATTTGTCAAGGCAAAGACTACAAGCCCCCTTCCTTTGACTCCTTTTGTGATTCCTTAATAAGAGAACAAGAAAAACTCTTACACCTTGGTCTTCTTAATCTTGGAAACTCTTCCTCGAAAGCGTTAGCCGCCCAGCAGCAACCAAATTCAAAGAATCCTAAGAAGTCTTATCCTCAAAGGAATGGTCCTAAACCAACTCAGCCTCAAGATGAAAGATCATTTCAGCAATATGACAAGACCAATAAAAACAAATGGAAGAAGACTGACAGACATTGTAACTTTTGTAATCGAGATGGCCACTTAGAATCTAAATGCTTTAAGAAGATGGAAGCCTTGGAAGCCGCAATGAAGAAACATAACATCCATCTGGAGCCTACTTCAACTTCAACTTCCGGAACGGCATTTTCTGCATGTCATCGTCAATCATCTCAGTCTGGTTATGCATTAAATGTATCTTCTTCTTCTTCTCATTCTCATGAGTGGCTCATTGATTCTGGAGCCTCTTGTCACATGGCCAAAAACCAAGCCATGTTTTCTTCTTTAAATGATTGTAACACCAAAAATATATATGTTGGTGATGATAGATCTCTTAATGTTGTAGGGACTGGAACTGTTCATCTAGACAATGGTCAGTTCAATGATGTATTATGTGTTCCAAACTTATCCTGCAACCTTCTATCTGTCTATCAGATAACTCATTCAGGTGAAGGTAAAATTGTTGAATTTTCACCTCATGATGTTGTAATCAAGGATCTAAAAGATCCTAAACAGATTCTAGCTACTGGTCTTGCTGATGATTCCAAAAGGTTGTATAAGTTTCACAACTTTGGGTCATCCCATCTTCCCTCAGTATTTGTTGCTCATAATGATGAAGTGAGCAAACTTTGGCATGAGCGGTATGGTCACTTAAACTATCGCTCCCTTCAGCATCTATGTAAAGAAAACATGGTGACAGGTCTTCCTATGGTATCTTGCAAAGATGGTGTTTGTTCCGGATGTGTACTCGGAAAACATCATCGGGACAGTTTTGACAAACGTGCCTCTTGGCACGCCTCAGCCCCTTTACAGCTTGTGCACAGTGATTTATGTGGTCCTCTTCCTGTTGCTTCATTCTCTGGCTGCAAGTACTTCTTAACTTTCATTGATGATTTCTCCAGACGCACTTGGGTATACTTCTTAAAACTCAAGAGCGAAGTATTTACCACCTTTTTGGCCTTCAAAGCATTGTTGAAAAACAATCTGGACATCAAATTCTTAAGCTAAGAACTGATAATGGTGGAGAATATGTTAAAAATGCATTCATCAACTTTTGCACCGAAAATGGAATTCAAATGCAACATACTGTTCCATACACTCCACAACAAAATGGTGTAGCTGAAAGGAAAAATCGCACCTTAAAGGAAATGGCTAATTGTATGCTGCAATCTAAAGGACTCAGTCTTAGTTTTTGGGCCGAAGCAATTAATTGTGCAAATTATATAATCAATCGCACTCCTACTAAGGTTCTAGAGAATATCACTCCAGAAGAAGCTTGGAGTTCCATTAAACCAGATGTAAGTCACTTTCGTGTGTTTGGAAGTGAAGCATGGGCCCATATTCCAGATGAAAAGCATAAAGCCTTAGAACCTAAGAGTGAGAAATGTACTTTTGTTGGATATTCTGAAGATGTAAAAGGCTATAGACTTATTCCATTTAAGTCCAAAAATGTTATCATTAGAAGAGATGTAAAATTTGATGAAAATAAATCGGCCTGCGAGCCTAGTCCGGCGGATGTGCCACCTCTTCCTATCTCTTCTATCTTTGAAAACATTTCTTCTTCTGATGATGAAAGCGAGGATGATAATCCTTCCCCACCTTCTCAGGATCCTCAACTTCCAAGATGGGTCCGTGCTACTCGGGATGCAGCAGGTGATCTTGCCGGTGATCCTACAGATCAGCGACGTACACGTTCTCAGTTTGAAAGAGCCTCTTCTTTACTGGCTCAAGCTCCAGTAAATCATGATCCTGACACTTTTGCAGAAGCTTCAGGCCATCCACATTGGGAAACAGCTATGAATGAAGAATATCATTCATTGATGACAAATGATACATGGGATCTTGTTCCTCTACCAAAGGGACGCAAACTTGTTAGATGCAAATGGGTTTACAGAACCAAGTATGGACCAGATGGGAAAGTTGATAAACATAAAGCTCGTCTAGTTGCTAAGGGCTTTTCACAGGTTGAAGGCATTGACTACACTGAAACCTTCTCTCCAGTTGCCAAAATGAACTCTATCCGCCTTGTTCTTTCCCTTGCTGCCTCTTTAAAATGGGAAGTCCATCAAATGGATGTTAAATCTGCCTTCTTGCATGGTGACTTGCAGGAAGAAATCTATATGGAACAACCCATTGGCTTCATACAAACAGACTCCAGCCTCGTTTGTCGACTTAAGAAATCCCTTTATGGCCTCAAGCAAGCTCCTCGAGCTTGGTATGCCAAAATGGATAGCTTTCTTTTAGAATCTGGCTTTTCTAGGTGTCATTCTGACAATACTGTCTACACCAAGAAAGTGGGCAACTCTCTCATCATCCTTGTTCTTTATGTTGATGATCTTATTCTTACTGGTAGTGATCCCAACCTTATAAACCATGTGAAGTCCAGCCTTAAAAAGAAATTTGAAATGACAGACTTAGGACACTTACACTATTTTCTCGGTCTTCAAGTCTTGCAATCCCAAGAGGGTATTTTCCTTTCCCAGTCCAAGTATGCTTGTGATATTCTTCGTCATTTTCACATGGAAGACTGTAAGCCAGCCACTTCTCCCTTTCAGTCTGGAGTCAAACTTTCAGTCTCTTGTACTTCTCCTGAAGTTGATGCTACCTTATACCGTCAACTTGTCGGAAAACTCTTGTATTTAACCCATACTCGTCCTGATCTTTCCTTTGCTGTTGGCCTTGTTGCTCGTTTTATGCAAAACCCCCGTGAAAGTCATTGGAAAGCAGCTAAAAGAATACTTCGTTATGTTCGAGGTACAGTACAGTTTGGGATTCATTACAGTGCCAAAGCAGCTCCTCTGTTAGTTGGTTTCACTGATTCTGATTGGGCTGGTGACCTTGATGATCGGAAGTCTACTGCCGGTTATGTCTTCACTCTTGGTTCAGGACCTATTACATGGGCTTGTAAGAAACAGGCTGCCATTTCTCTTTCATCAGCAGAAGCAGAGTATCGTGGTGCCGTGGAAGCTAGTAAGGAAGCCTTGTGGCTTCGTCAGATCCTATCAGAGTTTGGCTTTGAGCAGCAGCATCCAACCACACTTTGGTGTGATAATCAAAGTGCCATTCAGCTATGCAAAGATCCAGTCCAGCATCAGCGCAGCAAACACATTGAACTACACATGCACTTCATCAGAAAGCTCATTCATGACCATGTTCTTGAAGTGCAATATTGTCCAACAGATGATCAGGTTGCAGACATCTTCACAAAGGCTCTCACAGAGGCGAAGTTCACTAAACTTCGATATATGCTTGGAGTTCAGGAAGTTGTCACTAAGGGGGGATAGGCTCTAGTGCCTCCTTCCTTCTCCTATTGTGTCATATTTGTAAATCCTTCAATCCTATCCCAAGTTGTTCTTAAGGGGGGATGTTAGGATATTCCGACACATAGGATATAGTTAAGTTCAACTTGGTCTAGTATAGAGTTAGGTTAGAGTTAGGTAAAGTGTGTTTCTTTACCGTTGTACATTTTGTAACTTACAATCCGACGGTCACGATATGTAGTGATCCGACGGTTCACTCTCACCTCGGTATTACCGACACTTGATCCGTGGCTTGACACCCGATTGGTCCATGAGTTCTATTTAAAGCGCATGGAGGGTCATTGTTCGGGTAATCCGTGCATGAGAGAAGCTTATGTAAATTTTCATTCTTTGATTAATAAATTGTCTGTACCCACGTTGGGACAGGCCGTGGACTGTTTCCCTCCTTGCACTCTGAGGGTTTTAACCACGTCAAAAATACTGGTGTATTGATTTGAGATCTGGTTGTGAGCGGTGTCCTCTTGGTATTCTTTCTGAGGAACTTACCCTGTAAATTCCTACACTATCCTATATGAAATGCAAATCCTACAATCCAGGCAAGATGCAAAATCTTGGTTTATTATAGTTTATATATATATATATAAGTTTATCCTCCCTCTTAATTGTTTTGAAGCTAGTCTCTAGAGTAGTTGTGAGAGAGAAGCCAAGGGAAGCAAGCAGAGGCTTAGTTAACGATACCTCCCCTTAAGTTGTAACTACCTGATGCCTCCAGCACTGCAGAGACTGTGGCTTTGAAGACTGCAAAGTCACCGTGTTAATCCCTAAATAGTTTCTAGACTCCTCAAGCTAGATGAGAAAGGTGGGCCTATCTCTCTATCAACCAAGCTTATGCTTGGAAGTAAATTACTTAATGCAAGAGGTTAATCCTAAGATGCAAGTGCAAGATGCGAGTGCTCTTAAGGTGGGATTATCAAAATTGTTTAAGTACCTAGTTATGATGATCTTCAATTATGAACAATAGGGCGCTTAAACAAGTAAACGAATAACAATCCCAACCACAAGAAGAAGCTCAAAACTTAACGATGCCAGAAAATTATACAAATAGACAATTACTCAATATGTCAATTAGATAAGAAAATTAGATGCCTTACAAGAGATATCCAACTTAACAATGAGCAATGAATCCACTTATCCAATGACAATATGGCAGTGAAAAATTGAGAGAGTTAAACACTTAGAGCAATTATCCAAACTTGTTAAACACTTATCAACATGATTGGAGCACTGATGTGTGTGAATGCAAGAGTGCAAATAGATGATGATTATGCAGAAATGCAATATGGATCAGCCAATAAACAAATGACTGCAGCAATAAGAAAATCACCCAAATACTCAATTAGACACTTATCCGAAATCCACAAGGCATAAGAAACAAAAGATGAATGAGATTAGATGACTTCCAACCACTTTTATCACCACTGCAAATTTTATATCAGATCTTTATGCAGTAAATATCAGCACTTAAATTATTATGACAACCCTCAAAAATTGATCAAATATGTATAGAGATATAAGTTCAATGAGTGCAAGTGACAATATAATGACAAAATATGATTACCAACGAATTATTATGCCACTATTATGAAATTTAATCACTGTTGTAGGTATTTTTATGTGGTTGTAGCAAACATATCAAATCTGAATATTACCCAACAATCCACAAAAAACCCATTTTTATGCACTTAAATTCAACTTTAGATTAATTATAAATGTCTTAGGTGATCAATTAGCAAATTTAGGCTTATTTAGAGTATGCTTAGGCCCTGAATATTTTGTTGTCATAAAATACTTCAGAATTCAAGTTTAGGACTGTGATGAAACAAAAGGGTTAGAGAGCAAACCAAAAGACCTTAAGGCCTAGTTGAAGGCTAGATTGACCTCCAATGAGTTTGGATACCTGCAAACACCAAACTAGCTCAAATAAATGCTACAAAACCAAATGTTAGCCCACTAAAATCATGCGAAAATCAAAGATGACTGAATACAAGGCTAGGACAAGGACTAGAAGATTGTAAGACCCCAAGACTAGGGCTATAAATGACAAATGGTGGGCTAGAAAGGCCAAACAAGGGCAGAGATCAAGGAAAAATGGGCAAAGGAGACCACGGCAAGGGGAGACAAGCCCCTTAGGGTTGACGTCAAACCTAGAAAGGCTGATGCTAGCGGAGAAAAGGCCCTAGGAAGGCTAGCGGCCAAGGGAACAGCCCTTTAAGGGCTATGGCTAGGTCCTAAAGAGGGGTCAAGGCCTTTTTAGGCCCACGGCTAGGGCAAACAGGTAGGTCGGGGAATTTTTAGGCCTGCGGCTAGCTAAACCAAGGAGGTCGTGGGGAAAAGAGGGCTAGAAAAGGCTAGACGGTTGAGCCTTAGGGTCTCAAAAAAAATTGAAACCCTGCAAACAAAATTTTCTCCACAAGTTTGCTGCAAAAAATGTTGGACGGCTTCCTCTTCAAGTTGGACATTTAGATTGGAAGCTAGATATTGCCTTCCTAAGCCTAGATCTGCCTCAAAACCCCATCAAAAATCCTTTGATCAACTTTGAAATTCACCTGCACAAATGAATGAAAGAATGCCCAAAACCCCAAATATATATGCAAAAAATAAAACCCCAAAAAATTATAAAACCCCAAGTGCTGCAAAACAAATGGGTTAGAGATATTTTAAAAATTATTTACAAATATACAATATTTACAAAAATTAAAATTTTTGGAGAAATAAATTTTTAGGAAAAATAAATATTAGCTGAAACCATCCTACAAAATCAAATACCATAAAGAAATCTCAAAGCCCAAACATAGTCAATTCTTCCCAACGGTTTGTGAACTTAGAGCCCAAGGGCTAGCATACTTGTAAATCTCTATTATATTCTTAAGAAAATTGTTAGATCATAAGGTGAATTAGATCACCTAAGATAGAATATATCAATAGAATGTTCTTATCGCCGATAAATGAAATAACAATTATTAATCAATATTCAACTTAAAATAAGATCACACATAGCTAACACATGCCACGGATCAGCAGAAGAAAAGCACCATGAACTGAATCTCAAAGTCTTTATATTATGATATAAAATGTTCCCATGAGAGCAGTAGCTCAATACCAGCGTTCAAAAATTACATCATCCAAAAATATTCAATAGAAGCAAAATGACTTCTTTATATAGAGAAACCCCTCCAAGTGGAAAATAATGGTTAGTTGGCTTGATCGTTGTCAAAATAATCTCGACCGTTGAAAATAACTTGATCTTTTAATCTACACCGTCAAATCTTTAATTTTGAGGAAAATTTTGAATTTTTCTTAAAACCCACTTTTAATTAATCCAAAAATTAATATTTGAGATTAATTTTCTCAAAATTTTGACTGACTTAACCACCAAGGGCTCAATTTTTCTTAAAATATTCATTTTTCCCTTGGTGGGGGACCTCAAAAATTTACTTTCCTTTGACCCATAAATTTTTTATTATTTTCCATGTGGAGAGAACTTAATTCCTCTATAATTATTTTTGACTCAAAATTAATTAATTTTTTGGCATAGGATTTTTACTTAATTTAGCCAGAAAAATTAATTAATTGACACTAGAGGGGATTAATATTTTTTCCACCCTCAAATATCTTAGCCTGTGTCTAAGTATGAGGGACCATGCACTAAAATGTATTTTTACATCAAGATATTACAATTAATTCAACCCTCAAAGGAGGAAACATGTTGATTTGGGGTAGCATCGAGTGTGCTCTAGCCATAAAAATTGGTGGAGAGGCTCAAGCACATGAGATCTCCAATACCCAGAAATGGTTTGGGCAAATTCTACCTGGTTTAAGAGATATTAAAATAATTAATATCTTAAGTCTAAACTTAAGAAAAATAAAATATTAATGGGTATTAATATAAAATTGGGTTAGAGGGTTCCAAAAAACATAGATCAAGCCAAATCTAATCTTAATCGTTGATTAGAGATGTAATTTCGGTCACTGAAGGACCAAAAGGAAAAGTATAAGAAAAGGCTTGAGGGTCAATTGGAGAACACAATGAGGGAGACCAGTTAGTTCGACTTCTGGAGCGGGGTTTGCTGAGAAATTCGAACCAATGGTCTGGATTGCAGCAAGACGTAGCAAGTATGGAACATAGAGGCAAGAACAGCAACACAAGATCAGCGCAGAGATTAGAGCAGCAAATGCAGAGGTAGTAGGACTGCACAGTCACTAGAGGGCCTGCGTGGGTGATGCAGAGAGGCCCAGTGTTGACGCAGAGGGTCAGGGAGCTGCATAGAGGCCAGCGAGTCTGACGCTGAGTCTGGGCGAGGGTGCTAGAGAATTTATCTCTATTGGGTAAGCCAATTTGGCACCCAGTTGTACTCAAGAATCGCTGATTAATAAAATCCTCCTCTGCTGCACCGGTTTTCCCACATTGGGTTTTTCCGGGGACAATTGTTTGAAAACATCTGTGTTGATGTGTTTGATTCTTGTGCATGTATTTGTTTCTGTATTATGGTGTGATGTCTGCAGTAGAATTTATTTTAATGTTTACTGAAGGGTTTTCGTAAATAACTTATTGGAAAATAAGTAGGTAAAATAAATTAGTTGTTGCAGTAACAGAATTTTCACAAATACACCTTTACATATAGATCCTCATGACATTACCCAATTCCATGACACAATATGATCCAGTATAGACAAAGTATGTTTGTAATAAAATAATTTAGCCAAATATGTTTAAATTATTCCCAAACATACTATTACAAAGACTCGATATAACACTAGGACTAACCTAAGACCTTGTCAAAAGATTCCACCCTAGCTTTGGGATTTAAGCTGGAAGAAAAACTTTGCCGATTATCCGTGTTTAGAAACACACATAATTCGGTGAGTTTAAAAAAACTTCCTAGGATGAAATTCATTGCAAAATCAGAGGCTTACCTAGGTGTTGTTACATAAATAGACAGTCATACTAGCATCATTTACAATATAACTTGCAAAAATTGGGTTTACAGTGATACAATATTATGGCTGATGACTTTGAACTTTGAACTTTGAAAAAAATTCTTCGCATCTTTGCATTATGCTCCCTTGGACTTGTTGATAGAGTGTGGTCAACATTACCTAGATAAGAGTGACTAAAGGACAACCCTATTGAGTGTTTCCATCCCCTAAGGGGAAGTAACATTTCCTCAGTCCACTATTCAATCGATAGGTGTTACGTGAAAAATGATGGCAGTGAAGGAGAGAAGGCTTCACGGCCAAGTGCCATGGTCAAAGGGACCAGCACGATGGGGACCCACATCCTGAGTGTATAGATGTGAGGAGGGAGCAATCATGAGGGAGCAATCATGGATGCATGAGTTACCAACTCAGCCTTTGTTTTTCCACCCCTCTTTTGCGCCTTTTACTTTTGTTTGATTTTTCTTTGTATTACTACTCGTAGCTCAAAGGGATAGAGTTTGCTTTGTATGATGTATAGCAGTTGTATTACCCCTTAATGATGGCGCAAATCATTGCCCATCGGGGTTGGGACATGCAAAGGTTCTTTTCATGATGTATAAAAGCAATATGGTGCTCAAGAACCAAGTGTTGGCCATTGTAATAGATCTAACCTGCAAATATATGAGAATACAAATATGCCCAGAAATAACAAGAGAGAAATAGATGAACTTCAGATCTTTATTAATATAAAAACCCTTCAGGTAGGGTAACACCATACATTCACTCCTTAAGGAAGGAGAACACTCCACAAGCCATATGCTTACCAATACAATAATCCTTGACATCCCTCAATGGGGAATCTCTAGCCTCTATATAAGCTTCATACATACAATACCATGGGTCATTACCATGGGTCTCTCAATACCATACGTCTAATACCATGGGTTTATCACATTATTGCTAAATACTTGTGGTCCCTTACATGATGTGGGTTAACCACTTTATTTATTAACTATGGCCCATCCCATTATTACATTATTCCCTTGGGTACCTCCCTCTGTACCCCATACTATCCCCCCTAGGTATACTACAGCCATAATGAGTGAGGTAGAGTTTGTATTAGGCTTTTTCCCACTTGCTAATGTGTATATCTCAGCCATCTTTTGCACTTTGATACTCTTTCTTTAATTTTGTTTATGGCCATTATATGCTCTTTCCTTTTCTTTTAGCTACATCAACCTCCCAAGGAAAAGTTTTAAGCCCTACCCAAGTATGTCGATGTATGAGTGCCAAATCTCAGAGAACCAATGGTCAATTGAACCCGAAGAATGGAGGTGGAATAAGGGCTTGTAATGTAAGATGGAAAGTGGTAAGTGTGGAACAGGGACAAATGAAACACACTATCTCAATCAAGGTTTCCAGAGTAGTGGCCCTCCTATACCCATTGGACCAGTAGCGGAGGTCCCACTAGCCTAAGATCGAAGATCAACCTTCCATTTAAGGTGAGGGAACAAGATCACGACTAAAACCCCTCCTTCCAGATCACCCCATGATTCATATCAAAAGCCCAAATACAAACAAGCATAAGCACTTGATTGCAAAATGAATAAATCGTGTTTTGATTTGCAGCCCACCTTCGGCCATGTGCTCTTGCCAAATGGGTGAGAAGGTATATGACTAATGCAAGTGACGGAGATGCAATGGCACGATGTCATCGAGGGCTATTGCCTAGCCGGTTGAATGCAAAGTGTGGGAGAAAATTTTTCTCCTATGGGTTCACCCACTTTTGGTGGGTAACATGAGCATTAGATTAGTTTCTTACATTTCATTTGCATTTTATTCTAGTCGTCTCTATTTCATTTCCTAGTTTAGTTGTGCTATTTCATTTTGATTTTGCCATTTTAGGAAGGGATAGGACTTTGATCCTATCCTCTTCCAATATTTTACATCTATTTGTGAGTTTTCTCCACATGACAAGTGTAAGATTCTAGGGTTCCCACATCATCCTAAGGGGAGTATGTGTTCCACTATTGGAGCCAGTTGTTATTCCTTATACTAATAGGGGTACACAGATATCATTACACATTTTTCACACCATTTCAAGCCCAAGGTCACAAGTTAAATCCTTATACCAAACATATGAGGCCTTGTATTAGGTGTTCTATACCTTGTATTGGGTTATACCATGGCCAGTCCCTTTAAGTTCATCTCTCCCTTGTTTCGTCTTCGATTGGATTAGAGAGCCTCGAATGCACTTACTTTAGGACTTATGGTTTTAGGGGAGCCTGTTGTTGTAGGGGTGATCACCAATGTAAGGGCTAGTCCAACCCATGTCAGGTGCACCTATGTCTTACCACATGGTTATGAGTTTATTGAGTCTATAGGTGACCTTGACTTTGGTGCAATACCCCTCAGATGTTTCTCAACCATAGTTTTAAAAACCAGAACTAGGTTCGAACCAGCTACCTATCTAACAGTGATTCAAACCCGAAACCGGATTCAATAAAACCAGAATTGGAAAAAATACATAAAATAATTATTTTTAATGAAAAAAAAAATAGATATATATATATATATATAAGATTACAAACCATGATTCCAAACCATTAGAGATAAAAATATGGAAATTCTTGTCATCTATATACCATGTAAGGTTGCATATATCAAAATGGAAATGAGTGCAATACATATCAATGATATCATTAACAAAATACATAACCAATGAGGCTCTAAATGACCTGTAGAGTCGCAAAACAAAGCTACAATGAGGCTCTAAATGGCCTCCTGAATCCAAAAACAATGTTACAACTCAAGCTAGTAGGCCACTAGCCGATGACAAACCATTGATCGACATGATCACTCATCAAATTTGTCACCACTATTACACATGTGATCATCACCAAGAGCTACATAAGCATCATCTAGCTCAAAGTTTGAGGACTCCTCAAACTCCTCTCCAACCTCAATAGCAATACTAGTAGTAGAATGAGCAACATCACTACGCCTAGTAGAACTAGAAGCATGAGTTTGTCGAGTTGCACGACTATTGCTTCCCTCACGAGTCACCATGTTCCATGTTTGATCTTGTTGGTTCACTTCCTTCAACTCTTGGTTCAACTACCAAATCTACAATGGGATCAACACCCCCAACTCCACTAGACAACTCCAAACTAGCTCCAAGATGACAAAGAACCTCCAAACTTCTTGTTGCTACTCCAAAACTCAATGTTGTTGCAGAACTGTCCAAGCTCTCATATGCACACAAACACTAGAAATCAAATGTGTGAGGCAAATAGGAGCTTACGCATCCTTTTATAAGCTTGGGGGCGCAGATCTAGAAGGGAGCCTACCATGGTTTGCTAAAAACCACCGCCAAAAACCACTTGGGATTCCCATCAACATGCCCAACCATGTGACTTCCTAAGCAGCCATTTTTTTACAAAAAATCGGCTAGTCAGGTACAAATCTGGCCAAACCAACCGCTTTGATACCAAAACCGGACAATTTGTTACCCAATCGGTCCTGACCAACCAACCAATCAAATTTGAGGGCCGGTTTGATATCTCAGGGAGCTAACCGATCGGTTTGACCGATTTTCAGTCTGACTGAACAGGTTTTTAAAACTAGGTTCTCAACATGGAAATCTCACGATTATCAACTTTTCACACTTCCCAAGACAATTATAGTTCTCATAAATGGTCCAAGAAGTCAAAAATTGAACTTTGTCCTATTATATTCAGTTTGATGATATGATGACATACCACATGGATTTGTCCAATCAGTGAAGGCATGCTCAAGTTATGGCTGGTCAACGCTGGTCCACAAGTACTACAGGTTTCCAAGTGGCAGAACAGGGGCATCATTTGGCAGTTTCTCACCTGCATTACATCAAAAATGGTCTCCATGAAGAGAGAAACAAAACCCATGTTTCAATTTCTCAGGTACCTCAAGGGCATTAGAGATCTACTAATTGGGCATGATGAGAAGGCATTGACCAGGGTGATGTGGCAGCGCACTAGACACTGAGAGCCAATAGGGCTTATGACAAGTTCAAGGCAAGTAGTACCCAAAGCAGGTGGAGCACTTGGCCAGCTCAGTAAGGCATTGCAGCTAGAGAAAAAGGTGGCAAGGTTTTTCTCATCCCATGATACATATCATTAGTTTGAAGTTAATGATGAAGTCCATATGGTAACAATGACTTGTATAAATCACTATGGGACGAGTCGTTTTGACATTGAGAGGACTGGAACCTTGAAGTTCCCTTGGTGAAAATTCAAGAAAAATTAAATATTTAATTGCTAGCCAGAAATTGCAATTATATATGGGTACCAATGCTGAGCTCATGTGGTCTTGAAGAAAAGCATTTTCTGCTCTGTAATAATGTTGGAGTGATTTGGAGTTTATTCAAATCCATGATAGGGTTTACACATACAATGAGTTGAAATAAGTTATAACAGAGGCCTTGTAGCCATTCTGAAGACTGATATCTCTGTATAAGTCCGAGAACCAAGAACAGAAATTCATTCCTTAAAGTACCTATGTTGGTGGAGCAAGGGACCATAAGCACCTAGATTACAGATTAAAAGTTGGGAGTGAAGGATATAATAGTGGAAGGGGATTCTCAAACCGTCATCATTGTGATGCAAGAAAAACCAGGCCCCTTGAATTGGAAGATAAATACCCAATAAAAAAACATTAAAAGAGGTGAGTTCAGGCTTCAAAGTAATAGAATTCCACTAGGTCGGAAGAAATGCAAAGGAAATGGCAGACCAAGTAGCCAATAACAAATGAAGAATAAGGATGAAAACAGATCTTAGAACAATTAATCAAAGAATAACGACCCCAACCAAATGATTAACAAATTCGAACAATAACAAAGACGTCAAAAACTTGGGAAACTGTTACAAAGGGGAAGATCAAGCCAAATATCACCCAATTTGAATGAATGATGAATGCAAACATTTTGGAGTAAGTAATATTCCCCCGGAGAATATTGTTGGGATTCTAATGTTTCTAACCTTTGAAATTAGTCCTAATGAGGAGGATATCTGATAATTCGTTGAGGCAGCATAAGGCCACCATATTGCAACCTCCTGTCGTTGAAATGCACCAAGCAGGGTCAATTAGACGGTCTTACATCAATGGGCATCATTTTCTTCTTTCTTGTGGCCAATCGCAGTACCTGTTTCTGTCAATTTGGCCATCGAAGCTTTGTCAATATAGTGGACAAAAACCCGGAACCATGTAAGAACAGGAGGTTCCAGAAGATACTGAGAAAAACAACAGTCGAGCTGGGAGAGCGAAAAGTGAAGGAGAAAAGAGAGATTTTACGCTGTCACTCGCCAAGAGTTTCTAGGGTGAGGAGAAATATATTCCTGACTGCAGCCCAATACAAAAAAGAAGTGCACAAATGGAACGGATGAGCCTGGACGACTTCAAACAAGCCTGTGGACTCTGACAACGTCTTTGGAAGGACCCACTGGAAATAACGTTCGACTAACAAGTAGTCTGTTCCTTTCTGATGGTTTCATAATATATTTGGCGGGACTGAGGCAAAGGGGCAAAACCAGACTCGGTGATGGACGAGCCCAATGGACTAACCAAGATAGGTAGAAGTGGACTTGGGGAATCCCAAGGCAAGTTGAAACGCCCGGCCAAGCAAACCAAAGACAGTGTCGGCTCAAGCAAGCAGAACACAAGAAGGGATCATGGGAAAAATGGAAGTAAGTCAATTCTATAATTTATAAAATTGAAGATGAACAACATGTCATTGTAATGTTTTCAGCATATACTTGTAACATGTCCGACAGTCGAATTGGATTGAAAATTTTCCACTTGTTCAGTTATAATGAAAAGCCTTTAATTCCAATGTTTAAAATTATAATCAGAACCGGAGAGTCACAATTATACCTTAAAATGAGAGAATTCATTAAAACGTGTTCTGCTTTTTGAACTTAGAATCACAGAACTCGAACGTTCGAGATTTCCTGCGTTGAACCGAAGAATTCATTTGAATATGACCTGCTTCTCGATTTTTTTAAAGTTGGAGAATTCATTTGTGCGTTCCTCCCTAAACCAAAGAATTCATTTAAATAAGTCTTTTACGTCAAGGTTTTGAAATTAAAACCAAATAACAAACTTCAATACATCCTCTTTGCGAAAAATTTCGTATGGAAACCAGAGAATCCATTTATCACCATTGCTGCCGCTCTTGACAAAACCACTTCTCTGCTAAAGCCAGCCGTTATGTCCGAAAACCCCCAGCGGCCAACACGGCCGAAATTATTGGAGGCAAAAACACAAAGCAGCGCCAACGATAAGGTAGATCCTGGACTCTTGCAGACAAGGTAAACGCGAGCTATTTCTCATGAGGTGTGTGTTCCATGGAACTGTGCTAAAATGTTTCCAACCATCGATATAAGGCAGATAAGTCGCTGATGAAGTTTGCATTAATGTGGAGCTTTCGATTTAAAATTGACATGGGTGAGGCGGAGTCACCACGAAGAAGTCATACAAATGTTAAGGGGATTTTGGCGCTATATAATTGTTTAAAATAAATTAAAAAAATAATTGGTTGCATTTTAAATTTAGTGAAATATATGTGATATTGTGTATGGAAGGGTGTGATTTTAGGATATTCTGACACATAGGAAATAGTTAAGTACAATTTGGTCTAGTATAGAGTTAGGTAAAGTGTGTTTCTTTACCTTGTACATTTTGTAACTTACAACCCGACGGTCACAATATGTAGTGATCCAACGGTTCATTCTATCCTCGGTATTACCGACACTTGATCTGTGGCTTAACACCCAATTGGTCCATGATCTCTATTTAAAGAGCATGGAGGGTCATTTGTAGGGTAATCCGTCTATGAGAGAAGCATATGTAAATTTTCATTCTTTTATTAATAAATTGCCTGAAGTGGCCGCGTTGGCTCAGGCCGTGGACTGTTTCCCTCTTTGAGGGTTTTAACCACGTCAAAATACTAATGTATTGATCTGTGATCTGTTTGTGAGCAGTGTCCTTTGGTGTTCTGTCTGAGGAACTTACCCTGTAAATTCCTACATGGTATCAGAGCTATTTGAGGGCCGCGTTCGTTGGTGATCCAAATCTGAAACTGGTAGAACTACATCCGACTACCATTTCCTAGATCTACTATTTCTGACTGCTTTCGGGCCGAGAGGACTGCTCTATTGTGTTGGGAGCATCTATTCCAGTGAGGAACCCCTTTCGTTTCACGCAAAAAGGTTTCCGGTAGCCCTAGCTGCGTCATTTTTAAGATCTGGAGGTATACAGTGTTTATTTGCAGTTTACAGTCATATTCTCTGTGTTTATTTCGGTTTTGGTTTATTTAGCCATTTTTATTACTGGATCTATACCTTCATTTCAGCGTATGCTCTTTGCCCCGCGACTCTGTGCGATCTGGGCAAATCAGAAACAGAAATGAAGGATTTTTCTCATGCGTATGCTCTTTTCCGCTGCGCTTTAGTGTGATCTCGGAAAATCAGAAACATTGAGAAAAATATTTAGTTTCCGGCTAAAGCTAACTTCGAGCCGTAAGGTTCGTTCTTTTTGTATTTCCATGTTGGGTTTGTGGGGCGGATTTTTCATTCCCGCACTTCGTCGACGACTTCATCAAATTTTCTTCAAAAAGCCATAACTTCTTTATCCGGAAACCGTTTTCAGAACCGTTTTTTTTTTTAAACATCCTAATTTTTCGAGATCTTTCCATTGCAACACTTAGTTTCAGCATCTATAGCTTCAGTTTTTTTAAAATGGAAAGTCCATGCCAAGTTATTCTTGACAGCACCAACTACTTCCAATGGTGGTCCTACATTGTGGATTTACTTAGAAGTAAAGGTCTTTACAGAATAGCCACAGGCCAAGATACCAAACCGAAAGATGAAGGCAACGCAGCTAAATGGGAAAATAGACAAGACCGAGCACGTGGGTTGATAGGGATGTCTATTTCTCCAAATCTTAGATTCCATATTGCAGAACTTGATACTCCTGATGAAGCAATGAAACAGATTACTAAAATCTTTGGAATTAAAAATGAACTTAAAGCCAATCAACTTGAAAATGAATTACTTACATTGGACCCCAATAATTTTTCTTGCATTGAAGATTTTTTGTCCAAGTTCAAGACCCTTAGACTTCTCTTGGAAGGTGTTAAGGTTAAGAAAGAAGATAGTAGCCTTATCTACTCCATTCTTACTAAGTTGGGACCAGCCTATTCTGTGTTTGTTTCCACCTTCCATTCTACAAAAGAAGCCTTCATTTCTCAAAGACAAACCTACAAGTCCCCTTCCTTTGATTCCTTTTGTGATTCTTTAATAAGAGAACAAGAAAAACTCTTACACCTTGGTCTTCTTCATCTTGGAAACTCTTCTAAGAAAGTGTTAGCCGCCAAGCAACAACCAAATCCAAAGAATCCTAAGAAGTTGTATCCTAAAAAGAATGGTCCTAAACCAAACAAGGGTCCTAAGCAATTTCAGCCTCAAAATGAAAAATCATTTCAACAAAATGATAAGACAAATAAAAACAAAGGGAAGAAGACTGATAGACATTGCAACTTTTGTAATCGAGATGGCCACTTAGAATCCAAATGCTTTGAGAAGATGGAAGCCTTGGAAGCAGCAATGAAGAAGCATAACATCCATTTGGAGCAATCTTCAACTTCAACTTCATCTTCAGGAATGGCACTTTCTGCATGTGGTTGTCAAGCATCTCGGTCTGGCTATGCACTAAATGTATCTTCTTCTTCTCATTCTCATGAGTGGCTCATTGATTTTGGAGCTTCTTATCACATGGCCAAAAACAAAGCCATGTTTTCTTCTTTAAATGATTGTAACACCAAAAATGTTTATGTTGGTGATGATAGATCTCTTAGTGTTGTAGGGACTGGAACTGTTCATCTAGACAATGGTCAGTTTAATGATGTATTATGTGTTCCAACCTTATCCTGCAACCTTCTATCTGTATATCAGATAACCCATTCAGGTGAAGGTAAAATCGTTGAATTTTCACCTCACGATGTTGTAATTAAGGACCTAAGAGATCCTAGACAGATTTTAGCTACTGGCATTGCTGATGATTCTACAAGGTTGTATAAGTTTCACAACTTTGGGTCATCAAATCTTCCCTCAGTATTTGTTGCTCATAATGATGAAGTGAGCAAACTTTGGCATGAGCGATTTGGTCACTTAAACTATCGCTCTCTTCAGAATCTATGTAAAGAAAATATGGTGACAGGTCTTCCAATGGTATCTTGCAGAGATGGTGTTTGTTCCGGATGTGTACTCGGAAAACATCATCGAGACAGTTTTGAAAAATGTGCCTTTTGGCACGCCTCAGCCCCTTTACAGCTCGTGCATAGTGATTTATGTGGTCCACTTCCAGTTGCTTCATTCTCTGGCTACAAGTATTTCTTAACTTTCATTGATGATTTCTCCAAACGCACTTGGGTATACTTCTTAAAACTCAAGAGTGAAGTATTTAACATGTTCTTAGCCTTTAAGGCCTTTTTTGAAAAACAATCTGGACATCAAATTCTTAAGCTAAGATCTGATAATGGCGGAGAATATGTTAAAAACACATTCATCAACTTTTGCATTGAGAATGGAATTCAAATGCAACATATTGTTCCATATACTCCACAACAAAATGGTGTAGCTGAAAGGAAGAATCGCACCTTAAAGGAAATGGCTAATTGTATGCTTCAATCTAAAGGACTTAGTCTTAATTATTGAGCATAAGCAATTAACTGTGCAAATTACATAATAAATCGCACTCCTACTAAGGTTTTAAAGAATATCACTCCAGAAGAAGCATGGAGCTCAATCAAACTAGATGTAAGTCACTTTCGTGTTTTTGGAAGTGAAGCATGGGCCCATATTCCAGATGAGAAACATAAAGCTTTAGAATCTAAGAGTGAAAAATGTATTTTTGTTGGATATTCTGAAGATGTCAAATGATATAGACTTATTCCACTTAAGTCCAAAAATGTTATCATTAGAAGAGATGTAAAGTTTGCTGAAAATATATCGGCCTGCGAGCCTAGTTTGGCGGATGTGCCACCTCTCCCTATCTCTTCTACTTTTGAAAATATTTCTTCTTCAGATGATGAAAGCGAGAATGAAAATCCTCCCCCACCTTCTCAGGATCCTCCTTCAGCTCCTCAGCTTCCAAAATGGGTCCGTGCTACTCGGGATGCAGCAAGTGATCTTGCCGGTGATCCTACAGATCAGCGACGTACACGTTCTCAGTTCGAGAGAGCCTCTTCTTTACTGGCTCAAGCTTCAGTGAATTATGATCCTGACTCCTTTACAGAAGCTTCAGGCCATCCAGATTGGGAAGTAGCTATGAATGAAGAATATCATTCATTATTGGCAAATGATACATGGGATCTTGTTCCTCTACCAAAGGGACGAAAACTTGTTAGATGCAAATGGGTTTACAGAACCAAGTATGGACCAGATGGGAAAGTTGATAAACATAAAGCTCGTCTTGTTGCTAAGGGTTTTTCACAAGTTGAAGGCATTGACTATACTAAAACCTTCTCCCCTGTTGCTAAAATGAACTATATCCGCCTTTTTCTTTCCCTTGCTGCCTCTTTCAAATGGGAAGTCCATCAGATGGATGTTAAATCCGCCTTCTTGCATGGGGACTTGCATGAAGAAATCTATATGGAACAACCTATTGGCTTTATACAAACAGACTCCAGCCTTGTAAGTCGGCTTAAGAAATCCCTTTATGGTCTCAAGCAAGCTCCTCGAGCTTGGTATGCCAAAATGGATAACTTTCTTTTAGAAAATGGCTTTTCTAGGTGTCATTCTGACAATACTGTCTACACCAAGAAAGTGGGCAAGTCTCTTATCATTCTTGTTCTTTATGTTGATGATCTTATCCTGACTGGTAGTGATCCCAACCTTATAAACCATGTGAAGTCTAACCTTAAAAGGAAGTTTGAAATGACAGACTTAGGACACTTACATTATTTTCTTGGTCTTCAAGTCTTGCAATCCAAGGAAGGTATTTCCCTTTCCCAATCCAAGTATGCCTGTGATATTCTACGCCATTTTCACATGGAAGACTGTAAGTCAGGCCCTTCTCCCTTTCAGTCTGGAGTCAAAATTTCAGTCACTTGTACTTCTCCTGAAGTTGATGCTACCTTATACCGTCAACTTGTAGGAAAACTTTTGTATCTAACCCATACTCGTCCTGACCTTTCCTTTGTTGTTGGCCTTGTTGCTCGGTTTATGCAAAACCCACGAGAAAGTCATTGGAAAGTAGCTAAAAGAATACTTCGTTATGTTCGAGGTACAGTTCAGTTTGGGATTCATTACAGTGCCGAAGCATCTCCTCTATTGGTTGGTCTCACTGATTTCGATTGGGCTGGTGACCCTGATGATCGGAATTCTACTGCAGGTTATGTGTTTACTCTTGGTTCAGGACCTATTACATGGGCTTGCAAGAAACAAGGTGCCATTTCTCTTTCTTCAGCAGAAGCAGAGTATCGTGGTGCCGTAGAAGCTAGTAAGGAAGCCTTGTGGCTTCGTTAGATCCTGTCAGAGTTTGGCTTTCAGCAGCAGCATCTGACTACACTTTGGTGTGATAATGAAAGTGCCATTCAACTATGCAAAGATCCAGTCCAACATCAGCGCAGCAAACACATTGAACTGCACATGCACTTCATCAGAAAGCTCATTCATGACCATGTGCTTGAAGTGCAATATTGTTCAACAGATGATCAAGTTGCAGACATCTTTACAAAGGCTCTCATAGAGGCGAAGTTCACTAAACTTCGATTTATGGTTGGAGTTCAGGAAGTTGTCACTAAGGGGGGATAGGCTCTAGTGCCTCCTTCCTTCTCCTATTGTGTCATATTTATAAATCCTTCAATCCTATCCCAAGTTGTTCTTAAGGGGGGATGTTAGGATATTCCGACACATAGGAAATAGTTAAGTACAACTTGGTCTAGTATAGAGTTAGGTATAGAGTTAGGTAAAATGTGTTTCTTTACCTTGTACATTTTGTAACTTACAATCCGACGATCACGATATGTAGTGATCCGACGGTTCATTCTCTCCTCGGTATTACCGACACTGGATCTGTGGCTTAACACCCGATTGGTCCATGATCTCTATTTAAAGAGCATGGAGGGTCATTTGTAGGGTAATCCGTCTATGAGAGAAGCATATGTAAATTTTCATTCTTTTATTAATAAATTGCCTGAAGTGGCCGCGTTGGCTCAGGCCGTGGATTGCTTCCCTCTTTGAGGGTTTTAACCACGTCAAAATACTGGTGTATTGATCTGTGATCTATTTGTGAGCGGTGTCTTTTGGTGTTCTGTCTGAGGAACTTACCCTGTAAATTCCTACATGTGAATGGTAAAAATTAATAGAGTAATTTTACATAGATAATTTGTTGGCATGGGTTGTGTGATAAAATAGAGGAAGTTTTGATTGAGAAAATCACAATTCACGGCTTTCATAGTCATGAATTAATACATTTAATTCAATGCGCACTTGCAAAGTGAAAAAGAGCAAAAATTAAAAAGTCGAAAACAAATTGCTTTCCGGTTAATGCTTGATTTGACAAGGAATGCAAAAAGGCAAGGAGAATGTGGAAAGAGTCAAACAATGATAACATAAAGTTCAAAGCTTACAAGTAGTTATTAAGCAAGAAAAAGGTCGATTTCATGGTTTCAAGGAGGGCAGAACTAATCTTCCTTGGGAAAAATAATCTCAAATTATTTTGGAAGGAGCTCCAACTGACAAAGATACAAACTGGAAGGTGGATGGTTCCTTTTCTCATCAGGTGTTTAGAAAGAAGACGCACACTGAGCAATACTTGCATGCTTCTTCGCATCATTTCCCCGCTTAGAAGTTAGGGGTTCTTAGCACGCTCGCCACCCGTGCTGTAAGAATTTCGGATGAGGAGAGCTTGGAAACAGAAAAGGCTCATCTCCTAGATGTCTTTGAGAAGAATGGTTACAGTAGGCACCTCGGTCGTAGAGCCTTCCTCAGGGCCAAGAAGGAGCCTTCAATCCGAAAGGTTCCTAAAGATCTTATCATGGGTGTGAACCTTCCTTACATCCAGGGGACCACGGACAGGATTGCGAGAATTATGAGGAGGTACGATGTGCCCACTAGGTTTAGACCTCTCAACACTATCCGTGGCTCCCTCAGGTCTGTGAAAGACCCGATTGACCCTAAGGACATGAAGGGCGTCTATGTCATTCCCTGTTCCTGTGGGACCCCTTATATTGGTGAGACTGGTCGCTCTATCAATCAACGGATTAGTGAGCATTCGGCTGACTTGAGACATGGTAGGACCAAGTCCTCCGCCCTGGCTGAACATGCGGGGAAGACTATGCATCATGTGTGTATAGAGGAGGCTCAAGTCATTGCCAAAGTTGCACAGTTTCACCATCGCAAGTTTAGAGAGGCCCTGGAGATTGAAAAAATGCCGTTTAATCTTAATAGGGATGATGGCTGGAAGATTAGCAGCTGTTGGGTTCCAGCCTTGTCTTCCTAGCCTCCTCATTCCCCTTGTGTTTAGTCTTAGGGTTTCCGTCTTTCCCCTCCTTTGGTTTCGTTTTTGGCTGATTAGTCCTAGTAAGTTTCAGGATATTAACCTTGTCCCGCTTATGATACTATTGGATACATTATTATTGGATTAGATTTTTTGGTTCCATTATTCTGATTAAATATGCTTCCTTTACTAATGTCTTAATAAAAAACCCCTTTTAAACCTTATAGTAATATTATATTTACCTAATGACATAATTAACTTTAATAATGGAATAACAGATTATTGAGTATATATTGAGTATTTAATAAATATAAATCAGTAATTTAAATATTAAAGGAGACCTAGTTTATCAAATGACCATTAAGTTTAAAAGATAATTAGATAGTAGTATAAATAAATATATATATGATATGACAATAATATTAGTTATTCTGGTATTAATAAACATGAACATTATTTTATTCTAATAATTATAATATTTATTAAGAATTCCATTTGTTTGGTTTTAATAATATTAGAATTATGATTTATTAATAAACGTATATTATTCGAATGGCCATTATACTTAAATAATAAGTAATAAAATTGTAATATTTATTTACATTTAAATATTATTAGAATAATAACAATTATAGATTATTATACTTAAATAATAAACATGGATATTAGATTATTCAATGATTGTAATCTTAGATATAATTAACAAATTTACCTATTTAGAGGTTTGAATTACAGCTATTATATGGTTTAACTATTATATAAATTTGAATTACAACTATATATTAATAAACATATTATTCTTGAATGGACCATCATATTTAAATAATAAATAATAAAATGGTATATTTTACCTAAGATAACTATTTTCTATGAGTAACATTTATTTATCCTTAAGTAATATTACTAGAATAATAATAATTATAGATTTTTTAACAAACTTATGACCATTATATTTAAATAATAAATATGGATATTGTATGATCTTATATATAATTAACATATTTACCTGTTTTGGCTATTTATAGAAATGTTAATAATTTAATTATTGGTTTGACCAAGAGCATTAGGTCAAATTAGCCGTTGGAATCTCTGCACACTCTATTTAATCAGCTAAACCGGATTAGTTCTTCAACTTGTCCTGACGATGAACCACACTGGTTGGTTCGAAACGCGTCGACAAAAGATTGGTTATGTGATTTTGCCGAAGATTATCTAAACAAAATTATTAGTATTTTTTGTTCTTTTTTAGCTTAGACTTTTTAACTAATTTTCCAACTAACCTAACATCCTTTTGACATTCTTTATGATTAGGTCTTTTATGTTACTTTCTTTCCTTTTAATTATTAATTATTTTATAAATTTTAATAATATTATTTTATATATTTCTTAAGCCTTTAATGGTAGATTTTAAGGTTATTTATTTAGTAAATTTTCTTTATTGTTAATTTTATTTATTATTTTATTCATTCATTTATATTATTTATTTAGTATTAACTAATTTATTTTAACCAATTTATTTAATTTTATTTATTGATTTATTTATTTGTTTATTGACTCTTTATTTATTTATTTATTGGTTTATTATTACTTTTTATTTATTTTAACTTTGACTTTTTAACTAATCTTCTATCGAACCTAACCTCCTTTTGATTTTCTTTATTAGGTCTTTTTTGTAACTACCTTTCCTTTTAATTATTAATTAATTTATGATTTTTAATAATATTTTTAAATATGATTAATTTTTATATATTACTTAAACCTTTAAATTATATTTTAAGGTCCCTTATTTAACTAAATTTCCTTCTATATTATGATTAACTTTTAATTTTTAATAATATTTTTTAACTAAATAACCTTCAAAAATTTGTTTTATACTTTTTGGTCCTAATTCTTTCTTATTAAACTAATAAAATAATTTTGACCCCGGTCCTAAAGTCAAACTAGCCATTGGTCAAGTTAGCTATTGGGTGCTCTGCTCAGATTATTTAACTTGCTTTGTTGGATCTGTTTCTTCAACTTGTCCTGACAGTGAACCACACTAGTTGGTTCGAAACGCGTCGACAAATGATATTCCTTGTGATTTTCGCCGAAAAAATCTCTCTAACTTGATATGGATCACAGAAGCCTGAAGTCTAGTATTACAACTTCTAAATGGTTTGACTATGCAAGACAACTCTATGAGCAGGATTCCAAGGTTGACCCTCCCCCCTTGGTCAACTCTGATACTAAAATCTTCACGGTGCAAGAGGTAGAGATGGGTATCAAGAAGTTTGGTGTTGGAAAAATAAAAGACTTAGTTGAACTCCAAGCAGAATGTCTAAAGTGGGGCTCAAAGATTCTTGCACCTCACATTACAAAAAATTTCAACAACATCATACAACAAGGGCTCCCCATAGATTGGACAACTAGTCTGGCAATACCTTTTTTCAAGAGTGGTGATGCCAATAATCCCTCCAATTAGAGGACCATCATGATAAACCCTTTATTTGCAAAGTTATTTGGAAGCATGCTAAAAATAAAATCAACAAGTGTGCAGAAGAAAGAGATAAGCATGCTAAAGGGCAAGCGGGGTTTAGACCTAAACATTCCACAGTTGATCATTGTATAACTTTAAGGCACATCATTGAAAAAGTTTGGGAGAAAAAGGAAGAAGTTTTTTGTTGATTTGTTGATTTTAGAAAAGCATTTGACTCGGTTCCTAGGGATAAGCTTTGGCACAAAATGGAGGAACTTGGGGTTCCTAAACATTTGAGAGCAATTGTGCATAGGCTATATGAAGAGGTGAAATTCAAAATTAGAACTTTAGCAGGCATTTCTGAAAGTTTTAGAAGCGATGTAGGGGTCAAGCAAGGTTGCCCACTGTCTCCTACCCTTTTTGGTTTATATATCAACAAGCTTGAGGAGTGGTTAAATTCGCAAGGGGGTGATGGTATCTATTTGGGCAAGTTTGTTATAAGGCTTCTTTTGTATGAAGATGACCTTATTTGGATTGCTAAATCGGCTCTTGGTTTGCAAGAGCACTTACTATCCCTTTAGCTTTTTTGTAGAAGTGTGGGGATGCAAGTCAATATCAGCAAAATGAAAGTAGTGGTTTTCTCTAAGAAAATAAAACATAACCAGCATAAGTTCTACTTTGAAGGCAACATTCTGGAAGAAGTTGTGGATTACAAATGCCTCAGAATTGACTTCAACAAAAATCTAAGCTGGGATGGTTGTAGAAAGAAAAGAACTTTGGGGGGTTGGAAAGCATTTTATGCTTTTCAAATAGGTGTAGAGAGGCGGAGTTATGGGAGTGGAAAACCACACAAACTCTTTTTGGGCTTCTAGTAATTCTGGTGATTCTCTATGGTTGTGAACTATGGGCCAGCAGTACATCCGCCATGCAGTGGAGACAAATTGAGAAAATTCAGAAGCGTTTGATTACAAAGAAATTCAATATTAAAAGTGCGGTTCCTTATGCTATCTTGTTAAGTGAAACAGGTGATGCTCCTATTGAAGCAATTGCTATGGTACGAGTCATAAGGTATTTAAAAAAAATGAGCAAATGGAAGAGGGTAGATGGCCTAAGCTTGTCTTTAATGACAAAAAAAATGGTTTAATAAATGGGGTATTTTCTTGAACGTGTGTCCCATAAACAACAAAGAGATAAAAGCTTTTGTTATGGATAAGTTCCACAAGCGTACTTGGGATAAGGAGCTAGGAAGAAAGAAAAAGTACTATATTGAAGTGTTTAATCTCACTCATAATCATCAACCAAAAACATACATAGAGGCTAATATCTCTTGAAGAGCCAAAATTCTTATTGCTCAGTTAAGGACTAATTCTCATCAACTCCGTTGTGAAATAGGACGCTGGAAAATGCCAAAAGAAGTGTGGGAGGAAAGAGTATGCATTTTTTGTTCTTCCAGAAAAGTGGAAACAGGAAAACATTTCATTTTAGAATGTGAGGCCTTCAAAGACAACAGGGAAAGTTATGCATGTATGCTAGCAGCTAGTTCTTGGGATAATCTATTTAGCGAGGGGTTTGTCGAGAAGTCGGGAGCATTTATTGTGAAGCTTCACAGAAAAAGGGTCAAATACATCAAACAGATGAAGAAGCAATTTGTCCTATAGGCTATCTTTAGCCTCGTGGACGTTAAAATAATTTCTTTCTTTCTTTCTTTCTAATTAAATGGTTGGTAAATGTGTATAGACATCAATCTATAATAAGCATCAAAACACTTATTTTCTAATATGTGTCACATTGCTCATATTATAACTTTATTTTAAATCACTATTTTTATTAATTAAAAAAGAATTAAACAATATTTTCAACCATGAAGATTCACTCCTACTTTATCATAGAAATTCTTAACTTGTAAATAGTTTATGTTATAATATCATGGGTTATTAATATGAAATTTGTTGATATGACATTTTTTTAACTAACTAATTTGAGATAAATTAATTAAAAGAACATAACGAACTTGGAGATGAATCTTAATCTTTGATTTATGAATACTACTATGAATAATTTGGCATATTCCGTGGAGGTTAAATTTTTACCATCCACCTAATAATTATTGATAATTAAATTAAAATTATGGAGGACTTATTTTGAAATAGACATGCCTATTGGCATAATTATTTAAAGTCTCCTTGTGGGACGACCGAGTGGTTGGTACAATGGGATGTTATCCCCTCCACCGAGTTTCAAATCCCATGGAGAACATCTTTGGCCCCTTGTGATAAGGCTTAATGAGTAGACTCCCCCACTCTTGTGGACTCCACTAGGTTTGATCTTCCCAAATTACTACAATGAGCTATTGGTTCACCAATATATATATATATATATATTGTATGTTATGTGATATTGTTTATTACTAATATTTTAATTTGGTGGAATGAATTGGGTGAATATCAAAATTTTATCATATTCCAAGTTGTTTTAAGAAATGTTTTTATTAGAAAAAAATATTGTAAATCTATTTTAAATGTTTTTTTTTTATCTAGTGGTTAAAGTGAGTGAGATTCTCATATGGGTAGGAGGGATTATCAAGTGCACTTACGGTTAGAGCTTAGGAGTCATGTCCAACAATTTTGTTGAGGCATGTGCCTTCTTCTAAGAGTCAAGAGTTTTGGTTTCCTTGTAAATTTCAAAACTATAGGTAGTGGGGGACTTATTAAATGCCTATAGTGGGGGATTTATTGAATTCCATTCAACAAGTAGTCGCTTAACACCATCCATTAGACTACAAAACAATAAAACTAGACTAGTGGTAGAACCAGAGTTTTGTGAGCATCCAAAATTTTACTTTGTTTTAGGAATTCAAAATTCCAACATAACTGAAACTATGAAGCTTGTGGTCTGTTGGAACTAACATAACTGAAACACTAAAATGCCAAAGATAAAAGTAAAAAACAATAAAGTGAATAGAGTTCATCTACCTACTCTGGGAGAATCTGGTTTTTTGACACCAACGGGCTCTTTACTACTTCGTGATGAGCAATGTGGATCTGGATGGAGACCTAGGTGGCCTTCAATCCTTTACAAATGCCAACCTAGTCCATGGATTGTGAGTTGCGGCTCATCTAACATCAGCAAGATTTTCCTCCCAAGTTTTGTTTATGTCTAAAAGGATACTCTCGAGCAGCATTTTCACACACCAATGGTTATCAATGGTGTACATATATTGATTGAGTCTTCCCCTTATGTGCACAACATCCGGAATCCATTTAGTGAAGTCACCTACAATTTCCACATCTGAAAAAAATTCACATGCCATTGTTATTCTTCATTCTATCTCAAAAATTTCTCCCTGAATTTAAGGCAAGACGAGATCTTTGTTGTGCCTTGTTGAGGTTGCTACAAACAATTGAGCTCAAGATCTCATCTTGCAATAGTAGGTTGCTCCTTTGCAGGACCTAGCTCATTGTTGAGGCATAATTACCTATAGATGAATGCCAAGGTCAAAACTCACCTGAGGGAGGGTAAATCTAGGTGGGAGAGAAGGGTGGGGGTGGGCTAATGAACTAACCCAGAGAGACGGGGATTGAATATAGGCTGGGTTTGGGGAGACGTGTGACGTTAAGTGAGTGAAGGGTAGACCTAGTAGTAAGACAAATAGGTAAGAACTACGACTAGCTTTCACTGCCCAATGTATCCCGAGCTCGAGAATAAGACATTGAATAGGAAGGGGAGAGAAGAAGTTGAGCAACGGAGGGAGACAAATAAGGATCTAAACTCTTGGTCATAAATGAAAGTATTGAGAGACTAATATGAAATCTAAAGTGGATCTTGGCTTAAAAATAAATAGTAAAGTAACAAAGAATTGCCCTACTTGGATAGAGATTTAATCCATAAATTCTTGTTGCCCTATAATGAATTCCCCACTCTAGACCTTGCACCCATGAATATCAATGATTGATTATTGTAAATGAAATCAAATCAAAGCTTAGAACATAGCGTGTCCCCAAGTTGGCTAGTACATACACCGCATACTCTCCACCTTCTTGAATGATAGATTCACATGGTGCACCTGGATGATAATGATAACCAAGGCTTTGTCTAGATCTCTCTACTTGCAAATCTATGCTTTGGTGTGAATGTCAAAACCTTAAGCATTAAAACTTGATAGTGCATAACCATTGTTTGTGCATGGAATGTGAATCTTTGCCAATTTATGTATGATCCTTTGATTTAATGACATGGGGGGAGGGTGTTAGGTGAATAAATCTCGTCATTCTCCAATTTGTTAGGTAAACAAGACAAGATCTCCCTAGACTCAATGATTGAGTCTAGTAACAAACAAACTAGTAAATCTTTATCTCGGTTCATTTTTATCTGAATCATAAGTAAGAGTAGTGGAGTATAGAATCCATACCTTTTAATCAAAATGTTCGTTGAAGATCCTTGCTATGATTTGATACAACCTTTCAATGCTCAAAATCCAGACCTACAAACACGCTAACAAACAAATGATCTAAGGCGTATGATATATAAATGATCCAATACAACCTATACTAGTGATCAAGGAGATTAGTGCCTAATATTATAGCCATTGGACATTGAAAGTAAACATACAATATATCAGATCCAATGGACAATATAGTGAGAAATAAATATTATTTTGTGTTATAATTGAATGAAAAAGGAGAGATACGACCTAGCCTTGATGTTGGCAAATCTCCTTCCAATAGTCTCTAATCCTCCCTTAAGTGGCAAGCTTCTAGTTGTTAGAACTTAGAAATTTTCTCTTGGTTGTAGGAGAGAAGTTTCCAAGGTAACTATTAGAAAATTATATATTACGGAGCAATGGAACACATAAAATATTGCAGAAATATAAACACAGAAAACGCACAAAACAAGAGAGACACAGATATACGTGGTTCACCCAGTTTGGGCTACATCCACCCTGAACAGCCAGTCCTTCCTTTCTATTATCCAGCAAAATGAAGAGACACAACCTACAACAAATCCGCTGTAATATCCTCTGTTTTCTCTCACAGTCTCACCTCTCTGTTTCTCGCTCACAGAATACACATCTATTTTACAACCTCAAATACAATACCCTCATACAGAGAGAGGGGTTGCCTTCTAGGGCCAAAAAACCCTAAACTAAACATAAGTTCTACCGTTAGATCATCCGCCTAATGAACGGCCCAGATTGACTAGAAATTACTATACTTTTACAAGGCAATTTTACATTTGTTTTTAGCTTCGGGGGCGTTTCCCCCGAGCCCCCGCCGGGGGACCGCTAGCCCCCGAACCCCCCAGCCGGGGGGGATCGGCCCCCCCGGACCCCCGCGGGGGGGGACAAGTCCCCCCCGCGTGGAGGGGTGTACAAGACTTCCTGGGGTATACATCCGGCTGAAACAAAGACCTTTGAACAATCATGCTCCACACACAACAATCTCCCACTTGGAGAATGATTGTAGCAACTCCACTGCTGCTTCATTTGCTGGACAATGACTCCTCTTTGGACCTGGTTGTTTCTCATCTTCATCGTCATCCCTGAAGACCAATTGAAACTGAGCATATTCTCAGTTTCTCCCTGGTTACAACTTTTGTTAGCATATCTGCAGGATTCTGGCTAGTGTGTATCTTTTCCAGCTTCAACTCTCCATCTTCCAACATTGATCGTATGAAATGGTACTTGAGCTGTATGTGTTTAGTCCTAGAATGAAATGCTGAGTTCTTTGCAAGATGAATGGCACTTTGGCTATCACTGTATAACGTGTCCATATCATGCTCCTTACCCAATTCACCCATAAACCTTTGTAACCAAATCATTTCTTTACTAGCCTCTGTAGCAGCAACATACTCTGCTTCTGTTGTTGAAAGTGCAACAACACTTTGGATTTTTGAAATCCAACTGACAGCTATTCCACCAACAGTAAATACATATCCTGTGGTGCTCCTCCTGTTATCCCTGTCACCTGCCATATCTGCATCAACATATCCCTGTAGAGAAATGTTTGCACCACCGAAGCATAATGCTTGATTTGTGGTACCTTTCAAATATTTGAGAATCCATTTCACTGCCATCCAATGTTCCTTTCCTGGATTGTTCATGTACCTGCTTACAACTCCCACTGCATGTGCAATATCAGGCCTTGTGCAGACCATTGCATACATTAAGCTTCCAACTGCTGATGCATATGGAACTTTAGACATATAATCCATGTCTTCTTGGGTCTTTGGGCACATTTCCTTAGTTTGAAATGGCTAGCAAAAGGTGTACTAACTGGTTTTGCATTGTGCATATTAAATCTTTTCAACACCTTTTGTATGTACTCATTCTGAGACAATGTTAATTTGCGATTTGTCCTATCTCTAGTGATTCTCATACCAAGGATTTGTTTTGCAGCTCCCAAATCCTTCATTGCAAATGAATTTGCCAATTTTCTTTTGAGTACATTTATTTCCTGCATGTTAGATCCTGCAACAAGCATGTCATCCACATACAATAACAATATAATATAGCTGCCATCATTTTGCTTTTTCAGATAAACACAATGATCAGAGTGACATCTCGTATAACCTTGTTCAGACATAAACTTGTCAAATTTTAGATACCACTACCTTGGAGCCTGTTTTAAGCCATACAAGCTCTTCTTCAACCTGCACACTAGTTTCTCCTTCCCTTTCACCTCATATCCTTGTGGCTGCTGCATATATATCTCTTCCTCCAAATCCCCATGGAGAAAGGTTGTCTTTACATCTAACTACTCAAGATGCAAATCTTCAACTGCTACAAGACTTAAAATAGTTCTGATTGAAGTCATTTTAACAACAGGAGAAAATATTTCATCAAAATCAATACCTTTCTTCTGTGCAAACCCCTTCACCACAAGTCTAGCTTTGTACCTCTGTTTTCCTCCATCTTCTTCCTTTAGCCTGTAACCCATTTATTCTTCAATGTAGTTTTTCCTGCAGGCAACCTGACTAAATCCCAAGTCTGGTTATGCATTAAGGAGTCCATCTCTTCTTCCATGGCTACCTCCCACTTCTTCCTGCTTTCAACCTGCATTACTTCTTCATAACATTCGGGTTCACCAGAATCAGTCAACAATAAATAATATAATGAAGGAGAGTATCGTTCAGGGAGTCTACTTATCCTGGTAGATCTTCTAACACCACTTTCAGGTGTTTGGGGTGCCTGTTGCTGTTGTGGTGGTTGCTGTTGTTGATCATTATTATTTTCAGGCACCTTTACCTTTTCAGTGATTTCATCAAGAACTGCATATTCCTTGTTTTCTTTTTCCTGTTTCTTTTCCTGCAACTGATTCTTATACAAGACCTTTTCATTGAATATTACATCTCTGCTCCTAATGATTTTGTGATTTTCGTAATCATATAAGCGATAACCAAAATCATTAACACCATATCCAATAAAGGTACATTTCTTTGACTTTGCCTCAAGCTTTGTTCTATTTTTTTTATCAATATGGACAAAGGCCTCACAACCAAAAGGCTTTAAAAAAGAGTAGTTTACCTTTTTATCTGTCCATGCTTCCTCCGGAACACCACCATCCAAGGAACTTGAAGGCCCTCTGTTTATTAGATAAACAACAGTATCTACAACATCTGCCCAGAACTGTAAAGGCAATCCTGCATGCAATCTCATGCACCTTGCACGCTCCATGATTGTTCTGTTCATCCTTTCTGACACACCATTTTCTTGTGGTGTTCTTAGAACTGTCTTCTCTCTGCAAATTCCATGTTCTAAACAGTACCTATCAAACTCTTTGTTGCAATATTCACCTCCATTGTCTGATCTAAGACACTTCAATTTCTTTCCTGTCTCAATCTCAACCAAAGCTTTCCATTTCTTGAAAGTATCAAATACATCAGATTTATTCTTAATACAATAAATCCAAGTTTTTCTAGTTGCATCATCAATAAAAGTAACATAATATCGAGAGCCACCGAGAGATGATACCTGAGCAGGTCCCCATACATCTGTATGCACAAGCTCTAATTTTTCATTCTTATTTTCTTTCCCAACTCTGAGAAATCTGACTCTCTTCTGTTTTCCATAAATGCAATTCTCACAGAAGTCCAAATCAACATTCTTCAAACCCGGCAACAAATTCCTTGAGTGAAGAATCTTCATCCCCTTTTCACTCATGTGTCCGAGCCTATGATGCCATAATGTTGCATCTGCTCCTTTGGAAGTTAAAGCATTAACAGAGTTAGAAATACCATTGCATAAATACAATGTACCAACCTTTTCACCTTTTGCTATTACCAGGGCTCCTTTTGTGACCTTCCAAGCTTTATCTGTGAAAGTTGTCACACAACCTTCACCGCCTAACTGCCCTGTTGAAATCAGATTTTTCTTTAGATCTGGAACATGCCTTACCTCCTTTAATAGCCATTGGTTTCCATTCTGCTGTTTTACAAGAACCTTACCCATTCCAACGATTTTACAGGGTTTATCATCACCCAGACGAACTTGTCCAAAATCTCCTTGAACATAGTCATGAAAGTATTTCTTATCAGGTGTGGCATGGAATGAAGCCCCTGAATCTACCACCCAGGAATCAGTAATATTTTCGAAAGGAAGAATCAAAGCATCTTGTAACACCTCACCTGTCACATTTGCTTCATGATTGTTTTCTTGCTATGCATCTCCTTCTTTTCCCTTCCGAGATCTACAGTCTTTCTTTAGGTGTCCTTTCTTTCCACATTTCCAGCACACTATCCCCAATCTGGACTTGGATATGCCTTTCCTTGATTTACTGCAATATCCTGAGCTGTTTCCTCTTTCCATTTTTCTTCCTCTAGACTCTACACTCAAAGCATTTCCCGATGTCTCACCGTAGCTTTTCCATCGCATTTCCTCGCTAAGGATAGCACCGACAACATCATCAAACTTTAAAGTACTAGATCCAGAAACGGAGTTACTAATGGCCATTACCAAACCATTCCAACTTTCTGGTAATGAGCACAAGAATAACAGAGCTCTAACTTCATCATCAAAGTTTACCCCTACAGAACTTAACTGACTTGTAACTGTATTAAAATCATTTAAATGGTTTGCAACAGATCCACCTTCCGACATATTCATATTAAATAACCGTTTCATAAGAAATACCTTGTTTGAGGCCGAGCGTTTTTCATATACTTTCGACAACGTCTGCATCAAACCCTCTGTTGTGGTTTCCTTCGAAATGTTGAAGGCGACTGACACAGCAAGGCACAACCGTATTGTTCCGAGTGCCTTTCTATCGAGAAGGTTCCATTCTTCGTCTTTCATACCCGTCGTCATCTTTGTTTTTCCACCCAATGGTAGGTATAGATCTTTCTGATACAGATAATCTTCCATCTGCATCTTCCACAGCGAGAAGTTTTGGCTGTTAAATTTCTCGACCCTAAACTTACCATCTTCCGCCATTGTTTCCACTCGAACCAGGAACCCTTCTTTCCTACGAGTTTATCAGCCAAATAGACCTTCGGCTCTGATACCAGTTGTTAGAAAATTATATATTACGGAGCAATGGAACACATAAAATATTGCAGAAATATAAACACAGAAAACGCACAAAACAAGAGAGACACAGATATACGTGGTTCACCCAGTTTGGGCTACGTCCACCCCGAACAGCCAGTCCTTCCTTTCTATTATCCAGCAAAATGAAGAGACACAACCTACAACAAATCCGTTGTAATATCCTCTGTTTTCTCTCACATTCTCGCCTCTCTGTTTCTCGCTCACAGAATACACATCTATTTTATAGCCTCAAATACAATACCCTCATACAAAGAGAGGGGTTTCCTTCTAGGGCAAAAAAACCCTAAACTAAACATAAGTTCTACCGTCAGATCATCCGCCTAATGAACGGCCCAGATTGACTAGAAATTACTATACTTTTACAAGGCAATTTTACATTTGTTTTTAGCTTCGGGGGCACTGCCCCCGAGCCCCCGCCGGGGGACCGCTGGCCCCCGGACCCCCGTGGGCGGGGACACAAGTCCCCCCCGCCCCCCCCCCCCCGCGTGGAGGGGTGTACAAGACTTCCTAGGGTATACATCCGGCTGAAACAAAGACCTTTGAACAATCATGCTCCACACACAACAGTAACATTTTCACTCCAACTTGTAGATTGAAGGCTAGCCCCTTCAATCTAGAGAGGGCTCTCTCTGGCCTTTACACCGTGGCTAGATCTTTAGATAGGTTGCATTGATGTGGGGTTTGGTTGGGCCTGAAATCAATAGATCATTGGGTGATGGAGTCAAATAGATAGGTTTAGATAGGTTTATTAAGATAGTTGGTTGTCTAATCAGGATTGATAAAGGCAAGGTGGATAGTAGATCCTAGACCTTTGCCATTTGTCATAGACAGACGAAGAAGAAAAACAGTCCACCACTACAGGGCATGCACAATGAATCTTAAGGTGGCTTCATAAGATCATAATGGGAACCTTTGAAAACTTAACTCAGAGCATTAAGAATAGAGTGAATTCTAAATTAATTTATCTTTTTCAAACATTGAGAGGGAATGTAATTATGAGATTATTGAAGGATAAATTAAAAAAAAAACACAGAGATACATTCTAAAATCCACTGTCTCATGAATCTTTATATCACTGGTTAGAATCTACTGATCTTGGCAAATGAAATAATTGAAGCATTCAAAACACACAGACAATGACTATAATTTTAAAAAAATCCAACCCTTTCTTCATATTCTTGATGAAATATACAGAAAATACAATAAAGTTTAGCTCCTTGAAGTATGGTAGCAATAATCACTAAATATTTACATAATTTTTTAGAGTTTAATTGATAAAAATAAAAATAAAAAATCCTATCCTCTGAGCTATTCGGTTCACTAATATGGTACATAATCCCTAGTAAAAAACTGAGTACAAGGTTGTTATACGCTCCTGCTACTAGTATCTTGGAAGAATAACGAGCTATATGCTACAACATAGGATATGGGACGGTTTGTTGCTTTATAGGCTTATTATTTGAAGTTGAACTCGTATTCCCTCCTTGTATCCAACTTGTGCATGAACTTGGAAATGATGCCAAAATTGTGTAGCTATCTGCCTTCTTTGCTGCTTGCTTTCCTCATGTTGACTCGTACTCCTTAAGCCACAAAAATATTTGATATCTTACCACAATATACTCAAAATAATTATTGCTTGATGATTTAACCATGGTAAACCAAAATGTTAAATATATATTAGGGTTTGGTGCAACAAAATTAGGGTTTATTATAACAAAAATTAGGGTTTATACTATACTTTGCCCCTGGAGTCAACTGATCACTTCCATATGTCCTCTGCAACTTGAGCAAGGATGTCCAACTTATCTTGACTCCTTGTCACCCTCCTGGTTAGATTTTGTGAGCTTTTATCAGTTTTTAGGGTTTTGCCTTTGTTCTTCTTAGCATACTCTGTTTTTCTCAGTCTTTTCTTACTTTTGAAGTTTGCTCTGTTGTTTCTTCTTCATCAAGGATGATGATCGTTTCTTTGTACTTAGGATTCATTATGGATTTGAATTTCAACCTCAACTTGTTAGTAGGCCGAGTGTGAGTCCTTTGCCCAGAACCCTAATTGTCTCGGCTTCCTCATCTTCTGATTTAATTTTATGTTTACCCTTTTTTCTCTTTGATATTTCCTATTTTATTTCCTCTTCCTCTACTAAATTTCTCTGTTGGATTCTTTGGCTTCTAGTCCTTCCTTCATAAACCTCAACCTCAACTTCTGGAATTTTCATAGGGACCTCCTCATGTCTTTCAACCTGGGGTTGGCTAGATTCTCCTTTGGTCTCATGAGCTACAACTTGAGGAGAAACTTTGTTTTGGCCTCTTTTTGATCTTCTAGGTATAGGTGGGTTTGGGTTCCTTTATATCATTTGCCTTAATTGTTCCACTTGCTTATTCAAATCATGGGTATATAAAATCTTAATGACATTGTGATGACAAATATCATGAGCTTGTAATTCAGGTCTCTTCCTTGTCTTAGTGCACATTTTCAACAAATTTTGATGTAGGAAGTATGGCAAATTCATTTTCCTAGAACATGTTAAGTGACAAAGAAACTTGATGTGATATAGGTAAGCTTTGGAATACCTACCTTCACAAGTGAAGAAAAGCTCGACAGTTCTAAGTGCAGTATCCCATTGAGGTTTCAATTTGATTTGGAGGACCCCTACATCCCAATCTTGATTTTGGCAGTCTTCTTTTAAGAAGAAATTCAAATCCACATTCATCAACCTCTACTACTTGAACCACCTTTCACCTTCTATTGGCAAACCCATTTTTCAGCAATCGACTCTTTTGTGACATGGAACTATAATGCCCTGATTCTAGTTGTATTACCATCGAAAGAGAAGACAATGGCCTAGCACTAGCTAAGGTTATACCCATTAGAATGTTGAACGACTGGTTCCCAACCTGCACTTATGAAAAGATCAAGCATTTCAGGGTACACTTTGAAGTACAATCCATCAAGTTCAAGCCTCTTCACATGGCCAGACCAACCCATTTTTCCAAGCTCCAAGACCTGCAACACCTTCACTGACCTTGTAATAACTTAACAGGGGACTACAAAACAACTAACCCTCTTTCTACACCAGAAAACAACAAATCTGGGTCTGCTGGAAAAACCGTTTTTAGGCAAAACAAAGTAAACTAGTGTTTAGTTTTAAATGGTTCAAATGGGCTCAAAACTCTTGGAAAATGTCACTTCATGTAGGGGGAGGACCGTTATATCATAAACCACCACTTGGACGCTCAAAAAAGATGACTTAACGGGTCAGAAATCGAGTTTTAATTTTTTTTAAGTGCTATGAAAACATTTCGTAGCGCTACCCAATTTTTTACTATAGATCAAATCATAAAGTGAAACTTTGCATAAACTTAGGTGGAATACCATTTGACACCTATTCACATGCTTGAGTTGGCCTTTCTACTTCAAAAACCATTCTAACCTTGGATTTAGCTACAAATTGTCACAGGAGCTGCGAAATTATTCAGTTTCTGCAATTTTTGCACATTAAGTCAACTTTATAAAGAAAAACATATAGCACTGTGTAAATATTTTACTAAATACATTTTTATGCCTTTGTCTCTCAATGGACATGTTCATACAAAATATGGTAAAATGACGCAAAAATCGGTAAGTTATGAGGGTTTCTACAAGGTATAAGTGAAAAACTAAAGTAGAAAATTGTTAAAAAGGCGTTGATTATTAAGGCCAACAAAAAAGAGTTAATTACTGACTGAGTTGCATGAAAAGTAAAAAAAATTTTAAAAATAGGCCTAAGCGAGTCTACAGAAAACCTGATAAACATGTTGTTTGTAGATCTCTATCTATGCCTAGCTAACCTAAGGAACCAACAAAATTGAGTAAACATAACCGTGAAAATCAAGGAGATTCTATAGCATCCACCTTAATTGGGATGAGGTGCTCCTTCTAATGAGAAATCAATATGCTTGTAGATAAGAGTATATTTTCATTACTTGATAATCAGTTATGAATGTTTGTTGCATTATTATAAATTTTTTATTCTCTTGATCAAGCAATTACCAAAAATGTACAAAACATGAACATCACAAAGAGATAAAGGACATGAGAAATTAGGCTCCAAGGTAGGGGAAAACCCCATAAGGGGGAAAGCCCTAAAATCCTCTTCTTATAGAATCAGATCAAAGTGAGATATCTAAGACCTAAGACCAAGACCAAGGCTACCATAAAGATCCCAAGTCAGCTCTCCTTCAATTATCTTCAACAAATCAAAGTCAACAAAAGTCAACACTAGTCAAACTTCGTAAATCTGGTAAAATCCTGAAATTTTGCACCTGCAATACCTTAGAAAATTTTGCACGTGTGAGTAGAACTAGGCCATAAATCAAATTGTCTTCTCTCTCCTTTGACCTCCTTCTCTATCCTTTGACTTTGTTGGTTTTTCTTTTTGCCTTGGCACATAAATTAATGTGAGTAATGAGTGAGTGAACGAGGTTGAAATCCTTGTATTTATACATGTCCAGTAGGCCGAATAGATGCCTCTTTAGGCCAACTTGGTCTTGTGGATGACAAATTGACCTTTTTGACTTAATAAAAACTCTTTTTCTTTTTCTTTACAAAAGTCCAAATGGGACTTTGACTTAATAATATCTCTTTAATTCATGAAAATATTTCTTTTGACTCATATAGCCCTACAAGCATGAAGAACATGCTTTGACTAGAAAATAAAATAAAAATAATGAATGTAATAGATGGATATTTTAATAGTACATTTCAGTTACAATATGATGGCTAACACTAGTTACTACCCCCTCTCAAGGCACATACCCAATTTGAATTTTCACCAAGTATGTCCTTACAAGATTATTATTATCTTAGATATCGCCCATCCTCAAAGAACATGCTGGCATCCATGGGGAGTTTGTTGGCATTATGGTGTGCATGGATCCAGCTAGATGATGTTAACATGAGTTCGTGATGGAAGCTAGCTCATGTTGGCATTGACGTCAACCACTTGTAGCCTAGCTTATGTGTAGATGTCATTCATTGTAGCATGGATACAGTTGGTTATGTTGAGATTAGTTATGTTGGCATTCATGTCAACTCTTGCTGACAACCTTTGTGATGTAGCTTGATGGTAGCATGATGGTCATGAAGGAGTTGTCATGTGTTGGCATGTGCTTTAATAGACATGTAATGATGGTTTGTTGATGTTGCAAGATAGATTGATGATGTTGCTACAGGTGGATGATACAAATCTATATGTGATTATGATGGTTGATGGCACACTAGTTGAGTTGTCAACTAGGTCTTCATTAGGTCTTCATGTTTATGCTTATGAGGATGATTTGTTGTAGTGATGTGATAGCTTGATGATGGTGATATAGAGTATTGCAGGTCTATTCAATGGTGTTGCAACTATGGAGATGATTTTTGGAGAGTGGAGGACTTTTTGGCTCTATTGCCAACCTTGTTTGTTTCCCTTCGAGGTCAATTTGGCAGTGACACTTGGGAGACTTGTTTGATCCACTTGCAAATGTGTCATAGGCCATGCGAGAGGTTTGGAGGCTTGCACAAGCATTGGAGAAGATGTTCCAATAGGTGGCAGAGGCTCTGGACAGAAGGTTTCATGTTTACACCTATGCTCAACCCTAGTTTCTCCCTTACAGGCTCATTCGAGAGATTGAGAAGTCCCAGTCGCATGAAGACAGGCATATGGGAGTGAATGTAACTTCCAGTCAAGTTCATACCATGTTATGTGTGCAACTGAGGGATTTGACGATATTTTCTTCACATTCCTCGCACTGTTAGAAGGAAATTAGATTGGAAATTCCTTGAGGCTTCCAGAAAAAAGTGAAAAAGGTCATAAATGCTTTGAAAAAGGTCCTCTCATGATGTGAATGCATTTAGTCCACAAATTGTGGTGTTAGTGGATTGATTTGGTCGAATTTATGCACTCTTGATCCTAGCCCCAAGCTCAATTTCGCCCTACATGTTTTATATTCTTGTCTTTGGAGCTTTGTGGTTGTTGATGGTGTTAGATGTTGTGCGTATGAGTGGAGAGGAGGCTGCATAGAGTGATTATGCTTCAGACTTTGAGTAGAACAAATGCTTCAGTGAATGAGTGTCAATGACTGAATAATGAGCACATCTGAAGCATGCTTCAGAATAGATCATAGTTGAAGCTGTTGGAGTAGATATTGGTTGGAGAGTTTTGTATGTTGCTGGAGTATATGTTGGTGATCCTCTCACACTTGTTTTTGCAGGATTTGTTGATGAATTTGGCACATAGCCATAGTGTCTTATGATGTTATTTGTATTATGCAGCATTCTATTGTTGTGAGGATCTGATTGTATTCAATTTTATTGTGGCCACAATTTTGTTATTTGGAGAGCATTTGTTTTGTGGAGTTTTTATTTGATTTGATGATGCAATCTTGTTACTGAGAGCATGCATGCATATCTGATTTCTTGTTCAGCAGAGTGCCTTGGGATCTAGTTTGAAAATAGATGAAAGGAGGTTTGCATAGTGGTGAGGAGCAGTGACTTCATGGAGGTGGAGCAGTGATATCGAAGCTTCAACGAAAGGAAAAATTTCTCATTCCAATGGTAGTTGGATAGTCCAATCAGAGTTGGGCGAGGATCAATTGATCGTGGTGGCTTTCAATGAATGGTAGTCTATAGATCCGTAGAGAAAAAAGTCTTCCGAGATGATTAGTAGTATCAAGTCTCCTAGCCAATCAACGTTGGCATTTTGTATATGAAGTCGAGTATCCATGCTGATGGGAGTCAACAAGATATGTAAAAGACTAATTGCTTGACATAATATAAATTCAGAGTAGAGCAACAGCAAGGGTGGTTTTTCTCTCGGAAGGGTTTCCACCAAAAATCTTGTGTCTCATGTGTGATTGATGTGTTCTGCATGTTTATTGTTTTGTATTTGCTTATTGTTTAGGTGATGCACATGATATTGATGTTTATTAATTGTTGGTTAACATATGTGTGATTCAGTAAGTGAAGTAATAAAAGGAAAAAAAATTGTATATATATCACACTACTAATTCACCCCCACCCCCCCCAACCCTCAGTAGTGCTCAAAGGTTTCCAACAATTGGTATCGGAGCGAGGCTCTTGGTTGTAGCTTGATCGTTAGAGAGTATATCTGGGGTTTGTTGGCAAAATTTGATTTTTTTTAGAATGGTTGTCCTCACTACTGCAAATTACAAGGTATGGAGCAAAAATGTAAAATCTTAATTATTATATTGTGGACTAACATTTGGAGATTAGTATGTGAAGGTTGTGGTAAAGATGCAATTGTAGATAAAGTTTTGTAGCGAGATGAACAAGCACAACGCACAATCTACAAGAATCTTCATGATGATGATATGAAGAAATTAATAGGTGTGGAACATGCCAAATAATTCTGGGACAAGCTAGAATGCATGTTTGGTGATGGTACCAACATCAATAAGGAAAATGATAAGAAGAGAAACAAGAAGAAGGGCCTTCAAAAACAAGAAGCTCAGCTGCAAGAGTCTCATTCTTCTAATGCACATCATTCAATAGATGATGAAAATAGATTAGAAAATCATGAATCCAAAGGTATAAACATTAATGATTTTCTTTTGAGTTATAACTTTGATAATTCAGATTTAGATCATGTTGAAGCACATAATGAAGATGAGAATGTTATTAAGGATCTTTGAACTGATATTTCTAGACTAAAAATTGCATTCAAGGATCAAGCAAAACTATTGCAGATTTGTGATGATAAGGAGGCCAAAATCAAGGAAGAAATTGTTAGCTTGAAGATTAAGTTGGTTGAATCATAAAAAATTGAGGAAGGTATGTAGAAGCAATACCAAGTGAAAGTAGAAGAGGTTGAGAAATTAGATGTTAAAGGGTTTTCCTTTAGAAAGCAGTGAAAGATGGAGAAGAGAATGGTAGCCTTGAATAATTTTCTTAAGATCTAAAGATCACCATTGGATAAATCTAGTCTTAGATTTCAAAAGAGTGAGTCCAATTTGCATGCTGGTAAAAATAAAAAAGAACAACCCAAGAAACCTGTAGCAAACAATACCAGCAACAAAAGTGAGATCCAAGGAAACAAGAAGAAAATCCAACAATCAAATAGTAAACAAAAGGACCAACAACAAAAAAGAAATCAAAACCAATAGCAGATCAAGAAATAAAACCAACAACAGAAAAGAAAATCTCAAGGAGCTCCTACATTCAGAAGACCTTCCATAGGAGCTCCATTAGATTTCAAAGGAAGCAAAGTACTTTTATTCGTTTGATGCATGAGATACAATTGCTACAATTGTCATAAGTATGGACATGTTGCAGCAAACTGCTGGAGCAGAATTTATAGATCACATCGGCAAAGATTCTAGCAATATCAACAACCAAGGAGAATGGATAACAAATATAACTATGCTTTTTATGGTTATTGTAACTCATGTCACATGTTTGGCCATAAAGTAATAGATTTTAGGTCTAACCATTGGAGGAGAGACACATTTCATGCAAGGTTTATATCTGGCATGAGCAGAAGAATCATTAATCATCCTGACCATGTGGAGTGCTATATATGCCATAGATTTGGCCATATGGCAAGAGGTTGTTTGTTGCCCTATTATTCATGGAAAAATCATCAAAAGCAACAACAAAAAAGAGGATATAGCACAAAACCAGTCAAGCAAGAGAAGAAGCAGATGAAGGAAGAGAACAAGCAACCCAATAAAGTGTGGAGGAAGAAGGAGCAACAACTCTTCAACTAGTGAAGAGAATTCCCTCCTGCAGTCCATGATTATTTCATGCATACTTATAGAGGACTATAGAATTCATGAGACGTGCATAACCTCAGGGGGAGCGTATGACGAGTTGTTGCAACAACATATGTTGAGTTCATTTGGGCCTCATGCACATCTAATCCACATGATCAACATGTCTATTGGAGGTATATTGAGCTTAGGGGGAGTTATGCATGGTATGGATTTACATGTGATATTTAGCATTTTTCTTCATTTCTTTTCACTCAGTTATTTGTTGTAGATTTATTTGTGTTTCCATGACTGGAAAATAACACATTTTTCAGCCATGCATATGCTTTTGGTTTCCACTAACAGTTGGTTGAAAATATGTGCAACCATGCATAGATTGTGATCATTACTTCATGATGTATTGTGATGACATGTGTCATGGACCAACCATGTGTAGGTTGTCATATGAAAATTACTACAACCATGTACTTGTTCTTGTTTCATCATCATGTATTGGTTGAGAGTCCAGTCAATAGTTGTTGAGTCATCATGATGATAGGCTCGTTTTTTGGAGGAGTCTTATGGAGTCATTTTTCAGCCACATGTATGGGCTAATGATGATGTAATAGTCATGATGTATTATATATTTGATTCATTGGTCCATAGGAGATGATCATAGAAACAATGTATTTCATTGAAAATTTATGTATAATTCTCATGGAGCCATGTACTTATGTTGTACTATATTTTGGGTCATTTAGTCACGATTCATGAGGTTATGTTATGTCTATATGAGCTATGTATGAGGTCTTAAGTCACTTCTACAACCATGTATGTATCATTGTATATGTAATTTGAGTCATGGTAATGAAGAGTCTCAGCCTATATGGTGCTTCTATTTGTCAAAGGAAGCATTATTGCAGTGGAAGCAGTTCACTACAACTATGCAGTGATGTTGGAGATGGCATGTGTACAGGGAGAGCATTATTTGTTCCTATTTGCTTCAGCCATACATTGTTGGCATTATGATCTGCTTGGAGGTGTCAGGATGTGCCTCATACTATGATATGACAGTTGAGGTTTTTGGCCGCATGTGATGAGATATTTTGGTAGTTGTTGCTATGTAGTTATGGAGGAGATTGTGTGTGGTTGCCTCATGTGGATATTACCATATTATATGTTGATGCTTCTCATAATTGTATTACGATGATGTTGCTTATGGTTTCCTTATGTTGGCATATTGTTGCTTGCTGCTAGAGGTTGAATGGTTGTTATTCTTCTCTAGATGATGATTGGTATCTTTGTTGCTTTCTGCTTCTGATACGTGGAAAGATAAAGGATGATGATTGGAGGCATGGATGATCTTTGATATGCATTATATTTCAGCCATGTAGAGATGTATTACTATAGTACTTGTGTTTTAGTTCTTATTGCCTTATCATATGGAGTAGGATCTTTTCCATTGATGTCAAAGGGGGAGAGATGGAGGATGATGGTCTGGATTTTGCATATGGTTTCCATCAATGCCAAAGGTGGAGATTGTTAGAATCCATGGGGAGTTTGTTGGCATTATGGTGTGCATGGATCCAACTAGTTGATGTTGGCATGAGTTCAAGATGTCAGCTAGCTCATGTTGGCATTGATGTCAACCACTTGTAGCCTAGTTTATGTGTAGATTCCATTCATTGTAGCATGGATACAACTGGTTATGTTGACGTTGGTTATCTTGGCATTGATGTCAACTCTTGCTGACAACCTTTGAGATGTAGCTTGATGGTCATGGAAGGGTTATCATATGTTGGCATGTGCTTTGATAGACATGTCATGATGGTTTGTTGATGCTGGAAGATAGATTGATGATGTTGCTATAGGTGAATGATACAAATTTACATGTGATGATGATGGTTGATGGCACATTGGTTGAGTTGGAAACTAGGTCTTCCTTAGGTCTTCATGTATATTCTTATGAGGATGACTTTTTGTAGTGATGTGATGGCTTGATGATGGTGCTACAGAGTATTGCAAGTATGTTCAGTGGTGTTTCATCTACGGAGATGATTATTTGAGAGTGGAGGGATTGTTGGCACTGTTTCCAACCTTATTTGTTGGCCTTCAAGGTCAATTTGGCAGTGATACTTGGGAGACTTGTTTGATCCACTTGCAGATGTGTCAAAGGCCATGGCAGAGGTTTGTAGGCTTGCACAAGAGTCGGAGAAGATGTTCAAATAGGTGGCATAGGTTCTGGACATAAGGTTTGATGTTTTCACCTATGCTCTACCCCAGTCGCTCCCTTACAGGCTCATAAGAGCAATTGAAAAGTCCCAATCACATGCAGACAGGCCCATGGGAGCGACTATAGCGTCTAGTCGAGTTCAACCTATGTAATGGGTGCGACTAAGGGATTTGACGAGATTTTCTTCGCATTCCTCACGATGTTTGGAAGGAATTAGACTGGAAATTCCCAGAGGCTTCTAGAGAAAGTGAAAAAGGTCGGAAATGGTTTGAAAAGGTCCTCTCATAATGTGAATACATTTAGTTCACAAGTTGTGGTGTTAGTGGATTGATTTGGTCATATTTGTGCACTCTTAATCCTAGCCCCAAGCTCAATTTTGTCCTACATGTTTTATATTCTTGTCTTTGGAGCTTTGTGGTTGTTGATGGTGTTAGATGTTGTGTGTATGAGTGGAGAGAAGGTTTCATAGAGTTATTGTGATTCAAAATTTGAGTAGAGCATAGATGATTTAGTGTATGAGTGTTAATGACTGAATAGTGAAAAAATCTGAAGCACGCTACAAAATAGATCAAAATTGAAGCTGCTGGAGTAGAGATTGGTTGGAGAGTTTTGTATGTTGCTGGAGTATATGTTGGTGACCCTCTCACACTTTTTTTTGCAGGAGTTGTTGATGCATTTGGCACATAGGCATAGTGTCTTATGATGTTATTTGTATTATGCAACATTCTATTGTTGTGAGGTTCTGATTGTATTCAGTTTTATTGTGGCCACAATTTTTCTATTTGGAGAGCATTTGTTTTGTGGAGTTTTTATGATTTGATGATGAGATCTTGTTGTTGAGAACATGTATGCATGGTTTATTTATTGTTGATCAGAGTGTCTTGGATCTAGTTTGAAAATAGATTAAATGAGGTCTACATAGTGGTGAGGAGCAATAAATTCATGGAGGTGGTGTAGTGATATCGATGCTTCAGCGAAAGGAACAATTTATCAATCCAATGGTAGTTGGATAGTCCAATCGGAGTTGGGCGAGGATCGATTAATCATGGTGGCTTTTAGCAGATGGTAATATGTACACCTGTAGAGAACATAGTCCAGGATCATTTCAGCTGCTCCACTGGCTAGCTGCATTGCATAGCACCCAAATACACTAGCTAGGTGCGTTGCAACGCACCTAAATGCACTACCAGGGTGCGTTGAACGGGAAATGACAAATGGCAGTGCCATTCCGCGAGGTGGAAAGACAATGGAAGCTTCTAGAATCTTCTCCAATGACACTTGCCTCACTGAGTTCGACCAAGGATGAGTAAGAGGCTCTCAGTCTCCAAGTGGAAGCAAGAACTGACAGAGAGAAGCCACTAGTCAAATCATAAGCTGACTCACACCTCTGCAAATATCTATATATAGATCTCTCATCCCAGAGATCCGGGGGTTGGAGGCTAGAATGTTGTACATTGCAAAGAATTGCTGTTGGTTTTGAGATAGATATCAGAGTATTGGGTGATTTATGCTTTGTTGGAGGTGAAGAGGGGCTTCTTTGCTGGGAGGTTGATGCTGGATCAGGAATCATCGGTTGTAACTCCTCCTGGATCTTCTTGTTATATTAATAAAACTATTTGAGTTTCTCCTACATGCTTGTGTATCATTGATGTTTGTTACATTTGTATGTTTAGCTTAAATCTGATCCTAAGCTTTTTATGAATATAAACCCATGTCTTTGTATAGTTTCCATCTTCTGTGATCTTGCAGGTAGCTGGAAGTTGTCAAAGAGGAGAGAGATTGGATCAAAGGACTAGCGCAAGACACAGGTTGGTTCATCCTATTCCTCTTCGTTTATAGTTCATAAAGAAGAATACAAAAGTAGTTTTCTCTGTTTGTTTCTAAGGTCACTGTCACACCTTAGTGGGATAGGGTCGTTCTGAATAGACACTCTTCCCGTTAACAAAATGGCGACTCCACTGGGGATCGTGTCTATTTAGTTAGTTTGTGTTTCTCTTGTTGTTTGTTTCATAAACTTAGAAGTAGCAATCGAACTGCATTTGCCATTAACAAATGCAAAGTAGACATATGCTGCTTCAATCCATTCACTGGATCTGTTTATGATTTGAATAGCTGATTCACAAATGATCTGATTGCCCTTTGTGATAGCTCTTAGACCTCCTTTAAATCTACCCTCTGATTGTGCATTACTGATTGCTTTTACTCGGCCAAAAACCATAGATTAAATTACAAACCGTGACCCAGTACCCGGATAGAATTCTCGTTTCTGCCCCAGCACAGGCTCTGTGAAGAGGTTCTACATTTCAACGCACTTCCCGAGAGGGCTACCTGCGCTGCAATGCAGTTTCTCTGTGTAACAGGTGCGTTGATCAGCCTAGCCTTGTGCAGCTGAGGTTATTTGCTTCATTTTTTCGGTTTTGTCTCTGATTTTTGCAGCCTGTGATCAGTGTATGTGTCTGTTTAAAAACCCCTTTTCCTTGCCGTAATTCCGCCTCCTTTGTACAAAAAGACTGTAGATGTTTTTGTGTGTTTGTTCCGTCATTTACAGTTTTCATTTGCAAAAGTAGAATAGTCATACTGTCGTCCTTTGATTTAGATCTGTCGCAAGTGTCGATTTTGATCTTAGGAGAAAGTTTATTTGCTGTTGACAGTCGATTATGCTTTTACTTTTGCCTTTGGTTTGAATTTGTGACTTTCTAGTGTCGAAACGAGTATTTATTTCAAAATCATAAAGTGTCGTAATCATCTCTACCTTTTGATTTCGAAAAGAAGCTTGTTTGTGTTTGTCACTTGAAAGAAAATTCAGATTTGTACATCAACTTTCTTTTTAGGCATCAATATTAAGAAAGTGAAAAACAAATACATGCACATGTGCATTTGCATATTGATAGTCTGTTTGGCTTGATTTAGGAAAAGTGCATTTACAGTGTGCTCTTTGCTCTTTCTGAAAAGATTGTGTCTTTCTTTTCCCCTTGTAGCTAGGATTTTCATTGCTGAAAAGAGATAAAAGTTTGCTTATCATCTTTAGATTGCATTTTAGGAATTACATCTACATCTCGTGGTGAACCCAAAAGGCAAACTTCATAAGAAAGATCAACTTAAAATAAATTCAATGAATCTAACAACGCTTTGGAACTTAACGCACAACATTTAGAGGTCTAGGCTAGAGACGTATTCCGACGTCGTAAAGCCTGGTAACTGTTGTCCTCACTGATGGTTGGGTGATTCCTCCACTTTGAGACGATAAGTGCCAGTACGGACTTGTGCTCCCACGTACCGTCGAGTATATATTGGGAGACCCCTATAGGATTAAAACCTTTTATCCATAGGAAGCCGTGTCGGCCGCCCTACTGATCGCAATGCACCGAACACAGCATTCGGGAAGATTGACTACTGTACCGTAAAAAGTATTCTGCAGTTTTGCGATTGGTTTGGTACTCCCTCTACCTAGATCTCCAGAGTAGTCCCTTTCGTTCCTTTTCAGACTCCTTAACGGAAAAGGTCCATCTGAGCACTTGTCACTTCAGGCTCATTAAAAATCGAAGGAGACTAGAGTCATCTTTTGTTTTTTCTCGACTCTTAAAAATTGAAAAAACAAGTTGTGTCAAAAGCGTCTAAAATTCATTTAATTCGGAAACATACTTCCCCTTTTTATTTTAGTTGATCGAGTAATCCGCAATCGTGGAAGAAAGTCAATTGAAACCCCGTCGTTCGCGGAGGCTTACGAGTCAACCATCTTTGTCTCCGGAATCGAAACCAGTACGGACAAAGCGAACTCGTTTAACCGGTTCCAAATCTCCTATTAAAGTTAGAACAAGTGTTCCAACGACATCAGAGACTTCAGTTACTCCAAACATTTCTGGAATCCCTGCCTCTACAGAAGAAGTTCAACAGCCACAGAGGGACAATGATACTGATCCTAGTCTGAGAGTAAACACTTGTGTTACCGAACCAGTTCCATCTACAACCGGTTCGGAGAGTCTTGCTCTTCAAACATCTGTCGCTGTCGATTCCACACCTTCTTCGGCACCAGAAATATTTTACGGACCTGACGGTCTTCCCCTTCCACCTGGTCTGATTGCAATTGAAGAAATTGTAGAAGATCCTCAAACAAGTACTCCAACGCACTTTGGAGTCGGGATCACTCTATATCCTTCTTCATCAGAAGTTAGTCTACCACCAGCGGAAGCTCCTGTAGAATCGCTAGGTAATCTTTTGGATAGACTACAAATGTCTGAACAACCGTCAACATCTAGGACTGTGTCATCTGACACAACGACAGCAGAACTCCCTGCTGTCACTCCGACAATGTTCGCCGACATACCATCTGCCCCGACTAGCTCTCAACCGCTAGAAGGAGCCCACTCAGGGGCTATTTCGACAGTCTGGTCCGTTCCTGTTTGTTCATCCAGAATAATATCCGGAAACTCTTATGTTGAGTCTCAACAAATTGATCCGATTGGAGGTCAATTTGGGTAGTCCGGTCCCCAAGGGCAAACAATTCCCTTGAGTTCTGGATTACCACCGTATGGGGGGCAGTATGCCCTTTCATTATCCCCTCCGGGAGGATATCCATACGGGAGTTCACAACAATATTCAGGTTATACTGGAATTACTTCAAGTGGTTGGGTACCTATACTACCTCAACAACCAAGAGTTGTGTATTCAATGCAACAATGTGTACCTATGTCGAATATCCCGACTACACCAGCTATTGTGACGGTGTCACAAGTTCAAACGCTACCTGTTGTATGCCAACCTCAGATTTCTCAGGTTGTAATGCAACAGCCCCTTGACCCTGCGACTCAACCACAATCGCCAACTAGTGGGGCGACACAGGTCCAGACGGGTAAAATTACCCCACACCTTGGTCCAACGGTTAGTATAGCGCAACAGCACATGGCTTCACAACCATGGCTGGTGCAATACCAACAACCACAATTCCAACAAGTATACCAAGGTTCTGAGCAGCAAATCTTTGTGAACAGTGGACAGCCGTACATTCAAAACGGTCAAAATCAACCATTTTACAATGGTCATGTCCACCAACCTTACCAAACATACTAGCATCAAATGCATTATGCTGGTATGCAAAGACCAACTGCTCAGGCAATCCCATCTTATCCTGGGTATGCTTCACCTAATCTGATTCAACAGTTACCATTCGTGGCAACTTTAGAGTTACCTGATTTAAACCGGTTAACAAACGATCCAATTGCTTACGCCCCTTGGTGGCCAGCGATTCCGCATAAACTTCCATCAGATATTCCTAAATTTAATGGAAATCCGGGTGAAGATCCATCGAATCACGTGATGACATTTCATCTATGGTGTTCATCAAACACCCTAAATGATGATTCGATAAGACTTCGCCTCTTTCAGAGGACATTAACAGGTCCAGCGGCAAAATGGTACATTGAATTGCCTAGAGCTTCGTTCGACAACTTCAGTACCTTAGCCACAACCTTTTTAACCCATTTTCAATTACCGATAAGGTATGAAACGGGAACAGAACTCCTTACCAACTTCAAACAGACAACGACCACTCACATATCTGATCATATACATGAGTGGCGACGTCGTCGTAGGATGGTAAAAACGTACATCCCCGATCAACTATTAGCTGAATGGTTTATCAATTCATTACTACCTTCCATCACGGAAGATGTGGCAAAGGGGGGAGTCGTAATGGAAGAGCAAGTTACAGCTCGTGCACAATATCTGGACTTGATCTATACTCAGTCCGGCACGCTCTACGACAAAATACCTGATGCCCCTAGACTGGAATTCTCAATTCCTCCTCCTCCTAAATCGAACAATGACTCTCATGCCGGCGATGGCGTGATTGGCACGACAGACACGAAATCGACAAAGGCTACCTCCAAGAAGGCCCGTAAGATTTCAGGTCAAAATGCAAAAGACGAACTTCTTGCTTCGAAAGTAAATGCCGTATCGACAAATAAGGGCAAAGAAACCAAACAACCAGGAAGCAAGAAGAAAGGCAAAGGGAAGAAGAAGAAACATGATGAGTCATCTCCTGAAAAACCTTCTACAAACCCTTCTGGGCAAAGGAAACCCCCTGCAGGGTGTCATATATGTGATGAGGATCATTGGACGAAAGAGTGTCCATACAAAGCTGAGCTTAAGAAATTCTTTAAAAGTTCGAAAACCTCAGTAGTGTTAACTGATCCGTTTCCAAACCCAGGAACAAAACTGGTTGCTAATCAAAATGCTTCCCGATCCCAAGTGCTTATGTTGTCTATCTCAGAGCAACAAAATGATGCTTTGACAAGGAATAAAGATTACGGGAATTCATAGCTGTCGAACAACAAGGATAAAGATCAACCTAGTAGTTCGACAACAACTTCGACCGAAGTTGTGCCACCCACCATTCCTGAATTAACGATAAAACTGCGAAAGGGAGTAGTACAAAAGTCAACATTTAATCCCCGCGCTAGAGCGGCACAACATTATAACATAGTGGAAGATTTGGCCCAATCGCCATCCGCTATGCCGACTCTTGAAGTACTACAAAATTGCCCATCCCAAAGGCAGGCTTTATTATCAGCCATTGGTGGGATTGACCCAATGGATTCCAATCTTGTGACCTTTGATCATAAAGGATATGACCCTCAGTTACCAGCTCAACAAGCTTTCCTTATTCAAGTGAAAGCCCTCAGCAAAACTGTTCATCGAACAATTATTGATGAGGGGGCATCTACATGTATTATGTCGATGAGTTGCTGGAAAAATTTAGGCTCACCACCCTTGTCGCGATCGTCAACAACGTTAAAAGCATTTGATGGACGATCATACACTCCATACGAGATTTTAAGTAACTTGCAAGTTGAACTGGGAGGAAAAACAGTAGAAATTGATGTTGAAGTAATCGACAGAAACCTTGATTACAACATCCTACTGGGAAGGCCCTGGATATATGCCATGGCCGCAGTTGTGTCGACCTACTTCAGAAAGATTGCATTTCCCTTCCAAGGAGGAATTACAATCGTCGACCAACAAACATTTCTCCCCAATAGTTCGCAAGTTACGGGAAGCATTCCAATGATCCATGGAAGCAATCATTCGCTCCAAAATATCGGAGTAGGTCTCCTAAAAGACCCTGCCTTAATGGGTACTTTTGCCCTACCACCTCCGAGTAATCTGGCGGAAGTGGCCACAGTGGAATATGAAATCTTCTATATCTAATGGATTTGGATTTCGAGGATGGTTCTTACCTCGTGTCGACCTCGTTAAAAAATGAAACAAGGAGTCTTGAGGATAGTTCTTTTACTGTGTCAACCTCATTAAAAAATGAAACAAATCCCCTTCCAAATATCAAAGGTAAACCTTCATTCCAACCACCGAGTTGAATGCAATGAAGCTTGGGGGGCATGCACCTCGATTTGAGTTATTATGCTGGGGGCATGCAAACTTATCGAGCAGTGTTACTGCGAGGTTCAAGCTCGTTAAAAAATAAACCTGGATCGAGCAGTGTTTACCGCGAGGTTCAAGCTCGTTAAAAAATAAACCCGGACCGAGCAAATGTTTCCACCCGCGTTTAAGCTCGTTAAAAAATGAACTATTCCCCGGTAAATAACCACCGTGAATGTAGTACTTCAGCCATTAAAGCCTTGGTCGTGTTTGCACCGTCACCTCCACTTTTTCATTGGCCGATCATTCACCTCCATTTGATTGTTTACCCATTTTGAGGAACAGATATGAAGAGTGATTTCACTAGCCATCCTTGTGACACTGCCGTGATTGGAAAATTCCAAACCTTACCTGGAATCAGCTGCTACCCATTTTATCACTTGTTCCTCAAAAGACGAGTCTTCTTTAAGCTCTTTTCAACTGACTCGTAAAATATGAAAAGATTGCCGAGTTTTGGCCTTCCAGCTCGTTAAAGCGACGGGAAGTGCTATCCCTCCTCTAGATTTTAATCTTTTTGGACCTGAGGGATTATTGCACAAAAAGATCGAGCGCTTGTTTTGTTCGGCTCGTTAAAACTATCGAAAATTCATCCCTTCTGTATTGTTTTATACTTTTTCGGACTTAAGGGATTAGATGAAGAAAAAGGAATTTCGGAGTTACCTTTACGTACCTTTTCAGACTCTCTAAAAATGAAAAGGACCGAGTTATCTTTGTCGTTAAACTCGTTAAAAAGATTAATAGCGACAAACTTGTCTTTAGACGAGAACGAGTTTCACTATCGCTAGGCTCGTTAAAACATAGCGATGGGTTTGCCCGAAGGGCAAATTATAGAACAAGCATATGTTATCCTCCTCAAGCTTGACAAAAATAAAGAGGTACTGGTCAGCAATGACTGGGGAAAATTTGGGAAGAAAACTCAAAGAATCTTTATTGGTAGCAAGTCGCTCTTGAACATGACACTTCCACTCCGTGTCCGAGTCGAGTTGGGTTGTTTCATTCACTGGTCACATCACCATGGTCACGCCATACCATCCATATTTTGGGTAAATGCTACCGATCCATCACATAAGTTTCGCCGACATGTTCAAGAGAAGTCATCCAGAGAAGTCACCTGTGTCCCATCCACTACCATACATTATACTTCATTCTTTCATGACCGCCATCCTGAACCGTATATCATCAGATTGTTTTCACCTCCATCAAAATCGTTTGCTCCGTTCCGTGTCATTGATGTGGGATTCATTAAAGCCCTCCTTTGACGGATCGCTTCTTGTCGACATCAGCTCATTATCCAAGAAGTTGGTCTAGGAACACCCCATTCAGTACTTTGAAGCTTGCATGCCTCAATGGCAAGTTTCTCACTTCTGGCGACAAGTATACATCAATGACCTTCGACCGAAAGATTTTGCGTGGTGTTCGACGCCAAGTCCTTTATTCACACCACGTGAATTGTACTGCAATACCTTGAGGGTCATCATCATTATCGGTGATTCCTCTCGCGCTTGTTAACAGTTTACATCATTGACTGGTAATCAAGTGATGTCTTTCCATGTTCGACTTCAAAACATTTCTCACATGGGTCGACTTGTACTTCGAGTGAAGATCGGACGAGATTGAAGACCCCGGATCTAGTTTCATCCATCCGGGCTACGATATATATTCAGGAAAATAAAGACATTGAAATGTACAGCATTGCAGCACAGATAATCATCCTACCAAAAGGATGATGGCTCTATCAGAATTATCAGTCTACCATCAGACGATTGTCTGGCCTATGTACATGAAAATGAATTTATAAAGCTGAGCCTAAGAATGCCCGCCTAAGCTAGATCATGAAAACAGTATGAAGATAATGTATTGTATTGTATCTTATTACAGGTCTCCTCCCAGCATTGAAATAACTTCGGATCCTCCTAATAAAGCATTTCACCTGATAAACGGCCTCATACTTTAGGGGGCAACTGTTATAGACATTTTTGTGCCTTACAGCTCGAAGCATGAAATGTCCATAAACCAAGGGATCCTAAGTCCCTAAAAGTGTTGTTCCGACCCCTAAAGGAACAAGGTCAACAAATTACAGCTTCTCCCAGAAGTTCTCCACCAGAAACTGCTCAGAATCAGTCAAATCAGGATCATTTCAGCTGCTCCACTGGCTAGCTGCGTTGCATAGCACCCAAATACACTAGCTAGGTGCGTTGCAACGCACCTAAATGCACTACCAGGGTGCGTTGAACGGGAAATGACAAATGGCAGTGCCATTCCGCGAGGTGGAAAGACAATGGAAGCTTCCAGAATCTTCTCCAATGACACTTACCTCACTGAGTTCGACTAAGGATGAGTAAGAGGCTCTCAGTCTCCAAGTGGAAGCAAGAACTGACAGAGAGAAGCCACTAGTCAAATCATAAGCTGACTCACACCTCTGCAAATATCTATATATAGATCTCTCATCCCAGAGATCCGGGGGTTGGAGGCTGGAATGTTGTACATTGCAAAGAATTGCTGTTGGTTTTGAGATAGATATCAGAGTATTGGGTGATTTATGCTTTGTTGGAGGTGAAGAGGGCCTTCTTTGCTGGGAGGTTGATGCTGGATCAGGAATCATTGGTTGTAACTCCTCCTGGATCTTCTTGTTATATCAATAAAACTATTTGAGTTTCTCCTACATGCTTGTGTATCATTGATGTTTGTTACATTTGTATGTTTAGCTTAAATCTGATCCTAAGCTTTTTATGAATATAAACCCATGTCTTTGTATAGTTTCCTTCTTCTGTGATCTTGCAGGTAGCTGGAAGTTGTCAAAGAGGAGAGAGCTTGGATCAAAGGACTAGCGCAAGACACAGGTTGGTTCATCCTATTCCTCTTCGTTTATAGTTCATAAAGAAGAATACAAAAGTAGTTTTCTCTGTTTGTTTCTAAGGTCATTATCACACCTTAGTGGGATAGGGTCGTTTTGAATAGACACTTTTCCCGTTAACAATATCGAGTCTCCTAGCCGGTCAGTGTTGGCATTTTGTATATGAGGTTGAGTCTCCATGGTGATGGGAGTCAACAAGCTATGCCATAGACCAATTAATTGACATAATAGAATTTCAGAGCATAACATCAACAACAAGGGTGGTTTTTCTCTCGGAAGGGTTTCCACCAAAAATCTTGTGTCTCATGTGTGATTGATGAGTTGTGCATGTTTATTGTTTTGTAGTTTCTTATGGTTTTCAGTTATGTTTATGTGATGCACATTCTATGATGTTTATTAAGTGTTGGTTAACATATGTGTGATTTAGTAAGTGAAGTAATAAAAGGAAAAAAAAATGTATATATATGACACTATTGTTTCACCCCCCCCCAATAGTGCTCAAAGGTTTCCAATAGAATATCAGTCCTCAGGACTACTCTTATCTTGGATAACCTTTCCTCAAAGAGTATCATTCCTCAAGACTACTCCTATCTTAGATACATTTCCTCAAGAAGTGTCGGTCCAATATTCTTATCCAATCCACCATTCTCCCTACCAATGCCTTCACTAGGATTACGACTATTAGTCCTAGCCATAGTGCATGACACATCGAGAATACGGTGTCCATCCTCACTCCCTCTCAATCAGGGAGGAAATCCTCACTCCCTATCAAACAAGGAGGAACAACCACAATCCTAAGCTTGTAAAAAATACTTATAAATGCATTGACTACTTGTTCCTACAAGGATATCTATTGTAGCTTCTTAGCTCCTATCTACATCATGTCATAACGAGATTCGACCTTCCCAGTTTTTTTGACAATCTTTATCTAGGATTGAATCCAACATGTCATCAAGTAGTTCATCAAACATCTTACGGATCCAAAATTTGTCACAGTTGATCACACAAGCCTTCACATCTTCTTTCTTCGTAACATAATTATGCTTTCACACTTTTCAAGAAATTATATCAGCTTTCAATCATCAGTAGTATCTGTATCAGCTATAACACATGTCAAACCAATTAAAGTGTTCCTAGATCAAACCAAAAAATTGTTGATATAAAGATGTGATCCAACAAATTGTTTGTCTTTTCTGCCTCTATATTGTACATACATCTGCTATATAGTTTTCCAAGAAGCCATATCATATTCCAAACAATATGAATATCATTATCATAGTTTCCAAAGTTGCCCTCTTGTCAAGATGTAGAATCTTTCATGTCAAGTATTGTTGTTAGGTCCCTTTGAGGTTAACATTACTTCCTTCATATATATGTTATGTTAGTGTGTTCAGCTACTAGACCAAGGCTAGTGATGTTTGTCATAAAACTGTCAGTCAACCATCAAGGAGAGTCTTAATGAGTTTACTTTCTTTTCAACCTTTTATGAGAGTGTGTCTTGTAAAAAAGATATCATGTTATGCTATTGACTTTCTTCCCAACTATATCAATTTCATCTCAAGATATTAGTCCTTCTCTAGATGTCTAATGAATAATTTTTTCTAAGATAGGCATACTTTTTCCTTTCTTGTTTCCATGTGGTTGACTTGTTTTGAACAAACTGCTACTTTAACCTTCTTTGAAGATGATATCCATGAATGATGAGGTTCTTTATTTGTGATGAAAAATGCTTTATTTGTGCTTCCATATTGCTTCTATACTATCTTCATACTTTCATTCTTCTAGACTACATCAATGGTGCTTCCATGTTCTTCTAATATAATAGACTTTTCTAACATTTCTTTTATTCTTCTATTCAAATAATAAACTATGGTAGTATCATTATATTTGTACTTGAAACAAAATATAATGTTGGAAATATTTTTATACTGCTACACAATGACCTTGATTCTGTTATGTACTGCTGCTAATAGATCTAGCTTGCTAATAGTGATAATGACAACTTCCAAATCTCAGTGATGTGATGCAATTGATTATTCCTTCTATGTAGAATTTTCCAGTGCTTCTTCTAGATCTTCATAATTATTTTTTGAATGCAAAAAACTTGTACACTTCAAATGAAACAATAGTTGCTATTCTAATTTTTATAAGAAATGAAAACAAATTTTCTTGCAAATGTGGTACATGTTACACAATCCAATATTAAAGATGCTTTGGTACTTTGGCTTTAGGTTTCCTTTCAAGTCCTTCATATTCTACTACATGTGATGGTATCACAAAGATTAAGCATTAAATTTTAATGTCACAGTTATTTCACAGAGCTCCAACGTTTTCGATCTAGATTCCTTTGGGTTGCTAGCTTTTATCTTGGCTTCATAGATAGGTTGGCTTCATTGTGTCATTCATTCTTCTATTATATATAAGAAAGGAGCCTTGGTAGCGTGGTTGCTTCATATATAGAGATGAACTTCATATATCTCGGTCCTGCTATGGGGAGATATAACACTGCCTCTTACATTGATAATTGTATTTCTTATAACTTCATACATTATCTATTACATATCACAACAAGGTGACATGTCCCAGTTCTTATTCTTCGTATATAATCCTTATCCATTATGTATATCATAGACATGAAAAACTCTTGTACGTTGCACATATCATAAATTCCACTATGTCCTACACATCTCGGACCACAATGTATCTTGGGCTTATACTGCCCCTCTAGGAATCGACCTAGAAATCAACTTTAGAATGAAAAGTAAAACAAACATTTGGATGCTCAAATTATTTCATTCTAGATATTGGATGACAATAAGAGTACTAATTTCATAATTTTGTAGAGCTTGGAGAAGGAGCATACTTTAGATCTTCACATAGTGCTTTATTCAACATGTCCTATATTAGATATCATTTTCGGGATTCAATTGCGTCAAGTAAGTCATTCATCTATGACCATTTTCATGAGAGGTAGTCATAATTGACTAATTTCTCATGATTTTTGAATAGTTCACTTAGCACTCATTACATCGGGTGATGATCATAGGGGTGAAGAAGTGGGATTGAAACTATTGAAATAAATCACATAGTGTCAATCATCACTTCCAGGGCTTGCACCCGGTAACCAAGACTTCTCGGGAGGTCACCCATCCCAGATCGCCTCTGGCTCAAGCGTGCTTAAATGTGGAGTTTTCCCCACAATCAAGCCCAATTAGCTTGCTACCCCATTTGCAAAACCTTAGCAAGTATTGTGCCTCGTGAACCATTCAAGTAGTGTTCCCTTCACTCTTTTGAATTAAGTATTGGGGGTTTCCGCAGTGCTTAATTGTGGGGAAAACTCCACAGTTAAGCGCGCTTGAGCCAGAGGCGATCTGGGATGGGTGACCTCCCGAGAAGTCCTGGTTACCAGGTGCAAGCCCCGGAAGTGATGATTGGCGCTATGTGATTTATTTCACTAGTTCCAATCCCACTTCTTCACCCCTATGAGCATCATCCGATGCAATGAGTGCTAAGTGGACTATTCAAAAATCATGAGAAATTATTCAATTACGACTACCTCTCATGAAAATGGTCATAGATGAATTACTTACTTAACGCAATTGAATCTCGAAAACGATATCTAATATAATGCATTGCGAAAACCCCCAATACTTAATTCAAAAGAGTGAAGGGAACACTACTTGAATGGTTCATGAGGCACAATACTTGCTAAGGTTTTGCAAATGGGGTAGCAAGCTAAGTGGGCTTGATTGTGGGGAAAACTCCATAGTTAAGCGCTCTTGAACCAGAGGCGATCTGGGATGGGTGACCTCCCGGAAAGTTCTCATTACCGAGTGCAAGCCCCGAAAGTGATGATTGACGCTATGTGATTTATTTCACCAGTTTCAATCCCACTTATTCACCCTTGTGAGTATCACCTGATGCAATGAGTGCTAAGTGGACTATTCAAAAATCATGAGAAATTAGTCAATTACAATTACCTCTCATGAAAATGGTCATAGATGAATGACTTACTTAATGCAGTTGACTCCCGAAAATGATATCTAATATAATGCACTGCGAAAAACCTCAATACTTAATGTCCTATATTTTCAAATAATAAACTTCAGTCTACCAGTCCACATGAACGAGGAATAATTTGCATCTATGAGATTTGTATTAGCACAAAGAATCACGCCATGGAGACTTGTATAACAAAAAGAGAGATATGCCACATGACTTTGTTGCTACATAGGCATAATGCCACAAAGATTTTAGTACTTGTATGTCACAGTATTAAAAGGATTCGAATGCCATCATAGAGATCACGGATCTAGATATGTCATGTATGATTCATTGTAAATTATTGTCCACTTAAAATTGTTCTCCAATCTTTGGAATTAGGTACTTTATCATATTTGTTGTTATAAAAACTTTTGATGATTTTGCTTATGCCATTTGTCATATATTTGGATCTCTTTTGAACAATGATTGATCATAGATGTAAGGTGTTTTTTTGAGTTTCGCTCTACTTTATTGCTTTCCCAAAATCATCTTTGATAATAATGATCTTACCTTATTATTATTCTCATCACATGCCTTGGATATATAAATCTTGGAGTGGAAGACTTTGATCGAGTTATCACAGAAAATATGCTACATACTTTGATAAATATCATGCTACATACTTTATCAATTGTTGGTACTGAACTCAGATGAATGCCATAGACCTTCGTACAAGATTAATTATACCATAATATTCATAGATGCAAATAGTGGATATCCTTGTGTGTCTTTAAGAGTGTTGATGAGAGGATGTTGAGTGTTGATGAGTGAGAGAGAACCAAAAAGCTTTTAATAATTTCAATAGAGATATAGTTGATCTTCTTTAACAGTGATGGCTACTACTTCAAGTCATCTTCCTTTGCCTTGATAGAAAGCGTTGTAACTACTATAATGACATATTCAAATAAGTCAATAAGATGTGACCTTCAATCTACCTTTTCTTCACCTTATCTTTGACACCATGTTGAGAAATCAATATGCTTGTAGATTAGTGTAGATTTCTCTTACTTGATAATTACTTTTGAATGTTTGTTGGCCTCTTATTAAATTTTTATTATCTTCATCAAGAAATTACCAAAAATTTACAAAACATGAGATCACAATGAGACAAAGGACATAATAAATTAGGCTCCAAGCCAGGCAAAACCCCACAAGGTAGAAACCCCAAAATCATCTTCTTATAGAATCAGATCAAAGTGAGATATCCAACACCCAAGACTAAGACTAAGACCAAGAATGCAACAAATATCCCAAGCTACCCCTCCTCCAAGTCTCTTCAAAAAATCAAAGTAAACAAAATTCAACTCTGGTCAAACTTTTGAAATCGGGTCAATTCCTAAAATTTTGAGCCTTCAGTACCTTAGAAAAATTAGCACCTATGAGTGGAACTAGAGTGGAAATATATTTGTAGAGTGGAAATTTCGAGGGTTTTTCTTCTATTTTTTGCACATAAATCGATGTGAGTAATGAGTGAGTGAATGAGGTCGAAATCCTTGTATTTATGTCCAGCAGGTCGAATAGCTACCTCTTTAGGATGACTTCTCCAAGAGGTCCAACTTGGTCTTGTGGATGACAAATTGACTTTTTGACTCAATAATAAATATATTTTTTTTTCTTTACAAAAGTCCAAATGGGACTTTGACTCATGACAAATTTTTATTTTGACTCAAATAACCCTAAAAGCATGAAGAACATGGTTTGACTAGAAAATAAAATAATAATAATAATAATGAATGTAATAAATGAATATAATAATTATTTCAATAGTACTGTTATCACTCAGGTTGTCCCTCAGGTTGGAGTAAAGGGATACGGCCGAGGTAACCACAAACCAACTTTGGACTGTAGGTTCTAGCCCACCTGCAATCAGAGAGGGCTCTCTCTTTCTGATTTAGCTCTGTTGATGATAATTTTAGGCTAGCTGTTGAGTTCCGGGGTTTTGTTTGTGTTTTGGTGGGAAGATTGATGTTTTCAGGTAAAGAGGCAGGTATAGTGTGAAAGTTTCAAACCATTGGGCATGGAGTCAAGGAGTAAGACTGCTGGTGCGTTTTCTTGGTCACAGGAGGAATAAGGAGCAAGGTAGCTGCACACGGAACAATTTTCAAAGTCTAAAGGATGGAAAGAATGCTAAGGAAGGAGAGGCAATTAAGAATCTCTCAGTCAGTTTAACACAGAAGGGCAGATGAGCTCTATCTAAGGGCAGTAAAGAATCCCTAGATAACTGTCAAACACATGTGAATTAGGGTAAATATGAGCCATGGGGAATTCATGTTCATGTCCAATTCATTTTAGATGAAAACATAAAGAAACAGCAGAAATTGAGCCTAGAGTGTAGTTAAACAAGTTCTAAGCTAATATTTCTTTTTGCTATTTAGATGGTGAAAAATGAAAACAGAGGTAAGAAGCACTTATTGATTCATGTTGCAGCACAAGAATTCCATCATTTAGTCTCCAGAGACCATTAACAACACATCAGACAGTCATTCCTCCAATCTCTTCAGCAATCTCTGATTAAAGAAAAAGTCTCAGACATATAGTGCGAGTCTCTAATGAAAAGTTATCAATCGACCAAAAAAACACAAACGAAACCCCAGAACTCAACAGCTAGCCTAAAATCATCATCAACAGAGCTAAATCAGAAAGGGAGAGCCCTCTTTGATTGCAGGTGGGCTAGAACCTGCAGTCCAAAGTTGGTTTGTGGTTACCTCGGCCGTATCCCTTTACTCCAACCTGAGGGACAACTTGAGAGATAACATAATGGCGACTCCACTGGGGACCTCCTCAGTTAAATTCACGTAACAGGTTGGAAGGATCCACTGAGAAATCAATTTTCTAATTGCTGTATATTCCTTAAAACTACAGATGAAGCCTGAATGTCAGCCAGGTAGCCTTTGAAACTGTTTTTGCTCTGCACTGACAGAAATAGACAAAAGCTGCTTCAGTCAATATTCATGCTATTTTTAAGCTATACACAGCCATTCTAAAAGCATTCCCAGAAAAATACCAAAAAACAAGTTCGGAAGCTGGCTCCTAAGAAGAATCCACGATACACAGGGTCAAATCCAGACCCAAATCCTCCAGTTGCTTTGGACAATCCGAACTTAATCCCAAAGATTCTTAAGAAGCAAGAAAGACAAGAAGATGTTGCTGAGTTGAGTCTTGAAACAGCTCTCCCAAGTTGTGTTCCAATTCCTGTTAAGGTTTTATTTCGTTCAACCCCTACTTCCCCTTGTTCATCATCCACATCTCAAAGCACTCCATCCACACCTCCATTCACTGCACATACTACAAATACCACAACTGTTGTTCCAGTTACTTCTGTTATCCCTATTATCCCCGTTGTCCCACTTATCCCTGCCAATATGGCTAATAGATATGCACCCCTGCAACTACCCGCTAATCCTGGGGCTTTACCTCAGGAGTACCAATCTAAAATTACCTATTTTGACAGTATTGGTCCTTTCACAGCCCTTCAGCATACCAAAAAGATGCAAGACTATTTTGAAAACTACGAAATAGATGATGACAACGTGAGAATGAGAATTTTTGTTCAAAGTTTAACAGGTGATGTAAGAACTTGGTTCAGATCACTTGCTGCAAATTCCATAACTACTCCGGATGAGCTTTACCAATCCTTTACCAACAGATGGGAGAAAAAGAAAGACCCCTTGCACATACTAGCTGAATATGATACAATTAAAAGAGGTCCTTAGGAGACTGTTTTGGAATACTGTGCAAGGTTCAACAATGTCTATAATGCAATACCACAGAACTTAAGACCCCCACCCGACCTTGCCTTGTATAAATTCCCTGACGGATTCGACCCGGATATGGCATACCAGTTAAAAGAAAGAGCTCCTCAGACCCTTGCAGATATGCAAAATGTTGTTGTTAGCATAGAGGCCAACCTAATTGCCAAAAGAAACAGAGCTAGAGTGGAAAGAAGAACCACCTTTAAGGAAGAACCCTCAGCCTTTGATCAAAAGCTTGATGCTATTATCAGTGGTCTACAGAGGCTGGGAGAAAGAGTAGAAAGCGTTGAGAGGAGATCATCATGGGAAGGACAACAGTCCAATACCATAAGGAACCCAAATTTTAGGAAAACACAGAACACAAATGTTGGTAGGTCAAGCCCAGACCATGACATAAGACCCCCTTTTCAAGATAACTATGTTGAAGGATCTACATCCAACGAGCAAACAGAAGACACTCACATGAATCTGATGGATCTAAAGGGTGAGCATCAGACTTTCCTAAGCCAAGAAGACCAAGATGAGCATAACCTAAGTCAATTTCAGACTAAGTCTGGTGAGTCTTTTGATTTTAAACAAGGTTATGATACTGCTGTGTATGAAGTACACAAACAATACAAGCTGAGAACTAGGACCATTGACATTTCTGAACCTAGCAAAACAAAGGATGGCAAACAGCCCAACAAGATTAAGAGCAAGGCTGTCATAACAGAACCAGCTGATACAACTGTCCCAAACCCACATCAAGTGACTGTAGAAGACATTACAGAAGCGCAGCCTTTTGTAGATCAGTTTTGGCCACCTTCTTCCTCTGAGCGAAACTCAAACAACGTTCCAAAAAGCCCTCCTAAAGTTAAAAAACCACAAGCAATCAATTCCCATAACGCTGATAAACAAGAGCAAATAGCAGATAATCCAAATGAAACAGAAAAAACTGCCATTATCAACACCAAGGCTCCATTGGAAAAGCCATTTAATTTAGAGGCAGAAATAGCTAAGTTGAAGATATCCATCCCCCTCTCAGAACTTGCCAAGCACGATGTATATAGGTAACAAATTCAAAGATCACTTCAAATACCAGAGAATAAGGATGATGTAAATATTCTGGATGATACCCCTGAACTGTTGTTTGGCCCAGAAGTTAATGGAAAAACAACATATGGACCTATTCCGCCCTTTTATGTCAGTTTGCATATACATGACAAAGTTTTGCACAACGCTATGTTTGATTCAGGAGCATCACACAATCTGATGCCCAAAGCAGTTATGGAAAAGCTGAACCTTGATATTACAAGACCCTACAAAGATTTGTACTCATTTGTCTCAAGTCAAGTCAAGTGTTTAGGCCTCATTAAAGACTTGTGTGTCTCCTTAGTCCAATATCCCAATAAGACCATCCTCATGGATGTGGTGGTGGCTGACATCCCACCAAAATATGGTATGCTCTTGTCTAGATCATGGGGAGCAAAGCTCCAAGGATCCCTTCAACTAGACCTCTCCTATGCTACTATTTCAGTCTTTGGGCAACCAAAGAGATTGTACAGAGAAACACTCATGAAATATGTGGTAATTAGTGAGAGTAAGCCTGAAAATTTTCCCATTCACTCAATCCATTCTGATATGAATTCCTTTATTTTGTTTAATGACAATACAAATTCTCCAACTGATGATGAGCCTTTGGCTCTAGAACAACAAACACAAATCAACGAAGAATCGGTTGCACATACCCATGAGACTGTCACAACAATTAATGCAACCAGCATCCTAGAACAACCTCCCCAAACAGAAATTTCAAATCTGCCCGCTGCAAGAATGACTGAAACTCTCAGTACTAAACACAAGCAAGAAATCACATGGTATTTAGAGTTTGATGGCTCGGTCAACAAGTTAGGAGCAGGGGCAGGTGTATGGATTCACAATACACATAACAATCATGCGGAAGGTCATGCCTACAGACTGAATTTCAAATGCACAAATAACATGGCAGAATATGAGGCTCTGCTTTTAGGCCTTAAACTGCTCAACGCTCTAGGAGCTGCAAAAGTGTCTATTTTAGGGGACTCCGACTTAATCATACAACAGATGAAAGGTAATTTTGTAACCAATGACAATAGAATGAGGGCCTATAGGACTGCTGCCACCAATATACTTAATGCGTTCACAGAATTCAAGCTGGCCAAAATTTCAAGAGAGCATAACATTCATGCACACAGCCTAGCCACCTTTTCTAGTACATGTAAGCTTCCTTTTGAGCCAAACCATCACTTTACTGCCGAAATAAAACATAGGCCTGCTGTCCCAAATAACGTTAAAGACTGGCAAGTTTTTGAAAATGATGCCCAGATCAACAATTTCCTCACCCTTGAGCAGGAGTTTTCGAATATCAACATTGACATGGATGCTATGAACGATGCCCAACAGCAAACAAATGAAAACCAGCAGGCTGTAACAGCCAAACAAATCCTAAACCCCACTGCTTTTGACAAAACAAACATAGAACGGCTAAAACTAATGCATTTGGAAGAAATTGCCAAAACAGAGGCATAGATCATTGACCTAAAGGACAATTTTCTGCCTGCTGGCCTAACCCCATTAGAAGACATGTTTGACGCTAATGATGTTCCCACAAAGCCAAAATTACAACCATTGAACGCTGCTATAGAAGAATACAACATTGGGACAACAGAGAATCCCAAAATGATCAAATTGTCCAAAAATTTACCACCCGATCAAAAGCCCAAGTACATTGATTTGTTTAAAGAGTTCCAAGATGTATTTGCTTGGAGTTATGAGGACTTCAAGTCCTATGACACTTCAATAATTCAACGCACCATTCCCTTAAAACCAAACCAGAAACCTTTCAAACAGAAACTTAGAAGAATTAACCCTATGCTTCTTCCCATGATTGAGAAGGAAGCAAAGAGGATGTTTGAAGCAGGCATAATAGCACCCATCAGATTTTCTGAATGGGTATCCAATCTGGTTCCCACAAGAAAGAAGTGAGATTAGATTCTGTGTAGATCTGAGAAATTTAAACCAAGTCTGCCTAAAAGACCACTATCCTTTGCCCAAGATGGATCACATCCTACAAAGAGTAGTGGGGTCATCTAGAATCTCTTTGCTAGATGGCTTTTCAGGTTTCAATCAAATACTTGTTCACCCGGATGACCAAGACAAGACAGCCTTTACCACACCGTGGGGAACATTTAAGTATGTTAAGATGCCATTTAGACTGGTGCTACCTTTCGAAGAGCAATGGATATTGCTTTTGCCAAAGAAATACATGACTTCCTAGTTGTCTATCTAGATGATCTCACCCCATTTTCCAAATCTGATGAAGAACACCTCAAGCACTTGAGGCAAATATTCATAACATGTAGGAAATATGGCATTTCCTTAAATCCCAAGAAGTCCCTGTTTGGCCTTGAAGAAGGCAAACTACTTGGCCACATCATATCAAAAGATGGGATTATAATAGATCCTGAAAGAATCCAAGCCATCCTCCAAATCCCTTATCCCAGAAACATAAAAGAGCTGCAAGCATTCCTTGGAAAAATCAACTTCTTAAGAAGATTTATTCCAAATCTAGCTGAACTGATACGGCTATTAAACAATATGTTAAAAAAGGATGCCAAGGTAAAATGGTCTCTTGAAACCAAGCAAGCATTTGAGAGTATCAAAACGGCCTTAACCCAAACCCCTGTCCTCACCAGCCCACAATTTGACAAAGATTTTATCATTTTTTCTTTTGCATCTGATCATACTATAGCTGTTATCCTTTTGCAAAAGGATGAACAGGGAGCTGAAAAGCCGATTGCATTTTTCAGCCGAGCCTTAAGAGACGCCCCTTTGAAGTACCCAATCATGGAAAAGCAGGCCTATGCGCTCGTTAAGGCCATCAAGGATTTCAGAGTGTACATTTTATATTCACATGTGATTGCCTATGTCCCAAGTGCTGTTGTAAAAGACATACTAACCCAAGAGGGATTAGAAGGCAAAAGAGGCAAGTGGATAGCAAACATCCTTGAGTATGACATAGAAATAAAACCAACCAAGCTGATAAAGGGACAAGGTTTAGCCAAACTGATGTCCGAAACAAACTTTCAAGCCTTAGACATTAACCAACTGGACAATGAACAGGAGCTGGCGACTCCACAGATCAGTGAGACCTTTTTGCAATCTCCATGGTATGCTGATATATGTTTTGTATTGTTAAACCTGTTTGCTCCCCCAGGATTTTCCAGAACCAAGAAAAGATTTTTGAAAATGAAAGCTTTAAAGTTTTGTGTCATAGATGGTGCATTATTTTGGAGAAATCATGAAGGTATATTGCTTAATTGTTTAACCATGAGTGAAACTAACAATGTCATGAAAGAATTCCATGCAGGTGACTGTGGAGGACATCTATATTGGAAGTCCACTGCTGATAAAATATTAAGAACTAGTTTCTATTGGCCCTCTCTTTTTGCAGATGTAAAGAAGTTTGCCATGTCATGTCACAAATGCCAAATCTTTGAGGGCAAAAGAAAGTTGTTGCCCCTGCCCCTGAAACCCATCTCAACCGAAAAGCCTTTTCAACAATGGGGTCTTGACTTCATTGGAGAAATCCATCCCTCTTCCTCTGGCCAGCACAAATGGATCCTAACAGCCACCGACTATTTCACTAAATGGGTTGAAGCCGTCCCCTGCAGGCAAGCCAATGACACCATCATCATCCAATTTCTTGAGTGCAATATCCTTTCCAGATTTGGCTGCCCTGAGAAAATTATCACTGACAACGCTGCTGCCTTCAAATCCAAAAATATGGTTAGTTTTTGCCACAAATTTCATATTACCTTGGGCCACTCTACAGCCTATTACCCTCAAGGCAATGGCTTGGCCGAATCATCTAACAAAAGCCTCATCAACATCATAAAGAAAGTGCTAGAAGAGAACAAGAAGAACTGGCACAAAAAGCTGGTAAATGCCCTATGGGCAGACAGACTTTCAAGCAAGAAATCCATTGGAATGAGCCCTTATGAGCTGGTATATGGCATGGAGGCCAGATTTCCATCATCCCTGGGCATTCCTACTATCAGACTGTTACAGGAAATTCAGGCTGAACCAAATGACATTCAAAGAAGGATTAATCAGACCATTCATCTTCAACAAACCAGAGAAAAAGTTTATGACAGAGCTCAAATTTTGCAAGAAAAACTCAAAAAGATGTTTGATAAGAGAGTTAAAGCTGAGGATTTCTACATTGGTGACAAAGTTCTAAGGTGGGACTCACGAAGAGAAGACAAGGGCAAACATGCCAAGTTTGATTTTTTATGGAAGGGACCATTCGTTATTTCTGTTGTTCAGGGAAATAACACTTATTTTCTCAAGTCTGTAGAGGATAGTTCTGCTGAAGAAGGCCCTGTCAATGGTCGTATGCTGAAACATTACCATGATCCCTTTTAAGGGATACAGTACAACTTTGTATGTACCTTTTGTACAGTCATATTTGTATATATCAACGTTTTGTTTTATTTTTCTGAATGTTAGAGGAGCAGCAATAAATCTTGTGAAGACACAGCCAATACAAGTGTTCCAATTTTAAAAGCTCTGTCTCTGTACTAATTTCGACAAAACAGCAAGAGTGGCACAATCACATAACAACAATTCATGATAAAGGGGAGCTGTTTACAATCTTCAGTCAAAAATATCAAAACAAAGGAGTATTTTAGTTCATATCAGCACCCTTGGTCAAAGCGAAAGTAAGGCAAACACATCAGTTTTTGATCCATGTTTTGAGAATGTTTCAAAGGCAATGCTCAAGCAACATTCTACATAATAGCAAGCACGCAAAAGAAAGCAGGCAGTGCTATGCATTTCACAATATTTCAGTTAAGGAGAAGCATGTTCATATTACAAAGTTTCAATTATCTAACAGCCAGCATAAAGAAGCTCCTTCAATCCACAGCAACCACAGAAGATCAAGGCAGTCTGACCTGCTGTTCTTGGCTTTTCACAAGGAAAAGCCATCCCCAAGTGGAGCCACTGTTAGCCTCCTGTTGCGACAGGTGTTCATTTTTCATGATTGACATTTTACATGCCAAACATGTCATACTTTGCATACTTCAATGTTCCATATTTCCAGAAGAGACCAAAGAAGAAGCCATGAAGTGTGCTAGTCCAAATGCCACCGCTGAGTTCCAAATTTTGGTGACTTAACCATTTTTAAAAAGAATGTTCTATAAAAGGGAAGGCCAAACAGCTTAATCTTGGCCTCCCTAGGTTTCAATTTCTTGTTTCAGAAAATAGAAAATGATATCTGTCCAAACAGCTTAATCTTGGCAGATCTGTAGATAGGTAGAGAATCAAAGGAGCCCAACTGCTTAATCTGGGCCCTTGGCAGAAATAAGTATAGAATTAGATAGGAGAACAAAAAAAAAAGAAGAAAAAATTGTAAAGCTGGGTCTGCAAGTCTAAGTGCACCCACCAAAAGAAGAAAGAATGTTAGGAAAGTAGGCTGGGTAGGCAGTTTTCGAGGTTGCAGAATGATGATCCATGGTCAATTTTGTGTTTCTAAGTGTTATATCTTTTCAGATCACAGTCAGGATGCAGTTTTTCATCTGGAGGAATTCAAACTAGACATAACTAACTCCCCTCTCTTCTTATTCCCTAAATCTCTCACTAATTTTCCCAAAGAGGTCAAGATCTGCTTGAGCCTCTTAGTCTCATCATGTTCCATAACATTGGCCTTGGTGAAGATTTGCCTCACTCAAGGATTTCCATTCTTCTTTTACAAAGTCCTAGTTCCCCAAAATAGCCTAAGGTTCCTTACCTTAGCGCTTTCTCATCATCTTCATATTAACCACTAACTCTATTATGTAAATCCCCATCTGTTTTTCCCTTCCCCTACTAAATCTATGTTAATAACTCCCCTACGTACATACCCCACCTCATAGCACTATAGCTATGTATTTTTCAGTTTTGGGACACAGTAGTCCACCTGGGACTATTGTGAACCCATCCGTGTCATGAAACTGGGATTGGTCTAAACCTCTGGTTAGACCAAGAACCTTTACCCACCTCGCTGTCCTTGAAACCCTATAACTTTACCCCTCCGCATTCATTTGCACAAAGATATTGTTTAAAGTATTATTAAACATTAAATTTTGTTCTCCCCCGCTTGTATAAACCCACAAAACCAAAGTATAAACCCTCCCGCGACATTTATGAAGATCCGAATATTCGCGCGCCCGTCCATTATCCCCCCACCGTTTCACCTATTCCGTCCACCGTCGGATCGGGCCCTCCCCATCCGATGGCTCTCGGCAATTTCGGAGGCGCCCCGCTGCTCGGCCGTTAGCTTCCGATGGCGAGGCGGTTTCTCTGCCGTACTAAAGACACTTGTCCACTTTCTATTGCATCGGAAGGGCTCTGACGGATACTGCCCTCGTACAGAAGGCGGTCCGATGAAACCGCTTTCCGCCTTCTGTATACGCGCCCCATGTCACTTATCCAGTTCTACGTGTCTGCCTCGTCACCACGCCACGTTATCTGCACAACATCGGCCTCCTGCCGAGTCACCGCTGCCACGTCATCCACCGTACATGCTGACGTCATCCTTCCACGTCATCCACCATACCATGGTCCCACCCGCTGACGTCATGCTGACGTCATCATCAATTTTGAGGCGAAAGGCAAAAATCGTGCTTAGGAAGCCCGGATTCAAATTTCGAGGCAACGCATGGCTACGGGAAAAGGGCCGAAGTGGAAAGCCCCTCATTGCGCAGCCCCCAGCAAGCCCAAAAGGCGCCGAATGACCCGTTTTTCTTCGCGAGGCATACAGAAAGGATCAAAAGACAGGTCTAAAGGAAACAGAGGGCCGAATAGCGGCCATTAAGTTTTCATTTGACCCACAGTGAAAGAGAGAACCGGCCCGATTCGTTCGTCAAAGAGTATCAGAGGAAGGATGAAGCGACAAAGAGTATCAGTTAATTTTTTTAATGAAAATCTTCAGTTCCCAAAGCAGGTCAACATTGAATGGCCTCCAACAAAGTCAAATCAGGAGGTGGAAGCCCATCCCAGCTCTCAAATCACAGTTAAAGCACTTAAAGCCACCGAACTACAATGGAGCAGAAGTCCATGCACAGTTATTGCAGAAGCACTGCACCGAGCCACCAAGGACAACGCATTAATTCAGTTTTGATACGGCTGCCCTCAGCGCAGCCCATAGATATTTTCTTGCATTTATTTCTGATAGGTTTAGGTTAAAGTAATCTTTTACTTTCAGACATGTTTAGGTCACAGCTGTAATAACAATTTTGGAGAACTTTCCCTATATATACCACCCTCTGTATTGTTTCAAGGGTTGGTCGATTGATAACTTTTCATTAGAGACTCGCACTATATGTCTGAGACTTTTTCTTTAATCAAAGATTGCTGAAGAGATTGGAGGAATGACTGTCTGATGTGTTGTTAATGGTCTCTGGAGACTAAATGATGGAATTCTTGTGCTGCAACATGAATCAATAAGTGCTTCTTACCTCTGTTTTCATTTTTCACCATCTAAATAGCAAAAAGAAAGATTAGCTTAGAACTTGTTTAACTGCACTCTAGGCTCAATTTCTACTGTTTCTTTATGTTTTCATCTAAAATGAATTGGACATGAATATGAATTCCCCGTGGCTCATATTTACCCTAATTCACATGTGTTTGACAGTTATCTAGGGATTCTTTACTGCCCTTAGATAGAGCTCATCCGCCCTTCTGTGTTAAACTGACTGAGAGATTCTTAATTGCCTCTCCTTCCTTAGCATTCTTTCAATCCTTTAGACTTTGAAACTTGTTTCGTGTGCAGCTACCTTGCTCCTTATTACTCCTGTGACCAAGAAAACGCACCAGCAGTCTTACTCCTTGACTCCATGCCCAATGGTCTGAAACTTTCACACTATACCTGCCTCTTTACCTGAAAACATCAATCTTCCCACCAAAACACAAACGAAACCCCAGAACTCAACAGCTAGCCTAAAATTATCATCAACAGAGCTAAATCAGAAAGAGAGAGCCCTCTCTGATTGCAGGTGGGCTAGAACCTACAGTCCAAAGTTGGTTTGTGGTTACCTCGGTCGTATCCCTTTACTCCAACCCGAGGGACAACCTGAGTGATAACAAGTACATTTGAGTTACATTATGAAGATCGGCACTAGTTACATTTTCAACACTTAGTTGTTGCTGCTTGGACTAAAGTCATTAGGAATATGTTCTTCAATATGGGTTAGGCAAAACCTCATCTCCTTCTATGTCATAACCATGTTGTTCAAAACAAGCAATATCTCCTCTTTGGCTTCATTTCTTTCCATAAGAACCTTTTTCGACAATAATTTTATCTTCCAATAGAGATCATTGTGAGTAGCTTTTAGTTCTTCCTTATCCCAATGTGCCCCGGGTCAGAATCCCAGTCGTGACCTCCAAGTTAGAAGTTCAAGCATGGTCCACTACCATCGTTTCCTCTAGCTCCTATAACTCCTCATGAGCTGTTAGAAATATTGAGAGGGGGGGTGAATCAATATCTCATCCAACCATTAATTTTACCAGTTTAAAAACTTTTAAACTATGAAGCACAAACCATACCAAAACACAAGAATTAAAAATAAAAAGCATTTGTATAACTTTATCTTCGATTACAATGACAAGGACACCAATTCTCCTTTACAAATTCATGCTCCAACCTGTCAAATAACGACACCAATCCTTGTCCACAAACCAAGGCACCAACCTAGTAATAGAATGAGGGCACCAATCCTCTTGAACAACTCTAGGCACCAACCTAGCAAAAGGGAGGACACAAATCCTCTTCAAGCACCAACCTGTCCAAACTTATCCGAAGTAGTCTTCAAAGCTTCTCCAAAAACTTGTTCCAACATAAGCTCCAAAAAAGATGCAAAGTTGCTTCAAATATAGGATTCAATATAGGCTCCAAATAGATCACATAATTGCTCCAAGATTCCTTCAAAAGCATGCTTCAATATAGGCTTTAAATTTTGTGCCAAAATTCCTTCAAGATAGGCTTAAAAAACTACTCGTTATCTGAATTCGAGTCAACTTCATATCATGCTCCAAGTCAAATTCTAATTAGACTTCAAACAACTTCAAAATGTTGAATTTGTAACTATGGTTGGTCTTCATCATGTATATTTGGTCACTTGATGTACTTGTATTTATTATTGTAAAGCATATTTTAAATGCTAGACTCAAAATAAAAATCTATTTTGAGTGAAAGTTCCATTACGATTTTTATAAGAAGAAAATTTGAATTTTTGAATTGTAATTTTTGTCTCTAAAAGTCGTCAAGTCAGACTCCCTCCAAGTCAAGTTAGCCTCGACAGAAGATACACCCATTCGCCCAAGACAAGTCACTATATAAAGGCAATTCGACCTCCTCCACTTCGACAATTTTGCATCTCTCTCACAAGACAATTTATGGGCAAGCGAGCAAAGGACAAGAATGACAAAGAAGAAAATGAGTTGTCTCTCTTTCTCTCTCTCATCAACTTTCATTTGTGGATATAGTCTCTCTCTGTTGGTTTGCAGTTTTTATGGGAATTCTATTGCAAGGGGCCGAAATTTTGGGCAACTACAAGAGCCTAAATTATGGAGCAACTAGTAGTTTCAAGGCGGTCAAAATTTATGGGTCAGATCAGGTAGACTGAATTTATGGATTAGATTGGGTGGCTCTACTTGTAGGGGAAGATCAAATTTGACCATAGGTATTGGTGTGTCTCTTATTGAACAAAAATTTTTCTTTATTGAAAAGGTTGTTGGGTTTTTCCCCTTGGTGGGTTTTCCCACGGTAAATCTTGTATCTTCTTTGCATATTGTGATCTATATTGTTCTACTATTCTTTATGGTTGAATTTATGAAGTATAATTATTGAATGATATATTGGAATAAAAGTAAAGAAGATCTACATCAAAAGTAATTATCAGTTTTTCAAGAATATTGTGCCAATTTCTATTACACTAAGAAAATCAACACAAAACAAGCCAAAACTGGTTGCAAATAGGGTGTAATTATAGTTTTCTATAGGGGCAAATTATAGGCCTACCATAGGGCCAAATTAGAGCCTACCAGAGGGATGAATTAGGTCCTACCATAGGGCCAAGTTATGGCCTACCATAGGGCCAAATTAGGGCCTACTATAGGGTTGAATTTCACCTCAATCGTGTCGAGTTTTTTTCACCGATCTCCCTAAAAAATATTCCAAAAACTAGATCAAATACAAAGCTCCAGAAAATCCCTAACCAAAACAATAATTTCTTTTCCGAGATAACTCATTTCAACCTTGCTTCACTCCTTGGTTCATGTGATATGAACCTCTTCTTCTTTGTTACTCAAATATATTTGAATTCTTTATCTTGCTTGGTTGAATCACTTGGTCAAAATATGAGAGGGGATGGAATATTTATAGGCATCACTGACCCCCAAATAAGGTTGATTTAACCAAGTAGGGTCGACCTAAACTTTGGGAGGGTTGACTTGACTAGGGAAAAAAAATCAGTTTCTAACTTGAAAAATTCATATCTCCTCAACTGAAAGGAGTTAGAGGGTGAGCCATACCTCATTGGAAATACCTCAAAATGTTATTTAAGCTTGTAATATTATCTTCTATAGCTAGATAACCTTTGACATCAATAAAAACCATTTTCTAAATATGAACCACCTCTAAGGTCTATTCATCATATGCTTGGACAAAGGCTTGTACCCATAAACAAGCACACAAATCCCTTACTTCCCTTGACTACCACTTTCACATTGAACACGAGCCTACAACTTAACCATAGTTGACTGCACAAAGAACCAAGAGTTGAGAGACGTATGGACTCTAGCACGCATACCTGGACTAAGTAGATAATAAGTTATTGATGTAAATTCTCTCCCTCACTCACTGTGAGGAAAGACATAGGGATCTCATTGTGAATATTGTAAGCCAACGATAGAGAGGAAGGAAACAATAGCAAGGAAAGAGGAAACCAAAAAATCTTCATTATCTATAACTAAAATAGCAACAACTTGTGACGAAGTCCGTCAAAAGTAGGTGTGAGAAACTTGAATTGATTTAGCAATGATGGGAGGCAGGTAATGGCCACCGCCACCCACACATACTTGCATATGAGCTGCTTAAACATCCAATGATCTAGCCAAAACCATAATTGTGCCCACATGAACTCAATTACTACACAATCAAGCCATCAAAAAAAGAAGAATTTATTTTTTTGCTATAACTTGGACCTCTTTGATAAAATTGTTATAACAATGATATTCTACAAAGATGCACCAATTAGCATTGATAAATTATTTTCGGCCTTCCAATAGTATAGAAATTGCAAGAAAATGAGAACAACCTAAAAAGATCACACCAAAAATGATGTTTCCACTTTCCCCTTGTCACTTCTTAATAGATGTTTGTTGTCAACATAATAGCTAAGTTCTTCTAGCCCAAGAGAATGAATATAACACAAAAATGACAACTTTATAAGTTCATCATACCTCACTCTTTTTCCATCATTTGCTTCAGAGCCCTCTTGCTCTTTTTGTATCTTTCTTCAAGTAGTCACAAAGTAACTACTTCAAATTATTTTAATTCATTTAATTATATATATTTTTTAGTTTTGGGAGAAGAGGGTTACTTGAAGTAAATATAATGTGTTTTAATTTATTAATGACTAGGTTGGGTCCCACTAAAGCTTATATCCATAACATATTATTGAACATCACCTTGTGACTCCATATGTGTATCCTAGAAACAACAACTATCATGACATGAATGTAATATCAACCATCACAATCAACTACATCACCAAACACCCCATATATATATATGAAGCATCATTCTTGTGTCTCCCACATGTGATGGTGTTGTCATAAAAAAATGCATATGTAAATGTCTAAAAAAGTAAATAAAATCAAAACATGTCCCTACTCATGAGAGTTCGGGATCTTTGTATGAAACACAAGTTTTTTTTTCATCACTTTTATGACCTCCATCTGTCTCAGGATGTAAATCTAAAAAACAAAGCTCTCTTCCCTACCCACCTCCCCATCATCAGTTCTAGGAGTGTTGGTGTGGGAGTGATCCATATTTTTGGGGCCAAGATCCTAGAGATTTGAGCACCGAGAGAGAATAGAAAACATTCAATATTCCTTTAAACTATTCTAAAAAACATTGATTAAAAAAGTACACTAAACACATCTCGACATAAATTGAAAGATAACACTTTATTGAATCATGGAAACTTTTCCAACTACATCATGGTGGGCTTCTCTGTCCTCTTACAAAGTTAGGCTTGTTATTTATAGCCTTTTTGAGTAACAATACCATGGCTAATTACCATGGTTCTATACCATGTGTAAATACCTTGGGAAAATGCCATGGGTGGAAGCGACTTTCCATTTAGATCATTCCTCACTCCTTCAGAAGTAATGGTCCCCATTGCATAGAGTTCCTTCTTAAGAATATTTTGTTGAACATCAGCCAATGAATAGAAGGGTTTTGTGTGCTTGACCCATAACCATGGGGTTGTGGATGACCCATAACCAAGGGTTTGTGGATGACCCAAAACCAAGAGTTGTTCAAGACAAGGGTTTTGCATGGTTGACCCATAACTGTGGTTTTGTGTATGACCCATAACCATGATGAACAATGATATGAGGATAGAGATACCTTATAATGCTTGTGAGCCAATTGTGCTACCGACAATGTGCAACCTAACAAATGGACTTCGATGGCAAGGGTTGTGTGGTTGACCCATAACCGTGGGTTTGTGGATGACCCACAACCATGATGAATGAATATTAAAGGATAGAGATACCTTGTAATGCTTGTGGGCCAATTGTGATGTTGACAATATGCGCTAGCAAAAGGACTTTGATGGCAAGGGTTTCGTATGGTTGACCCATAACCATGATAAGATAGTTTGCTTGTCGATCTGCCCGTTAGGAATTTGGTGACTTATATTTGTAAATTCTCATGGGACCCATTGTACTAAATCTACCAATAAATGCAGATGCTTATGCCATACTTAAACGAAACATCTTTTCTAGGTAATCCATCTCAACCATTTAAGGTGAAACTGAATCCACTCCTATTTCTAATGCTCTTGAGGATAGCCTGAGATCACCAAGTGAATGTTTTATTTGTAAAACATTCAGGGCCCTTGACATAGCATATCAAAATTTATTAGCAAGATGAACTAGAGTTTCAAGAAATATATTCAACCTCTATAAAATTATGGAATTGAGTAAACATATGAAACATGAGCTTCAACAACTTCTGATACGTAATGCCTTGCACTATGTTACCTTCTCATGTGAAAAGAAAAATTATCGCTAAAAATCCTAGCATAATCTTATATTTTGAGCGCAATTTTTTTAGCGTTGCAGTGTTCGTATCTATCCACACATAGGGATTCTCCAAGTATTTTTTTGTAAATATTGGCACAATTGAAGTCGTGCCTTAAATATTTCATAGCTAACTCAAGAGATCGACATAATATTGGTACCAAAGCACACTTAACTCCCATCGGTGAAGAAGCAAAGATAAAGGAATATATAAGATAGATGAAATCCTTGGTAGCAATCATTGACTGAAGCCATAATTGAATAACTTGAATATTCCATGCCCTTGGCCTCCCATATATGGAATAATAATAGGAGAATATAATGCCCATTAATGTAAAATAGTAAGCATGATCTGATACAATCCAAAGAGAGAATGGAAGCATCACCATTACAACCATGATTATCATCCAGGCATTGATAAAAAATGGGTTTGAGAAGCACCCTGGTCTTTCGATGAGTTAGTTATAGGTTTAAACCACTTGGCATCCAGAGAGATTCCAATTGAGCCTCCTTGCTTCTCCTTGAATTGTTTCCTGTAGATATCGACTGTGACAACATGTGATAGAAGTTGGTTGTAAGCCAAGATAAAGGTGAGCGAGTAGTAGGATCCTTCCCTGATCGTTTCCAAGCCTTGCAGCATGAACTCCATTTGAAACTATTAACAACATGACACCTTGCTTTTTTCTAGAGAATATGTACTCCATGAAGCCCTGGCTTGCCAGAAGGGAATAAAATTCTTCTTGATGACCATTTGTGCCATTCATCCCAAAGGTCTTTGGGGTGTACATGAAGTGCCCATTCGACAGCAACTCATCCCTAATGGGTGTTGCTACATTATGTTCCACATTTTCTGCTATAAATTCCTTGGCCTCCAGGCATTTCAAAGGCTCGAAAAATTTCATAGGAAGGCAACTGTTTTAGAATTTGAAGTTAAAAATAGAAAACGCAAAAACAGCTTGGAACGACTCAGATTCTTAAATGAGAAATACTAAAAGGACGTTAATCATCCAACGTCAAGCCCAGTGGGAAGCCTCTAATTTTGAAAAACAATGAAGTGTAGTGAGTGTAGAAGGCCGCAGGGCGTAGAGGATTATATATAGAGGGAAGTATATACAGTGTGCCAAAAATGTGTGGAAAAATCAAATAGAGGTGAGACGCTACTCATGATTGAAAATCCACGCCTTAAGAGACTGACATATATGTAATGTAATAACATGAAATCTACATGTAGTTGTTATGAAACCATTTAGAAGCATCATAAATTTTAAGATTCCATTAATTTTCTAGAGCAGACCCCACCACGATGTAGTTCAACATTCAAACCGATAGATACACCCCATATTATTTAAAAAACCTAATAATAGTGTAGTCTTAAACTTCTCTCATACCATTGATCAAAATTTTGGGGGCCAAGATCTTAGACATTTGAACACCAAGAGAGAATAGAAAACATCCAATATTCTTTTAAACTATTATAAAAAACATAGATTAAAAGAATGCACTAAATACATTTTAACATAAATTGAAAGATAACTCTTTATTAAATCAGGTAAAGTTTCCCAACAACATCATGATGGACTCATTTTTCCTCTTACAAAGTGAGGCTTGTTATTTATAGCCATATTTAGTTACAATACCATGGGTGATTACTATGGGTAGATACCATGGGTAAACACCATGGGTGGTGTTAGCTACCTATATCAATAGGTTTCATATTTCATGATTGGCAAAGAAAGTTCCAAATATGCTCTACTTTGGTGACACAAAGATCCCATATTTCCAAAAAAAGAGACAAGGTGTGTATATAGCTTTATGGTGACTAAGTTTTGATGGATGGTCCAAAAGCCTAAATCTGGATCATGCCATGTTTCAATTTTCTGTTGTAGAATAGAGAAAGAAGTCTGTCCAAACTGTTTAATCTTGGCAGACTAGTAGCTTAGGTAGAGAATTAAGGTTCCCAACTGCTTAATCTGGGACCTTGGAAGCAATAAGGGTAATTCTAGATAGAAAATCAAAAGAAAAAGCCAAGAGAAAAGAAAAGGCAAATAAGGGTCTGCAAGTCTAAGTGCACCCTCCAAGAAGAAACAAAAAATGCTAAGCAAGTAGATGGGTAGGTATACGGGGTTGCAGAAATATCATTCCTTTCTAGTGAGTGTTTGATAACATATTTGCAAAGGAATATCAGTGAATACAGAAGCTCCTCTTCTCCATCATGTTGCAGCAAAGCAAAGGAGCATGTCTAACTTCCCTTTTTCCCCTTTCACATTCATTTGCTAACATCCCTTCATCAGTTCAGATTCATAAAAGAATTCAAGGTCTTATGTGGGTTCTTGGTTCTTTAAGAGCCACATTTCTTGTCTAAAATCTTTTTATTTTTGATCTACTCCCTAAGCTAAGTTATCTTCACATAAACTTAGTGATATCACTCCTCATTCACCTTTTCCCTCCATATTAACCCCTAACTTCTATTATCTAAATCCCCTATGTCACCCTTTCCCTACTATTATAACACCATGGTGTATAAACCCCAAGCAAAGTATAAATATCCTCCCTTTTAGCACTATAGCTAAATAAGTTTGTCTAAAGGGAGACATTAGTCCACCAGGGACTATGGTCAACCCTGTCATGGGATTGCTCTAACCTCTGGTTGGAGTGATAACCTCCCTCTAATCCCTCACCTCACCTCTGCTCAAGAATTCCACAAAAAACCCCTTCCCTCTGCCTAAAACCCACTTTTTAACCCTTCCTCCCCCTTCAGATTAACCCTTGCCCCGAAAAACCCACAAAAAACCCTTAAACCTAAAATTCTCCGCCCAAAGTATTAATTTGAATATTTTAATATGCCGGCGGGACCCCCACAACATGCACGATCCGTCGGGAGGCCCGCCAGCCGTCCATCGTCTGCCACCCCCGATCCAACGGTGGGCGGGTATTTTCAGATCTGGATCTGCCGACCTTTAGCGTCCGGGGAACGGTGGTTTTCCGCCCCATACATGGGACGCGTGGCAGGCGGCAGGGTTGTTCGGAGCCCCCCTCCCCGATACCGCCTTTGCCCAAAGGTGGTGCGGGGAAACCGCTTACCACCTTCCCCGTTACCACCTCTCCCTTATGTCATCCATGCGTCATCATGACGTAGCACCATCTCCCGCCCTCGCACCGCGTGGCCCTCCACGTAGCCTTGCCACCTTATCCGCCCGCCACCGTGTCCGGCCACGCTGGCCTACACCTCAGCAGCCACGTCACCCTCCGTACCCGGGCCCGCCATGATGTCATGCTGACGTCATCGGCGGAAAGGCGCCAATTACTCATTTTTTCCAAATTTGTCGTTAAAAGTCACGGTTTGGGCCGTTTTATGTCATTTTCAAGCAAAGAAGACATAGCCGTTGCTGCTGGTTCACTGCCAAATCGCCTCTGGACCTCCAAATTCAAATTTGCAACCGTGCCAACTCATCAACTCAGCTACATTCAACCTTCACCGTTCGGCCCGCAGGCTTTCTAAGCGATTTGTCCAGGTATTCACCATAATTCTCCCATTTCACCCATGCATACCATTTCTCTGCAAATTCACCATTAAAACACCTGTCAAATTCCACAATTAAGCATTGTCTGCTACTTAAATGAGAGCTAAAGTAACCTGCATTACCCCAGCACTATAATTCGACATTGAAACAGTCAATTCGCTGACCAAAATTGTGAATTTGTCCTCGAGGTGCCCGACATTGTTCCCTTTTGCCGGGTGTGGACCAGCTGCAGCTTTTTACCAAAGTAAATCTCACATACCCTCTGCAATTTACCCCTAGCAATTCACAATCCCGGTGAATTTACCAAAAACTGCAGAAACCATCCTGCCTTTTCCACTATGAAAAACATTTCAAACATTGTCTACAGTGAGTCTATCACTTAAGCTCTGAGGAACCTTGCAATCCTTTGCACTCACCTTGTTCAAAATCAGATTATACAATGGCTGCCCCTGCACCCTCAGCCCTCAGTGTAGCTCCATTAAATCCACCAAATAAAGACCTGGAGGCCTTGCCCTTTGCTGACAAGGACTACCTCATTGAAGACTTTGTGGGTAACAGGGACTTTCTGCAGACTTTCAGGCAATTGAGAGAGGACTACCTGAATGGTCATGATACATATGGGATATGGGAGTCAAACCTGCCATACTATTGTCTCCCCTCTGTCAATGTCTTTCCTGAGATCATTCGCATATGTGCAGAAAACTATGATGTGCAGCACAGAGCTATTAGCTCTCCATCTGGGAGGATCCTCTTCTATATTAATCTTGAATCCATCAATAAAATGCTCCATTTTGATCAGACAGAGCTGTTGTTCCAATTTTCCATGAATTATCTGCTGGACACTGGTGCCAAGATGACCAGTGAGGAGATTCAAAAGGTCACCAGGACATTCATGAGACCTGAGTGCCAGCCTACAGGGCCACCTCCTTATCTGGATGTCTATTTTACTGAAGTAGGCAGACTATTACTGGACATGATTGCTTATGTGCTGGGATACAGAACGAGCGAGCATGTGGATAAAACAATGTGGTATTGCTAGCTGCTTACAGCCCAGGCCAACCCCCTGCCCGCAAATATAACTTTGCCAAGTTCATAGCTAACAAGATTCATGATCAATTGAGCAAAGTGGACAGACAGGGTGTCTTCAAGTACTCGGCCTACATTTACCACTTTTTCATGTACTATCATTCTGAGGCTTTTCCATGCTACATCAAAAAGCTGGATTATAGAGGGGAAAGAAGATCTGTTATCTTCTGGACCTCTGTCTATCACAAAGTCTCAAATTCACCCTATTCCTATTGTGAATTTGTTGACCAATTTGTATACCCAGTCTCTTGCCTATTGACGAGGTCCCCTCCTCCCAGAATATCAACTGAGATACAGAAAGCTCTGCAGCTTTCCAAAAAATACAAAATAGGTGATTGGTACCTATATGAGAATCATATAGTCATCAGAGTCTATGGCTGTGAGCTCTGTCCATACAGGCTCCCAAAATATGTGCCTATGAGGATATTTGCCCTGGAGTATTATAGGCAGTTGATTCAGTCCGACCTCACCCACTTCCACAGCTCCAAAAAGAAGGCCCACCTCAAGTTCAAACACCAGTTGGGCCCCTTCATCATGAATAAGAAAGAAGGATGGGAAGATGCCAACCTAATCCTCAAAGATAAATACAAGCTGTCATACAGTTTTCGGTGGGTCCCTTATGACCCTGATGGCTTCATTACTGCTAGAAGAACCAAGTACAGGCTTCTAGGTTATAGGCATTGTCAATACCCACACATTGAAAGATATGCCAACCAGCAAGAATGGCAGCAGGGTACTCTAGTTGAAAAACTAACTGAAGAAGAGACAATGCTAAAGAATGTAAAGGAACTTGAAAAAACTATTGACCTAGACTCTGTGCAGCAGGTACCTTTCAAACGACCTTATTCAGCTGGAGAAGGGACCTCGGCCACACCAGCTGCACCAGCTACACGGGTACCCTCTACAGCAACACTAGGTACTGAAAAAGGCAAAGGAATAATGGGTGCAGAAGAAGAAACAGTGAAAGAAAAGCCTGCCCCTTCAAATGAGCAGCAGCAAGGGCAGCAACCAGAACAGCAACAAGAGCAGACTGCCCCTCCACAAACGGAGCTACCAGCAGCTCCGGCAATGCAAACTCCACCTCCACAAACTGAGCCATTGACTGCTCCAATTTTGCAGACCCCAGCACATGAGGAAAGGGGTATGAAAAGAGATAGAGAAGAGTCCACTCCTATTAGTGGATCCTCCCAACAACCAGGAGCCAAAAGGCAAAGGGTAGACTCCCCAGAGGTAGAAGACATCACTGAAGATGTCTTGGACAGTGCAAGGAAAGACAGGGAGGGCAGCCAACAGACAGGTACAAGCTCCTTTCAGCAGGAGCAAGGATTGCAACTTGGTTTGGAGGTGTCTTCCTCCTCTCAGCAGAGCAAGAAGCCTAAAAGCACTAAGGCTTCTTTCAAGAAAATAAAGGCACTGAATGACTTGCTAAGGGTAGAGGTGTACAAACAATTTCTAGATGCAACACCAGCCCAACAAGAAAGGCTAATGTCTGTATATGACATTAAAGAGGAAAAAATCATCCTCAGTCACTTTAAGCCTACAATACCGCAGCCTAAGTCAGCTGCAGATTTTGTGAAGACAAGGGTGGAGGTCATGGCCAAAGACATCCATCCCATGGACCAAATTGAACTCCACAAGCAAGCTGGAGAGATGGTTTATGCAACCTTGGTGGAGAGGGCAACCATGGCCCATGAGCTAAAGGAGTCCCTGAAAAATACCAACACACAGTTGGATTTTGAGAGAATGTCCTCCCTGGCCAAAGACAATAGAATAAAGTCACTTGAGGACATCATTATTGATCTAGGACATGATCCTAGTGATCCAAAGGGTGTAAAGGCCCTTCTAAAGAAGAAAGAAGATGACCTAAACGCATTAAAGAAGAGATTGAAGCTGCTGCCCACAGAGCATCCTCAAACAACAGAGCTACAAAAGGAAAAGCAGGTTGATGACCAACTGGACCTGATAATGCGGCTAAACCAGAAGGTCCTGGATTTGGAGAAAGAGCTGGAAGGAGCATTACAAGATAAACAGGGAGATTCCACATCCCAAGCTCCTCCAACTACTTCAACAACAGCAACAACTACAGGGGCAGCAGTGGCCCCCACAACAGAAGCAGCAGGAACAACAACAGCTCCAGATGCCAGCACAAGTGTAGAAGAATTGACTAAGGCCATCAAGGAAATGGAGCTCCAGGCAAATGAGATAAAGAAGGCCAAGGAAAAATTGGCAGAACTGGATGCCAAGTATGACAAATCAAAAGTAACCGTAGCAGAGCAGGGCAGAGAAATAAAGGCCCTAAAAGACAAGATAAAGGCCTTAGAGAAGGAGCTGAATCTAGAGACTGCCATGGCCGACATAAAAAAGAATTCTATGGGCCAAAATTGGCCAATCCATCACTCAACAATGGAGATCAATCAAAACAATACATGAGTAGATGGACTTAATGAGCCAAGCACAAGCAGAAATCCATAAGGCCAAAACATTACTGGGAGACAGACCTGAACAGGCCAACAGAATGATAGACTTCCTGAACAGGCAAGAAAAGGAGGAACTGGCAGCCATAGGCATTGCCAACAGAACAGAGGCTATCCTCACTGCCAAGAAGGTACTAACTCTCAGGAACTATGTACAAACTGTGGAGAGGAAGTGTTATGAGATACAAGCTGATGTGGAGGAATATAAAGTCAAGATGGTAGTGCTGCAAGCAAAGGGACTGCCCTGCCTCCTAAGCGGTGCAGGAAGACTGATCTCCCGAGATCAATTTGCCAACAGAATGGCAACCTATATTGAAAATCAGATTACTGCATCTGGCAGTACATCTGAGCAAACAGTGCCTCCCACAGGACAGAGCTTATATGATAAACTTGAAGGCCTGTTCTTTATTGAGAATGAGGTAAATCATCTTTTTGAAACTCCTCCTAACTTTTATAGATATACAGAGGCCGATGAGACTTTGATAAAAATTCGGAGACATCAAATGCCTAAGGAGGATTGGTGGCAAGCAATGCTTCAAATCTTGCCACGGTAGCCTCAGTTGCTCGGTCACTGCCCTCTCCAGCTCACTAGAAGACAAACAACAGAAAAAGGTTAGCATTTAAAGCAGCTGAAAAATGACTCAGCACATGCACAACGACAGCTAGCCCAAAGGATAAGAGAATACGAGAATTTTGGACAGCTTAGCCTCAGCCGACTTCAACACCCACCAAGTCATCAATTTCTGACTATTTTTGACAGCGAAAGCAACAAAGAGTTACTGCAGCTTTTACTTTCTCGACTACAAAGCTCCAGGAGTTGGCATAACACTTATGAGCCATTAACTCCTTTTCTTGATATTTTCTTATGTGAATTTTGTATATATACCCCCCTTAGCAAGGCATTAAGGGTTGGTAATTTTTACTCTGAGGAAAATATATTGTACACTTTCAGAATCATCTAATACAAAGGGCTGGACTAGCTCAGTGATTTCCTGAAGTTTTGATGTCTTGCTGATGAACCGCGTGCTGTTGTAGAATTCTTGTGCTGTCTGGTGGAATAATAAGTCTTCTTAAATCTCTGTTTGTCTTCTTATGTTATTTGCATACTCATGTTTTCATCAAATCTAGCAATAGAGAAAAGGAATAGTACAGGACATGATTCATAACACTCTGTGCTCAATCTTTTATTGCTGTAAATGTTTTCTTCTGAATTAACCATGGACATGAAATCTTGAGTGCTCATGTTTGCGTTAATTCAATAACTGTGGATGTTTATCTAGAAATTCTTAGTTGCTTCTAAATGATATTCTCACTTCTTCACACATCCTTTTATTGAAAGATTCTTAACTGCCTTTCATAAACTAAATACATCACACTTAATCAAAATTCCAAAGCGTTGTTTCCCAAATAAGTTATCTAGCTCTGCAGCATCACTATCATATCAACATAGCACACCAAACATCTAAAGGACCACTGACTCCATGCCCAATGACCTGTAACATTCTAGTGTGAGCACATACATATCTTGACTGAAACATTCTCCAACCAAATACAAAAACAAATCTTGAAAATCATAACTAGCCTAAAATACTATCAGAACAGAGACAAATCATAAAGAGAGAGCCCTCTCTGATTACAGTTTGGCTAGGAGCTGTAATCCAAAGATTGGTTAGTGGTTACCCCGGCCGTATTCCCTTGGGAGTCAAAGGGAACAACCTGGATGTTAACAGGTGGATGCGACTTTCCATTTAGATTAGGGAGTGAGTTGAAGTGGCATGGGTGGAAGAGAAAATTGGCACGAGGATCGTTGGTTTTTTTCCTTTGTTTGCCTACTTGATAGGGAATACCTAAGGTTCACACATGAGGATATGCTTAGCATGAGAGATTGTAGATGGAATCTGGGCGAGAGGCACATGTAGGGAAATGTCATGATGAGAAGAATAGAGTCAGTTGTCAATCCCGAGGCTAGTCTAGTGGGGTTTGGCTCCCACCCATCGTGATATTATGGTTTTGGCTACTGAGGAAGGGAAGGCTTTGGTATACTGGGGTGTTGTTGTGGAAAATTATTGGATACAAGAGGAGTAGGATGGGGTCCTCGTAGGTATAAATGATTGGTCTAAGTGAGATGGTCAAAATTCTCCAAATTTACATCAAAATGAATATTGAACCAGGTTCTCTTATTTCAATTCTCAAGCCAAGTTATATTAGCTCTCCTTCCTCACCCCTTGCAGGTCCCACATGAACCTCTATTGAAGAAGCTCATCTATGCAAAAATAACAAATTTTGTCATGACAATGCCTACTTGATAAATAAACTAGTTACATAATAATCTAAATGGATTTTTCCCATGCAACAATTTAGGTACTTGGAATACCATATGTAGAAAGAAAAGATGGAATAAGGAAGGAAACTTTCGAATTTAATGCTTCTGTTCATGCTTGTATATTAAGGTAGGCTAAATTGTCAACAACCATTCCTACACAATAAAGATCTATACCGTATCACAACAATAGAAATTTTCAATAAAAATATTATAACTTTTGCATGCGATAAACATTGTAGCACTGAACAAATTTATATGCCTTTCCTAGAAAACAACAACAAAATAGATGCACCAAACATAAGAATTCGTATTAATGGATCTAACAATTTATGTATGGATATAGATGGAAAGTGATAAAAATGTATGGGAGAGCATTGGTTTCTAACCGAGGGAAGGGCAGACAATCATTATCTTTCTTAGAAAAGAAAGTCCCCTTCTTTCTCTGTGAATTTTATGTATAGAAATAGAAAGGCGGTGACATATGTTATGCTCTTGTTAAGTTTGTTGAAGTAAGAGGAATCGCTGCTCCATGTTGGGTAATTTAATTGATGTTAAATTACTTCATTAATTGTCAACTAAGGTTCGTGTACTCATGAAGTTCATGTGCACAATATATGCTATGAGTTCTATTTTTTGTTTTTAAAAGATGGAATCAATCTAAATATGAATGGATGTCAGATTGAATCAAAGTGTTTCCACTCAAATGTTATTTCTGTTAAAACAAATTCATGGAAATTTGAAATCAAAATTGAACTGAATTTTTAATCTATGAATTCAAAATCACAACTTCTTTCAATTATGAAATGGAGATTATGACTACATCTGGAACAAAGCTTGGGAAAACAGAAGATTAGTTCAAGAAAATAGTTTCTAGGAAATCAAAGAAGGGAATCTAGCTCTTTTTTGAGAAGATAAGTGGCAACAAGAACCTATATTGTTAAAAGAAGACTTCCTCGACCTTAAACATGAGACAAATTCACAAGGATTAATCAAAGTAAAGGACTTCTGGGATAATACTCAGCAAATGGAGAAATGGAGAATCTAGAAAAACATTGATTGCAGAAATAAAAACCCCTTGAAAACAAAGGTAGAGGAGCTAAGGAAAATGGTGGAACAAAGGATGATCTTAGTTTCAGAGGGACAAGACCAACTAAGATGGGGCAGTAATAAAGAGGGCACCTTTAATCTTAAAGAAGCAAAAGGCATTCTCCTTGAGCTGGATCCCCGGGTTCCGGACAAAATCTGGTAGAAATTTTGGAGGCACCAAGGGTGGATGAAAATTAAACTCTTCATGTGGTTGGTTTGCCATAGGAAAATCTTGACTTGGGACAACATCAGAAAGAGTGGTGTTCTGGGGACTTCTAGATGCCTACTCTGTGGGGAGAAAGAAGAAACAATGGAGCATCTACTCAACAACTGCATTTTCACCTCCTGGTTATGGGACATATTTGCCAAAATATTTTGTTATGAAACTAGCTCAAGAAAAGATAGAAAAGATAGATCAACGTCTTAGAATTCAGCCTCTTCGAGGGGGCAACCTCCTTTACATTACATAAATGAACAATTCTTGGATGATACAAATGACAAAACCTCATTTCTATATATAGGAGTCTAAGGAGTCACAATATAATCGAGCCGACCTAACAATAATAATATAAAGCCACAAAAATAACAATAGAGGGATTCTATGGGGCATAGAAATAACAACATGGGGGTAATAGGGGCACAACAATATAAATAAGGGGTATAACTACAATAGTAATGGGGTAATCACTAGTATTATAGGGACCCAACATGCCCTCTCCTTCAAAAAAGTGTTGTCCTCAACGCTTGAGTAGTTCTGGATACTTCTGCATAAAATTCTCATCCTCCCATGTGGAATCTTCAGCGGATAAGTTCTTCCACTTGATAAGATACTCTGAAATTGATCGATTTCGTAGTCGTCGAGTTCTTGTTTCTGTGACTGCTTCCGGTTCCAATATAATTTTTCCTTCCTCGTCAAGTTCTGGCAATATTGTTTGAATTGGGAGCTTGTCGCCTATAACCTTCTTTAAACATGAAACATGGAAAACTGGGTGCAATCGAGAAGCTGCAGGAAGCTCCAATTTGTATGCCATAGTACCAATCTTTTGCAACACCTTGTACGGACCATAATACTTTGGTGATAATTTATTATCCTTCTTAGCTTGCTTTAGGGACATTTGCTTATATGGTTGTAGCCGTAGGAATACCCAATCACCTAAATCAAAACTTCTTTCACTGCGATGTTGATCTGCCTATTGTTTCATTCTATTTTGTGCCAACACGAGGTTATCCTTTAAGAGTTGGAGGACTTGTTGTTGATGTTCGATGTGATGTTCCACTGCCTGAACCTTAGAATTTTCTCTTAAATATGATGTGATGGATGGTGGTTGATACCCATAAAGTGCCATAAATGGGGTCATTTTTGTTGCTGTATGGAAGGAAGTGTTATACCACCATTCAGCCAGAGGCAACCATTTGACCCATTGTGTCTGTTTATTAGATACAAAGCAACGAAGATATCCTTCCAAACATTTGTTTACTATCTCAGTTTGCCCATCAGATTGAGGATGATAAGATGAGCTATGAGCTAACTGAGTACCAAGACAAGAAAATAATTCTGTCCAAAAATTTCCAGTGAAAATGGGATCTCTGTCACTTACAATAATCTTTGGGTTTCCATGTAGCTTTTGAATTGTTTCCATAAATGCAGTAGAAACTGTACTGGCTTTAAATGGATGTGATAATGCACAAAAGTGTGCATACTTGGTAAGTCTGTCAACTACCACCATGATGACACTCTTTCCCTCAGACTTGGGTAAACCTGTGATAAAATCCATTGAAACCTCCTCCCAACGTTGGCTTGGAATGGATAAAGGTTGTAATAGACCCGGTGTCTTAATTGTTTCAACTTTGTTTTGTTGGCAAACCAAACATTCCGCCACAAACTTTTGAATATCTGATTTAAGGCCATCCCAAAAAAATTCCTTCTTAACCCTGTGGTAAGTTTTTAAAAATCCTGAGTGCCCTCCTAAGGGAGAAGTGTGCAATTCCATAAGAATCTTTTGTTTTAGCTGGGAATTCTTACAGAGGTATAAGCGATCTTTGTACCATAATGAATCATTTTGCTAGCTAAATGTATCAGACGTACTGGAATCTTGTTGTAGCTTTCGAATAAGTGCCCACACTTCTTCATCATTCTTCCATTCCTCCCTTGCTTCGTTTATCCAATCTGGTTGGATAATAGAAATGGCGCACAACAATGCTTCCACATCCTCATCCTTTCTTGAGAGTGCATCTGCCACCACATTTTGCTTCCCTTTTTTGTAGATGATTTCAAAGTCATAACCCAACATCTTTGTGACCCACTTTTGTTGCTCTTCAGAGGATAATCTTTGTTCTAAAAAGTATTTAAGGCTATCATGATCCATTTTTACCTTGAAGTGTCTTCCCATTAGGTAGGGTCGCCATTTCTTAAGTGCATGGAGTATTGCCAACATTTCCTTCTCATAAATAGCTTTGCTTAAAAACTTTCCCTTGATTGGACGACTTTCAAAAGCAATGGGTCTTTCATCTTGCATTAGAAAAGCACCAATTCCATTTCCTGAAGCATCACATTCCACAATAAAGGTTTTTGTGAAGTCCGGTGTAGCTAAGACCGGTGCTTGGCACATTGCCTCTTTAAGATGTTCAAAGGCCTTTGTTGCTTCCGGAGTCCATGAAAATGCATCTTTCTTCAATAATGTTGTTAGAGGTGCTGCTATTCTCCCATAATTCTTAACAAACTTGCGATAATACCCTGTCAACCCAAGAAATCCTCGCAGATGCTTTATGGATGTGGGGATTTTCCATTCCTTAATGGCTTTAATTTTGCTAGGGTCTACCTTAACTCCTTCATGAGATACAATATGACCCAAATATTCCACCTTCTGGACTCCAAAGAAACATTTGGATCTTTTTGCATATAATTGTTTCTCCTCCAATAGTTGTAGCACCCTGTCAACATGTTCAACATGATCCTTCCAAGACTTGCTGTAGATTAGTATATCATCAAAAAATACTAACAATTTTTTTCTAAGGAATGGTTTGAAAATTGAATTCATCAAACCTTGAAATGTTGAAGGTGCATTAGTAAGGCCAAAAGGCATGACCAAAAATTCATAATGACCCTCATGAGTTCTAAATGTCGTTTTCGGAATGTCTTCAATCTTCATTCTGATTTGATGATATCCCGAACGAAGATCCAACTTGGTGAAGTAAATTGATCCATGCAATTCATCCAGTAATTCATCAATGACAGGAATGGGGAACTTATCTTTAATAGTGAGCTTGTTGAGCTCCCTATAATCTGGACACATGCGCCATGATCCATCCTTCTTGTGCACCAATACTACTGGAGCAGAGAAAGAACTTTGACTTGGTTGAATTATACCAGCCTCTAGCATTTCTGCAACCATACGTTCAATTTCACTTTTTTGGACATAGGGATATCTGTATGGCCTGATGTTTGGAGGAACACTTCCTGGAATCAGATGAATAACATGATCATGATCACGCATAGGTGGGAGACCTTTGGGAGTCTCAAATACCTTGGAATGATTTTCCAGGACCTTTTGGAGATCTGGAGAAATAGATGATTCCGATGTGGAAACATCTAGCGAACATAATTGTGCAATTACACCTCTTTGCTCCTTTTTTAGAAGCTTTGTCATACCATTAGAGCTGATTATCTTTCCTGGTTTCCCTGAAATACCCCTTAATTCAACTTCCTTTCCTTCCGTAGAAAATTTGATGAAAATTTCTTGAAAATTAAAAGCTATTGTACCCAAGGATTGTAGCCATTGGACTCCTAGTACAACATCAGCACCTCCCATTGGAATGGAAAGCATTGGGCTAGTCAATACATATTCTCCCATGGATAGCTTGATATTATGGCACCTTCCAGAGCAATTTATTGTTCCTCCATTTGCAATCATCACTTGACATTCTGGTGCTGGATATAGGAAGCAATTCAATTCTTTTGCTACCCTACAATGAATAAAATTGTGGGTGCTTCCTGAATCAATCAACACTATTACCTTTTTCTTCTTGATTTGTCCTTCTATCTTGATGGTTTGAGGAGTGGTAATTCCCGCCAATGCATTACAAGATATGGTCGGATTTATTTGTTCTTCATCTAGGCTTTGTTCCTGGAGTATATCTTCTTCTTTTGACCTTTCTTTCTCCTTTTCTTCTTCCTCTTCACAATCTATGTAGAATAATTTCTTCTCAGCACACTTATGACCTTTAGTGTATTTGCTATCACAACTGTAACAAAGCCCTTTTGCTCTTTTTTCTTCCAATTGTTGTGGTGTCAACCTTATAGGTTGTGGAAGACTAGGGGCAACAACACTTCCGTATTTATAGTTGTGAGTGGTATGCTTCCTGGTTGCCATAATTTTGCTTTCCATTTTTCTTGCTAACCTGAATGCCTTCTCTAATGAATCAGGTTCCCAAAGGCGAACATCATGTTGGATATTATCCTTTAAAGACCCTATGAACACATCAATCCTATGCTCCTCTGGAATATCTTTTACCCTTATGTTCAATTTTTGGAACTCCTCAATGTGCTCCATTACTGAACCCTTTTGTTTGAGACTTATCAATTGGCTAAAAAAAGTGTTGCTTTTTGTATCTTCATAATGTGCTATCAATTCTTTCGTAAAAATATCCCAAGTGATAAATTTTTTACGAGAGCAAAGCCATTGATACCATACAAACTGATTTGGTTCCAAATATACAGTTGCCATACGTACCTTTTGTGTGTTTTGCACATTAGTGAGATCGAAGAACTGCTCCATCTGTAATATCCATGTGGCGGGATCCTTGCCATCAAACTTCCTCATATCAATTTTTGGAATATGGTGGGTCTTCGATCTAACATTAGAGTCTATGGAATCATGATTAACATTAATTTTGTTCACATAATGAGTTTCCTTTACAACCTTTTCACCATTAGTAAGTATTTCTTGTAGAAAATTTGTCAAATCTGTCTTCAAATCTGCCATGTCTGTCTTCAAATCTGTCTTCAAATCTACCATGTCTCTCTTCAAATCTGTCTTCGAATCATCCATCTTAGCTTCCATGCCCTTTATCTTAGATTCCACGCCATTTATCTTAGATTCCACGCCATTTATCTTAGCTTCTGTTAGCTTTTGTGAGCGTGACATTTGTTGCACCTATTCTTGTAATTTTGATATATCATGTAGAATTTCTTCCTCTTCTTCATGAGTCATGCTAGAGCTTTCAGGTTCCTTACTAGGTCTTTGCATTTTCTTTCCTCGGGGCATCAGTTACCGATAATAATGCTTTACTATGCCCTTTGAATTCCGTTAAACCAAGCTTACACAAAAATTAAAAAAAAAAACTACACACCATTTTTCACTTTATAGAAGCCTGATACTGAATCTGATGTATCTCTGTAATTTCGGATCATCCAGTTCTAAAGTTGTGGCCTGTAGTAGCCTTCTGCGTCCTCTTTCCAATGCCACAAGTCTGACCCAAATTGGATTCTCCAAGGAAGAGTTATGTGAAATCTCCCACAGTGACTTGCTTTAAGACTAGTTCAGTAGAGTGAACTTGTACGACATGCCACGAGCCACTGTTTCAACCTTTGGATCTGAAACACACATACAAGAAACTACAGTCCGTCCTCTTTCTGTAGCTTCTTACAAAATTTCAATCCAATCCCCAGAGAGAAAGTTATGACGATTTTCCCCATGTCACCTTTTTTGAATGTAATTTAGGAGTCTGCAAAAAGACCAACTTCCTCAGATCATATCTCCGCAAATATCGCGCAAAAAGCTCTGAAATTCGGACCCAAGGTTCAGCGCGATTTCTTCTCAAATGGGTTTTTTTTAGCGACTTCTGAAACGTCACAAAAAAAAGTTATAGTGAAAATGCCACGATGACCTTTTTGGAGCAGCGAAACCCTAGAATCCAAAACTCTAATACCAAATGTTATGAAACCAGCTCAAGAAAAGATAGAAAAGATAGATCAACGCCTTAGAATTCAGCCTCTTTGAGGGGGAAACCTCCTTTACATTACATAAATGAACAATTCTTGGATGATACAAATGACAAAACCTCCTTTCTATATATAGGAGTCTAAGGAGTCACAATATAATCCAGCCGACCTAACAATAATAATATAAAGCCACAAAAATAACAATAGAGGGATTCTATGGGGCACAGAAATAACAACATGGGGGTAATAGGGGCACAACAATATAAATAAGGGGTATAACTACAATAGTAATGGGGTAATCACTAGTATTATAGGGACCCAACATCTTTCAATAATCCGACAGGGACAGAGGGATCATCATCAATACCCTGAATAATTGGAGGGGAAATTTTTCGGACTATGAAATTCTCAACTCAGCCTGGGCCCTTACACCAAGCTTCATTATATGGAATGTTTGGAAGGAGAGGAACAAAAGAACATTCAAGGAGGAAAAAAATCCCCCATATCGCCTGTTTGAGACAATCCTGAAACAACTTAAAGAGACAATGGGTACCACTATTCGCAACCACCCTAATAATCCTCCCTCAAATTTGGATGGGAAAATTCTCAGACAACTGGGGCTGGAGGGACTAACTCCTCAAGATCTTAATAGGAAGGTTACAACAAGGGACACGGAGAAGGATTTCTGGCATCCTCCCCGAGAAGGATATCTAAAGTACAACATTGATGGTGCGTCAAAAGGAAACCCAGGAACGGTTGGGTATGGAGGAGTCCTTAGGGATGCCAAGGGAAGTATTATCTTCATCTTCCATTGTCACCTAGGAACAGCTACCAATAACATGGCTGAGATAATGGCTTTGGAGCAATGCTTTTCTAAGTCAGGATAATTGCTGCAATGTGATAATAGACGCGGACTCTGAACTAGTTATTAACTCAGTGAAAAGAATAAATAGTGGAACAGCGCCGAAGAAAGTCTACAAACACTGGAAATTAATCATGGTTTTCCAGAGAATTCTCGATCACCTACACAACCTGCGCACTATCAGCTTCCATCATGTTCGCAGAAAAGCCAACAAGCTGGCGGATCTTCTGGCCAATTAGGGGGTCAGCAGTACAGAGGTCAAGGTTTCGATGGAGTGGCAGGAGTTGCGACAAAGCAGACTGAGAACTCTTTGATGTGAGCAAGAGGAAGAGGATAGGAGATTTTTCAGACACAAAGCCATGGAGGCAAGCTCTTAACCTTTTGGCCTTCGTATGTGTCATCAATTTCTAGCAAACAAGTCTTTGGTGGGGGGACGAACACAGATGGTCGCTAGTTACCCCGGAGTCAGCGAGATGGTCTTTACTGTTCATCGGGGGGAGCGCAGCAGCCACTATAGTTCCTTAATTAATGTTGTGCCTCTCTTCTTCTATGGGACGCAGGCTCATGCAAGAAAATCGAGCAAATGTAGAAGGAACCCTTGTTTTACCGGCAGCCGACATCTTTGCATTTTTGGGCCTTGGAGAGGAAAACCGCTTCCTTGGCGGTATTTAGATGATTGCACCGCTCTTAATTGGGAAACGGTTTTAGTGATTTACAACGATCCCATCCATTCTCCTACACGTGGCAGAGTGAGGATTCGGAATCCATCACATACTAACGCTTGGTTAACTTGTGCGGTGCGATTTGATTCTCTACCGTCAGATCTCTCTGTGTGGATCAACGACCATGATTGTTCGTGCAGCTTGGTGTGGTGGCTTGTTAAATCTCGGTCGTCTTTGCTGTGCGATATCTTCCTTGGCCGTTGGTTTAGGTGTCGGAATGAATGGCTCAAATCAAAGGGACTCTTCCGGGGTCTGATGGGTGGAAGATCTCGCAGGCTTCTGGGGGCGGGTTGCAATTTTGGGTTATCTAAATTTTGGGTCAAGATTCACTGTTATCTTCCGGGCATGTTGAGCCGTGAGGTCGGAATAGGTGGATTTCGGGTGGATTACATGAGCGATGTTTACTCCACCATTCGGACCCGAAATCTATTTTGTATGGTTTCTATTTTTTCGTCGGGTTCGTTTTGGGAATTAAAAAATATGCCTTTTTTGGTCCCAATATGCGTCTCATCAGACAGATATTTATAAACAGTTCAGGCGGTTTAGGCATTGGTTTGTTTTTTGGAGGTCTCGCAGTTAAGTTTGTGGGCCCTTGGACCGTTTGTCAAGTTTTTGGCTTGGTACCCAAGCCTTGAGTGGATTGTTGATTTTATGTCCCTCAGGTCTCTTTGGGTAGTTGTATTATATGTAACTTGTGTCTTTGTTTATAATGAATAGAAGGTACGACTCTTGCTTTAGAAAAAAAAGAAATGGAGATTATGACTCTAATTGCAGAACATAAATGATAATTTTACTTGCAGAAAGAAAAATGTAATTCTACTTACTAAAAAGAAATTTTTATTCTACTTGCAGAAAGAAAATTCTAAATCTATCGCAGAAAAGAAATTCTAATTCCAATTGCAAAAGTATTGAAGCATCCTAGCTATCTCTATTTTTGACATAAAGAAAATAAATAAAGACTAGAATTCTTCAACAAAATATTAAATTTAATCTTCAAAATCCATCTATTCATCATTCATGAAATTGCTTGACAAAATTAATTGAGCTACGAAATAAAAATGTTGAATGAAACGAACTATGGAAAGAAAATCATTTTGTGTTTTTATGAGTGCTCTATTTGTTATAAACAATGAAAAATAACCTAAGAATTGATCAATAGAATGCATGGACAAGCTACAGTGAAAGAATATTATCTATCAAGTGAATTGCGATGAACATAAACAAAAACTAATCTACTCTTATAGCTCTCCAGGGGACCCTCCTGTTGAGTGCAAGTATGCAATCAGTTAAATCACTTAACCACACATTTGTTCAGAAACAGAGTCTTTTATATTGATCGCAAAAGTATTTAACTAAGAGAATGCAACAATTAACAATAAGAATTATTGTCTTCAACCTTGTCTCAAGGATTTTTATACACTCTCATTAAGTAATTGTTTCAAGATTCCTAAGTCAAGAGACAACTTGACTAATCTAACAACTGAGAAGTAAAATTAAGATGAAAGTCATTTTCCTCGTGATTTGCTATTGAAAGAGAAAATCACAAGGGATTTGATTGAACACATCGGCCTCTAAGGTTGCTCAATCATTTCCATGCTCACTTGATCCTACCATGAACCGTCCTCAAAATATGCTTATTGTTGGAGTGTCATAACTAGAGTTGACTTTTGGTTTGACTTCTAGATATCTCAATCCATGTGATTTTTCAGATCACCAAGACAGGTGGATATCCATATACAAACCATTTTCCATCTACTGGTACTTTTATTTGAAGTTTGGTGTACTAGAACCTGTCTAACCATGGAGGTAACTGCATAATTCTTGGTTAGCTATAGAATGAATGAGATTCAGTAGTTGTAGGAATGTTTAAATTAAATTTCACAAAGAAACAACAAATTATAAATCATGGATGATTAATACCTTTTTAGATGCTTGAGCATATCTAGGATGAAGTTTTAGATTGAAACTACAACAAAATTATTATGGAAAGGACAAAAAGGAAGGCAAAGGGATTGTCACAAAGAGGACAATTTCATACTTCAACATTCCCCCACACTGAGGATTTTGCATGTCCTCATGCATCAAAATTTCAAAATTTTCCCCTTCCTTTATTCATTGTTGTATTTCTGAGGCCTGAGCTAGGACATCTAGACTAATGCTACTCTTTCTTTTCTTGATCCTGAATACTGCCTTTGTCTACTTCATTAAGATTTTGCTTTGTAACCCTATGATTTTGTTTCTAAGGAATTTGTTGTTCGCTTTAAGTTTTTCATTCTTTTTATACTCGTGGCACAAATGCAAAGTATCTTGTCATTTTGAGTCCTCGAGGTTTCATTTTCTAACTTTATTGCCTCATGTTCTTGTTTGAGATGTTTGTTCAGTACTTCCAACTCATATATGTCTTGCTTTAAAGCATCTTTGATTTTGTATTTTTTTTCTTGAGGAATATTATATGACAAAGGAATTTCTTCATTGAATGTATCTTCTTGATTTTTAAAAGGAGAGTTTGCCTTTTGTTGTGCTCCATGCTCTAAATATTCCACATAATCATAAATATGTTATTGTATTATATCAATATCTAGTGTCTTCCTCGCGGACTCAGAGTCTTAGGTGGTGTTCTGTAATTTTCTTCTTCAAGGTCAACTACTTCAGGAGACTGTAGGTTTTAACCATGTACATAAATTACCTACATACGAATTCTAAAATCAGAAAATAAACAATGGCGAGAGCATAAAACATAAAACAGATATACATAGAGATTTTCCCCTGGATCCCAAAATCGGGACTACCATATTTATTTTTCATTATGTTCCTTTCAATGTTACAGTTCATATATATACATGCCGAAACATCCATAAACCCCAATTCATTAACCTTGGATTAGAACATAACCTTAGTTCCCTTGATTGGATCTACGAAATACCATGGACAGAAAACCATCATGTCCTAAACCATAGGTAGGTCCACCCACCTAATATAGGGTCAAAAAAATTTCCCGGGGCACTGCCCCCCTGCTTACCGCCTAACAGGGGGACCAACCACCCCCCCTGTGACCCCCCGACAACTCCCGATGCAACGTACAAGGGGGGCCATCGCCCCCCTGCTTACACATTGACAGGGGGGCAACCACCCCCCCTGTGACCCCTCGGCAAAGCCCGGTGAAACGTATAGGGGGGGCCACTGCCCCCCCTGTACGTGGGGTAGTCGTGGAAAGAATATAACACAACCCAACATTCTCCCACTTGTTGTTTTCTTTCCATAGGGAGCCACAAGAGAGCTTAGTCATTGATCCAACCCTGCAATGCCCATTGTTTCTCTACACGAAGAGAAATTCTCAGTTCTCACAGACTTTGTCAATGCATCTGCAATATTCTTCAAAGTGTCCACCTTTACCATCAACACCTTTTTTTCCTCAACCATATCCCTCACAAAGTGATACTGAACATCAATTTGCTTTGTCTTTAAATGATAAGCAGGGTTATTTGCCAAGAAAATTGCACTTTGGTTGTCAAAGTCTATCCTTATAGCTCGCTGTACTAACACCATACTTGAACACAATCTTTGCAACCAAACTTCTTCCTTGCTTGCATGAGTGGTTGCCATGTATTCTGCCTTTGTAGTTGAAAGTGCAACTACAAACTCTCTTACTCATCGAACTGACTACACCTCCAAATAGGTTAAACACATACCCACTTGTAGATATTCTCTGATCCAGATATCTAGCCTAGTCTACATCAACAAAGCCATAGATGTCCAAAACTTTGTCCAAACCCGGTCTTCCTTGGTAGCACAAACCATAATCACTAGTACCACACAAATACCTAAAAACCCGCTTCATTGTTGTCCAATGCTCCTTCCCTAGTTTTGACATAAACTTGCTCAATACTCTCACTGCATGTGTAATGTTTGGTCTAGTACCGACTGCACTTGCATATGGAACACAAGACATGTCCTCTTCCCCTTCTTGTTCCTTGGGACATTGTTCAACAGATAACTTTACACCTATAGGAATAGGAACCTTCATCAGTTTACTATCCTACATATTAAACCTCTGTAGTATTGCCTTGACATACTTCCTCTGGTTTAACCAGAGCTTCCTCTTTTCCTGATCTCGTTTAATTTCCATGCCCAAAATATAGTTTGGAGCACCAAGATCTTTGATGTCGAATTTGGAGGACAATTAGGTCTTCAAATCCTCGACAATTTATTTTTCATTTCCAACCAGCAACATATAATCCACATGCAAGACCAGATAAATAACACGGTCACCAATTAATTTAAAATACACACAGTGATCTGCTTTGCTTCTGGTGAAGCCAAGTCCCCGTATAAATGTATCAAATGTCTAATACCACATCCTTGGTGACTATTTTAACCCATACAAAGACTTTTTTTAAATTTCATACTAGTTCTTTCCTACCCTTCGCCGCAAAGCCTTCAGGTTGCTTCATGTAGATCTCCTCTTCCAGATCCCCATGAAGAAATTTTGTCTTCACATCCATCTGTTATACCTCAAAATCAAAAGTAGCAACAACAGAAAAAAGTAATCTAATAGAAGCTACCTTGGAAACAAGAGAAAAAAGTATCACCAAAATCAATTCCCGACACTTGGGAATAACCTTTTTCTACCAACCGAGCTTTGTATTTCTCGACCTTTCCTTCATTCATCTTCTTCTTAAACACCCATTTGCTGCCAATGGGTTCCTTCCAACTGACAACTCCACGAGATCCCAAACCTCATTTTTGTGCAAAGATGCCATTTCATCAACCATAGCCTCTTTTCAGAGTTTGTCATCCTCTGAATCTACGGCTTCCCTCACAGTTCTCAGCTCATCATCAGTAATAGATAAAGCAAAATTTGAATAGAAAGCAGATGGAATATACCTTTTTCGCTGCCTTCTTTCTCGAACTGATCTTCTCACAGCCAGAGTTTGTGGCTCTTCATCTTCTGAGTCTTCTTCTGTTGTAGAATCTGATTCTTCCTCCTTTAGCTCAAACTCTATCTTCTAAGGTTCCTTTGGTAGGATTTCATGTTTAATAACATCTTTCACCTCTCTAAACACCACATCTCGGCTGTACACACCCTTCCTTGTTTTTGGGTTCCAAAGCTTATAACCTTTTAAACCATCATTATACCCAATAAAGATGCACTTTTCAGATTTACAATCAAACTTTGTTCTTTTCTCCTTTGGAACATGTACATATGCATCACATCAAAATACCCTCAGATGTGAAAGAGAAGGTTTCTTACCAGTCCATACCTCTTGTGGAGTCTTATCGTCCAACGCTAATGAAGGTGATCTGTTGACCAGGTAACATGCAGTATCCACTACCTCTGCCTAAAATTCTTGTCCTAACCTCGCACCATTGAGCATGTTTCTTGCCTTTTCCAGCAACGTCTTGTTCATTCTTTCAACAACTCCATTTTTCTAAGGTGTGTATGGAGTAGTCTTATGTCGTACTATACCACACTTCTTACAGAACTCTTTAAATTCCTTCTTGCAAAACTCTCCACCGTTATCTGTCCTCAACACCTTTATCTTCTTCTCCGTCTGGTTTTCCACCAAAGCCTTAAATTCTTTGAACTTGTCAAAGACTTCAGATTTCCTCCTGAGGAAATATATCCATGTGTTCCTTAAGAAGTCATCTATAAATGATACATAGTACACAGACTTACTTAGTGATGGAACCGACATAGGTCCAAACACATCACTGTGCACAAGCTCTAATATCCGTTTCACCCTCTTAGCACTAGAGGGGAAACTCACCTGATTATGCTTCCCATATACACAATTTCACAAAAATCAAAATCTAGAGAACAATTAGACATACCTTATATCATACCATTACCATGAAGTATTCAAAGTCCCTTCTCTCTAATATGTCCAAGCCTTTGATGCCATAGCATGGTCTTTTCTCCACAGACCACTAGATTTTCTGCTCCACTTTCAGGAACCACAGAACTGTTGCACCCATCAATAACAGTGCTACTTTGAATCTTGTACAAAGTTCCAATCCGAACTCCCTGCATCAGTACTAGTGTTCCCCAAATCATCTTGAAGGTATCTTTCTCGAACACTATTTTTGCACCTGCATCATCGAGCTTGCTTACAGAAATCAGATTTATGGCCAATGCAAGAATATGCAGAACACTTGAAAGTGTTATATGTTGGCATTATGAGACAAGTGTTGTCCTTGATGGCAAATCACACAGATGACAGATCATAGTGCAGTAGGTCAGCAGCAAGGATTTGATGACCAGACTACAAGAATGAAGAGAAAATATATATACGCAGGTTCATCGTGACCGAGTCGCGTATACACGTGAGTTAGTCATTGAAAAGACGCATATGCATATACATGCACTTTCATGCAAGAGAAGGCGCGTACATTGGGTTTTGGTCCATGGTAGTTAGTCCTTGGTATTTGAACCTATGGTTTTGGACCATAGTATCTCGTCAGATGTGTTGATCCCAAGTATTGGGTCCATGGTATTGGTTTGTTATGGTTTTGGACCATGGTATTGAGCAAGGCCTAAGACTATAAAAGGAGAAGAAGATCATTAGGCAAGGGTATCAAAAAAGTCTTGAATATCTAATGAAGTATGAGATCCAGTATGCAGGTTATAGGTTGATGATGCATTGCTTGATCTGAGCTAAGGAGGGATCTCACTGGTTGATGGAGAACAAGATCTAAGGATAAATCAGGATCAAATGGTTTGAAATGAACTATCTCTATATGATTGATTATGTTTATTCTAGATCTGTATACTGACGCATGTAATGATCTGAATTGGGTATAACTTAAGTTTGAAATCGCTGCAAGTCATGATTGAATATTTATAGATATGTACGCGGGTTGGCTTTGGTGTAAGCGCGTATGTACACGGTTTTTGTTCATTGTAGTAGCGTATACCATTTGAGCTATGATGTTTGAAGTTACAGGTGGTTCTAGTCGTTGATGAGTTCTGATGACAGTTTAATGGTGTCAGTATTCTGCATATCCTGTTTGGTTGACTGTGTTTAGCTTCAATATTGATGGATGAGAACTAATATTGGATCAGGATCTTAATGACTCATATTTATGTGATCTGATGGACTAAATCTGGGCGCTAACACATATATTATCCTTGTATATGTAATAATCTAGATATGTCTGAAGACAGGAAGTGCATCAAGTTATAAGTAAGCAATTGATGACATATACGCTGGTTCACCTTGGTGAAGTTGCGTATACACGCTGGTTCAGCACTTCCAAGTAGCGTATGCACTCTGATGCATGATTTTGATGATACAGTTGGTTCTGAATATTGTTGCAGAGTTCAGTGTTCTTCTCTGTGTTCTGGTGACTGTGTTGTTGACAAGGTTTCAGAGTTTCAGTGATTTAGAAATTGATGATGCTAGTATTGATTGTTTTGTGCTTCAATGATATTTATGGGTCCAGTATGAAAATTTGATGAAACGTGGCCTTCAGATTACAGTGTTGTGCTTCAGGAGTATCCAGTCTGAAAATGTATGAAATGTGGTCCCTGGAGGGTGAAAGGAGATTGTAGGTCGGTGCCTACGTACTAGTGTTGTTGGGAAAAGTATCCAATACGGAATGACCCTATCCCACTCTAAGGGTGATAGTACCTCAGCAACAATCAAAGAAAAGCTATTTGAGATTACTTCTTTATGAGATGTAAAAGAGGGGAGAAAGAGATCCACTAATCGATGTCTTTCGCTAATGATTGATCCAATCTTCTCTCTTTGCTGCTTGCTCCCAGCTCCTTGCTCTTTCACTGGCCCAGCTACACCAAGATCCTGCAAAATGGAAAGAGAGGGAAACTACAAGAAGCATACATTCATAATTGATTCAAGGATTAGAATAAATCAAATACACAAGCATAACAATACACCATTGAGACACATGCATATAGAAGAACCTCAAATGCTTTATTAATGGAAGAAGTAAAGTTCAGGAAGTGATACAACCATAAAAGGCCCAATCCAGCATCACCTCCCAGCAGAAAGAAATCTCCTCTTCACCTCCTTCAAAGCAAATCACCCAATAGTTCTATACTCAAACCAACAGCACTTCCTTACATTCACAAGATTCCAGCCTCCCTAGACCTCATGAGAGAGCTCTATATATAGGAGTTTTGGAGAAAGGATGAGTCAGCTTGAGGCTGGCATGAAGCTGACTAGTGTCCTCTCCCACTTCAGTTATTCTTCAGTTCTTGAGTCCACTTGGAGGTTCTTGCTTCCACTTGGAGATCTAGACCCTCTTACTCATCACCAGTCGAATTCCCTGATCCAAGTGTCATTTTGGAAGCTTCCTGGGCATTGACACCTTGAGGAATGACTGTGCCACTTGGCCAACCTCGCCCAGCGCAGGTAGCCTTCTTTGCAGTTGACATTCAGCGCAGGTACACAGTGGAGCAGTTGACATTCAGCGCAGATGCTCAGTGGAGCAGTTGACATGATCCAGAATTAGCTTGTTTTTGAGTGTTTTCAGGTGGAGAACTGATATTCAGTGCTATGGTTTGCTGACCTTGTTCCTCTAGGGGTAGGAACAACATGTTTAGGGACTTTGGATCCCTTAGATTATGGACATTTCATGCTTCATGCTGTAAGGCACAAAAATGTCTATAACAACTAGTACATTAGCTAGTACAAGAGCAAAGGGAGTAGTAGCTCCCTTCCAGTAGCAGCTAGAGAACAAGTGAAGATTGGAGAATTCAGTAGGCAGGCACCTACGTACTAGTAAATGGATCGGCTAGTACAAGAGCTAAGGGGGTTGTAGCTCCCATCTAGGAGAGTTTGGAAAACGAGAGAGGGTTGTAGCCCTCTGCATGTTGTAGCCTGCATACTGGTATAAGACTGCACCAGTACAAAAGATTGTAAAATGGAGTTTCTTATTAAAGTAAGATAGAGACGATTTGCAGCAGCTGGTTTTCACCCACATTGGGTTTCCACCTTATATCATGGTGTTCATGTGTGCTTCTTGTGTGTGATGATCTGTTCTGTGTTACTGCTCCTGCTTACTGTACATATGGTTAATGAAGTTCTAATGCACTAACTAAAGATCAACATTTAATGGATTAACACATGGTTTCCCTTAATTGAAGTAGCATATATGTATATAAGAATGGAAATGAAAAAGTTTTATTGATTTGATAATACTGATTCACCCCCCCTCTCAATATTATTTCCAACAATTGGTATCAGAGCAGGTCCTTTGGTAGAAGCTTGATCGCTTGAAGGAGATCCGTAGAACTATGGGAAAGAAGCTTAAGAAGAAAGCACCTAAGAGGAAGAAGGCATCTCAGAAGAACTATGACAGTGGGTGTATTGATTGGGGAATATGTGGAAGGAGCACATCAGATTCAAAATCACTTCAGAATGAAGATGAACAAGATCTATCAGGTATGAATTTGTTATCCTCTGGTGATGCATCTATTTATCCTCTTAAAGATGATGAATGTGATAGCGAAACAACTGAATTTTCTCTTATGGGTGAGCAAGAAAGATATCAAATAGAGGCAGAATTTAAAAGGCTCACAGACAAAATTAGAGATCAACAAGATCTATTGAACAAAAGGGAATGTGCTTTTAAAGAAGAAGCTACCAAACTAAAAGCTCAACTAAAAGAAGGAAGGAAAGTTGAAGAAGACATGAAGAAGCACTATCATGAAAAGGAAGAACATCTTCAGGTTGAGGCAAATATTTTAAATGATAAATTAGAAGAAAAGGATAAGCTCTTACGATTTCACGATAGTACTAAGATCTTGGATGATATTCTTAGTAGTTAAAGGTCTCCTGCTATCAAAAATGGTCTTGGTTTTTATGAATCCACTGAAAGTGAATCTAGCTCACAAGGAGAGGCAAGAAACTCTAATGGGAAATCTGAAATTCACAACGAAGAGATGAGAAGAAAACCCCATCAACAGCCAAGGAAAGAAATTCTTCAAAGGAAATCTTTTACTCCTCCAATATATAATATTGAATGTTATGTATGTCGTAATCTTGGAAATGTTGCAGCTAGATGTAGAAGAAGAATGGTTCAAGATCATCACACAGAAAGATCATCACATTCCAGTTACTTTCAGGGATATTGTTTTTCTTGCAATATGTTTGGTCAATAAGCTGTTGATTGCTACAGAAGGAATATGAAACAAATGAGATGTTATGCATGTAACAATCTTGGAAATATAGCAAAGGAATGCAGGAAGAAGGTTCGGGCACCACACCAAAAGGAGAAAACATCATCACACATGAAGATATGGAAGAAGAAGGAAGTACAGTCAGAAAAATGTGGCACAACATAATATACTCAGACACAGCACAACACAGACATAACGGACTCAGGGGAAGTTGAAAGTATAAGACTTCAGTGTCCTAAATCTCATACGCAAGTTTCATAAAGGGAAGTCGCGTATATACGTGAGTTAGACACTGCACAGTCACGTATATGTCAGTCTGAGGAAAAGCAGTGGGGACAGGCTCAGAAAAAGGGTCTGATATGACTCAGTCCATTATTTGCTCTATTGATTAATAGTTACAGTCTGCTGAGGATGTGTGGAAATGTCTTGATACTTGTAAGATGTTTAGAAGTGTTTTGATCCTAACTTGATGATGATGTCTTGATGCTTATTACTGGTATATGCATGATCAGATCTAATAAGTAAACAGATGGCACAGGTTGAGGGGGAGCATATGCCTTTAATAATGCATTGTTGGCATTATGGTTAATAGTCCTTGGTGATGATGCCTATATGGCTAAATGATATATCTTGCTATGATGTGGTTATGAGATGTCCATGATAAAATCTCATATGACTCTTAGGGTTACATAGTTGATGTTCAGATCATATTTGAGGATTGATTCTCAGATGGTGCATATATGATGCTTACATGGTGATCTTCATAAGGATAAGGAGAAGTACAAAGCTTGAATACACAACTTCATTACTTGATGACGAGTCTCTCATATGCTTCTGTCGTCATAAAGGTCATCTAATACAGTTATGATGCAGGATTCCTATAGTTCTTGGTGCTCATGTGGATGAGGATTGTTGATGTTGATGATATTGACAAAAGATCTTGAGCTCAAGATACATAGTGCTGGATACATGAATGATTACTCTAAGTTGCATTGTTGGAGACATGATGATGATGAGTTCTTACCTACATGTTGATAGGTGGATACTTACATATGTTGATTGATGCAGATATTCCCAAGTGATGATACATGGATGATCGTTATGATAAGATGGCTATGGTGTTTTACACATATGATACAATGTGAATGATTTTATGATGATGAGTTGATATCTATATGCAGACATATCTTGTCATAGGACATTTACAGGTTGTTGATCTGGAAATGGTTGTACGCGAGTTTAATAAGGAGTATCCATGTATATACGCTTGTTTCTGTAAACGCGTATATGTTAATTTGAAGGAAATCAGTGGGCCAAACTCAGAATGAGAAGAGTCTGATATGGGCCTGACAGAAACCATCTGGCACAGATGGAACAGGTACAGAGGGAGAACATGATTGATCGTCTAGATATTGTTGACAGATGCTTATAGAGCAGATCATACATTGTGTATGATGACTATCATGGTCTTATCTAGATGTTTGGTCTCATGCAAAGGTCATATCAAGACTCATGATGTAATAATGTGTCTCTATCTATTGTAGTCATTTGATGAAATCTCTTCTCGTCACATGATGTAAATTGTAACCCTTTTATGCATAAGAAGGATGATGAAATACTTCAGTAATATCAAGGTCATGTAATGACCTATCTTGGTTTCCCCACTATGCCTAGGATCAATGATGTAATGTACTTATTTGTCATATGTAAACTTCTGGTATATCCCCACTTGGTTGGGAGATGGATGTTTGTATGAGTCTTTGGTGATAGGAAGGTCACTTATGATGTATAGAGTCATGGTCTTTCTTGTAGAACATCTTTTTGCAGACCTTGCTTACAGTCAGGGGGAGCATGAACAACACACTTCAGCAAGAGCAGAGCTTTCAGCATGTACTTAGAGGGAGTATGGACATCAGAATGTTTATCAAGGAAAGAGAATATCTTGGTCTGCCCTTTGCCCTTGATGTCAAAGGGGGAGAGTGATTTGGTGTTGTTGCCATCAAGTCCAAAGGGGGAGATTGTTGGCATTATGATGAATGTGTTGTACTTGATGGCAGCCCACTCGTAGAATAACAACTCACTTATATATATAACTAGTTGAATCTATAGAAGAGATATCAGATGTGACTGAATGCATGGGATGCAGGACGGCTCAAAGGAATCAGATGATAGTTCTAAGAGTGACAAGTTAGCTTTGCCATCAAGTTCAAAGGGGGAGATTGCTGGCATTATAAGACAAGTGTTGTCCTTGATGGCAAATCACACAGATGACAGATCATAGTGCAGTAGGTCAGCAGCAAGGATTTGATGATCAGACTACAAGAATGAAGAGAAAAAATATATATGCAGGTTCATTGTGACCGAGCCGCGTATACACACGAGTTAGTCGTTGAAAACACGCATATGCGTATACACGCACTTTCATGCAAGAGAAGGCGCGTATATTGGGTTTTGGTCCATGGTAGTTAGTCCTTGGTATTTGAACCTATGGTTTTGGACCATAGTATCTCGTCAGATGTGTTGATACCAAGTATTGGGTCCATGGCATTGGTTTGTTATGGTTTTGGACCATGGTATTGAGCAAGGCCTAAGACTATAAAAGGAGAAGAAGATCATTAGGCAAGGGTATCGAAAAAGTCTTGAATATCTGATGGAGTATGAGATCCAGTATGCAGGTTATGGGTTGATGATTCATTGCTTGATCTGAGCTAAGGAGGGATCTCAATGGTTGATGGAGAAAAAGATCTAAGGATAAATCGGGATCAAATGGTTTGAAATGAACTATCTCTATATGATTGATTATGTTTATTCTAGATCTGTATATTGACGCATGTAATGATCTGAACTGGGTATAACTTAAGTTTGAAATCGCTGCAAGTCATGATTGAATATTTATAGATTTGTATGCGGGTTGGCTTTGGTGTAAGCGCGTACGTACACGGTTTTTGTTCATTGTAGTAGCGTATGCCATTTGAGCTATGATGTTTGAAGTTATAGGTGGTTCTGGTCGTTGATGAGTTCTGATGACAGTTTAATGGTGTCAGTATTTTGCATATCCTGTTTGGTTGATTGTGTTTAGCTTCAGTATTGATGGATGAGAACTAATATTGGATTAGGATCTTAATGACTCATATTTATGTGATCTGATGGACTAAATTTGGGTGCTAACACACATATTATCCTTGTATATGTAATAATCTGGATATGTCTGAAGACAGGAAGTGCATCAAGTTATAAGTAAGCAATTGATGACATATATGCTGGTTCACCTTGGTGAAGTTGCGTATACACGCTGGTTCAGCACTTCCAAGTAGCGTATGCACTCTGATGCATGATTTTGATGATACAATTGGTTCTGAATATTATTGCAGAGTTCAGTGTTCTGCTCTGTGTTCTAGTGAGTGTGTTGTTGACAGGGTTTCAGTGTTTCAGTGATTCAGAAATTGATGATGCTAGTATTGATTGTTTTGTGCTTCAATGATATTTATGGGTCCAGTATGAAAATTTGATGAAACGTGGCCTTCAGATTACAGTGTTGTGCTTCAGGAGTATCCAATCTGAAAATGTATGAAATGTGGTCCCTGGAGGGTGAAAGGAGATTGTAGGTCGGCGCCTACGTACTAGTACATCAACTAGTACAAGAGCAAAGGGAGTAGTAGCTCCCTTCCAGTAGCGGCTAGAGAACAAGTGAAGATTGGAGCATTCAGTAGGCAGGCACCTACGTACTAGTAAATGGATCGGCTAGTACAAGAGCTAAGGGGGTTGTAGCTCCCATCTAGGAGAGTCTGGAAAACGAGAGAGGGTTGTATCCATCTGCAGGATGTAGCCTGCATACTGGTATAAGACTGCACCATTACAAAAGATTGTAAAATGAAGTTTCTTATTAAAGGAAGATAGAGACGACTTGCGGCAGCTGGTTTTCACCCACATTGGGTTTCCACCTTATATCATGGTGTTCATGTGTGCTTCTTGTGTGTGATGATATGTTCTGTGTTATTGCTCCTGCTTACTGTACATATGGTTAATGAAGTTCTGATGCACTAACTAAAGATCAACATTTAATGGATTAACTGAATCATAAGTATTCTGGATATATGCTAGTTGCATTAGACACAGTTGCATATACACGCGGTTTCCCTTAATTGAAGTAGCATATATGTATCTAAGAATGGAAATGAAAAAGTTTTATTGATTTGATAACACTGATTCACCCCCCCCCCTCTCAGTATTATTTCCAACATTATAATCCTTCCACCTTGCAACTTCAACTTGAATTTTCCGCGACCAATGATTCTAGCCTTCCTCTCATCCCCTAATAAGACATCACCACCATCATATTTCTCATACTCACAGAACCACTCTCTATGGGGAGCGAAGTGAAAGGATGCACCTGAGTCAATCAACCATGCCTCATGATCTACGTGTGTACTTGAAGAAGAAGCGAAGTACACATCGCCACCTTCATCTGAGGTGGTTTTTGCCTCTGCAGAAGGAGCATCATCATATCCCTTTCCTTTCTTGGGAGATTTAGATTTAAAATCCCTTTTGAAGTGCCCTTCTTTTCTGCATTTCCAACACGCCTTTACATATTTTCCTGGAGATTTAGATTTCCCTCTAGATTTAGGATTCCCACTCGAGGACTTATTTTTGTTTATGTTCTGGGACCGTCCTTGTACAGACAAGGCATCACCATTATGGCCCTCCATATTTTTCCATCTCATCTCGTCCAACTGCAAGGATGAGACTATTTCATCAAACTACAAGGCAGTTGCATTGCTACCTATTGCAACAACCAAACTATCATACAAATCTAGTAGAGAACACAACAGACTGGTGCACTTATCTTCATATGAAATTTTAATATCAACAGATAATAACTGGCTTACCACAATATTAAATGCGTTCAGATGCTCTGTCACCGAGTCTCCATCTTTTATCCTCGAGTTATACAACTTTTTACATAGGAACAGTTTATTCACCAGAGACTTAGATTGGTACAAAGTCCCTAGCTTGTTCCAAAAATCCTTCACTGAAGCTTCCCCTAATATATTCAACAATACTAAATTTGAGACACATAATCATATTGTGCTCTTTGCCTTCCGATCCAACTCCTTCCAGTCTTCAACTGACATTGTTGTTGGTTTAGTACCTAGATCTACCGTGATCCACTGATCTTTATCCACTAGCAGATCCTCCATCTTGAGTTTCCACAACTCAAAAATTTGACCATTAAATTTCTCGATCTCTATCTTTCCACTGCTCGCCATCTTCTTTCACCACAAGAATCGATCCTATAGATCTCCCACTAAACAAGGTCTACCACAGCCCCGAGTAAAATCCCCTCAGCAGCAAATGCGTCCCCTTGAATCCAAAACAAATTTGATACCAAATGTAGGTTTTAACCCTGTACATAAATTACCTACATAAAAATTCTAAAAACAAAAAACAAAAAATTGCAAGAGCATAAAACATAAAACAAATATACACAGAGATTTTCCCCTGGATCCTAGAACCGGGACTACTAGATTGATTTTTCATTATGTTCCTTTCAATGTTACAATACATATATATACATGCCGAAGCATCCATAAAACCCAATCCATTAACCCTGGATTAGAACATAACCATAGTTCCCTTGACCGGATCTACAAAATATCATGGACAGAAAACAATCATGCCCAAAACCATGTGTGAAATCCATGCAAAAAACCATAAGTAGGTCCGCCCACCTAATATAGGGTCAAAAAATAACTGTGGAGTGCTGCCCCGGACACCGTGCAGGGGGGCTATCACTCCCTTGTTTACCGCCTATGACTCCCTCGGCACAACGTACAGGGGGGCCTCTGCCCCCCCTGTGAACCCCTCGCACGTGGGGTAGTCGTGGGAAGAATATAACACAATCCGACAAAGACTGCACACTTGAAAGTTTAGAAATTTGCTTGCTTATTCTTAATTTTTTCCCCGATTCTTTAGTGTTTTTCCTTTCTTTGGTTCTTCCCTGTTTCTTATCCTCTAGTTGTTCATCCTTTTCTTCATGTAGCTTGACACTTGAGTTGGCTTTATTTCTTCTTACATTTTCTTTTTCATTTTTTTGTTTAATATTTTCCAAAAAAATGAGAAAGAGTAATGTCATCTTCAAATGGATCTTTTGGATCTCCTGTTTTATCAAGAGGTGAACCCTATTTTTCACTTTCATCTTTAGGTTCAGGGTTTGAGAGCAATCTACATCTAATTCCTTTGAATTTTATGCTTGTTTCTCCTTCTTGAGCTTCTATAAATTAGTTACGAACTAGAAAACTTGTTATGCTCTTAACCTACAAGACGATACCATAATACCAAATATGCGAAGAAATATACCTAGAACATAGAACAATGAGAAATAACATCAAGTATTTTATTATTCAGAAAGAAATGTTCACTTGCCTCTTCGAGGGGGCAACCTCCAATAGAGCTGAGCTCAATTACAAAATAAGACACGATGCTCCTCGAGGGGAGTCTCTATCCTTTATATAGGATTCATACATGCAATACCATGGTTCTTATTAATACTATCTTTCTAATACCATGGCCCATTTGCAACTAATTGTGGTCCATTCATTAAATGCGGGTTAACCACTTACAATTATTAATATGGGCTTTATTGACTCTTTACTTAACTATAACTATGACTCGATCCTATTACATAAATAAGGGGGTTAGGGTTGGACCCTAACAAAACTCTACCAATTATCTCCTTTGGCTTCTAAGTGTGCTTCCATGAGAATTTTAATGAGTCCATGATGATAGAGAGCACTATCGAGGGTTTTTTATTCTTGTTGCACACTATAGGCCATTTTCTTAAGGCTACAAAGTAGAAAGCATGGAAAAACTTATCTCATTACCATCAATGAAAAGCATTAGAAGTCAAACACGGTAAAAGAACATGGTTTCAAACCTCCCTTCACAGGTTAGGAATATCTGAATGACTAGCAATAAATTCCTCCATTTAACTTTTAATGTTGTTACTGGAATTCTCTTTTTGAAAATAGAAATGTCCATACCTAGGTTTCTGAGGAAGGTTTTCCATTCTTTCTCCTTGATTTCCTGTTTTTAAACCAACTTCCTCTGTTTCTGGATAATTTTGTAGCTTCTGCCACTATGGAATCTATAGGTATAAGTTTGATGCCAACAATTTCTACCTCTAAATGTATCTTTTTATTTTCTTAATAAAAAGTTCGCTTTTTTCTTCGGAAAAAAAACTCAAAAAGAACTTAAAAAAAAAAAAAAAAAACAATTTCTACCTTTACCCCATCAAAAGCCTGTGCAAAAGATTTTGTGACCTCCGTCTCGTGCCCATCAAACTTTTCAAAGAATTTTAGACAACACACTTGCTACAACTGTTCTCTAACTCGTGGATATGCCTAAAGAAACTTGGCTCCATTGGGATGTGATCGAACAATGACACCCATGGTAGGGAGAAGTCTTAGCCTTGCACTGTCTCTTTTTGACAAAGGTAATGGAGGTCAGTAAGAGGAATGATTAATAGAGCTGGTTGGTGAAGAGTACGGAATGGAGGTTGAGTGATTGTGAAATAATGTTCTCAGGCGGTATTCAACTCATAATAGGACTAGGTTATTTCACATGATTGCCACGATTTTAAGATCTAATTTCATAGTATCGTTAAAATTTAGGCAATTTTGAAGAGATTTGGTTTGACTAGTTGGGGTGGCATGATAAGATAGGGTTATAATGGTTATGATGTAGAGTTATAATGTTAGGAAATGCTATGAGGTCTTTTAATTGCTCGAGATTTGTAATATAATCACCCAATGAATTAAAATCTAATGTTCCTTAAATGAAAAATAATTCAACAACCTACATACCTCATTATGTTTGTAATGTCCTTTGCTACATGTTCTTTATGCCTTTATGAATGTATATTGATATGGCAGTAATTTTTGAATTCAGGTATGGGATTGGAGATGAGTTGCAGAATTTCGCTAATTCCATAGTTGTTCATTTTTATGAGATTTGTTGTTGATCATAAGAAAAAATTTATTATTGCTGCTTCTTGGTGGAAATTGAAGAAAGATGGTCCTCGAAAGTGTTGCTTTACAATCTGTAAAATTATTAGAAGAAAAGGGGTAAAAAGAAATGGGAAAAAGATAGGGGAATTATGAAAATATTGTCACCAAGAACTCTTGGTTTTCAGTTAAATTTTTTTGTATAAGCATGCCAATAGTGTTGGTTTTCATTCTTATAATTTGATTTTACTATTATTATGATCTTTATTTTTATTTTTTAACAATAATAAGAAAATTACAATGGAGTTGGAGAATGAGGAGAAAGATCTCCTTTATTAACCAACTTTGAATTCATAATTATCTTGAAAATATCTAACAAACTCTTCTCTTGTTAATGGTTTATGATATAATCTTAATTTATGGCCATTAACAAGAAAAGTAACTTGTTCAACACCAATAGTTTTGATTTCGACTACTCCATTATCAAAAACAATATCTATCTCATAAGGACCAAGTGAGTTTGAAAATTCCCCTAAAATATTTGAATTTGGAATAAAAAAGAAGAGCCCAATCACCTCACTTGAAATTTTTAGCCTTGATGAATTTGTCATTCCATCTTGATCTTTGTTGTTGAACTATGTTGGTTCTATGGATAACATATTGTCGAATGTCATCTAGCTCATGCAATTGTGTTAGTAGTTGTTTATGAGCTTTAGATAGGTCAAGGTCCAATTTGGTTGTTGTCCTAAAAGTCCCCACTTAAAACTCAATTGGAAGGAAAACTTGCTTCCCATAACCAAGCTCATAAGGAGTGTGTTTGATTGTGTTTCTCTATGTGGTTCGATATGCCCATAATGCCTCTGGAAGCTTTTCTGCCCAATCTCTTCTATGCAAATGCACAATCTTGGTTAGGATTACTTCAAGTACCTTACTTGTGGATTAGACTTGTCCACTGGCTTGTGTATGATATGGAGTAGACTTTCGATGCCTGATCTTATATTGCTCCATTATCTTTTGGACCAACATGGATGTGAATTGAGTACCTTGATTTGTTTTAATTTCTCTTGCAACACCAAAACGAGTAAAAATATCCTCAAAAAGAAATGTAACTACAACATTTTCAGTTGCAAATGGAAGAGGTTTAGATTCTACCCGTTTTGTAAAATTTAGAGCCCATTTTTCAAAAAGTTCCACAACTACATATGGTTGTAGAGGCATTTCATCAGATGGAATATGTTTTCCCATTCTTTGACAACTATCACACATTTTGACATATTCTTTGGCATCCTTGAAAAGAGAAGGTCAATAATATACTAAACAAAGGATCTTGTAAGAAGTTCTTCTATCGAAAAAGTGTCCTCCACATGGCTCATTATGACAAGCTTTCAAGATTTTGGGTACTCTATCTTCTCAAACACACCTTCAAATGATCAATTCAGTTCCAATTTTGTATAGTTCTCCATCTATCCAAAAATAACGTGCACTGGATTTGATAACTTTTTGCTTTTCCCTGGCTGATAATTGTGGGGGGGGGGGAATTTTCTTATAGCCAAGTTATTAGCAATACCTACAAACCAGGGAGTTTTAGTAGATACTGAAAAAAAGTATTCATCAAGAAAATTATCATTATTATTTTGCATTCTAGAAAGAAAACCAACAACTGTGTTTTCTTTTCTTGGTCTATCAAGGATAGTAATGTTGAATTCTTTTAATAATAACAACCATCTTGTAATTTTACCATTAGTAATTGGTTTGTTCATTAGATATCTAATATCAAAATGATTGTATGAATGAAAGTTTCATAACCAGTTATCTAATGACGAAACTTGTTAATGGCATGCACAAGAGCTAAAAACTCCATTTTTCTGTTTCAATATAATTTAACTCTGTAGGAGTCATATTTTTTCTTGTGTAATAAATAGCATAAGGAGTTCGATCTTTTTGTCCCAACACAATGCCTAAAGTTGTATCTAAAGCATCAACAGAAATGTGAAAAGGGAGAGACTGATTAGATCTTCCTAAAGTTGGTGCTTCAATGATTTTCTGCTTCAATGTTTCAAATGCTTTCTAGTAGTCAGAATTCCAATCAAATTCACAATCTTTTGTAAGAAGTTTGAAAAGTGGAGAGGTTATTTTTGTGAAATTTTCTATAAATCTTCTATAATAACTAGTCAAACCAAGAAGACTTCTAACATCTCTTTGACAATCAGGAATTGAAATTTTGGAAATTACTTCTACATTAGATGTATCCACTTTAATTCCTTCACTTGAAATGTGGTGGCCTAAAACAATTCCTCCATTAAACATCATAAAACATTTCTCATGACTTAATGAAAGATTCTCTCTTTTAGATTTAACGATAACATTCTCTAATTTTTGAAGAGCTTCTTTAAAAGGATTTCTATAGAGAGTAAAATCATCCATGTAAAATTCCACACAATCATGAATTAGATCAGGAAATATACCCAAAACTGGTCTTTGAAATCTTGCAGGTGCATTACATAATCCAAAAGGAAATACCAAATAGGCATATGTTCCCCATGGACATGTAAAGGTAGTTTTCTCTTGATCTTCTGGTGCGACTTGGATTTGGTTATACCAACTAAAACCATCAACAAATGAAAAATATTTCTTCCCTACTAAGGTATCTAATACTTGATCTATAAAAGGTAGTGGAAAATGATCTTTCAAAGTAGCTTTGTTCAAATCTCTATAATGAATACACACTCTCAATTTTCCATTCTTATTTGGAACAATCACCAAAGGTGATACTCATTGACTATGTGATATCAGATAGATGAAATTCACATTAAGTAACTTCTACAATTCCTCCTTAACAATTTCTCTTGATTAGGATTCATTCTTATTAGAGGTTGTCTAAATGGTTTGGAATTTTCCTAGATATAAATGTGATGCATACAAGTTTTGGGATCAATTCCTTTCATATTAGTATACTCCCATGCATAAACAGAGGAATGTTTTTGTAGCATCTTTTTGAACTTTCTCTTTTGAAATTCTTCCAGGTTATTATTAATATTCTATATTTTTCCTTGAAAGCTTTCTACTCAAGAATTGCCAAACTTTTCCATATAATGCAAAGCCATTTGATGAGATGATAGATATTTAATATTACATTTTTCCTGAAAACTTTGATCGTGTACATAGTATGAAGAAGAATCGTTATTATTCATTAAATTTATTAATTTATCTTCTTCATATATTTCTGAAAGATAAATACTGGTTGAACGTCATCAAAATCTTCATTATCATCATCTATTCAAAATTCACTTTCCACTTAAGTTATTGTTTTTGCAGATGGATACAATGTGAATTTCTTAGTAGAGTTTCCATTAGAAATATACATATCACCATATCTACAACTTATGGATGCATCAAATGTATCTATCCAAGGTCTACCAAGGATCAATGGATGGCCTCCTAAATTATCCTTGGGAGTTAAAATCATAAAATCAACGAGATATTCCCAAGAATCTAAAGAAAGAGATACATCTTCTAATATACAATCAGGTTTGATAACATATCTATTTTCTAATTGTAATAATGTAGGGGTATATTGAAGATTAGGAAGCTTTAATTGATCCGTAGTTTGTTTCCTAATGATATTGATGGTTGCTCCTAAATCAATCAAAGTGTTTGGAATCTCGATACCATTGATGTGAATTTTTACAATAGGGCTTCTTGGATCTAGATATTTTTGAACTATTGGTTTCCCCCGTCATAATATCAACAATTTTTCCTACCAATTGAATTTTCTTGACATCTTTTCTTTTCCTTCCTGGTTTTATAATGCATAGCCCCTTGATAGTTTTTGAAAATATTGATATTTCCTTTATAGCTTGAAGTAAGGGAATTTTAATGCAAACATTATTTAGTTCATCTAGCATGTCATAATCTAGTAAAACCATTTGCCTTTCTATTCCCTTATCAATTTTGACTCTTCAAGAAAAGGTGGATCCTGTAAGGAAATACAAGGTTGTTCTATTAGAGGAAATGTAGGAGCTATATTTATTTAGTCGTACTTTAAATGTATAGGAACATCTTCCTTTGGAGGAGTTTTTCTTGATCAAGAAGTGTTTCTTTTTCAAGAACCTCATCCTCAGATTTTTGGATGACAATTGTGGGTTACTTCTTTTGCAAAACCCCATAAGATATAAGTTGAACATCATTTATACCTAATGGGGCTATCATACAAGCTTGAAAATTTTGACCTTCCATATTGTAGACAACTTGTTGAATTTTATTATTTGGATTTGGGAGTAGTTGAGTAGGTAGTAGATTGGAGTTTTTAGGAAATGGAGTAGATGGTAATGAAAGTTGTTGATTTGGTGGTTGGTCTTGGAATTGAGGGGGATGGTTTGGTTGAGGAGGATAATATTGTGGTGGAAAAGGGGGATAAGATTGTTGGAATTGAGGATATTGAGGATTTATGGCATAAGAATTTTGCCAACCTTGTGTCCAAGATGGATTTTGAGGTTGAGGGGGCCAAGGTTTCCAAGGCATAGGTGCAGTCCAATTATTTTTTGGCTAGGCATATGGTTGATATTGAATATTGAAACCTTGAGTCATATTTGGCTATTTATTTTTCCATGGTCTTTTAGAAACAAAGCAAAGTGATTTAGCTTGCCTTGTTCCAGCTTCATCTTGAAAGACAAATTTAAGACCAGGTATTGAGGGACATTCCCTTGTATCATGGTTTTCAACACATATGACATACATTTCTATACTATTAAGAGGAAATTCTCTCATAGCATGTTTCTTCCTACACCTAGGACAAAAAATAGATAATGTAGCATTTTAAGATTTTTTCTTGTTTTGTATTTTGAGAGTATCTAGTTGTTCACTAATATTCCCAAGAATATTTGTTTTAGAGTTTTCAATCAAATTGCCTAATTTTGCTCTACTTATTGTTCTAGTTTCGGATTTACTAACTCTTGGCATGGGAGGATCTCTTAGATTCTTACCAGATCTATCCTTACCCCTTGATATGTGTTTACACTAATCACAGATTTCACCAAATTAAAGTTGAGAAACATCTCCTTTTCCCATTGCGTTGAGAAGGTCAATCCACTCATCTCTTATACATTTTAACAAAAGAGCTTTTAATGTTTCTTCATCCAATTCATGCATCCTAGACCTTTTAACATTATAGACAAATATTTCAACTAACTCTTCAAGGATTTCATCTTCCTTTTGCGTCATCCTAAAGACTTCATCCTTAATGTTATGGGGTTTTTGTAGCTGTTACAACCACCCTCCAAAATTTTTCCTATGCTTTGATTTTGGAGCCTTCCCTTCTGTCCACAAGAGATTATCTTTTACTATCGTCAAGAATTCATATTGAAATTAATACTTATCCATTTATGTTGTGCTTGTGTTTGCTTTTTTTGATATTGATTTGATCATTTTGAGTCATAAGCTAAGCTTCTGACTTGACCTTGCAACAACCCTGGGCTTTCCTCCAGAAACTGCGCAATATTGGAAGGCAAGCCAGCCTTAATGATGGAAACTGCGCAATCCAGAATGGCAGCTTAGCCTTGAGCTTGAGAATTGCGTAGTCACGGATGGCAACCCAACACTAAGCTTAGAAACTGCACAATCCATCCCTTGTGCTTAGAAATTGGGCAATGCACCGAGCCGGGAAGTTTCCTACTTCTCCGGAATTGCACAATCTTCTTTGGCAGTGTGCATGGAAAGTTTCCTGAAAAAGAAAAAATCATGGCTAGAAAATAAGGAGTCATTAGTTTCCCGAAGGTGGCACAATCGCTATTTTTAGAAATTTCCACGAAGTGTCATTTTTCCTTGATTTTAGGCATGCACGTCATAAATCCTAATCCACCCAAATATATTTAATTTATAACTCTAGATATCATTTGTAAATTCGATCTTGGAGCTCTAGCATTCCTAAGGAGATCAAGGAGCCTTTAGTGGAGTTTGCGTCGCTTTTATGAGTGTGTTTTTCTTTTGTCGTATTTTGCCGCTTATTGTGTCATTTTTTGTTGTTTCGCTTCTGTGAGTGTTGTTTTGCCTCTTTCTCTTCATGATTGCTAAAATTTTAACTTATATTAGTTGTGGGAGTGTTGATTCTGTTTATCATTCTCCTTTCATAAGTGTCTCTTCAGTTTTATTGTTTTTGCACACTAGTGATCGTCGTTTCGGCTATTCTCCTTGCATATTTGTTTTTCCTTATGTTCGTTGAGTTTCTACACTTGATTCACTTTGATCAATCCATACTTAGTCATATCTGCACTTTAACATGCATTTTCACTTAGATCTACTTGTTTCCTACACCATCACCAGGCAGATCTACACTTCACTTAGCCACGCATTTCCTTACCCAGTTGGGCATTGCCCAAGTCTAAGACTCAAGCTAAGAGTTTAGCCTATGAGACTGTGGAATGCGTAGTACAAGTTGGCCCAATTGTGCATTTTACATTCCTAGCGCTCATTCCAACCACCTTGGCCACTGAGACTACGCAATGTGTAGTCTCTCCCTATCACTACCTAGGTTGAATTACGCATTGCGTAGTCTCAAGCCTCAGGATGCATCATTGGTTGCTGAGACTCCACAATGCGCAATTCCCTAAGCTAGTCTCCCTCCCTTGATCATGAGAATGATGAAATCAATATGTTTGCTTCCTAATCTTTATTTGAAATCTTATTTTCAAAAGCTAATGTAATTTTTCCATGAGTGCCATTTCCTCCTGTAGGTATCACAGTTGTTGAGCACTTCTCTCTAGAAGTCACTGTTATCATGGCAACCAAGAGAGCTGCTTCAAAAGATACCACAAAAAGAAGTATTGGGGAAGCAGTTGAGAGCATGCCAATAAACTTACCAGTATATTCCGACACTCAATTATTTGTGGAAAATGAATCAGATCTTACAGGGTAGAAGTGAATGAAGCTTTTTCAACAAAGTGCTGCAAAGCATATCTAGAGGACCGGAAGGTATACATTAATGTCGATAAATAAGAGCTACATAGGGTTGCATGCAGATGTCCGGCCTTCCCATGTGCAAATGTTATTAGTTGGATTGTTTTACATATTGATATGAATACTATGATTTTGAGCAATGCCAACGGACAAAAGCTTGCTACTTTTTTGGTAGCAGATTACCGCTTTATGTACAATTTTCCTGAGCAATAAACACTCATGGATTCATGCTTCTATGGCACCAACAATTATGTGGGTACAGAATACATTGTTAAAGGCTGGGTGAAAGGGCCAGCAAAGTTTCAATAGACACCCACCAATACTTACAAGACAAAGTCTCTCAGGAGGGCCTATCAACTCTTGGGTATCCTAGCTTGCAAAATCTATACTCAGCAGAGCACGGAGACTTTCCTGAAGGGTGGGAAATCTTATTGAACCAGGTTGTGAATGAGGGGAAGTTGTTAAATTGGTTAGACTTGTTGGCTTGATAGTTAACTGTCCATGTAGATAACGCTCTGAATCCTCCGAAGGGCGGGCAAGCGATATTTTACATGTTTTCATATTTACTAGATGCAATCTGCACACACAATTCATTCCTTGGAATGAAATGGACTTGGACACCTCAAGATCTTGTCGTGCACATCCACTATAGATTACTTTTGAATTGTAGCTAATGAGGAGTTATGGAGAAGCTAACTGACCACTTCTTCATTTCGCTATACAAGATGATCTTTTAGGAAGAACCACCATGCATGTCACGTGGGGTAATGGAAGCAGTATCAGAGATCGCAGATTGGTGGGCATCATCAAATGACACCTTCCTTAGAGTGTTTAACGGTTAGAAGTCACTACATCATTTGACAAGGTATGCCACCAATAAGCTTGTCATGCAAGAAGTTTCATATCATCTCTCCACAGGGTTGTCAGTAGATTTTCACAGGAAGAAGAAAGCAACTTGGCCAACTCTTCCTATGTAAATTAGATTGTATGAGATCAAGAACTTGAAGGTTGCGAATACCAAAGTAAAGGTAATAGAAAATTTTGCATTTGGCACTCGAGACTTTAATCTGTATGATCGCCGTGGTATTTGCAAAGACCACTGTGTGAGAATTCACTTCCAGTGGCTTAGCGGAACATTTCATTGGTTGGAGGAGGATCCATGGAAGAATTTTTATAATTCCTCCAAGTCCCACGAGCCAGTCAGTTTTGCATGAACTTCACAAGTGACTTCATAGAAGGAAGCTACTCTAGAAGCAGTTCCAGCAAAAGGAAGAAGCCTTGCACAGGATAAGGGAAAGAGAAAGGTTGCTTATAGTCCGGGATGAGAACGAAGCCTCATGATGAAAGTGGATCCATCTATTATGAAAGTGGATTTAGCAATAGGGGAAAAGAGGAAATAGAGGATGCAGAGAGCATAACAGAGGAAGAGGGAAGAGAAAAGGAGATTGGAGGAAGAAAATTAGAAGCAAGAATAAAAAGAGAAGTAGAAGCAAGAATAAGAAGAGAGGCAAAGTGCAATAGCAGAAGAAATAATGCAGAAACAAGTTGAAGAGCAAGAAAAAAATCAACAACTATTGAAGGAGAGCAGACAGATGCAAGACACAAAGCTTTCTTAGCATATTGAAGAGTTGATAGAGATAGTAGACATGGAGGTGGAAACGAATCCGCAGAATCAAGATGTCAACCTAATTCCAAATACATAGCAGATTGCCACTTAGTCTCCACCACCTCCAGCAGTAGAGTTATCTCCAGGTGAGGAAGAGGAAGTCATTCCTCTTGATGATGATCCGGTCACAGACACATACAATATGTTGTACGATGAACTTTAGAAGAATATTGTACAAGCACGTAAGAAGAATTTGTTGGATAACCTCGCATCTCCTACATTTATTAGAGAAACGATAATTGTGGTGGGCACCAAGAAGAATCCCAATGCCATTGCCACAACCAAGTTAGCCTATTGAAACACTGAGTATTTTATGGTAGAGAATAAATAATTGGCACAAAACTTGCAGGTTTTTAGGCAAGAAGTAGAACAACTCTGCACAACAACTTAGAGCGTAGCTTCTGCACAGGTCCATCTGGAGGAAATGAAGGCAACGATACTTGGTGAAGTATTGACACTTGGAGAGACCATACAAAACCTCTATGAGGAGCTTGTTACTGTGCATAAGGCAGGTTCCGACTTGCATGGCTTCCAGCAGAAGTGTAAATATATTTTCAAAACTCTCAGGAATGTACAAGTTTCCATCGTTGTCGTGCATGAATGGTCAATGCGATACAAAGGGGCACTGCTTGACTTGGGAAAGAAAATGAACCACCAGGTATAGATGGAGAAAGCAAGAATTTGAATGTTGTTATAGAACAATAAACAACTTGCCTCATTCATCGGTAACATTAAGGCCTCGTATGCATGGTTATACAATGACATGGATTTCTTGGTGAAGTCCCACATGATCCCATTAGTTGGCTCACTCACTGAAGCCAAACCTAGGAACCAGGTCAGGAAGGAGATAAAAGAATACTTGGAACATCTTAGACATATTCTCACCAAGGAAGATTTGGAAGTGAACAAAGAGAATATGCAGAACTACATTGGAGCTAGTGGTCTGTCGATGATATATGTATGATTGGAAATTTCACTTAGTAAAATCTCAAAGTAATAAAAGCTCAGAGCCGACACGTTTTCATGCATATGTTCTAAATATAATAATACTATTCTTGTTATATTTGTAATGTATGTTATTTAGCTTACGCTTATGCTTATGAACTATTTCATTTGCATTGGTATGAATCTTGTTGAATGTGTGTTGTTGTTTAATTCATCATTGTTATCTTGTGAACTATATTAGTTTGTGATGTCATTTATGCTCGTCTATTCCTTTCAATTTGTGTATTGTTACAAGCTCCTAAGGGACTCACTCATTTTCCATTCTGTGTGATGGAACCTTCTTACATCACACTTGACTCTCTGCAGGGTCACACACTTGATCTCAACAAAGTCACTATACATCACTCTATGCGTTATTGCAGCCAAGGCACATCGTTAAAACCCACTGCATCAACAACCAGGCCATATTCCAAATGGGACTCCTACACCAAAAGGTGTGAGGTCTAATTGGGACTTCATATCGAGAAAATCCCCTAAATGTTGGTGGGTCCAACACCATCAACATTTATGGTGCAAGGAGGGCCACATGATAAGATGAGCCCATGAAGTATGTTTGAACTTTCTTCACTCATTAATGGCTTCTCCCCTAATCACAACCCCAACATGTTTTTCTCGAACCGCAAATCTAAAAGTGCCAGCGAGAATCATTAATGACTTGTGAAATCTTAAATTCAATAGTGAGGGTGAAACAAATTCTTTCAAGCAAACCTCTTGTTTTCTCAAATTTTGCACGAAACACAATATTCATTGTGAGAATGTTGCTTGTAGGTTGTTCATTCTCACGTTCGAAGGGCACGTAAGGGAATGGTGTTACACATTTCCTATCGCCTCTATACACTCTTTCGAACATCTTGCCATAGAGCTTTATCATGCCTTTGATAGGTATGATTATAAATTTGTGTTCAAGAAAATTATGCACTTGCGAAAAACACCTAATGAATCTCTTGATGATTTTCATGATCGTTTCATTCACTTTTGTTTTGAATTTTCTGAAGATGATGTTGATTGGCCTTTATTGAAAGAAAAGTTTGAATTTCTTGTTCACATTTCAATGAATCCACATGAATATGAATCTTTTGAAAGTCTCCTAACATACCTCTGTTATAGATCTTCTAAATCTGCAACAGAAGAAGTTGTTGTTCCAAGTGACTCTCCGTCTTCTCCTCATCAAACAACTTCATTTTCGCAAGTTGAGGTGAGAGATATTGAGAGTTCATCCATTGATTTATCACCATATTCTCACACCCCACATACTCATAATTTATCTACGGGTTTGGATTGTGAATATGATGTTTGCGATGGAGTTTTATCTCCTCGTCCTCCATCCTTTGGTTGCTTTAGTACTCCAGATTGCGAGATGTTGTGTTCACCCGTATCAAATGTCTCTTTTGATGTTCATGAGGATCGATTTCTGGATGGAGTTGGTGTTGAGTAGTAAACTTAAGATATCGTTTACGACGACTATGTGTGGGAGTCCACATCTAAACAACAATCTGTGATGAAGGATCATTATTTTCCTTTTGCAACTCTCCCTCATTATCTTGACATTTTCTGCAATTCTGTCATTCATGTTGAATCTTGCAAACAATTACCTTCCGATGATATTATTACTTCCAATCACTCTTAGAACTCGCGGAATGTTAGCCTTACATCCGAATATGGAGAGGAAAAATCTTATTTTCTTAATCTCCCTAATCTATCATCTCATCATTCTAAATAAATAGAGGGTGAAATTTCTTGTTTTTAATCTGCCCCTCTTTACGATTCGTCCTATCATGAGGACCCCTTTATTTTCTATCTTGACTTTATGATCATGGTTGTCGTGATATTTTCACCAATTTATTAAGTGACAACTCTGATTTTCCTGTTATCAATCTTTCTAAGCGACCTTTCTTTGACGATCTATCTTCTGATGATTTGGAACTTCCACAATATGTCGAGGCACTTCAGCCCGAGCTTATGCCTATGTCAGGTTCTCATAGCCTTGATACGAGTTTCAATTCCGATCAGAATAGTGATGTTTCCTTCAAGTCTCCTCATCACTCTGCCACACAAATTGAAATCAATCTCTCTCACAATTTTTGCATCCTCCATCGATATTGCGCAATCCTATCGCTCACTCATTGTAGGAGCCATACCTAGCGAGCATTGTTGCAAAACGAAAGTTTTCTTCTTTCTTCATGTTCGCCCAGTTTCAAAGTTCAAAAGTTTATTTTTGCATGTTGAGTCGCAATGTCTCTGAACACCATAATGTATGCGCTTTTATCTCATACTTTTCTGCGTGCATTTTCAAACTTCAAACGTCTTGGTATGTATTGTCTTATCTTTCTTATTTGTTGTTATGCTTGAAAATATTTCTTGATATGCATTCCCTCAATCACATACATTCCCTCAATTACATAGGCCAGTCGATGCATCGATGGTTACACTAGAAGTTTCATTTTACATAAGTCTGGCCTATTCTCTGTTACGTTAGGATTAGGATTAGTTGTTTGTTATTTTTCCTTCCCTCTTTTGTTTTTTTTTTTTTTTTTAATTTACTTTCTGCTCCGCTCTTTTCTTTCATTTCTCTTCAATCGTAGAATAGCTTCCACATGAAACCATGTTTGGTTTTCGAAGCAAACATGGTGAAGTTCAAGATGAATTTATTCTACTATCAATGCTTGGCTATCAATTATCCCTTCTCTTTGCGTGGAATCGCGATGCTTGAATCTATAACTAGTACCACCTACTCTAATCAGTCTTTTATAAATTTTCTGTTATCCCTTGTCAACTAAGTCGAGTAGAGTAAGGAGGGGAAGAAAAGTTTAACAAGTGCGTCAGAGGTAAATATATGTATAAATATCCTTCTCTAAAGAGAAAACCTCTTCTACTCTCAATAAGTTAAGATCCCTCTTCTGCCTCATGAAATAAATAAGTTCCTTTGCGCAGTTCTATAAACAAAAAAAATGGAAAAATGGAAAAAATAAAATAAAGGCAAAGGAAGAGAAAGGATTCCTACAGAGAGAGGTGAAGCAAGAAACTCCATCGGGTACTGTCCAGGCTCGTTGGCAGCGGAGCAATGTTTGTGTTCCTAAAATGACTCTGTCAGGGTACTGTCTAGGCCTCCTGGCAATGGAGCAACACCAGAGATGAAAAATAAGACTCTGGAATTTTTTTTTCATTTGTGTATCTCTATACTTCTCATCTCCAATCGAAACAACTTAGTTTGACTTGGCTTGGAGATGAAGAGAATGGTAGGGACTATATCTTTAACGCAAGCTAAGTGAAGAAGATACAATAATCAATGAATGAAATAATACTTTGTGAAGAGTTAGACCTGTTTTGCAAGATACAAGACCCATATTGAGAGCTAGAGTTCTACCAATGTGTCACCAAGTGTTGTAGCTGCTATAACGACCCTCCAAAATTTTCCATATGCTTTGATTTTGGAGCCTTCCTTTCTGTCCACAAGAGCTTATCTTTTACTGTCATCAAGTATTCATGTTGAAATTAAGACTTATCCTTTTATGTTGTGCTTGTGTTTTCTTGTTTTTATATTGATCTTATATTTTTAAGTCACATGATAACCTTCTGACTTGACCTTGCAGCAGTCTTGGGCTTGCCTCGAGAAACTGCGCAATCTTGGAAGGTAAGCCTGCCTTGATGATGAAAATTGCACAATCCAAAATGGGAGCTCAACCTTGAGCTTGAGAATTGTGCAGTCATGGATGGCATCCTAGCACTGAGCTCAGAAACTGCACAATCCATCTCTTGTGTTCAGAAACTACATAATGCACTAAGCCAGGAAGTTGCCAAGTTCCCCAAAATTACGTAATATTCCTTGGTAGTGAGGATGACAATTTTCCCAAAAAAGAAAAAAGAAAAAAATCCAAAAGAAAAAAAGTGAAAAAAACATCCCTACAAAACAGGGAATCATTATTAGTTCCTTGAAGGTGGCACAATCATTATTTTTAGAAATTTCAGCCAAGTGTCAGTTTTTTCCATGATTTTAGGCATGCACGTCATAAAATCTAATTCGCCCAAATATATTTAATTGATGCCTCTAGATATCATTTGTACATTTGATCTTGGAGATCTAGCATTCCCAAGGAGATCAAGGAGCCTTCGGTGGAGTTTGTGTCGCTTTTCCGGGTGAGTTTTGCGTTTGTTGTCTTTTGCCATTTTTTTGTTGCTTTTTTCCATTTCGCTTCTATGAGTGATTTTTTTTCTTGTTTTTCTTCATGGTTTCTGGAATTTTAACTTATATTAGCTCGTGGAAGTGTTGATTCAGTTTTTCGTCCACCTTTCATAAGTGTCGCTTTGATTTTTTATTTTATTTTTGCACACTGGTGATCGTCATTTCAACGACTCTCATTACATATTTGTTTTTCCTTTTGTTTGTTGACTTTATGCACTTGATTCACAATGATCTATCCATACTTAGCCAGATGTGCACTTTAACTTGCATTATCACTTAGTTCTGCTTGTTTCTTGCACCATTACTGGGCAGATTTGCACTTCACTTGGTCATGCACTGCCTTGCCCAACTAGGCATTGCGCAAGTCCAAGGCTCAAGTTGAGAGCTTGGCTTCTAAGATTGCACAATGCGCAATACATGTTGGTGGAACTACGCATTGTGCAGTACCATGGCTTAGTCCTATCACCTTGGCCATTGAGACTGCATAATATGCAGTCTCTCCTTGTCACTGCCCAGGCTAAACTGTGCATTTGCGCAGTCTCAAGTTGCATCACTGGATATTGAGTCTGCACAATGCTCAGTTCCCTCAGCTACTCCCTCCCTTGATCATGAGAATTGTACAATCTCTCCCATAAATATGTGTGTTTGCTACTTGATCTTGCTTTGAAAGTTGATTTGCAAAAGCTAATGTATTTTTTCCATGAGTGCCTTTTCCTCCTGCATGTATCACAATTATTGAGAACTTCTCTCCGGTAGCCACTGTTATCATGGCACCCAAGAGAGTTGCTTCAAAAGATACCACAGAAAGAAGTATCGGGGAAGCTGTTGAGAGTACCCCAGTAAACTTACCAGTATATTCAGAAACTCAATTGGTTGTGGAAAAGGAATCGGATCTTACATGGCAAAAAGTGAATGAATATTTTTTAGCGAAGAGCTTCAAAGCATATCTAGAGGACTGGCATGTATACATTAATGTTTAGAAATCAGGGCTACACAGTGTTGCATGCAGATATACAACCTTCACATGTGCAGATGTTATTAGCTATATTGTTTCACATATTGATGTGAAGGCTATGAATTTGAGCAATGCCAGTGGATATAAGCTTGCTACTTTTCTGGAAAAATATTACAGTCTTATGTACCATTTTCCCGAGCCATAAACACTCATGGATTCATACTTTTATGGCACCAATAGCTATGTGGACACAAAATACGTTGTTAAAATTTGGGTGAAAGAGCCATCAAAGTTTTGACAGACACCCACCAATACTTACAAGAAAAAGTATCTCAAGATGGCATATCATCTCTTGGTTATCCTAGCTTGCAAAATCTACAGTTAACAGAGCACAGAGACCTTTCCTGAATGGTGGGAAATCTTACTGAACTAGATTGTGAACAAAGGGGAGTCGTTCAACTGGTCAGACTTGTTGGCTTGACAGTTAAGTATCCATGTAGCTAACCCCCTGAATCCTCCCTAGTGTGGTCAAGTGAGATTTTACATGTCTGCATTTTTACTAGATGCAATTTGTGCACACAATTCATTCCCTCGCATGAAATGGACTTGGACACCTCAAGATCCTAACATGTACGTCCATTGTAGATTTCTCTTAGATTGTAGCCATAGAGGAGTTATGGAGAAGCTAACTAACAACTTATACATTCCACTATACAAGATGATATTTGAGGAAGAACCACCTTGCCTGTCACATGGGGCAATGGAAGCAGTATCGAAGATCGCAGATTGGTTTGCCTCATCAGATGGCACCTTCCTTAGAGTGTTCGATGTTCAGAAGTTGTCGTATATTTTGCAAAGGTATGCCACTAATAAGCTTGTCATGCAAGAAGTTTTATATCATCTATCCACATGGTTGTCATCAAATTTGCACGCGAAGAAGAAAGCACCTTGGACAACTCTTCCTATGCAAAGAGGATTATACGAGATCAAGAACTTGAAGGTCATGGATACCAAAGGAATGATGATAAAGAAGTTTTCATTCAGTACTCAGGACTTTAATTCGTATTATCCACATGGTATTTGAAAAGACCACTGTGCAATAATTCACTTACAATGGCTCAATGGGACATTTCGCTGGCAAGAGGAGGATCCATGGAAGAATTGTTATAATGCCTCCAAGTCCCATGAGCCAGTCAGTTTTGAGGAACTTCAAAGGTGACTTCATAGGAGGAAGCTACTCTGGAAGTAGTGCTAGTAGAAGGAAGCAACCCCGTGCAGGATAAAGGAAAGAGAAAGGTTTCTTGTCGTCCAAGGGGAGAACGAAGCTGCAAGATGAAAGTGGATCCAATTATTATGAAAGCGGCTTTAGAAGGAGAGGAAAAGAGGAAACAAAGTATGCATAGAGCAGAACAGAGGAAGAGGGAAGAGCAGAGGAGATTAGAGGAAGAAAAGTAGAAGCAATAACAAGAAGAGAAGCAAAAGAAGGAGGAAAAAGAGAGGTGAAGCGCAATAGTAGAAGAAACACTGCAAAAACAAGTTGAAGAGCAAGAAAAAACTAATGACCAACTCAGGAGAGTAGACAGATGCAGGACACAGAGCTTGCTCAACATATTGAACAGTTGATAGAGATCATAGACATGGAGGAGGAATTTGAGCCACAGAATCAAGATTTCGACCTAATGCCATACACAATAGGTCACCACTCAATCTCCACCACCTCTAACAACATAGTTAACTTCATGCGAGGAAGAGGAAGTCGTTCCTCTTGATGATGATCCAGTCACGGACACATACAATCTGTCATATGATGAAATTCAGAAGAAGATTGTACAAGTGCGTAAGAAGAATTTTCCGGATGACCTCGCATCTCCTACATTTATTAGAGAAAGGGTAATTGTGGCAGACACCAGCAAGAATCCCAGTGCCATTGCCATAGCCAACTTGGCCTTTGTAGGTGCAATAAAGTGAAACACTGAGTATTTAATGGGTGAAAATAAACAAGTGGCACATAACTTGCAGGCTGTTAAGCAAGAGGTAAAATAACTTCGTCCAATAGCTCAGAGCGCAACTTCAGAACAACTCCATCTGGAGGAACTGAAGGCAATGATACTTGGTGAAGTATCGACACTTAGAGAGACCATGCATAAGGCAGTTTTCCATTTTCATGGCTTATAGTAGAAGTGTAAATATTTTTTCAAAACTCTCAGGAATGTACAAGTTGTCATCATTGTCATGCATGAATGGTCAATGCAATACAAAGGGGCAGTACTTGAATTGGTAAGAAAATGAAGCAACATGTAGAGTTGGAGAAAGCAAGAGTTCAGATGTTGATCCAGAACAATAAACAAATCACCTCATTCATTGGTAACATTCAAGCCTCATATGCATGGTTATACAATGGTCTAGAAGACTAGATTTCTTAGTGAAGTCCCACAAGATCCCATTAGTTGGCTCACTCACTAAAGCCAAACCCAGGAACCAGGTCAGGCAGGAGATAGAAGAATAATTGGAGAAACTTAGACAGATTTCCACCAAGGAAGATTTGGAGGTGAACAAATTGAATATATAGAGCTACATTGGTGGCCCTATCCAAATCAATACAATGTTGCTCATGCTCTAGAAGGAAGTTTAAACTGGTTCCAAATCATTGTACCCGGATGCCATGGAGGCTAGAGTCTGCTTCCATCCATACACCATCACACAGTTTGGGGATGTCATTGCATAGTACCGAGCTTGGCATTGATACGTTACATAAATACATCAAGTGGAAGTTTTTGAGCTTAAATTTCCCCAAACTCAAGCATGATAATGTTTTGTCTTATTAGGCTGTCTAGTTGGCTCTACCCAATTTTGTCCTATATGGGTACGAGTGTATTGTAATATTATTTGTAATTAATTTGTAAGTGGAATTCCAAGTGTCAATAATGGAATGTTAAGGGTCATGATGTAATGTACTGAGTCATTTTGTAAATAATTTGAAGAGTCATGGGGAAGTCCAAAAGTAACAAAGTGGAGTTGAAGATTCACACCCTCTTGTTATAAATATATCCTCATAACTCATGTAAATGGCTTTTGGGAGCCAAAATTTTGGCTAGGCTTAGGCTTAGAATCAGAAGCTTGGGAGTTTGTGAGAGCCTTGGCTTCTCCGTAGCATAGAGGGAGTATATTTCTTTAGAGGAGCAGGTGATGTTGACTTCATGTTCCACTATTGGGGCTAGTGATTCGTCAATGGTATATGTATGATTGGAACTTTCACTTAATAAAAGCTCAAAGCTAACACATTTTCATGAATATGTTGTAAATATAATAGGACTATTCTTGTTATGTTTGCAATGTATGTTATTTAACTTACGCTTATGCTTATGAACTATTTCGTTTGCATTGGTATGAGTCTTTTTGAATGTGCGTTGTTGTTTAATTTGTCACTATTAAATTGTGAACTATTTTGCATATTAGATTGTGATGTCATTTATGGTCATGTGTTACTTTCAAGTTGCGTACTATTACAGGCTCCTAAGGGGCTCACTCATTTTCCCTTTCGTGTGGTAGAACGTTCATGCATCGCACTTGTCTCTTCGCAGGGTCACACACTTGTTCTCACCAAAGTCATTAGACATCACTCTATGTGTTATTACAGCTAAGGCACATCATTAAAACCCACTGCATCGGCGACTAGGCTGTATTCCGGATGGGACTCCTACACCAAATGGTGTGAGGTATAATTTGGACTTCATATCAGGGAGATCCCCTGAATGTTGGGCGGTCCAACACCGTCAATAGGGGCATACAAATCTTTATATTTTTCTAGGAATGCTCTGTTCATATCTTCCCATGTTTTAATAGTATGTGTCCCTGCTCCCATGAGCCATTTACGTGCTCCATCTCTTAGAGTAGCTAGGAATAATTTCAAATTTTGAGTATCAAGTATGTAGTCATAAGATCTACATAATACTTCAAACTCAAAAAGAAATGTTTCTATATCTTTAGTTCTTAGGCCATGAAAATTAGGAATAATAGAAGGTGAGATATTTTTCATTTTGGTTGTGGTATCTTCATCAAAGATAGGAAATCCATAAGTATTTGGTTCACCACTACCTCCTCTACCACCTCCTCCTCTACCTCTTCCACCTCCAATCCTAGGTTCACAATCTACATTGTGTACTTTCCCTTCCCCTTTTGCCATTGTAGATTCTTCAGAGTTGATATAAGGTTCAATGATAGGATTTTCTAGCTCTTCTTCTGGTTCCTCTACTAATGGTATTTCAAAATAAGCTTCCTCTTCTTCACTAGGTACCTCAAGTTCTTGTCCTAATAGTTGTTCTTCTGTTGAAGAGATAAATATTACTCATTTTGTTGGGGATGTATATTCTTCAACTAAAACTTTAGTGGAAGAAGTTGGTGAATCTCGAGGTTGGATTTCATATATATGCACCTCAGGAAGTCTATGTATACCTACTATGGATGGAATGTGAGTATCGGTGGATGATGTGGCACTATGTGATCTAACGGAAGTGAGTGGTGATGTAGGAATTGAACTTTTTCCTCTAATTATACTTACCAATCTACCCCTAGAATCCCTTTCTCTATTCATGCATTCTAAATGATTTTAATGAAGCTGCAAAAATTGAATGCATCTAAAATGATATGCAAACTAAAAATGGAATCCTATATACACTTCCCTGACAACGACGCCAAAATGTTGGGTAGTTTAATTGGTGTTAAATTACTTCATTAATTTTCAACCACGGTCCTTGTACTTATGAAGTGCATGTGCACCATATATGCTAGGAGTTCTATTTTGGTTTTTAAAAGATGGAATTAATCTAAATATGAATGAATGTTAGATTGAATCAAAGTGTTTCTACAGACATGTTTTTTCCGTTAAAACTACTTCATGGCAAATTGAAATCGAAATTGAACTGAATTCTTAATCTATGAATTCAAAATCACAACTTCTTTTAGTTATGAAATGGATATCCTAACTCTAATTGTAGAAAGTAAATGCTAATGTTACTTGCGGAAAGAAAAGTCTAATTCTACTTGTCGAAAAGAAATTTCAATTATACTTGTAGAAAGAAAAATCTAAATCTATTGCATAAAACAAATTCTAATTATAATTACAAAAATATTAAGACGTACTAGCTATCTTTATTCTTGATAGAAGGAAATAAATAAAGACTAGACTTCTTCAACGAAGGGTTATTAATATGCGCAGTTGCACTGCAAAATCCATCTATTCATCATTCGTGAAATTGCTTGACAAAATTAACTAAGTTACAAAATAAAAATGTTGAATGAAACAATCTATGGAAACCAAATCTTTTTGTGTTTTTATGAGTGCTTTGTTTGTTATAAACAACGGAAATTAACCTAAGAATTGGTAAATAGAATGCATTGACAGACTACAGTGAAAGAAGATTATCTATCCAGCGAATTACAATGAACATAAGCAAAAGCTAATATACTCTTACAACACTCCAGTGGGGATCCTATTGAGTGCAAGTCCATATAAGTTAAATCACTTAACCACACTTTTGTTCAGAAACAAAGTCTTTTATATTCATCGCAGAAGTCTTCAATAAAGAAATTGCAACAATTAACAATAGCAATTACTCTCTTCAACCTCGCCTCAAGGATTTTTATACACTCTCATTAAGTAATTGTTTCAAGAGTCCTAAGCCGAACAACTAAGAAGTAAAATTAAGATGAAAGTCATTCTCCTCATGATTTGCTACTGAAAGAGAAAATCGTGAGGGATTTTATTGAACACATTAGCTTCTAAGGTTGCTCAATCATTTCCACGCTTGCTTGATCCTGCCATGAACTGCATTTAAAATATGCTTATTGTCATAATGTCATAACTAGAGTTTACTTTTGGTTTGAATTCCAGATCTCTCAATCCATGTGATTATCCATGTCATCAAGACATGTAGATATCCATATATTGAACATTTGCCATCTGTTGGTACCTTTTATTCAATATCTGGTGTACTAGAACCTGTCTAACCATGGAGGTAGCTGCAAAATTCCTAGTTAGCTACAAAATGAATGAGATTCATTAGTTGTAGGAAGGTTTAAATTAAATTTCACAAAGAAACAATAGATTATAAATCATGGATGATTAATACCTTTTTAGATGCTTGAGCATATCTACTATGATCTTTTAGATTGAAACTGCAACAAAATTATTATGGAAAGGATAAAAAGGAAGGCAAAAGGATTGTAAAAAAGAGGACAATTCTCGACTTCAATACTTTGTCTATGTAGGCATTGTTCCAATTACAAAATATGGGTTAGGGGTTTAATTATTTACATGACACGTGGGCAGCTATGTAGTAAATACGGTGGGGTTCTGATAGTGAATGATATATGTATTTCCAAACCCAGTTAAGCATAATAAAGTAGAATACCCAGGTCAAAATAGAGGAAAATCGGTAAACATAGCAACGACCATTGTTTGTCATTGCAGACGGGGAATATGGTTGACTGCCAAAAGCGAACCACCCATTTTTTAAAAGGAAATTCAAGAGATTGTATATTAAAATGAAGCATGGAAATAGAGTTGGCATGGTAGTGGCCATGACCATGTTATAATTTTAAACAAGAAATCTCAGACCTGGAGAGACAATAGTTATGAGTGGTGCAAATAAACAACTAGGTGCATAACACATGACCATACAAGTTCAAAAAAAATCATGCTTGTTTCTGACTCAAAACGACTGCAATTGTTGAGAATACATGAGATGGAGGCCCTCTTTAAATGGAAAAAAATTATTGAGTTGTTATGAGTTGAGAATACGACGACCAAAAGGGAAAATAGTACATGTGTGGAAATATAAATAGCATAGGAATTGCATGCAGAGACAAAGTCTTTGTGAAAATATTAAAGCAAACAAAAAATTTACCCCTAATACTCAAATTATTGAGTGTGAACCAATCTCTTGTCTAGGTCATAGAAACACAGGTTGGGTGAGTCATTTCTGAAGCAATAACGATCATACACAACAAAGGGGATTGGTTATGGATTCCATAATTTAGGTGGGACCAAGTATTTTCTTTTATCTTATATAGAATAGAAACAACTAAGAGAATATGTCAAGGCAACATTGAACTTTGCATGAAAATCGTAACACTTTGAAGAGAATTTTGGGTGCCAACAATAGGTTATCCTTGAGAGGGCATAGCAGAGTTTGTATGCAGGGATAAGTATCAAACAAAACAATAAATAACCACAGGGAATAAGAATGAAAAAAAAAGGTAAGTAGGATGAGGGGATTAACCTGCACCAGTTTCATAGACAAAGACGTAGAGACAATTATATATCAAGCTAGTACATTAGTGATTCTCGTGATTGAACATACCTTGGTTGATATAGCTTCGCATTGCCAGTTAGAAGACCCAAATCGTTTCTAGTGATACAATTTCCAACCCACAATAGATGACCAACTTCTCTGTAATCATAAGGTTTGAATCGAGTTGCAATTTGGTTCAAAGAGTAGAGAAATCTAGTATAATGAATGCCTAAGTGGGGTGGCAGTGGGCCTTTAAGGCCATAAGAGTTTCCAACTGTAGCTCCAATATCCCGATGCCCCTGGGGATGTGGGGAATTAACCATGCCACTTCCAAATTTTTAATGCATAACATACAATATGATGTGCTCCATCACATACCAAAGTTTTCACATATAACATTTTATCGCACACCACTAAAAGTTACATGTATATAATGCTTCCATCACATGTTTCAAAATAGAATATAAACCTTTGTTACAAAATATTGTAACCAACATTTGTAATGCTTGTTGCACCTAACACAATACACTCCGTTTACATTCATACCCATGAACCTTTAAAAACACATTTATTATGGTACATTGCAATGGCAATGCATATGCTTGGCCCTACATCATCTATTTCATATTTAAATGAGTCAATCATTGTTATATGTAACCAAGATGTATCAACATATAATATTCGAATTGCCATGCTTATGTGTACTAATGATATTGATGTGTATATTATGTGTGTTATCACAATCAAACCATAGGGTGATGCCAACAATTCTCTGTATGTATTGGAGCCAAATCTAAAGTCAATATTAATCATACAACCTAAAATAAATAATAATGTCCAGGTTGAGCTTATTGATGTAATCCTTGCCATCAATAAGTGTGAACCTTGCACATGTTGTTGTTAGTAATAATCATAGATTCGTAGAGTATGAATTATGATATAAAAATCAGCCAAAACCTTATTGCTCCAGGGGACCCCACCTACTAAATTTTTTTATTTTTAAATATTGTAACTTATTATCCTTTAGGGAGAAAAATCGAGTGCAATAGTTTATGCAATTTTTATAGGGGTGGCTCATGAATCGAACATGAGTCAACATAAGGAAACTTCAAGGACAGGACTCTATGAAAATGGGTTAGAACTCAAAATCTTTAGTTTCAAATAGATATAACTTGTAATAGTGAGAGAGGGTAAGTTAATTGTCACGTTAGGAAAGGAAGCAAGGGAAGAAAGAATATGATACTAACATAATTTTTCCAAGTAGAGAAAAAGATCAGGGAGTGATTAGTATTGAAGTGATAACATCTCGTGAACCAGCAAAGGTCATTTTATTTTTCTTGCATCTTTCAAATATCAAAGTTAGAAATCACTGGTGTAAAATTTGCAAAGATCTTAACATCAAACTGTGTTATTACAAATGGTATCGAGTTATGGAATTGAATTGAGTATAACAAATTGAATTCAAATGATTTATTATTTTTATTACTTTTTAATTGAACTAATATTAAGCTTTATTATTATTATTTTTTGACCCAATTCTTATCTTACTAACACTACAACATCTCTCCCATATTAAGTCAACATTTAAATGTTTACACTAATTTACAACCACTACAACATTTCCCTCATATTGAGAAAACATTTGAATGTTTACACTCATTTACAAACATTATAACTTCCCCCTCCATATTAGGTTGTAGAGTGCCTCTCAACGCAATAATTAAATTATTAAAACTTGAGGACTAAGTAAAAAACTATTATTAAATATATCACCATTGTTTAGGCTTATACCATGTTATTAGTTTGTGTTGAAGGGAGGACTATAGCAACGAATTTATTGTTAACTTTGTATTAATTAATCTTTTGACTTTAATTTTTTTCATTTATTATATTGTTTTACATTAGCAAAATATGTTACTTATTTTTTTGAATTGTTGAATTTCATTTGTCTACTATGACATTGGTGAATATATTTGAAGTGCTCTTGCATAAGTGCAAATAAATTCTAGGTTTTTGAGCTTTTGCTAAGTTTCTTAGTTTTTTTAACTTTATGACTCTATAGGGGTGGATTAGTTATTTTCTACAGCAAAACACACTCTGATTTTTGTTAATTAACTAATTTTTAAAGCCAAAAAAAAATAAAAACATTTGGTTTATCATAATGGCATTTAATATAGTTAGATTTAACTAACTTAGTTTGATAGTAAATATTTATAATAAATTAGTAATTTTTTTCCCAAAGAAAAATATTGTAAGCCTATTTAGATAGATAAACAAAATTACAAATTGTTGATGCTTTATAGCATTTTGGTGGCATCTAGCCTATGATATTAGTATAAAGGTAAAAAATAAAATAAAAAATCATAGAGTCCCCCTTTTATCTTCATCTACTTCCTAATCTATAATATATCATTTTTTCTGTATACATCTCATCTCCTACACTCATTCATTGTCTTGAGAAGGGACAAGCAAATGTATCTTGTTAAAGTGTCTACTCTCAAAAAAGTCCACATATGAATATACAAAAAAAATGTGTTATTATGAGAAGTGTCAATTAGACCCAAGGGTTGAGTAGAAGTTCCTATTGCCAGCCTTCTTTATTTTGAATGATCTTGCATGCACCTCAATCCATATTCACTCTAGATTTTGAGAGGGCATTTAGGTATGAATTCTTATGGCTATAGACATAGTCAATGGTGATCTTAGAAAATAAAAGAGAGCAATCGACAATGTTTTTGATAAAGGGGGAGGAAAGGGTGGCTTTTGGTATGTGTTGTTCCCTTCATTCGATTTATTATAATTTGAGAGTCCCCATAAATATGTAGTTGAGTGATCCTTTAATCATTTTCCAATTGTAGGATTGCCTTTAGTACAAATAATTCCACAAATTTATTGAAAGTAAGCCCAATGTTTGTAGAAATAATGAAAAAATTATTATCATAAGTATATAGAACACCCTTGTTTAGTCAATTTAATGTTCTTAAATTGTAAGCATAAATTATCGACCAGGGCAGGTAAACTGATGAAGTATAAGTGCACTGTATGTGCTAGAAGTTACATGTCTTTAAGATGTTTATGTTATGGTTCATGTCTAAATCTAGAATCAGTATGGAAATGATGTCACTGTCTATATTAGAGTATTATCCTTGAGATATGTTAGCTGGTTATTCTAAAATTAATCTTAATTGAATCAAACTTTGTGGGATGGTTGAGTAGTGATCCTAACTCTACTTTGTTAGACTGTTTTTTATTATGTTTGGATTTTTATGCTGCAGCCAAACTAGACTAACTATGAAAGCATAAAATGATATAAAGGAGATCTACTTTATTGAATTGGGAAATGAAAGATACCTGAATTCAGTTGCTAAGAAAAGATTGTCACTCTTAACAATTGCAACGTCACTCAATGCAAAAGTAAAAATAAGAACAAGATTGATAAGCTGTGAAATAACCAAACTGTGAAATGAAATGACTGAACTATACTAGATAGAAAGCAAATGAAATGATCAAGTTATGCTAGGTATAAAGCAAATGAAATTACTGATGCAGATGTCAATTTAATCGCGAACTGTATTGGGCTTCATCCTAAAACATAAAACAGAGCATCCATAATTTAATTCTACGAAACCAAAGAAAATCTATTTGCAGTAAAGACCTAATCTGCATGCAAGGGCCCTCCACGAGCCAGTCAACAACTTTAATGAATGCAACATGAAATGTATGAACCAATATTTATTAATTGGAAAATAGTTTTAACATGATGCTTTCAAAATTACATACAGCGGTGCACACCAAAACACAGAGCGACCATTGTTCTTATAATATTTTCTTAATTTACAGCATGAGAAATTAAAGCCTAACTATCTTCATTACAATCCTTATCAAACTAAATCATATCGCTTAATTATCGATTTTCTATTTGGAAAAGAAAATCAATAATATTTCGTGAAACTCGGACTGTGTTCTGGCATATTATCTTGCAGTTGACTGTCATGGTTGACCGCGTTGTAGTGCGATTTTCTTGATGCATTGGTTTGAGTAAACAGGAAGAAATCCATGAGGGGATCATTCTTCATCTACCCATATACTCCTTTGCTGAGCTGGCGCACTCAAACCCTCTCAACAACGGAGGTAGCTGCAGATATGTGGATTAGCTGCAAAATTAGGTCAATTCCGTAGCTGAATGCAAACTTTAATAAAACAATAAGGTATATGGACAAAATATGAAAAAGAGGACATGCAAGTTCTTACCTTAATAAAACCTTATATTTATTGCATTTATTTGGATGATAGGAATAGGGAAAAGGAGGAAATATGGCAAAAAGGGGTGTCAAGGTAAAGTAGTTCTTGGACTCTACATTCCCCCACACTGGAGGTTTTGTATGTCCTCATACAACTCAACATTGTCATTCTCGTGTACATTCTTGCTATCATATTCAGGATTCACTTTCTTCTTCTTTTTGGCAGCCACTTCCATTCTTGGTTTCTTCATGAGGATCTTATACTTTAGGTTGATGATTTCTATTTGCATTGCCCTGTTTTCTTTCTTCAACTTCTTGTTCTTTTTGTACCATCGACTTAAGTGAAGAATAAGGCTGTCACTTTTTGCAATTTGAATTCCATCTTGTGCCTTCAATGTCTAATTTTCATTTTTGAGGTATCCGTTTAATGTCTCTAGCTCAAATATTTCTTGCTTTAAAACATTAGATGTTGAAGGTTCTTGTGGCTCATTAAACTGATTACTTCCTTCTTCTGGACTTTGGATTGACCCTTTAGTTGTTGCCTCCTTTCTCTCTAATGATTCTACGTAATCATAAATTTCTTGCTGAATAGGATCAACACCTGGACTATGTACTAGACTTCTTGGAGGTGAACTAAAGGAGGGTGGTGACAGTCTTAGTGATTCTCTTAGAGAGTCCTCGAGATATTTAGTTTGCTCTTTTGGCTCAAGATTGATATATTTTGCACCTCTTGAAACTGCCTTTTGTACTGTGTTCAATCTGGTACTTCTTCTTAAACCTGTAGTTGGCAATCCCCGAGTTTTCTTCTCTTTAGCTTTTGGATTTTCTTTCTGAGGAAGGATCTTGGTTTGGAATAAAATTTATGTTTTCTTGCCAGCTTTCTTTCTTCTAAGATTACCTTTTTTCATTTCTGCAAAATATCTACAATGGGTAGTTCATCCTCTGATAATTCTTGTTGGGATTGGGGTTCCTATTCTTTTATTGTTTCCATTTTTCTCTTCCTTCGTCTGAGGGTTTTACTACCACTTGTCTGTTCATGAATTTTCTCTTCAAAATGATTTCTTACTAGAAAGTTTTCCCAATTGTCACCTATACTCTAAAGGTAAAACTCAATCAATATTTTTATCAATCCATGATGGTACATTCTATTGTCTATAAACTGAATTTTCTTTTTGAACATTCATCAACATTTTCTTAAGACTATGCAAGAGGAAGTATGGAAGATTCATTTGATGCTCTTCAAGGAAATTCATCATTATCCTAATGTGGTAGAAAAACGTGCATCCAAATCGACCTTTGCAAGTAATAAATTTTTGAAGTACAGGGAGCAAATTTCTCCATTTAATTTTGAGGGCTGAACTAGGAATACCTTTTGTGAACATGCTAGTGTCCATGTTTGGAATTTTCAAGAAGATTTTCCAATCTTCCCCTTCGATTCCTCTGTTTTTGAACCACTTTTCTCCACTTCTGGGAAATTCGGTAGCTTCTGCAATCAAGGACTCTGTTATGGCGAACTTGACATCTCCTATTTCAACCTTCGTTCCATCAAAAGAACTTGCAAAAGTCTTTGTTACCTCCTTATGGAAACCATCAATTTTTTCTATGAATTGTAACCACTATACTTTCTGCAATAGTTCCCTAGTCTAAGGGTATCCTTCCAAGAACTTGTTTCATGTTGGTTCTATTCGGACAATAACGCCCATGATGAAAGATGCTTTGTCTCAAGAACTATTTACTTGACACGAAAAAATGGTGTTGATAGGGTTTTGTTCAGTGATGGAGAGAGATGGAGAAGCTGTATGAATTTGGAGAAATGAGGGAACGAGTGAATTATAATGAAGGCTTGCAAAAATGATTTAAGTGTTGTAAAGCATTCAATTTAATGATTCGGTGATTAAATCAATGGATTCTAAATGAGGATGAGATAAGAATTAAAAATGGTGGACTATAATGGATTTGACAAGCGGCTATCACCCATGATTTGCAATGATTTCATTTTATTTCGGTAGTAATATGTCCACATAATTCATACACGCAATATATTAATCCTTATTGTAAAATTAAAGTATTACATACCTTCAATTGATTTTCTAACCTTTATTTGTCCTTTGATATCTTCTATAGGTACTTTGCACTTAAAAGGAGTCATTTATTCTTCAATTTGAGCCATCAAGTTTTCCTGTCAAACTGGCTATAGAAATCTTATTAGAGCCACAGAAACTTGTCCGACTTGAAGAAAGTCACTAATTCTGTAGTCAAGAGATTTTTTTTCTTTTAAAAGAAAGGAAGACTTAGGAAAAAGGAATACATTTTTTTTTTACGAAGAAATGGTAAAGAGAGAAAATTTAAGGTGCCAAGAAAAGTTGGTTTTCACTTTAAATTTTCTGTATAAGCATGGCAACAACATGTTGGTTTTCATGTTTATATATATATATATATATATATATATATAGAGAGAGAGAGAGAGAGAGAGAGAGAGAAGAGTTCCTAAGGTGGAAAAGAAGAATTCTTCTCAACCATCTTCAATCTTGAATTGACTTGGAAATTTTTGACAAATTATTCTTTTGTGAATGGCTTCTGATAAAGTCTAAGTTGATGTCCATTCACTAAAAGAGGAATTTTCTCTTCATCAATAGTCCTAATTCTAATTGCACCATTGTTAAAGACATTTTCAACTTCATAAGGTCCAAGCCAGTGAGTTTGGAATTTTCCTTGGAAATTTTTGAACTTTGAGTCGAAGAGTAATGCTCAATCTCCTAGATGAATTTTCCTTTCTTTAATGTACTTATCATGCCATATGGATCTCTGTTTCTGAACTAGGCTGGTCTTCTCGAGGGCTTCTTGTCTTATTTCATCAAGCTCGTTGAATTGTTCCATCCTTTACTTTTGTGCTTATGATAAGTCAAGATCCAACTAGGCTGTTGTTTTATAGGTTTGGATCTGGAACTCTGTTGGAAGTAAGACCTGCTTCCCATAAATAAGTTGATAGGGAGTATGTCCTGTAGTACTTCTCCATGTAGTTATATAAGCCCACAAAGCTTCTGGAAGCTTTTATGCCTAGTCCTTCCTACGTAAGTGTGCAGTCTTGGTAAGAATTGCTTCAATCACCTTGTTTGTAGACTCAACTTGTCCATTAGCTTGTGGATGGTATGGAGTGGATTTTTGATGCTTGATTTTGTACTACTCCATAAGTTTCTGCACTAATCTAGATGTAAACTATGTCCCTTGATCTGTTACAATTTATCTTGGAACACCAAAATGAGTAAAAATATCCTAAAAAAGAAATGAAACTACAACATTTTTAGTAGCAAAATGAAGTGCTTTAGCTTCTACCCATTTAGTGACATAATTAGTACATACCAGGATATACCTTTTTTGCTTTGAAGGTGGATTGATTGGACCAACAAAATCTAGTGCCCATTTTTCAAATGGTTCAATGAGTACCTGTGACTGTAATGGCATTTCATTTGAAAGAGTAGGTTTGCCCATTCTCTGACAATTGTCACATATTTTAACATATTCCTTGGTATCCTTGAAAATGGAAGGCCAATAATATCCTAAAAGTAGGACCTTATAAGCAGTTCTTTTGTTAGAAAAATATCCTCCACATGGTTCATCATGGCATGCATTAAGTATTTTCGATATTTCATCTTCTCGAACACATCTTTTGATGATGAGATTTGGTCTTGTTTTGTATAATTCTTCATTTATCCATGAATAAGATGTGATAGTGTGAACTATCCTCCTCTTTTCTCTAGGAGACAAATGAAATGGTATCTTCCCTGTACATAAATAATTAGCAATATTTGTGTACCAAGGTGATTTAGTAGATAGTGGCAAAAGATATTCATCAGGAAATTTATCCTCCACATGTTGATCATTATTATAATTTTGAATTCTAGATAAAAAGCCAATAATTATATTTTATTTTCCGGGTCTATCTAGAATGGTGATGTTGAATTATTGTAACAATAAAAGCCATCTGGTTATTCTTCCATTAGTGATTCGTTTATTCATGAGGTATCTAATGGCATAATGGTCTGTGTGAATGAAAGTTTCATAGCTAGTTATATAATGTCTAAATTTGTTAATGGCATGAACTACAACTAAGAACTCCTTCTCAGTTATAGTATAATTTAGCTCGATTGGAGTTAAATTTTTACTGGTGTAATAGATTGCATAAGGAGTAAGGTATTTTTGCCCTAACACGACTCCTAAGGCTGTATCTGAAGCATTAGTTGATATATGGAAAGACAATTTGCAATTAGGTCCTTTTAAGATAGGTGCTTTAGAAAATTTCTTTTTCAAAGTTTCAAAGGCAGCTTGACAATCAGAATTCCAACTGAATTCACAGTGTTTGGTAAGTAGTTTAAAGAGTGGAGATGCAATTTTTGTGAAGTTTTCTATAAATCTTCTATAATATCTAGTAAAACCAAGAAAACTCCTAACATCTCGTTGACAATTTGGCACTGATAATTTAGAAATGACCTCAACTTTAGATGAGTCTACCTTAATTCCATCTCCTGAAATATGGTGACCTAAAACAATCCCTTCATTAAACATCATAAAACATTTCTCATGACTTAGTGAAAGATTTGTTTCTTTACATATTATTATAACTCTTTTCTAAATTTTCGAGCGCTTCATTAAAATATTCTCCATAAACTGTGAAATCATCCATATACACTTCCACACAATCATGAATAAGATCAGAGAAAATTTTGAGGACTACTCTTTGGAATGTTGTTGGAGCATTGCATAATCTAAAGGGAAGTACTTGGTAAGCATAAGTTCCCCATGGACGGGTAAATGTGGTTTTATCTTGATCTTCAGGTGCTATCTGAATATGATTATATCCACTAAAACCGTCCAAAAATGAAAAATACTTTTTCCCTGCCAATGTGTCCAAGACTTGATCCATGAAAGGAAGTGGAAAGTGGTATTTTAATGTTGCTTTATTCAATTCCCTGTAATCGATACATACTCTCCATTTCCCATTTTTCTTTGGAACAATTACTAGGCGTGAAACCCACTGACTATCTAATATTGGATAGATGAAATTTGCATTTAGCAGTTTTTGTAATTCCTCAACAATTTCTTTTAAATTTGGGTTCATTCTTCATTGTGGTTGTCTAACTGGTCTTGCATTTTGTTCAATGTAGATATGACGTATGCAACTTTTAGGATCAATTCCTCTCATATCAGTGCATTCCCATGCATAAGCAAAAGAATATCTTTGTAAAACTTCTACCAATTGATTCTTTTGTAATTCTTCTAGGTTTTCATTAATATTCAAAGTTTTACCTGGAAAAATTTCTATTGAAGAATTCCCAAATTTCTCCATAGAGAACAATGATACTTGTCTAGATGAGAGATATTCATTTCGACTATAGTCACAATGTGAAGAAGATTCATTATTTTCCAGTAGATTTAAAATTTGGTCCTCCTCTCTTACTTGTTAGTAGTGAAAACAGTTTGTATACCATCTTCATCATCTATGTTGGAAATAATACTGAGAGGGGGGGTGAATCAATATTATCAAGCAATTTAATAAATCTTCCTTATTTGATCTTTGAATTATTTTTGCATATCAGTACCATAAAATAATGAGCATGAAAAATCAGATAGTCACACCAAAGAACACAAGATGTAAGGTGGAAACCCAATGTGGGTGAAAACCACCTGCTGCAATATGTCTCTATCTTCTTTCAAATTAGAAACTTCTTTTACAATGATTTTGTACTGGTGCAGTCCTTTACCAGTATGCAGGCTACAACCTGCGGAGAGCTACAACTCTCTCTCTTTCTCGTTTTCCAGTCTACTGCTGGAAGGGAGCTACAACCCCCTACTTCTTTTCATAAAGCATCAGATGATCAACAAATACATAACAGATATAGACCATTACAGATATCAGATCAGCAATAACAGAACTAACCCAGAACACCTTATCAACAGAGAAATTCAATCAACAGAACATCTTAAAACAGAGACGCAGTTTTTCTTTCAATGGCCTGCGACCAGACGCCGTTAACCTTCTGCTACTCTGCGTCCACACGCAGATATCCTTCTGCTCCGCTGCGTGCCCACGCACTGTTCCTGTGACTGCTCTGCGTTCTGTTGCTTCAGGGACGCACCCAAAGATACTATCGCGCCGCGTCTTTCGCTACAGAGACGCACTTGAAAACATTATCGCGCCGCGTCTTTCTGCTTCAGAGACGCACCTGAACCTTGATCTCCCTGCGTCCCCACGCAGGTCTCTCTCTACTGTACTGCGTCTCGGCGCACTTGCCCTTTACAGTATCTGCGTCCCGGCGCACTTTCCCTTTACTGAACCTGCGACCCTTCAGATGTAAATGATATGAAGACTTCATAACAGACCCAAACAGTCAGATCTACAGATCTGATCATGCGCCATAGAGATCACAGTCCATTAGAAGATTCGCCCTCTTAGATCTGGACTAGATCTCACCAAATAAGATATTCAACCCAAGACCATTGCTCAATCCAAATGAACACCTTTGCTTTATATAGGCAAGCTCCTCCCCAAAACATGGAACAATACCACGAGCCGACACCATAGAAACACAAAACCGTCGGCGAGATACCACACAAGAAACCCCCACGTGCCTTGAAATGTGTGCACTGGGTAGACGCACCCCCTGAACGGCTGGCCGGCGTCCCTGGACGCGGGTTCTGCATGGTATACCTGCGGGGACGCACTTTCTGAACCGATTGTCTGCGTCCTTCTTAATTTTCAACAAACTGAGAGCCTTACCACTGGAGTTGCCATCAAGTACAACATCTGTAACATACAGTCATACCAGAAAACATAATGCCAACAATCTATCCATTCCTCATTCTCTATTTCTATTGTTGTTTTTGCAGGTGGTTATAATGTAAATTTCTTTGTATAATTTCCATATGAGATAAACATGTCACCTGATCTACAACCGATCGAAGTATCAATTGTAGCTAATCAAGGTCTTCCTAGGATTAATGGATGTCCGCCCAAATTATTCTTGGGCGTTAAGACCATGAAATCAACAAGATATTCCCAAGAATCTGAGGATACACAAACATCTTCCAACACACCATCAGGTTTAATTACAGACCTATCTGCTAATTGTAATACTGTTGGTGTGTATTGAAGGTTAGGAATACTAAGTGAATCCATAACTTGTTTACTCATTATGTTTATGGTTTCTCCTAGATCAATCAACGTGTTTGGTATTTCAATTCCATTGATGTGGATTTTCACAATGGGGCTCCCTGGATCTAGATATTTTTGGATTGTTGTTTTCCCCATCATGATGTCTGCAATTTTCCCGACTAATTGAATTCTTTTTATACATTTTCTTTTTTTCCTAATCTTTGAGTACTTAATTCCTTAATTGTTTTTGCAAAGATCAGTATTTCTTTTATGGCTTGCAATAAAGGAATTTTTATACAGACATTTCTTAATTCATCCATCATATTATAATCGGGCAATGTGATTTTTTTTCTACTCCTTCATCAATTTTCAACCGTTCAAGAAAAGGTGGTCTAATGGATACCGAGAGTTGTTTTATAACAAGAGTATTTATTGGAACATTTTCTGTTTGATTATTCTCTTTCTGAGGGAGAGAGATTTCTCCCTCTTCAGATTGATTTTTATGTTTTTGAAGATTTGTCCTTGCTTCCTGAATAACAATAGGGGGTTTTCTTTGCAATACTCTTCCAAATCTTAATTGAACATTATTTAGATCTAGTGGAGTTATTACATAGGTTTGAGGATTTTTCCCTTCCATATTGTAAACAGGTTGTTGTTGTGACATCTTATTATTGGGATTCAGAAGTGGTTGAGCAGGTAATTGATTTGATTTTTGTGCAAATGGTAGGGAAAGCTGTGGATTTTGATTCTGAACTTGGACTTGAGGTAATTGATTGGCTTGAGGAATTTGATTAGATTGGGGTAGGAATTGTGGTGGAAAATTAGGATAGGATGGTGAATATTGTTGATATTGAGCATAAGCCCCATAAGGATTTTTCCATCCTTGATTCCAAGATTGTGATTGTGGCTGAGCCCAAGGCTGCCAAGATGGATTCCAATTATTTTGTGAAGACTGAGAAAATTGTTGTGATCTAAAGCCTTGTGGTTGATTTGTTTGAGAGTTCTGCCATGGTCTCTTGGCAATAAAGTAAAGGGGGTCTACTTGTTCTGGTATCCCTTCATCATTAAATACAGCCTTGAGACCTGGTAAAGAAGGACACTCCTTAGTATCATGGTTATCTGCACATATGGCACAAGTTTCTATAGTTTTTGAGTCTAAAGGACATTCTCTTAGGGAATGCTTCTTTCGACATCTAGGACAGAAAATGGATAATGCAACATTTTCATATTTTTGCTTGTTTTGTATTTTAAGGGTGTCTATTTGTTCACTTAGACTCCCTAAAATATCTGTCTTGAAATTATCAAGAAAGCTTCCTAATTCTGCCCTATTGACTGTCCCAGCGACAGATTTATTGATTCTTGATAAGAGAGGGTCTTAGGGACTTTTTCTAACTTGTGCTTTACCCCTTGAGATATGTACACATAAATCACATATATCTGCAAATGGTAATTGAGAAATATCTCATTTTCATGTTAAGTTAAGGAGATCGATCCATTCATCTTTGATAGCTTTAAGTAGGAGGGATTTCAAAGTTTCCTCATCCAAATTATCCATTTTTGCTCTTTTAATATTATAGACAAATCTCTCTACTAAGTCTTCAATAATTTCATCTTCCTTTTGTGTCATTTTGAAGACTTCATATTTAATGTTATGAGGCATGCAATAATCTCTATATTTCTCTAAAAAATCTTCTTTCATTTGTGCCCATGTTCTTATAGAATTCATCCCTAAACTCATGAACCATTTTAATGTTGAATCCTTTAAGGTAGTAGGGAACAATTTCAATTTTTGAGCATCATGCAGATAATCATATGATCTGCATAATACTTCAAATTCGAAGAGAAATGTCTCTGGGTCTTCACTTCTTTTTCCATGGAAATTAGGAAGAATAGAAGGTGAAATATTTTTCATTGTGAGGGTTGTATCTTCATCAAAAATAGGTGTTGTGGGGAAAAGTATCCAACACGGAATGACCCTATCCCACTCTAAGGGTGATAGTTCCTTAGCAACAGCTGAAGCAAAGCTATCTAAAGTTACTTCTTTATGACATGCAAGAGATGAAAGGAAGAGATCCACTTACCGATGTCTTGCGCAAATGGTCGATCCAATCTCCTCTATTTGCCGCTTGCTCCCAGCTCCAAGTCTTCTCACGGACCCAGCTACACGAGATCCTGCGAATAAGACAAGAAAAGGAAACTACAAGAAGCATGCATTCATAATTGATTCAAGGATTAGCATAAATCAAATACGCAAGTAAGACACTACACCATTGAAACACATGCGAATAGAAGAACCTCAAATGCTTTATTAATATAAGGAAGTAAGGTTCAGGCGGTGATACAACCGTGAGAGGTCCAATCCAGCATCACCTTCCCGACGGAAAGAAATATCCTCTTCACCTCCCTCAAGCAATCACCCAATACTCACAACTGTAAACCAACAGCAGTTCTTTGCACAAAATTCCGGCCTCCAGATCCCATGGGATGAGATCCTTATATAGAGTTTTGGAGTGAAGATAAGTCAGCTTGATGTGTGACTTGTTGTCCTCTTCAACTCCAGTTGTTCTTCAGTCCTTGAGTCCACTCGGAGTTTCTACCTTCCACTTGGAGTTTTAGAACCTCTTTACTCATCATTAGGCGAATCTTCTGATCCAAGTGTCATTTTGGAAGCTTCCTAGGCACTGGCACATTGAGAAAAGATTCCTCCACATGTCAAAGTACGCCCAGCGCAGGTAGCCTTTGTTGCACTTGCTATGCAGCGCAGGTACACCATAGAGCTTTTGACATTCAGCGCAGATGCTTAGTGGAGCAGCTGCTTTGATCCAAAATTGACCTGTTTTTGAGTGTTTTTTAGTGGAGAACTGATCTGTAGTGCTGTGGTTTGCTGACCTTGTTCCTCTAGGGGTAGGAACAACATGTTTAGGGACTTTGGATCCCTCAGATTATTGACATTTCATGCTCCATGCTGTAAGGCACAAAAATGTCTATAACAGTTGCCCCCTAAAGTATGAGGTCGTTTATCGGGTGAAATGCTTTATTAGGAGGATCCGAAGTTCATTCAATCGTCGAGAGGTGACCTGTAACAAAATACAATACAATACATTTATCTTTTCATACTTTCTTTTCATGATCTAGCTGATGCGGGCATTTCCCATGCTCAGCTTTAATACATTTGCTGTACATAAACAGACGATCGTCTGATAATAGACTGATAATTCTCTGCTTTTAATTATCATCCTTTTAGTAGGATGATCATCTGCTGCACATGTCTATGTTTTTATCTCCTGAATATATATCGCAGCCCGGATGGATGAAACTAGATCCGGGGTCTTCAAACTTGTCCGATCTTCACTCTAGTACAAGTCGATCCATGTGAGAATTTCTTGAAGTCGAACATGGAAAGACATCGCTTGATTACCAGTCAATAATGTAAACTGTTAACAAGCGCGAGAGGAATCACCGATAATGATGATGACCCTCAAGGTACTGCAGCACAATTCACGTGGCGTGAATATAGGATCTGACGTCGAACACCACGCAAAGTCTCCCGGTCGAAGGTCATTAATGTATACCTATCGCCGGAAGTGAGAAACTTGCCATTGAGGCATGCAAGCTTCAAAGTACTGAGGGGGTGTTCCTAGATCAACTTCTTGGATAGTGAGCTGATGTCGACAAGAAGTGATCCGTCAAAGGAGGGCCTTAATGAATCCCACATCAGTGACACGAAACGGAGCTAGTGATGATGGTGAAAACGATCTGTGAAATATGATTCGGGGTGGCGGTCATGGAAGGATGAAAGATGATGTATGGTAGTGGATGGGACCCGGTTGACACTTTCTGAATGACATCTCTTGAACATATAACGACACTGATGTGATGGATCGGTAGCATTACCCCATGTATGGATGGTATGGCGAGACCATGGTGAAGGGACCGGTGAATGATAATAACCCAACCCGATATTTACGGAGGCAAAAGTGTCATGTTCAAGAGCGACTTGCTACCATTAAGCTTTGAGGTTCTTCCCAATTTTTCCCCAGTCATTTCTGACCAGTACCTCTTTATTTTTGTCAAGCTTGAGGAGGATAACATATGCTTGTTCTATAACCTGCCCTTCGGGCAAGCCCATCGCTATGTTTTAACGAGCTTAACGATAGGGAAACTCGTTCTCGTCTAAAGACAAGTTTGTCGCTATCTAATATTTTTAACGAGCCCAGCGACAAAGACAACTCGGTCCTTTTCATCTTTAGAGAGTCTGAAAAGGGTACATAAAGTGGACTCCAGGGGTCCTTTTTCGTCATCTAATCCCTTAAGTCCGAAAAAGTATAAAACAATACAGAAGGGATGAATGTTCGATATCTTTATCGAGCCGAACTAGACAAGCGCTCGATCTTTTTGTGCAATAATCCCTCAGGTCCAAAAAGATTAAAATCTAGAGGAGGGATAGCTCTTCCGGTCCTTTTTAACGAGCTGGAAGGCCAAAACTCGGCAAACTTTTCATATTTTACGAGTCAGTGAAAAGAGCTCAAAGAAGACTCGTATTTTGAGGAACGAGTGATAAACAGGGATAGCAGCAGATTCCCGGTACAGGTTGGAATTTTCCAATCACGGCAGTGTCACAAGGATGGCTAGGTGAAATCACTCTTCGTAGCTGTTCCTCAAAATAGGTAAACAATCAAGTGGATGTGAATGATCGGCCAGATGAAAAGTGGAGGTGACGGTGCACAAACACGACCAAGGCTTTTATGGCTGATGAATTTACGGTCTCAAATGGTTATTTACCGGTTCATTTTTTCTTGATGAGCTTGAACTCTGGGGGAAGCTTGCTCACATGTGCATTTATTTTTTAATGAGCATGAACTCTTGCTAAAACTGCTCGGTTTTGCGTTTATTTTTTAACGAGCATGAACTTTGCCAAAACTGCTCGTTTGATAAGGTCAAATTCATATTTTACCATGACTAGTTTTTCTTTTCCAGAGATAGTACTGTTTCATCAATTGCTGCAACAAACTTGTTAGAAATGGATAACATGAAGTAAAAATACTAATATTTCACTTTGAACTACGTAAAAAGCAATTAAAAGATGTTTTTACCTCTCATTTTACCATTTCATGTGCATTTGGTTTGTTGGAGCTTTGGAGGTGCCTCTTCCTCTCGATTTTTCACCAGCTGATTTCGGGAGATTCTGTGGACGATTTTCAGCGCCGTTTCCACCAGGTAGGAGCTAAACCCTAGCTCTATCTTTTCATGGTCTTATTTCTCAGTTTTATGCTTGTTTTCCTGCCCCCATGAGCCCCTGGGGTTTCTCTAGGGCGCTCTGCCATCAGCGCAGGTGCCCCATATCGAAACCTGCGTTGGGGGTTCTCATTTTCAAAGGCAGTTTGTCTCCCAACGCAGGTGAGACCCTTCCCTACCTGCGTTGGGCGCAGAAAACATCTTGGTTGCACAATTTTTCATGAGATTTTTGCCATTTTCTTTACTCAGTCAGGGATCTTACTCCTCCTCTTGTTTGTTTTGCAGAGCAGAATGACTCTTACGTGGCGAGAACGAGAGCATGAAGAGGAGGACATGATTGCCCTCCATGATCCTGTTACCGTGAGCGCGTTGCGGAACTGTGGCTTGCTAAAATTCTTCCGCATATCCAGCATGAGGGCACATATACGTTTACTGCAGTACCTGCTTGATGCTTGGGATCCTGTTAACCAAGTGTTCCAGATTAGGGGCAAGTCCATCCCTTTGACCATAGTGGACATTTACTTCTTGACTAGGTTGTCAAGGCGGGGTGCCCCCATTTCCTTGTCCGGTTCGGCCCGAGGGAGCGATTCCGTGAAAGATTATATCCGTCAGTATTGTAGGGAGGGATCCCAGCCGAGCAGAGACGGCAAGGTTTCTATCCGTGATATCACTGACAGGTCTCTCAGGTCTATTCTGTACACGATTGTAGGATGGCCGGCAGCGCATCCCCTCATGTTGCCAACAGGTCTTATGTGCAGCACACCCTGGAGTGTCTTCAGCCGAAAGTTTTTAACTGGTGTGATGCAGTACTGGTTCAGATGAAAAACCAGTTGACCAAAGTAAAGGACGGGAAACTGAAGAATTTTGGTTTCGGTTCAGTTTTGACTGCCTTCGCTTTGGAGAAGATACCCTTGATGCAACCTCAATATATTATTCTCGACTTGCCATCTCCTACTGAGCCACGCATGCAGAGGTGGGTTGACCACATGTCCAGACATGCAGGTCAATCTCAGATTACTTTTACTGATGCCTTCTTTAGGTGGTTCGAGCGGCAGGATATGGCTTTTTCCGAGCATCCATATATTGGCATGGATTTCCGAGGTGATCCGGATTTGGTGCTACCGGATGGCGAGCAGTGGGGTGATCTTGGTAAAATCTTGACCTTATCACTATTTACTGTTTTTTATTTATAATGTCCTTGTGCTTTACTCTATCAAGACTCTAATCAAACTCATGTGTGCATGCAGATGTTGGTCCCGTCCGTCCAGCAGTTCGTCCGAGAGCTCCAGCCGCTGCCCCAGCAGGGGAGGCTCCTGGGAGAGCTATTCTCCGTGACCTTGACTTGGCCGAGACTCTTGCAGCTGTGCAGGAACAGGTCGAGGGTCTTACCCTTGGGATTCCGGATGTACGGATCGACGAGCTGCCTCTACGATTGCAGCGACATACTGCTGGTGTTCCTAGACGATGGTCTCGTCTTCTGCGCATGATTGCACAGGCCGTGGCATGTTATCATGAGCATCACTAGGCTAGGGTGCCCCCCAGCCATTTTTGAGTTTTGGGGTCGTATGACCGATTTTGTCTTGGTTACAGAACATTATATGTAAACCGTAAACAGTTATATATATTTTTGATTTTCGGGGTTTATTCCAGTTTTTATGTGATCCATGTATGAAACATCGATGATGCTTCTCTTTTTATCAATTTTGCAAATGTCTATCTAACACATAGTTTGCTAATGAGTCGGTTAATGTGTTTAAGTTTCTGGAAATGTGTTGATATTGGGTAAAATCAAACTGTCTTTCCAAGATTTTAACTCTTAGGAACTTGCGATAAATAGCTGGATTTCGGACAGAGTAGGTACCATTGAGCTGTAGTACCACGAGCTGTGAGTCTAGCCTGACGACTAGCCGGCGTATGCCATGGGTGTTGGCATCAGAGAGTAGCTCTATCAACGCGCTATACTCAGCGATATTATTTGTTGATTGACCAATACATACCCCCCTGAAACTCACTAACTCGCCGCCTGGGTCAAAAATGGCCCATGCTGTAGAGGATAGGTTCCTCGAACTACGACTCGCTCCGTCAGCATATCCAACCCACGGTTCCAATGGATTTGACATCTGCAATAAGTGTAAAAAGCGGATTACTTAAACCGGAACAAACGCTTTAGCGAAAACAAAAATGTAACAAAAGCATACAGGTTACTATTAGCCATAGTAACGTTTAAGGTACAACCCGTTACGGGGTTGCGCCAGTGGAATTCCGTTATAATCTACCAACTCGTAGGCTCCTTTTGCTAATACACTCTTAACAATATAAGGGCCCATCCATAAGGACTTGAATTTCCCAGCTCCCAATTTATCGGATTCTTGGTCATAAAGCAAGACCAAATCACCTTCCGAGAAGACACGGGGTTTGACATTTTTGTCGAACTGCGCTTTGACTCGTTTCTTGTGGGCTTCGTTGGCCAAGGCGGCATCACGACGGGTTTCATCCAACTGGATTAATTCCAAGAAACGAGCTTCTTCTTTCGAGGTTCCGGGGAGGAGATCAATTGCGAGTTTAAGGGACGAAATTTCACACTGGATTGGTAGGATCGCCTCTAGGCCATACACCAGTTGAAACGGTGTGAACCCAGTGGCATTCCTTACCGATGTTCGGTAGGTCCACAAAGCCGAGTACAGGATCAAATGCCATCTTCTTTTGTGAACCCCCACCATCCTTTGCAGCATGCGCTTCAGGACCTTGTTGATTGCTTCAACTTGTCCGTTAGCTTGCGGATAGTACGGAGTAGAGCTGTCGTGAGACAATCCTAGTTTGGCAGTTAATTCAACCATCATGTGATTGTGAAAATGCGATCCATGATCTGTTACTATGGCCTGTGGTATGCCGAATCTAGCGACTACATGATTAAAAAAGAATAGGGCTGTTGTTTCACCAGTGTTATCCAATGTAGGCATCGCCTCGGCCCATTTGGTAAAATAGTCAACTGCGACTATAATATACCCATGCCCCCCGGTCGAGGTGGGGTTACATTGCATGAAATCGATGCCCCACTTGGCGAAAGGCCCCACAACTATTATTGGCTGTAAAGGAGCGGGAGGTCTTCTGGTTTTGCTATCAAAAATCTGACATGCATGGCAACTTCTGACTGCGGTTATGCAATCTTTGAACATGGTTGGCCAGAAGTATCCTGCTCGTAAGATTCTTTGTGCTGTAGCATATCCAGATTGATGCCCCCCACAGGTGCCTGAATGACATTCATTCAGGGCTTTTTCGGCCTCCTCATGGGTTAGACACCTTCTCAGGACCGTATCGACACCACGACGGTAAAGCGTATCACCGACGATCATGTAGTCTTTTGCTTGGTATCGAATGCGTTTTTGTTCTGAGTGAGAGGTGTCTGGCCGAAACTTTTGGGTTTGGAGATAAACTATTATATCTCCATACCACTCATCACTTGCCGATATCAGAAACAAACTTTCGTCCACGATCGATTCTTTGGACGTTTCATCGTTGGACGATGATGGGAGATCGCATAATAATTCTGCGAAAACTAAAGCTTTCTTTGATTTGGATTTCACAAATTCCAGATCAAACTCTTGAAGGATAGCTATCCACTTTGAATATTTGCCCCCAAGTAACTGTCGCGACAGTATATAAGTCATGGGGTTGCAATCTGACAATACGGTGGTCTTCCTGAAGAGGACATAGTGCCGAAATCTTTGTATCGCTTGAACAGCAGCGAGTGCTAGATTTTCAACATGAGAATATTTACTTTCTGTATCATTTAAGTTTTTACTTAAATAATATATAGGGTGTTCAATTCCATCGGCTTCTTGAACTAAAACCATTGCTATGGTCGTATCTGCTGCAGCCAGATACAGGTTAAAGTCCCTTAGATAGTCTGGGGCGTACATTAATGATGCTTTGACTAGCGCTTCTTTCAAAGCATCAAAGGAAGCTTGTGCAACCTGGTCCCAGACGAAAGGTACATCCTTTTTCAGGAGACGGGTATAACCTTTAGCAAGTTCTGCGTAATTTGGAATGAACCTCCTCAGAAAGTTTGCTTTCCCTTGGAGTTTCTGAATCTGAAGCAAGTTCGAAGGTGGAGGCAAATTAATGATTGCCTGCACCTTGCAAGGGTCGAGACGAATTCCATCCTTGGAGACTATAAAGCCAAGTAAACGACCAGAACCGACGCAAAACACACATTTGTGCGGATTGAGTCTTATCTTGTAGTGTCGGCATCGTAGAAATATCGCTCTTAAATGCTGCAGATGATCAGTCCGCTTTTGCGAATGAGCCGGAAGATCGTCGAGATAAGGTTGAACGATGTTCTTGATGTCATGGAAAGCATAATTCATTGCTCTCTGAAACGTCGCCCCTGCGTTCTTTAAACCAAAGGGTAATTTTCGATAAGCGAATGTGCCCCACGGACAAATAAATGCAGTCTTTGACTGGTCCTGTGGGCGGATATTAATTTGATTATACCCGGAAAATCCATCCATAAACGAAAAGATTTCACATCCGGCGCATTCATCAATTATCTGGTCGATGAAGGGTGTAGGGTAGTTGTCCTTTGGACAGGCTTGATTTACATCCCTATAATCGACGCACACTCGTATTGTTCCTTGTTTTTTCATAACAGGGACAATATTCGATACCCAATCGGTTAGAGGAACCGGGTAGATGAAACCAGCATGGAGAAGTTTCTCAACTTCCGCTTTAACGGCAGCGGCCTTCTTGGGGTGTACCTGCCGAAGCCGCTGTCTTACTGGTTTGACATCAGGATACATCTTAATTTCATGTTCAACGATACTCGAGTCAATGCCTGGCATTTCATCATATGACCAGGCAAAGACATCTCTAAATTCGCGGAAAAGAGCTTTATATGTTTCTTGTTCTGAAGGGGAACAACCTTTGCCGACATAAATATTCTCTACAATGTCTGTTTTGGTCGAGATATTTATGGCTATAGTTTCTTCTATATTGGATAGGTTTCTCTCGGAGTCCACCGTATTTACAGTATTCGTTAGGAATTCAAATACTGATGGGTGATACAGGTCGCCTTGAGTATCTTCCTTAGGAAGGGAACGATGGTGGTTATCATCCCATGGTGCCCCCTCAATCCACATTGATTGCAGGATTCCTTCGTCACTTGCATGCAATCGTGACCAAGGATCCAAAGGGGTACCACATTCTCCTGACCTATCTACCCAAACGCTTGACGAGCATTGATTTGGGCTCGCCTCCCATGCCTGAAACATTGATTGCTACAATATTTCGATTGGGCTCGGGTGTAAGACCATTGCCCGATCCATGATGACTTTGTCTTTTGCGACCTTCGTGGAAGATATCATGTTGCAGGTGGCCACCAATGGTACATTTCCTATGTACATATGATTTGGTAGCGAGAAAGTCCCCATCATCGTGGGGTCTTTCAACAATCCTACTCCTATATCTTGAATTGAATGGTCGCTTTCATGGATCATGGGAATGCTTCCCGTAACTTGTGAACCATTAAGGAGGAAGTTCTGTTGGTCGACGACCGTAATCCCTCCTTCAAACGGGAATGCGATCTTCCTAAAATAAGTCGACACGACAGCTGCCATGGCATAAATCCATGGTCTTCCCAGTAGGATGTTGTAATCCAGATTTCCATCTATGACTTCAACATCAATCTCTACTGTTTTTCCACCTAGTTCAACCTTCAAGTTACTTAGAATACCGTAAGGGGTATATGTCCTACCGTCGAAAGCCTTTAGTGTTGTCGAAGATCTCGACAAGGTTGGCGACCCTAGCGTTTTCCAGCAGCTCATCGACATAATACATGTAGATGCCCCCTCGTCAATAATTGTTCTGTGAACAGTTTTGTTGAGGGCCTTCACTTGAATAAGGAAAGCTAGTTGAGCTGGTAACTGAGGGTCATACCCTTTGTGATCAAAGGACACAAGATTGGAATCCTTAGGATCAACCCCCCTATTGCCGATAACAATGCTTGCCTTTGGGATGGACAATTTTGTAGTACTTCTAGAGTCGACATAGCGGATGGCGATTGAGCCAAATCTTCTACTATGTTATAATGCTGCGCCGCTCTGGCACGAGGATTAAAAGTCGACTTGTGTACTACACCCTTAGGTGGTTTTATTGTTAATTCTGGCATTATGGGTGGGACAACTTCTGTCGAAGTTGTTGTCGAACTACTTGGTTGATCATTACCTTTTTCGTTTGACAGTTGCGGATTTCCGTAATCCTTGTTCCTTGTCGAAATCAAAGCATCATTTTGTTGCTTAGAGATTGATAACATTAGTACTTGCGACGGGGAAGCATTTCCACTATCAACCATATTTTGACCTGGTTTGGGAAAAGGATCAGTCAATACAGCTGGGTTCTTTGGACTCTTAAAGAATCTCTTGAGCTCAGCTTTGTATGGACATTCTGTTGTCTTGTGATCTTCGTCACATATCAAACAGGACCATTTCTTTTTCCCTTTCTCAGGAGGGTTTGAAGAAGTTTTTTCAGGTGACGGATCATCCTGTTGCTTCTTCTTCCCTTTGTTTTGTTTCTTCTTGCTTCCTGGTTGATTGGTTTCTTTGCCTTTATCTGCTGATATGGCATTTACTTCTGAAGCAAGAATCTCTTCATGGGCATTTCGATCTGAAGTCTTACGGGCTTTCTGAGGTGAAGCCTTTTTCGACTTCGCGCTTGCAGTTCCAATCACGCCATCTCCGGCATGAGAGTCAATATTCGATTTAGGAGGGGGAGGAATTGAAAATTCAGGTCTGGGGGCATCAGGTATTTTGTCGTAGAGCGTGCCAGACTAAGTATATACCAAGTCTAAATATTGAGCACGAGCAATCACTTGCTCCTCTGTTACGACCCCCCCCTTGGCCACATCTTTCGTTATAGCCGGAAGTAATGACTTTATAAACCATTCGGCTAATAGCTGATCAGGAACGTACGTTTTCACCATCCTACGACGGCGACGCCACTCATGTATGTGATCAGATATGTGAGTAGCTGTCGTCTGTTTGAAGTTGGTCAGTATCTCGGTTCCTGTTTCATACCTGATAGGTAATTGAAAATGGGTTAGGAAAGTCGTGGCTAAGGAGCTGAAATTGTCGAAAGAGGTTCTTGGCAATTCTATATACCATTTAGCCGCCGGACCTGTCAATGTCCTCTGGAAGAGGCGAAGTCTTATCGAATCATCGTTCAGAGTGTTCGATGAACACCATAGATGAAAGGTCATGACGTGATTCGACGGGTCTTCACTTGGATTTCCATTGAATTTAGGAATGTCGGAGGGAAGTTTGTGAGGAATCGCTGGCCACCAAGGGGCATAAGCAATCGGATCGTTCGTCAACCGATGTAAATCGGGTAACTCTAGAGTTGCCACGAATGGCAGCTGTTGACTCAGATTAGGCGAAGCGTACCCAGGATACGAAGGGATCGCCTGAGCAGTTGGTCTTTGCATACCGGCATAATGTATTTGATGCTGGTATGATTGATACGGTTGGTGGACTACCCCACTGTAAAGCGGTTGGTTTTGACCGTACTGTAGGTACGGTTGTCCATTGTTCGCAAAAATCTGCTGCTCGGTACCTTGGTACACTTGCTGGAACTGCGGTTGTTGATACTGCACCAACCATGGTTGTGATACCATTGGTTGTTGTGCGATGCTTACCACTGAGCCAAGATGAGGGGTAAGGGTACCCGTTTGTGCTTGTGTCGCCCCGCCAGTCGGCGATTGTGGTTGGGTTGCAGGGTCAAAGGGTTGTTGCATTACAACCTGAGAAAACTGAGGTTGACATGCAACAGGTATCGTTTGAACTTGCGACACAGTCACAATTGCTGGTGTCGTCGGGATGTTCGTCACAGGCATCTGTTGTTGCATAGAATACACAACTCTTGGTTGCTGGGGTAGCATAGGTATCCAACCACTTGTAGTGATTCCAGTATAACCTGAGTATGGTTGTGAGCTCCCGTATGGGTAACCTCCCGGAGGGGGTAATGAAAAAGCATATTGCCCCCCATACGGTGGTGGTCCGGAACCGAGAGGATTTATTACACCTCGAGGACCGAATTGCCCAAACTGATTTCCGAAAGGATCAATCTGTTGAGTTCCAACATAGGAGTTACCGGGTATTATCCCGGGAGAACAAACAGGAACAGACCATACTGTCGTCACGGCCCCCGAAGGGACCCCCTCCAGCTGTTGAGAGTTAGGGACAGATGGTATGCCGGCGAACATTGTCGGAATGACTGCAGGGAGTTCTGCTGTCGCTGTGTCATTTGGCACAGTCCTAGATGTTGACGGTTGTTCAGACATGTTGAGTCTATCCAGTAGATTGCCTAGTGATTCTTCAGGAACTTCTCTGGGTGATAGGCTAGCTTCTGATGCAGTAGGAAGTAGAGTGATCCCTGCTCCAAAATGTGTTGGAGTAGTTGCTTGCGGATCTTCTACAATTTCTTCTATTGCGATCAGACCGGGTGGAAGAGGAAGACCGTCAGGTCCGTAGAATATTTCTGGTGCCGAAGAAGGGGTTGTTTCGACAACGACAGTTGTTTGAGGAGCAAGACTCTCTGAACCGATCACTGATGGAACTGATTCAGTAACACAAGTATTTGCTCTCAGACTAGGATCAGTGTTACTGTCCTTCTGGGGTTGTTGAACTTCTTCAATAGGGGCAGGGTTTCCGGAAATGTTTGGAGTAACCGGAACCTCAGATGTCGTCGGAACACTTGTTCTAACTTTGACAGGAGATTTGGAACCAGTTGAACGAGATCGCTTTGCCCGGGTTGTTTTCGATTCCGGAGACAAAGACGGTTGACTCGTATGCCTCCGCGAACGATGGTTCATCGATTGACTTTCTTCCACGGTTGCGGATTACTTGATCAACCAACAATGCACAGGGTAAAAATGTGTTTTCGAATTGAATTAATTTTAGACGCTTTTTAAGACACAACTTGCTTTTTCATGTTTTAAGAGTCGAGAAAAAGCTAAAGATGACTCTAGTCTCCTTCGATGTATTAACGAGCCCGAAGTGACAAATGCTCGGATGGACTTTTTCAGTTATAGAGTTTGAAAAAGGCCAAAAGAAACTACTCTGGAGTTCTAGGCAGAGGGTGTGCCAAACCTTTCGCGAAACCACAGAATACGTTTTACGGTACAAGTGGTCGATCTTCGTGAATGCTGTGTTCACTGCATCGCGATCAGTAGGGTGGCCGACACGGCTTCCTATGGATAAAGGCTTTGTTCCTATAGGGGTCCCCCAATATACGCGACGGTACGCGGGGGCACAAGTCCGTATTAGTGTTATCGTCCCTCAGGAGGAATCACCCACCTTCGTAGAGATCGACGGTCACTATGTTTAACGACGCCGGAACACGTCTCTACCTAGACCTCTACTGTGTTTCGTTATGTTTCAAAGCGTTGTTAGATAAATTCAGTTCTTTTTAGGTTGATCTTGCTTAGCAGTTTGCCTTTATGGATCACCACGTGATGTATGATACAACTCCTAAATGCAGTCTAAGAATGATAAGCAAGCTTTTTCAATTCTTTCAACTTATGAAAATCTTAACTACTGAGGGAAAAGAAAGACATCATCTTTTCAAACAGATCATAGAGCACACACTGATGCACTTTTCCTAAATCAACATGCAAACTGTCAAAATGCACATGCACAATGCAAGTATTTCTTTTCTTCTTCCTTAATGTTGATGTATTACAAAAAGAAAGCTGTTGTACAATTTCGAATTCAATTTCAAGTGAAAGAAAACAAGTTTTTGTCCAATAATCAAAAGAACACCTTAAGATTAACTCGTTTCAACACAAGAAATACTGAAATTCGAACCATATAACGAAAGCAAATGTTCAAGCAGCTATGAACAGTAATAAACTAGCTCTTAGAATCACAACGACACTTTCTTACAGGCCTAGATCCAAGAGGTCACAGCAAGACTAGTTCACTTTCGCTACGGGAAACTGTGAATCAAAGCAAGAAATACAATAAGAACAATCACGGTTTCTTCATACAACTGAGGCGGAATGAAGGCAAAGAAAGGTAGTTTCAGCTGGGTATACAGGTTGACAACAGGCTGCAAAAACAATATTGAAAACTGGGCAACAGACAGTAGGGAACCCCAGTTGCACAAGGCAAAACTGGATCAGCGCAGGTACTGCACTGTCAATCTGACATGCAGCGCAGGTAGCCTTTGTTGCAGCTGCACTGAAGAGACAACTCTCGTCTCTCTCAGATTCCGGGTCACAGTTTGCTCAAAAATCAATGGTTTTTGGCCAAATCAGAGGCTATCAGTCAAGTATACGCTAGAGGATGATTAAGGAAGATGAACACTATCACAAAGAGCTAAAAAGAGTCCTTGTGGATCAGCTCTTCAAATCATAAACATGCCCAGCACTGAGCTAGAGTAGCTGCCCTCTACTTTGCATTCGAAGGATTCGAATGCAGTTCGATTCGGTACTCCCTTTGTTTAGGAAATGAATAGCAAGAAACACAAGCTACCAACAAGACACGATCCCCAGCGGAGTCGCCAGTCTGTTGTAGGGAAAAGTATCCAACACGGAATGACCCTATCCCACTCTAAGGGTGATAGTTCCTTAGCAACAGCTGAAGCAAAGCTATCTAAAGTTACTTCTTTATGACATGCAAGAGATGAAAGGAAGAGATCCACTTACCGATGTCTTGCGCAAATGGTCGATGCAATCTCCTCTATTTGCCGCTTGCTCCCAGCTCCAAGTCTTCTCACGGACCCAGCTACACGAGATCCTGCGAACAAGACAAGAAAAGGAAACTACAAGAAGCATGCATTCATAATTGATTCAAGGATTAGCATAAATCAAATACGCAAGTAAGACACTACACCATTGAAACACATGCGAATAGAAGAACCTCAAATGCTTTATTAATATAAGGAAGTAAGGTTCAGGCGGTGATACAACCGTGAGAGGTCCAATCCAGCATCACCTTCCCGACGGAAAGAAATCTCCTCTTCACCTCCCTCAAGCAATCACCCAATACTCACAACTGTAAACCAACAGCAATTCTTTGCACAAAATTCCGGCCTCCAGATCCCATGGGATGAGATCCTTATATAGAGTTTTGGAGTGAAGATAAGTCAGCTTGATGTGTGACTTGTTGTCCTCTTCAACTCCAGTTGTTCTTCAGTCCTTGAGTCCACTCGGAGTTTCTACCTTCCACTTGGAGTTTTAGAACCTCTTTACTCATCATTAGGCGAATCTTCTGATCCAAGTGTCATTTTGGAAGCTTCCTAGGCACTGGCACATTGAGAAAAGATTCCTCCACATGTCAAAGTACGCCCAGCGCAGGTAGCCTTTGTTGCACTTGCTATGCAGCGCAGGTACACCATAGAGCTTTTGACATTCAGCGCAGATGCTTAGTGGAGCAGCTGCTTTGATCCAAAATTGACCTGTTTTTGAGTGTTTTTTAGTGGAGAACTGATCTGTAGTGCTGTGGTTTGCTGACCTTGTTCCTCTAGGGGTAGGAACAACATGTTTAGGGACTTTGGATCCCTCAGATTATTGACATTTCATGCTCCATGCTGTAAGGCACAAAAATGTCTATAACAATAGGAAATCCCAAAGGATCTTGATTTCCTCTAACTCTACCTCCTCCAACCCTATTTTCCTCACCATTTACATTGTGTACCTCACCTCCCCCTTCTTCAGCCATGATAGATTCCTCAGAACTAATGTAAGGTTCTTCTAATTCTTCTGGTTCCTCTATCAATGGGTAGCCAAAATAAGTTTCTTGTTCCTCTTTTTCACTAGGAATTTCTAATTCTTCTCCTAGAATTTGTTCACCAGTGGAAGGTAGAAAAACTACTCCTGTAGTTGGGGATGTAGGATTTTCTTCAATTACAACTTTAGTAGATGAAGTAGGTGAAGTTCTGGATTGGATTTCTGATCTTGAGACTTTAGGAAGTCTTTGTCGACCTGCAAATGGAATTCGGGTTTGAGTAGGTGGTGTGGAATTTCGAAGTCATGGTGAAGTGAGTGGATTTGTGGGAATTAAGCTTCTTCCTCATCCTACAAATCTACCTCTAGAGTCTCTATCCCTACGCATATCATGTTTTGAATTGATGATTTTTTTTTTAACTTCTATTTGTACTTCCCCGGCAATGACGCCAAAATGTTTAGTCAATTTAATGTTCTTAAATTGTAAGCATAAATTATCGACCAGGGTAGGTAAACTGATGAAGTACAAGTGCATTGTATGTGCTAGAAGTTACTTATGTCGTTAAGGTGTTTATGTTATGGTTAATGTCTAAATCTAGAATCAGTATGGAAATGATGTTACTATCTATATTAGAGTATTATCCTTAAGATTCGTGAGCTGGTTATTCTAAAATTAATCTTAATTGAATCAAACTTTGTGGGATGGTTGAGTAGTGATCCTAGCTCTACTCTGTTTTTTATTCTGTTTGAATTTTTATACTGCAGCCAAACTAGACTAATTATGAAAGCATAAATTGATATAAAGGAGATCTACTTTATTGAATTGGGAAATGAAAGATACTTGATTTCAGTTGCTAAGAAAAGACTGTCACTCTTAACTATTGCAGCTTCACTCAATGCAAAAGTAAAAACAAGAACAATATTGATAAGCTATGAAATAACGAAACTGTGAAATGAAATGACTGAACTATACTAGGCAGAAAGCCAATAAATGATCAAGTTATGCTAGGTATAAAGCAAATGAAATTATTGATGCAGATGTCAATTTAATCGCAAACTCCATTGGACTTCATCGTAAAACATAAAATAGAGCATCCATAATTTAATTATAGGAAACCAAAGAAAATCGATTTGCAGTGAGTCAAATACTTGATCTGCACGTAGGGGCCCTCCACGAGGCAGTCAACAACTTTAGTCAATGCAACATGAAATATATGAACCAAGATTTATTAATCAAAAAATAGTTTTAATGGGATGCTTTCAAAATTACATACAACGGTGCACACCAAAACACAGAGAAACCATTGTTCTTATAACGTTTTCTTAATTAATAGGATGAGAAATTCAAGCCTAAGTATATTCATTACAATCCTTATCAGACCAAATCATATCGCTTAATCATCGATTTTCTATTTGGAAAAGAAAATCGATAATATTTCGTGAACCTCATACTCTATTCCGGCATATTATCTTGCAATTGACTATCATGGTTGATCGCGTTGCAGTGCCATTTTCTTGATGGATTGGTTCGAGTAAACAGGAATAAATCCATGAAGGGATCATTCTTCATCTACCCATATACTCCTTTGCTGAGCTGGCGCACTCGAACCATGTTGTTGATTTATGGTATGTTCTATGCTTATAACAGTTTACTTCTTTTTCTTATTATATTCCACAGATTAGCGATCACATGTACACAAAGTAAAGTGTAGATAGAACATTAAACAATCAACAAAAAACATGCCAAGATAAGAGACACAAGATGTGGTGGCTAGCCAGGGACAAACCCCATAATGTGTGGGGAAACCCTTTGATCAAATCTTCTTTTATCTTCAATAATTCAGCAGAGAGAAATGGTACAATAAATCTGATTTATATCAGCAATAGAAAACCCTAGATTAGCAGCATCATCATTAGCGGCTTCATCATCAAAACTAGGGCAGTCGATATCTCTCAAATCGTCCATTAGATTGGCTTGATTCCACCACCAAAAGTTGTAGCCTTCAGAGGAGGTTCAGATGAACCTATAGCACAGTTCTGATGAGGAGATATTCAAGTCCACGCAGGTCAAAGTTTGGATCTGCAGTTGCAGCTTTAGTTTCAGCAGCTTCCTTCAAACTAGGGCAGTCGATATCTTGCAAATCGTTCGTCGGATTGGCTTGATTCCATGACCAAAAGTTGCAACCTTCAAAGGAGGTTCGGATGAACCTACAGTGCAGATCAAAAGAGGAGGTTTGATGGTCCACACTGGTCAAACTTTGGATCTGTAGTTGCAGCTTCAGTTTTAACAGCTTCCTTCAAACTAGGGCAGTCCTGGTCAAACTTTGGATCTGCAGTTGCAGCTTTAGTTTCAGCAGCTTCCTTCAAACTAGGGCAGTCGATATCTCGCTAACCATCCGTCAAATCGACTTGATTCCACCACCACAAGTTGCAGCCTTCAAAGGAGGTTCAGATGAACCTACAACACATATCAGAAGAGGAGGTTTAAAGGTCCACACTGGTCAAAGTATGGATCTGCAGTTGCAGCTTCAGTTTCAGCAGCTTCTGGCTTCACATGTGTGAGAGAGAGACCCTTTTCTGTGCAATAGAGAAGAGACTCTTTTTTGCACAGTAGAGAGAGAGAGAGATGTGATGAGATGAGTGAGTGCAAATGAGGAAAAGTCCTCTTGTATTTATACACAACTGTTGGTGTTTGAATAGATGCGACTGTTAGGCTTCTGAGCCTACACGAGTTGTAGGTCGGCTTGATAATAATTCCATAATCAAAATAAATTCATATCTCCATGAATACTTGTCAGAATTGGATGATCTTTAGGTCAATCCTACACCTCTCGATGAGAGGAATCTAATGAAAATATTATCAACCATGAATAAGATGACCCACATGAAGTTTGGCCCTAGTTGCCAATTTTAACACTCCCTCTCAACTAGGGAGAATTTCATCTGCAATCTGTCTGTCGGTCACTACTATTCATCCATCAAATGCACTGCCATGTACAGCCTAACCCTTGCCCTGCTCTGCTATATTCTTCCTGTGCTGCTTTATCTTGTTCTACCCTATACTGATCTGTACTACTCTGCTCTATTCTGCTCTGCTCTGCTTTGTTCTGTTCTACGCTGCTTTTGTCCGAATTATGAAGAAGAAGAAATGATCAAGGATGTATCATAATGACTTAAAGTCAGCTTTAGAGTATGTACCACTAGTCCCAGACTAGTCTCAACGGACCCAAAGTCAGTGTCATAGTATGTACAACTCCTACCACTGGTCTCAGACCAGTAACATCCTCCACTGGCTCAAAGTCAGTCTCAGAGTGCGTACCACTGGTCCCAGACCAGTCTCAACTAACCCGAAGTCAGTGTCATAGAATGTACCACTCCTACCACTGGTCCCAGACCAGTATCATTGATCCCAGATCAATGGAGGTCATCATAGCGTAGGAAGTACGATAGATACAACGATGTGTCCATCGGTACTACTATGGTCCCTAACTTCATTTCCCTGCTCATTGATCAGATGAGAGGTACTTCCCATGAGTTCTAGACTACATGGGTAGGATGCCTCGACAGGAGAACTAATAAATCCTATCCTCACAGGAGAACACATCAATCCTGCTACAATCGCCATGGAGAACACATCAATCCTGCTACAATCACCATGGAGAACACATCAATCCAAGCCTCACGAGAGAGCACATCAATCCTGCTACAATCGCCATGGAGAACACATCAATCCAGGCCTCACAGGAGAACTAATCATCCTGCTACACAGGACAGCGAATCATCTTGTTCCAGTGCGCACCACCAAGGGAGGGTGAGTCACCCTGTGGTCGTATGTTGCTCCAGTAAGAACTGCAAGCCCTCAGAGCTCCTAGAGCTCAATGTATGCAACATGCAGGACCCTTGTACAAGGGTTCCTTAATGACTCCAAGTCGTTTGGGGAAATCACAGATTAGATCTTTCCTCGGGGCTTTGACAAGGTGTATCGACCTGTACATCATCTTAATGTGATGGGGCCTCCTTGCTCATCAACTTACCATATCCCAGATGATGTCTATCTGCTGGAGCAATCGACAAATACGGGATTCCTCAATAATTGAATCCCACCTCTGGCTATTGCAGAGAATAATAGTGGTATGTATTCAAACAGCTCACCGAAGAGCTTCCCCAACCAGGCAGCTTCATACGAGATCATACTCATAGATATGTATCTGGTCTCGGTGGTGCTTATGGTAACTGATTTTTGCTTCCTTCTCATCCATTATATCGAAGCAAAATCCAAAGAGAAACAACACTAAAAGTGCTCCAGTGATCCTCCACACTACCTGCCTAATCGGAATTCGAATAATCATGCAGTTTTGTATTTTTGGCAGTGTATCTCAATCCATGAGAGATTGTCTCCTAAAGAAATATCAAAAGATTCTTGGCACCAATCTAGTGAGGCTCAACCAAATATGAGCTCACAATGCTAACTGCAAAACATATGTTCGGATGGAGGTTCACCAGTAACATCAACGTGAATGAATTTTTGAAACTCAGAGGCATTTCCCAAATCTGGTCCGACATCACTACCATATAACTTCTGAAAGTTAAGAACCTCAAGGTAGTCACAGGCTTGCAGTCCACCATACCAAATCTTTTCAGAATCTTCACCACATATTTTCCTTTTGATAGGAAAACTTCCCTTGGCTTCTGCCACACTTCAAGTCCTTGGATCTTCATTTCAAATTCAAAAGCCAACTTCCTCTTACATTTGTGAATGAGAGGGTATGCACCTATTAGAAAGAGGTCATCCACATACAACACCAGTATGAGAGGCTTGTCATCTTCAACCTTAAGGTAAAAGTTAGGATCGGCTTCACTCCTGGTGAATCCCAGCTTCATCAAGTAGCTATCGATCCTCTCATACCATGCTCGGGGTGCTTGCTTCAACCCATAGAAAGCCTTCTTCTACTTGCATACATGAGATTTTCAATCATAAATCTCAAATCTTTCGGGTTGCTCCACATATACCTCTTCTTTGATCGAACCGTGCAAGAACGTGGTCTTGACATCCATCTGATGTAGGTTCCATCCTTGTGAAGCCACAAGGGCTATGATCAAGCAGATGATCATATATCTGGCAACAAGTGCAAATATCACATCATAGTCTATACCTTCCTTCTGGGAGAAACCACGAGCAACAAAACAAGCCTTATACTATTATGTACTTCCATCTGCTGCAGCTTTATCTTCTAAAGCCATTTTGAAGTAACAATTGTCTTGTCTTGGGGTCTGGGAACTACTTCCTAGACATCATTCTCCAAATGGTCATAGCATCCTTCCATACTTGATGCTTGACAACATCTGAGAATGATGAAGGCTCATTTTGGATGATTGTGCTCATATTGGTCAGGTATCCCTGATACCTGTTGGGTTTCTTACTTTCACGAACGATTCCTCGGGGTGCAACATGTCTTTCAGCATCATCAAGTATCCCCCTAAGCCATGAAGGCCTCTTCCTGGAAGAGGAAGGCTCAGGTGGATAAATAAGATCCATCGGTTCTTCCACATCAGGCATTGTTACATCATCTACCCATAGAGACAGCTTCGACAATCGTACAGTGCCACACCATTCTGCTCTGGAGTATGTGGTGTAGTAGTCTCCCTCTTAATGCCAACCTCAGGTATGCTTGAGTGAACCAACTATAATATATTGGAGGTCTTGCTTAGGCTTGAGGGGAATGGTCCCCTTTTGAGCTTTCTTTTGGCACATCCCGAACATACACCTTCTTTTTCTACTCGAAATTCAGGCATCCCTGTTACCATATGTCTTACATCGGGTAGATATTTGTAATGAAGGTGGGCAAACCTCCAATGCCAAAGTTCGGACTGAAGAGATGTGTCATAGGACATGACACCTACCTGACTTTCATCGACCTGATATAATGAATCAACACGAAACCCAAGAGTAAAGGCATCTTTAACATTATTTTTCGATACACGTACCTTGTCATCGCTGAAGGTTACCTTGTAGCCTTTGTCTTCCATTGCTGAGATGGACACTAGGTTCTTTCGGAGGTCAGGTGCATTTAATACATCCTAGAATTTCTAGCCTTCTTGAATGGTTGTCCTCTTCCTTGATTCCCAACTCTCCTCTTACCTTTGCTATTGAATTTGTCATTCCTTTGATTGTCATCAGAGGGATTTTGATCATCATCCCGGTGTGAGTCCTTTCTATCAGGGCACTCCCTTGCATAGTGACCTGCTTTATCACAAATGTAACATCGTCCTTTTCTTCCACCCTTAGGTCCAACCTTTCCTTTTGATTTAGTCTCGAAATTATTTCTTTTCTTAGCATGAGAAGAAAAGGCAGCAGGAGGACCTTTAGGCATGGGCATTTCTTGCTCTTCTACCCTTGTTTCTTCTTGAATGTATCTAGCCATTAATTCTTTGAAACCAAGAATTATACTATTGTTCAGAAGAGTAGTCCTGAACAATCTAGCCATTAATTCCTCGAAACCAAGAATTATATTATTGTTCAAAAGAGTAGTCCTGAACATGTACCATTCGGATGGTAGTCCTCCAAGAGTCGTGAGTGCCATTTCTCTGTTAGTAATAGTCTCCCCAATAGATAGGAGATTGTTCTTGATCTCGATGATTCTTAAGAAGTATGCTTGCATACTCTCATCTTTACCCTTCTTGATTTCCCTCAACTTATTTCTAAGAAACAAAACTTGATTTGCATCATTAAATTTAAATAAACTCACCAATCTATCATAGATTTCCTTAGGGGTGTTCAGGTCAAAGATGTAGGCCACCAAGTGCTTGTCGATAGAGTTCTAAATGATCTTCTTTGTTTTGACTTCTCTGGTTTTCCATTTGTACCTGGCAGCAGCGGATGCATTTGATGGAGGCTCAACAATATTGCCTCTCACATGGTCCAACACTCCTTGTTCTTCTAGGATAGCCTTGCCTATCTTCTCTTCAGTGATTGCTCTTGCTCTTGCTCAGGCTTTGTCTTCACCTCAGCGCCGATACCATGTTGATTTATGGTATGTTCTATGCTTATAAAAGTTTACTTATTTTTCTTATTATATTCCACATATTAGCAATCACATGTACATAAAGTAAAGTGAAGATAGAACATTAAACGATTGACAAAAAACATGCCAAGACAAGAGACACAAGATGCGGCTGTTAGCCAGGGACAAACCCCACAATGTGTGGGGAAACCCTTTAATCAAATATTCTTTTATCTTCAATAATTCAGCAGAGAGAAATGGTACAATAAATCTGATTTATATCAGCAATAGCAAACCCTAGATTAGCAGCATCAGCATTAGCAGCTTCATCATCAAAACTAGGGCAGACGATGTCTCGCAAACCGTTTGTCGAATTGGCTTGATTCCACCACCAAAAGTTGCAGCCTTTAGAGGAGGATCAGATGAACATACAGTGTAGTTCTAATGAGGATATATTTAGGGCCACACGGGTCAAAGTTTGGATCTGCAGTTGCAGCTTCAGTTTCAGCAGCTTCCTTCAAAATAGGGCAGTTGATATCTCGCAAACTATCGATCGGATTGGCTTGATTCCACCACCCTTCAAAGGAGGTTCAGATGAACCTACAACATAGATCAAAAGAGGAGGTTTGATGGTCCACGTTGGTCAAACTTTGGATCTACAGTTGCAGCTTCAGTTTCGGTAGCTTCCTTCAAACTAGGGCAGTCGATATCTCGCAAACCGTCCGTCGAATCGACTTGATTCCACCACCAAAAGTTGTAGCCTTCAAAGGAGGTTCAGATGAACCTACAACACAGATCAGAAGAGGAGGTTTGATGGTCCACGCTGGTCAAAGTTTGGATCTACAGTTGCAGCTTCAGTTTCAGCAGCTTCCAACTTCACATGTGTGAGAGAGAGATCCTTTTCTGTGCAGTAGAGAAGAGACTCTTTTCTGCACAGTATAGAGAGAGAGAAGTGATGAGATGAGTGAGTACAAATGAGGAAAATTCCTTGTTAGCTCTGCTACTCAACGATCATTTTCTGAGGTCAGGAACAGGCTTGGTCTGCTTGATTATGCGCAGAAGGACTCCACACAGGTCGCTATCTCCTTCCTTCCCCTATCCCGCTTATCCTCCTTCAGTTCTGTTCCCTCTGTTTTTCCTATAAACTCTGTAAAATCGCCCTTTCAAACCTTAAGCCCCAGGCACTTAACCCATGAACCCGCGCCCATACGACCCTCTGTGATCACACGACCCTGCGCTTCCGCAACCCTTCGTCGTCCTTTGATCGCAGTCGTTGATCGTCCTGATCCAACGGTCCCCGCCGCCAAAACCTTTTTCCCCCGCGTGCTAAACCCCATTTATTTCCCCGCCATCCGATCATTTTCCGTGCGATCCAATGGAATTCACACCTCCCGCGCCCATAAGATGCCCGCACATTAACCCGCGGGGAAAGCGGTTTTCCGCCGGTCCCATCTGCCACGCGTCGCGCGATGACTCGTATCGTGAGCCCGCGTACGTTTACCACCCACCTCCGAAAGCGGTGCGGGAAATACCGCTTACCGCCCATCGTACCATCCCCCGCTCGTTATCGTCCGCGTATCTTCCGCCCCCGACAATTGTTAGATCTGCCCATATAAGATCTGACGGCCCTTGTTTATCCCGCTCACATACCTCCTGATACTCCTTATCAAGCGCTCTCCGTCGTCCATCCATGCGATCCAACGGCTGATCTTCCTCCTCCATTCATCCGCCATGCAGTCCTCTTATCCTCGACCTGTACCATGCACCTGAAGGATAGAAGCGGCCATCTATCAGTGTCTGGTGCATTACTACTTCAACTATTGCATTCAACGCATTGTGTACCTAAGAGGAAGAAGGACGACGCCAAAGAAGAAACTTACATTCAGTAGTTAAGGAATTCCATCCTTTACGATGCTTCACCTGCTCGAGGAGTACAACAGAGTACCAGAGAATGTCAAATTCATTCATTGATGCAGTAGATCGTAGCAGAGGCCCATTTTAGATAGTTAATGTGGTTGGTGGTCCATTATGACCCCTCCACGCATAGAACATCAGCATATCTTTGTAATCAAACTTTATATATATCCAGAACACAGATGGGATGAGGGTTGATGGTTGTTATTTTGATGTAAGGTTCAACTTCTGGAGACTGTAACTACTTTGATACTTTCAGCGTCTGGTCTTCATTTTCAGCTAATACAAACTTCTTTTGTTGTTAATTGCTCACTTTCCATTTCTACACTGTTCTAGGTTGTGCCTGTTATGCATTTGTTCATGTGCTCTTGATATTTAACATTAGAGGGGCTGTCATCCCACCTCTATGTTGAAGTCTAGTATGTATCATTGAATGTGTTATGCAGGTTTATGTTTACTTAGTGCCAGAGAGCTGTCATCCTGTCTGTGCATTAGAAGATAGATTTGCAGACCTCTTTACTAGTTACAGCCGTCCATCACATGGTCTTGTGCATCTGCTGGTGTGATCAGTCTTCTCCATGTTCACCTCATCCTCAAACTGTGAGTAATTGGTGGTCTAAAGCCTTGTAGTCTGGGGGTGTTCGCCCATGTCTGGAGTTAAGCATAGTAGAAGTGGTTATCTGGCTTGGACAAGCATCATTCCTTCCATTCATCCATCTCCAACATTTTGTTGAGTTTGTAATGATCCCAAGCATCTCTGAGATACAACCTAGGAGAGTTTCTTAGGGTGATAACATTAATTGGCACCGTTGCCGGGGAGAGGAGATTGAAGCTTAGCTTCCCTAGGAGACGACACAGTTCCAGATTTTGATGATAGACAAAGTTTGGGCACATTTCTATTTGTAATCATCTATCTGGCGACTCCACTAGAGGAAGACCAACCTTTGGCGACTCAACGTTATAGTCCTGGGTCAGTTTGTGAGACATACTCGAAGAAATCCTCAGAAATCACTAGCTGAACCAGTGCCTGACCCTAAGAATATCGTTAAGCAGAAGAAAACATCACAGAAAGGAGTATCAGGATCAGGTAAGCCCAAGAAATCTTATGTATCTCTGCAAGAGAAGATTATAGCTGAGAATATGCAATTTGAAGATATTGAGCCTAGTGTTGCTAGTGAAAAATTTCCTTCAGAGATTCATATAGCTCCTGGTTCATTTAGTTCCCCTTTGGATCTCAGTCCAAAGAAAGTCTCCCATACAGTCCATCATATTCCCTTGTCTCTGCCATCCATTTCATTGTTCCATACCGCTCAATCCACCAGTATCCTTCCACCTACCCCAGTCATGGCAGGCCAGCAAGCACCTAGGAAGATAGAAAGAATTGTAGTTGCCAGGTATGGACCTCTGGTCTTGCCGGTTCCTGTGAATGTTATGCCCACAGGAGAATATCAGAAATATATGCCCAAGTTCACTGGCACAGAGGGAGTAACAGCTGAAGAACACCTTGAGGCTTTTTATAGTTATGCTCAAAACTTAGATATAAGTGAAAATGATGTGTGTATGAGTGTTTTTGTACAGAGCCTTGATGGAGAGGCTAGAAAGTGGTTCAAAGAATTGCCCCCTGGATCTATTACTGATATTGAAGCCTTAGATGAAGCATTTTTTAAGCACTGGGGAGATAAAAAGGACTTGTTGTATTACCATACTGAGTTTGGTAACCTGAAGAGGGAAAATGGGGAATCATTGCCTGATTTTAATAAAAGATTCAATCGTATGTATAGTAAGATACCAGCTGTGGTAAATGTTACACTAAAAAATGTCACCTTGACTACTTACAGTTAGTATGGCTCAAATCAATAGTCATGCTACCCTCTTAGGCAAGTCTCATGCCTCTGTTATCCATCTCAAACTCAAAGAAGAGAGAAAGTCTTGTAAAAACTATGTTTATCTCTGGGGTCGCAGGTTCTCTCTAGCCTTACCTGCGGGGACGCTGACCTTGTTCACAAAATATGCGTCCATGGACGCTCTGTATGTTAAGGGACAGGTGCGTCCCTCTGTAAAAGGCAAAATGCGCGAGTTTTATCTTGAAAAAGTTACTTGTGGTTACTTCTAGAACATTCTAGAGGTCGGTTTGATGAAATGGATGCGCCTCCAGTTGGTTCATGTATCTCTATTAAGGGGGAACTTATCCCATCAATAAGGGAGCTATCCCACCCAAAGAGGGGGATGATCCCATTGATAGTGGACCTGAATAACCTCTTTACAGCACTATAAATAAAGGCATTGAGCCAGAAGGAGAGGAGGTTGGAGCTATACATTTTCTTTGGGTAAATGCTGCAGGATTTAGGTCTTCCATTAGAGCCTTTGTGAGGAGAGATTGTCTTCACTTGATTCTACTTGGGAGAGGGTGAGCTTTGTCAAAGTAGAGGAAAACCCTTGATGGACCCTGGGAGGAACTTGCACAACACCAAGGCCAGGTTGTAAGAGTTTCTTTGTTTCGTTATTAATACAAACTGGTTTATTTTTCTCAATAGCTTGTGTTAATGAGTTATTTCATGTGTTCCTTGGTCTGCATGTTGAATATATGTTTTATTATATGAAATGCAAGTGCTTGGTAATTGTTTGATTGTTTGTGGTTGCAGGAATTGACTTGAAGGAGGAGCTCATCCGGATCGTCAAGAACGGACTTCAACAACAGCGTTTTGGAATAAGGTAAGCCTAAACACTTGTAGTTTTCATGTTGTAAAAGGTGTATTTAGAGAAAGATCACTCCATTTTGTCTTGTTTGTCATTAGAATGTCTTAGACTTCTAGGAAGGTCAGTCGTGTCCGCACCCTTGACAGATTCCGTGTGACAAATTGGCGACTCCACTGGGGAATCCATTAATGAGAGAGTCTTTTCCTTTATATGAACTTTGCTTTGAGAAAATCATTTTTATTTTCTGGTTTTTGACTGTGAGAATTAGTATTTGGGTGGCTTAGCTTTAGATTTAGTTAGATTTGGTTTTTCTTCATTTTTCCAGAAGGACGCACCCTCTTAGTACTGCACAGTGCGTCTTTGGACGCGCTGTTGCCGTCTGCACAGAGCGGGGCCGCACCTGTGACAACGGGTTGCCTGCGTCTTCCTGTAAACTTTAAGAAAATTCCATTTTTGCTTTAAATTGCTTTTAGATTTTGTTTTTCCTTAGTGTTTTCTGCCCAGATCCTTTAGTACCCTGTCAAGAATTTTCACCTGAACTAGTTTTGTGAGCTTTGAGTGTTTTAGTGGTTTTCAACGAAGTTTAGACCTAGGGTTTGATTTTTGGAAAGGCTTTGTAGTGACTTTGATAGTAGAAAGTTGTCCAGCCTTAGATCTCTCTGGTTAGTCAACCTTCTTAGAAGTCGGGCCTGTCGTAAAGTCTCCTTTTGTGAGCAACTTGCCATTTGAGTTGTTTTGGGTCAAATTTCGAATTGCTTGTTTATAAAGTATTGATTTCCATTTTACAAAAAGAACAAAAAGATTAGAGTTTTGTTTTGGCTAGTTTTTGGTTCTGCAATAAGCTAGTCCTTGATTTGATTGTGATCAAGTAAAACACCTTAGAAATAATCATTGTTAGTTTTGGCCTCGTTAAGATTGCTTAGAATAAATTTGCCTTTAGTTTGCTTATGAGTGCATTTTCATAGATTTTAAGAGTTGTTAAGATTGATTTTTGGTTATATTAGATTTATTTGCTTTATTAAAAGAAAAATACAAAAACATCTTCTTAAAAAGTCTTGTTTCAAGTAGCTTTTTGTTTTCGAAAGAAGAAAAGAGTTTTTTCGTGCATGTAAAGAGAGGTTATGTTTTTATGCTTGGAAAAGACAAAACGAATTGTTTCTTTGATTGTCTTCAATTAAGAAGTTGCTTTTATAAAGATTGCATTCTCTCAACTTTTTAGTTAAGCAATTCATCGAAAAAGTAAAGTAGTGGATAAATCATTCTAGGTGCATTTTGTAGTGGTTTCGAGTCGAGTCAACACACCACTGGTTTCACTTCCATCACCTTTTGACTTAAGAAACAACCTTAAAAGTAACGCTTAAATTAAAATCAATCTAGTAATCTTTATTTTTCTAGGGCTCTGAAGCACCAACATAGCTTAGGCTAGGGTCTTGGAGTAGGTGAGTACTTAACTCTCCAAGACTACAAAACCAAACAGATAGTCTATCTTGAGTAGAACAAATCCAATTGTTTCAGTTACATTCTGGGAAAGCTCCTCTTAAAGGAGAAGCACGAGCTCGTGTCCGAACCAGTGAGGGGATCATTCCTCCCTCGTTGGGAACGACGCCAGGCAGTACGTATTACAAACGGTAAACCTCGGATTAACCATTGTCGAGGAGCCAGGGGTCACTTATCGGTAAACCTTGGATTGTTGTCAAGGAGCCGGTAAGGGGATTGGAGCTTGCTACTCTGCCCTTGCGTGCTGTCGGAGTTTAGACTGTTCCCCCAGGTGTAATTGTTGTGATTGGTAACCTTAGTGGCCATAATATCTAGGATTCTACCCAAGGTGACGGTGGAGGGAAGGTCCCACTGTACCTGGAGCAGACGTCGGTTATACTCACTTGGATTTTCTGGGGGGTTCGCTTCACTTCGAGACGGTTAAAGTGGAGGAACTTGGTCCAGTCTATTCATTAAGCAGGTTGCCGGGGTAACTGTTCCACCCACCATTTCTGTACTGAATCCTGCGAGGTTGGGCCTAATCACCAACTAGCGCTTTTGGTCCGGAAGACTACTGTTTGTGTGTGGTTTGACGCTCTAGATTATTTAGGCGTGTGCTTCAAATTTGTTTGCTTCTTTAGAAGACTTTAGGTGGTTTGATTTGAAATTTTTTACTTTGTTTTCGTGTGTTGTAGTTAAAATCTTTAATTGTGGCGGAATTACCGAGACAGTCCCGTAGACTTCGGGGCAAGTCTCCTGAGATTGTTACCGGAATAGATTTGTTAAGAAAACTCCGTAAATCGCGGGGTGAATCTCCTGAAGACATTCCGGGTCATTTAGAAGGGTTAAAGGTCCTTGTAACTCCTCCTAGTGGCAGTAGAGTAGGATCACCTGAAGAAGGAGAATCTTCCTTGGTAGTCCATCCAGATTACCAAAGTTTAGAAACAGGTTACAATCCCGAAGCTGTTACAGTTTCCGAGCTTGCTGGTAGTTTTTCATCTGCCAGTGAAACAGGCGAAGAACCTGAAATTTCCGAACCTGTTACTCCAACTCCTAGTGTTCCTGATTCACCAAGAATAGAAAGAATTATCACCGAAAATCTTCCTGTTGGATTAATTGCTATAGAAGAACTTGTTCCAGAGGAAGAAATAGGCGTTTCTGATTCTGAAGATCTAATTACCCTTGATCTAAGGGAGCGTGAATCCATCTTTTACAGTCCTCCTAGAAGTGAATCTTGGTACCTTGCATTAACCAATTTTTTAGACAACTCAGTAGGTTTTTCTACACCTCGTACTCCGGTTCCACCTAGAGGAATTCATTCTCCTGTAAATATGTCTGGTCAGTCATCTGTGTTTTCACAAAGTCCTGAATCATTTTTACATGGCGGTCCTTCTGTTCCTACTGGGTATCAATCACTTTCTGGTACCTTTGCGGGAGCATCTCCTCAACCCGTTGATCATGGGTTATTAGTTGGAAACAGTGGTAATGTACCATTGAGTATAGGTGACGTTTATATGATGTCAGGTTCAACTCCCATTAACCAACCTCAAGGTGGCCAATTACCGCCTGGGGGGCAACCTTCGTTAATGCCTGGGGGGCAACCTCAAGGTACTTCATTCGTGACTGGGGGGCAACCTCAAGGGTATCAACCCCAAGGGTATCAACCCCAGCCTCAATATGTACCCCAAAGTCAACCTCAGTATCAATATCAACCTCAAGGATGGCAACCTCAAGGATGGCAACCCCAAGGGTATCAACCCCAAGGGTATCAACCTCAAGGATACCAACCTCAAGGTCAAGGTCAACCCCAGTATTCGTATTTACCTCAAGGTTATCAACCTACGGGTCAATACCCTGGTCAAGGTTATCAACCACCTCAAGGGCAATCATATGGGACTGCACCTTACAGTTATCAACCCTATCCTCAATACGGCTATGGATCTCAGTATCCTCAACCTGTTACGAGTCAATACCCTGGAATGTTAACATGGGATCCGTCACAGGGTCAACAGATGTCGCAACCAAGTATACAGTCGGTACCTCAAGCAGGACAACCTGCAGTTCCTGGTCCACCCCAGCAACCGCAACCTGTCCAGTCAAGTGTTCAGACCCCTGTAACTTCTGTAGTTACTCAGCCGCCAATTGCACCTGGTACTCCACCTCACACGGCTGCAGCAACTACCGCTTCATCTACCATGCTTACTTCTGGAGTATCGGCAGCTCCGGTTTCTACTGTCCCTGTAACCACTCCTCAGACATCTGTACCGTTGTCTGGACCCACGGTTCAAACCACAGTCCAGATGCCTGCAGGCCAACCTGGTACAAGTACGGTTGTTACTACTCAACCTCAATTTGTTCAACCTCCGTACCAGGGACAGTATCAACCTGGGCAAGCTGCCCAACAACCGGTTTACCAGTATCAACCGTATCCTGGGTACACTTATCAACCACCTCAGCAACCCCAGTACGGTCCGGTTAATCCTGGTTTTCCAGGAGGATATAATATCCCAAATGCGACTCCTGTTCCTAGTTATCCTGGATATCCTCCTCCTGGGGCTGGTATTGTGACTCAGAGTTTTAGAGATCCTAACCGGCAGTTACCGTTTATTGCGACTTTAGATTTACCCGACTTGACGCGCCTAACGAACGATCCAATTCAATATCTTCAGTTCTGGCCGCCAATGCCAAATAAGTTGCCCAGCGATATACCCAAGTTCGAAGGTAAGTCTGGAGAGGATCCGTCTAATCACGTGATGACTTACCACCTCTGGTGTGCATCAAATTCCATCTCAGATGATTCCATCCGCTTACGTCTTTTCCAGCGTACACTCATTGGTCTCGCAGCCAAGTGGTACATTGAGTTACCACGGGCCTCTTTTTACAACTTTAGCCAGTTAGCTACCTCGTTCTTAACTCATTTTCAGTTACCAGTCAGATACGATAATGGTACAGAATTATTAACTTCGCTAAAACAATCGACATCCACGTACATTTCTGATCACATTCATGAGTGGAGACGTCGAAGAAGATTAGTGAAAGTTTTTATCCCGGACCAAATCTTAGCTGAATGGTTTGTCAAATCATTATTACCAAGAATTACTGAAGATGTAGCTAAGGCCGGAGTAGTTACTGAGGAGCAAGTCATTGCTCAGGCACAATACCTTGACTTAGTTTACACTCAGTCGGGTACGTTACACGAGAAAATTCCGGATCTTCCAAAGTCAAACCAAATCGCTGCTGCTCCTTCGGGATCTCATGCCGCTGATGGTATGATCGGTATCGTGACTACGAAGAGTAAGAAGAAGTCTTCCAAGACCTCCAATACTCCAATTATCACTTTGCCTGATTCTCCGACAGGAGAGTCTTCTCCTCCTGAACTTACCGCCGACATTCACGCTGTAGAGTCATCTACGGCCAAATCAAAAAACGGTGGAAAGAAGAAAGGAAAGAAGAAGGCTAAAGCAGACAAGGCTCCAAAGGAGAAAACGGAAAAGTCGGAAACCAATGACGAAAAACGCAAACCTCGATATCCTTGTCTTATTTGTGAAGAAGATCATTTTACGAGAGACTGCCCTCATCGGGCCGAGGTAGTGAAAATAGTCAAAGGTTCTCCCACTCCTGCTGTGTTAAAAAATCCATTTCCAGAGCAGGAGAATAAGATGATAGGTTCTTCTTCGAATGCCAGTGAAGAACCCATTTTGATGATGTCTCATGTCAGGATTGCGACTCGATCGCAAGATTATGGTAGTAAGGCTCCTGTTGATGGTAAGGAAGCAGAATCTTCTCACTCTAACCCATCAACCTCAGCTCCTGGTTCCGATCCACTACAGATCGAAAAACCTAACCCAGACTTAGTGATTAAGCCGCCCGCCAAGGGTGTACTTCGAAGGTCTGCTTTCAATCCACATGCGAGAGCAGCCCAGAATTACAACATTGTTGAAGACTTAGCTGTTTCACCTTCAGCAATGTCGGCACTCGAAGTGCTGCAATCATGTCCAGCGCAACGAAAATTGCTTTTGTCGGCTATTGGAGCTGTCGATGTTCAGGACCCGAACCTAATGATCTTTGATCTAGAAAGTAGTACACCGCGTCTCCCCCATCAAATGGCTTTCCAAATTCCAGTGATAGTCAAAAACAGGCCTATTCATCGGACTGTGATTGATGAGGGAGCTTCTACGTGTATTATGTCGATTCAATGTTGGAGATCGCTTGGTTCTCCTTCGTTGAACCAATCCCCCACCATCCTTAAGGCCTTTGATGGCCGTGGGTTCCGTCCGTTTGGTATTCTACAAGAATTGCCTATAGGGGTCGAAGGTAAAACCGTTAGTCTGGATGTGGAAGTGGTTGATGCCCCTCTAGACTACAACCTTCTTTTGGGTCGAAGTTGGTCATATGCTATGACAGCGGTCGTTTCATCGGTCTTCAGAGTCATTAAGTTTCCACATAACGGTAAGATCGTGACTATTGATCAGCTGACATACTTTTCATCCGACCCAACCTCTTCAGAAACTATCCAGCATGTTGGTAAAACGACAATCCCTTATAGGGACATTGGTGTAGGTTTAGTTAAGGATTCCGGTTTACTGGGAACTTTTCCTCTCCCTCCACTCAATGCAGACCCTTCGTTTGCAACAATTCATATGATCACGTCAGAAAACATTATTTATGATGATCCTTGGTATGTTCCCTCTGACTCTGAGCTAGACTCACTCGGTGATGTTATGCCGTTGAGTCCGTATGAGATTGCTTATGAAGCTCTTATGTCTTTTACCGACTTTCATTCAACCGAAACCGACCAAATGAATGTGGTCAGTGAAGAGTCACTTTTCACCTCACCCTTAGAACGGATAACGTTTCCCGAAGAAGTGTCATCTGACGAACAACTTCGCGAAATCCTAAGTGTAGATGATCTACCATGGGAAGATCTCCATCACAGATCTTCGTTTTTACCTAAGGATGATGCATTTGAAAATGATTTTTCATCTATCTTTACCGCTGAATATGTCAAAGACGCTCAGGATCCAACGAAACATTCTGATTCAGAGCTGAATTTAGGGAATATTTCTCGTACTATTCCCATTGATATTTCAGTGAAGCCCGGAATCGAGGAGAACATTCATATAGGTGCCGCATGTACTGAAGAAGAAATCCAAACTTACAAGGCCCTATTCCAAGAATTCCGCGACGTGTTTGCCTGGTCTTACGAGGAAATGCCGGGAATTGATCCTGCCATTGTTGTTCATGAAATCAAAACCTACCCGGATGCTAAACCCATTCGGCAACGGTTGCGTCAGATTCACCCTCGAAAAGCGGCTGCGATTAAAGCAGAAGTCGAAAAGCTGTTGAAAGCAGGTTTCATTTATCCGATCCCGTTAACGGATTGGGTATCGAATATTGTTCCCGTCAATAAAAAACAAGGAACAATAAGAATCTGTATCGACTATAGGGATATCAATCGAGCTTGTCCAAAAGACAACTATCCTACGCCTTATATCGATCAAATTATTGATGATTGTGCCGGAAGTGAGATGTTTTCCTTCATGGATGGTTTCTCAGGCTATAATCAAATCAATATTCTACCTGCCGATCAACCAAAAACGGCATTCATTTGTCCATGGGGGACATTTGCTTATTGCAAATTACCTTTTGGACTTAAGAATGCCGGGGCCACTTTTCAACGGGCGATGTCTTATGCATTTCATGACATCAAGCACATTGTGCAACCCTATCTCGATGATTTGCCTGCTCATTCTTTACAACGAGCTGATCACCTTGTCCACCTACGAGCAATCTTTATGAGGTGTAGGCATTATCGAATTCGGTTGAATCCCCACAAGTGTGTTTTCTGTATAGAAACAGGTCGATTGCTGGGATTTGTTGTTTCAAAAGCCGGCATTCGCGTCGATCCCTCGAAAGTCGAGGCTATCATCAAATTGCCTCCTCCTTCGAGTTTGCGCCAACTCCAAAGTTTGCAAGGGAAAGCGAACTTTTTACGCCGATTCATCCCAAACTACGCCGAGGTCACTAAAGGTTTTACACGGTTGTTGAAACAGAACGCACAATTCTTTTGGGACGAGATTGCCCAACAATCTTTTGATGCATTAAAACACGCGTTGACCCATGCACCGTTATTGCATCCTCCCAACTACAACCAGGACTACTTCTTATACCTCGCAGCTTCGCATTCCACCATTGGAATGGTGTTAGTTCAAGAAGATGAATTCAAAGCAGAGCATGTGATATATTATCTTAGTAGAACCTTAAATCCCACTGAGTTAAAATATTCGCATGTGGAGAAATTGGCCCTGGCAGCCGTTCAAGCTGTCCAGCGTTTTCGTCACTACATTCTTCTCCGCAAGACTACAGTTATTTCGGATTGCAACCCTATGATTTATATTTTGACAAAACAACTGCTAGGGGGCAAGTACTCTAAATGGATTGTTATCCTGCAAGAGTTCGACTTGGAGTTCGAGAAGTCCAAGTCTAAGAAATCTTTAGTTTTTGCGGAATTGATGTGTGATTTCCCGAGTGCTGACACAGAGACTGTGGCAGAGGAGTCCATTGCGGACGAATCTTTGTTTCTTATTAGCACTTTAGATCCGTGGTATGGGGATATAATCATCTATCTCCAAACCCAAACCTTTCGGCCTGAAGCTTCCAAGGAAGACCGTCGAAAAATTCGGTTTCGATCCCAGCAATACAGAATTATTGGAGATACACTTTATCGCCGGGGGGCAGACTTAGTTTTTCGACGTTGTTTAACTCACGAAGAGGCTGAGAGAGTTTTGAATGATTGTCACTCTGGAGCATGTGGCGGTCATATGTCTGGGTATGCCACAGCTCAGAAGGTGTTGCGCGCTGGCTATTTCTGGCCGTCTATGTTTAAAGATTGTATCCTTGCTGTCAGAACATGCCACAACTGTCAAGTGTTTGATCGAAAGATGCGCGCTCCACCTGCTCCTCTCCACCCTATAATTGCCGCTGGTCCATTCGCCAAATGGGGCATTGACTTTATTACTTGTAACCCTCACTCGGCCGGGGGGCATGCGTATATCATCCTCGCGGTTGATTATTTTACAAAATGGGCCGAGGCGATGCCTACATTCGACGCAAGCGGCAAGACAGCTGCAGTTTTCGTATTCAATCATATCATAACTAGGTTTGGTGTCCCACAAGCAATCATTACTGACCATGGGAGCCATTTTCGAAACGTCATGATGACTGAGCTTACAAGCCAGCTTGGTTTGCGCCACGATAGCTCTACTCCTTATTATCCGCAAGCCAACGGTTTGGTTGAGTCAATCAACAAAGTTCTAGTCATCATGATTCGACGGATCATTGGTATCCATCGAACGAATTGGCATAACATGTTATTTTCGGCGCTATGGGCATATCGAACTTCAGTGAAAAATTCAACAGGTTTCACCCCTTTCCAGCTAGTTTATGGCTTAGAAGCTGTGTTACCTATTGAATGCGAAATCCCATCACTTCAAATGGCTGTCGAATTACTTCCAGCTACTTCCGAAGAGGAGAAACGGTTATTATACTTGGCTAAATTAGATGAGACTCGACGTGACGCTACTTTAGCTATCGAGACTCACGCGAAACGAATGAAAGCTCAGTACGATAAAAATGTAACCCCTCGAAGTTTTTCGGAAGGAGACCTAGTACTATTATATGATCAAGCTAACGATAAGCTAGGTGCCGGAAAATTCGTTCCCATGTGGCATGGGCCCTACATTGTAAAGCGAAAGCTAGCAAAAGGGGCTTATGAGTTAGTTGATTTTGATGGGGACTCTTTGGGTAAACCCAGAAATGGACTTTACCTAAAGAGGTATTATGCTTAAAATGATGGGTATGGAGAAATTTTTAGATAGGTTAGATTTCCTTTCTAGCTAGCAAGTGTGTTAGTTTAGTCAGTGTGCTTAGCTTAGCGAGTGTGGTTTTTCGTCATTATTCTGGCTTATCTTGGTTTTACTCTTGATATTGTAGATGTCGACGCCTCTCCAAACATACATTGGATTTGCTGATGGTGCTTGTCGTAATACACGGAATATCTCTTCCGCAGCTTGGGTTATCTATTCGCCCTCTGACGAGTTAGTTTCTATGCATGGGGTAAGCCTCGGTCAAACAACGAATAACATTGCAGAATACAGTGCAGTGGTTGAATTATTATCCGAATCTATTTCATTTGGAATTCGACGTTTGATAGTGAGGTTAGATTCTGAACTTGTTGTATTACAGCTTAATAGAGTTTATGCCATTAGAAATCCTGTGTTATTAAGGTTGTTTTTGAGAGTGCGTCTCTTGGAACGTGAATTTGATTACATTGAATATCAACATATTCCAAGGTCTTTGAATACATTAGCAGATGCAATTGCTTCTCGAATGTTGGACAGACATTTACGATAATCATGCAAGTAAATTTAAAAACATTTCATCACATATGTTAAACAAGATAAGCCGGTAATAGTGATATATATAGATAGAAGTGTGTCAAAAAATATATACATCGTCTTCGATCATAGGTTTAAAACACCTTATGATCGGCAAAATGATAGTACAAAAAGTCAAAAATGTCACATGTGACTACAAAAGTGACTAGTCAATCACTGGTGGTGCTCTCTGTACGACACCACTGCGCGGGCTACCTTACGCAAAAATCTCCTAAACGGTCCAGGGACCGCGACTACGAAGCGCTGAAGCCTGATAGGAATGTCGTCCATAGTAGTCTCAGGTATATCTGCCGTGAGACGCTCTAGATCATGCTCCAACTCAGCTAGTACTTCTGCTGTCGCATCCTGTGGGGCCGGTACCGGTGCAGCTGGATGTAGTCTATCATAAGGCCGGAGGTTGGCTGGACGCTGTGGACCAACATCTGCATTTTGAAAAAGTTTACTATTAGTTTTGAGACGATATATATAAAAAATACAAAAAATACATAACTAGAAAACTTGTGAAAATAAAAAGTACCTCTGTCGTCCCATTGTTCTCCCTGTGGAAGAACCATGTCCGGATCACCTCTGAAATCCATTCCGGCATACGGAAAGTCCTGTATCACAAAAAGCTGGCCCTCTAACCAGTCAAAATAACTATCTGAGAATCGAACTACTGTCGCGCCCTCGTCAGGATGCCGGGCCATCACCGCAACCCATCGTATCAGCTTTGGCTGCTGGGGACCCAAGATATCAACAGTGAGTTGCTGAGGGATCAGCATTGGAATTCTCTCCAAGGCAAAGCTCACGACTATAGGCCCATATCCAAAAGTCTTTAGTCGTCCGTTCTTTGCCTTGGTCAGTTGGCTCTTCATATGAGCCGACACAGCTTCACACCAGTTGAAAATGGTGCCTTGGTAACAGTCAATTGCCATCCGCATTTGGGATCCGGAAGCAATGTGTAAAGCGGCCGCGCCGCAAATTCTGGTAACCGTGAACGCTATGACTTTGAGTTCCGGTAGAGTGATGTGTTTTATCTCTATGCCTTTTGAATGGTGAGCCCCACGTGTGCACCAATCCTCGCGGAGACTATCAAGGGATTGGCCACCCGGCCTAGTCCCCGCAAGACTGAGTTGCTCACCTCTGTTTGGCAAGCCAGTGAGAAAGTATACATCCGAGGGCTCTATCTCGAGCTGGTGCCCTCCTATGTAAAAGCATTGTTCTTGTACGTTCCATCGCTCAACCAGCCATTCCAAGAATCTTACCTGGCCCCTCATGCCCGGTATGGTCCAATATTTGTATAATCCGCATGCTCTTAGGGCATCCAGGGAAGGTTGATGATTTATTGCAGCTTCATCTTCCTCTACATGCTCTCTTTCTCTCCAGTCTAACATGATTAATGCCCTGCATATCAAAAATAGCAATTAGAAATTAATTTGGAAATTTTGGTGGTTTTTTGAGAGAGTTGGGGTTTTGAAATGCGCGTTTCTCGGAGGACGCACCCCGGCTTTGTAGCACAGGGCGCCCGGACGCAGCTGGCCTGAAGGCGGGCTGCGTCTTCCGACCGTTTTCCCGTATGAGAAAAAGTCGGGGGACGCAGGTCACCCGAAGGGCACCTGCGTCCGCCGAGAGGCGCATTCCAAAACCAAAACCCCCCCAAAAAATGAAACTAAGACCTAAAAATTGATTCTAAACGGATAGAAATGCAGAGTAGGATGTGTAAAATACCTGGATGAGACGGCGTTCGATTCCGACGGTCAGATTTTCCGCAGCGACCACGGGAAGTTTCTTGTCAAAAGCTCCTTTTTCAACCTCAACAGTGAAACGGTAAAAATGACATGGTAAAAGGTCTTTTTATAGGTTTTTTGGATGAATTAGTTCATTTTTTACCATGAAAAGATGTTTTTGAATGTATTTTTGCCTATTTTAAACAGGTATGAGTAATGTGTTGCTTTTGTGCAGGACAAAGGGATTTCGAGGGAAATTGTAATTTTTCACAAACAAAATATCAGAGTCATCTTTTAAGCCCTTTTCTGACTCCTAAAACATGAAAAGATCGCCGAGTGTTTCTTTTTCACTCGTTAAAACGGAATTAAAAGACGGTCCCCTTTTAGCTCTTTTCTGACCGCAAAATCAGGAAAAGATTGCCGGGTTTTTGTCGTTTCGAACTCGATAAGGAAATAAAACGACGTGTCCTTGATCGCTTTTTACTTTTCAGGTTAACGACACTATTATGAAAGTACTCCTTGGTCGCAAGATCAAGCGGTTCCCCCAGGTATTATTTTATACTTTTTCGGGCTTGAGGGACACAAATATACGAAAAAGTTCAACGTGGAGTCTCCTTTAGTTTTTTCAGACTCTCTAAAATTGAAAAACGCCGAGTTTCTCCTATACTGGGCTCGTTAAACTTTTACAGTAGAGGACCTGTTCAATTACAAACAGGAACGAACCACTCCTTCCTAGGGTTCGAATTTAAACTAGGTTGGACTCGTCCGAAGGATGAGCTTATAATCAAGCATATGTTATCCTCCTCAAGCTTGTTAAAAATAAAGAGGTACTTGCCAGAAATGGTGGGGGAAAAGAGAGAAGAATGAACCTGTTTGTCACCTTTTGTCTCAGAAGAAACTTTATTACCACTCTTGAACACGACACTTTTCATTCACCTGGGTTGGGAAATCTTTTACCTCACAGTTGACCAAATCACTTTGAAAGTCTTTAACCGGGTTCCAGGGGTTAACTTTGAGTTATTCGTCACCAAGCCATCTGTTGTGTCGTTATGTGTTCAAGAGGTCTGCAAGCAAAAACTTTCATCTGCAAAATACTTGTCATCCATTTGACCATCCCTGAGTCAGTCCTTACAGCAACATTTCTTCAACTTGAACAATGATTTCGTGTTGCGGGCTTGCCTGCAACGGGTCGCTTTCTATCGACATCGACACATTATCTAGAAAGATGACTTAGGAATCGACAGTACCTTGAAGTCTGCATGCATCAATGGCAGGTTTCTCGCCTTTGACGTCAGTTTACATCATTGACTTTCGATCAGAGGATTCCGTGAAGTGTTCGACATCAAAACATCTATTCACATTTCACGGGTTGTGCTTGGTACTTTGAGAACCATTGACATTACTGGTGGTTTCTCTCACGCTTGTTAACAGTTTACATCATTGACTGGTAATCAAGTGGTTTCTACCATGTTCGACATCGAATCATTTAATCACATGGCTAGAATCGTACCAATTCGGGAAGTAGAAGTGAAGACCCTGGATCTAGTTTCTACCATCCAGGCTGCGAGGAGTTTTGTATTCATTATCTATGTAGACTAATCATAAACAGATGGCTGCGTCCATACTGTGTCTACAAAAGTCTATAAAAATGATGTACTGCAAGATCATTCCTGTATCAGAATAGTTAGTCCATTAGTTAAAGTTTTGAATCTGAGTATGGGAATGCCTACCTCAGTGATGATATAATCTTATCCATGTATTTTGTGTTGAAAATTGCAGGTTCCAACCAGGCCATCCACAAGACAATCCTTGAAATGATAAAGCGCTTCACCCTTCCTAGAATTACAAAACCCTACTCTATTCCAGGCTTCGCACTTTAGGGGGCAATCTGTTACACTAAAAAATGTCACCTTGACTACTTACAGTTAGTATGGCTCAAATCAACAGTCATGCTACCCTCTTAGGCAAGTCTCATGCCTCTGTTATCCATCTCAAACTCAAAGAAGAGAGAAAGTCTTGTAAAAACTATGTTTATCTCTGGGGTCGCAGGTTCTCTCTAGCCTTACCTGCGGGGACGCTGACCTGTTCACAAAATATGCGTCCATGGACGCTCTGTATGTTAAGGGACAGGTGCGTCCCTCTGTAAAAGGCAAAATGCGCGAGTTTTATCTTGAAAAAGTTACTTGTGGTTACTTCTAGAACATTCTAGAGGTCGGTTTGATGAAATGGATGCGCCTCCAGTTGGTTCATGTATCTCTATTAAGGGGGAACTTATCCCATCAATAAGGGAGCTATCCCACCCAAAGAGGGGGATGATCCCATTGATAGTGGACCTGAATAACCTCTTTACAGCACTATAAATAAAGGCATTGAGCCAGAAGGAGAGGAGGTTGGAGCTATACATTTTCTTTGGGTAAATGCTGCAGGATTTAGGTCTTCCATTAGAGCCTTTGTGAGGAGAGATTGTCTTCACTTGATTCTACTTGGGAGAGGGTGAGCTTTGTCAAAGTAGAGGAAAACCCTTGATGGACCCTGGGAGGAACTTGCACAACACCAAGGCCAGGTTGTAAGAGTTTCTTTGTTTCGTTATTAATACAAACTGGTTTATTTTTCTCAATAGCTTGTGTTAATGAGTTATTTCATGTGTTCCTTGGTCTGCATGTTGAATATATGTTTTATTATATGAAATGCAAGTGCTTGGTAATTGTTTGATTGTTTGTGGTTGCAGGAATTGACTTGAAGGAGGAGCTCATCCGGATCGTCAAGAACGGACTTCAACAACAGCGTTTTGGAATAAGGTAAGCCTAAACACTTGTAGTTTTCATGTTGTAAAAGGTGTATTTAGAGAAAGATCACTCCATTTTGTCTTGTTTGTCATTAGAATGCCTTAGACTTCTAGGAAGGTCAGTCGTGTCCGCACCCTTGACAGATTCCGTGTGACAGTAAATCCTACCCCCACCTCTGCCAAACTCACTTATGCCAATGCTTTTGAATCTGATTTCTGCCTATTGTTGAGAGAAATAAGACGTGCCACTCTAGCTGACATGCAGGATGAAGCACTAGAGGTGGAATCCAATATTATGGCTGCAGAAAAGCTAAAGAGTCATGCTGATAGAAGGAGGCAGAGAAGTGAGGCTTCTTCTTCCTCTACTTCATCTTCAGAACCCAAATTATACAAAATGACTAAGATGATAGAGTCATTGGTTGCTGAAATATCTAAGCTGAAGGTTGAGTAGAATTCAGGAAAGACAAGGCAGCAGAGCACATTTGCTCCAAGAAATCCAAATCCATTCAGAAGAGCAAATGAATAGTTGCAAATCATTCAGAGGGGAAAAGAACCAAATGAAGAACAAAGAGTCAAGGCTCCTTTCCAAAATGTAGTCATGGAGGAGAAACAATTCGAAGAAGAGGATGAAATTCATTACATGGAAGATAAAGGCAGTGCTGCCTTTTTGACATTGGCTGCATATGAAGAGTCACTGTTGCAGGACCAAATAAGTCAAGAATGGACAGAGAGGTTTTTCTACAGACTGGTGAACAACAAAGATACAATTTGAGGTCAAATGCAAAAAATGTCAAGGAGAATCCTGCCTAAAGAGCTGTTATCCAAATAGAGTCACAGAATATCAGACAGAGAAGACCAGCAGCTGACCCAGTCATCCTCAAAGCTCCAGTTCAAGAGGTAAGAGGTTCTGACAAGTTACCTTCCTCTTTCAGCTTTGAGTCAGAAGTCCAGAAGTTAAAAATATATGTGCCTCTGGTAGAGTTGGTAAAGAGTGAAGTGTTTAGAAAGCCTATCCTTGAAGCTCTTGAGCTGGAAACCACACAAACCTCCACTGACTCTGTCAATTTGCAAGATGACAAACCTGCAGTTGTGCTTAGCCCTATGATCAAACTTGCTGATAATAATTCCCCATCATTTTATGTCTCCTTGACCATTCATGACAAAATCCTCCACAACTGCCTACTAGATACAGGGGCCAGCCACAATCTGATGCCTAAAGCTATCATGGAAGAGTTAGGCCTTGATATCACCAGACCATATCATGACTTATTGTCATTTGATTCAAGAAATGTGAAATGTCTGTGGTTGATTAAAGACTTAGCTATTACCCTAACTCAGCTGCCCATGAAGAGTATGATGATGGATATTGTGGTAGCAGATGTCCCTCCCAAGTTTGGCATGCTGTTGTCCAGAGGACGGATTAAGAGACTAGGTGGGACATTATAGAATGATTTATCTTATGCCACTGTCCCAGTCTTTGGAGGATAAAGCAGGAGATTGTATAGGGAAGCACAGTTGGCATACATCATCAGTGATGAGAAGAACCCTTCTAATCATCCCATATATGTTGTAGGCACTGATTTTGGAGCATGTATTCTCCAAATAGAAGATCTCAGAAGGCCTCAATGTAGCTCAAGAAACCAACAAATCAGGTCGAGGAAGAGCAAGGAAGTCAGGTTTGGGAGATGTTCTTTGATGGAGCATGTTCCAGGGAGACTGCAGGAGCAGGGGTGGTGCTGGTATCTCCAGAGCAAGAAAGCACACATCTATCTTTTAAGTTGGCTTTTCAAGTTACCAACAATATAACAAAGTATGAGGTTCTAATATTGGGCTTTAACGCAGCAAAAGACAGAGGAATCAGGAACCTAAAGGTGTTTGGAGATGTTGATTGGTTCATTCAGCAAGTAAACAGAACATTTCAAGCAAAGCACCCAAGGCTGAAAGCGTACAGAGATGAGGTATGGAGACTCAAAGATTCTTTTGATGATTTCTGTATTTCATATATCCCTAAAGCCAAAAAGAAGCTTGCTCATTCCCTTGCTGTGTCGACTAGCATGTTTATCCCTCCCATGCCTCCCAGACTAGTTTACGAAGTCCAAATGAAATATAGGCCATCCTTGCCTGATAATGTCCAGCATTGGAAATTTTTTGAAGATGATGATGAAATAAATAGGTTTCTGCAAGTCATTGATGAATTTTCCGAAATGCAAATTGACCAAGAGAATGAAGCCTTGGAAGAAAGTCCCTAGTTCCAGCTTAGAAATAAAATTGGAAAAGATAGCATTGTCCAGCTTCCTAGCAATCATATTCCTAGGGGCTTAATTCCTTTAGAAAGACTGTTTGACCAGAATGATGTGCCGTACAAGGCTGCCCAAAAAGAAGACCAATTTGCAGTGTGTAAGCATGACATAGGGAGTCCAAGTCAGCTTAGATACATAAATCTTTCTTCTCACCTATCTCCTGACCAAAGTTCTGAATATTGCAAATTAATGAAACAATTTGCTGATGTGTTTGCCTGGGAATATAATGACCTGAAAACCTATGATAAAAAGATTATTTAGCATAAAATCCCTCTAGAGAAAGATATCATCCCTTTCAAGCAAAAGCTGAGGCCAATAAACCCTTTTCTCCTTCCTTTCATTGAAAAGGAAATCAAAAAACTGTGGGCTACCAAAATCATAGTCCCTCTCAGATATTCAAAATGGGTAGCCAATTTGGTTGTGGTGAGGAAGAAAAGTGGAGAAATCAGACTCTGTGTTGATTTCAAAAACTTAAACAAGTGCTCAGAGAAAGACAATTATCCCCTACTCAAGATGGAGCATTTGTTGCAAAAAGTCTTAGGAGCTAAAGTAATGTCTTTCCTGGATGGATTTTCAGGCTATAACCAGATTGCTGTACATCCAGATGATCAGGAGAAGACCGCATTCACCACTCCTTGGGGCACTTTTATGTATTCCAAGATGCCTTTTGGATTGATGAATGTTGGAGCCACTTTTCAGAGAGCTATGGATATAGCATTTTTGGGAGAAAAGGATAAGTTTGTCCTTATCTACCTTGATGATATAACAGTATACTCTAGCAGCCATCATGACCATTTGCAGCATTTAAAGAGGGTGTTTCTGAAGTGCAGAAGGTTTGGGATTTCAGTCAATCCTAAAAAATCATAATTTGCTCTAGAAGAAGGCAAGCTGTTAGGACATGTTGTTTTTGTTGCAGGTGTCCGAATTGACCTAGAAAGAGTAAAAGCAATGTAGACCCTGACTATCCCGAGATCAAAGAAGGACATCCAGTCCTTTCTGGGCAAGATTAATTTTGTGAGGAGGTTTATACCAAATTTTGCAGAATTGGTGAAGCATATTACCTCCATGTTGAAGAAGGGGTCAGAAATCAAATGGACTGATTCGGCAAGAAAATCCTTTGAGTCCATTAAGAAGGCTATTATGGAGGCTCCCACTTTAATAAGTCCAGATTACAGCAAGGAGTTCCATATATTTTCTTTTGCCTCTAATGACACCCTTGCAGCAGTGTTATTGCAAGCAGATGAAGAAGGCTCAGAGCATCCAGTGGCATTTTTCAGCAAAACATTAAGGGAAGTTGAGTTGAGGTATGATATTATGGAGAAACAAGCATATGCTCTTATCAAATCTTTGAAAGCTTTTAGATTTTATATCCTGCATTCCAAGAAAAATGCATATGTACCCTCTGCTTCAATAAAAGATGTCTTAACACAACCTGATGCTGATGGAAGAAGGGCTAAATGGATTGCAAAGTTAATTGAATTTAATATAGAACTGAAGCCCACCAAGCTTGTCAGAGGTCAGGGTCTTGCCAGATTATTAGCTGAAGAAAATTGCAAAACATTGGACATAAATCTTATGAGCACAGATTCAAGAGAGAGTCAGATAGAAAGGGAAGCCACCACTGAACCAGAAAAGAAGCAGTCATTGGCAGAAAATCTAGCTTCTTGTGATTGGTACTCTCCAATAGTTAACTTCTTGCTGAAGCTAGAAATCCCTCCAGGATTAAGCACAAGTCAAGACAGAACTATTAAGCTTAGGGCAGCCAAATATTACATTAATGAAAGTCTGCGCTACTAGAGGGATCCATCTGGAATGCTTTTGAGGTGTCTGGACAAAGAACAATCAATAGAAGTTATGAAGCAATCTCATTCCAGCATGTGTGGAGGGCACCATTATTGGAAGACTACAACCCATAAAATCCTCAGAGCTGGGTATTATTGATCTATAAATGGAATGTACTTGTTTAAGGGTGCAAGGTATCCATTTTCCATAATTTCAAATGTGAGTTATACACTCCAAGTGACCTCTAAAAAGGTGAAAACTTCTTATTTCTTATACAGAGATAGACTGTAGGGGCATTCACCGGACATGTCACCTCTAAAGAGAGGATGAGTTCCAGAGGCTACCTGGCCCTCTACAGGCTCTGCCTAAAGAAATAACAAAGTAAACACTTAGAAGTCTTTGACATACACATACTTGAAGTTTGATGTCTTGCGGAATAAGACAGATAACTTTCTGCAGCTGAATAGGTGATTATGTGTGTATGCAAGTTATGTATATTTGTTGTTTAACACTTTATATCAGTTTTGTTTAGCATATCATCTTCAGCAAATAAAGACATCAAAATGATAAAGCAGTTCACCCCTTCTGGGCTACATCTGCTGGACCAAGCCTCTCAAACTAGGCTTGTCCTCTTGTATTAAAATGCTACAAATTCTAATACAAGAATATGAGTGTCTCGAAAGACAAATCTGATTGTAAATATAGAATCAGAAGATAGGAATTAGCTAAACATGCTCTTTCCCAAACACAAAAAAGTGAAATTGTACCTTATACAATACTTTCCCCAATTGGCCCTGGTGGCCCTTTAAACTTGCATGGAGAATTTTGAGGGGAAAATGACCTCAATTGGTTCTAAAACCTCTGTCATTAGACTCAGAAGGTCGAAAATAGCAGACATAGGCTTTTGAATCACCAAAAATGGATGAACATAGCCCCCAAACAGCTCAAGCACTGAAATGGCCCTGGTGGCCCTAAAAGCTTCCCTGAAGCTAAACAGTGACAAGAATGCCTCAGCAGGAAAAAAAAAAAGCTGTAGGAATGGATTCAAAATGCTGAAAACCTTTAGGAATGACCTTCGTTCCACATTCACTGGCTGTACAATTCCCAATGCAGCTCCCAAACTGATTTGGCCCTAGTGGCTCCTAGAACTTCCACGAAGCTAAAACACCTGAAAATGACCTCAGATGGATGTGAAACCTATGCCAATGGCTTCAGAAGGTTGAAGAGACCCAAAATCAAAAAAAAAATCGTCCAAAACGGACTTTCCTAGCCAAAGTTATGGCCATTTACTCCCAACTGCCAGTTGCCCCTACAAAAACTCCAGATAACTTTAGTTAGAGCCAGTTAGGCCCGCCAAATATGGCGGGTCCGCCCAATTTTGGCGCTCCGCCAACTGGACTGTCAATTAACTCCGCATTCAGTGCATGTGACTGGGATAAGTGGCTGGAGGTTTGTATCGGATATCGTGCCGGCAGTTAGGGGATTGGCCTGAGGTTTTTGGCATTGGTCATGTGGTATGGGGGGCTGGCACTTAGGGGCTGGCCCCCTTCATTTCCCGCCCAAAATGAAATTCAAACTATTTGTTCATGACATTCGACAAAAATTTCAAATGCAACCTTTGTGGCGCGTTGATAAGGTGCTGCATTTCTCTAGGAGAGGTCGCGGGTTCAAACCACAATTCGACCAAAATTTTAAAGATGCGCCCAAGTGCTGATGTCACCTTGCCACGTGGCGGCCTCTGAGCCTACCACGTGGTGGCTTCTGATTGGCCTGCCCAAAAAGAATATTCTGCGGAATATTCTATTTTAATTTTTTTTTTGAAAAAAATTCAAAATTCCAATGTTATTGGGCAATTCTTATTTTTGGCATAACTTTCTCATACGGCGACCGTTTTCCGAACCGTTCACGGCGCCAGGATCAGGAAGAAGAGCTATATCTGGTCATTTAGGTTCCAACCAGTTCTGATCGCTTTCATTTTTTACCATTTTACGACACTTGGTCCTGAGCTCCTGATCACACCTCCCAAATGAGAAGGCTTTTGGTCCCCAAAAGCTTACTGAAATGTTGAACTGAACTGTACAACACTTGAGAAACAGAAATATCCTCTTCCGGTCAGCCAAAAGAGCATATTGATGCCAAAGTGTCATGCCTTGCCAACTGTCGTCATGGTGACTTTTTGCTGCATAAGCCAAGTACCTGACGAATCCCGACCAAGCTTGTTTGTCAGACAAACTGAAAATTTGCAGAAACCAGCAATGACACTTGCTAATATATGAGCTGAAATATTCCCCTGAACATGTGGGCTTGCCAGCTGTCACGATGCCCATCAATGGCACCTCCGCTCGAAAAGAAGAGTTGCCTCCCAAATGAAAAGGCTTTTACAAAGATGAAACACTTCATCATTTCTCCTCTTTACAATCTTGGAGATCAAATTAACTTTTTCCAAGTCAATATTGCATTACATGCATGGTTAAAAACAAAGTAATCAACCCTTCAAGTTAATCACACATACATGTTTAAAATACAAGGAAATCATCATGATCCCTATGCTCATGCATATCATTCTCATGCATGCAGTTTATCCTTCAAATTTCTCTTAAGTACAATCATAAGTACAAGATCCTCGATCACATGTACATGTACTTTCAAAGCTGAAATGAATATAACTTTCGCTGCGATAGAGTGGGTCTCATACTCAGCTTTTCCATCCTGCAACTTGCATTCCCTTAACAAAGAAATGCATTCAATCAAAAGACATGCAACTTTTAATCAGATAAGAATTCTAACCATTTCTTACCAATCCATTTCAAAGGTGCTTCCTTTAACTGCACATCGACATCAACATGTGTATCATCTTGACACATATCAATGATGGAAACTTCCTTCCCATTCTTGCCATACTCTTTCTCAAATTTCTTCAACTTTTGTGGACGCATTGTTGGATTCAGAGTCCAACACCTTTCAGCAGTATGTCCATGCTTATGGCAATAAGTGCAACACATGTTCATCTTCTTGACAGCATGATTTGCATTTTTCAATGGAACTTTGGCTTCTTGCCTCCTTTCCTTCAAAAGTTTCCTGTATGTTGCCATTCTTTTTCAACATCTAGAAACACTATGGTTAACCAAACCACAAAAAGAACATGCAATTCTTTTCCAATGCTTGTGGAAATTTACCATGCTTTACATGATCAAAGGAAGTGTGATGGAAATCATATTTATACCTTTCTCTTTCACCTTCATTACCTTCATGAGGAGGTGAATCAAATGAAGAAGAAGCTCCTTTTGGAACATCATCAATCCCTTCAATGGTTTTAGAGCTTTCACAATTCTCTTGTTCAAGTGCATTCTTATACACACCTTCTTCCTGCAAAGCATGTTTCCAACTATTGCATTCCTCAAGGATACAACCTTTACAACCTTGAGATAGAGAACCTGAAATGCAACTCCTTCTAGGAACTGTTTCAATTGCCTTCATGGCTGCTTTGGAACTTTCTCCATAAGATTGTCCATAGCCAAGACCCAAATTCTTAGGCCTTACCTCAACCATTATTGGCTCAACTATACCCTGTGCATGTTTGCCCAATCCTTTTCCTTCATATCCCATTTTGGACATCAACTTGGACCCTATGCCTCTGGTATGTTTTTCAAAAGAACCAACATAAACATTCTTATAAGAATTTGAAGACAAACTAGAATTGTTTACCTCTTCTTCAAGCTGATACTTGGCTAAGGCTTCTTTGGCAACAAGGAGTTGTGTCTCCAACTCATGCATCCTTTCCAGATTCATCTTTGCAATATGAAGTTGGCCTTCCATTTCTTGCAATTGGTCAGAAAGCAACTGCTTCTCTTCCCTCATGGAATTCAACTGCTCTTGAAGTCTAGAGCTCTTTCTTTCATCCTCATACATTTCTCTCACCATATTCTTAATGATGAAAAATTCTTGCTTCAAGCCTTCATCAAAGAATCTTTTGAAGGAGGACGATTTTGAGAACTCACTTATGGAAGTTGTCATTATGAAAATGAACAAAAGAGCTTTAGCAAACTCAAACCACAAGCAGTTTGCAAAATAATAAAGCAGTCAATCTTCAACATTGCTTAAGACACCTTTCAAGCTACACAATCAAGCTAGTGATGTCAGTCAAGCAAACCTAGTGCTCTAATACCATCTGATCTATAAATGGAATGTACTTGTTTAAGGGTGCAAGGTATCCATTTTCCATAATTTCAAATGTGAGTTATACACTCCAAGTGACCTCTAAAAAGGTGAAAACTTCTTATTTCTTATACAGAGATAGACTGTAGGGGCATTCACTGAACATGTCACCTCTAAAGAGAGGATGAGTTCTAGAGGCTACCTGGCCCTCTACAGGCTCTGCCTAAAGAAATAACAAAGTAAACACTTAGAAGTCTTTGACATACACATACTTGAAGTTTGATGTCTTGCGAAATAAGACAGATAACTTTCTGCAGTTGAATAGGTGATTATGTGTGTATGCAAGTTATGTATATTTGATGTTTAACACTTTATATCAGTTTTGTTTAGCATATCATCTTCAGCAAATAAAGACATCAAAATGATAAAGCAGTTCACCCCTTCTGGGCTACATCTGCTGGACCAAGCCTCTCAAACTAGGCTTGTCCTCTTGTATTAAAATGCTACAAATGCTAATACAAGAATATGAGTGTCTCGAAAGACAGATCTGACTGTAAATACAGAATCAGAAGATAGGAATTAGCTAAACATGCTCTTTCCCAAACACTAAACAGTGAAATTGTACCTTATACAGTACTTTCCCCAATTGGCCCTAGTGGCCCTTTAAACTTGCATGGAGAATTTCGAGGTGAAGATGACCTCAATTGGTTCTGAAACCTCTGCCATTAGACTCAGAAGGTCAAAAATAGCAGACATAGGCTTTTGAATCACCAAAAATGGATGAACATAGCCCCCAAACAGCTCAAGCACTGAAATGGCCCTGGTGGCCCTAAAAGCTTCCCTGAAGCTAAACAGTGACAAGAATGCCTCAGCAGGAAAAAAAAAGCTGTAGGAATGGATTCAAAATGCTGAAAACCTTTAGGAATGACCTTCATTCCACATTCACTGGTTGTACAATTCCCAATGCAGCTCCCAAACTGATTTGGCCCTAGTGGCTCCTAGAACTTCCACGAAGCTAAAACACCTGAAAATGACCCCAGATGGCTGTGAAACCTATGCCAATGGATTCAGAAGGTCGAAGAGACCCAAAATCAAAAAAAAAATCGTCCAAAACGGACTTTCCTAGCCAAAGTTATGGCCATTTACTCCCAACTGCTAGTTGCCCCTACAAAAACTCCAGATAACTTTAGTTGGAGCCAGTTAGGCCCGCCAAATATGGCGGGTCCGCCCAAATTTGGCGCTCCGCCAAAATTTCCGCCAACTGGACTGTCAGTTAACTCCGCATTCAGCGCGCATGTGACCGGGATAAGTGGCTGGAGGTTTGTATCAGATTCTGTGCCGGCAGTTAAGGGATTGGCCCGAGGTTTTTGGCGTTGGTCACGTGGTATGGGGGGCTGGCGCTTAGGGGCTGGCCCCCTTCATTTCCCGCCCAAAAGGAAATTCAAACTATTTGTTCATGAAATTCGGCAAAAATTTCAAATGCAACCTTTGTGGCACGTTGGTAAGGTGTTGCATTTCTCTAGGAGAGGTCGCGGGTTCAAACCACAATTCGACCAAAATTTTAAAGATGCGCCCAAGTGCTGATGTCACCTTGCCACGTGGCAGCCTCTGAGCCTGCCACGTGGTGGCTTCTGATTGGCCTGCTCAAATAGAATGTTCCCAAGAATATTCTGCAAAATATTCTATTTTAAATTTGTTTTTGAAAAAAATTCAAAATTCCAATGTTATTGGGCAATTCTTATTTTTGGCATAACTTTCTCATACGGCGACCGTTTTCCGAACCGTTCATGGCACCGAAATCAAGAAGAAGAGCTCTATCCGGTCGTTTAGGTTCCAACCAGTTCTGAGCACTTTCATTTTTGACCATTTTACGACACTTGGTCCTGAGCTCCTGATCAATTATTGGCCCACCTTGTTTTCTAATGTCTTTTCATTTGTTAAATCTTGTGACAGGTGCCAAAGATTTGAAGGGAAACAACAATTGAAGTCCCTGCCCTTAAAACCAATACATGCAAAAGGACCTTTTCAGCAATGGGGCTTGGATTTCATTGGAGAGATCAATCCACATTCCAGTGGCCAGCACAGATGGATATTAGTAGCCACTGATTATTTTACTAAGTGGATTGAAGCAATCCCTACCAGGAAGGCTAATCATAATGTGGTCATCAAGTTTTTAATTGAAAATATCTTTACCATATTTGGTTGTCCACATAAATTAGTCATAGATAATGCAGCAGCCTTCAGGGCAAAAGAATTGGTGGAAATGTGTGATTCAATAGGTATTAAACTGGTTCATTCCACCTCATACTATCCTCAAGGCAATGGTCTAGCAGAATCCTCTAACAAAAGCCTGATAAGGATAATCAAAAAGCTGTTAGAGGACAACAAAAAGAATTGGGATTCTAAGCTCAAGTATGCATTGTGGGCTCATAGAGTGACCATTAAGAAATCCACAGGGAATTCTCCATTCAAGCTGGTGTATGGCACTGAGGCTGTATTCCCAATCCAGTTAACTCTTCCTGTAGCGAAGTTCCTGCAACCAGAACAGAATGAGGAAGAAGACATGGCACGAAGGATCACCAATTTGGCAGAGGTACATCAAATCCGAGAACAACTGGTTGAAAAGGCTGCAGCACATCAAAAAAAGATCAAGGAAGCTTTTGACAAAGGGACAAAAACAGATAATTTTCAAGTTGGAGACTTGGTTCTGAAGTGGGATGCACTAAAGGAAAATAAAGGCAATCATGGGAAGTTTGACGCTTTCTGGACAAGGACTTTTATAATTTCTCAGATTCAAGGGAACAACACCTTCATACTGAAAAGTATGGGAGGAGAGGCAGTTTTTTATGGCCCAGTTAATGGGAGTTTTCTGAAAATTTATGTGATTTAAGGTCTTTTGGCCTTAAAATTTGTAAATATTTGGTTTTATCAGTCTTAGTGTAGGTTCAGTTAGACTCCATGCCCAATGGAACACTAGGAATTTTGCAAATTTGTTTTCATCGGAAAGGCATTGATCTGCAGGTTCTTGAGACCTCACAGGGAGGATCTCATCCCCAGAAGGAGCCAGTGTTAGCTCTGCTACTCAGCGATCATTTTCTGAGGTCAGGAACAGGCTTGGTCTGCTTGATTATGCGTAGAAGGACTCCATACAGATCGCTATCTCCTTCCTTCCCCTATCCCGCTTATCCTCCTTCAGTTCTATTCCCTCTGTTTTTCCTATAAACCTTGTAAAATCGCCCTTTCAAACCTTGAGCCCTGGGCGCTTAACCCATGAAACCGCGCCCATATGACCCTCCGTGATCACATGATCCTGCGCTTCCACAACCCTTCATTGTCCTTTGATCGCAGCCGTTGATCGACCTGATCCAACGGTCCCCGCCACCAAAACCTTTTTCCCCTGCGCGCTAAACCCTATTTATTTCTCGTCATTCGATCGTTTGCCGCGCAATCCGATGGCATTCGCACCTTCTGCGCCCGTAAGGTGCCCGCACATTAACCCGTGGGGAAAGTGGTTTTCCACCGGTCCCATCTGCCACCTGTCGCGCGATGACTCATATCGCGAGCCCGCATACGTTTACCACCCACCTCCGAAAGCGGTGCGATACATACTTCTTACCGCCCATCGTACCGTCCCTCGCTCGTTATCGTCCGCGTATCTTTCGCCCCCGACGATCATTAGATATGCCCGTATAAGATCTAACGGCCCTCGTTCATCTCGCTCACATACCTCCCAATACTCCTTATCAAGCGCTCTCCATTGTCCATCCATGCGATCCAACGACTGATCTTCCTCCTCCATTCATCCGCCATGCAGTCCTCTTATCCTCGACTTGTACCATGCACCTGAAGGACAGAAGCGGCCATCTATCAGTGTCTGGTGCATTACTACTTCAACTACTGCATTCAACGCATTGTGTACCTAAGAGGAAGAAGGACGACGCCAAAGAAGAAACTTACATTCAGCAGTTAAGGAATTCCATCCTTTACGACACTTCACCTGCTCGAGGAGTACAACAGAGTACCAGAGAATGTCAAATTCATTCATTGAAGCAACAGATCGTAGCAAAGGCCCATTTTAGATAGTTAATGTGGTTGGTGGTCCATTATGACCCCTCCACGCATAGAACAACAGCATATCTTTGTAATCAAACTCTATATATACCCAGAACACAGATGGGATGAGGGTTGATGGTTGTTATTTTGATGTAAGGTTCAACTTCTAGAGACTATAACTACTTTGATACTTGCAGTGTCTGGTCTTCATTTTCAGCTAATATAAGCTTCTTTTGATGTTAATTGGTCACTTTCCATTTCTACTCTATTCTAGGCTGTGCCTGTTATGCATTTGTTCATGTGCTCTTGATATTTAGCATTAGAGGGGCTGTCATCCCACCTCTGTGTTGAAGTCTAGTATGTATCATTGAATGTGTTATGCAGGTTTTTCTTTACTTAGTGCCAGAGAGCTGTCATCCTATCTGTGCATTAGGATATAGATTTGCAAACCTCTTTACTGGTTGCAGCCGGCCATCACATGGTCTTGTGCATCTGCTAGTGTGATAAGTCTTCTCCATGTTCACCTAATCCTCAAACTGTGAGTAATTGGTGGTCTAAAGTCTTGTATTCCGGGGGTGTTCACCCATGTCTGGAGTTAAGCATAGTAGAAGTGGTTATCTGGCTTGGACAAGCATCATTCCTTCCATTCATCCATCTCCAACATTTTGTTGAGTTTGTAATGTTCCCAAGCATCTCTGAGATACAACCTAGGAGAGTTTCTTGGGGTGATAACAGTCCTCTTGTATTTATACACAATTGTTGATGTTTGAATAGATGCGACTGTTGGGCTTATGAGCCTACATGAGTTGTAGGTCAGCTTGATAATAATTCCATAATCAAAATAAATTCATATCTCCATGAATACTTATCGGAATTGGATGATATTTAGGTCAATCCTACACCTCTCAATGAGAGGAATCTAATGAACATATTATCAGCCATGAATAAAATGCCCCACATGAAGTTTGGCCTTAGTTTCCAATTTTAACACATGTCAACAACGAAAGTAGTTGCAGATCTATGGATTAGCTACAGAATCAGGTCAATTCCATAGCTGAATGAAAACTTTAATAAAACAATAAGGTATATGGACAAAATATGAAAAAGAGGACATGTAAGTTCTTACCTTAACAAAAACTTATATTTATTGCATTTATTTGGATGATAAGAATAGGAAAAAGGAGGAAATATGGAAAAAAGGGGTGTCAAGGTAAAGCAGTTATTGGACTCTACTACCCCTAATCCACCAACGGAGGGAGAGCCCTAGGTTTCCTCATAAAAAAAGGCCCAAGGGAATTTCTTCTAAATATCAGTCTCTAAGATATTTTTTTGTTGAGGTTTGTCATTAAACAAGAACCCATAAGCGTTAGTAAACTTCCAAACCCTTACCACTACCTTGAGTTGGTAGTTAGTTCCATGCTCCCATGGTGGAAATTAGTCCACATGATTGATTTCCAAAGGCGTCGAGGTTAGTCCAACACCTGCCCTCTGACATAACTCGAGAGAATCAGACTTGAACCAAGGCTTTGATACCATGCTGAAGTTTTCCATTACACTAAAGCTTACAGGTGTTAATAAACTTCCTAACCATTACCATTACCATGACCTTGAGTGGGCAACTAGTCCACATGGTTGATTCCTAGAGGTGTGAAGGTTACTCTGACACTTTTTGAGGCTTCAAAGGATCAAATTGCTTTAAAGAAATTACAATAGTTATACTATGGAGAAAAACCTTTAAAGGGGATGAAGCCTTGTCTTCAAAAACAATTGTGTTTATTTCCAGCCAAGTCCCCCATATGATAATAAATGGGAGAAATTTATGGTGCACTTTTTAAGACCTTCAAGTAACCAACTTTTGAAACAAAAATCTATAGAAAAACCTTCCCAAGTGTATGACTATATTTCATGAAGGAAGATTTATCTCCATACTGTGTGTGTGAAGGGACAACCTATGAACTAATGGTCCATTATTTCTAAGGTAGAGGGGCTAGATATTAAGCCAATTTAAATATATTTTTTGCAAATTGTCCCATGTTGTCGCTTTATTTATGAGTAAAAGCCTCATAAAAAGTTTAGATTTTGGAGGGATTTTAATTTCCATATCCTTTCCCCCCACCATAGTGGCTCATTAATTCCATTTTTTTGTGGCAAGGCAAAATATCCAAATTTTGGAGAGTACAGTCCATGCAGGTTGGGGTTTTAAATAAATTGGTCATCACAGTATGACAATATTACATTGGAAAATTTGAATCCCAAACATATTGATTCTAGGCTTTTACTAAAGCCCCTTCTATATGCAAATCATCAAAAGACAGGCAATTTTATTATCACGAGGCAAGTTATGGACAAAGATATGATTCAATATGAAGAATACTTCATCATTTAAAAATTGTATTAGTGGATTAGGAAGCAAGTGCTAGTGTTGGTTGATGAGCCTTGATATTGCAACAAGAATGCTGCAACTCCCAAGGCTACCAAGTTTAATTATCAACTCGGGGTTCGTACAAACTTAAGAGGTATCTACACTATACGTGCAACATACAATGTGTCCTTCTTTCGTTGTCATGATGTAATGGAGTGAATGTAATGAAATCAAATCATAAACTAATTGCATTAGTGGAAATTTTACTTTGAAAATAAATTAATCATAGGCAACAACAACAATTTGTAATTGAAATCCTAAGAGCGTGAATTCAAATAAATAGGCCTAATCTACTTTTTTTAAAAGGCATGTCCTAATTGGTGTTTTATTCTTCTTACATCATGGATTTAGAGCCTAGGGGTTACGATTCAACCCTAAGAGACAAAAACCAAGCTTTTTGAGCAAATCTGGTCAAGTTTATACGTGTTAGAGGAGTGTTATAAGAAGTTACAGTGTTTTCTACAAGAAGTTATGGGTTTGCTACAAGAAGATATAACTCACCGAATGACCAAGTAAATCAAATACAAATGGGATGGGAATTCATTTTTTATTGAATAGGATGTCTTAAGTCCCCATTCCAAGTTAAATCACTCAAAAATACCCTTGTTAACACGTGCTAAAAAATATCAGAAAATTACTAATCTAAAATCTAGAAATTCTAGAACTAGTGAGCTAGTTAATCTATCAAATGCCTAACCTAATCAAGTGCAAATAAAATGGGGTAAATTTTATTATTAACTTGAATGTTTTTATGAACTAATACAAGTGTAATAAACTTAAATTAAACTCATTAGCATGTTCTAAAATATAGCAAAAAACTACTACTATTTGCTACAAGGGACTTCCAAAAATTTTAGATTTGTGAATAAGCAAACTAATCCAAAGCTAAATTATTACTATGACCTTCCAAATTTGTACCAAGGATGAAATAATTCTTGTGATCCTGCAAAAGAACTCACTTCAACCATTTAACCCAATCCTACAATAACAAATCATCAATACTAAATGCAAAAATAGGAAAAACAAGAACAAGAGATGCATGTGAATAAGAAGTGAAAAGAAGAAAAGTAAATTATACAAAAGGGCTCTGAGACTCCTGGGATGGCCAATCCCAAGGAAGCTCAGAGTACTATGAAGGATACCAAGCTTTAGAAGCTAAAAATGGCACCAAACTTCATTATTTTAATTAATCCAATTACATCCCTGCTAGAAATGAAAGTGGAGCCGCAAAAATACAAGTGTTTTCCATAAGAAGACTAAGAAAAACAAACCCCTAGAAGCAAATTCGAATTAGTACTTATAAAAAATGATGAGAAAGCATTATCCTTGAAAGGAGGAAGCTTTCCCCTCCAAAATACCTTAAATAGTGGATCTGGTTCCCAACACTAGGAATCTGCATTAAATTATAGGGAACACATTCCTAGATTTTCTCAATCATTGGAGCTCCAAAGTTTGTGCAATAATTTCATAATATCTTGTTGATTTATTATCCAATATTGATCCTCCTATAGAACGGAGCAAGTCCCTAAATTATCTCCTTGAAATCTTTATAATCTGCCCAATATTCTTACAATATTCTACAAAAATAAATAATATTAGGCACAAATATGCAATTATCTCTAAACCTTCCTAATGAACATATTAAAGCTAAAAAATCAATATTAAGTGTAGAAGGAAAGGTTTAATATATCCTTCATGTGCATAAGAAAGGTTATATGGGCCTTAATTTGTGTCTAATTTGGAGGCCCATCATACCCCCTATTGAAAGTATCGCTCATCCTCTGAGCAACTTATTCATCCTCATTTCCCTGTGGTTCTTCATGTGTGCTGGCCTATTTCATTCTTTGTTTGTTGGTCCGTGTGTTTCTCCTTCTTCTTCTCTTCTTGCTACACTTATATTTGCATTTCTTCTCCTATCTTAGTTTCCCATGTTACTTCTAATGCAGGTTTAGGCTACTTCTTTCTCTCAGATGATTCTTCAATTGTAATGATTTCTATTTGTGAGGGAAACACCTTACATTTATTTTGTCTTCTTGGTATTCCTCTAACACTTCTCCTTGTGAAAAAAAAGGATTTCTTGGCATCCATTACCTAATTACTAATGTCATTCTCATTGAATTCCAATCCTCTTACTGTTGATATGAATTCTTGGCCATGACACATCATATTATACATCAAATTATTATGAACACCCTTGATTAGCAATCTGAATTCTCTTTGCTCATTAAATTCTAGAACTGAAAACACTTAACATAGATCTCTTTCTTCTTAGAGAGGAGAAATGATGGTCAATAAATTGAAGCAAAAGAAAGGAATGACATGATGACCAAATTGGTGACTTGGATACTGTTGTGAAGGTAAATCCCCTCTTCAGACAGAGGTCATCCCTCTAGCCCAATGAGTGGGTCTAGCAACAAACTAATATACACTTTCCTAGTTTATGTTTAACAAATGCAGAGAGAAGGAGAAACCTACCTCGTTCTAATGCTAATCGCTCAATCCTTTGGAGATTACTTTGATTCTTTCACTCCACGCCTCGCTCCTTACTTGTTCTTCACGTATGAGTACCTGCAAGGAAGACGAAAGAGCTATGAAAAATACCAGAGAATATATGGCATACATCAAACATAAACTACTTAATAGATCAAGGAGTAATAAGCTAAAAGCATAAACATTTACACAATTATGGAAAGTGAACATATATATATATATATATATATATATATATAAAAGGGAAGCATACAACCTATGTCTTGATGTTGGAGACCTCTTTTTGGTGGATGTCCAAGTCCAAGCAAAGACTCTTCAAGCACTCCTTCTCCAAGCTAGAATGGGTAGCATGTAAGCAAAATCCCAACATAGGGATGCAACAATCAATGACCAACCATTTGGGGATAGAAGGGAGTGGATTTATAGGAAGGGAGAGGGATTTAGGGATCCAAAAAGGATGAAGGAAGGTCCACATCTCAAGGGGAAAGCCCATGATCATAAGATCAAGACATCCAAATGGGAGAGCTTGACCATATCAACAACAACCAATATCCAACTCGATGTTATCAAAGGTTCTAGTTCACGAAGTTTCTCCTCCAGTTTGGGAAAACTTGTGAAAAGGCATTCAACGAGAGTTTTCATATCAAAACCCACACTATTAGCGCTAGGGTAGAACTATGCAACCTGCCATCAGCACGGGCAAGCATTGTAGCAAAACGTGTTGATGCTAAAATTTAGGTTTTTAGTTAACCTTCTTCAGAATGGATTCAAGGCAGTTTTCCTTTGATTCTTCAGGGAGGTTTTGGTCTATATATCATTATGGATATGTTGCACAGTTGTCAATGTTTTGGCACTTCGGGATATGAAACGGGAAGTGAACAGGAGGTGTGACAAAATAATGTGTAACAGATGCCCCCTAAAGCATGAAGGCAAAACAGGGAGTGATGGTTGATATGCTTTACAAGTCAGTGCAAGGATGATAACAACATTGTCAGGAGACCTGCAAATCAAACATATACATATACATATACATATCTGACATATATGATGATCATACCTAATGATACATGAGTAGGCATCTAATAATACATGAATATGTGGTATGGACATAGCCATTCGAATAGAAGGGATCATGTGTAAGGATCCTCGGTATGGTCACAACCATCCGAATAGAAAGGATTATGAATATGGACCCACTGTGTGGTCGCAACCATCCATCCAGAGGAAGCATGTGTACAATCATGAATAACTCATAACTCCACACAACCTGGATTTTATCAGACAGAATCCTAGATCTTGTGCTCCGTCTAGACCCGATCAATGTATGAATTCTAACATGTGAATAGATGTGTCGAAGTCGAACATGATAGAAAACCACCTAATTACCGGTCAATGATGTAAGTCGTTAAGAGGCACAAGAGAAAACACCAATAATGACAATGGATCTCAAGGTACAATCAGCATAATCCACGAATGTGAATAATAGAGTTGAAGTCGAACACCTGTGGAATCACCCCGAAGGTCAATGATGTCAACTTGCCGTCAGATGCGAAGAAGTTGCCATTGAGGCATGCAAGCTCTAAGGTACTGGAAGGGAGTTTCTAGATCATCTTCCCAGATAATGAATTGAAGTCGACAGGAAGTGATCCGTCGAAGGAGGGCCATAATGAATCCCATCATTGAAACGAAACAAAAGGATGTAGTAGAGTAGATAAGTGTGATCCAGGACTGTGGTAGAAAGTCAGATAATGTATAAGCAGTAATGAACTACATATAGGACTTCTCTTGAACATATTGGTGACACGACTCTGGAGTTTGGTAGCATTTGAATCAACATAGGATCAAAGGTCATGATGACGAAATGGTATAATTAGATGAGAGGCAAAATGGATTTCCCAAACCCAGGAAGGCAAGTGACTAGGTCAAGATGTCCCAAACGTGACACAAGAAACAAATGAGTTTCATTGATCCGAATTGGATCCTAAAACTCTCTAAGTTTCGTGACTGTTTCAAATTATGCTAAAAAATTCAAGTCCTAGAAAAGATCGAAGCTATCAGAAGGAATGCTCATAACAATTGCAGTTGTGGCCAGAGCAGAGCAACGAGGACCCTCAATCAAGCGCGTAGACCATTGGATCATGGTAAAGCGCAATGGCACAAAACTGGCAAAAACTAGAGGTGGATTCTGATACACGATTAGCGCTATCACGTATCACAGGGCATCCCCCTCAGTGAAGGAAAGCCCCGAAATGCTCAGACCTGAAAATGCTATAAAACTCGGAAAAGTAACTATTTCGGTTCCATAGCGCGAGATTCCCTAAAACATGTAGGATATCAGAAGGCTTTGAGGTGGTAAGCAATTTTGACTGAGTCCCGCCTGATGCCACACATTGAACGACACGCGTCCGGCGGAAGAGAGAGAAAATCGCCCACATCAAATGGGTAAACATCATGCGACTTGTCCGCCCGATATCAAGGATGACAGTGGGATTTGGGGGGTCCAGATCGATGGCGAAGATGCATCCTGATGACCGACCGGATTTGACAGGTAAAAAAGAAAGATGACAGGGATTTTACATCTGACGTGGATGATGAGTTGGCAAATGATTCGTATTCACGGGCGATCTTGAAGCAAACAGATTTAATGGCCATTCGAATATGATTCAGGAATCTGACATCCAGTTCATTAGCAAATAGGTGGCCACCTCCCTGCAAGGCGTTACCAAGTGATGACAATGCAAAGCAGAGGAATTCAAACAAACAGAGGAAAGGAAACCAGAAGGCCGGGAAGCGGAAATGAGCAGTCAAAGATTAGACTGTCTTTAAAGCTAGGAACTGACAGAAGCAGAGAGGCAACACATAGAGACGCAGAAAGATAATAGCAGAGAACAGAGAGTAGAAGTCGAGCTGACCTGAAGGCAGCATCGAGCTAGACAGAGCCAGAGAGAGCCAAAGAGTCTGTGTACTCCATTGAAGGCTTTACAGGTTCAAGCAAGATCCTTGGTATAGGCCTATCATACTACTGTGATCCTCAGAGGTCGAGTTTCAGTAAGGAGAGTATGTGAACTCCATTCCTACTGACTCCATCCTATTAGTGAGATTCGAATTGAGCTCCTGTTGTAAAACTCTACTTGAAAACATAATAGAGAGGCCACCACTGAAAGGCTGGACCAGGAGATGTAGCCCAGGAGCATTGGGTGAACTCCTTATCAAACTTGTTTTGTTTACATGTTTGAATATTATGTTTTCTCTGATTGCCTCAGTGTCTATATATTTCTCAATCTTATCGATCCATTGCATAAAGTAACATAGGCACATCCATGCACATGAGGCTGTAATACCTTTCATTCTTTATCCTGGATAAATTCCAAATCAAGTGGTATCAGAGCTTAAGTTTATTAAGGTTAGACAAGCTTGTGCTGGATTTTGTTGTTGAATGCTAACTAGATCGAAGCTTAAATTGGGAGAAGGAGAATTGGCTGAAACTAACCCGGAAATTAGAAGAGTCTATTCTAAGAGGAAAATGTCAGGAGAAAATCCCTTGGAATCAGAACTCCAATTCATGGATAGTTTTATGACCCTGAAATCCATGGTGGAGTAAATGTATAGGGACTATAAGAAACATAGGGATGAAGATTCATCAAGCTCCAAACAAGACAAAGGAGTAGAAGAATCTCTCCTCCATGACCACTCCAAAGGCAAAGATAGAGAAGAAAAATTTCTCACGCCTCCTAATAGCCCTAAAAATAAAAAGAAGACATCTTTGATTAAATTAGATGTTAAATTTGATTTACCAATATATGATGGAGAGTTGAATGCACAGAAGTTGGATAATTGGATCAGACAAATTAATGTTTATTGCAGAGTGCAGAGTATTGACTCAGACAATATTAAGATTCAGCTGGCTAGCCTACGCCTTGGAGGCACTGCCTTGGTATGGTGGGAAGGCAGGACACGAGCTGACATGAAGAAACATGGTAAGATTCTTTCTGCAATTAAAAAGAAATTCTATCCACTAGCCTCCATGCAGCAAGCCATGATGAGCTGGCAAACTCTTCGACAACTAAAAGGGCAAAGTGTACAAGGTTACACCCAAGAATTTAGGAAAAGAGCTTTGATTCTAGGAATTTCTTTAGACTCACCTGAGACTCTGTTGAAGTATATAGGTGGTCTACACAGCTACATGAGGCACACTATCCTCATGTTTAATCACACTAGCATAGATGAGGTATTCATTCAGGCTATGCATCTAGAAGCTAGACGTAAGAATGGGAACCCAGAAGTTGGGGGATCATCCCAACCCACTGCAAGAAAAAATAAGGAGAAAAGAAAATAGAAATGGAAAGAGAGGAAGACAAACATTGTACAGAAGAGCAAGTCCTCATGCACTTACTGTAAGAAGGATGGGCATGATGATGAACACTATTGGATTCTGCATCCGGAGCTGAAACCTAAGAAGTTCGAGGGAAAGAAGAAGAAGACTGTTGCAGCTATTCAAAAAGATTTGGGGTCAGACTCAGGAGATGAAGCAACAATCGCAGCCACAGGTATAAAAGGTAAAAATTCTGAAGCATCTACTAGTAATTCTGCACAATCTACTGATAATGAAGAAAATGAGAGAAAAAGATGTGAGCTTTTTCATATTCGAGTTATTTCCAATCATCAAAAGATTGATACTTTGTTTGATAGTGGCTCAATTTCTGAAGCAATTGTAAAGAAGTTGGGATTACTAACCACAACTTACAAGAAACCATATCCATTAGGTTGGCTATGTGATAAAGCAAAGCTACAAGTGACTAGACAATATAAACTTAAGTTTTCTTTTGGGTCAGCATTTGTAGATGAGGTTGAGTTAGATATAGTTCCTTTGGATATATGTGGAATTGTTTTAGGAAGTCCTTACTTGTATGATAGAAAAGTTATTTTCTATAGAGCTGAGAACAAGTATCTACTCGTTAAAGATGGAATCGAATATATTGTAAGAGCTCATAAGCTCAAGAATAATTATACTCTCATAAACTCAGGGTAGATGAAACGAATTGTAAATTCATGCAAACAATTTTTACTGATGGTTGTAAAGGAAAATAAACCTGATAAAACCAATGTATTTGAGGGCTACGATGCTAAACAACAAGCTGATTTAGAAAAAATTGTTTCAAAATGTGATGTATTGTTTCAAGAACCTAAAGGTCTGCCACCCAAAAAGGAAATAGTGCATGATATTAATTTGCAGCAAGATGCTCCACTGCCTAACATCGGAATGTACAGGTTGTCCGTTTTAGAGAATGCAAAAATCAAGAAGCAGGTACAAGAGTTGCTCGAGAAGGGATTCATCAGACCTAGCACATCACCATGTGGGTCTCCAACCATTTTGGTGAAAAAGAAAGATGGCTCGTGGAGAATGTGCATTGATTACCGAGCACTGAATAAGATAATGATCAAAAATCGTTATCCCCTTCCTCACATAGATGATTTATTATATCAGTTAAAAAAAGTTGTTTATTTTTCCAAGTTAGACTTGCATAGTGGCTATCATCAGGTTAGAGTTGCAGAACAAGATGCATTGAAGACTGCTTTCAAAACAAAGCAGGGATTGTATGAGTGGTTGGTTATGCCTTTTGGCTTAACTAATGCTCCTGCTACTTTCATGAGAGTAATGAATGATGTACTCAGACCTTTTCTCGATGATTTTGTTATTGTATATCTGGATGACATTCTTATATTTAGCAAAACGTGGGAAGAACATTTAAAGCATGTTAAGCAGACACTAGATGTTTTGAAAAGAAAAAAAAACTTTATGTTAAACTCTCAAAATGTGAATTTGGCAAAACATCTTTGAATTATTTGGAACATATAGTAGGGGGTGGTGAATTGAAGATAGATCCCTCTAACGTTGCAGTCATTGTAAACTGGCCTAAGCCCAAATCTGCTACAGACGTTAGAAGCTTCTTAGGAGCAGCACAATATTGGAGAAAGCTTATTTCTAAAGTTTCCTTAATTTCAGCTCCCTTACATGCTTTAACAGGATTGAACAAGGTGTTTCAGTGGGGAGGAAAACAACAGAAAGCCTTCGACACCTTGAAAGAAAAGATTAGTACATCACTAGTACTAGCACTGCTCGATCTTCAAAGACCATTTGAAATTGAAACAGATGCCAGTGACTATGCCATGGGAGTAATGTTGATGCAGCACGGTAAACCCATATGTTATCATTCTGAGACATTTAATTATGCAGTAGTTAACTATCCCACATATGATAAAGAATTGTATGCATTAGTACAGAGTGTGAAAAAGTGGAAACATTACTTAGTTGGCAAAGAGACAGTTATACATACTGATCATCAACCACTTCAATATCTACACTCCCAAACTAAGTTGCAGAATTCAAGACACTATAGATGGATTGGTTTTCTACAACAATTTCATTTAGTCATCAGATATAAAAAAGGCATACACAATAAAGTTGCAGATATGTTATCTAGACCAATTATAAATGCATCTACCATACCTAAGCATAATTCAGTATTGCATGAGAGCTACATTGAACAATATCCTCAAGATATAGATTTTAAACATGTATATGCAACTTTAAGTCAAGGCAAATGGGTAGAAGAATTGGATTATCATATTAAAGACCAACTCTTGTATCATTGTGGGAAGCTATGCATTCCACAAACTGAAAGAGTAAAGATAATTCGAGAAGCACACACTTCTCTAATATTAGGTCACTTTGGTGTAAGTAAAACGGTTGCACATCTGCAAAGATTTTGTTATTGGCCAAAAATGAATGAGACAATTTCTAGATATGTAAGAGGGTGCACCATGTGTGCTAAAAGCAAGCCCAACAATAGAAAACTAGGCTTGTACACTCCACTACCAGTTCCTTCTCATCATTGGGAAAGTGTTTCCATGGACTTTGTTGGAGGACTGCCTAAATCTAGGAAAGGTCATGACTATTTATATGTTGTGCTGGATAGGTTCAGCAAAATGTGTATTTTAATACCTTGTAACAAACAGATAACAGCTGAAAAAACTGCAAAGTTGTTCTTTCAGCATGTATGGGTTCATTTTGGATTACCCACTTCCATAATATCTGATCGAGATACTCAATTTGTTGGGAAATTTTGGTCAAGCTTGTGGGAATTGATGGACACCAGGCTGAAGAAAAGCACAACTTTTCATCCGCAAACAGATGGTCAAACAAAAGTGGTCAACAAGACAATGATCCAGTTGCTCTGAAGCTATCGCAGCAAGCATCCCAAAATTTGGGATGAACATTTATGTTATGTGCAGCGTGCTTACAACCGAGCTAAACATTCTTCTACACAGAGATCTCCTTTTGAGACCTGTTTTGGTTTCACACCAAGGTCTCCCTTGGATTTTGTCTTTAGTAAAGACATAGCAGTTGATGGACACAATGATGGACAAAGCAACCAAGTTCATTGAACAAATCCAAGAGATTCACCAGGCAGTACAGGAGCAACTGGAAAAGAGCCAAGCCAAGTACAAGGCAAGGCATGACAAGCATCAGATGGAGCATAGTTTCCAAGTTGGTGACCAAGTCTGGCTGTATATCATCAAAGGCAGGATGCAAGGTGAAGGTGAGAAGCTGAAGCCAATAAGGTATGAACCTTTCAAGATACTTGAGAAAATTGGTGAGAATGCTTTTTTCCTTAATCTACCAGCTTACATGCACATCTACTCAGTTGTTAATGCAGATAGCTTGAGACTATTTGAACCTTCATTAATTGAAGATCCCGAAGAGCAAATTCAATTGCCTTCTATTGATGATTTGTTACCTGAATATCTTAATGAGTTGCAGGAAGATGCAGTTCTGGACAAGAAGGTAAGAACTACACGCAGAGGGGATGTCGAGTACCTCAGGATCAGACTCAAAGGTTCAAAGCCAAGTAGTGCGAAATGGATAGAAATTGAGCAAGCGAGGAAGCAATACCCTCACTTCATTGATGCTTGAAAGAAAACCAACTTTTGGTGGTCCAAAAGCTTTTTTAGTGGGAAGGCTGTGATCCAAATTAGATCCTAAAACTCTCTAAGTTTCATGAATGTTTCAAATTATGCTAAAAGATTCAAGTCTTAGGAAAGATCGAAGCTATTAGAAGGAATCCTCATAACAATTGTAGTTGTGGCCAGAGTGGAGCAACGAGGACCCTCGGTCAAACGCGTAGACCGTTGGCCCATGGTAAAGCGTAATGGCACAAAACTGGCAAAATCCGAAGGCTAATTCGGGAAACAGAGGTGGATTCTGATATGCGATTAGTGCTAAGCACTAATCGCGTATCGCAGGGCATCCCCCTCAGTGAAGGAAAGCCCCGAAATGCTCGAACTCGAAAACGCTATAAAACTCGGAAAAGTAAATGTTTTGGTTCCGTAGCGCGGAATTCCCCAAAACCAGCAGGATATCAGAAGGCTTCGAGGCGGTAAGAAGTTTTGACTGAGTCCCGCCTGATGCCACACATCAAGCGACATGTGTCCGGCGGAAAAGAGAGAAAACCGCCCACATCAGACGGGTAAATGTCGTGCGACTTATCCGCCTGATATGAAGGACAACTGTAGGATCTGGGGGGGTCTAGATCGACAGCGGAGATGCATCCTGATGACCGACCGGATTTGACAGGTCAAAAAGCAAGATGACAGGGATTTGACGTCTGACGTGGATGATGAGTTGGCAAACGATTCGTGTTCGCAGACAATCTTGAAGCAAACAAATTTAACGGCCATTCGAATATGATTCAGGGAATCTGACACCCAGTTCGTTAGCAAACAGGTGGCCACCTCCCTGCAAGGCATTACCCAGTGATGATGATGCAGAGTAGAGGAATTCGAACAGACAGAGGAAAGGAAACCAGAAGGTCAGGAAGCGGAAACAAGAAGTCAAAGAGCAGATTGGCTTTAAAGCCAGGAACTGACAGAAGCAGAGAGGCAGCATACAGAGAGGCAACACACAGAGACGCATAAAGCTAATATCAGAGAACAAAGAGTAGAAGTCGAGCTGACCTGAAGGCAGCATCGAGCCAGACAGAGCCAAAGAGAGTCAAAGAGTTTATGTACTCCATTGAAAGCTTGAGAGGTTCAAGCAAGCTCCTTAGTATAGGCCTATCATACTACTGTGACCCTCACAGGTCGAGTTTCAGTAAGGAAAGTCTGTGCACTCCATTCCTACTGTCTCCATCTTGTTAGCGAGACTCGAATCGAGCTCACTGTTGTAAAACTCTGCTTGGTTGGACCAGGAGACGTAGCCAAGGAGCATTGGGTGAACTCCTTATTAAACTTGTTTTGTTTACATGTTTGACTGTTATGTTTTCTCTGATTTCCTCAGTGTCTATGTATTTCGCAATCTTATCGATCCATTGCATAAAGTAACATAGGCGCATCCATGCACATGAGTCTGTAATGCCTTTCATTCTTTATCCTAGATAAATTCCAGATCATTCATGTTCAAGAGCGACATGCTACCTTTACAAAATATAAGAGATGATTTCTTTCACTTTTTCCCCCACCATTTATGGCAAGTACCCCATATATTTTTTATTGCAAGATTGAAGGTGATAACATATTCTTACCATATAAGTTCATCCTTCAGATGAATCCATCCTAGTAAGTTTTACGAGCCCTATGAAGGGGGAACTCGGTCTCGTCATGGTGACAAGTCCTGTGTCATTTAAGTTTTGCGAGTCCGATGAAGGTGAAAGTCAACATCTTTTTCATGTTTAGAGAGTTTGAAAAAGAAGCGAAAAAGAAAACTCAAAAGGTCCCTTTTCCTAAATCGTCTCTCGAACCTGAAAAGGTAGAAAACAATATCCAAGAGAACCTATTAGCCATGTTCGACTAAGGTATTCCTTTTTTGTACAATAGTCTATCTCAATCTGGAAAAAGGTTAAACTTATACTAAGTAGAAGTCATTTTATTTACTTTAACGAGTTCGAAACGACAAGTACTCAATAATCTTTTGATTTTTTGAGAGTCAGAAAAGACCTTAAAGATGACTCAAGGGGGTCACGTTTTCGTTTATTTTTTACGAGTCCGAAAAAAGTGATAAAATAAAACTCATTGAATTAGTCAAGATAAAACACCGTCACCAAGAATATATGACCTGTCACTGAACAAGGAAACACACAATACCGATTTCGATGAAAAATATTTAAAAAATGAGTGAAATATGCCTTAATTTGGTTAAAATGTTATTTAAAATTTTTAAATATGGAAAAAATTAAATCATTTTTACCATTTTAAAAATTTGCAATTGTGAAATCATTTTTACCTCATTTTACCACGATTTCCACGCAAGGAGCACGATCAATCCCGGACACCAATCGTCGAGCCGCTTGTTGCAGGTAAGAGATTTTTCCCTTCCCTTCATTTTGGTACTCATTTCATGCATTTTCATCCATATATTAGGCTACAAGGAGGACATGCAAAATTTTTATATCGTGGGTGACCAATGTGGGTTTTACCCATCGGACTTGCACTACTCACCCTATGGTCAATTAGGCCCTCACGCTGGAAGCGCGAGAAAATTCATAAATAGTTGCGCTGGTGCCGAGGTAAATTTTTGTGTGAAATACTCCATGTTAAATAGTTTATCTTGGATTTTGCCTCCATGGAAGCTCATGAAATGTTGTTTCATTAATTTTCCACAGAATAATCAGTGCAAAATGGTGGTTGAATGGAAAGAAAGGGGACATGAAGATTGTGTTGATTCCCTATGAGCATGTGGGTTGCTTAAGTTCTTCAGGATTCCTGGGATTAGATCCCAGCCTGAGTTGTTACAACATCTGATCAGCTGGTGTGATGTGGATCACCAACTATTCATGATCGGGGATTAAGAGCTCGAAATAGATGTCGCTGACATCTATTTCATTACATGATTGTCTAGAAAGGGACAATGGGCTCAGTTGTCCAATTCACGCACTAGAGGAGAGAGCACAAATATGTTCATTATGAGGCATTGTCCAGGGACCAAAAAAACCCAAAGTGGGAAATCGACATAAATACCATCACAAATCTCCCACTGCAAACAATCCTACATACTATGGCTCGAATAGCTAGGTGTCAAGCGTTGCATGAGGCAACAAAATCTCATTTCCAATATGAAATTGAGTGTATGAATCCCAGGGTTTTCAATTAGAGCGAGGGTTTGTTGGTATGCATGAAGCGCCAACTTACCAAGTGCAAGTCACGGAGTATAAAACAATTTGGTTTCAAATCCATTTTGGTGATTTTCTTCCTAGAACGTGTGCCATTGTTTCGCTATTAGTGGTTAGAAGTGGATGCACCAGCGCCTAGAGATCCACAATTACTCAAATGGGGTGAGTTGATGCCTTGTCATGGAGGCGGCCAACAAATGTCATTCCCTCCTACATTTTTTGGATGTTTACGTCAGCAGCTAATCATGGTTGATGATTGGGCATATGTAGGCTTGGATTTCAGAGGAGATCTAGATCTTCCACTTCCTCTAGGGGTACAGTGGACCGATTCAGGTAAAAACTATTTTTGAAGTTTTGAAGTTTTTATTTTTATTTTTTTGTATGTGTACTAAGATTTTACTTATGAGGATTTGCATATGTGGGACCAAACATACCTCCAAGGATTTCTCCAGTAGCCAGGCGAGTGGCACGCCAAATTGAGGAGGTTTCTTATGAGGAGGGAGTGTATCCTATTGTCGAGGTAGCACGTAACTTGGAAGCTTTAACCAGGGGCATTCCAGAGTACACCTCGATTGATGAGGTGCCATTACGCTACTAGAGGCACACTATAGGGGTTTCCGCTAGACTGCGTTGGCTATTGGGCCGAGTCATTAGGGCTATTTCGTGCTATCATGAGCACTAGGTGGGTGAATAGCCAACTCTAGTTTACTTTTTTGCACTGTTGTAGGCTTATAAAGCCATGTGTCTCAAAACACAAATTTTGTCATTTTGATATAGCAAACTCTTTTGCAAACACTATATATACAATTTTTTTATTTTTATTTATTTATTTTAATTTTTTTTCACCATGTCTGTTATGTGATGCTTTATGATTTACATGTTTCGCAAATGTCTATCTAACACATAGTTAGCCAATACATTTGTTAATGTGTTCATGCGTCTTGGAATTTGATGATAAGTAATGAAATCAAAGTCTCATTCCAATAGATGAACTCAAATACATTCTCAAAATTTGAGGGTTTCTAACTGAATATTATCCTTTAAGTTGTAGTACAATGAGTTACGAATCAAGTTTTATGATTAACTCTCTAATTCCAAGAGCGATAGCTTCTAACAAAAGCTCGATGACCACACTATATTCGGCAATGTTATTAGTCGTATGACCTAAACATATACCTTGTAAATTCACTAACTCGCCATTAGGGTCATAGATTGCCCATGCAGCAGAAGATAGATTTTGTGTACTACAACAAGCACCATCAACAAAACCAACGTAATGGTTGGATGACATCTGCGAACCAAGTAGAACACAAGGTAAGCAGAGGAAAACATTTGCAAAAACAAACTAACACACCAAAACCACACTGCACACTAATGTACAAAAGTATTTACACAAAAAATCACGCATAATAATTCTTAAGGTAAATCCCGTTTCAGTGCTTAGCCAAAGAATTTCCTTCATAATTTCCCTAGTGGAGTCACCATTTTGTTGTGAAGGTAAATCCCCTCTACGGACCGAGGCAATCCCTCTAGCCCAATCTAGCAACAAACCAAACAAACTAACATACACTTTCCTAGTTTATGTTTAACAAATATAGAGAGAAGAAGAAACCTACCTCGCTCTGATGCTAATCGCTCAATCCTTTTGAGATGATTTTGATTATTTCACTCTAGGCCTTTCTCCTTACTTGTTCTTCACATTTGAGTACCTACAAGGAAGATGAAAGAGCTAGGCAAAATACAAGAGCATATATGGCATACATCAAACATAAACTACTCAATAGATTAAGGAGTATTAAGCTAAAAGCATAAATATTTACACAATTATGGAAAGTGAACATTATATATATATATATATATATATATATATATATAATTTAAAAGGGAAGCATACAACCTATGCCTTGATGTTGGAGACCTCCTTTTGGTGGATGTCCAAGTCCAAGAAAAGACTCTTCAAGCACTCCTTCTCCAAGCTAGAATGGGTAGCATGTAAGCATAATCTTAGCATAGGGATGCATCAATCAATGACCAACCATTTGGGGATGGAAGGGAGTGAATTTATAGGAAGGGAGAGGGGGTTAGGGATCCACAAAAGTGGGAGGAAGGTCCACATCTCAAGGGTAAATCCCACAATGATAAGATCAAGAGGTCCAAATGGGAGACCTTGACCATATCAACAACAACCAATACCCAACTCGTTGTTCTCGAAGGTTCTAGTGCACGAAGCTTCTCCTCTAGTTTGGGAAAACCTGCTAGAAGAGGTTCAACATGGGTTTTCATATCAAAAGCCATGCTAGAAGTGCTAGGGTAGAACTGTACAATCTTCCATCAGCACAGGTAGGCAGTGTAGCAAAACACGTTGATGCTAAAAGGTTTTTAGTTAACCTTCTTCAGAATGGATTCAAGGCAGTTTTCCTTTGATTCTTTATGGAGGTTTTGGTCTATATATCATGATGGATATGTTGCACAATTATCAATGTTTGGGCACTTCAATATATGGAACAAGAAGTGAACAGGAGGTGTGACAAAATATTGTGTAACAAATACCTTTCACCCTTGGATAATTTACCATTATGCAACCCAAACTACCTGTAGCAGCCATGTTTTCTCCTGTAGCATCTTTGTTTGCACCCTTGCCATTTCCTTTGAATATTTACTTGCTCCCCAAGGCTTTTAGGGTGAAATTTTCCTTGCTATAACACTCTTATTAACTTCCTATATCAGTTTCTCGGCCTTCTTGTAGCTTTTGCAGCCTTCCTATAGCTTCTTGTAGCTTTTCAAAGCCCTCCTATTAGCAATTACAAATTTAGTGTAGCAATCCAGAGAGGGGCTAAAATTTGAGTTTTGAGCTATTGGGATGATGAAGAGTGGTGAGTACATGATCTGCACACAACCTGAATCCCATAGAAACTAGATTTTGCATGCCAAGAGGTGGGGGTCCACCTTTTATTTCTTTTATTTTTTTGTTGATTTTTTTCCTTTTTTTTGCAATTTTTCTCTATCTTTTTCATTGCATGCAAAACAAACAAAGTGATTTGATTTAACTGAGTTGAACATCACGTACCCCTTCATACTTCTTGTCTTCCATCATGACTAAATGATTACATCCTACTTTCTCAAGCCCTCTTCACTTTTTTTTGTCCTCTCCCCCATGTGCGGGTGTCTTGGTGGAAAAGTGAATTTAATTGCTAGATAAGGTCGAGGTTTCTCTGCTACTAATCTTGGTTATAAAAACATTTTACTTCATACACTTGTAATGTTTTTAAAGCTAAAATAAGTTCATAGGAAAGGTTTAAATGATTGCATGCCTGAGCCTTACCCTTGATGTGTTTTTGCAGGTGATATTGAGGCTATTGATAAGAATGTTGAAGTTTCCTTTGGTGGTCCTGAAGCTGCTACTAAGCATCTTGAAGTTGCATGTGATAATTTTCTGAAGGTCCTCTAGGTTTTCTTGCTACTATTATTGATCTACTCCTAATATGCTCTTGATGTGAGTGTTGTAGTTGATCATATATTCTTTACAAACAGAGTTAAGGTTGTTGTGCATGTCTTTTGAACTGGATTGCACCTTGACTGATGATGTTCTTGTGTGTGCACGTGTGTTTCTATCATGAATGGTTTGCATCTATTGGTGGAGTGATTTTCTGAGCGTGATGAGTCCCATCTTGGGTGCAGACATTTCTCCCTCGTGCTTCCTATTGGTGAGGAGAAAAAATATCATAGATTTCTTTTGACTGCACAGATTGCTACAGGAGGAGTTTCTTCTTGTAGCATCCTTTTGATCCTTTCTTCTAGTCTTCAATTGGGATGGTGGTGTTGAGGGGAGTGATGAAAAGCCATGTAAATAGGGTTGGAGTCATGAGGAGGTAATGTGAAGAATGGAAAAAATGGAGAAGAATGCTCTCTGTGTGATTTTTTAGGTAGGACAAAGAGCAAGTTTAGGTGAAATGGAGAGGTTGAGTGATGGATGGGTGATTAGTAAATCATTAGAGGACCTTATTCATCATTTCCTTGAGGCATCATGGCCCTTTGGGTTGCTCTTCTCACTGGATCTACATACCGTAGCATTACAGGACCTCTTGTAGCATTACAACGAGGAGGTGAAATTTGACTTTCTGATTGATTGGAGGGTGGAGAGACATGGTTATATGAGTGATGGGTATGTATATGAGATGGTATGGATGGGAGGATGGAGGAGAGCTTCTAGGTGAGCTTCTGTAGCAATTTTGGTCCTTTCTGTAGCAAAATTATTTTATGCATATCTATCAAACAGTAAACCATATTGACCTGAAATTTTGTGAGCATATTTCCATCATCCTTATGCACCTCCCCATAAAAAATCTTGGCCAATGGATGCACGAATCTCGAGAAATAAATAAAAATGGTTGTAGGTGATGGAGGTTGATTTCTTGAAAAGTGTGCATCAAAATTCGTTGAAATTGCTTGAGCATGTTACCATCATCCATATGCATCTTCCCATGAAACAGATTGGCAAATGGATGCACAGTTTTCAAGATATGATAAAAACAATTTTCTGCTCTGTGTATTTTGGCTTCCTGTAGCAAAACAGAGCCCTCCTGTAGCATTTTAGGACAGTGATAAAAGATTGGGAATGATGGGTGCATGGTAGAAAATAGATGAGGGTGATGGATTGGCATGGCCTTGGTCCTTTTGGAGCATCTGAGGGAAAGCCCAAGTTTAACTTCCTTTGACTAGATTTTTGACCAACTTTTTTCTTTTAGTGCCAACTTGTTTTTGTTGCTTGCCAAGGGCTGGGGAGCACTTGCATTCATTAGAGAGAGATACATGGAGCAAACATTTTTTTTCTTTTAGGCCTTCTAGTTGTATCAATGAGGTTTTCGACTATTAGGTCTGTCTAGGCACCCCAAAGGAGGTTTTCACCTAGGATATTATTTTGTTCTCCTTTTTCCAACCCATTGACTACCTCATTGAGGTTTTCAATCACTGAGCCAATCTCAGGCACCTCAAATGAGGTTTTCACCTAGATTTTATTTTTTCCTCTTATTTTTTATTTTATTTTTCATTTTTTTCTATCCTACTCTACTTGAAAAAAACAAAATCATTTTCAAGTGTAGGAATACTTCCAATGGAGGCACTTGCATAATAGGATGACAAATGAAATCATGTGTAGGCTCGAAACATATTCTTTAACATGTACCTGAATGTGAGATACCCACTGATTTGACTGAGATGAGATCAAAAATTGTTGAAGAAGAGTGTGTTGCTGCAAGTTAATAATTTTCTGGAACCATATTTCAATATAGTTGTGATGCCCCTGGTCCACTTGTTGATTTGGATCATCTTGGATGTCTTCTTCTTCCATGAAATTAAGATCTTATTCTTTTTGTTGAGTATCCCTTGAACACATAGAGGATCTAATGGGTAACATGATGTAACTCCCTCAATCTCTTATTTAAATGTCTTCCCTCCATCAAGTGCAACCCATGATCCTTTGGTCTTGTCATTTGAATCTTCTTTTTCTGAATAGTGTCCTTCAATGACATCAAGAGAATCTCTTTTTTGTAATACTCTTCGTGAGCTAAGATGAGTACCATTTAGATCAAGAGGAGATGTTTGGAAGTTTTGTACCTCAGCATTGTAAGTGGGTTGAGCTACTTCCTTGTGTGGGTTTGGAAATGGTGGTACAGGTAGTTGAGTGGGAGTGGATGTTTGATATGGATGTGGTTGGGGTTGTGGTTGTCGTGGAGGTGGGTGGTAGGGATAACATGGAGTTGGGTATGGAGGATATTGAGGAAAATATTGAAGATATTGTGGATTTCTCTCATGAGGTCCTTTCCAACCTTGTTTCCAAGATTGGTTTTGGGGTTGAGATGGCCAATGTTGCCAAGGAAATGGTGTGTTCCAATTTCTTTGAGATGGATGTGCATAAGCTTGAAATTGTGAATTAGGCTCTTGTATCATACCAGGTTGACTAGGCTTCCATGGTCCTATTGGAGCTACATAACATAACTTCTTTGGTGATTGAATTGCTCCATTGTCCTTTTGGTAAACTTCCTTCAACCTTGGTAATGATGGGAAATATTTAAAGGCATGTGATTCTGCATGGACAACACAAATATAAGCATCTTCTTTTTCCTCATCTTACATTCTTAATATTTCTACTTGTTTGCTTAGATTTCTAAGAATTTCTATTTTAAAGTCATCAAACAAATTCCCAAGTTTAGTTTGACTTACTGATCTTGATGCCGATTCACTTACTCTTGTCCTTCCTCTTGATATGTGTTTGCATGTTTCACAAATTTTTTCAAATGATAATTGGTATACATTACCTCTACTCATGAGATCAAGGAGATTAATCCATTCATCCCTAATTGTTCTAAGTAAGAGGGTTTTTAGTGTGTGAGACCCTAAATGATGTAATTTTGCCCTCTTAACATTATACCCGAACCTCTCTATTAGATTGTCGAGGCTCTCATCTTCTTTTTGATTCATTCTAGATATTTCTTCTTTAAGATCATGATCTTTATATTTTTATAGAAATATATTGTGCATATAATTCCATGATCTTATTCACTTAGTCTCTAAACTCATGAATCATTTAAGAGCTCTATCCTTCAATGTTGCTAGAAACAATCTCAACTTTTGAGTGTTTAGTAAGTAACCATAAGATCTACAAAGGATTTCAAATTCAAAGTGAAAGGTTTCCAAATCATCTCACCTTATACCATGAAAGTTTGGATGAAAAGATGGAGGGATGTTCTTCACGTGCACACTAACATCAATATCTTGAATGGGAAATCCAAGAGGATTTTCCACATTATCATCATCTCCATCCATTTCTCCTACATTCTCTGTCACCTCTTCTTCTTCTACCTGCAAAAATGAATGGTGATGTGGCTCTTATTGCACCACGTGATCATATGGGGGGGTTGGTGTTGGAGATTTTTTTTTTGAATAAGAATGCTAATAAAATGCAATTTTTTTTGTGTTTTTGCATAAGTAAAAGAACTTAATCAACTAGGGAAGAAAACAATGCATACTTTGACACCTCCCTGGCAATGGCACCAAAAATTGATGAGCCTTGGTATTGCAACAAGAATGTTGCAACTCCCAAGGCCACCAACTTTAATTAATAACCCGGGGTTTGTACAAACTTAAGAGGTATCGACATTATATGTGTAGCAAACAATGTGTCCTTCTTTCATTGTCATGATGTAATGGAGTGAATGTAATGATATAAAATCCTAAACTAATTGCATAAATGGAAATGTTACTTTGAAAATAAATTAATCATAGGCAAGAACAATAATTTGTAATTGAAATCCTAAGAACATGAATTCAAATAAATAGGCCTAATCTATTTTTTTGAAAAGGTCATGTCCTAATTGGTGTTTTATTCTTCCTCAATCACAGAGTTTGATCCTAGGGGTTATGATTCAATGCTAAGAAACAAAAACCAAGCTTTTTGAGCAAAACTCGTCAAATTTACACTTGCTAGAGGAGTGCTACAGGAAGTTACAGTGTTTGCTACAGGAAGTTACAGGTTTTATGCAGGAAGATATAACTAACCGAATGACCAAGTAAATCAAATCCAAATGGGATGGGAATTTTTGTGTTATTGAATAGGATGTCTTAGGTCTCCATTCCAAGTGGAATCACTCAAAATAACCCTTGTTAGCACATCCATCTATCAAATTCCTAACATAATCAAGTGAAAATGAAATGGGGTAAATTTTGTTATTAACTTGAATGTTTTTATGACCTATTCCATGTGGAATAAACTTAAATTAAGCTCATTAGCACGTTCTAAAAAGTAACAGAATATTACTACTATTTGCTACAAGGGACTTCCATAAATTTTAGATTTGTGAATAAGCAAACTAATCAAGTAGCTCAATGATTACTATGATTATCCAAAGCTATTTAAAGGATGAAATCATGATTTTGATCTCGTAAAAGAACTCACTTCAACCATTTAACCCAATCCTACAACAAGAAATCATCAATACTAAATGCAGAAATAGGAAAAACAAGAACAAGGGATGCATGTGAATAAGAAGTGAAAGGAAGAAAGTAAATTATACAAAAGGGCTTCGCGGCTCCTCAGATGGCCAAGCCCAAGGAAACTCAGAGTCCTATGAAGGAGACCAAACTTTAGAAGTTAAAATGACACCAAGCTTCATTATTTTAATCAATCCAATTACATCCCTGCAAGATATAAAAGTGGAGTTGCAAAAGTACAAGTTTTCTCCACAAGAAGACTAAGAAAAACCAACCCCTATAGGAAAATTCGTATAGGTACTTATACAAAATTATGAGGACGCATTCCCCTTGAAAGGAGGAAGTTTTCCCCTCCAAAATCCCTCGAATAGTGGATCTGGTTCCGAACACTAGGGATCTACATTAAATGACAGGGAACACATTCCTAGATTTTCTAAGTCATTGGAGCTCCAGAATTTGTGCAATAATTTAATAATATATTGTTGATTTATTATCCAATATTGATCCTCTTGTAGTAGGGAGCCAGTCCCTAAATTATCTCCTCCTCCAAATCTTCATAATCTACTCAATATTATCACAATATTCTACAAAAATAAATAACATTAGGCACAAATATGCAATTATCTCTAAACCTTCCTAATGAACATATTAAAGCTAAAAAAACTTATTAAGTGTAGAAGGAGAGGTTTAATATAGCCTTCATGTGCCTAATAAAGGTTAGATGGGCGTTAATTTGTGTCTAATTTGGAGGCCCATCATTGACACCCTATGTAAGGATCCTTTCCTGATAGGACTTTAGACTAATTGCCAACTTTCTAGGTTAGGTGAGGTCCTATGAGAGAAGAAGTTTATACAATAGCTTTCCATATGGAACCCGTTGGAAGACCCATCTTTGGGGAGATCTGATCCAATCCAAAGTAGGTTGTGGGCTGATGTTTTATGATGAATGATTTGGGACCACATACCATTACCTTGTATGAGTTTCCACACTCCTTTTACTACTAAATCTTTTTGAAAACCATACTAGATTTTTAAATCCCTGACCACCCTATGCGTTTGGTATAGTTGTTGTCACCTAAAAAGTGATCACCTAGCCATAATTCACTAGGTTGATCGAAATATGCCAGTATTATGAGTTTTACACATTAAAACCCACTTTCACCCTAGTAAATAACCTAAGGAACCACCTTTCCTAAGTTATTTCCATTTAATTAATTTACCCACATGAGAATAACCCATAAATTTTTTGATTCAGTTACCAGAGAATCCACAGTATGAACATTTTTATGCCAACGTTTCAAATCCCAACTGGGATCCATCATCAGGGCTTATGAATGATGATAAAAGAAGAGCCGCTAAGAAGGAAATAAATAATAATGAGGAAAATAAATTTTAGAATCAGCAGAAGTCGACTGAATATTAATTATTAATTTATTTATTAATTAATTAATAATTCATTCAATTATTTTATTTATTTTATTTTATTTTAATCTTAGAGTTTTATATATTAATTTTTATTTATAGGTGAGTTAATAAATTAATTCAAAATCTAAATGGTAGTACTAATAATAATTTTAATATATGGTAAAAAAATTTATTTTATTTTATTTTATTTTATTTTATTTTATTTTATTTATTTTTATTTATTTATTCATTTAATTATTTATTGAATTATTTAATTATGATTCAAAAAGGAAAATTTAATTATTCTTATATAAAAGTATTAAAGATTAGACAAATAAGAATATTGAATCCATATTAAGGTTATTTGATTTAAAAATTATATAATAATATTAATAATAATTAATAAATTAATATTAATAATAATTAATATTAATAATAATTAATAAATTAATTAATTGTTATAAACTAATAAATATATTAAATTAATCAATAAAAGTTAATAGAAATTAATAGGGTTAAAATATTAATAATACTTAATTAATAAAGTTAGTAAATATTAATACTTAATTAATAAACATTTAATAATGAATTAACAGTTATTAACATTAATAATAATTAATATATTAATTAATTGTTATACTAATTAATATAAAAGTAAATCTTAAAATGTTAATAAATCAAAATTAATAATGATAAAAGATATTAGTAGAGTTAAAAATATTAGTAATACCTAATTAATGCTTCTTAATATACTAAATTAGTAATCACTTAATAATTAATTAACATTAATTAATATTAATAATAAATAATATATTAATTAATTGCTATATAAATTATTTAATATATTAAACTAATTAATATTAATAAATGTTAATAATTAAGGAATTTAGACTTCTGTGATCCATAACATTGTTTAGATAATCTTCGGCAAAATCACATAATCAATCTTTTGTCGACGCATTTCGAACCAACCAGTGTGGTTCATCGTCAGGACAAGTTGAAGAACTAATCTGGCTTAGCTTGATTAAATAGAGTGTGCAGAGACTCCAACAGCTATATTGCAACGGCTAATTTTGACCTGATGATCATAGTCAAACCACTAATTTTATTATTAGTAGAAGCATATAATTCATTATTATTAGTTAATTGAATACTATAATAAATTTATTGTTTAAATATAATGGTCATTACTAAATTATATCTTCATATTTATTAAATAACCTATATTTATTATTATCCCCAAATTATTTAAATACAAATAAATAGTATTAAATTACTATTATTCTTAGAATTTAGTTACAATAGGTAAATGTGTATTTATTTAATAATAATTGTTTAAATCTAAGGGTCCAATGGTAAACTAGATATAATGGTCATAAATTATGGTAAACTAAATATAAACTGGTCAACTAAATAATGGTAAACTAAATGTTAATAATGTTAATAAATCAATAATATTAATGATAATGGAAATTAATAGCGCTAATAAATACCTAATTAGTTACTTAATAATTAATGAACCAAAGTTAATATTAATACTTGATAATTAGAATTAATTAATATTACGACGTCATTAATAATGTCAATAAATAAAATAGTAACTTTTTATTAAGATTTATATATTTATTAAGAATTTATTTATTTATTTATTATTATTATTATTTTATTTATTTTTTTTTTTATTTTTTTTTTAATTTATTCGCTTATTTATTATTATAGTTATTATTAATTTTTAGTAAAGAAATTTTTATATAGATAATGATAAGGTAGAAGATATGCTATACCTGGGACGTGTTGGCGATCTTGATCTTCCTGATTAAGGGAAGCCAGCTCACGCTAATCTCCACACCACTGTCTCTGTTCAGATTATGAGGATGTTTTATAATTTCAAGTGCTTCTTTGATCTTTCGTCTATGATGCTGCTCTTTCCTTGCGACAATTGAGGCACTTTCCAAGAAGATATGGTGCTTAGTTTTTGAGGAGTGCTCTGCTAAGGCTGAAGTACGAGACCTTTCATTCTTAATATCAGCGCCATGTTCCTTGAGCCTTGTCTGTAGGGAGCGACCTGTTTCACCAATGTAGCTTTTTCCACATGAACAATCTATTTTATAGACTCCTTTAAGCTGATGTTTGTCAATATCATCTTTTACAGACCTCATACCTTGCCTAATCGTTCCAGGGGCTAAGAAATGCGTGATTATGTTTTTCTTCTTTAGGATTTTAGCGATTTTGTCTGTAACTCCATGGATATAAGGCAGAAAAACTTTACCACATTGAGGCTGGTCTTGAGCCTCAGGTTCATGAGATGACAACCTCCTCTCAGCTGTCTCTATGGCTCTTTTAATCTCATGTTCCTTGTAGCCTATACTCTTAAATGTTGAAACTAAATGCTTCTTTTCTTCATTCAGATGCTCAGAGTCAGAAATTCGAAGGGCTCTGATAGCAAGAGTGTTTAGAACACTCAACTTCTGGGCCGGGTGATGGTGGGAATTAGCATGGAGGTAACTTTCTGTGTGTGTTGATTTCCTGAACACCTTATGCCCCAAAGAGCCATCCTCTTTCCTGATGATGAGAACATCTAAAAATGGGATGCTCATGTTTTCTTCAAGTTCCATAGTAAATTTTATTTCAGGAGAGATAGAATTTAGGTGCATGAAAAACTTGTCAAGTTCTGCTTTACCATGTGTCCATTTTATATTGGTATCATCGACAAATCACTTCCACCAGGCTAGCTTTAAAGGGTATGATTCAAGGGCTTTCTTCTCAAAGTATTCCATGTATAGGTTGGCCACGATTGGTGAAAGGGGTGATCCCATTGCCACACCAGATGTTTGCTCATAAAATATTCCTTGGAAGGTGAACACTGTTGACCTCAAGCAGACTTCAGCCAATTTTGCAGTCCCTGGATCAGTAACATCTTTTATAACTTGAATGGCTTCATCAAAAGGAATCTTGGTGAATAAGGAAAAAAAAAATTAGCATATATTAAAATTATTATTAGTACTACCATTTAGATTTTGAATTTTAAATTAATTTATTAACTCACCTATAAATAAAAATTAATATATAAAACTCTAAGATTAAAATAAAATAAATAAAATAAAATAATTGAATGAATTATTAATTAATTAATAAATTAATTAATAATTAATATTCAGCCGACTTCTGCTGATTCTAAAATTTATTTTCCTCATTATTATTTATTTCCTTCTTAGCGGCTCTTCTTTTATCATCATTCATAAGCCCTGATGATGGATCCCAGTTGGGATTTGAAACGTTGGCATAAAAATCTTCATACTATGGATTCTCCGGTAACTGAATCAAAAGATACAAACCACAGATCTCTAAAATCCAAACCCATAATTTTATTAATTTTTAAGTTATTCTCATATTTTTACCCATTAATGTGAAAATAATTAAATTTATTTTCACTCACTATTTTTGTTTCCATGGGAATAATTAAATAAGTCGTTATTTATTTTTTTATTCCTTAATCCTCTCAACTCTCATAGGAATAATTTGTTATCTCCATTTGACCATTTCACCTAGAAATAACATTCATTAATATTCATGGGTGACATAATTAATAAATGAGTAAACAAGAGTTGCATGCAACAAATGTCCATGGGGTTTGAATCGTGAATAAATAGGAAATAAAAATTAAGTATTAATTTTGTATTTTTGGAATAGTAAGTCAAGAAGGACTTTTTCATAATTATTGCTAACGTTAAATAAATTATTGTTGTGAAACTATGAACACGGGTTTAATGAAACTAAGTATATGTGTAAGTTATTTTTTGTCATATTTAAAAAAAAAATGGGTTTCAAGAATTTAACATAGTTGTGGCCAATTGCCCGATGCTTACTTTAGAGGCCTTACCTCTTAGTTTAGCTCACAAATATTCATAATAGTTATCGCATCTTACATCTAATCCCTTGACTACTTTCTTGTCTCGTTGTGTCCAATTATGTGAAAGTAGTGATATTCGTTATAATCAAATTAAATTGACAATAGGAAAGAATTATGAGTTGGCTAATTAGATATTGCATATTGTTGAAGCTTGTCCATCATTTAAAGTTCAATTTACATTATTAAATGATAGATTTTCGCAGATCTATTGACAAAACACACTATAAGACGTCAAGAAAAATGAGTTCCGAGAGTTCAAGATGATGGTAAAAAAAATTGAAATTAAATCTCTATCTTAAGGAAATGAATTTATTCATAATAATAAGTTATGTAAATTTTTTAATTCAAACATCTTAAGCTAGTCAATTAAAATCATTCATATAAAATATATATATATATATATATATAACATGCCATTCAAGGGAGAATTCTTGGTGCATTTTCTATAATAACAAAAAAATACATTAGGAAAGAATCAAATGTGTGAATGTTTGATGAAGTTTTGCCATATTCCATATCAATCCATTTATAAGGGCCATGATCATCATTTTCCAAGTATTTGGGGGTTAGAACCATTAGATTGAAGCAGAGTATAATACTCTGCTTTAGATGAACCGAACATCATAAAACATGTATGACCTCATCACTAATTAAATAAGTCAACCTGTATCTAGTTAATCATTTCCAACTAAACAAAGCTAGAGATTGGTCAGCATTCCAAGTTTAAATATCCATATATCATTGGCGTTAATTTGGGAATGGACTATGTCTCTAATTTTTTAATGAAAAACAATGGACGTTGTTAATTCCTCAAACCATTTTAACAATTATTGTAACTTTGTATGTAGGCAATTTTACAACTAATTAAATAAGTTAGAATATTAACATAGTTATCTATGAAACAGAAACTATTACTTCAAAACGGGTACTTGAGTCCAAAAACTCCAAAAAAACATGCAAAAACAATCCAAAAATGAAAATTGTCTATGTGAGAACGATGTTTTTTTTATTAAGGTAAATTTTCAACATTTTTTTAAATGGTAGTAAAAACCATTTTTTTTGTTGAAAAATAGATGAAAAACACCCTGAAAAAAATGTTTATTCTGGAATAACAAAAAAAAAACGAGTTACAATTTGACATTTTTTAGCAATGGAGTTAAAGTGAAAATATCGAGACTTTGAAAAACTATAAAATTCCAACAATTTTTGGACATGATGTTAAAGATAAAATATCATGTCTCAGATCGTGATAATTCCAACTATTTCCATCCATGTTGTTAAAGATAAAATATCTTGACTCTAAAAAACCTTGAAATTGTAATTGTTTTCGACCATAACATTAAAGATAAAATATAAGCCCACGGGGGTTTGGATTGACGGTGAATGGGTGCGCTGTTAAGGCACTCCTTGCGATAGGTCACCGGTTCAAATCTCCCGTGGGTACTTAGGTTAGTCTTAATATAGAAAAAAAAAAAAAAAAAAAAAAAAAAAACATTAAAGATAAAATATCATGACTAAGAAAAACATTAAAATCTTGTCAATTTTTCAACCATGCAATTAAAACCAAAGATTATGACTACAAAAAAATCTCAAGTTTTTAAAATATTTCAAGCTGGACATTATGGAAGAATTTTATGACTAAAAAAACTTTAAAAATGAACACCTAAATGAAAGAGTAATCATATCAAGAGTATTTTTTTTAAATGTTAAATGTATAGTGATTTTAAAATCTTAGCCTAAGACAACTTGAGACATTGCAAAAAAAAAAAAATCCAACTATCAAATTGCACATAATGGGATTGGGTTGCTAAACAAGCATCGACACGGACTCTATAAAAAAAAAAATTAAAAAAAAAAAAAAAAAAAATTATATGTGTGTGTGTGAGAGAAAGATACATAAAAAAACAAAACTTCATATATATATATATATAAAATAATAAATAAATTTAAATTAAATTAAATAATAATAAGTAATAAAACACAGAAAACTTAAAAAATATATATATATATATAGAAATGCAAAAAATCAAATATTGAGAAAAAAAAATACAAAAGAAAAATAATAAGAATAATAATAATAAGTAAAAAAAATCAAATATAAAAAATATATAATAATGACATTAAAAAACTATAATCACCCAATCCCCTTAGGCGGAGGTTTGAACATCTTTCTCTCCTCTCCCTCAAAATAAATTAACCACACCATGTAAAAATTAAAAAATATATATATACAAATCACAAAATTACAAAAAAAAAACAAAAAAAAAAAAAAATCCCCCACCCACCCCGATGCCCAACTAACTAGCGGTGACAAGGGGACAATTCATGAGAAAAAATAAAATTAAATATCATAACATAAAAATCAAAATTAACTTGAAAAAAAAAAAAACAAAACAAAACAAAACAAAAAAACCATTTTTTAAGTTAAAAAAAGAGGTTAAATAATTACCAAAATATATATATATATATTAAAAAGATTAAACTATATATATAAAATTTCAAATAAAAAAAAAATATTTAATTTAAAAAAACAAAAACAAAACAAAACAAAAAGAAGAAGATGAAGTTATTAAAATAATAATAATAATAATAAATTAAAATTTAAAAACATTTAAATTTAAATATAATAAAATATATATATATATTAAAAAAAAAAAAAAAAAATTAAATTGACTCCTCCCCTCCTCGCTTCGAGGGGGTGGGGTTAGGGTTGGGTAGAGAGAGGGGGGAGGCGGCAATATTTTTATTTTATTTTTTTAATTTTTTACTTTTCTTAATTATTATTATTATTTTTAATTTGTTTAAAAAAAAAGTTATGTTTTTTTAAATTTTATTTTATGTTATTTCTTTATTTTTATAATTTTAATTTTAAAAAATACTTCTTAATTTATTTTTTTGTTATCTTTTTTTGGTATTTGTTTTAAGTTTTTTTCCTAACAAGGTTTTTATTTTTTATTTGTTTTTTTAACTTAATTTTTTTTAGATTTTCCTTTTTTAGTTTAATTTGTTTTTCTAAAAAAAAAAAATTGAAAATTTTTCATTTTTTTTTTTTTTGTTGTTTTCCGTTAATTTTTTATTCATTTTTTTTTTTTTACAAGTTAATTTTGGTTTTTTTTGGTTTTGTTTTTTGTTTTTTTTTTTTTTTTTTTTTTTTTTTTAAATAGGTTTTTTGTTTTTTGTTTTTATTTTTATATATATTTGTATTTGATTTTTTTTGTCATGTTTTTTTTTTTTTTTTTTGAAATATGAAAATCACAAACATTTAAAAAAAAATTATCCACACTTAATTCATTAGAAAATTTAAAGTGTAAAAACTAAGCCCTCTAAACAAAAAGAGTTGATGCCCTGCCTGGGTTTTAGACCGTGAAGAGAAAGCTCCTCGGCTCATGTTTGCGGTTCTATGTTCAATCATTCCAGAGGAGCCAGTTCTGGCTTCTAACCTGGTACTAAATGGAATTTCCATGTCAGGTTACTCATAATTCTCTTGTTACCCGGTGGAGGTCTTTTCTTTTGGTAAAGTTGAGAACATATTTAAATTCGAGTCTGTCTAAGGATAATGAAGGCTACGGCCCTGTATCTGAGGCTGCACTGTAGATTTGTTCAGCTTTTAACTCAGGTCATGACCTGTTATGTGTTGTATTTAAGAACAGAAATCGTTTAAGTTTTTCCATGATGCCGACTCATTGGCGGATGTAATTTTCTTGTCATGGCTAGTAAATACATATGCTCTATTCGATAATGTTAATGGCACTGCTATTTTCCAGTTTCAACTGTACAGTTTTCATGAATAATTTGTTTTGAGTGCATCAACACTTTTCAAAATCAAGATGAAAATCACTAATAAAAAAAATGTTTTGATACATAAAAAAATTTAAATTGTCAAAAATAAGCCCTCTAAAAAAATGTGTTGTTGTTGCATCAACACTTTTCAAAATCAGCATGAAAATCACTAACATTTAAAAAAATATGTTGATGTTGCATTAACACTTTTCAAAATCAGCTTGAAAATCACTAACATCGAAAAAAATGTTCATACTGAATACATAAGAAAATTTAAAGTGCCAAAAATATGCTTAAAAAAAAGTGTATTCTAGCATCACCATTTTTCAAAATCGGGTGATTTTTTGCTACCTCAAAAAAGCGGGTACCAGTTCACTTTCTCATTTGATCAGTAACTATGTTTATTAAGATGGTAGATCAATATCAAAAAACTGTTTGGATCTAGGTGTATAAAATATGGATCCATCTTAACCTATATATATATATATTATGGGCAAAACCATGGGTTATCAAAACTTGGAGCCAAAGAACCACCATTTTACCTCAATTTTATTTTTTATTTAGTTTAACTTTATTAATTTTATTTTTATTTTTATGTAATTTGACCATGTGAAAATGTTTGCACGACAAGATAGACATCTCTTCCATACTATATAGAAAAAAATATAATATGAATTAATAAAATAAAAGTGATGTAATATTATATGTTGTTGAAGAAAGCTTTTGGTAAATTGTGTGTTGTATTTGTTGGTGTGCCTGATGTTTCGGGTGAACACTTCACCCATCTTCAGGGACATAAAACAAACTGATGGCGTGAAGAGTGCTAGACCAATATATATAGAAAGGATAGAGTTGGAAAACAACTGTTAGGTTAGGGGAAGTGATGAGACCGTTGATATTCTTAAATAATGGTTTAATTAGTAATTAATTAAGTAATTATAGAAATAAAGAATTAAAATATCAGATAAAATAGTTAGAATTGAATTCGAATTAATTTAAATGAGCATGTGTGTGTGTCAAATAATCAAATTGATAAAAATATAAGACTAGATCAAATAATCAATTTGACAATAGGTCAAATAATTAATTTAACATTAAGAATAGGAAATCCTTATTAAAAATAAAGATTCAAATTTTGACTAAGAATTTATTTTCATTGAATAAAAATTAAAAAATTTATTGGAAATTATTTTTAATAATAAGATGTCAAATATTTCGCAAAGAAGAATTTGTTTGAATAAAAATTATTATTTTATTAAAATAAAAGATTGTCAATAGGAGACCGGAGATGGGAGATGAATTATAAAAAGCTTGAATAAAATATTATGATAATATAGTTAGAATGGGAATAATATGGGTCAAATTAAAATTTAATATATATAAAAATTAATATAGAGCTTATGCATTAAATTAAATTGAGATTAAAATATATGATTTAAGGGGGAAAATTAGTTATTTAACACAAAAATATTTAATGAAATTGGAATAGAATTAAAATGTAGAAAACGAAAAGATATAAGTTTGAATAAGAAATATAAAATGAATTACATAGAATCTAAATATATTTGATAAAGTGTATTATAATTAACACAATAAGAGGAAATAAGAGGAAATAAAAGGGGAATTGTAAACTAAAAGGTTGGATGACTAGGAGGGACAACAAAGAAAGAAAGGAAGGGATAAGAAAAGTAAGGTAGGAAAGGGAGAGAGGAAGAAGAGAGGGAGGTGGGCAAGGGAGGATGGAGGGGGTTTGGCTAATTTAAGAGGGGTTATAATTTATATTAGAGTAAGAGGAACTAGGTTTAGAAGATAAGAAATGAATAATTGCCTTCGAGGAATGGCTTAGCCAATATCCATCTTCCCAATTAAAGATGTTAGTGTGTTTTTCAATTTATAAGGCTTCCCTAATGATACAATTGGAGTGAAAGGGGGCAAAGGCTAGGATTTTTGTTTTATCAAAGAAAATTAGATGTTTGGTATTGTGGGCGTGTTCAACAATGACAAAATCAATAATGTGGTTATGGCAGATGCCAACCATAAGTTCTTTGAGTCGAGCTTTGAAGGATTGATCAATTTGCCCCATGTAAGACATTTCATAAGAGCAAGAGAATTCATAGACTCTAAACCCTAGCATATGGTCATTCTTATCCTTGATCATTCTAGAGAGCTAGTTGAAGGTTTCATCAACATCAAGTTTGTGATTGTGAAAATCTTTATGCTAAAACATTATATGTTTTTTTTTTTTTTAAATAAAATTATGACCTTGTATTATATAAAGAAAATATAATATAAATTAATAAAATAAAAGTGGTGTAAATATAGTTAGTTAGTTAGTTTTTTTTTTTTTTTTTGGAATTTTGAAAATTTTCAAATTGATAAATTTGAATTATTAAATTTGTATAAATGGAATGTTATAATGGTTTTTTAAACTTCAAATTCATTTATTTATTCAAAAATACTATTTAAAAATATATTGTATCACTAAAAATTATTGCCAAAATATTTTAAAAATATAAAACAATTAAACTTTACCTTAAATAAAATAACATAACATTCAATTCCAAAGGATCAGCAACATAACGTGTTAGTTCTTTCTAAGTAGTATAGATATGCTCTTGCTATTATAATAGCAGTGAAAAGATTTGATATTAGCCTCACCCAAATTACAACACGTTATCCATTCATTAAATAAAACAACCATCTCATCATCATTGTTGGAGGTTTAAGTTGATATATACTTATGTATTTTTTGTTTTTCACGAAAAGTGGAAACATAAAAAATATTTCATTTTAGAATTCAAGCCTTCAAAGACAACAGGGAAAGTTAGGAAGATATCATGGCAACTAGCTCTTGGGATAATCTATTTAGCAAGGGGTTAATCAAAAAGTTGGGAGCGTTTATTGTGAGACTTCATAGGAAGACAACAGGGAAAGTTATGAAAATATCCTGGCAACTAGCTCTTGGGATAATCTATTTAGCGAAGGGTTAATTGAAAAGTTGGGAGCATTTATTTTGAGGCTTCACAGGAAAAGAACCGAATACATCAACCAGACGAAGAAGCAATACGTCCCATAAGCTATTTGTAGCCTCATAGACGTTAAAATAATTTTCCTTTTTAGTAACTTTTGAGCTGGTTTGTAACTTCTTCACCATAGTCTACCTGGTCGTTGAAGGCGCTTAATTTCTCATTTCAGATAGTAGTTTACCTGATCCGTTATAATTAATTATTCGATGCTTCCAAGTTCTTATGACCAACTACCTTCATATTTTGAAAAAGTCTCAACACTTAGGACCATCGCCTCGTAATTTACATGGACTTCGACACATAAGGAAATCACGTTTTTATCAAATGACGCATGGCTTATTTGTTTGGCATAAAGTTTAATGGTGAGGATGTCCATACTCCATGCCAATTCATATATAGACTCCTATCTTCTTGACTTTGTTGTTAAATCATAGGATGACAAAATGCATATAGATCCAATATCGTTATACATGTGTATGCTCAAATGAAATGGTCAGTGGCCATCTAGCTCATCCAACCAAGGTTGACTATCCACTACAGGTTGTTGAGTGGGGACCCAAAGACAACTTCAAATCAGTTAGATATGGCCCACGTTGCTTGGTGAAGTAATTAAAAAGAGTCACTAATTGTGGTTGTGGTACCACCTATATATTACATCAATCCCTCCATTTATTGTGTCAAATGTATAAGAACACCAGTGATGCTTCTCTGTCGCCGCATGTATGGTTCAAATAATGAAGATGACTTCACCTCAGCATTGTTTAGTAAAATTTCAAATAATTAAAAAAAAAATTATGAATCATATATGTCCTCTTTGGGACATCATAACGATTTATTTAATTATTCATGGTTGATAACCATAATCGTGGCTTGAGAAAAATGTGTCCAATAAAGATTTGAAAGTATGTAGGTGACCCATAGAACCATCTAAGAATATCAGGATATTATCTACAAAGTGCATGTGAGTCAAAATACACTTGGGGAAAGAGGAGGAGATAAAGGACAACCTTGTCACACTCCCCTTTCCTTGTGGAAAAAGGGGGAAACAACCTCATTTATGAAAAGGTAAAAAGATGAAGTGTTAATCCAACCCATAATTTAAGAGACAAAAGAGTGACAAAACCCCAGATGAATTAGTAACAACCTAATGTAAGGTCAACTTACTTGGTCAAAAGATTTGGAGATATCCACTTTGTATAGAGCCGCTCTTTGTTGATTATAGTGAATGGAATGCAGGCCTTCCTAGGCTAGACCAATAGCTTCATGAATATGTCAGCCTTTCAGGAAACCAAATTGTTCCAAGGAGATGTTTATCAAGAAATGTCATTCAAGTGAGAAGCAATGATCTCTAAAATAATTTTATATGTGGGGTTGTAGAGGGAGATGGGTTTGAAGAGGTCAAACAAGTCAACATTATTTGATTTTGGAAATAGAGCTATAAAAGTGGAGTTGGACGAGGCTCTTACATTTTAAAAGATTGTGTAGTATCTTTTTAAGCTCAAGTTTTGTAACTTTAATCATAAGATATTAATTTCCTTCTTGATTGATGAAATTGGGAAATACGATTACAGATAAAATTGTACACAACAATATACTCTCTATTATCTGAATGAGGAAATTACACACATATTTATACAATCAATAGTCTCAAGATAGGAATCCTATCTTAGACGTACAGTAGTGTGGTTGAGAGATTCTCTCAACCACACACTAAACTAAGAGAAACTAAATTCCTATTATGTAGGAACAAACTCCTCAAATGGAGAATTACAACCATAAACAAGTAGGAATTAATTATTTCTAACTCCCCCCCTTAATGACTACTTGTCATGATAGTCAAATCCACCACCATCACCCGAATTTCATGTACAGAACCTCCAAAAAACAAAGAGAGATCAGTGCCTTTCTAAGCCAAATATTCATGTCCAAATAACAATCACAAACAGTTGCGCTGATTGCGCCTTTCGATGCAACTGTGAGATAGAAAAGTGCACCAACCCTCTTATGCTCAGACACACCAATATCTGAGACCGTGAGCCAGGTGTTACTGCAGTTCACCTGCTCCTATGAGCACAAAGCTGTCGTGTACACGTTAGCCACTCAAGCAATATGCCACCACTGGGCAAGTCCGATCTACCACCACCGAGCAAACCCGCCAACTTCAATATGCCACCACCGGGCAATTCCGATCTACCACCACCAGGCAAATCCGCCAACTTCAATATGCCACCACCGGGCAAATCCGGAACTTAAATGTGCCACCACCGGGCAAGTCCGATCTGCCACCACCGGGAAAATCCGGAACTTAAATGTGCCACCACCGGGCAAGTCCTGTAGACACTAAGGCTCTGTATGTGGTTTCTGGCTCACCACAAACCATCACTTTACAGTGACAAAAGATGGTTTCAGGCTGACCATAAACCATTACAAAGTGGTTTTGAGATCACCACGAACTTTCAAATGCCTTTACAAGGCTTACATTCCATACTTCAACATTTGGAGTTTCTGGGTACATATAACAACCAACTTGCTTATAACATGCTAGGGAGTCTATTCCACAAACCACACTAACTCAAAACAAACATCTACTTTGTTGTCCACCATAAACTTTGTTGCTGCTTCATTACCTCATCTGTTCATTGTTCACATCTTGGACATCTTTGTCAAATAAATTCTTGGAACTTCATGCTTATCCTGTCATTTGTTAGAGTCATGAATTCTAACGAAACAACTTTACCTACATTGAGTTAGCTAGGCTCAATAAGGCTCAATAATATTTAAACATGGTTCCAAGAAAATACAACATAAACTCTTCAAATTTAATTTCTCTATCTCCGCCCAAAGATGATTATTTCCCAAACATAACAGCAACTATTTTCCACCTACGATACCTGTGAGGGGTCTACTGATAAAGAAACAGATTGACGACTTTTCACCTGGACTCAATGCAGTGCATTCAAACACTGATGATCCAGACATAGGTACACAGCAAGTTGCACTCTCAACAAAGAAGGAACTCGAACAATGAACTCAAGCAAATTTTCTCTAACCATGGCCTCATCAGCTGGTGATATCTTATGCTGCTCACCAGGCTCATGAGGTGCCCAATTTTTGCCTATAAAATTCTTGAAATGGATACTTACAACTTGACGTACAGCCAAATCACAGCTTCCATCAACTATTATATGTAGAAGTCTGACAAGATGCTGAGGTGTGTACTGATACTGATTGAGGCTCTCCTCTGCCGCCTTTCTCTCTTGAGGGTTGGGACTGAGCGCCGCCTGCAGGATAACGGCCAAGCTCGGAAGATCCATTTCGCAAATAACAATACAAAGGAGAACCGATGAGCAAACCAGGGACCTTCTATGAACGAACAAGGACGCAAATCCGACAGCCTCCCGAGACAGCAGAGATCGGCATCAACAGAAAAGCCCAAGGGTTTAAGGGATTCGGCCAGGCAAACACAGCGATCCAACAGAATCAATCTGAAGTTCCAGAGTTGGAGTTCGTGGAAGGACTGTAAATCTCGTCGTTCTCCTCCTCCGCAACCAAAGGCCAAGGGGACAATGAATCCCAATTGAGATAGACAAGAAAGACGGAAGAATGAGCAAAGAAAGGAATGAATGAGCCAAAAATTTCACTTCCTATGCCTTCAACAACCCTTGCAAGACGGCTGCCAAGTGAGCACTAGTACCCCTTATCAACCAGAACTGTTCATTTCTCCACCATTGTTCTAATTCAATACCAGACCACTTAATCTCTAGAATTTCCAGAAGAGAAAGAGTTACCGTAATAGTGAGAAGATATACCAAAAAAGTGACATTGAGTGTCTACACAATAAATTGCCCAGAGAAAAGAGACAGTGCTAGAAGGAAGCAGTACACAATAAGGAATACGAAAGTGAAAGGATAAATGCCAACATTGAGATAAGCTACTCGCTGTAGGAATTTCAAACGGAAGCTTCCAAGAAGTGCATTATTACGTGACAAAAATATTTCCACAGAACCTGTTGCCCATTGAAGAACCCGATGCAATCTATCTGTCAGATTAATCGGAGTTGTGCCCCTGAGAGAATCCCTCTTCGTTACACAGTAAATAGACCTCCAACCCTTAATATGCATACGATATCCAGTGACAACATCTTCAGTTACAAAACCATAAATCCAACCTACATTCTCTCCCCACTCTGTCTTGTCCTCATACCAGCAAGAAATCACCCTTACAGCTTCTGCAATAGTGGAAGCATCAAGAGGCTCACGAGGAGTCGTCAGAGCACCTGGTGGTCGTCCATTCTTTACACCAGGGTGGTCTGCCAAGGGTCGGCCCTGAAACTCTGCAACAGGAATGGAATCTGCCAGAAGATTGGAGTTGCCAAACTTCTTAGGGATAAGAGCTGATTCCATCTCCTCCTCATCACCATCACCTAAATTAAGGGCACGTCCCTCTATGTCACCACAAGTTTTGCTGCTCTTCTTTTCCCTACTATAGCAACCAGTGTGCTCCTTTGCCCTTGGAGGGTCAAACCCATACAAAGCTATTCGTTTGAACACACAACATGTTCCCACATATACAAGACCCTGCAACCCATCAAGAGCCCTCATATTGACGTCAAAAAACACTGTATTGTGATTTGCATACCGATCACTGGGATCTATTCCCTCAAATATCTGAGGAAATTGAACATAGCAGATACGATCCCTTCCACGATCCATCATAAAGCACAATTCACGCTTCTCCTCTACGTAGTGAACAAAGCATGCAACACTCAGATCTCTTGGCCAAGAATTTCTTTCTCTATCAAAAACCTCTGCTAATTGTCTCGAGGAACAGTGGTTTCCAATGCATCAAACAGAGCAGAATAATGGAAAAGTGCCTCTCGGAACCTTGTTATAAAGAAGGAAGCATTGTATGCTCCGTTTACCACACCTTGTATAAAAACTCGAGGATTCATGCTCTGAATCTTGTTCAGCACAATATTTATGGGGCTATCCTGAACCACAGTCTCATCCAGCAAATTCTGCAACCACATAAAATCCGTCGTGCATTTCCACAATAAAATCCATCTTGGCTCTCGCGTACTGCAAAAGCACAGGTCTAGGAGGCGAAAACAACAGCCCCATTCCCAAGTGGAGCAAGCCCTTCTCGGCCACCTGCTTTGCCCTTCGCTCAGTGTTCTCGTACCACCCATTACCCCCGTTTATGATACAGTTGCCGGGCTCCATGTACTCCATAAGCGTTGAAATGGTCTGGTTGACCGAAGCCCCGGCCTTGACGAGGATGACCACTGCCCTCGACTTCTGGATCAATAGCAAGAAGTCGTTGGGGTCGTAGAATCCCTTCAGTGGGAGGTTGCCTTCGTCCCGTGCGCATTCCATGGTTTCGTCCACGCGGTTTGTCGTGCGATTGTAGACAGAGATTGGAAGCCTTTTTCTGCGATATTGAGGGCAAGGTTCTGGCCCATCACTGCCAAACCTGCCAGTCCGATCCTAGACAGCACTGCTCCCTCCATTGGAGTAACAAGCAATCACAGAACTCGAGCGACCTCTTACTCAGAATGAACCTCGTAGGCGATTTAAAAAATTGGGGCTCTTCCTGCTCGGCACAAACCACTGGCCTGTCCTCCTCCAATCCTGCAGTGTTTTGGACCCCACAATCTTCTCCACACTGGGCTACCACTCCAGAAACACAGCAACAGTACCGCCGATCCTCTGCCAACATAACCAGTCCACCGGCTCGACCGATCTGCGGTCACCTGCTCGGATCTCACTCTCTGAATGGCAGACACACCACGGCTGCCGATCTACTGGGCAGTCCAGACCTCGACCTGTAGCCACGAGCGATAAGTCCCTCTGCGCGTCTTCGCTGCCACAGCCTTACGGATTTCTCTCAACAGATATTTAGATATAGATGGACAAACAAACAGAAGCTAAAACAAAATATATCTTTTATTTGCCTCAGCACAGGAGGGGCCAAGGCCCAAAAGGGCCAGGCCCTCACGGGCTTTGATACCAAGATAAAATTGTAAATAGCAATATATTCTCTATTATCTGAATGAGGAAATTACACACATATTTATACAATCAATAGTCTCAAGATAGGAATCCTATCTTAGACGTACAGTAGTGTGGTTGAGAGATTCTCTCAACCACACACTAAACTAGGAGAAACTAAATTCCTATTATGTAGGAACAAACTCCTCAAATGGAGAATTACAACCATAGACAAGTAGGAATTAATTATTTCTAACTATTACTACCTCCAAGATCTGTTTGATTGTAGCATGGTTTCCTTGTTTAGATATCCCTTTGAAGTACATATATCCTTCTGAGGAGATGTTCTTAAAATGTGTGGCCAAGGATCCATCAGATTTCTTTACCCCCCAGATAGTATTTATATTTTTTTTTATGTGGTTTACAATTTGATGAAAATATTTAGTATTTTCATCCTCTGCTTGAACCTTGAGGGATCTACATTATATCTTCCATTCCTTTTCTCTATCAAGGAGAAATTTCCTCTAATTCTCTTCCAGTTCTTTGATAACCTCCCTCGGGTCTAGTGAATCATCCTTAGAGAAACCTTGATCATATGAGACTTCGAATTTGGACTCAATGTTAGCCAAAGCTTTTTGTGTGAGCCTTCCTTTTGTCTTTTCCCTACTCAAAGATGATTTATTGGATTGTTTGAGGTTTTTATGAATTTGAATAGAGGGGTATTATAATAGAAGAGAAGAGAATGGGATCTAATGTTGTTATAAATATTCATGAAGGAAAGGGTCCTCCAAATAAAAGAGATTTAATTTGAAAGGGTTGGGGGGGTTTGAGGGAAAAATATTAATATCTAGAAGACTAGGATTGTGATTAGAGTCACCTCCAACTGATGTCCATTAATACAATTTGAGATTTGTGTCCATGAGTCCTTCCAATAGGAGAAAACGTTATAGATGCTTAACAACTCGAGCAAAGCCAAATATATTATTGGACTAAGTGTGATCCAGGTGGATGTTGGTGGCCACTTGCCTATCCCACTTGGAACCCACAATTGTCTCTTTCAGTTTGTTCATTTTCCTTAATTGTAGCACAATTTACTATTTTTGGCAGTTTTTCGGGTCATGAACTTCCGGAACCGTTTTGAGGCCCTTAATGACGTTTTTTGGGAAATCCAGGAGCAACATGGCTTTTTGTATGATGTTTCTCACTCAAAAGTTGTAGTCGTCAGATATATCTTTTTAACAAAGTATTGTGCGCGTCAAACGGAGATCGTATGCCAAAGTTACGACACTGAGAAGTTGATGTACCAATTTACCCAAGCGGGGCCCACAGTTTGGCGTTTCATCTCCTAGGGTTAGGTTTTTGGATGTTTAGGGTTTTCCATTGTTTCTCAACAATAATAGGCCTTTGAGCCTCATTGTAACACAGTTCAGAGGCATGTAGCCGCCACATCTCTTCTCAAAGATAAGGTACAATCACCCTAGCTGGTTTATTTCCATTTATGTTTGTAAGCATATTTCAGTATTTTACATTAATGAAATGAAGCATTATTCTGTTGAATCTCTGTATTTATGGTTATTTTTGTACTTTATTGCGTTCTTGTTTAAATATGGATCAGTGGTATCAGAGCGGTCTGCTCTTTCTCTGTTTTTCTTTGCATGTCCCCAACGAGGTCGGGTATAAGGAGTTAGGGCTTGAACTGGTCGAACCCTTGCAAGACCAGCCTCGCAAATCCCAATAGCCTCCCATGGCGGATGAAAAGAAAGACGAGGGGGCAAGAGATCCTATCAAAATCTTGCTTGAAGAAGCCCTCGAGCGACAAAGGAACGCGACGATGGACAACTTCGCCCAAATCCTTCACAGGCTACCCAGGGGCGGCGTAGCTACTTCCAGCAGCTACTCTGGAAACGCCACACCCTTTAAGGTACAAATTAACTTTGAAATCCCCATATTCAAGGGTTAGATAGACGCAAATGTTGTAGATAAATGGTTAAATATGCTAGAGGGTTATTTTTTTTATTCATGATTTTTCCAACCGGGAAAAGATTACTTTCGCTCTTCTCAAAGTAGCCCCCAACGTCAAGGATTGGTGGGAAACCTACTGCGAGCAGAAGGATGAAAGTACGGGCTCACTATTTTCAGCCGCACCCACTTGGAATTCATTATGGGATGCCATCAAGGAGCAGTACTACCCTGTCAAGAGCTATGAGGACAAATACATAAAATGGACCACACTGCGGCAGGGAAGGGACCAAGATGTGCGAGAGTTCACAAATATTTTTCATACCCTTCGCACAAAGTTGGGTATCAAGGATTCTGAGTTGCATTTGGTACTCAATTATCGTGGTTGCCTACATAGGTACATCCAGGATGAGATGGAGTTCCTGAACATCTCCTCGCTCAGCACGGCGTACTGATACGCTATCAAGATCGAGCAAAATTTTAAACAAAAGAAGCGAGACTTTGGATCCATGAATCCGAAGCATGGGAAAGGTTTCCCCAAACCGCAGAACCAAGGACAAAGCCAAGACGGTTCAACCCAAGACAACCTATCAAAGCTGTAAGAAAAGAACAACACCACAAAATCAAAGAAGGACACACGAAAGTGGTGTGAGTTATGTAAGAGCCCCACTCATAACAAAAGTGAGTGTCGGACCAAGCAATCGCTGGTGGCCGAGTTGAAGGCTTCAGAATCATATGCATGTTCTAACCCTGAGTCAGAACCCGACAAGGGGAATGACAAGGGAATAAAACCATTGATGCAGAGCCCAGCGCCACTATTGCCACCGCTAAGGTCCAAAAGAATGAGCCCGAAGATCCAGAAGAGGGGGAGCATCTTTTCCACTCACAAATGTGGGTGAAGGGTTTGCCGCTGCAATTCATTTTTGACAGTGGGAGCCAAAAGAACCTCATTTTAGCAGAGGTCGTGAAGCGGCTGGGACTACCAATCATACCACACCCGCAACCGCACAACATCGAGTGGCTTCACCAAGGACGAGATCTCTGAGTCCGCCAGTAGTGTTGCCTTCCCTACAGCATCAAGCCCTTCACAGATGAGGTATTGTGTGATGTTGCATGGCTCGATGTTTGTGATGTATTATTAGGCCAACCATACTTGTGGAGGCGATATGTTGTGTTTGAGTCAAGGCCTCGCGTTGTTATTATTTCTTTGGGTAATTCATTTTACAGGATACCGGAGGTAGACCCACCTACCGCCACTTCTTTGATCTCTGCTAAGAAAGGCAGTAAGATCATCTCCCAGACTAGGAAATTTATTTTCTGTCTGGTTCACTCTCAAAGTAAGGGGAAGATCGTAGCCACATCCATGGCCCCTAGGAAGGGTTCCTCCATGCGGCAGAAGCAGGTGGATACGATCATGAAAGAAGACAGGGACATTTTCTCCTCACCCACAGGGGTACTGTTGCACTGTCAAGTCAAGCATTCGTCCGATCTATTCCGGAGCACCACTACCCAACAGGTTGATCTATCACCGCTCCATTATGGAAAATGCCAAGTACAAGCAGAGACATGACCAACATCGGGTGCCACACAAGTTTCACATGGGCAACAATGTCTGGTTGCATCTGCAGAAAGAATGCCTTACAAGAGCCCATCGGAAGCTCAAACCACTCCAATATGGTCCTTACACCATTACCAAGGCTGTGGGAAACAATGCTTTGGAGCACAAAATTCCTCCATTCCTTGGCTTGCATCGAGTGTTCAATGTGGACCACCCTCGACCATGCTTCCCACCATTACTGGACACATCAGAGGTTGCAGAACAACTCACCATGGACCAAGTTCAACAAAAGTTTCCTCGTCTCATGGAGGAACTCAACGCAATGGGGACAATTGCTTCCTAAGGGGGTAGGAATGATTCAGGTGGATGTTGGTGGCCACTCGCCTATCCCACTTGGACCCCCACAACTATCTCTTTCAGTTTGTTCAGTTTCCTTAATTGTAGCACAATTTACTATTTTTGGCAGTTTTTCGAGTCCTGAACTTCCAGAGTCATTTTAAGGCCCTAAATGATTCTTTTGCGGAAAACTCGGAGCAACATGAGTTGTAGATTGATGTTGCTCACTCAATAGTTGTAGTCCTCAGATAGATCTTTCTAACGATGTATTATGCAAGTCAAACGGAGATCGTATGCCAAAGTTACGACCCCTGGGAAGTTGATGTGCCAATTTACCGAAACGAGGCCCACAGTTTGGCAGTTCATCTCTTAGGGTTAGGTTTTTGGATGTTTAGGGTTTTCCATTATTTCTCAACAATAAATAGGCCTTCGATCCTCATTTTAAAATAGTTCAGAGGGATGTAGCCACCACATCTCTTCTCAGAGAAAATCTACCATCGCCCTAGCTGGTTTATTTCCATTACTGTTTGTAAGCATATTTCAATATTTTACATTAATGAAATGAAGTATTATTTCTGTTGCATCTCTGTATGTATGGTTATTTCTGTACTTTATTGGGTTCCTGTTTAAATCTGGATTAGTGGTATCAGAGCGATCTGCTCTTTCTATGTTTTTCTTTGCATGTCCCCAACGAGGTCGGGATATAAGGAGATAGGGCTTGAACTGATCGAACCCTTGGAAGACTAGCCTCACAAATCCTGACGGCCTCCAATGGTAGATGAAAAGAAAGACGAGGGGGTAGGAGATCCTATCAAAATCTTGCTCGAAGAAGCCCTTGAGCGACAAAGGAATGTGATGATTGACAACTTTGCCCAGATCCTTTAGCGGCTACCCAGGGGCGACGCAGCTACTCTGGAAACGCCACACCATTTAAGGTACAAGTTAACTTTTAAATCCCCATATTTGAGGGTCAGATAGACGCAGATGTATTAGATAAATGGTTAAATCTACTTGAGGGTTATTTTGTTGTTCATGATTTTTCCAACCAAGAAAAGATTACTTTCGCTCTTCTTAAAGTAGCCCCCCACGTCAAGGATTGGTGGGAAACCTACTACGAGCAGAAGGATGAAAGTACGGGCTCACTATTTTCAGCCGCACCTACTTGGAATTCATTCCGGGATGCCATCAAGGAACAATGCTACCCTGTCAAGAGCTATGAGAACAAATACATAAAATGGACCACGCTACGACAGGGAAGGGACCAAGATGTGCCAGAGTTCACAAATATTTTTCATACCCTTCGCACAAAGTTGGGTATCAAGGATTCTAAGTTGCATTTGATACTCAAGTACCACGGCTACCTACACAGGTACATCCAGGACGAGATGGAGTTCCTGAACATCTCCTCGCTCGGCACGGTGTGTCGATACGTCGTCAAGATCGAGTAGAAGTTTAAACAAAAGAAGCAAGACTTTGGATCCACAAATCCGAAGCACGAGAAAGGCTTCCCCAAATCGCAGAACCAAGGAAAATTCCAAGACGGGGCATCCCAAGACAACCCGTTGAAGCCGCAAGAAAAGAAAAACACCACAAAATCAAAGAAGGACACAGGAAAGTGGTGTGAGTTCCGTAAGAGCCCCACTCATAACACAAGTGAGTGTCGGACCAAGCAGTTGCATGTTCCGACCTTGAGTTAGAACCCGACAAGGGGAATGACAAGGGGAAGCAAATCATTGATGCGAAGCCCAACACCGTTGCCACCGCCAAGGTCCAGAAGAATGAGCCCGAAGATCCAAAAGAGGGGAAGCATATTTTCCACTCACAGATGTGGGTGAAGGGTTCGCCGCTACAATTCATTGTTGACAGTGGGAGCCAGAAGAACCTCATTTCAGTGGAGGTCGTGAAGCGGTTGGGACTACCAACCATACCACACCTGCAACTGTACAACATCGGGTGGCTTCACCAAGGATGAGATCTCCGAGTCCGCCGGCAGTGTTGCCTTCCCTACAACATCAAGCCCTTTACAGATGAGGTATTGAGTGATGTTGCATCGCTTGATGTTTGTGATGTATTATTAGGCCAAACATACTTGTGGAGGCGACATGATGTGTATGATTCAAGGCCTCGTGCTGTTCTTATTTCTTTGGGTAATTCATTATACAGGATACCGAAGGTAGACCCACCTACCGCCACTTCTTTAATCTCTGCTAAGAAAGGCAGTAAGATCATCTCCCAGACTAGGAAATTTATTTTATGTATGGTTCGCTCTCAAATTAAGGGGAAGATCGTAGCCACATCCATTGCCCCTGGGAAGGTTTCCTTCACGTGGCAGAAGCAGGTGGATACGGTCATGAAAGAAGACAAGGACATCTTCTCCTCACCCACAGGGGTACCGTTGCATTGTCAGGTCAAGCATTCGTCCAATCTGACTTCCAAGCACCACTACCCAACGGGCTGATCTATCACCATTCCATTATGGAAAATGCCAAGTACAAGTAGCGACATGATCAACATCGGGTGCCACACAAGTTTCAAATGGGCAACAAAGTTTGGTTTCATCTGTAGAAAGAACGCCTTACAAGATCCATCGGAAGCTCAAACCACTCCAATATGGTCCTTACACCATTACCAAGGTTGTGGGAAACAATGCTTTGGAGCACAACATTCCTCCATTCCTTGGCTTGCATCGAGTGTTCAATGTGGACCACCCTCGACCATGCTTTCCACCATTACTGGACACATCAGAGGTTGTAGAACAGCTCACCAGGGACCAAGTTCAGCAGAAGTTTCCTCATCTCATGGAGGAACTCAACACAATGGGGACCATTGCTTCCTAAGGGGGGAGGAATGATCCAGGTGGATGTTGGTGGCCACCTGCCTATCCCACTTGGACCCCCACAACTATATCTTTCATTTTGTTCAGTTTCCTTAATTGTAGCACAATTTACTATTTTTGGCAGTTTTTCAGGTCCTGAACTTTCGGAGTTGTTTTGAGGCCCTAAACGATGTTTTTTGGGAAAACTAGGAGAAACATGGGTCATAGATTGATCTTGCTGACTCAAAAGTTGTAGTCTCGGATAGATCTTTCTAATGAGGTATTGTGCATGTCAAATGGAGATTGTATGCCAAAGTTACGACCTCGGGAAGTTTATGTACCAATTTACCCAAATGGGGCCCACCGTTTGGCATTTCATCTCCTAGGGTTAGGTTTTTGGATGTTTAGGGTTTTCCATTGTTTCTCAACAATAAATAGGCCTTCGAGCCTCATTGTAACACAATTCAGAGGCATGTAGCCACCACATCTCTTCTCATAGATAAGCTACCATCACCCTAGATGGTTTATTTCCATTTCTGTTTGTAAGCATATTTCAGTATTTTACATTAATGAAATGAAGCATTAGTTCTGTTGCATCTCTGTATTTATGGTTATTTCTATACTTTATTGCGTTCCTGTTTAAATCTGGATCAGTGGTATCAGAGCGGTCTGCTCTTTCTTTGTTTTTCTTTGCATGTCCCCAATGAGGTCGGGATATAAGGAGTTAGGGCTTGAACTGGTTGAATGCTTGCAAGACCAGCCTCGCAAATCCCAACGACCTCCCATGGCAGATGAAAAGAAAGACGAGGGGGCAGGAGATACTATCAAAATCTTGCTCGAAGAAGCGCTCGAGCGATAAAGGAACGTGATGATGGACAACTTTTTTCAGATCCTTCAACGGCTACCCAGGGGTGACACAGCTACTCTGGAAACGCCACACCCTTTAAGGTACAAGTTAACTTTGAAATCCCCATTTTCGAGGGTTAGATAGACACAGATGTTGTAGATAAATGGTTAAATCTGCTAGAGGGTTATATTTTATGTTCATTATTTTTCTATTCGAGAAAAGATTACTTTCGCTCTTCTCAAAGCAGCCCCCCACGTGAAGGATTGGTGGGAAACCTACTACAAGCAGAAGGATGAAAGTACGGGCTCACTATTTTCAGCCGCACCTGCTTGGAATTCATTCTAGGATGCCATCAAGGATCAGTACTACCTTGTCAAGAGCTATGAAGGCACATACTTAAAATGGACCATGTTGCAGCAAGGAAGGGACCAAGATGTGCGAGAGTTCACAAATATTTTTCATACCCTTCGCACAAAGTTGGGTATCAAGGATTTTGAGCTGCATTTGGTACTCAAGTATCGCAGCTACCTACACATGTACATCCAGGACGAGATGGAGTTCCTGAACATCTCCTCGCTCGGCACGCCTACCGATACGTTGTCAAGATCGAGCAGAACTTTAAACAAAAGAAGCGAGACTTTGGATCCACAAATCTGAAACACGGGAAAGGCTTCCCCAAACCGCAAAACTAAGGACAAAGCCAAGACTAGGCAACCCAAGACAACTCGACGAAGCCGCAAGAAAAGAACAACACCACAAAATCAAAGAAGGACACAAGAAAGTGGTGTGATTTCCGTATGAGCCCCACTCATAACATAAGTGAGTGTCGGACCAAGTAGTCATTGGTGGCCGAGTTGAAGGCTTCAAAATTAGATGCATGTTCCGACCATGAGTTAGAACCCGACAAGGGGAATGACAAAGGGAATCAAATCATTGATGCAGAGCCCAATGCCATTGTTGCCACTGCCAAGGTCCAAAGGAATGAGCCCGAAGATCTAGAAGAGGGGGGGCATCTTTTCCACTCACAAATGTGGGTGAAGGGTTCGTCGCTGCAATTCATTGTTGACAATGGGAGCCAAAAGAACCTCATTTCAGTAGAGGTCATGAATCGGCTAGGACTACCAACCATACCACACCCGCAACCATACAACATCAAGTGGCTTCACCAAGGACAAGATCTTCGAGTCCGCCAGTATGCTTCCCACCATTACTGGAAACATCAGAGGTTGCAGAACAGCTCACTAGGGACCAATTTCAGCAGAAGTTTCCTCATCTCATGGAGGAACTCAACGCAACGGGGACCATTGCTTCCTAAGGGGGGAGGAATGATCCAAGTGGATGTTGGTGGCCACCCGCCTATCCCACTTGGACCCCCACAATTGTCTCTTTCAGTTTGTCCAGTTTCCTTAATTGTAGCACAATTTACTATTTTTGGCAGTATTTCGAGTCCTAAACTTCCAGAGCCGTTTTGAGTTCCTAAACGATGTTTTCTGTGAAAACCAAGAGCAACATGGGTTGTAGATTGATGTTGCTCACTCAAAAGTTGTAATCCTCAGATAGATCTTTCTAACGAGGTATTGTGCGTGTCAAACGGAGATCATATGCCAAAGTTACAACCCCGGGAAGTTGATGTACCAATTTACCCAAACTGGGCCCACATTTTGGCATTTCATCTCCTTGGGTTAGGTTTTTAGATGTATATGGTTTTCCATTGTTTCTCAACAATAAATAGGCCTTCGAGCTTCATTGTAACACAGTTTAGAGGCATGTAGCTGCCACATCTCTTCTCAGAGATAAGCTACCATCACCCTAGCTGGTTTATTTCCGCTTCTGTTTGTAAGCATATTTCAGTATTTTACATTAACGAAATGAAAGTATTATTTTTTTTGCATCTCTGTATTTATGGTTATTTTTGTACTTTATTGTGTTCCTGTTTAAATCTGGATCAAAGTGGGTAAAAGTTATACAAGGAGAATATTACAGAGACCAATATCATCAAAAAAGTCAATGAGGAAATTAGAGAGGGGTCAGTCTTTGTCGAAGGACCGCAAGAATTAGAAGCCCCTAAGGAAACATTCAAATCACTCCAATAATTGTGCAACAATAGCCAACGAAAGGAAGCTTGGAAAATGAATGCTAGAAGTCATGTCTATCAAAGTATGCTCCATGTATATTGAAACAATTGAAAGATAAGTCAAGATCCATGGAATATATACCCCAATAGATACCAAAACAAAAGTCCATGCAAAATTTAGATGAATATAACAAGTGTTCCAAACAATGATAATTCCCCGTGAGCTGCTCGAATCATCATGGGCTACAAAATCCTAATAGGTGAGAGAAATTTTCAACAATTGAATTGCCTTATATCCATCCATCATGGATTCTTGAAGGAAAAGAATGTGAGGGAGTGAATCTCGACTAACCTTTTTATGGCCAATTTTTTCGCAAGATTGGCTAATCCCTTGCAATTGAGAGATAATATTTTAATTTAAGACTCAAGGAGGGGCCCAAAACTCTAAAGGCATGGAGAATTGATTTCTATTTTCTATAGCATATTTTTGAATTAAGTTATTTCTACATAAGGGTCATGAATGAATGAATTCCTCTACCAACGGGAATTTGTGTTCATCCTGGAGAGGACATGGTCCTCCACCAAGGTCAGGAAGGGGTTACCCGAGGACTTAGAAGAGAGGGAGCAAGAGGAATGAGCAAAGGAGCATAGGTTGTAATGAGAGGAAGAAATGGGTAAAACAAATGGGGGAATAAAGCAAGAGAGCAGGAGAAGGGAAATAGAGGTGAGAGGGGAGGAGAAAGGAAATGAAGGAAGGGGAGGGCTAAAGGGGGACAAGGGAGAGCATAAAGGGACAGAGAGGCCTAAGAGTGAATCCAAGTAGTCTTTAGGGTCTAAAGGCATAGATGAGAGCTAAATCGAAGATGGACCCAAGAACATAAAATAAATCAGAGAATGGACAAGGATGAGGGCTAGGAATACCCAGGTAGGGAAAGCCCTCCAAACACCCTCCGAGGAAGTAGTAGAATCTAAGCACATGCTCACTTAAGGACCCAATTGATGCATAAAGGGTTCTAGAGCAGTCTCCAAGGTGCTTCCTATGGGAGGTTGAGTGGCTTGCGGTTGAGATGTCGATTAAGGAGGAATTGAAGTCAGTGGCACTGAAGAAGACATAGGAAGTGAGATGGAGAAGATAAAATCCTTTAAAATCCATTTCCTTATAGTCTTTTTAATAGTGAAATCCTTGCTCAGGTGACCATTTGCATGGAAGTGGCCACATTTATACGACACTCCTTCATAATCTCGATTTTGATGGTGGATGATGGTTCTTAAGCTATTTGAAATATATTTTGACAACCTTGTTAAAGGGTTCAAGCCCATGAGAATACATGCCATACCCATATATCTTGATTGTTGAATAGGATAAATCTTCTTTGAAAAGAAGACCCCAAGGTTTTTCCAATTTCTTGAAGACATCCTTAGACCAAAAGATCAAGGGCAAGCTAAGGAGACATATTCAAATGGACATTATAGCTACTTTTTTAGAGCGGATGTCAAAATCATTAAACCTCTACTCAATGAAGTGGGCCTAGGAGCCCCAAAACCATCTACGCTTTAAAAAAATTTGGACATCTTCCTCCAATGAGGTGATCCAACCCATCCATCCTTTCACCAAGATCATACGTCTAGGAGCATATCCCAAAAGCTATATAAAATTTTGGTTTCTCCACTTTCTTAGCATTGCCATGGACATTCACTTGCGGGAAAACCTTCCAACAATGCTAAACTTTTCCATTTTATGTATATTGTTTGGCTACACATCTTTACCGAAAAACTAGGCACGATTCCTCTTTATACATTTTTGGTTTTGCCTTGGGGATCATCCATTAGTGGAACTAATGAAGGGCTTGAACGGGGAGAGATACCGTCGCCGCTAAACATATCCAGTGTAAGAAAATTTCTTAGGAAAATGGGATGTGGGAAGGTGGGAAGCTGGGAGAGTGATAGGTAAAAATATCTGAAGGGGAGTAAAAAGCACGAGTATACAAGTGGATAGAGAGAGGGACCTCCAATGGGGATATGGGAGAAAGCAAATCGCCAGGGGAGATGGATAAATAACAAGGAGAGGAGATGCTAATTGAGACAAAAACCGAGGAAATCACAATGAAGGGAGAGCCATTCATGAAGAGAGAACGTGACCTATTAACCGAGGCTTGTATGACTATCTGCTCTAATAGAGACTCTTGATTCAGAATATCAAACTATGCCATTGTTGTTAGGTACCATGTAGGATTTGTGGAGGAGGAAGGTGCTTACACTATTATAGAAGTATGGATGGAGAATGATGAGCTCTAGACTCAGTTCTCAGGATTGGGTAGTTGGACGAATGAACGAAAAAATGAGAGGTGTATGAAGAACGATGGGTGAAGTCCATCCTTATCTAAATTCAAATGTTAAGGCGTGGGGAGAAATGGAAGGGGAGTAAAAAGCATAAGTAGACAAGTGGACAGAGAGAAGGACCTCTAATGGGGATATGAGAGAAAGTAAATCACCAGGGGAGATGGACAGAGAATAAGGAGAGGAGATGCTAATTGAGACAGAAAGTAGGGAGGGAATCACAATGAAGGGAGAGTCAGTCATAAAGAGATAATGTGACCTATTAACTAAGGCTTGTACGACTATCCTCCCTAATAGAGACTCTTGATTCAGAATATCAAATTGTGCCATGGTTATTACATACCATGTAGTATTTTTGGAAGAGGAAGGTGCCTACACTATTAGAGAAGTATGGAGGGAGAATGATGAGCTATAAAGAGATCACATGATTGGGTAGTTGGACAAACAAACGAAAAAAAATGAGAGGTGTATAAAGAACGATGGGAGAAGACCATCCTTATCTAAAGTAAAATGTCAAGGTGTGGGGAGAAATGGATGTAGGGGGAGATGAGGCAAGGGAGCACCCTGTGGAGGCCAACGGTAGACTCAACAATAACTTACTCCTATCCTCGGGGGATTAATAAGGGGACGATCAACTATTGAACCAATCCTTTGTGATTTATTGTGTGTCAAATCTAGCCCAAACATGTAGACGAATATGGATTCAAAGACGACGTGGAAGATCACAAAGTGAGACTTGATGACTTAATCCCATTATCTAGATCTTGCATGTTTCTAAGTGGGAATAAATAAAACTATGACCAAGTATCTACTTGATTAGCCTTGACCTGGTCAAAATAATCGAGTTGTCATCGATCTCCTAATTTTGATCCCTTCAAGGGGGTTAGCTGAATAATCCACCAAGTCCTCCAACATAACGAAAGACACGAAAGATAGAGTTTGGATATGTGAGGGTATAAACATTTAGATAGAGGAGCCAAAGGGTGTAGGCCTTTCAACCCTAAACCCTAAATCATAGAAAAAAATCCTCAAGCACGAAAATCAACTACCTTAATAAATTAACAACTATATTAACTATTAATATATATTTATAATATATAATCATAATTAATTAATTTTAAAATATAAAATATCACCATATATTATAGCATTAATTCTAATAATACTAATTACATAATTTATAATTAAACAATCATATAATATAGTTAGTATAATATTTATTTATAGTTAATACTATATAATATTATGGGAGACAATGCCTATCCTATAAACGAAATAACATTTTTCACCAAAATCCAGTGATACAATTTCAAACAAGATTGTGATTTATACTTTTTTGAATCCATAAATGGATTCAACGCCCTGAAAAGCCACTAGGGTACTCAAAATGCTACAGATTAAACAACTTAAACTCAAGTTTTTAAAAATGTTTGTCGGAATTTGATTAAAATTAACCATAAAAAATGCTCTGGAAAATCGTATATAAGTTAGACTACACCTATTATAGTATCCTAATATGGCTATATATATTACAAGTTTATATATACTATAACTTGTCAATAGTAATAATTACTTCAATAGGCATGTCTATTTTGAAATATATTTTTCTGTATTTTAATTTAATTATCAATAATTATGAGATGGATAGTAGGGATTTAATCTCCATAAGTAGTAATATTCACAAACCAAAGGTTAAGATTTATGTCCAAAGTAGTTATGCCCCCCTTTACCTTTTTAATTAAATTGATTAATTAAAAACATGTCATATGAACAATTGACATATGAAATAGGTTATCATTTTTTGGGCATGTCGTATTGATAAGACATGGTATTGGTCTATGGTATTGTGATGAAGCCTATTTACATATTATTAGTCTCCATGGTGAAGTGGATTTGAATCTCTATGGTTAAGAATCTTGTTACATTATATATATATATATATATATATATATATATATATATATATTTTTTTAGCTTGTGATTCACGGACCCTCGAGATTAGTGGCTGCTACATCTACAAAATATTTGTACTAGACAAATCTATCCGAAGGAATCACTTCCTGTCGGTCAAACACAGAGCCTGACCCCAAGAGTCACGAGAGATTTGAACTTGTGACCTCTCAATAACAAATGTGCTTTATTGACAAGAACTTGACCAATTGACAAACCCCAAGGACTTTATTTATGTTTAACTTATGTATTAATTCTTTTTATAACAATAATAATAATAAAGTTATAATTTAATTATTTTTTATGATTTTTTTTTTTAATTATAGCAATGTGAGATGTACCATGAAGTAAGGTTCTTGATGTTGATCATGGATTGATATCTATTGGAATTTACTAATGACTTAATTTTTTTTTTTTTTCAATGTGGTTCACGGGCACTGAGTGGCCGCTACGTCCACGTAGAGAAGCGGGGCAGTTCCACCCGAAGGGATCTGCCGGTCGGCCATATCAGGCCTGACCCCGAGGGCGTCGAGGAGATTTGACCCCGTGACCTCCCAACCGGGAAAGTGCTTAGCAACGGGAACTCGACCATTTGAGCTATCCCTCGGGGCTACTAATGACTTAATTTATATGGGTGTCCTAGTTTAATTATCAATAATTATTAGGTGAATGACATAGTCCACAGAACATTCTAGCATCACAAATCAAAGGTTGAGATTTATCTACAAATTAGTTGTTCCCTTTTAATTAAATTGATTAATCAAAAGATGGGATCAAATGAAGAGCTCTGCTAGGGTTTTGTACTACCGCTTCTGAAAAATCTCGGCATCATCAGTCCTATAACCCTAGGTTTCATCGCCAATCAAATATTTGACAAAATGAATTAGTGAGCCAACTAGGAAGGGAGAGATCCCCTCCTATCACAATATCATAACAAGGGAATTAAACAGTAAGGTTGGAGGTCCAACATCAACCAACAAATAAGGTGGAAATAATGGAAATTCAGTTATGGGAGCACAATGGCAAGAGTGGATTAGGGATCAATGTTTATCGTGATTTGCAAAACAACCAAGACTCGTGATCCTAGACAACAATCTCGAAAACTATCACAAGTTTATTAAGGATCATGCCCTGATCTGTAAAGTTATTAGTCTCCGGACTTCAGAGAGAGATATTGTCAAATGGATCCAGCTAAAATGGCAGTCGAAAAGGACATATAGTTCTGAAATTGGGTGTTAAATATTTCTTTACGATGATATTCACCAGTCTGGAAGATAAAGAAAGGGTTTTTGAAAATGGTCCTTATTTCTTTTATAATGTTGGGATCTTCATGCGCTATTGGGAAGAATGCTACAACCCGGATCAAGAAAAAATTATGGTAGCCCTGACATGGGTGAGATTATTCACCCTTCTAGTGGATTTCTGGGACCCAAAAAGACAGGGAGGAATATACAACTCCATTGGAAGATTTGTTAAAGTAGCTAATTAAACTTGTTGAGGTCGCTACACCTCTTATGCTTGAATCTTTGTTTACATGAACATAACTTAACCTTTGCCATAATTTATTGAGTTGGAATATCAAGATGAGGTATGGCAACATCCCCTGGATTATGAGAACATCCTGTTATGTTGCCAAAAATGCTATGAATATGGGCAGTTGTTTAGAGATTTCCCCCTGAACCAAATGGGATTAGCATATCCAAAAACCCCTAGAAAAAAACCAAAACATTTGGATGGCCAAGAGGTTTTCCATGAGGTTACTAACAAAAAGAGGAATGCAAAACCTCTGCCACCATAAACTTAGCAAGCGCAACAAAAGAGCCAAGGCCATGGAAACATATATGAGGTGTTGATGGAAGACAGTGAGATCCCAAGTAATCTGAGCCAACAAATCAACATTGAAAATGCTAGGGTTCCACCCAAGGGTACCAACAAACCAAAAGGGAAGCTTGGGATGAGCCCTCAGAGCGGGAGGACAATGAAACCCCAAATAATTAGGAAAACATGGAGATAAATGGAACAAGAGAAGAGATGAGCACAGAGGAACGAGTTCTCAAGCGGCTTTTGAATGAATGGAGGAATTTGGATGAAAGATTCATCCCATAAGAATAAAAGAAATTGTATCGAGATACTTTTTAGAAATACCAAGCCATGTTAATCCAGGTCACATCAGATTAGCAAGAACACCTTGGATCTCAGCTAGGCAGCAGTGCAAAGCAAGGTGCCCAAGGTAAAGGGGTAAAAAAAGAGGTTGGAAGAATTTGCAGGAATTGATCCAAATGGTTGGGGATCTATTGGTAAACTCATTCAAGGTGGTATCGTTATCAGAAGTATTTCACTAAATTAATAAATCTGCACAATGATAATTGTCTCCTGGAATATGAGAGGCCTCAACAACCGAGGGAAACAATGATATCTCAAGGAAAAAATAAAACAAGAAAAACCAAGCATTATGATGTTACAGGAAACCAAAGTATCTGAAAATTGATTGAAAGCAATTGTTCAAGGAATTAGACCTCATTATGAGGTTGTGGATTTACACTCCAGAGGAAGTGCGAGAGGTTTGGTTATTCTCTAGAACCCCCTAGAGATCATTTTTGAAGTTTGGGTTAACCTACTTCGAATTCTTTCTGGGAAATTTAGGCATATCGGTACCTGTGATTGGGCATTGTTATCCGATGTCTATGGCCCTCATACTCCAGGAGAAAAAGAGACTTTCCTCGAGAATATAAGAAAGCTGAGAAGTATACACCATGAGGAAAAAATGGCGTAAGTAGAATGGTTTCAGATATGTAAGTGTTTAAGGAAATGATCATGGAGCTAAAGTTGGTGGATATTCAAACTAATAATAGAATATATATGTGGAATAATAGAATAGGGGGTTCTCATCAAGTTGATTCACGCCTAAACATATTTATAGTCTCAGAACAATTGATGAGCAGGGATATCCTCCCTGTTTAGGGTCAGATCATGGGCCGATTAGGTTGGAAACAGATCTTAAGTTGGCACCTAAAAACAAGCCTTTCTGTTTTGAATCATTCTAGCTCAGGGATCCCTCTTTCCTGGGGAAAATGGAAAACTAGTGGAGATCCAATATAGTGCAAGGTAGGAACCACATGCACACCTTCCAACTTAAGATGAAAGATCTTAAACTACATATTAAACATTGTAACTAAGAGGAATTCAGAAATATCATGAAGGAGCATATGCATCTTCAGGAGTGAATGAATGGAATCCAACAATGAATGATCACATAAGGATGTTCTAAACCATTGGCTCTAGAAGAAGGGCAGGTCCTGAATCTTTTGGAGGAAAGAAGGAAACAAGAGGAATTCCTTTTGAAGCAAAAATCTCGTATTCAGTGGCTCAGGGAAGGAGATAGAAATACGAGATTTTTTTCACAAGGCTATGATCCAACACTGACAACATAACCATATCTTTTCTTTAAAGGATGCCGCATGAAATCGTCTCACTTAGCATGAGGATATGGAGGATCTCTTGGTGCACCATTTCCAATCTATGCTCTCGGAATCGGATCCTGACTAGTCAGAGGCAATCCAAAGAATTACTAGACATATTCCCCACTTGGTCAGTCGGGATCAGAACCTTTCTATGATGAGAGTGGTGACTCTCGAGGAAATAGAGGAAGTTGTCAAAGGTGTGGCCAGGAATAAAGCCCCAGGACCGGATGGCTTCACAAAATAATTCTTCCAAGCTGCCTGTAGCTTCATCAGACACGACATCCTATATGTGGTAGAAGAATCGCGTAGAACACAAAAGGTATATCATGGTCTCAATTCCACTTTGATCTCGTTGATTCCTAAATCGACCCATTCAAAAAATACCCAGGGTTTCATACCTATAGCCTTATTCAATGTTATTTATAAAATCATCACCACTGCAATGGTTAAAAGGCTCAAGCCTCTTCTGCCTATGATGCAGGAGCATCTAAGCCCCTTCGTAATCAAAGAAGAATCAAGTGGAGCGAGGAGGACGTGGACAGTCGAGCTGAACAAAGGGAGGAAAATTTGCTCTAAAACAGATTTAAAGAGGATTTGATGGATATTGTTATCTGCGTGCATGTATTTGAAGAGTTTTCGTTGGAGAAAAATATGGATTGGATCCTTCCAATCTAACACTTCTTCTATAAATGTAATGAGACAGAAGTAGAAATATATATCGAGTGATAGATTGATGTTTTTGTGAAAAAAAACCTGAGTGAGATGTAGCCGAGAGTGAGCTTGGTTCTAAGGCTGGAATGCCTTAGCTTGTATTGTTCTGTATAATATATAAAAGTGTGTTCTAGTATTGTGTACGCCTGTGTGCGTTTTATAAATAAGTTAAACCATGTGTAGCGAGCTTGATGATCGACCATCGATCATTTACAGTACCGATGGCGATCTAAATACTGTTTAACTGTTATGAATGAATGTTGTGATCAGTTCATTGGAACCAGTTTATTCCGCGTTCGGGGTAATGGTATGTAAATTAATTACAGAGATGGCTGGCGATGTTACGGAGAGAGAAATCGCAGAGAAGTCGGGATGTCGATTTACAACAATCGACATCGTTTTGTATCAGATCTTTGGTGCAGAAGCATATAGAACAAGGCAGATGTAAATCGCATCGGAGATCCGATTGGTATTGGATCAGATCGGAATTGTGGCGTTTGCGATCTTAACGGGATCTGATTGACCGGATCGGAGCAGCGAAGAAAGTTTTGAATCGGATGGCAGTTGGGGTATGTGGGCCGTCGATGTCTATAGTGGCGCTCATATTATTTTAAGAACCAACAACGCAATCTATGCAATACTCCCGTGTATTTGTATAATGTGTAGCCACGAGGTCATAGCACATATTATGTAATTGTGCAGTGTTTGTAAATGGCGTTCAACGTTGTGAGTGTTTGAAGTGGATAAAAGGGATGGCTTGATTTTAAAAGAGATCCACGGTTGAAATGTTAATGAAGATCTATGGTTAGAACACTTCCATGAAGGCTTGTGGGCCATAACCCACAGGTCAAGGATCGAGACTTTTACCTGAAAAGGGATTTTGGTTAACCCCAAGATCTCTTTTCATCAAGTGGTATCAGAGCAGGGAAAGGATTTCCTGCGAGAATGAAGAAGAATGCAAGCGGAAGGGGAAAGAGGCACAGTTGTGTTAAAGCTGGAGAGTTCATGGTCTTATTGTCGTGCAGATGGCGACAGCGGAAGGTGAGAAGATTTGCAGCAACCTAGAGCAAGGTGTGCTCAATTGGTTCAAGAGAAGAGAACCAGAAGGATGCCAAAAGACCGAGTGCGGAGGGCTTGGTGAGGTATCATGTAACAGAAGGAGACTGTTACTGCAGAGGTTGGTTGCAGCTCACAGAAGATCATGAAGGCAGTTCCACTGAAGAGATACAGTGGGTAGAATTGCTGAGGACCAGGAGAAGTATATGACCAGGAGGTCATCAATATTTTTTTTTACCTCGGGAGTCTGATGCAGGAGCATCTAACCCCCTTCTTAATCAAAGAAGAATCAAGTGGAGCGAGGAGGACGTGGACAGTCGAGCTGAACAAAGGGAGGAAAATCTGCTCTAAAACAGATTTAAAGAGGATTTGATGGATATTGTTATCTGCGTGCATGTATTTGAAGAGTTTTCGTTGGAGAAAAATATGGATCGGATCCTTCCAATCTAACACTTCTTCTATAAATGTAATGAGACAGAAGTAGAAAGATATATCGAGTGATAGATTGATGTTTTTGTGAAAAAAAACCTGAGTGAGATGTAGCCGAGAGTGAGCTTGGTTCTAAGGCTGGAATGCCTTAGCTTGTATTGTTCTGTATAATATATAAAAGTGTGTTCTAGTATTGTGTACGCCTGTGTGTGTTTTATAAATAAGTTAAACCATGTGTAGCGAGCTTGCTAATCGACCATCGATCATTTACAGTACCGATGGCGATCTAAATACCGTTTAACTGTTATGAATGAATGTTGTGATCAGTTCATTGGAACCAGTTTATTCCGCGTTCGGGGTAATGGTATGTAAATTAATTACAGAGATGGCTGGCGATGTTACGGAGAGAGAAATCGCAGAGAAGTCGGGATGTCGATTTACAACAATCGACATCGTTTTGTATCAGATCTTTGGTGCAGAAGCGTATAGAACAAGGCAGATGTAAATCGCATCGGAGATCCGATTGGTATTGGATCAGATCGGAATTGTGGCGTTTGCGATCTTAACGGGATCCGATTGACCGGATCTGAGCAGTGAAGAAAGTTTTGAATCGGATGGGAGTTGGGGTATGTGGGCCGCTGATGTCTATAGCGGCGCTCATATTATTTTAAGAACCAACAGCGCAATCTATGCAATACTCCCGTGTATTTGTATAATGTGTAGCCACAAGGTCATAACACATATTATGTAATTGTGCAGTGTTTGTAAATGGCGTTCAACGCTGTGAGTGTTTTAAGTGGATTGAAGGGATGGCTTGATTTTAAAAGAGATCCACGGTTGAAATGTTAATGAAGATCTATGGTTAGAACGCTTCCATGAAGGCTTGTGGGCCATAACCCACAGGTCAAGGATCGAGACTTTTACCTGAAAAGGGATTTTGGTTAACCCCAAGATCTCTTTTCATCAGCCTATCCTCATATCCCTGAAACAAACTCGTTTTTTGAAGGACGTTGAATTCTGGATGGAATTATCACTTAGCAGGAAGTTGTTCATTCGCTTAAACATCTAAAATCTCCTAGCATGTTGATCAAGCTTGATTTATCCAAAGCCTATAACCACCTTAGCTCGAAGTATCTTAAAGGCTTATGGCTTTCATTCAAGATGGATTAATTGGGTCTCCTCCCTTATATCGACTCCAGTTTTCTTGATCTTGATAAATGGATCCCCTTCTAAATCCTTTAATTCTTCTATAGGTTTATGTCAAGGAGATCCTCTGTCCCCCTTTCTCTTCATCCTTGCGGCTGAAGGCCTGGGAAGATATATCAAAGTGACTTCCCAATCTTCCCAACTTAAATTCCTCCATTAATGGGGTGATGCCCTCCCTGTCACTCATCAACAATTTGTGGATGATATTATGTTGTTTTGTAAAGTCTCCCTCCGTGAAGTTAGAAAGTTAAAATATATCCTCCACGAGTTCATGCAGGCCTTTGGTACCATGGTAAACAATGATAAATCAAACATTTTATTTTTTAATACTTTGATTGCTACCCAATCCTTCTTAGCTAGATCCCTTGGTTTTGGAATTGGAACTTCACCTGTCAGGTATCTGGGTATGCTCCTAGTTGTGAACTCCTTAAGGAATGCTTGTTGAAAATACCTCCTTCATAAAATTCAATCAAACTAAGTGGTTGGGTCTTTAGGGCCTTAAATCTTGTTAGTCGAGTGACCCTTCTAAAATCAATTTTACAATCCATCCTGATATACCAACTCTCGAGCATGGTTGCTCCCAAATATGTGTGTACTTCCATGACTGAGACCTTTATGAATTTCCTATGGAGGGGTACCTAGAAGGCTAAGAAATGGGCTTGGTGTCCTAGGTCAATGTTATAAAACCTAAATTGGGAGGGGGACTAGGCCTCAAAGATCATTTGATCCTCAACCAAGTCTTGGGTGCTGAATTGTGGCAGAAATTCGTTAAAGGGAAACCTAGACCTGTGGAAGAATATTTGGACCAGGAAAAATAGAATGTTGTCATCATCTGAAGGAAAACTAAGACACTTGGATACTCCAAAGGGCTCTTTAACCTGGAATTTGGCATAAAAGAATAGAGAGATTATTAGAAACCACACATTTTGGGAGATCAAGGATAGTAACAATGCCCTTTTTCGGTAGGATGCCTCGCAGAAAAGAGGGAAGCTTCTTAGTAGACAGGACCTTGGAGATATTTTCTTATATACAAATATTTAAAACTGCATCTTAGTTAAACAAATATGGAGTCCCACCCATAATGACCAGATGTGAAGAACTTGGAAAGGTCCTCAGGATTGGATAAACCCACCAATAACCAATCAATGGAAGACGTTAGAAAGAGAACTTCAGTATAGGAAAATCGTAAAACAGGAAGGTTGTAACATCCTCAAATGGGGGTACACTACAAAAGGAATGTTCAATGTGAGAGAAGCATACAAATTGGTAGTCGAGGAACTCCCAAACCACCACAATCCTATATGGAGAAAGATATGAACAAAGCATATATTCATTTCTTAAGGTTGGTTTGTCGAAAAATAATTCTCACCTAAGGTCAAATACAAAAGCGAGCTCTCTAAGGGCCTTTGTACTGTATTCTATGTGGTCTCTAGAATGAGGATCTTGAACACCTCTTGAATTCTAGTACCTTTGCTGACCAGTTATGGAGTAAGTTAGGGAGCGTCTTTAACCACCAATTCCGAGTCATCTCAGAATCTATTGAAAACTAGAGAAAGAGAATTTTATCAAGCGCGGTTTTGAACCAGGCTTGGAAATTGTCAATTGGTTTTCTCCTAAGGGTATCTGGAAAGAGAGAAATCATTGAATATTTAAAGATCAATGGATACCTCAGGAGGGAGTCTAGAAAGGGATCATACACAATATCCGGTAAACAATTTTGGCAGAACAATGGCATTCGGATGACTGGCAAGTATCTCCTCATGAAGTTAGGATCCTCAACCTATTGAACTTATCTTCGCAAATGATTGCCCCTTTGTCCTGGAAACTCATGATTTATCCTAGATCCTCACCTAGTCGCTATCATGCTTCACCTGAAGGATTTATTAAGCTAAATTTTGATGGTCCCTCCGAAGGGAACCCTGGGAATGCAGGTTTTGAGGCTTATTCAAAGACTCTCAACACTACACCAAAATAATCTAAGCAAAGATTGTGGATATGTTAGCAATAATGAGGCAGAATTCAATGTTGTTCTGAAAGGCCTACTAATAGCTAAAAGGGAAGGTTTCAGGAAACTGGTTATAGAAGGGGATTCAACTTAGTGATTGAGATAATTAAGAAATTGAACCATGTCCAACAGTGAGAAGATCAGTCATAGATGGAGGACAACTTGCTTGGTACAAAACATAGGGGATCTTCTTCGTTGGTTTGAATATATCATTCCTTCCCATGTCAGGAGAGAAGGAAATAAAACAATTTTTTTTTTTTTAATATAATTAGGGTTGTTAAATATTGGGAGGACATTGGATTCTCCATGGCCTCTGAGCGACCTTAGAGAAGAGATGGACGGTCTGAAGCACATCCTAGATTATGATATTGGCAACAAAAATGACCCCAAAAAATTCATGAATCAAAGATCCTCGATCAGGGTGAGGACGGTGAGATGGACTCCTCAAGATCCAAGCCATGGTTAGCATTCCAAGACAAAAGGACAGTGAGGGTGTTGGTTTTGGCCCTCACACACTCACCAACCTTTGCAAGGTGGCTAGATGCATGCAAGGAATTTATGAGCTTTTGTGAGACTGTTATGATACCTCCTGCCTTGAATGTTCTATTGTGAGTTGGTCTTGAGCCGGAGGCATTGTAGGTAGTTTGATTACAGGTGTAGAGGGAGTCTCAGGTGCGCTCTCGATGGTCCCTTATGAAGCTGGTTAATTGGGTACAACAACTCTCCTCCATTATACAATGTCTAGTATCTACAGGTATGTCTGATATATTATTTTTCCCCTTCCGATGCCTTTGCTTAATTTCTCTATGGTAATTCAGGGGGAACGAGTCTCTAAGACAATATTACGAGTAAGAATGTTTACTAGAATTTGTGCAAGGAAAGTGTTGGTTTTTCTGATGGATAGCCTCAATTCGGTCAAACTGTCTCTGTTAGTTATGATATCTTACTCTCACGGATGGGTATACAATTGGGGTCTGTGCTCTGGCACTCATTTTTTATCTTGTGCATGGGGGCGTGGGTTTATTTCATGGCTTCTTCTTTCTTCTGCTAGTTAGTATGCGAGGATATTATCCGAGGGAGTATCTATTTGAATGGACTTTGTGTTTGGTTCTTCGAGGACTCGAGGAGCCATGGATTAATGATGTCGACCTTTATTAGTACACCCATATCATATTCGGTGGAAATTGTTTGTTTTATTTGTTTGTTGGGCATAGTTTTGTGGAATTCTTCTGTGCTATACCTTCGGGTGTTATTCCTAGGTACAAGCTCCAGGTTCGTCATCGCGCCACCTACATTGTGCTGGGGTATGAGGGTTGTTATCTCTGTGTGCCATTTCTTTACCGTGGCCAGAGAAATACTAGTATGGCGCGACCTTCGTCTGGAAGAGGGCACCATGATGGGTGAGGCTCAGCGTGACGGTAGTCAGCCCCAGCCACATCCTACTCGAGGCCATTGAACGACATCTATGCCCATTCATGAAGCAGATCAAGTATACCAGACTAGCTGTTACACAGTAATTTGTCACTGTCTCCCTGTCAGTCACCCTACTGTGTCAGGAATTCACAATAATCAAGTTCATGCCTTCTGAACTGGCCCAAAACCCATTTTTCCAAAGTTTTCCTCATCAGCGCGTCTGTTTCTAAAATATCCGCGATGACTGGCGGCTCGTAGTGTATTCAGTGCGCTGCCAGCGCGGAAGCACATCACTTTTCCGCGCTGGTCGCATTTCATGAGCGAGCGCACCTCTCCTTTGCATTGGGTCGCGCTGACATGACTTTCCCAGTTATTGAGGCGCGACGTCAACGCGTCAGTTACCTTATAATCCGCGTTGATCCTGTTTGGGCGGATTTGTTCCAACAGCCAGCCTTCCAGATAACTCCAGGCTTGGTTGTTGGCTTTGTGAGTATCGACTCCCTTCTATGGCATGACTGTTCGACCCTTTGCAACCACTTCCCTTCAAGGATAAGCTCATCCTTCCACCCTTTTAGGAGGCTCCTTCTCCTATATAAACTTCCACCATTACCATGAGCAGCTAGTTTGGAATAGCTTGGATTGTATAGAGCTTATAGTGCTCAGATTGCTGCTACTATAGGTATTTGGTGTGCTAGGTGTGGAAGTGATTGATTGCTTAGGGAAGGTTGTTTTGTGTTGCTTGTGTGAGAGAGAGAGTTGCTTGTCTTGGGAGAATCATTTCCAAAGGTGAATGCTTGAGACACTTGCTGACTGGCCCCTCCTGAGAAGGTTACCGACGTCAGAACATTTGGTTGTACTCTTCTCTGTTTGATTAATAATAGATGACTGCTATTATTGTTCCATTCTCATTTGTCTATGCAATGGTTAAATGTGAATTACATCCTTTCTGACTGATGTATGGTTGCTTTTATTAGATTTCACGCTTGTGTTTGTTTCCTCTTCGTGTGTGCAGGTATCTATTCGCGGAGATCGCGGAGGATCGTGACCAGCCAAAGCGAAGGAGCGAAGGCGGCATCTCTTCGTCAAACGACAGCGCTGGAATCCAAGTAGGTGCTCTTTACCTCTTGTTTAATTGTAATTAGGAACATGCATAGCAGCATTGTTTGATTGTTGCTAGACCCTTGCTGGGCTAGTAGGGATCGCCTCTATCCGTAGAGGGGATTTACCTCTCCAATAATTTGGCGACTCCGCTGGGGATCAGCCTTTTTGTCTCTTGTGTCCACTCTTTGTGCTTGAATTTGATTTTTCTCTCTTTTCGAGTTTTGAGGGATTGTTTTTCTGCTTGTAGCCTTCCTGGGTTCATCTGGGGGGTGTCTTGACTGTTAAAAGACTTTCTACCTTTGGTTTGGGAGTTTTCTGCCTTGATTCTACTCGTTTTCACCTTCGTCGCGGTTTAATTCAGAACAGACGCGCTGACGTCGCACCCCTGTTTCTTTGTTACCCTTGTCATCGCGCCTGTACAATTAATAGTCGCGCTGACCTCGTTTTTTGAGACAGCGCGCTTTATCCGTGTGCTTCCGCGCTGACGTCGCACACCTGCTTCTTTGTTCTCCCTGTCATCGCGCCTGTGTGATTAATAGTCGCGCTGACCTCGTTTTTCTGAGACAGCGCGCTTTATCCGTGTATTTCCGCGCTGACGTCGCAAAGTTGCTACAGGCCTCCTCCTGTCAGCGCCGAGTTGTTGAAGGCTACCCGCGCTGATCCTGTAGAATTCATTTTTGTCCAGATTATCCTCCTGAACTTGTTGCTTTAGCTTTCCCCTCTTCTCTCCACTTGGTTTGTGACTTGTTTTTCATTACCTGAACTCTGAGCTGCTTGTTTGCGAAGTCTTGTTCCACAGGGTTTCGTTTTTGCTCATCTTTCGGTTTTTGCAAATACCTTCCTCTTTGCTTTCGCTGCTTGGTTTGTATTTCCGCCATCACTTTTACAGCTGCTGGATTGTGTTGAATCTCTATTTGACTGGTTGGGACTCTTATCCTCCGGGTGTTTGCTTTTCTCCATTGATTTCGCACTCTAGCCCTAGGGCATCTAGTGGCCGTGTGTCTGTCAAGCCTTCCGTAAGGATCTGGTTTTCTTGTTTTGACCAGCCAACTTCAGACTTGTTTTTGCACTTGTTCAGTGATTGTTGAAGTGTTTTTGGTTGTGTTTCCGAGTGGTTTTCGCTTCCTCCTTGTTTGAATCCTTGCTTGCCTTGCCGAGCTTAGATCACATAGCTCATGCGAACTTGGTTTTCCTTTTGATTTGGAAATCTTTGTTGGATGTTTTGGGAACTTTGTGTGCTTTCATTAAGTGATTTGCTTGGTGTTCCGGTTCCTCCAAATTCATTTAGATGCTTTGTGCCATTGAAAGAAAATCAAACTAGTAGCTTTGCTTTTGAGAAGTGAAAAGGAAAAGAACATTTCGTTGATTTGCATTCTCAAAAGAAAAGTTTCGTTTCCTTGCCTTTAGCTGCATTAGATTGTTTGATTGCTTGCGTTCATTTTGTTTGATCGAAAACTCTTAACCTTCTCATAGCTAGAATTCATCGAACGAAATGGCATTCTTTGGCATGTAGTTTGCATCTAAGTAATTGTGAGAGAACACACGGTAGGACCTGAAATCGAAACTTAATTTCAAGATCAACCATAAAATGAACTGAATTAACCTAAAAATGCATTGGAACTAAACACAAATATCTAGAGGTCTAGGTTAGAGACGTGTTCCGGCGTCTTTAAACATAGTCACTGTTGTTTCACATTATGGTTGGGTGATTCCTCCTTCTGTGACTCGATAGTGGTCTAACACGGACTGTGCTCCCACGTACCGTCGCGTATATAGGGAGACCCCACTAGGCTTTTATCCTTTATCCATAGGAAGCCGAGTCTGCCGCCTTGTGAACCGTAACGCACCGAACACAGCATTCGGGAAGATTGACTGCAGTACAGAAAGTCCTTGGCTCTCATACGATTGCTAAGGTGTATAAGCAGTTTTACGGGTCGCCTGGTAAACCCTATACCTAGAGTCTCCAGAGCAGTCACTTTTGATCCTTTTCGGACTCCCTAAATGAAAAGGTGTCTGTGAGCGTCTTGTCACTTCGTGCTCATTAAACATTCGAAGGAGACTGGAGTCATCTTTTCGTCCTTTTCTCGACTCTTGAAACATGAAAAGGTCAAGTTTGGTTCCTGTGTCTTAAAAATTTATTCGGCCACGATAACATTACCTGGTTAGATTTTGTGTGTGTTAGCTTGAGTAGGTTTCATTTTATTTCTCAATGGCAACTTTTCTGGGATTCACTAACCCAGGTTCCCCATCTGATGGGAATCCGGGACAATTCCCTCCTCTTGGGAATGTTGGTGCTCCGTATATGGCGGCGTTGTCCCTACCAGGGTTAACTGTCGGGTTGCCTGTGTGGTTGTTTTCAACCTCTTTGGTCCCTACCGTATCGGCTGTTAGTCCATCAGTCCCTCCACCTGAACAACATCATGTTGATCCTAAGGTGGACCTCTCCCCTTCGACACCTACTTCTACGTCGTCCTCTTGTACTTCGCCTGGTGAAATTCTCGATGTGAGTAACCAGGTGGCTAAGAAGAAGAAGAGGAAGACCAAGAAGAAGAAGTCCCCTAAGGGAGAGCCTACACACACAATCCCCCTCTCAAGTCCAGCTATCCACTCCAGTACACCTGAAGTCGGGTCACCTTCTGCTCCTCCGCGGAAGGTTAAGTTTCCTTGTCGATTATGCAGGGAGGACCATCTGCTTCATGATTGTCCTGGCATTCCCAGGGTATTAGAAGTTTGGTCCCACGATCCGGCCCGCCCTTCATCGTGCACTAATGATCATGGCGATGTTACCTCATCAGTTGGGAATGGTAAGGAGAAAGGGAAGTTTCGAATCCCCTGTCGACTTTGTAAAGGCAAACATCCCCTTCACCTTTGTCCCCTCCTGGATAAAGCCTCTGCTGTGTTGGAAAGTCTTGCTGCTCCTCCGAATCCATTTCCCGCTGGTTATCAACATCTTTCCACAGCTATAGATCGCACCCCTGTTGACAAAGAGATCGCTTCAGATTCCCCTTTTGTTCAGGCCCCTCTTCCCGAACCTGGTTGTTCCCAGTCTGTTCCAGACCCGTCGTTGGTCGGAAAGGGTGTTGATTCGAGTTCACCTCCTCTCAAGCACTCTGTTTCGGAAGAGCAAAATTCTCATGTTCTTCTCGTCTCCTCAGATTCTCTTGAACTTGATAAAGGTTCTCCTGAAACCTCTCCAGAGAATTTAGATTCGGTTCTTTCCGAGCAGGGGGGCAACCATATGGTTCCCCCACCAAGTAGTTCGGTCATTTCCTTTGATTGGAGTCGTTTGACTACCCCTCCCCTTCCATCCCACGTGCCTTTCTGGGTCACCGCCTATGCTTGCAATAAGGCGCTGCCTGGCACTGTGTTAGACGAAGGAGCATCGGTTAGTCTTATGCCCATTACTACTTGGCGAGCTTTGGGTTCCCCATCGCTTGTACCTGTCGCACCGCATCTCACCGCGTTTGACGGAGGAACGAGTCAGCCATTAGGGATCCTTCCAAAGTTTCCTATTACTTTGGGGGGCAAGACTGTCTATATAGACATCTCAGTTACCCAAGGTTCTTTAGAATTCAGTCTTCTCCTTGGTCGTGATTATGTGTATGCTATGGGAGCCCTTGTTTCTTCACTTTTCCGTGTGGTTTGTTTTCCACACGATGGAAGAATCGTGACGTTCGATCAATTATCGTTCGTTCGTCCACAAGCCCCCCCGGCGCACTCGTCCTTCCCTCCTGGCTTTCATCCACCAGTTGCATGTGCCTCGCCGCAAATCAACTACGTGGCCACCTACCCCGTGCTCGTACCCAGTGATGACACCATCATGCATAGTGTCCTGGGGGCATTAGGTCCTGATTTCCAAGATGTCGACTTTCCCTCCGGAGCCACTTTCTTGGGGGCCTCCACTTCCCGTTCATTATGATGAAGTCTGGATGGAGCATAGTTCCTTTCCTGTGTCAAGCTCCTTAAAAAATGAAACTAGGTCTGGTTGGAGCATAGTTCCTTTCCGATGTCAAGCTCCTTAAAAAATGAAATTGGGTCTGGTCCGAGCATAGTTCCTGATCTTGTGTCAAGCTCGTTAAAACATAAAACAAGGGTTATGAGGATAGTTCTTTTACTGTGTCAACCTCATTAAAAAATGAAACACCTCCCTTTCAAAATCGAGTCTTTTGATTAAGATCTCGTAAAACACAAGTCGAGTCTTTCATCGATCTCGAGAGTGAACCTTCATTCCATCCACTTTGTTGAATGCAATGAAGCTTGGGGGGCATGTACCTCGATTTGCATCATTATGCTGGGGGCATGCGAACTTATAACAAGCATAGTTTTTCGTTTCAAGCTTGTGCAAACATGAAACCGAATCCAAGCAGAGTTCTCCATGGTTCAAGCTTGTGTAAAAATGAACCCATACCCGATTTACATCTTGTGATTGCCATTTTTATCTGCTGAATTCTGCTAGATGAGCCTTGGTTGTTTCATTCCATTGCTACCATCTCTTTGGCCGATCATATGCTCTCACTTGGTTGTTTATCCTTTCCTGAGGGACCGCAGCGATGAGTGGTTTTATTAGCCAACCTCTCAACCATTACATGTTTTGAGTAGTTCCACCATTACCGGAACCAGTTGCTACCCTTTATACCACTCGTTCCTCTAGGATGAGTCACCTTTAAGCTCTTTTTTGACTCATAAAATATGAAAAGATTGTCGAGTATTTTTCCCTTTTTGACTCGTTAAAGAGAATAAAAATGGAGGTCTGCTTTCAGCTCTTTTCTGACCGTTTAAAGATGAAAAGATTGCCGAGTCCCCCTCTCGACTCGTTAACAGAACGAGAGGCGGTCGCCTTTAAAGCTCTTTTTTCGACCGTTTAAACTAAAAAAGATTGCCGGGTTTTTGTCGTTTCGAACTCGTTATTGGCTCCAAAACGACGTGCTTCTGACCGTTTTTTTACTTTTTCGGGTCGAAGTCACTACTTAAGAAAAGTACTCCTCGATCATACTGATCGAGCGGTTCTTTCGAGTATTGTTTTATACTTTTTCGGGCTCGAGAGACACAACTTTACGAAAAAGGACCCCCCTGGAGTTTTCTTTTCTGCTGTCTTTTCAAACTCTCTAAACAAGAAAAGACGCCGAGTTCGTCCTTTGTCATACTCGTTAAAACTTAAATGACATCGGGTATCGTCGAAATGACACTTTTTCAAGCATATGCTACCCCCGCAACAGTGAGGGTGTTGGTTTTGGCCCTCACACACTCACCAACCTTTGCAAGGTGGCTAGATGCATGCAAGGAATTTATGAGCTTTTGTGAGACTGTTATGATACCTCCTGCCTTGAATGTTCTATTGTGAGTTGGTCTTGAGCCGGAGGCATTGTAGGTAGTTTGATTACAGGTGTAGAGGGAGTCTCAGGTGCGCTCTCGATGGTCCCTTATGAAGCTGGTTAATTGGGTACAACAACTCTCCTCCATTATACAATGTCTAGTATCTACAGGTATGTTTGATATATTATTTTTCCCCTTCCGATGCCTTTGCTTAATTTCTCTATGGTAATTCAGGGGGAACGAGTCTCTAAGACAATATTACGAGTAAGAATGTTTACTAGAATTTGTGCAAGGAAAGTGTTGGTTTTTCTGATGGATAGCCTCAATTCGGTCAAATTGTCTCTGTTAGTTATGATATCTTACTCTCACGGATGGGTATACAATTGGGGTCTGTGCTCTGGCACTCATTTTTTATCTTGTGCATGGGGGCGTGGGTTTATTTCATGGCTTCTTCTTTCTTCTGCTAGTTAGTATGCGAGGATATTATCCGAGGGAGTATCTATTTGAATGGACTTTGTGTTTGGTTCTTCGAGGACTCGAGGAGCCATGGATTAATGATGTCGACCTTTATTAGTACACCCATATCATATTCGGTGGAAATTGTTTGTTTTATTTGTTTGTTGGGCATAGTTTTGTGGAATTCTTCTGTGCTATACCTTCGGGTGTTATTCCTAGGTACAAGCTCCAGGTTCGTCATCGCGCCACCTACATTGTGCTGGGGTATGAGGGTTGTTATCTCTGTGTGCCATTTCTTTACCGTGGCCAGAGAAATACTAGTATGGCGCGACCTTCGTCTGGAAGAGGGCACCATGATGGGTGAGGCTCAGCGTGACGGTAGTCAGCCCCAGCCACATCCTACTCGAGGCCATTGAACGACATCTATGCCCATTCATGAAGCAGATCAAGTATACCAGACTAGCTGTTACACAGTAATTTGTCACTGTCTCCCTGTCAGTCACCCTACTGTGTCAGGAATTCACAATAATCAAGTTCATGCCTTCTGAACTGGCCCAAAACCCATTTTTCCAAAGTTTTCCTCATCAGCGCGTCTGTTTCTAAAATATCCGCGATGACTGGCGGCTCGTAGTGTATTCAGTGCGCTGCCAGCGCGGAAGCACATCACTTTTCCGCGCTGGTCGCATTTCATGAGCCAGCGCACCTCTCCTTTGCATTGGGTCGCGCTGACATGACTTTCCTAGTTATTGAGGCGCGACGTCAGCGCGTCAGTTACCTTATAATCCGCGCTGATCCTGTTTGGGCGGATTTGTTCCAACAGCCAGCCTTCCAGATAACTCCAGGCTTGGTTGTTGGCTTTGTGAGTATCGACTCCCTTCTATGGCATGACTGTTCGACCCTTTGCAACCACTTCCCTTCAAGGATAAGCTCATCCTTCCACCCTTTTAGGAGGCTCCTTCTCCTATATAAACTTCCACCATTACCATGAGCAGCTAGTTTGGAATAGCTTGGATTGTATAGAGCTTATAGTGCTCAGATTGCTGCTACTATAGGTATTTGGTGTGCTAGGTGTGGAAGTGATTGATTGCTTAGGGAAGGTTGTTTTGTGTTGCTTGTGTGAGAGAGAGAGTTGCTTGTCTTGGGAGAATCATTTCCAAAGGTGAATGCTTGAGACACTTGTTGACTGGCCCCTCCTGAGAAGGTTACCGACGTCAGAAAATTTGGTTGTACTCTTCTCTGTTTGATTAATAATAGATGACTGCTATTATTGTTCCATTCTCATTTGTCTATGCAATGGTTAAATGTGAATTACATCCTTTCTGACTGATGTATGGTTGCTTTTATTAGATTTCACGCTTGTGTTTGTTTCCTCTTCGTGTGTGCAGGTATCTATTCGCGGAGATCGCGGAGGATCGTGACCAGCCAAAGCGAAGGAGCGAAGGCGGCATCTCTTCGTCAAACGACAGCGCTGGAATCCAAGTAGGTGCTCTTTACCTCTTGTTTAATTGTAATTAGGAACATGCATAGCAGCATTGTTTGATTGTTGCTAGACCCTTGCTGGGCTAGTAGGGATCGCCTCTATCCGTAGAGGGGATTTACCTCTCCAACAATTTGGCGACTCCACTGGGGATCAGCCTTTTTGTCTCTTGTGTCCACTCTTTGTGCTTGAATTTGATTTTTCTCTCTTTTCGAGTTTTGGGGATTGTTTTTCTGCTTGTAGCCTTCCTGGGTTCATCTGGGAGGTGTCTTGACTGTTAAAAGACTTTCTACCTTTGGTTTGGGAGTTTTCTGCCTTGATTCTACTCGTTTTCACCTTCGTCGCGGTTTAATTCAGAACAGACGCGCTGACGTCGCACCCCTGTTTCTTTGTTATCCTTGTCATCGCGCCTGTACAATTAATAGTCGCGCTGACCTCGTTTTTTGAGACAGCGCGCTTTATCCGTGTGCTTCCGCGCTGACGTCGCACACCAGCTTCTTTGTTCTCCCTGTCATCGCGCCTGTGTGATTAATAGTCGCGCTGACCTCGTTTTTCTGAGACAGCGCGCTTTATCCGTGTATTTCCGCGCTGATGTCGCAAAGTTGCTACAGGCCCCCTCCTGTCAGCGCCGAGTTGTTGAAGGCTACCCGCGCTGATCCTGTAGAATTCTTTTTTGTCCAGATTATCCTCCTGAACTTGTTGCTTTAGCTTTCCCCTCTTCTCTCCACTTGGTTTGTGACTTGTTTTTCATTACCTGAACTCTGAGCTGCTTGTTTGCGAAGTCTTGTTCCACAGGGTTTCGTTTTTGCTCATCTTTCGGTTTTTGCAAATACCTTCCTCTTTGCTTTCGCTGCTTGGTTTGTATTTCCGCCATCACTTTTACAGCTGCTGGATTGTGTTGAATCTCTATTTGACTGGTTGGGACTCTTATCCTCCGGGTGTTTGCTTTTCTCCATTGATTTCGCACTCTAGCCCTAGGGCATCTAGTGGCCGTGTGTCTGTCAAGCCTTCCGTAAGGATCTGGTTTTCTTGTTTTGACCAGCCAACTTCAGACTTGTTTTTGCACTTGTTCAGTGATTGTTGAAGTGTTTTTGGTTGTGTTTCCGAGTGGTTTTCGCTTCCTCCTTGTTTGAATCCTTGCTTGCCTTGCCGAGCTTAGATCACATAGCTCATGCGAACTTGGTTTTCCTTTTGATTTGGAAATCTTTGTTGGATGTTTTGGGAACTTTGTGTGCTTTCATTAAGTGATTTGCTTGGTGTTCCGGTTCCTCCAAATTCATTTAGATGCTTTGTGCCATTGAAAGAAAATCAAACTAGTAGCTTTGCTTTTGAGAAGTGAAAAGGAAAAGAACATTTCGTTGATTTGCATTCTCAAAAGAAAAGTTTCGTTTCCTTGCCTTTAGCTGCATTAGATTGTTTGATTGCTTGCGTTCATTTTGTTTGATCGAAAACTCTTAACCTTCTCATAGCTAGAATTCATCGAACGAAATGGCATTCTTTGGCATGTAGTTTGCATCTAAGTAATTGTGAGAGAACACACGGTAGGACCTGAAATCGAAACTTAATTTCAAGATCAACCATAAAATGAACTGAATTAACCTAAAAACGCATTGGAACTAAACACAAATATCTAGAGGTCTAGGTTAGAGACGTGTTCTGGCGTCTTTAAACATAGTCACTGTTGTTTCACATTATGGTTGGGTGATTCCTCCTTCTGTGACTCGATAGTGGTCTAACACGGACTGTGCTCCCACGTACCGTCGCGTATATAGGGAGACCCCACTAGGCTTTTATCCTTTATCCATAGGAAGCCGAGTCTGCCGCCTTGTGAACCGTAACGCACCGAACACAGCATTCGGGAAGATTGACTGCAGTACAGAAAGTCCTTGGCTCTCATACGATTGCTAAGGTGTATAAGCAGTTTTACGGGTCGCCTGGAAAACCCTATACCTAGAGTCTCCAGAGCAGTCACTTTTGATCCTTTTCGGACTCCCTAAATGAAAAGGTGTCTGTGAGCGTCTTGTCACTTCGTGCTCATTAAACATTCGAAGGAGACTGGAGTCATCTTTTCGTCCTTTTCTCGACTCTTGAAACATGAAAAGGTCAAGTTTGGTTCCTGTGTCTTAAAAATTTATTCGGCCACGATAACATTACCTGGTTAGATTTTGTGTGCGTTAGCTTGAGTAGGTTTCGTTTTATTTCTCAATGGCAACTTTTCCGGGATTCACTAACCCAGGTTCCCCATCTGATGGGAATCCAGGACAATTCCCTCCTCTTGGGAATGTTGGTGCTCCGTATATGGCGACGTTGTCCCTACCAGGGTTAACTGTCGGGTTGCCTGTGTGGTTGTTTTCAACCTCTTTGGTCCCTACCGTATCGGCTGTTAGTCCATCAGTCCCTCCACCTGAACAACATCATGTTGATCCTAAGGTGGACCTCTCCCCTTCGACGCCTACTTCTACGTCGTCCTCTTGTACTTCGCCTGGTGAAATTCTCGATGTGAGTAACCAGGTGGCTAAGAAGAAGAAGAAGAAGTCCCCTAAGGGAGAGCCTACACACACAATCCCCCTCTCAAGTCCAGCTATCCACTCCAGTACACCTGAAGTCGGGTCACCTTCTGCTCCTCCGCGGAAGGTTAAGTTTCCTTGTCGATTATGCAGGGAGGACCATCTGCTTCATGATTGTCCTGGCATTCCCAGGGTATTAGAAGTTTGGTCCCACGATCCGGCCCGCCCTTCATCGTCCACTAATGATCATGGCGATGCTACCTCATCAATTGGGAATGGTAAGGAGAAAGGGAAGTTTCGAATCCCCTGTCGACTTTGTAAAGGCAAACATCCCCTTCACCTTTGTCCCCTCCTGGATAAAGCCTCTGCTGTGTTGGAAAGTCTTGCTGCTCCTCCGAATCCATTTCCCGCTGGTTATCAACATCTTTCCACAGCTGTAGATCGCACCCCTGTTCACAAAGAGATCGCTTCAGATTCCCCTTTTGTCCAGGCCCCTCTTCCCGAACCTGGCTATTCCCAGTCTGTTCCAGACCCGTCGTTGGTCGGAAAGGGTGTTGATTCGAGTTCACCTTTTCTCAAGCACTCTGTTTCGGAAGAGCAAAATTCTCATGTTCTTCTCGTCTCCTCAGATTCTCTTGAGCTTGATAAAGGTTCTCCTGAAACCTCTCTGGAGAATTTAGATTCGGTTCTTTCCGAGCAGGGGGGCAACCATATGGTTCCCCCACCAAGTAGTTCGGTCATTTCCTTTAATTGGAGTCGTTTGACTACCCCTCCCCTTCCATCCCACGTGCCTTTCTGGGTCACCACCTATGCTTGCAATAAGGCGCTGCCTGGCACTGTGTTAGACGAAGGAGCATCGGTTAGTCTTATGCCCGTTACTACTTGGCGAGCTTTGGGTTCCCCATCGCTTGTACCTGTCGCACCGCATCTCACCGCGTTTGACGGAGGAACGAGTCAGCCATTAGGGATCCTTCCAAAGTTTCCTATTACTTTGGGGGGCAAGACTGTCTATATAGACATCTCAGTTACCCAAGGTTCTTTAGACTTCAGTCTTCTCCTTGGTCGTGATTATATGTATGCTATGGGAGCCCTTGTTTCTTCACTTTTCCGTGTGGTTTGTTTTCCACACAATGGAAGAATCGTGACGTTCGATCAATTATCGTTCGTTCGTCCACAAGCCCCTTCGGCGCACTCGTCCTTCCCTCCTGGCTTTCATCCACCAGTTGCATCTGCCTCGCCGCAAATCAACTACGTGGCCACCTACCCCGTGCTCGTACCCAGTGATGACACCATCATGCATAGTGTCCTGGGGGCATTAGGTCCTGATTTCCAAGATGTCGACTTTCCCTCCGGAGCCACTTTCTTGGGGGCCTCCACTTCCCGTTCATTATGATGAAGTCTGGATGGAGCATAGTTCCTTTCCTGTGTCAAGCTCCTTAAAAAATGAAACTAGGTCTGGTTGGAGCATAGTTCCTTTCCGATGTCAAGCTCCTTAAAAAATGAAATTGGGTCTGGTCCGAGCATAGTTCCTGATCTTGTGTCAAGCTCGTTAAAACATAAAACAAGGGTTATGAGGATAGTTCTTTTACTGTGTCAACCTCATTAAAAAATGAAACACCTCCCTTTCAAAATCGAGTCTTTTGATTAAGATCTCGTAAAACACAAGTCGAGTCTTTCATCGATCTCGAGAGTGAACCTTCATTCCATCCACTTTGTTGAATGCAATGAAGCTTGGGGGGCATGTACCTCGATTTGCATCATTATGCTGGGGCCATGCGAACTTATAACAAGCATAGTTTTTCGTTTCAAGCTTGTGCAAACATGAAACCGAATCCAAGCAGAGTTCTCCATGGTTCAAGCTTGTGTAAAAATGAACCCATACCCGATTTACATCTTGTGATTGCCATTTTTATCTGCTGAATTCTGCTAGATGAGCCTTGGTTGTTTCATTCCATTGCTACCATCTCTTTGGCCGATCATATGCTCTCACTTGGTTGTTTATCCTTTCCTGAGGGACCGCAGCGATGAGTGGTTTTATTAGCCAACCTCTCAACCATTACATGTTTTGAGTAGTTCCACCATTACCGGAACCAGTTGCTACCCTTTATACCACTCGTTCCTCTAGGATGAGTCACCTTTAAGCTCTTTTCTGACTCATAAAATATGAAAAGATTGTCGAGTATTTTTCCCTTTTTGACTCGTTAAAGAGAATAAAAATGGAGGTCTGCTTTCAGCTCTTTTCTGACCGTTTAAAGATGAAAAGATTGCCGAGTCCCCCTCTCGACTCGTTAACGGAACGAGAGGCGGTCGCCTTTAAAGCTCTTTTTTCGACCGTTTAAACTAAAAAAGATTGTCGGGTTTTTGTCGTTTCGAACTCGTTATTGGCTCCAAAATGACGTGCTTCTGACCGTTTTTTTACTTTTTCGGGTCGAAGTCACTACTTACGAAAAGTACTCCTCGATCATACTGATCGAGCGGTTCTTTCGAGTATTGTTTTATACTTTTTCGGGCTCGAGAGACACAACTTTATGAAAAAGGACCCCCCTGGAGTTTTCTTTTCTGCTGTCTTTTCAGACTCTCTAAACAAGAAAAGACGCCGAGTTCTTCCTTTGTCATACTCGTTAAAACTTAAATGACATCGGGTATCGTCGAAATGACACTTTTTCAAGCATATGCTACCCCCGCAACAGTGAGGGTGTTGGTTTTGGCCCTCACACACTCACCAACCTTTGCAAGGTGGCTAGATGCATGCAAGGAATTTATGAGCTTTTGTGACACTGTTATGATACCTTCTGCCTTGAATGTTCTATTGTGAGTTGGTCTTGAGCCGGAGGCATTGTAGGTAGTTTGATTACAGGTGTAGAGGGAGTCTTAGGTGCGCTCTCGATGGTCCCTTATGAAGTTGGTTAATTGGGTACAACAACTCTCCTCCATTATACAATGTCTAGTATCTACAGGTATGTCTGATATATTATTTTTCCCCTTCCGATGCCTTTGCTTAATTTCTCTATGGTAATTCAGGGGGAACGAGTCTCTAAGACAATATTACGAGTAAGAATGTTTACTAGAATTTGTGCAAGGAAAGTGTTGGTTTTTCTGATGGATAGCCTCCATTCGGTCAAATTGTCTCTGTTAGTTATGATATCTTACTCTCACGGATGGGTATACAATTGGGGTCTGTGCTCTGGCACTCATTTTTTATCTTGTGCATGGGGGCGTGGGTTTATTTCATGGCTTCTTCTTTCTTCTGCTAGTTAGTATGCGAGGATATTATCCGAGGGAGTATCTATTTGAATGGACTTTGTGTTTGGTTCTTCGAGGACTCGAGGAGCCATGGATTAATGATGTCGACCTTTATTAGTACACCCATATCATATTCGGTGGAAATTGTTTGTTTTATTTGTTTGTTGGGCATAGTTTTGTGGAATTCTTCTGTGCTATACCTTCGGGTGTTATTCCTAGGTACAAGCTCCAGGTTCGTCATCGCGCCACCTACATTGTGCTGGGGTATGAGGGTTGTTATCTCTGTGTGCCATTTCTTTACCGTGGCCAGAGAAATACTAGTATGGCGCGACCTTCGTCTAGAAGAGGGCACCATGATGGGTGAGGCTCAGCGTGACGGTAGTCAGCCCCAGCCACATCCTACTCGAGGCCATTGAACGACATCTATGCCCATTCATGAAGCAGATCAAGTATACCAGACTAGCTGTTACACAGTAATTTGTCACTGTCTCCCTGTCAGTCACCCTACTGTGTCAGGAATTCACAATAATCAAGTTCATTCCTTCTGAACTGGCCCAAAACCCATTTTTCCAAAGTTTTCCTCATCAGCGCGTCTGTTTCTAAAATATCCGCGATGACTGGCGGCTCGTAGTGTATTCAGTGCGCTGCCAGCGCGGAAGCACATCACTTTTCCGCGCTGGTCGCATTTCATGAGCCAGCGCACCTCTCCTTTGCATTGGGTCGCGCTGACATGACTTTCCCAGTTATTGAGGCGCGACGTCAGCGCGTTAGTTACCTTATAATCCGCGCTGATCCTGTTTGGGCGGATTTGTTCCAACAACCAGCCTTCCAGATAACTCCAGGCTTGGTTGTTGGCTTTGTGAGTATCGACTCCCTTCTATGGCATGACTGTTCGACCCTTTGCAACCACTTCCCTTCAAGGATAAGCTCATCCTTCCACCCTTTTAGGAGGCTCCTTCTCCTATATAAACTTCCACCATTACCATGAGCAGCTAGTTTGGAATAGCTTGGATTGTATAGAGCTTATAGTGCTCAGATTGTTGCTACTATAGGTATTTGGTGTGCTAGGTGTGGAAGTGATTGATTGCTTAGGGAAGGTTGTTTTGTGTTGCTTGTGTGAGAGAGAGAGTTGCTTGTCTTGGGAGAATCATTTCCAAAGGTGAATGCTTGAGACACTTGCTGACTGGCCCCTCCTGAGAAGGTTACCGACGTCAGAACATTTGGTTGTACTCTTCTCTGTTTGATTAATAATAGATGACTGCTATTATTGTTCCATTCTCATTTGTCTATGCAATGGTTAAATGTGAATTACATCCTTTCTGACTGATGTATGGTTTCTTTTATTAGATTTCACGCTTGTGTTTGTTTCCTCTTCGTGTGTGCAGGTATCTATTCGCGGAGATCGCGGAGGATAGTGACCAGCCAAAGTGAAGGAGCGAAGTCGGCATCTCTTCGTCAAACGACAGCGCTGGAATCCAAGTAGGTGCTCTTTACCTCTTGTTTAATTGTAATTAGGAACATGCATAGCTGCATTGTTTGATTGTTGCTAGACCCTTGCTGGGCTAGTAGGGATCGCCTCTATCCGTAGAGGGGATTTACCTCTCCAACACTAGCACTTAGCCATAGATCCACTAGCTTATTTCTGGGTGGGAAGAAGACCTAAACCGACGGGCAATATAAGAAAATTTGGATGTTGAGGAATGGTTGGAGTTGGTACCTGTTAAGCCTCAAAATTACTCTTTCCCTAGCAACTATTCTCATTCCTTTTCTTTGTTTTTCCATGAGAAAGATGCATTCTCATCACCAATGAACGGTATATACTGTCTTGAGGAGGACATTTAGTGATTTACATGTTATGCTTTTTATGTTTTGTTGTTTGAATAAATTTTTGTATATTAGCTACGAAACGCAACCTATTCTGTAGCTAATCGGTTGTTCCACAGCTACCTTCATGCTCTAACAGGTTCCAGGTGTTAGAAGGAAAAACTAGCTACATGGGCAGCTTGGAAATCATCGTGACATGGACCCTGTCCTATTCACTTAGCCCAGGTCGACAAAGAAGATGGCATAAGACTACGGTCAATGAATAAGTCAAACGTAGAGACCGAAGGTAACATGAATTTGTTTCGTGGTTAATTAACACGTTTCACAGTGATGGGAAGAATTATTTGGAACAACTATCTGTACCTACGGACTCCAACAGCCACTTGTACAACCAAATCCAACAACCACCATGTCTTGGATTTATGTCTCCAATAGCCGAGGAAGAAATTCCGCATATCTGTCTTCTATGTGTTTGGCTGTAGCATGATTTTCTCGACAAACAGTTGTATGGTTTTTCTTATAAATACCTGTGTAAAGGACCGAAGAAGTTAGTGGTAATAGTGATAAATTTATTGTGAAATTGAAGTTCTAAACTTTGTAATTTCTGGGCATTTTCTGTCCCTGTTTTTAATATGAAGACCGCATGTTTTATGAAAGTTTGAAGGAGTTTTCTTGGAGTTGATTGAGCAAGCGTAACCTTTTTCAGTGCAGGGGCTCTCTGCAACTGATTAGGCTACGATTGCTCAATCAACTCCAAGAAAACTCCTTCAGATTTTCATAAAACATGTGGTCTTCATATTAAAAACAGGGACACAAAATGCCCAGAAATTATAGAGTTTAGAAGTTCGATTTCACAATAAACTATCACTATTACCACTAACTTCTTCAGTCTTTTACACAAGTATTTATAAGAAAAACCATACAACTATTTGTGGAGAAAATCAAGCTACAGCGAAACACGTAGAAGACAGATATGCGAAATTTCTTCCTCGACTATTGGAGACATAAATCCAAGACATGGTGGCTATTGGATTTGGTTGTACAAGTGGCTGTTGGAGTCCGTAGGTACAGGTAGTTGTTCTGAATAACACTTCCCATCATTGTGAAACGTGTTAATTAACCACGAAACAGAGTCTTGTTACCTTCGGTCTCTGCATTTGACTTATCCATTGACCGTAGTCTTATGCCATCTTCTTTGTCGACCTGGGCTAAGTGAATAGGACAAGGTCCATGTCACAGTGATTTCCAAGCTACCCATGTAGCTAGTTTCTCCTTCTAACACCTGGAACTTGTTAGAGCATGAAGGTAGTTGCGAAATAGCCGATTAGCTGCAAAATAGGCTGCGTTCTGTAGCTAATATACAAAAAATTATTCAAACAACAAAACATAAAAGCATAACATGTAAATCACTAAATGTCCTCCTCAAGACAGTATATATCGGTCATTGGTGATGAGAATGCATCTTTCTCATGGAAAAACAAAGAAAATGAATGAGAAGAGTTGCTAGGGAAAGAGTAATTTTGAAGCTCAACATACCCCCACTGCAAAATCATTGCATGTCCTCATGCAATTTTCAAAAATGTGAACTTCTTTCTCCTATTGCATCTATTTTGACACTTTTGCCAGCACATCCAACTTTCTTCTCTTGCTCTTCTTTGAAGTGACAACCATCCTTGGTTTCTTCATGAGAAGTTTGTATTTAAGGTTGATCACTGTCTTGTTCAAGTTTCTATTCTTCCTCTTCAACTTCCTATTTTTCTTATACCATAGGCCTAGGTCAGTTACAGAGGGCCCCTGCACTAAAAAAGGTTTCATTTCATTTTATTTTTCTTCTTCTTATTAACTGTAAATTCATCATTTTCTTTCACAGTATTTATAATCATTTTCTTACTAACAATGTTTATAATGTATTTTCCATCATTTTCTTATTAACAATGTACATAATTTAGAGTAGCTTCCATTTGCTTGATATCTTTTTAGTTTATCAGTAGTTTAGAAGATGAAACTCAGTAATGTAATCTACTTTACTTCATTCACTGTTTTGCTAGTTTAAATTCTCAATTAGACTGATCAATGCCATTTATTGTCTTCGCCATTTTATTTTTAGTTCGCTAACTCATGGTGTTAATGAATGTTTATTAAAAGCCCTTCAAGTTGATAATTCATCCTTAACTATGTGGTTGAACATTTCATTTATGCAATGAGTTATTGTTGCATCTATGTATTTGTTTTCTCTTAGATTAATGAAGTACATAATTCCTCAAATGTCATCCCAAGGAGACTTTCTTCCAAAATTGAGAGGCAAAGTAACTAAGTATTTCATTTAGTTTTATTTTCGTAATTAATTAGACATCAGTTGCAAATTTCACTTTCAACTTTAAAGTCATGATTTGGAAATAATGGTAAAACAGGAATAGGAACTTTGTTTTCATTTCTTGCTTAAGCTTTGCTTCCAAGTCTTTCTTAGCTCTGTTTTCATTTCTTTCTTAAGCTTTGTTTTCATTTGTATATTTTACGAAAGTTAGATTTAAGTTTTTGATAATTACATTGCAAATCATTAGGAATGAAAAGACCAAAAACCCCCCAAAACAACATAAAACACAAAAACAATGAAGAAGGGTTATCTAGCACAAACAGTGCACTACACTTCATCTGTTTACGATACCCGGATTGATAATTTATGTAGAGCAATTTAGGACACTAAATTGACCAAACAGTACCAAACCTTGGGCATACCAGAGGTCGTTCCTCCCAATACAAGCAGACTATCTACCTGTATTGGCTCATGAAAAAAATTGTAGCAAGAGCTCTGTCCACTTCTGTAGTTTCTCTAGCTAAGACAGAACCTGTTCTTCTAGAAATTCATAAAGGATTCCAGCTTATTCAATTTCAGATTTAGCAACAGAATGCCTGCCTCGACTGTATCACAAAGCATATTTTGTGCCTCCCTCAAATGGAATTATCTGGCTCGAGCGCGAAAGATGTAGCTCCTATAGACTCTTCTCATGAGTAGTAGTTTTTCTAGTCTAGTATGTTTTCCTATTTTTGTTAGGTAAAAATGCAGGATATGCAGACTTTGATACCATGTTGTAGATATTTAGATATTAGACGGGATAAGGACACTAAGACATATCTATCTCTAAATGACAATCTTAAATTATTTTGTTTTTGGATGACTTATAATGTGGTACGGTGGCCAACATATCTGTTTTCCCACTGGGCAAATTGAGGCCATCATATCATCTAATCAATGATGTAATATGCATTTTTTAATGAATGAATGAAGAAGGTCCTGCCAAGCTTACAAAAAAAAATGATTAATCAAGAAACATGTCATATGAACAAGTTTCATATGAAATGTGTTTTTTGGGTATATGGTATTGATAAGCCGTGGTGTTGACCCATGATATTGTAACAAAGTCTATATGCAAATTAAGAATATACATGGTAAATTGAAGGTGAATTTCCATCATTAAGAATCTTGTTACATGTTTTTTTAAATGTACATACATTTAACTTATATATTAATTATACTCTCAAAAGAAGGGCTGACAATGGAACAATGTCTTTGGTGGATCATGGAGTAACAAGACGACAACTCATTCAATTTCTATCACAGGCCCTATAGGGATTTGTATCTTTTTTGCTTAACAGTCTACTAGACCACATCTCCTAGGAGGGTGAAAGGAAATTGCAAAATGAATGGAAATTGCAATTTTTTCTCTATGAAAAGAAAAACTTATATATTGATTATTTTTATAACTAGTAATGATAATTTAATTATTTTTTATGAATTTTTTAATTTTATCAATGTGAGATGTCTCATGAAGTGTTTTGATGTTTATCATGCATTCATGTCTATTGACGTTTACCAATGATTTTAATTTAATGTTTGCCCTAGTTTATTTTCATTTTTAAGGTCATGACCAAGGCAAATACTAAATTTATGTATGAGAACTCCTCGATATTATATATCAATATTATAATATATTTATATATCATAATAGTTGATAATATTTACTATATTGTAATATATTTATATATTATAATATTTGTCAATTAGGGTTATGTGGTTGGGTGAAATGACTTATTTTCTTCACCTATGTTCAAATCCCTCCTAGTGACATGATGAGCTATAATGCCTTGATAAATATTGTTGTAGTGGCTTCATGTGTGTGCCTTGTGAACTCCCAAGTGAGTAAGGAATACTCTCTCTCTCTCTTTCTGTCACACACACACACACACACACATATATCCATTAATGCATCAAAGCTCAACAATGGAATATATGCTTATAATTTATAAATTTTAACTTTTGTATTTTTGGTTGGGAGTAGGAGAAACAAATTTTTGTCAAATCATGTTTTTTGTTGTTTAAAATCACTTTTTGAATGCAAAAATGGATTCAATCCCTTGAGAAACCCTTAAGGTGCTAGCATTATGCAGAGTTCGCAAATCAAACTTGTGTTTCTAATAACTTCACGTTGAATTTTGGACAAATTTGACAAGAAAGCTTCCAAAACTTAGAACAATTAGAGTCCAACTTCACATGAACTTGTTTTTCATTAAAAAATAAAATAAAATATAAAAATATAAAAATATAAAATAAAATAAAATTATATATATATATATATCCTTTTACTTTTATTATAAATAACTAACTAGCATAGCCATATAAATTAAATGGGTGGTAAATGCCGATAGACATCTATCCATAGTAAGCATCACAAAACTTACTTCATCATAAATCTCAAGTTGCTAAAAAAAAAAAAAAAAAAAAACCATAAGAATTAATTAAATTATAATTTTATTTGAAATATTATTATTATTCATGATAAAAACAATTAATATATAAGTTAAACATATATACATTTAAAGAAAACATGTAACAAGATTCTTAATCATGGGGATTCACCCCCAATTTATTACAGAGATTCTTAATTTGTAAATAGGCTTTGTTATAATATCATGGGCCAATACCATGGCTTATCAATACCACCTACCCGAAAAACTATAACTCATATAATGGCACTTGTTCATATGACATTTTTTTAACCAACCTCTAGATCCATCCTAACTCTGGATCTACCAAGCAGTGAGAGAGATCAAATCTCTTTTCACTTTAAAAGAGATTTGCATCTCATGAGATTTGATCCCTCTCGGCGCTTGGTAGATCCAAAGTTAAGATGGATCTGGGCTGATTTAATTTATTATTATTCATGATAAACAAAATTAATATATAAGTTAAACATATATACATTTAAAGACATGTAACAAGATTCTTAACCATGGAGATTCACCCCCAATTATGGAGATTCTTAATTTGTAAATAGTCTTTGTTATAATATCACGGGGCAGTACCATGGCTTATCAATATCACATGCCCAAAAAACTATAACTCATTTCATATGGCACTTGTTCATATACATAAAAATTTGAGGAGCAGACATAGGAGACAAATTACTCACAAAACTATTCGTTTAATGCATTCAAAGCCAAATTACAAGCCACATAAATAGTTCTCATAAGATCCAACAGATTCTAAACAAAGAGAATATTGTTAAGAAAATATCTCAACAAAATTCCAACCATCAACAAACCAATCCTACATATATACTATTGTAAGCATTATTCCAAGTCCCCCCTTTAATGCTTACGTTACATCATTACAAAGAGTATTACAAGAGTCATAAATTACATATAGTCATAGATGACTGTCTGGTCTTCATCAGCACTCACATCCACTATAGAATCTCGTAAACACTACTCTTTCTTCACCACCTCATTTTCGAGGTGTCACTTGAACTCCATTTAAAACATAAATGCCTCGGACCATATTTGACGAACTTTGTATAATTGACGCTTCTCGATCTCTCGAAAGGCAAACTCGATACTGGACTATATCCAACAATCAATTATGCAACTGACCCTTCTACACACGTGGATCTCATAAGGTAACCTGTAATTGATGCTCTTCAAGCCCGAAGTACAACACGACCCATCAGCGTATAACATACTCAATATAACCAAGTCAATGACGTGTTCTCTCGATGCCAAAGAATGTTTAAAACCATTAACTTAACTATATTTCTTTGTTCAATAATTGGTATTTCATAATATAAATCTTACAACTGAAGTCATAATAACTTTTCGCACCAGTAAATATCAAACCTTCACGAATAAAAACACACATTAATCTAAATTTGTTGCAAACCTAGATTCCTCTCTTTAACTAGCAACGACTATCACTCCATCCATTTACGAGTAATTTCTCAGCTTAAGTTGTTGGTAATTCATCTGTGGACAGTTGAACCTTGACGACCATGAGTTTGAAACCCCGCACAAGTGCCTCCTTCCTCTCCAATTAGAGTTAGAATTAATATAATATCACACAAAAATATTTGGCAAGTAATTTAGATCAAAATATATTCATCAACCAACTAGACATACAAATCACTCCTAATCCCACTTAATAAAATCAAAACTAGAATTGTCATATTGTGATTGGGGTTTTCTCATAAACAAATCACTCATGCAAAAAAAAAAAAAAATTGGCTGCTCTTAAATTTGGCCTTGAAAGTGACCAAATTGAAAACCGTCAATTCCCATCACTAGTGCTTGGATTAGGACCCATCCTTTGCTTAGTACTCTTATTTTCCTACACGTGAACATCAACATGTCTGCGATGGGATTCAATGATCTGCTTCAATGTGGTGCTTGTGCTCGTCTTCATTAAGAACAACAACCTCTGCCTCAGAAGCACCAACGACCTATTGAGAAATCTAAGACAACTAGATTAGGTGATTTCTCTTACTTTGGTAACTGCTTGTGATGTACTTTTACTTAACTTGATTAACTTTTTCTTACACTTGATTATTATTAGTGTTATTTATCATCAAACAACTACCAAACAATAAAATCAAAGAGACAATAGGACACAAGATGTAGGCGATCATCCAGAGCCAAAACCTCTCCAACTGAGAGGAAAACCCACAAGAATTCTTCTCTTCTTACAAAACTTCAACTGACGAATTCCAAGCCCTATGACCCTTTACCAAGATCCTCCAAGACCAAGTCAAACCTTGATTCTAGAAACTTCTGCAATTTCGAATTACCCATCAGATTCTCAAGGAACTTCGACTTGCCCAACACATTCTTCTGTAACTTCGATATGCCCAGCAAACTCTTCTGCAACTTCGTCTTGCCCAACAAATTCTTTTGAAACTTCAACCTGCATAGCAAATTCTCCTACCCAACAAATGTAAAAACACTAACACGAGAGAGAGAGAGAGAGAGCCCCAAAAAATTCAATCTAGTCCTTCTCCTTCCTTTTCCTCGTTTTTCCAACTTCTATCTTTGAGAAGATCGAACTTGCTTGAGTGAGTCACAATGAGGTCGAGTTCCTTCTTATTTATAGGATTGTTAGGGGTACAAATTACTCTCTCTAGGCCGATTTGTCCCTTAATGTAGGCCAACTTGATCTTTGTGCCATGACGAGGTCTTTGGAGGGTCTTCTGATTCTATTTTGACTCAAATGAATTTTCTTTACAACAAGTAACATGCCCAAATGGGTCTTCAATACATGACAATGACTCAATTGACTTTATGACAAACCTAGAAGCACTCAATGGGTGCTTTACCTAAAAATAAATTCCCCTTGAGCATGAAACCCATGCCTCAAGAATAATAATAAATTTATTTTTCTCTTTTCATTATATACATAAAATCACGATTACATATGCCATTATGGAGACCAAACCTAGTTACATATTTCAACACTCCCTCTTAATTAGGGAGGTATTCATAATCCATACAAGGTACTTGGACATTCTCAATCTGAATATTTTTCATAAGAAGAGTTAGAATGGTAACCCATCTGTATAGCATCATATCATCCAACATTGACACATAGCAAGGCCTTGACTAATAGCTCTATCTTTCCACAAGATCAGGGCATAATGTTGGTGAGACCAATGATTTATAAACACCCTCATCACTATCTCTCTTAGAACATACCCCATCTGGGTTCTCTTAGAGTATGTTCCACCATGACTATTCTTATCTTGGATTCCCAATCCTCAAAGAATATCGGTCATCTACAAATACTCTTATCTTGGATGCCCTACCACATCCTCAAAGAGTATCAGAAGCCATATGCTTACCCAATTCCCGTTATTTCTTCCAAGTGAAGATAAGAATGATGTGTCTATCTCTCCCTCTCAACTAGGGAGGATATACCCATTCCTATAAAGGAAGGTTCTCAAGATCCCTCTTATCCAGTGACTTTTCCAAGCTCTCAGGGACTTGCTTCCAAGCCCCCTCTTAGCCAAGGACTTGTTCCCAAGTTTCTACCAAGTTATAAACTTGTTTCCAGACTCCCTCTTAACTAGGGACTTGTTTCCAACAACAAATTTTTATTCATTAGTGGAGATCATGGGACCTTCGGCTACTTGTAGCACTCCTCCATTCAATGTCATGAATTTTATCTTAATATTATGGAGCCTTCATCTTGTAGGGCATTGACCATCCATCACTTTCCTCAAGTCAATCATGTCATCCTTCCCCTTATTGAAAAGTGATTTTCTAGTCCACATCTGGCTTTCCTTCATACATCTACCTCTTCCACATCATGTTTCCTTTAGGATCTTCTATCCCACCACATGAGTGCTAGTTGTAGACAACATCCACAACTCTTTTTCTAGTAGCCCTACATTAACCCATCCAAATGTTATTCAAAAATAAAAAAGAACATCAAATCAAAATTACCTTATCTGATGGCCCTTCATCATTACATCTATTTGCTTGCAATATTAACATCCCGCACAAATATTTGACACATTTCCAAGATATACAATGTAAAGGGTCTCCTTCTTTTCCAAATTTCATCGGGGCCTTCATTTCTTTCCCATGGAGATATCATAGTAAAATATTTTAGTCATTGGATTTTAATTGCCTTCTCCATAGTTGCATATTTCATGATTTATTCTTTTCTTTATTCACACATTGCTTCCCAGGAACTTCCAATCGTAGTTCCTTCACTTTTATCAACCACCTCATATTCCATATGAGGAATTATTATGTTGATTTCACCTAGACAATATGTGAACCATGCCTTTATGCATCCTTCCAAAGGAGGAGATCCCTTTCTCTTGATTATGCTCATGAGGTGGAGCATTTATCCATGCTATATGCAACTATATGACATGACTCTATTTTATTAAGTAAAATCATACATACCTTATCTCTTTCTTTTGGTTATCTAGACTTCCTTCAACAACTTCCTTGATTGAAATAACTTCAATCCCTTGACTTGCTTCACTTCTTTTAACATCATACCATCACCCCATGAATCCCATACAAGTTGGAATTCTCAACGAGACACTTGCTTCTTCCAGTAGGTGAACCTTCCAATGAAGATTCCAACGAAGGATCTTGATCATCTTAATCCTGTAAATGCTCATTTTATATGATGAGCTCTATAATAGATCACTTTCTTTTTCCCATAACTACAACTTATGCTTCTAATGAGGTTACCAAGAGCTACATCCTTCTATAGGTGACAACCATAGGCTTCTATTTCAACTATCTTTCATGCTTATTAATGATGATGTCTCGAGCTCTTGCTTTCAATCATATTGTAACACCGTCCTCCCACATCTACCCAAGCAACCAGCCAGCCGGGGTAAACAGCGACGAGAGGCCACTATGATAATATTCAACCTCCTTGGTGACTTTAAGGAAATGGAATCGACAAAACATCACATATAGTCATCCAACATCATCCAAATAACCTTCAGAAGACAAATCAGCCACTCATACTACCTATCCTTGGGTCCCACTATTGTTTGAGAGACTTAAGGGCAGGGTAACACTCTCTAGCCACTGCCCAGGCGAGTTAGTTTCAGGACTAACGCTCCCCAAACACTGCTTAGGTGCTTTATAACACTTCCCATAAACTGCCCAGAATGGAATGTTCCCTTAGAATTAGTAAGGATGCAAAGAAACAATGATGCAAAAGCAATAATATGAACAAGACTATCACGAGACCCCTGCTAGCCATGATAGGCATTTCGTCAAACATATCATCAACATGTAACCTACAGGTGTAAATAACGTAATTAAGTGTCGGGATCTCATACTTATCTAAGAATCGCTATGAACCATTGTTCTCTCATGCCATTTTCTGCATTATCCTCCATTAACTCATAAACACATTATCCATTCATATACAAGTAAAAACATGCTGAGAGCCATGCATAGCTGTTGTCATGAAATGTGCATATAACCAACATAATAGGAATAGAAATACAATAAACATATTAGCCATCAAATCCATAAATACATCAATACCTTTATACATGAAAATCAAGGGAATGGATTCTTCATTAATGAATGCAATGAACCAATCGGATATGGGACTACCACATTCCACCCGACCATAGAATGGATGAGCCAAATCTCTCTTTAGCCATTCACCATTGTGCCATATTCCAAGCATGAATGTGAGATCCCGTAGAACACATCAATCAAAACTCATCCAAGGCTTCCAGAGGCCATCCAGCTCAACCCATCAAACAATGATTCCACCTCACGGTCGGACATCACCAAATTGGTCTCCATCCAAGCCTTCCAAGGCTTCCAGAGCATTTGTCCAACCAGGGCTTCCAGAACTAGTAACTCAACCCACAGCTTATACAGGGCTTCCAAAGTGTTTGTCCAACCAAGGCTTCCAGGACTAGTAACTCAAGCTACCAAGGGCTTCTAGAGCGTTTGTCCAACCAGGGCTTCCAGAACTAGTAACTCAACCCAAGTTGCTACAAGGCCTCCAAAGCATTTGTTCAACCAAGGCTTCCAAGACTAATAACTCAACCCAAGCTATGGAAACATGAGAACCAACCAAAACAAAGAAATGAAAGTAAACCCACAATGACCATGGTTATCCAGGAAATGGCAAGGCTAGGCAATCCATTATTAATCATGGACATCCTCCATGCCACTGACAGATCATAACCAAGAAACCACATGCAAGCCAAAACTATTGAATAAATCATACGTGCAACTCGGTACCTGCAAGAAAATCTCTTGTAGTTGCTAATGTCGATGCCTTCTTCCACTTTCCTTCTCTTCCTTTGCCTTCTTACTCCAAGAATCCAAGTATGCCACACCCTCCAAGAGTGCTCCAATAAATCTCTAAGTATCCAAGAGTATGAGAGAGAGAGAGAATATTGAGAGAGCTCCAAAACTGAACTAATCAAGTCTTCACCACTGATCCTCAAAAGCCTTTTTATTAATGATGCCTCTATTTTCTTCATTTTCCATTATTTTCCTTCAATTTCCTCCTCACATGCAACTTGTGACCTTTCACCTTCCTTTTCTCCTAATTTCCATTATTTTCATAAATAAAATTCCAATTAATGCCTCATGCCTTTTCAAAGCCTTAGCCATTGCCTTTTCCAATTTCTTTAGCCATAAACAACCAAATGAACACCCACTAGGATGTTTTCCCCACCATTCAGCTTGGAATACGTGTTCCTTCGTCCGTGGTATTTATATATTTTTATATGGAATTTTCACAAGGGCTGTTACAGAACCCTCCCCCTTGGGGGAACACTGTCCTCGGTGTTCAATGACACCTATAACCAACATGACTGTTGAAAACAAAACATACTTCCCATGGAGCTTTATAACACAACTCGTTGCAATATTTACAATGAAAGACCTGCTCAAAATCAAAACGTCATGAAAACATGACAACATACCGCATACTGGAGCTTTATAACATAGCTCATTATGGTATTTACAATAACCACATATACATATACACATATGTACATTTTCTCAACCAGAAAATAAAAAAATATGATGCCTGCATCCGCAACAAGGGAATCTAGAGGCTCAAATCTCCACCCTCAAAGTAATACTAGGATCCACCTCCTTCCCACGAAGTCCAAAATCCACTGGAAAGTCAAATCTGCATCCAATGTCCAGTGCTATAATCCTACGCCACTTATCCTCTCAACGAACAATTATTGACTTATTGTTCTAGGGAGCACTCCCAATGTGCATATAATTCCATCTAGCAATGTTAATGACCAAAACAAATCCCTCTATGACCTTCCCTTCTCTGCTACACAGTCCCTCAGGAATCTGGTCACCCCTTCCATGTAGTCACTGACCTTCCAAGTTTCGTTGGCACCCCCATCCCGGGCAGTCCATCCCTTGGCAAGCCTTCCTCGCATCAAATATACAAAAACCAAGGCATATACTTGCCTCAACATATCATACCAGCCATAGCATGCTCATGGAATCAATAAACACTATTGGGTACCGGTGTCCCACAATAGCCCTGCTCCTGAAGTGCTTTACCAACATACTGTTACATGTTTCAATTCCTTTGCTGCTAGTTCTTGTAGTTGATTTCCATCCTCCAACCAAGCATTTCATGCATTCCTTTACCAAACACATAACTTCCATTAGATTTAAAATAAATTGAAATAAATTCACATTATACCTCAATGGTAGCTTATCAATATGGCAAATTTGCAATCATGTTCGCTTCTTGTCACAACAAGTCAAACTAGCTTATTTGACCAAATCAACATGTATAAAATATCTCATCAGGTTAGCTCAAAACATAACCATCCTCAATCAGAATCATAAATCACATGTAACCATCATAAACCAAAATCATAATTAACATGTAATCATCATAGACCATAATCATAAATCATATGCATAGTAAAACTAAAATATAATACTAATACTTATCTTCCATCGATCCTTACTTCCACCTTTATTCTTTTGTACACACCAAATCAGTTGCCACACCCAGCAAACACCCAATGCCTTCTCCTCCACCAGGTGCACATACACATATAACCACACACACCATACAACACCATTCAACACATGCACCTATACTTGACATACAACACATACACCTACACCCGATATACAACACAACTCATACATATATGCTCGATATACAACGCCACACAACACATGTACCCACACAGAGTACAACACAACAAGTACGCATGTCACAACACCACAACTACACAATACACCTATATAGTACCACATGCCCGCAACACAACATATGTGACATGCACATAATACCACACATACACCGGTATCAAATATACAACATGTACACATTACCACTTGTACACTACACCACCTACACAACATGACATGTAAATGGCATCACCTGCACAATGTGTACACAACGCCACATGTACACCGCACCATCTGTACAACGTGTACACAATACCACATGTACATCATACCACATGCACAACATGTACGCGACACCACATGTACACAATGCCATATGCATGACATGTACACAGCACCACCTGCACAAAGCGCCACCTGTACAACATGCACGTAACACCACATGTACATAACACTGCATATCCAACATGTACATAGCATCATTTGTACACAACACTGCATATCCAACATGCGCATAACACCATATGCACACAACATCGCATATCCATCATGCACACAATACAATATGTACACAATACTGCATATCCAACATGTACATAGCACCATCTATACCCAATATTGAATATGCAACATTCATACAACATTATCTATACTAACACCCTGTACATAATATTGTATAAACATCATGTACACACACTACATATGCACAACACCGCATGCGCACAACATCACAGATGCAACATGTATAACATATGCATAACAACAGTACCACACATCCCAACCACACTGTCCTTACCAAGAAGCCTTGCTTCCAATGTCTTACCCATGCTTGTCCCAACATGCCGCAAGCCACACTACTTTCATTTTGTTGATGTATCCATCAATATAACATGTCCATAACATAGACATAGTATAATCACATAATATCAACTCATAACCACATGATACTGACCTCATATATTTTCATGACTACTCTTCTCACTTGATTCCTCATGAACCGGGAACCTCTTCATGTCATTCACTTGTGTAAGCAATTATTCCTCCATAAGAATGATTCTTAACAATTGTAGAAATTTTGAATAATAAACACATATTCAACAGAGATTATCCTGATCATGCACTATTGCGGAATACATGCACAATACATAAGCTCCTCTACGTTGATCATCAATTTAGCAGCATCAAAAACAATGAAACATCAATAGCGTGCACACATTAACACAGTGTGTAACCCGGGGAAAGCTTACAATTGAAAACCCCACACTATTTGTATATTAATGATTGAGAACATGTAACAATACATAGTATAATACTCCTCACAAGTACTCAGTGCTACCTCCACCTGTTACACACAAAACTAGCTCAGATCCGAACAAGTCACAGGTTCAAATCTTCTCCACTGCTTTGCCTGCCTCCACTGCACAATCCTGCAAGAGAATCAATGATGAATGGCTGATCCAAACTCCTATTTACCTTGGCTGATCCAAACTCCTATTTACCTTGGCTAATCTAAAATCACGCGAGCACAAGCTATAATTGCCTTGGTATTGGCCCACACTGTGCAGTCCTCATTGGCATAACTCAATCCATGCATGTGCACAATCTCATGCACAACTGATAGTCACAACTCACCCTTTCACTTACCTCTAACACCTGTCTCTGTTGAACTGTCCATGCACTGAGTTAACTGATGTATTCTTTAGTTGCTTTATGAGTTAATAATTAGTGAATTAATTAATATTTAATTCACACAACTCATCACTAGTGTATTCTTTAGTTAGACTAAATACAACTAGTCCAACTAAGTCAAACTGAACACAACTCCACAGAACTCACATGCATGAGCTCTAACTGAATTCCTCCATGCAACAGCTCAACTAACACAAATGAAACCACGTGATTCCTTCTTTCAGCTACATGTGCCACATCCGTAGCTCGAACTGAAGTGCTCCAAGAGAATAAGATAATGTTTAGAGTCCAAATATTACTAAGGGCTAATAATATTTGATTGTTTCTATTTTTAGCCTGGCAGTCTAAAAATAGACTCTAATCACTCCGCTATGAACCAAAAATAGAAGTCCATCTATTTTTCCCAACATGACCAATCATCCATAAACAACATCTTGCAACTTATAGACCATGATCCATATGTCTAAAAATAGACATAGTCTAAAAATAGACTTTGCGCCAAAAATAGTCTGCGGGACCACTTAGTGAAGGCAACTCCTTTCCACTAAGATCCATCATCTTGTTGCGTTTTCAACAACAATCCCTGTTAGACAGTGACATAGATACATAGATACATACATACATATATAATCGTTATCATAAAACAATCATCACCTTGTCAGAAAATGACATACATACATAACTACATGTATAAACATCAACATAATCATGATCATAGCATAATTACTAAATACCAAGGTCAAGGTTAAGAGAACTTCCTTTATTCATACACATCATTGAGAGAAATCGTTCCCAACGTAGCCAAGGCATATGACACCTCAAATCCATTTACTTTACCTTTTCCTGTTACCTTTCTCATGACTATACTACCACCGTCCATTTACCATAATGGACCCAACCAGTCCAACTGACTATCATAGCCTTACCTTCCGCTACGCTTACTCATGCACCGAGCTTCATCTAAATCTTACATTACCTTTTGGGTACCACACATCTCTCCCCGAGCTCCATCAACTTTCCTCTTTCCCAACCAATTCCCAAGACTCAAAACACAAAAGGCAAGACAAGAAACAAACAAGAAGAAGACTATAAAAACCCATAAAAACATGACTCCACAAACAAAGTGGCATAGCTATGCACCAAACATAATCAAAATTGCAAATCAAGCGCAACAGTCACAAAATACCAAAAGCACAAGACTAACAACAAACACCATGAATCAATCCCCATAATTCCCAGGGAAACTCAACCAGAGCCATCTTCAAGATTTCATGGCAACCTGTCTTGCCATGCAACTCCCCGCATCATGCTACCATAAACACATAACTGTCAATGTATAATTAAGCATAATAATACACCAACTACCTCATCTTATTGTTCCAAGCACGCTTCTTGCAACTGAACACATCCACACCATCTCTCAAGGGACTCCAATCCTTTAACAAATCCACCTGTGGCTAAAGACTAGCTAATATACCTGTCAAGTACATGTTCATGAATATAGCACATATCCACATAATGTCAAACAAAATCAAGGTTAAGAAGGCTTCTTGTGTGCAAAGCACTCATTCGTTCGAAATTAGGGTTTCCAAACATAGCCAAAGGAATTCTTGTCCAATTCCATTCTTTTACCTTTTTACCTTGTTGGAATTGAGGCTTACTATGTGCTATCACACCACTCAACTATTAGTTATATAGGCACATCAACTATTACCTTATCATGCTAATACCAAGCATGTTACCCTGCAACTGCTCACACATGTCAACCACATGTTCCAAATATCAAGGCAATCATATCTATCAATTTGAAATCAACCTTTACCAAGACTAACCATCATGTCATAATCCATAGTCAACCCACAGTCATCAGTCATAATACTACAACTATCACCTACTATACTCAAGTACATATCAACAGTCTCAACACATATATTTTAGTACAATCATCTTAAAACAAGATCATTTGAACACAAACTCATATTATGCAATTCATCAAACGTTCATACCATGTTAAATAAATCAACTAGATGACATAATCAACAGTCAAGCACCAAATATATGACATAAGCAATTGATACCTTAATGTATCTCAGGGGAGGTGATATTGTTTGCACAATCAATCTAGTTAGCACGATATAACCTTACAACACATCAGCTCAAGCACTCATGAGATCATGATATCCATAACAATATCTAACTAACATGTTTACATCGTAAACTCATACACAATTATCATTCACACATATGCAAAGTCAATCTAGATTTGTATGACACTATCTCACAAATACGTCGGTTCATACCTGAATATCGCAACCATAACCATCTGCATAGTTCAAACTAGGATAACTCATGAGCCTCAGTATTGCAACAAGAATGTTGTAACTCCCAAGGCTACCGACTTTAAATTATAAACCCGAGGTTCGTACAAACTTGAGAGGTATCGGCACTATATGTGCAGCATACAATGTGTCATTCCTTTGTTGTCATGATGTAATGGAGTGCATGTACTGAAGTCAAATCCTAAACTAATTTCAGAAAATGAAATGTTCGAAATGGAACCTTAACCTATTGAAAGAAAGAAAGTACAAGGAAAGAGATTGAAATCAAATGCTAAAACACACCATTTTCAAACTAATTGCTAAGAGGTTTTGCTTCAAAAGAATGCTAAGTTAACATGTATGCAATCCTACTGTCCTAAGCATGCAGATTCAAACCATCAAACCTTCTACTGTTGTGCATTTAAATGAATAATTTTTTTTTTTTTTTTTTTTCTTTTGCATGTGAGAGTGTGAAAGTTAATCTCTTTTGGTGATGTGGAAGGTGGCTTGGAGTTGATGGTGGATTGTTGGAAGGCTTGGAAGACCCTTAGGTTACCTTGTGTGGCTTCCTGGAGGTTTTCCCTCAATTCAGCCTCAAAACATGACACTATAGGAAAACCTACAGGATGTACTAAAAACCTATAGGATTCCCTGTATTTCTACAGGATACAATCGAGAGAAAAATGTTGGTTGCTAGAGGTGATGGAAGGCTTAGGGAAGGTGGTTGGTGGATGGAATGGAGTGAGAAAATGCATAGGATCACTCAGAACTCAAATCCAAGGTTGGAAGATGGATGAATTTGCTCAAAAAGATTGGAGAAGTTTCCTTATGAAATGATGAAATTGGTGAAGGTTTAATGACCAAGCAAATCAAATCCAAATTGGATGGGACACATTTTTTTATTAAATAGGATGTCTTAAGTCCCTATTCCAAGTGGAATCACTCAAAAAGACCTCTGTTAACCCATGCAAAAAATAAATAAAAAACATTACTAGTCGAAAATCTAGAAATTCGAGAACTAGTGAGCTAGTAAATCTAAAAAATGCCTACCCAAATCAAGTGAAAATGCAATGGGATAATTTTTGTTATGAACTATAATGTTTTTGTGATATAATGCAAGTGGAACCAACTTGATTGAAGCTCGTTAGCATGCTCTAAAAATTAGCAGAAATTTACTGTTCTTTGCCAAAAAGGAGTTCGAGAAATCTAGATTTGGGAATAAGAAGACTAATCCAAGCAACTCAATGATCACTATGAACTTCCAAGCTTTTCCAAGGATTAAATGATGCTTTTGATCCTGCAAAAGAACTTACATCAACCATTTAACTTGATCCTACAATAAGAAATCATTAATTCTAAACATAGAAATAGAAATAAATAAAAACAGAGATGCATGTGAATAAGAAGTGAAAAGAAGGAAAGAAAATGATACAAAAGGGCTCTGAGGTTCCTAATATGGCCAAACCTAAGGAAACTCAGAGACCTATGGAGGAGAACAAGATTTAGAAGCTGAACATGACACCAATCTTCATTATTCCATCAATACGATTACATCCCTACAAGAAAATACAATGGAGCTGCAGAAATACGAGTTCTCTCCACAAAAACACTAATGAAAATCTCTATCTAGAGGCAAATTTAACTTGGTACTTATACAAAATGATTAGGAATCATTCCCCATGAATGGAGGAAGCTTTCCCCACCAAAATCCCTTGATTAGTGGATCTGGTCCCTTGATTAGTGGAACACTCCTAGATTTCCTCAATCATTGGAGTTCCACAATCACTGCCATAATTCCTTAATATCTTATTGATTTATTATTTATTATTGATTCTCCTGTAGTAGGGAATAAGTCCCTAAATTATCTCCTCCTCCAAATCTTCATAATTTGCCCAATATTCTCATAATATTCCACAAAAATAAATAATATTAGGCACAAATATCCAATTATTCATAAACCTTTCAAATGAATATATTAAAGTTAAAAATAAATTATCTAATGCAAGAAGAGAGGTTTAATATGTTGAAGGATGGTTAGATGGACCTTAATTTATGTTTAATTTATAGGCATGGGCCTTAATTTACGTCTAATTTAGAGGCCCATCATACCCCCATGCTGAAAGTGTTGCTCATCTACTAAGCAACTTAGTGACCTCATTGTGCCTCATCTATGGCCCTGGTGGCCTCTCTCTTGCGCATTAAGAATCTTAGCTGTAAGTTCTACAAGGACAAGCCCCAAAACATATTTGTGCAAAGAAAAATCATTGTTTCTTGAGACCATTAGTTTGCTTCCTTTGTAGGTTTTAACCCCATACAGAAATTACCTGCATATGAAGTCTAAAAAACAGAAAATAAACAAAGACGAGAGCATAACACATAAAACAAATATACACAGAGATTTTCCCCTAAATCCCAAAACCGGGACTACCAACTTGATTTTTCATTATGTTCCTTTCAATGTTACAATACATATTTATACATACCGAAGCATCTAATACCATGGACCAAAAACCATCACATCCAAAACCATGCACAAAACTATAGGTAGGTCTGCCCAACCTAATAGAGGGTCCAAAAAAAAAAATTCTCAGGGGCGCTGTCCCGGACCCCGTAGAGGGGGGCTACCTGCTCCCCTCTAACCCTCCCGTTAACTAAAGGGGCTAGTCGTGGAAAGAATATAACACAACCCAACATCCTTCCCCTTATTCAGCATGGGTTTTTGAATATTTTTCAATTTGGCAAGGTCTTCCACATTCTTATCAACCTTCTGCTACCTTGTTCCACCCTTTGGACACCTCTGAAACCTTCAAATTGCATTGAGATGAGAACTAGGACATTATGTAGTAATTCCTGTCAAAACTACAGGAAACCCTGTTAAAACTACAGGATACTAGTTTTGAGCATAAATGATAGTCTGAGGTTAGGGCAGACCCTCAACTTGACTCCCATGCCTTTTTCATTTTAGACCTTGGACAAAAGCTATAAAGAGATTGGATACCTCTTGGAAAACATTTTTTCATCACTGCAATTTGAGTTTTGTTTTTATGGTGAATGCCTCATTTCATTCTGTTGCCTTCTTCTTCTCTCTTGTGGCCTAGATGATTGCTTAATGGCCTTGGAGTTCTCTGTTTTGTTTAGGTCTCTCTTAGGCAATGTCATTTTGGGTTTTAGCACAATTTTTTCCTTTCTTCCTTCTTGTAGCAGCATTATGTCTTCCTGTAGTAGTCATTCCTTCTTCCTTCATAGTCTTTTAACTGTATGGGAGTGATGAGAAATGATGAAAAGAGATTGGATGATGATGCTAGGGCTCAAGGGGAATAGTGTAGGTTTGTGAAAATGGAGAGCATTCTCTGTTTATTTTTTTTGTTTTTCAAGAATGAAATGGGATGGATGAATGATGAAGGGATATTGAATATTAAGTGGATGGAGGGCTTGGAGTGTTGTGGTGACTTGGCCTTTGCAAAAATTCATTCTTTTAATTGTTTCCCCCATTCCTTGAAATCATCACCCTTCATAATTTGACTTTTCAACATTGCATGGGTGAAGGAGTGAGCTGCAATTAACTAGTTGAAGGCGACTAAGACTGCTGACCCATCCTTAGCTTATAAAACCTCATCTCTCATGCATTGACAACAAATTTCCAACTATAATATGCTCAAGAGAAGAGGTCAAGAATATTGCATACCTGTACCTACCTGATGGTTGTTGGAGGGACCTGTATGTTGGTACTGAGTTGATGTGGACGTGCAGGTGTTGGATGGGGATGTTGATGATCCTGATGTTGCTGCTGAGATGATGTTGATGTGCAGGTGTTGGATGGTGATGTTGATGATCCTAATGCTGCTGCTAAGCTCTGGAGGAGCTTATTTAACCTCTGGATCTCCATGCTGAAGTTGATTGCAAATCTCCGGCTACTTCAACATCATATCCCCTCAATTTTTCAAAGAAACCCATCCAATTGTGCCTTGTGAATATCTCTAGTACAAGAGGGTTCTGATGACTCCTCACTGTGTTGATGGGTTCCCCCTGTCATTTTTCTCTGATGGATGGAGGCTTGTATAGGTTTGATACCAAATTTAAAAATTATCTGTATACAATTCCCTTATGCTGCAATCACTTTCAACAAACTAGAAGTGTTTTTGATGTTCCTTTCACTTGGAAAAATGTGGAGAAATGTAGAGCCTACCTCGTTAACACTGCTTGATGAAGCCAACCTCAGTTTTTCCCTTTTAAAACTGCTCATTGTCAATCTGTTGTACTACGAAACAACCCCCCATTTATAAAGAAAAATAGCTAAGGTTAGAGTTATAAATGGGGATACTTTTAAATTTTTAGGCTTAGGATAATAATACCTAACTCTAAGAAAATACCTAGCAAAACCTTGCAAAACGAACTAAGGATGAAATCTGCATCGCAAATCGCACTTTTATGTGTGACTATCTTGTCTAGTCAATTTAACGTCTTAAATTGCTCTACATAAATTATCAATCCGGGTATCGTAAACTGATGAAGTGTGGTGCACCATATGTGCTTAGTTAACCTTTTTCTTACTTCGTTGTTTTATAGATTTTATTTTGTTTTGGGGTTTTGTTTTTGTTGGTTTCCTAAAGTATCTAATGCAAATGGAAATCCTATTCTAAGGTCTTAAGAATACTTTTAAAGGATAAGTATGGATAGAGATTTCAAGACAAGGCCTATATCCCTAATGGTAACTTCCAAAACTTAGCACTTCAAAAGATCTCAAAACATGTTATTGGTGGAATTAGTACTTGAACAAAAGTGTAAATATGCAGCTACTTCAATCAAAATAGAATGCAATAACCAATCAATGAGCTAGTGACTATGAAACCCAGTATCCTTGCTGCTGTATAAAAAGAAAACTAAAGAAAGTAAAAACTGAACTTAAAGCAACTCAAAGACTGAAAGCAAAGCAACTAATTCACACTACTTCAACTCTTCTGATCCTTTACCCTTCAGCTCAATCTACCTTATGGGAAGCAATCATGAACAAGTTAAGTAATATGATATCTAAATTGCATAAAGGAAACTAATCACATTACTTCAACTCTTCTGATCCTTTACCCTTCAGCTCAATCTACCTTATGGGAAGCAATCATGAACAAGTTAAGCAATATGATATCTAAATTGCATAAAGGAAACTAATCACACTACTTCAACTCTTCTGATCCTTTACCCTTCAGCTCAATCTACCTTATGGGAAGCAATCATGAACAAGTTGAGTAATATGATATCTAAATTGCATGAAAGTAAATGAGCAAAACAAAACTGAAAGAAATAACAATGTTGGAATTAGAACTCAAAAAAATAAATCAGCAGAAGGACAAGATGATTCCGTCATGTCATTAGTCATTAAAAAGCTATGTGCATTATTAACCTACAATCAACCGGTTGAACACACTTGCATGAATTAAAATTGCATGAATGAAAAATCTAATCTACCAACTTGAAAGCAATCAAATGACATAATGAAATCAAAGCAAAATTACAAAATGAAATCTACTCTACCTTACATTCTAATGTGCTCCATGACATCTACTTCACATCTCCTTCCATGTTGAGAACATCAAAGCTTTATTCAAATTCTTCAAAATTACAAAGTACAACAAAGTTCTCCAAAGCTTTCAAAAGCCATCAAGGAAGAACTACAAACTCACAAGCTAAAAAGACTTAAGAACTCCAAACTCTAAGCTAACAAATGAAGGAGAGAGATCTCCTATTTATACAAAAATATGAGAAGCCATCTCATTAATGAGAATCCATGAATCTCTCCCTCTACCTCTAAAGTCCTAATCAAAATAGGAACTGATAAGACACATGTCTTCTTAGAGTTACAATACAATTAGGAGATGTGACACATATCCTCATGATCCCATGATTCTTTCCACTCAAATTCGAATTTGGCCTTAGAGTGCCACATAAGAGTCTTCTAGAAGCCTCCTTTCAACCTACACATGTCAACAATCTCAACCCATTTGTTAGGTATAAGCATATGCACATTATTTTCTAATGTTTAACCACAAATTCACTTAAAAGGCTTAGAAATAATAAAGATTGGAAAAACATAAAGGTGGCCCAATGATAATGAAAGTGGGATGAATGTGGTGACATAGTAGTGAAATGGAGGTGATATAATGGACATAATAGTGAAAGTGTAATGGAAATGAATGACATTTTCAAGACTCAACATATCTTAAAACATCTTCAAAAAAATGTAATCTGCGATTAAATCTCCCACTGCGATAACCCGATAAATAACACCTTGTCATTACGCAATCACATTTCACACTTCGCAAGAAACTTAGCTATGCCATTAGAATGTCCATTAGCAATTTGCGAAATGCGGCGTTGCGATATTCACAATCACATTTCGCTTTATGCATCTGGTAGTGCTATACTGTATCCATTTAAAGATTGCGATGTGTGATTAAGAGCTAAAACGTGTGAAATAATTATGTTTTAAATATCAAAATGAACAAATTGACAAGTTAATAAATATTTAGCAACCCAAGGAAGGATAATCATTTTCCAAGTTATGGGTAGTTAACGTCGAGTATCTCATTAAACCTTTCTCACAATCCAAAGTCATTTAAGAGAAGCTTTTAGTGTTAATTACCCGATACCGTCTGCGCTGATATATCTTGTCTATTTCAGGCAAGCTACAAAAGACATATCACTAAGGAAGGTGATGCAAAAATAGAGCAAGCAGACCATTGTTGAATCAAAGTTTACAGAGATGGCTCCTATTTTCTTTGATACAGTTTGCAACGCTACTGGAGGCACAACAGCTTCGAAGGTCATATACAATAGGCTTGAGGACGAACGTCCTAAAATCACTGTCACGAGAGCAACAACTGACTCAACAAGACCTTCGGGACTTCAATTCAGAGATGCTTCCTGTTATTTCCTTCATAGGATAGGATCAAGTGCTAAAATCCTCCATACACAGATATGATTAGGTGGGTGATCGAAAACCTCATCATTGAAGATAAGCAATTCAAGAATTCAAGAATGGAGCTCACAGGGTTGTTCAGAGCAGAGGACTTGAAGAAAATGTACCACATACCTGACCCTCAGGATATCTACGACAACACATTTGTGGCCAACTTCACAAAGAAGAACCCAGACCCCTTCAAGCTGATTCAAGGTTGGAGAGTATTGGACAACAAATTCAAATATGACAAATCGGGTATGTATGCTATAACATCTTTGGCAAACCCCTACAACTGCAGCAACTATGTTATGTAGATTATATGGGCTACCCAATAATACTAACTTTTCCATAGAATGGTTTCCTCTGATTGATGCCTCTATTAATTCCCACATCATGAATTGTCCCTCCATCTATCTGATAACCTAGCCATCACCATTACCGAATATCAACAGAAAAGAGCCTCCTCTCCAGATAACCTCCCTCCATTCTATTTTAGTGCCTACATTATGGATGCCATATGTTTTTGCACGACATTTCCAACCATGGGTTGGAAATGGACCTTATAGGACCCCTACCCAATCCATCTCAGTCATAAACAAATATGGGAATCACATTATATACCTCACTTCTATAAGATATTTCATGTTGTTGTGTTTCCCCTACATCAAATAATTTTCAATAAGAAAGCCCCCAGGTTTTCCCAAGAAGCCGCAACAAACCTGTTTACTGTCGGCAAATATTTCATTGAAGAATGGTTCACCTACATTAGGGTTTTTGGTAGCAAAACCAATCCATATGTCCTTCCTTTATATGTTTCTGATAAATTATCAGCAAGAGATATTGCCTACTAGACCGTGGGAAAAGGCCTGACTAAAGTTCTCAAAGATGGTAAGAAGTCATCATGGCCCTCTTTCCCTGTCAAGTGCGGTTCTTTTGCTTTATCAAATTTTGTTCATGCTACTAAAGAGTCAGCACAAATGGAAGCCCTCAGGCTTCATACATTGCCTAAGAGGCAATTTGATCCAGACAAAGTGGCATATAATGTCACTACTGGAGTAAAGCTCAAGCCATACAACCATGAGGATAACTATTTTGAAGACTTGTTATAGTCGGTCGAATCCTTCGAACAAGCGTTCGAATGGGCAAAGGCAAATCTGAAACCTGAATATTTTCATAGCTTTCAGAAATTCAGAAATGAAAAGCTCAAAGTCATCCCAATGGTTTTTTTGAAGTCTGAGGATAAGCCTACACCAAGTGTATAAGCCTACACCAAGTGTCACTGTTGACAGTGAAGGTCCTAGTTCTCGAATAGATTCTCAGGTAAATACTCAGAAGACACCAGGCACAGGGAAACCCCAAGACACAGATAACACAGCTAAGTCCAGTAGGAAGTCAACTGAGAAACAAGTAATGAGCACCCTAACTACAAAAATCAATTTAGAGGTCAAAGGCAGTGGTTTGGAGCAAGAGTAGGATCAATCTAATAAAAAATTGCAAGGCACTCTCAAAGCGACAAATACCCAAGAAACAGTGGAATATAAAACTCCTCTGCATGTTCATAAGGATACAAAGCCCAAGTCTATCGGTGAGCAGTCCAAGCCTATGGAGGAACAAGCAATAGTGTCCCAACATACTGAAATCATCCCTGCTCTGCCCACATTAGCAATTGCTTGGTGTGTTCTATAGCCCTCTCCACAAGGTTGTAGTAAGAAGACAGAGAAAAAGGAAAAGGGTAGACACACCCGAATTTCCACCTAGAAACGAGCCGATGAATGTTGTTTGGAAGGATATTCCTTTCAATCTGGCCGAGAACTTGACTAGACTATCACAGTTCACAGGAGCATATGCATTGACCATTATGGACAAGGCTACTAAAGTATCTACTTTGTTAAAGGAAAAAGAGGAGAGGATTGTACAGCTCGAGCAACAACTTGAAACAGAGAAAGCAAGCGTAAATAGGCAAGCAGCTGAGCAGCTCACACAATTGCAACAAGACATGGAGGTCCTGAAAATAAGCCATGAAGGTGATATATCGACAAAAAATACATGACTCTAAGAAATGCAGCAAGCCATGGAAAGATGCAAGGATGTTCCCACTATTGAGGAGTTTGTAAAGAGGCAATAGAATTAAACTCCCTTTTGGTGAAACAACAAGAGTATTTTTGTCAGAAGATGTCACACATTACTCCATATCTGACTACTAGTGACTAGCTAACAGATAAAGTAATTGACCAGAGAACCGAGCTTAACGATTTAAACACCAGAATCTTTGAGTTCATCAAATGACAGGAAATAGAAGATGAAAGGAAAGCCAATCTACCCGAGATTGAGGAAACTCATAAAGACATTCTCTTCACGGATTGGGATGCGAGAATCAAACAGGCCAAGCTAGCAGTCGCAAGGGTAGCTGGGGTATCAAAGAATATCATTAAGGCAGTGAATCACACCCTGTTTGCCACCAACCTAATTAAAGAAGGAAATCTGAAAGAAATGCCTGATTTAAATGCTCTGTATAAAAGTTGGCAAGAAAAGGCAGAGACTCAAAGGGAGGCAATTAAAAAATTGACCAAGACCAACTGGGAGTCGTATTGGCAGTATCTCGTCAAGCCACACAACCAAGTTATGACTCTTAACTATTCTCTTCATATGACTTAGAAGATGCTGCCACCTCTCACCAATGCGATTTTCACAGTACAACTCAGGACACATTTTGGGGCACCTCCTCAAATTCAACTGATGACCAATATATGCGATTTGAAGGACAAGCTGGCAGACATCAAGTCATCCTCTTAGTTCTGTTCATTCATCCATTGTTTATTTTTGGAGTTAGTTACCTAGTTAGGAGGAAGGTTGTTTGAAACCTCCTCAATTTTTGTATAATCTATTTTTGCACATTAGTCAGAATATTGTTTATACCCTTCTCATGCATTTAGAGAAGGGTCCAGAATTTTATTAAAAACATTTGCAAAGAATGCACTATTGTAAGTTTGTGAATGTTTTGGTGAAATTATGGAACATGATCGTTTCTTTTAGATATTAGACTACTTTCCTTTGTTGATGCATTATTGTATTCTTGGGAGACAATTTGATTTGAAGAAAGAAGTTGGTCTATGTCATTTGTCAAATGAGTAGGACTTCGCACATATGGTACTATTATCTTGTATGATTGATTATGTTTACATTTAATTAGTGGCAAAACTTTATTTTCATGAATTGTATGTGAGATTTATTGTTTATGTTAACAGTTAATTGCACTCTTGTATGATGCCTAGCTGAAATTGTGATTTTCATATATAACTCATCATATATGCGATATATTTTATAAATTTCTTTGACTAACTATTTAGTCAAAGAAATTATCTTTATACGTTATCATCTCTGTTTAATTGTGATCAATCTTTATTATCACATGTTAAGCAGATATCTTTGTAGATCGCATACCACACAGGAATACCTGGGTTTATATTAGAATAAGTTAGTTAGAGAATTGCATCATAAGATAAGTCATTTGGATTATCATTATTCTACTGCAAACACTCATGAACCACCCACTCTCATCTTAAAACCCACACTGGGAAATGGGTCCCATTACCCCTAGTCGGAGCCACCACTTTAAATGGAAAAGGAACCGTCTTAAGGTCCGGATCGGGTGGTTATCCCCCATGTTTCCGCAGCAGAATTTTGAGGCCGCAACACAATCCGGTAGGCATTGTTCTGTACCCTGTAGCATCTCAAGGAATCCTGTAGGTTTTCAGGACAAAAACTTGCTTTGTCCATTTCTCCCAAACGGTATAATGGATTGACCTGAAACTTTCTAAGCATGTTTCTATCGTCATTATGCACCTCCCCATAAAAAAGATTTGGTCAATGGATGCATGGATCTCGAGAAAAATTAAAAATGGTTGAAGGTGATGGAGGCTAATTTCTTGGAAATTGTGCACTGGAATTTGCTGAAATTGCTTGGCCATGTTACCATCATCCACATGCATCTTCCCATGAAACAACTTTTTAAATGGATGCACGGATATCGAGAAAATGCAAAAATGGTTGTAGGTGATGGAGGCTGATTTCTTAAAAAATGTGCACTAGAATTTGCTGAAATTGCTTGAGCGTGTTACCATCATCCATATGCATCTCCCCTGAAACAACTTGGCAAATGGATGGATGGTTTTCAAGTTATGGTAAAAACAAATTTCTGCTCTATGTATTTTTGTATCCTGTAGTAAAATAGAGCATCATGTAGTTTTTTAGGACAACAAGAAATTTGAATGGTAGAAGCTTGAGAATGATGGGTGGATGGTGGAAATAGATGAGGGTGATGGATTAGCATGGCCTTGACCTTGTTGGATAATTTTAGCAAAGGAGGAGAAAGTCAAAATTTGACTTCTTTTGACTAGGCTTGACCAATTTTCCTTTTGGTACCAACTTGTTCTTGTTACGTGCAGATGTTGGAGAGTACATGCATTCATCAAAGAGATGCATGGAGCAAGGATTTTTTTTTTTTTTCTAGGCCTACTATCCGCCTCGATGAGGTTTTCAACTAGTAGGTCTACCTAGGGGCCTCAAAGGAGGTTTTCACCTGGGATCTTTTCTTTTTTCTCTTTTTCTCTTTTTTTCCTTTTTCCCAACCCATTGACCGACTCATGAAGGTTTTCAATCAATGAGCCAATCTGCGGCAACTCAAAGGAGGTTTTCATCTGCGATTTTTTTTTCTCTTATTTTTTTATTTTATTTTTTTTACCTTACCCTACTTGAAAAACAAAATCACTTTCAAGTATAAGAATACTTCCAATGGAGCCATGTGCACATCAAGATGACAGAAAAAATGATGTGTAGGCTTGAGATGTATGCTTTGACATGTACTTGAATTTGAGAGATCAAATGATTTGACTTTGATGATATCAAGCACAATTGAAGAAGAGGGTATTGCTGCAACTTAATGACTGTCTGGAACCATATTTCAATATAGTTGTGATGCCCCTGGTCCACTTGCTGATTTGGATCATTCTTCATGTCTTCTTCTACCATGACCTTCAAATCTTCCTCTTTTTGTTGATTGTTCTCTTGAATACATGGAGGATTTGATGGTAACCATGAGAGAGCTTTCTCAATCTCTTATTTTGATGTCTGTCCTTCATCAATTGCATCCCATGGTTCTGTGGTCTTCTCATTTGAATCTTCTTCTTATGGATGTGGTCTTTCATTGATATCAAGATAATCTGTTTTTTTCAATACTCTTCTTGAGCTATGGTGAATACCAATGATCTCAAGAGGAGATGTTTGGAAGTGTTGTACCTCAACATTGTAAGTGGTCTCAACTACTTCAATGTGTGGGTTTGGAAATGGTGGTACAGGTAGTTGAGGGGGAGTGTATATTTGAGATGGATGTGGATGGGGTTGTGGTTGTGGTGGAGGTGAATGGTAAGGATAACATGGAGTTTGGCATGGAGGATATTGAGGAAAATACTGAGGATATTGTGGATGGATCCCATAAGTTCCTTACCAACATTGTTGTCAAGATTGGTTTTGGGGTTGACATGGCCAATGTTGCCAAGGAAAGGGTGTGTTCCAATTACTTTGAGGTGGATGTGCATAAGCTTGAAATCGTGAATTAGGCTCTTGCATCATATTAGGCTGAATAGGCTGCCATGGTCCTCTTGGAGCTACTTAACATTTATACATTGGCAATTGACTTGCTCCATTATCCTCTTGGTGAACTTCCTTCAACCTTGGTAATAAGGAGCAACATTTAACATCATGTGATTCTGCATGGACAACACAAACATCTTCTTTTTGCTCATTTTGTATTCTTAACATTTCTAATTGTTCAGTTAGATTGCTAAGAATTTCTGTTTTAAAGTCATCAAACAAATTTCCAAGTTTAGCTTGACTTACCGACCTTGATGCTGATTTACCTACTCTTGCCTTTCCTCTTGATATGTGTTTGCATGCTTCACAAATTTATTCAAATGATAATTGGTATACATCACCTCTACTCATGAGATCAAGGAGATCAATCCACTCATCCCTATTTGTTCTAAGTAAGAGGGTTTTTAGTGTGTCGGATCCTAAATGATGTAGTTTTGCCCTCTTAACATTATACATGAACCTTTCTATTAGATCCTCGAGGCTGTCATCTTTTCTTTGATTCATTCTAAAGATTCCTTCCTTGTGATCATGATCTTTATATTTTTCTAGAAATACCTTTTTCATATCATTCCATGATCTTATTGAATTAGTCTCTAAACTCATGAACCATTTAAGAGCTCTATCCTTCAATGTTGTCGGAAATAATCTCATTTTTTGAGTTTTTAATAAGTAACCATAAGATCTAAAAATAATTTCAAATTAAAATAGAAAGGATTCCGGATCCTCTGACCTTAGACCATGAAATTTTGGAAGAAAAGATGGAGGGATGTTCTTCATGTGCACGTTGATATCAGTATCTTGAATGGGAAATCCAAGAGGAACTTCCTCATTGTCATCATCTCCATCCATTTCTTCTACATTCTTTGCCATCTTCTTCTACCTGAAAAAGTGAATGGTGATGTGGCTCTTATTGCACCACGTGATCAAATTGGGGGGTGGGTTGGTGTTGGAGATTTATTTATTATTATTATTATTAATTTTTTTTTTGAATGAAAACACTTATGCAATGCACTTTCCTATTTTTGAAATGAAATACGCATAATGCAAATATTTTTATTTTTGCAAAAAGTAAAAAAAACTGAATCAACTAGGGAAGAAAACAATGCATACTTTGACACCTCCTCGACAACGGTGCCAAAAAGTGATGAGCCTCAATATTGCAACAAGAATGTTGCAACTCTCAAGGCTATCGATTTTAAATTATCAACTCGGGGTTCGTACAACTTAAGAGGTATCGACACTATATGTGAAGTATACAATGTGTTCTTCCTTTGTTGTCATGATGTAATGGAGTGCATGTACTAAAGTCAAATCCTAAACTAATTGCAGAAAATGAAATGTTCGAAATGGAACCTTAACCTATTGAAAGAAAGAAAGTACAAGGAAAGAGACTGAAATCAAATGCTAAAACACACCATTTTCTAACTAACTACTAAGAGGTTTTGCTTCAAAAGAATGCTAAGTTAACATGTATGTAATCCTACTGTCCTAAGCATGCAGATTCAAACCATCAAACCTTCTATTGTTGTGCATGTAAATGAATGAAATAAATATGTTTTCTTTTTGTCTTTTTTTCATGTGAGAGTGTGAAAGCCAATCTCTTTTGGTGATGTGGTAGGTGGCTTGGAGATGATGGTGGATGGTTGGAAGGCTTGGGAGACCCTTAGGTGACCTTATGTGGCTTCCTGGAGGTTTTCCCTCAATTCGGCCTCAAAACAGGCCATTACAGGAAAACTTATAAGATGTACTAAAAATCTACAAGATTCCCTGTATTTCTACAAGATCCAGCCAAGAGCAAAATGATGGGTGTTGGAGGTGATGGAAGGCTCAGGGAAGGTGGTTGGTGGATGGAATGGAGTGAGAAAATGCCTAGGATCACTCAGAACTCAAAACCAAGGTTGGAAGATGGATAGATTTGCTCAAAAAGCTGGGAGAAGTTTCCTTGTGAAATGATGAAATTGGTGAAGGTTTAATGACCAAGAAAATCAAATCCAAATTGGATGGGACAAATTTTGTTATTAACTGGGATGTCTTAGGTCCATATTCCAAGTGGAATCACTCAAAAAGACCTTTGTTAACCCATGCAAAAAAAAAAAAAAAACATTACTAGTCGAAAATCTAGAAATTTGAGAATTAGTGAGCTAGTAAATCTAAAAAATGGCTACCCAAATCAAGTGCAAATGCAATGGGGTAATTTTTGTTATGAACTATAATGTTTTTGTGATATAATGCAAGTGGAACCAACTTGATTGAAGCTCGTTAGCATGCTCTAAAAATTAGCAGAAATTTATTGTTCTTTGCCAAAAAGGAATTCCAGAAATCTAGATTTGGGAATAAGAAGACTAATCCAAGCAACTCAATGATCATTATGAACTTCCAAAGCTTTTCTAAGGATGAAATGATGCTTTTGATCCTGCAAAAGAACTTACATCAACCATTTAACTCGATCCTACAATAAGAAATCATTAATTCTAAATGCAGAAATATAAATAAATAAAAACAAGAGATGCATGTGAATAAGAAGTGAAAAGAAGGAAAGAAAATGATACAAAAGGGACCTAAGGTTCCTGGGATGGCCAAGCCCAAGGAAACTCAAAGACCTATGGAGGAGAACAATATTTAGAAGCTGAACATGACACCAATCTTCATTATTCCATCAATACGATTACATCCCTGCAAGAAAATACAATGGAGCTGCAAAAATACGAGTTCTCTCCACAAGAACACTAATGAAAATATCTATCTACAGGGAAATTCGATTTGGTACTTATACAAAATGATTAGGAATCATTCCCCATGAATGGAGGAAGCTTTCCCCACCAAAATCCCTTGATTAGTGGAACACACTCCTCAATTTCCTCAATCATTGGAGTTCCACAATCTGTGCCATAATTCCATAATATCTTGTTGATTTATTATTTATTATTGATCCTCTTGTAATAGGGAATAAGTCCCTAAATTATCTCCTCTTCCAAATCTTCATAATCTGCCCAATATTCTCATAATATTCCACAAGAATAAATAATATTAGGCACAAATATCCAATTATTCATAAACCTTCTTAATGAATATATTAAAGTTAAAAATAAATTATCTAATGTAAGAAAAGAGGTTTAATATGCCGAAGGATGGTTAGATGGACCTTAATTTATGTTTAATTTGTAAGCATGGGCCTTAGTTTATGTTTACTTTAAAGGCCCATCAATAACACAATACATATAACATCAAGGGCTTCAAGGCAATCAACATAACCATCACGCATATGACCAATCCAAATTATAACATCAATATCTCAATGAAATAACCCTAATCATCAAGTTGATAGCATATAACAACAATAAGCTATATATCATGCTCATCAACAACATAAAACCGAATCGTCAAGCTAATTGTCATATAATAATCAACAAGTTAACCTATAGCATACTCATCAACAACATATAGCATAATCATCAGGTTATCTAGTATAAAACAACAATAGCAATGCATACAACTACATGTTACCATCATTCTTGGCTATTCGACTCATGTGCATATAACTATACTAATCAACTATCATCTATCATGTATGTAACCATAACATCAAAAGACATGTACATAAACCTAATGTATATAACCCTAGTGCATATAACAATCCATTAACTAACATACTTGGATGCCGAACATGCAATACTTATATGTCGATCTGATGTTACCCCAAAGTCCAATGCTACAACCTCATTATGATCATCTGCATCTCCTGCTCTATCTCAATCAACATATTACCATCATAACATCCAATAGCACTATGATGACTTAAATTGCATACCATGATTTCACAAGGCATGTTTGACCTACTATTCATGCATAACCATAACCAAGAGCATACATGCATAACAACTGCATATAGACATATAACACATGAATGCAAAACCATATACTCATCATTCTAGCTAGAGTCCAGTCATCAACGCATGACCATATCAACTACACAAATCATGACCTCATGCATGACAACAACAACCACCTCACGTGCATTTGATAACATGTGAACACTGATGTGCATAAAAATGCATAATCAACCATACACACATGAAGACTTACTCCACGACCACACCTTCAACCTTCACATGGCTACATCACTACAACCATGATCAACACCATGCAAGGGAAACAAGCAAATGGACTACATGCATAAGGAACACATATGAAACCCACATGAAAGCATGGCCAACACACAACCCAAGGAGAGCGCAACCACGCTCTGATACCACTCTGTAACACCCTCCTCCCACATCTATCCAAGCAACTGGCGAGCCAGGGTAAACATGCGACAAGAGGCCACTATGATAAGATTCAACCTCCTTAGTGACTTTAAGGAAATGGAATCAACTGAACATCACATACAATCATCCAACATCATCCAAATAACCTTCAGAAGACAAATCAACCACTCAAACTGCCTATCCCTAGGTCCCACTACTGTATGAGAGACTTAAGGGCAGGGTAACGTTCCCTAAACACTACCCAGGCGAGTTAGTTTCAGGACTAACGCTCCCCAAACACTGCCCAAGTGCTTTATAACGCTCCCCAGACACTACCCATGTGCTTTATAACGCTTCCCAGACATTGCCCAAGCGAGTTAGTCTCTGCACTAATGCTAGCATTCCAGGATTTAAGCCACCTTTTTCGGCCCAGAGCCCGGGACACTGCCCAGAATGGAATGTTCCCTTAGAATTAGTAAGGATGCAAGGAAAAAACGATGCAAAAGCAATAATACGAATAAGATCATCACCAAACCCCTACTAGCCATGACAGACATTTCATCAAACATATCATCAACATGTAACCTACAAGTGTAAATAAAAGAATTAAGTGTAGGGATCTCATACTTATCTGAGAATTGCTATGAACCATTGTTCCCTCGTGCCATTTGCTGCATTATCCTCCATTAACTCATAAACACATTATCCATTCATATACAAGTAAAAACATGCTGAGAGCCATACATAGCTATTGTCATGAAATGTGCATATAACCAGCATAATAAGAATAGAAATGTAATAAACATATTAGCCATCAAATCCATAAATACATCAGTACCTTTACACATGAAAATCAAGGGAAGGTATTTCTCATTAGTGAATGCAATGAACCAACTAGAGATGGGACTACCATGTTCCACTCGACCGTAGAATGGCTGAGCCAAATCTCTCTTTTGCCATTCACCCCCGTGCCATATTCCAAGCATGAATGTGGGATCTCATAGAACACATCAATCAAAACCCATCTAGGGCTTCCAGAGGCTATCCACCTCAACCCATCAAACAGTGATTCCACCTCATGGTTGGACATCACCAAAACCATCACCAGATTGGTCTCCATCCAAGCCTTCCAGGGCTTCCAGGGCATTTGTCCAACCAAGGCTTCCAAAACTAGTAACTCAACCCATAACTTATACAGGGCTTCCAAAGCATTTGTCCAACCAAGGCTTCTAGGACTAGTAACTCAACCCACCAAGGGATTCTATAACGTTTGTCCAATAAGGGCTTCCAGGACTAGTAACTCAACCCAAGCTGTTATAGGGCTTCCAGAGCGTTTTTTCAACCAGGGCTTCCAGGACTAGTAACTCAACCCAAGCTATGGAAACATGAGAACCAACCAAAACAAAGCAATGAAAGTAAACCCACAATCACCATGGTTATCCAGGAAGTGGCAAGGCTAGGCAATCCATTGTCAATTCCAGCCATCCTCCATGCCAATGATAGATCATGACCAAGAAACCACATGCATGCCAAAACTATTGAAGAAATCATACATGCAACTCGATACCTGTAAGAAAATCTGATGTGGTTGTTGATGTCGATGCCTTCTTGCACTTTCCTTCTCTTCCTTTGCCTTCTTATTCCAAGAATCAAAATATGCCACACCCTCCAAGAGTGCTCCAAGAAAACTCTAAGTATCCAAGAGTATGAGAGAGAGAGAGAATAATGAGAGAGCTCCAAAACTGAACTGATCAAGCCTTCACCACTGATCCTCAGAAGCCTTTTTATTAATGATGCCTCTATTTTCTTCATTTTCCATTATTTTCCTTCAATTTCCTCCTCACATGCAACATGTGACCTTTCACCTTCCTTTTCTCCTAATTTCCATTATTTTCATAAATAAAATGCCAATTAATGCCTTATGCCTTTTCAAAGCCTTAACCATTGCCTTTGCCAATTTCCTTAGCCATAAACAACCAAATGAACACCCACTAGGATGTTTTCCCCACCATTCAGCTTGGAATATGTGTCCCATCATCCGTGGTATTTATATATTTTTACATGGAATTTTCACAAGGGTTGTTACACATGTGCTTCTATGATGTCATCTCCTAACATGATGCATCATATCATTCTTCTAATGCTTCCTACCATGATAGCTATATTGACAGAAACTGAAAAGAACTAGGTGGAGAAGACTTATCTTAATCATAGTAGATACATTTTACTTCTTTCTTGGATTTCTTCTCTTCATCTTCTTCGACTTCTTCAATGATATGGGATTTTTCCCTTCCTCTTTTGTTGTAGTTGTTGTAAAATGTAACTAGGTTCGATCTTCATAATGACATATAATTATGACTTTTGTAAATGAAAAGAAGAGAAACAAAAATTATTATTGTAAGGCTTTCTTCATGGGTTTCATGAGCAAGACATTTTATTTGTTAGTGGCTCCCATTGAGAGCCTTATGATTTATCATTGAGTCATTCAACATCATGTATGAAGAGCTCTTCTTGAGCATGTGTCAATTGTATATGAGTCTATATAGCCCTCCAACAACAAGCACACAATCCTCTCTTCATGTCGGCTTCAAAGAGGAGTAAACAAACTCATGTCGGCTCATAGTTTGAAGACACACCCATTCGTTGCACATGTCGGCTTATTATATAGTCAAACTACTATATATACAAGGCTAGGGTCATCGCAGAAGACACAGTTCAGAGTTCGGATTCCTTTGAGATTTTCGGAGGGTAACTATAGTCAACAGTTCGGATGATGGCAGAGTGAAGTTCGAATGGGTCCCTTTATGACTTTGAGTAAATAGTAGAAGAAAGAAATTCAGATCACCTCTGTTTTGGATATCCTACTCAGTGAACAAAAAAGTTCGAAGGCTACAATTATGTGATAAAGGGAATTCAGATCCCTCTTGGGTACAAATCACAGTGATAGCGAGGAAGAGATTGGTCTCTGTATAAGACCACAATTCAGTGTCTTGGAAGGAGTCACAGTTTTGTATCATGAAGATCATTAAGAACCTACAATTCAATATTATGCCACAGTGATTCGGTATATCTCACAACGAAGAAGCATTCAAGAAGAGGATCACTAGTATGTGACTAGCCCTTCGTGATATTGTGTTGAAGAAGGTCTCAGTACTATCTCAGACATAAGGATTCGGTTCTACTGTTGGAGGAAGAGGAGTATTACAGTGACCTCAGTTTGATATAACTACATGACGACAATGATCTCATATGATGAAAGATTTGAAGTAGAAGGAATCGAGAAAGGATGAACGAGAAGATGGAAGAGGACTTGTGTCTTGGTCTTGGAGAGGCTACTAGGTCAAGGGTCTTGGTATTGGTATTCGTCAATTGGAATCTCTATAAGAAGAATTTGTGTGGGTTTTCTGCTCAAAGAGTGAGAGGTTTTGGCCCTGGCTCATAACCTACATGTTGTGTCTCTTGTCTATTTATGTTCATCCATTGGTTACTATTTGATGAAGAAGAACAATAATAATCTAACAAGAAGAAGATCCTAATCTAAAGAAGTAAAAAGCATTCACAAGCAATCACTAATAGAAGAGAAATCACCTAACGATAATGCCCTAGATTTATCAACATGCGTCCTTCTTGAGCTTAATACAATCTCTCTTATTGTGCCCATATCCATAACATTGAACCTTCGCCATATTCTTCCTCCTTTTCCGAGGACCAAATTTCCCAAACTTTCCTTTCCTCTTCGCCATGGCAGCATATGCTTGAGTTTGCTCATTTGATCCTACATCTCTTTTTGCCTTCAACCTGTTGCTTCAATTTTGCATAGTGACCACAACTCATTGAATGAAGTATCTTCCTTCTTCCCATAAATGCTTGATGTAAAGTTACCCCATTCCTCTGGTAGTGCATTGAGTACTATAGTAGTTGTTTCCTTGTTAGACGTTATCTCTCCCAACTCTTGTAGTTGGTTCCTTATTTCAGACACCCTCATAAAGTATCATTCCTTCTTCCTTTGATATCATCATCTTGTAGAGCTTGGTTCTTAATGATATCACTTCTCCTACATAACTTATGGAGAATAATTCCACCACTTTGTCATAGATGTCATTTCACTTTTCCAATTTTGTTACATAAGGATTATTTGAGCCCTTATTTCCCTTTTCATGTATTCAGCTGGAGCTTGAGCTTCTTCTTTTGGAGGTTTAGTGACAAAACCCTCAACATGCTCAACGAATTCATTTTCTATGAGGATTAAATCTATCCTCTTCTTCCATGTAATAAAGTTTGAAAACCCAACCAATTTGCTGGTCTCCTTGCAAAATGAAGTCATTTTGATAGATTGAAATATAGATATAAAGATACTTACTTGTCAACTGAAGATGCTCTTAGATGTTAATATCTTCAACTTGATGCCTTCTTGATTTTTATGATGATAGAAGATGTCTTCCTTCAAAAGTGATCCTTCAACAAAAGGGAGGTCACCTTGATTCCTTGATGATGATGATTATGCTTCTTCCTGCTTCTCTAGAATGTAGAGACTTTTAGATGCTTCAATGTGTAGTTCTTTTATGGATGAGCTAGGGTTTTTAGGTCTTCTTACAACTTTAGATTTCGGCCCTTCTTCATATTTTAGGCTTGTTGTTGCAAGACTGCAATTTTAGCTTCTCTTGCAGAAAACCTAGGTCACATGTGTGGTTGGAATGTGTATATACTTGCCTCCTTTTGACTTTTATTGACCATGATTCCTTCTCTTGACAAGTCGAATTGCTAAATAGTCCTTTTTAAACCCAAACTTTGGCTCATTTGAGTGATTGCAATTTTCAGCTTCTATTGTTGCAGGATGATGCCCTAACCTTTGCATGCGTGGAGGATAATTAGCCCAAAACAGAGCAGGAAATGCTTCGCTCTTCTTTATTCTTCCTTCGTTGGGTATAAGGCTTCTTTATATTTCTTGATCAAACTCTTCTTGATGCTTCTTAGATGCTTTTCTAGTGCTTCGGCCCTTGAGTGTCCTTCTTTAAGCTGCCTTTCCTTGTCTTGACACCTTAGCTCTGATACCATGTTGAGAAATCTAGGACAACTAGATTAGGTGATTTCTCTTACTTTAATAATTGCTTGTGATGTTTTTTTACTTAACTTGATTAACTTCTTCTTACACTTGATTATTATTAATGTTCTTTATCATAAAACAACTACGAAACAATAAAATCAAAGAGATAATAGGATACAAGATGTAGGCGATCATCCAGGGCCAAAGCCTTTCCAATTGAGAGGAAAACCCACAAGAATTATTCTCTTCTTATAGAACTTCAATTGGTGAATTCCAAGCCCTATGACCCTTGACCAAGACCCTCCAAGATCAAGTCAAATCTTGATTCCAACAACTTCTACAATTTCGACTTGCCCAACAGATTTTTTTTGGAACTTTGACTTGCCCAACACATTCTTATGTAACTTCGATAGGCCCAACAAACTCTTCTAAAACTTCAACCTACCCAGCAAATTCTTTTGCAGCTTCAACTTGCTCGAATTTTTTTTTTGCCTAACAAATGTAAAAACCCTAACATGAGAGAGAGAGAGAGAGGCCCAAAAACTTCGATATAGTTCTTCTCCTTCCTTTTCGTCCTTTTTCCAACTTCTATCTTGACAAGATCAAACTTGCTTGAGTGAGTCACAATGAGATCGAGTTCCTTCTTATTTATAGGTTTGTGAGGGGTAAGAATTGCTCTCTTTAGGCTAACTTGATATTTGTGCCATGACGAGGTCTTTGGAGGGTCTTCTGATTCTATTTAGACTCAAATAATTTTTCTTTACAATATGTAACATGCCCAAATGGGTCTTCAATACATGACAATGACTCAATTGACTTTATGACAAACCTAGAAGCACTCAATGGGTGCTTGACCTAAAAATATTTTTCCCTTGACCATGAAACCCATGCCTCAAGAATAATAATAAATTTATTTGTCTCTTTTCATTAAATACATAAAATCACGATTAAGTATGCCATTATGAAGACCGAACCTAGTTACGTATTTCAACACGACCTACTGTTGCTCGAAGTCTCCATGACTCCATAAAACGTCCCATCACTTATGAAACCTATAATATGAGGTTCTAGCTCCCCGCTACTCATTGTGAAGTTGCATTTGATGGCCTACTCAGAATCAACTCCTCGTCTTGCACATAGCCGATGTCATAAAGTGCTCAGGAGAAGCTACGTTGGGATCAAGGCATGGCAGCTCGTTCATGAAAATAGAAGACTTTGTGTCTACCACACAGAAGTCCTGCAACGCCTCCAAATATATCTTGCTACAAATTATGAAATAAATCATAGATCCGTGAGACCTCCAAAAATAATCGAAATCTCTCCCATGAGCTAGTTCTACAATGATCCACATGATGCGTCTAGTTTGTTTATTGTAGGATACCCACGATCTGTGACAACAAAAAATTGCCACCGACAATAACATATTGACGTCCATACCCTTCTCCGTCAACTGTACCATCACCGCTTAAAAACAAAAAAGAATGAACAAATCTGCAAATCCACAAAACACGCAGACACATGTCTACACTAATCTATGTACAAAAATAATAATACTCATGGCTTTCTCATCTTCATGGCCTTCCCATAAGGGAATTAGGCCATAACAGGCTCTAATACCGATATAAAAATTTGAGGAGCAGACATAGGAGACAAATTACTCACAAAACTATCCGTTCATTATATTCAAAGCTAAATTACAAGACACATAAATAATGTTCATGAGATCCAATAAATTATGAACAAAGAGAATATTGTTGAGAAAATCTCTCAACAAAATTCCAACTATCAACAAACCAATCCTACATATATACTATTGTAAGCATTATTCCAAGTTATAATACCATGTGCCAATACATGGTTTAATTAATTATTATTCATGATAAAAAGAATTAATATATAAGTTAAACATATATACATTTAAAGAAAACAAGTAACAAGATCATGGAGATTCACCCCCAATTTATTACAAAAATTCTTAATTTTTAAATAGACTTTGTTATAATAACACGGACCAATACCATTTGCCCAAAAAACTATAACTCATTTCATATGACATTTTTTTAACCAACCTCTAGATCCATCTTAACTCGGGATCTACCAAGCATGGAGAGAGATGAAATTTCTTTTCACTCTAAAAGAGGTTTGCATCTCATGAGATTTGATCCCTTTCGACACTTGGTAGATCCAGAATTAAGATGGATCTAGGTTGGTTTAATTTCATTCTTTAAATAGGCTATATTCCACATGAATACCATGGGTTCTCATAAACCTATTTTTATTTTATTTTGACAGTGTAAAAATGTTTACTGGACATTACATTAAGTTACGTTACAACATCTCTACCACATTGGGTTGGAGAGTGCTTCTCAATGCAATTAATGAATTAAATAAAAGGGCAAAAAATGCATAACTATTTGGAAATATATCTTGACCTTTGATTTGTGTATACTATTAAGAATATTACATGGAAGTTAAATCCCTACAATATGAAAGAGATTTTGTAATGTCTCGTACTATCGTGTGACCTTGTCCTGTTATGTTATGTTATGTAAAGAAAATCAATAAAACAATAAAAATAAAAATAAAAACAACCATAGGTTAAAACAAAAATAATGATTAACCTGTGGTATCCATGTGGAATATAGCCTATTTAAAGGGGGAAAGCCCAACCTAGACCCATCTTAACTTCTGATCTACCAATTTCCAAGAGAAATCAAATCCCTTTTCACTCTAAAAGAGGTTTGCACCTCAAGAGATTTGATTCCTCTCGACACTTGGTAGATTTAGAGTTAAGATGGATCTAGGATGGTTGATAATTATGTCGAGAGACGCTCTCTAGCCTAGTATGGAAGAATGTTGTAATGTTATGCTATGTTATGTAAACATTTTGACTTCGTCAAATTACATAAAATAAAATTAAAAAATATAATAAAAAATAAAATTGTTATTATAGTTATTAATTAAAACATTTTTTATTGGGTTAAATTACATAAAAAATAAAAAAAATAATAATTATTAATAATTAAACCAACATAAATCCATCTTAATTCACGATCTACCAAGAGCCAAGAGGGACCAAATCCCAAGAGGCGCAAGCTTCTTTTAGAGTGAAAAGAGATTGAATCTCTCTCGACGCTTGGTAGATATGGAGTTAAGATGATTTTATGACTGTTAAATTAAAATTTTGAAATAAACATGCCTATTAGTTTAATTATATTTAAAAAAATGTATTTAACCATATTAATTTTGACTAGATATTATGTGGAGAGGTGCTCTCTAACCTAGTATAGAAAAGATGTTGTAAGACTATGTTATGTAAACAATTTGACTTGATCAAATTACATAAAAATAGCCCATGAGATATAGAATAGACATTGGAAAAGTGTTCTGTTAAAACATGTCGTGGTGAAAAGGTCACTGGTTTGAAACCCCATGGGCAAAAGTCCAGTCATGCTAAAGGTTGGTGTGGTCAGAGCTGGGTGCGATCCCTGAGTGATTTTGATGGTTTAGATGCCCTTGCGGTTACTCAAGCTACATGTTAAGCGTGTAAGTCATCTGAGGACTCACATTACCTAACAAACAAAAAAAATTACATAAAAATACAATAAAATAAAATTTATAATCAATTTTAGTAATAATTAAACGAGCCTATATCCATCTTAACTCCGGATCTATCAAGCGTCCACAGAGATGAAATCTCTTAAGGTTCGAACATTTCCTCAATTTTTGCACTAAAAAAGAGGAATCAATTCTTTGAAGGTTCAATTTTTTTTTTTGAGGAAATATCCGAGCAGATCCACCTGAAGGGATCACTTCTTGCTGTCTTATTAGCAAAGCCTGATCCCAAGGGTGTCGAGGGAAATTGACTCTGTGACCTCTCATTAGCGAGGTGCTTTTAGCAACAGAAACTTGACCAATTGAGATAACTTCCGAGGCTTTTTTTCTTGTGGAAAATCTTGATAGATCATCTCTAAGGAATCACATCCCACCAACCAAACTAGCAAAGCTTAACATCCAAGGCATCAAGAAAAATTAACCCCAAAATCTCCCCCGATAAAATAATTTAACAACTAAAAAACTATTATACAATTAAATTACCTATCAACCCAATAAAATTAACAACTCTATTTATTATAAATAAACATATCATTATCCTTCTCCGTGTCATTATCCAATTGGATTAACCAATAAACCCCTTTAATCCCTCCGTAAAATAATTAAATAAATAAGATGAAAGAAAGTGAGGCACTTCACTCTTTAAGCTATGCAAACTATAACTCTGGACTCCGGCCGTGTCCAGTTTTTGTGGGTGTACAGCTTGTGAGGCTTAACGCCATTAATAGAGCTCGCTTTTTTCCGAAATCCGTATCAGATCACATGGAGGGAGGGAATACCGAAAATTTATTCGCGGGATTGCCCGCTCCTTCCTCTGTTTGCCAGTCCGATCAGACCCCGAAACTCAATACCAACCCAAATGGTAAGCCCCTCGCCATGCGTAAGCCGGTTGAAGTTCCGAAAGGAGCGCTTAAGCGGGACAAGCGGCCAGCCACACAGGAAGAAAACAACACAGAAGCTGGAGAGAAGGAGGGTAAGGCTTTCTTCTACTGATTTTTTAATTTATTTATATTTAATTTATTTTATATATATATATATATATTTAATTTTTTTTTAAAATTCATTGAATTTTTCAATTTTTACTCCTGTAAAATTGCATGTGTTTATGTGCTGCTTCTTTGGCATGGAGACAAAGGGATCAATTGGTTACATTTTTACTCTCATGTTAAAAATGTCAGTTGTTTTTTAAAAGCGTCCCTGTTAAATTTGTCTATTTATGGCATGGTGGCCATTTTCAGTTTTTTATGTTTTAATACATATTCTGCTAAATGAGTGTGTTTCTGAGCTGGTGTTTCTTTTGTTGACAATGTTAAATGACTATATTGGTAGGTTGGCATCTGGACCTTTTTTATGGCATTTTTTTTTTAAATTTTTTTCCAATTTTCTATGGCAACAAAATCCTTGCCCTCAGCTATCAGAGTCAGAGACATTGGCATCATCGGCCCCATCGTCTGATCTCCCTCTCCCTTCACAGGTTCTTGTGTTGCGTTATCCACCTTCCAGTGTTGGACAAACTCATACATATATATATATATATATAGGTTTCTTTCTTTGTATTATTTTTGTCATTTTCGAGCCGGCACTCCTACATTGTTTTCCATGTTCATAATAGTTGGATTCTTCAGTCCCATTAACCTACATTTGTTAGACATCAATAAAAGTTTCTTATCTTATCTATTGAATTTTTATGATTAACTATTGGCAAAACAATGGTTTCTTGCAAAAATGCACATTTTATTTTTCTATTATCATATTTTTCCTTTTTTCGTTTTACTGAAAAATGATGCTCAGATTAATCGGATCATTGACATTTGACAATATGATATAAACAACCCCCTAAACACGAAAGGATTGAGGGGAGGCACTCTGCAATAAAACAGACGACAGCCTGATGCTCAAAACCCTAAACCATCAGTCAGTGGGATCTAAATACGAGAACAATATTGGCCCTACGAAAAGCCATACAACAACAAAAAATAACCAAAATTGGCAGCAGAGTCTAAGGTTCATAATTTCAGAGTCATAATTCAAAATCAAGCCCCTTAAGGGCAGCAAACTGTACCTTTGCGGGGTGCATGAATTTTCAGATACCTTTTTTCTTTCAAATTATTGATATGGTGAAGATGAACATGAAATGCTCCTTAAATACATCGTAGGTGGAGCCCTCTGCATGAAATACAAGGTTGAAGAAAGGGATACATCAGATTAATTATTATTAATACATGAAATTAACAATATCCATAAACTACTGATCGGTGGATTAAATCATTGGACCAGCAACGAGCATGTGCTCTAACAGGAAAGTAAGGATGATAGTTGAAAACAGACTGACTGCCAATAATTGCGTCCTAGGATTTCTTGTGTAATTGCAACAATGGGTTACATAATAGGTACCTGCTTGTGTCACTGCACCAATCAATTGCATACTAAATCTGCTCTACTTGCACTCAAGTGAGATAACTAGAACGTATTATGCTACACCAGGCCTTCTTGGACTGTAGAAAATCCACGAAAATTCTGTTCTGCTTGAATGAACAAATCTGAACCTAACTTGTAACAACAAGACACATAATTTCTCTACCAATTTGCAGTGGAATGGAACAGAATTAAAAACACTTTACTATCATACAGTAGCACAGTATTTTCTAGAGAACCCAACTGGGAAAACCCGTTGCCAGCTGTATATTTTTTATTGACACAGTTGGGCAGATAGAATTAATTACAAGGCAAATTGTTTCACTTAGAGAACAAAGCTGTTCTCTCTTCTGACACTTAGCTGAAGCCTGAAATCTGCTCGCAACAACCCTGCCCTTAGCTCCTAAATCCTTGTGTTGGCCCTGGAAATTCCTCATATTTCCTAGCACATACCAGCAAGAATTTTCTTTGTCAAACACTGCATATAGGCCTCTCCTTCACACTCTTCCTAGCTCTGCTAGCTCACACACAAAACTCATGCTCTCTATTGTCTTGTCTCACCAACTCGTAATCACAAAACAATGAATCAATTCTGTGCCTTCGTCCTCCTTATAAGCTTTTTGAATAGAATTTCACACTGCTCTATGCTGATTCAATTACTTTAGCCCAATTCAATTAGTAATCTTTCAACCAATCATCAGCAGTAATTGAAGATAGAATAATAAATGAAATGACAAAGGAGACAATTAACACATCAACAAGAGACACTAGATTTTTGGTCAATGACTAGGGAAAAACCAACTATGGGGAAAACCCTTTGAAATTATTCTTCTATTAGATTGTCATAAAATGTTCAGCAAAGAGTACAATGAGCCAATACAAAATCATCCATCAAAATTATCCCAACAACATTCAAAAATATGTTCCTAGCATCAATATTTATCAGAGACAACTTTTATTGCCTACTGTCAACTACGGTTAAATGTCAAATTGTAACCCTAGATCCCAACCACATAGAGGAAGAGGTATGTGTGCAGTTGAGAGCTTCCAACCACTCGGATGAGCCTGCATGCTTGCGGTTGTAACCAAAATTTACTTGTGTCAAGCATGTGTTTGGAAACCAAAAACCCTAAAAACACGTGCGGGCTTTAGAACATCAATTTCAGACCTATACGAACCAATCTCCGCGACCTAGCCTCAAATCAGTGCGAACCAATCAATGAAGAAGAGAAGAAGAAGAAGATGCTTGGTGATGCCCAAATCAATTTGAGGTCACTTATATTTATAGACTTCCAAGGGTGTCTATTTTCCCGTTAAGGCCGACTTGTTCTTTTGTGCACATGTGGGCTTTTATTCAAAAATACACTTTCCCTTGTCCAAATTGAGTGCTTCAATAGTCAAAATTGGTCCTCTCGAAAAGAGGAATCTAGTCCCATGATTGGAATTTGTCACTGAGCTGCCAAATTAACATATTTATGGAAATCAAACTAGTGATTCATGAGTTCACTGAGTTTCACTGACTCATGCAACTCGTCTAGTCTCAATTTAGAACTTGAGACTCTTCGCATGTCAATTTCCAAAACTAACTTGCACTAGGAGACAATAAATTGAGCCTCCCACTCCAGCGCATAAATCAAACTGCTTCATGAACTCATCCTGATTTCTATAGGAACTTGTCCTAATTTTTAGAAACTCGTCCTAACTTTTAGGAATTCGTCCTAACTTATAGGAACTTATGCATGCTAAGGGGAACTGCTTCTTGGTCTCTTTGACTAAGGCACAAGTTAAAGGACCTTTCTTGCTCTAATATTTAACAGATTGAAACAATAATAATTCAAAACATCATGTTTTGAGTGGACATTGTCACAATAATAACTCGAAAAAAAGTAAAATATTGCTAAGAGTTAGTTCCTGAATGTCTAGGCATATTTGAAATTTAATGCAATGTAAAACAACAATGTGAGCATCAAAGTCACCTTGTTGGCACACATGTAGAGGCATCGTCACATTTTTATCATTATTTTATTGCTAGGTGATTGGGCTGCCCCCTATTCTTGGAGTTGGTTGAGCTTTGGTTAATTGGGTATGTATCTTATGGTGTTATTGTATGGATTGTTGACTTGTCATCACCTTGAAGACCATGTGATGGATTATTTTATGGTTATCTCAATGAGATGTCTTCCTTTTGGAGCCAAATGTGCCATATTGAACATGCATTCCTCAATGTTCATGTTATTTGATGAGATGGCCTAGTTTTTGGAGGCCACACATGTTATTTTAGTTGGTTACATTTCATATTTATTGAGATATTCTTGTGCAGCGCCCTCTCTTGGAGTGCTTTTGTTATGAAACCAGCTCAAGAAAAGATAGAAAAGATAGATCAACGCCTTAGAATTCAGCCTCTTCGAGGGGCAACCTCCTTTACATTACATAAATGAACAATTCTTGGATGATACAAATGACAAAACTTCCTTTCTATATATAGGAGTCTAAGGAGTCACAATATAATCCAGCCGACTTAACAATAATAATATAAAGCCACACAAATAACAATAGAGGGATTCTATGGGGCACAAAAATAACAATATAAATAAGGGGTATAACTACAATAATAATGGGGTAATCACTAGTATTATAGGGACCCAACATGCCCCTCTCCTTCAAAAAAGTGTTGCCCTCAACGCTTGAGTAGTTCTGGATACTTCTGCATAAAATTCTCATCCTCCCATGTGGAATCTTCAACAGATAAGTTCTTCCACTTGATAAGATACTCTGAAATTGATCGATTTCGTAGCTGTCGAGTTCTTGTTTCTGTGACTGCTTCCGGTTCCAATATAATTTTTCCTTCCTCGTCAAGTTCTGGCAATATTGTTTGAATTGGGAGCTTGTCACCTATAACCTTCTTTAAACATGAAACATGGAAAACTGGGTGCAATCGAGAAGCTGCAGGAAGCTCCAATTTGTATGCCATAGTACCAATCTTTTGCAACACCTTGTACGGACCATAATACTTTGGTGATAATTTATTATCCTTCTTAGCTTGCTTTAGGGACATTTGCTTATATGGTTGTAGCCGTAGGAATACCCAATCACCTACATCAAAACTTCTTTCACTGCGATGTTGATCTGCCTGTTGTTTCATTCTATTTTGTGCCAACACGAGGTTATCCTTTAAGAGTTGGAGGACTTGTTGTTGATGTTCGATGTGATGTTCCACTGCCTGAACCTTAGAATTTTCTCTTAAATATGATGTGATGGATGGTGGTTGATACCCATAAAGTGCCATAAATGGGGTCATTTTTGTTGCTGTATGGAAGGAAGTGTTATACCACCATTCAGCCAGAGGCAACCATTTGACCCATTGTGTTTGTTTATCAGATACAAAGCAACGAAGATATCCTTCCAAACATTTGTTTACTATCTCAGTTTGCCCATCAGATTGAGGATGATAAGATGAGCTATGAGCTAACTGAGTACCAAGACAAGAAAATAATTCTGTCCAAAAATTTCCAGTGAAAATGGGATCTCTGTCACTTACAATAATCTTTGGGTTTCCATGTAGCTTTTGAACTGTTTCCATAAATGCAGTAGAAACTGTACTGGCTTTAAATGGATGTGATAATGCACAAAAGTGTGCATACTTGGTAAGTCTGTCAACTACCACCATGATGACACTCTTTCCCTCAGACTTGGGTAAACCTGTGATAAAATCCATTGAAACCTCCTCCCAACGTTGGCTTGGAATGGATAAAGGTTGTAATAGACCCGGTGTCTTAATTGTTTCAACTTTATTTTGTTGGCAAACCAAACATTCCGCCACAAACTTTTGAATATCTGATTTAAGGCCATCCCAAAAAAATTCCTTCTTAACCCTGTGGTAAGTTTTTAAAAATCCTGAGTGCCCTCCTAAGGGAGAAGTGTGCAATTCCATAAGAATCTTTTGTTTTAGCTGGGAATTCTTACAGAGGTATAAGCGATCTTTGTACCATAACGAATCATTTTGCCAGCTAAATGTATCAGAAGTACTGGAATCTTGTTGTAGCTTTCGAATAAGTGCCCACACTTCTTTGTCATTCTTCCATTCCTCCCTTGCTTCGTTTATCCAATCTGGTTGGATAATAGAAATGGCACACAACAATGCTTCCACATCCTCATCCTTTCTTGAGAGTGCATCTGCCACCACATTTTGCTTCCCTTTTTTGTAGATGATTTCAAAGTCATAACCCAACATCTTTGTGACCCACTTTTGTTGCTCTTCAGAGGATAATCTTTGTTCTAAAAAGTATTTAAGGCTATCATGATCCGTTTTTACCTTGAAGTGTCTTCCCATTAGGTAGGGTCGCCATTTCTTAAGTGCATGGAGTATTGCCAACATTTCCTTCTCATAAATAGCTTTTCTTAAAAACTTTCCCTTGATTGGACGACTTTCAAAAGCAATGGGTCTTTCATCTTGCATTAGAACAGCACCAATTCCATTTCCTGAAGCATCACATTCCACAATAAAGGTTTTTGTGAAGTCCGGTGTAGCTAAGACCGGTGCTTGGCACATTGCCTCTTTAAGATGTTCAAAGGCCTTTGTTGCTTCTGGAGTCCATGAAAATGAATCTTTCTTCAATAATGTTGTTAGAGGTGCTGCTATTCTCCCATAATTCTTAACAAACTTGCGATAATACCCTGTCAACCCAAGAAATCCTCGCAGATGCTTTATGGATGTGGGAATTTTCCATTCCTTAATGGCTTTAATTTTGCTAGGGTCTACCTTAACTCCTTCATGAGATACAATATGACCCAAATATTCCACCTCCTGGACTCCAAAGAAACATTTGGATCTTTTTGCATATAATTGTTTCTCCTCCAATAGTTGTAGCACCCTGTCAACATGTTCAACATGATCCTTCCAAGACTTGCTGTAGATTAGTATATCATCAAAAAATACTAACACAAATTTTCTAAGGAATGGTTTGAAAATTGAATTCATCAAACCTTGAAATGTTGAAGGTGCATTGGTAAGGCCAAAAGGCATGACCAAAAATTCATAATGACCCTCATGAGTTCTAAATGTCGTTTTCGGAATGTCTTCAATCTTCATTCTGATTTGATGATATCTCGAACGAAGATCCAACTTGGTGAAGTAAATTGATCCATGCAATTCATCCAGTAATTCATCAATAACAGGAATGGGGAACTTATCTTTAATAGTGAGCTTGTTGAGCTCCCTATAATCTGGACACATGCGCCATGATCCATCCTTCTTGTGCACCAATACTACTGGAGCTGAGAAAGAACTTTGACTCGGTTGAATTATACCAGCCTCTAGCATTTCTGCAACCATACATTCAATTTCACTTTTTTGGACATAGGGATATCTGTACGGCCTGATGTTTGGAGGAACACTTCCTGGAATCAGATGAATAGCATGATCATGATCACGCATAGGTGGGAGACCTTTTGGAGTCTCAAATACCTTGGAATGATTGTCCAGGACTTTTTGGAGATCTGGAGAAATAGATGATTCCAATGTGGAAACATCTAGCGAACATAATTGTGCAATTACACCTCTTTGCTCCTTTTTTAGAAGCTTTGTCATGCCATTAGAGCTGATTATCTTTCCTGGTTTCCCTGCAATACCCCTTAATTCAACTTCCTTTCCTTCCGTAGAAAATTTGATGAAAAGTTCTTGAAAATTAAAAGCTATTGTACCCAAGGATTGTAGCCATTGGACTCCTAGTACAACATCAGCACCTCCCATTGGAATGGAAAGCATTGGGCTAGTCAATACATATTCTCCCATGGATAGCTTGATATTATGGCACTTTCCAGAGCAATTTATTGTTCCTCCATTTGCAATCATCACTTGACACTCTGGTGCTGGATATAGGAAGCAATTCAATTCTTTTGCTACCCTACAATGAATAAAATTGTGGGTGCTTCCTGAATCAATCAACACTATTACCTTTTTCTTCTTGATTTGTCCTTCTATCTTGATGGTTTGAGGAGTGGTAATTCCCGCCAATGCATTACAAGATATGGTCGGATTTATTTGTTCTTCATCTAGGCTTTGTTCTTGGAGTATATCTTCTTCTTTTGACCTTTCTTGCTCCTTTTCTTCTTCCTCTTCACAATCTATGTAGAATAATTTCTTCTCAGCACACTTATGACCTTTAGTGTATTTGCTATCACAACTGTAACAAAGCCCTTTTGCTCTTTTTTCTTCCAATTGTTGTGGTGTCAACCTTATAGGTTGTGGAAGACTAGGGGCAACAACACTTCCGTCTTTATAGTTGTGAGTGGTATGCTTCCTGGTTGCCATAATTTTGCTTTCCATTTTTCTTGCTAACCTGAATGCCTTCTCTAATGAATCAGGTTCCCAAAGGCGAACATCATGTTGGATATTATCCTTTAAAGACCCTATGAACACATCAATCCTATGCTCCTCTGGAATATCTTTTACCCTTATGTTCAATTTTTGGAACTCCTCAATGTGCTCCATTACTGAACCCTTTTGTTTGAGACTTATCAATTGGCTAAAAAAAGTGTTGCTTTTTGTATCTTCATAATGTGCTATCAATTCTTCCGTAAAAATTGCCCAAGTGATAAATTGTTTACGAGAGCAAAGCCATTGATACCATACAAACTGATTTGGTTCCAAATATACAGTTGCCATACGTACCTTTTGTGCGTTTTGCACATTATTGAGATCGAAGAATTGCTCCATCTGTAATATCCATGTGGCGGGATCCTTGCCATCAAACTTCCTCATATCGATTTTTGGAATATGGTGATTCTTCGATCCAACATTAGCGTCTATGGAATCATGATTAACATTTCTTTTGTTCTCATCATGAGTTTCTTTTACTACTTTTTCACCATTAGTGACCCTTTCTTGTAGCAACTTCTTCAATTCTTCCATGTCTGTCTTCAAATCTATCTTCAAATCTGCCATGTCTCTCTTCAAATCTGTCTTCGAATCATCCATCTTAGCTTCCATGCCCTTTATCTTAGATTCCACGCCACTTATCTTAGCTTCTGTTAGCTTTTGTGAGCGTGACATTTGTTGCACTTGTTCTTGTAATTTTGATATATCATGTAGCATTTCTTCCTCTTCTTCATGAGTCATGCTAGAGCTTTCAGGTTCCTTACTAGGTGTTTGCATTTTCTTTCCTTGGGGCATCAGTTACCGATAATAATGCTTTACTATGCCCTTTGAATTCCGTTAAACCAAGCTTACACAAAAATTAAAAAAAAAAACTACACACCTTTTTTCACTTTATAGAAGCCTGATATTGAATCTGATGTATCTCTGTAATTTCGGATCATCCAGTTCTGAAATTGCTACCTGTAGTAGCCTTCTGCGTCCTCTTTCCAATGCCACAAGTCTGAGCCAAATTGGATTCTCCAAGGAAGAGTTATGTGAAATCTCCCACAGTGACTTGCTTTTAGACTGGTTCAGTAGAGCGAACTTGTACGACGTACCACGAGTCACTGTTTCAACCTTTGAATCTGAAACACACACACAAGAAACTATAGTCCGTCATCTTTCTGTACCTTCTTACGAAATTTCAATCCGATCCCCAGAGAGAAAGTTATGACGATTTTCCCCAGGTCACCTGTTTTGAATGTAATTCAGGAGTCTGCAAAAAGACCAACTTCCTCAGATCATATCTCCGCAAATATCGCGCGAAAAGCTCTGAAATTTAGACCCAAGGTTCAGCGTGATTTCTTCTCAAATGGGTTTTTTTTGCGACTTCTGAAACGTCACAGAAAAAAAGTTATAGCGAAAATGCCACGATGACCTGTTTGGAGCAGCGAAACCCTAGAATCCAAAGCTCTGATACCAAATGTTATGAAACCAGCTCAAGAAAAGATAGAAAAGATAGATCAACGCCTTAGAATTCGGCTTCTTCGAGGGGGCAACCTCCTTTACATTACATAAATGAACAATTCTTGGATGATACAAATGACAAAACCTCCTTTCTATATATAGGAGTCTAAGGAGTCACAATATAATCCAGCCGACCTAACAATAATAATATAAAGCCACAAAAATAACAATAGAGGGATTCTATGGGGCACAGAAATAACAATATGGGGGTAATAGGGGCACAACAATATAAATAAGGAGTATAACTACAATAATAATGGGGTAATCACTAGTATTATAGGGACCCAACAGCTTTACAAAGGTCATTAGATTTTTACATTGTCTTCTTGCTTATCTTAGATGGCATGCGTGAGAGGGGACTTTGGGTGATGTGTGCTAGCTTATTAACAAATATTTATTTTGATAGAGTGCCCTGATTGTTGTCATATCAATGCCATTAGATGCATAGTTGTTGTGGCATTTTTGAAAAGTCATTATAACAAAATATTGGATAAAATTTAAGTGGTTACAATAGTTTGAAATTTGTCGTTTTAAAAACTTTCACCACATTTTGGCCACATGTGCCACATGGAGAAACACACCCTTGATAATTATTCACCTGCTTTCTTGGTTGTTGCACATATGGAAGCTAATCTCATTTTCAACCAACCACCCACTCATGTAGAGGATGCATCCCACCTTGAGTTATTTTCGAAGGGTGTTGGATAGCCAACTCCATTATTTTGTTATTGTTGACTTGTCTCATTGAGTTGGTTACATGAGAGCATTATGTATTGTTTTCTTTGGATATTTTATTGTTTCTTATTGGAGAAGAATGTGGATCTCAACAATCCATTGCTAATTTTAGTGAGTTTTTTTTTTCTTTACCCCGTGGAAAAATCGTAATTTTATTCATATTGAGCAAAATTACATGTTATAGCTGCTAAAATAGCATATGCTTTATAAGCTTGTCTTGATACACAGGATCAAAAACAATAAACTAAAAACTATCTATTCTTTCCTACCTTTCTTTTTTTCCACTTTCCACCAACCACTAGTGTTGGGAGTGGATGTTACAATAGACATTTGAGCCTCTTTGGTAGTAGATGGGGTTTCTTTGTCAGAATCTGAGCTTTCTGTTGAGTGTGATCGCTTGCTGCCACCGATTTCTTTCCCTGGAATGGGTTGCTCACTTTGCTGTTATGGAATGGATGTCCTTGGAACTAAAGTGGAGCAGTTCTGGTTCTCATCATTTTGTGAGCTGAACTGGGTGCTCTGTGCATTGAAGACTGTGATATTTCTGGGGTGTTCTGCTTCTTGGAATGTGGTGTTTGTGGTAGTTTCTGTGTATTCTTCCTCTTCTATATCATTTGCCGGAGTGGCTGAAAACTGCCATCCTTTCGGCTTTGGTGGTTGTCTTTTTTTCCTGTCTTTTTTGTTTTGTGGGCAAGCACTTTGTAGATGACTAGTTTGATGACAAATACGACATTTGAAGGTCGTGTTCTCATAATCAAGAGGCTGGGACCATTGCTTTTCATTGTGGAGTAAGAGAATGCGATCTGGTAAGCCTTGACTGAGATCAACCTCCACACAGATTCTGGCAAAAGTGTAGATATCCTTGGTAAGACGCTCGCTGTCCACTTTTAAGAATTTCCCAAGGGCATTGCCAATGCCTGCTAATACTTTGATGTGCCAAAAATGCAGAGGTAGGTTATATAATTTTACCCACACATGCATTTTGGAAAACACCATGGTATTTGCATCAAATTCTGGAAACCATGATGTCAAGAACAGACCAACATTACCCCAGAACCATGGTCCTTCATTTAATGCATATTCCTTGTCTTTGACTGTATAGAATTTGACAATGAAAAAACCTTTTGAGCATAGGTGTATATCACAATTTTTTGTCCATATGGAGTAAATCCATTGGCTCGGGGCTTCCGGTTTGGGCCAAAAACCATTAATTTAAATAAATAATCATCATGTATCTCATTTACCTCAGGTATAGCAATTGTTAAAGCAGGGTTCTGAGTTGTCTGCTCGATGATGTAGGCACCAGGAGTCGTGGCTTGCTGTTCTGATAGTATTTGAGTCCCCATCTTCCCTTTTACTGCATCTTTGAAAGAAGCAGATCCTTTGGAGCTTGTACCAGGGCAACCTCCATGGAGTCTTGTGTTGAGGAAGATAGTTGAGTCACAGCCTATGTCGTATTCCTTTAGCTTGTATTCCCCCCCATAATACTTTTCCTGCGTGGATCAGGAGTTGTTTGCAAGATGGAATACCCATCCTTTCTTGTATCCTCTGTTTAAGGATTTTTATCTCCTCCCAGCTCCCTATCTTAATGCATACTGTATTCCCTTCCATAGATCTGATAAAGAGAGTAATTTGTATTCCTTCGAGTGTTTCTGATGTGGGTGCTTCAAGATCCAGAGGTGGGTTGGTCACCGCTTCGTGGCGATCATGTTCAATCGTTAGTGCTTGCTGTAGATCTGGGACATTTGAGTTTGCAGACTCGCGTACCCACCAACAATCGCCATATGCAGGCCCAAGGTAATCCATAACCTGTGGCCTTATACGACGCTCTGCCCTCAAACAATATATCGAGGCTGCCTCTGCTCCTTTGATGCCGCAGATCTTCATCTTAGCGCCCCATTCTTCATGCTGTGGAAAACCCCAATCCTCAGGCTGAGGAAAAACCCGAAATCGTGGAGCATTAGTCAGAACTGTCCTCCTCGAGTCTAGATCCGCTGCGAGGGTCTCTGATTTGGGAGTATCAGTCCAAACAATAAACCCAATTATAGTATTACGCTCCAGATCTGGGATATTGTAGCTTATCCCCACTAAAGGAGGTAGATCTGTTCCCAGGGAGGTCCAATCGGTCTTCATAAGACAGGGGTCGGTGTCTATGCATCCCTTGCTTTGTAAGTTAAGATCCGCAAAAGCCCTCTCCGTCGCCTCCTCAAGCTCCACTTCGCACTGGGTTTCCATTTTCTCAGTCCAAACCTCTGTTACGCATTTTCTCTGCACCATCTTCATCCATTTGTTAGGTGTTTCAGAAAACCCTGATTTGTATTTTATCTCCAGATCCAAGGATTTGCAGAGGGTAAGCCCAAATCTAGGAAAAACTTCCAGATCTGACCAAAACGACGATTGATCTGTGTTCTGGGTAAACCAATTTGATAAGATCTGGCCCTCTTCATGGACACAAATTAGATCCAAGGAAAGTGCGATCGTCCTTTGCCAATGGAAACAACTTTCTGCGTTTAAGAGATCTTGGCGTTTTCAGGAGAGTTGCTGTTTGACATAGGGTGTGGTTCCCTCCTCCAGTTCGCTGTGGAGACTACGAGCTCCCTCCCTACATCCTTCCTTGTGACCCAGATCACTGGGAGGAGGAATCGCTCCGGCGCATACAACATATTCAGAAACCCTCGCCATTGCAGACTTCCAGGATATTCAAATAATTTATGTTTTCTATTTAAATATTTTTAACCTGTCTATTTTTTTTTTAAGTGAGGAGTTATTGAGAAGGATATTTTATTACTATTCCTTGGAGAAATAATGGATCTAGGAAAATAAATACTTATGTATTGTTGAGGTGATAGAGCTAAAGTATATATAAGGGTTTTCTCTATCCATTTGATGTATCGTTGGATTTGGGGAGGCCTCCCCTATTGAAATTTTGTTCAAGATTTTGAAGGTAATGCATGTTAGTTTTTGTTTGGGGTAGTAGCGGGCAAATGTTCTAGTCTCTATTGTGTCTAAGAGGCTAAGGAACATGAGATCTCCAAAATCCAAAAAAGGTTTCATGAAAAAAACTTGGAGACACCTCAATTAAATTAATTAGCCATAATTAAAATATTTCCCAAGTCTACTTAGGAAAAGTGGTTCAAATAGAGTGAATTAATTGAGGAAGTTTGATTTTGCTCTAGATACTTTCAAAAAAGTTAATTGGCGAAGTAAAGATGATGTTAGCCATCGATTGAGAGGTGATCGTGGCCATTGAGTCTCCAACAAGAGATTATAAGAGCAAGTTGAAGGGTTTGGAGAAGACACATTGAGACAACAAGTGAGTCACGCAGTTCGACTTACCCAGTCGTAGGTATTCAGCAAGGGCACAGTTGAAGCTAGGGAAGCATCAGAAGCAGTGTATCAACAAAGATTTGGGAGTAGGTGTCCGGAGGAGATTTCCTTAGTGTTTTCCAATTTTCGGGAGACAAGAAGAGGATGCCAAATTACTTGCAGAGGAGGCCATATTCAGCTAGTGCGAGTAGCCAGTTGACAATGCGAGTGGTAGAGGAGCTCATTCAGTGAGCTAGAGGCCAAATCTATCATCTGGATGTAGAGTAAGTGGGCCTAGAGCAACCCAGGAGCCAAGTCGACTTGCAGGGGGGAGATTCCGTGGCTGAATGAATTTTTTGGGAAGAATTAGTGCACATTTTCCAGAGGTAGTGCGAATAGCCTGAAAGAGCGCGAGTTGCCGGGATAGGGCCAGATCGATTTGCAAAGGGAGACAATGAGTCTCCAGATTATTTTTGTAGTGGAGATCAGTATTTGTCATACGTTTGCTAGTAAACGACAACTAATTGTAATTTCCCCCAAATTGCTGAATAATAATAAAACCCTCGTCCGCTGCACTGGTTTTCCCTTCAGGGTTTTTCCAGGGACAATTGTCCAAAAATAACGATGTCATATTTTATGTGTGTGTGCATATTTTCTTAGTTCTGTATTTTATATTCTTTAGTATATTTTATTTGTGAAGATTGCAGTAGTGATTTAATCAAGTTTCTAAATTCAGGCTTCTGTGATCCATAATGAATTAAGAAAAGTCTTTCAGTAGAAATCACATAAGAGAAATTTCTGCCCAAAATTTTGCTTATGTGATTTTTACCAAAAGACTTTTCTTCATTAATCAAGTTTACTTGGGAGTGGGAGCGGGAGCGACATTTTCAGAAGCTCCGGGTTCGAGAGCGAATCAAGGAGTGAATTTTTATATAATATATATATTTTTTATATTTTGATGCATATATGTCAACAAAAGCATGTAGAATGATGAATTAGATATAAAAAGCATAAAAACATAGATTGAACCATATAACAACAATCATCTAGAAGTTATAATCTTCATCAACCACGTCCATAAGTTAGTCTCATGATTCATTAATCTCAAAGTTTCAAGCTTTCAAAATTCAATATATAACATTTATCATCATTGATCACCAAAGTTGTACTTGTCAGCTAAGTGTAACCATTACAACAAAGAATATCTAACATGAAATGAAATGTTATAAAATGAAATGAAATGAAACAACTTTCAACTTTCACGAAGCATCATATTCATAATTCATTACCAATGAGTTATAATTGCCAACTTCAAAATTTCATACTTAAATTGTCATATATTGTTTACAAAAATATCATAATAAATATGAAAGAGTCAACAATTATAAAAACTACAAAATGCAAGTAAATCTATTATCTATTGCTAATTCTTGGGTCTCTTGCCATGAGAACTGTCTAATTTCTGAGTAGGAGGCAGACCTGCGGGTAATGTAGAACTCCGGGAAGAGATAAGGAGACTGTACTTTCGGTTAAAAGCCATGGAAGTAGGGAGACAACGGGATTCTGAAGGTGGAGATGTTAGTGAGGTCGAAGAGGAACTTGAAGAAGAGGGAGTAGCACCTCTTGAAGAAGCTGCTGAGATTAAGTTGTTGAGAGCAGTGTTGGGCTCAAGTTCAAGGCCAAAGCCTGAAATCTCTATTTACGATGGCAGTTTGAAATATGAGAATCTAATAGATTGGATCAATGAGATGGACAAGTATTTTGAGTACGAGGAAATTAACGAGGATAAGAGATTCAAGTTTGCTGTGACAAGGTTGAAAGGCCATGCTGCACTATGGTGGGACAATGTACATGCTGAAAGAAGGAAGAAGGGCAAACCATTGATCAAGAGCTGGAATATAATGGTGGCAAAGATGAAGAGTAAGTTCTTGCTAAAGGATTACCAGCTAACTCTTTACAAACAAATGCAAAATCTTAAACAAAAGATGATGATAGTGAGGGACTACATCGAAGAGTTTTACAAGGTAAATTTGAGAGCAGACTATGTAGAAGATACCCCGGAGAAGACAACAAGGTATATCAATGGTTTGAGGTTAGATATCCAAGATGAAATCAACATACTTTCTCCAAGGACAATAGAGGAAGGCAAAAGGAAAGATAGCTAGGAAGCAAAGCTTTGGCAGAGGACGTGGTTTTTCCAAAGGGAAAGGACAGACAAATGGAAGAGGAAAGTTTCCTGTGCAAAAGAATGATGAAGGCAACTCAAATCAGCAAGGGCAGTCAGAGAAAGAAGGTGGCAGCAGAGGAGGAAGACCTTACCAGAGAGGTAGAGGTAGAGGAAGAGGCAGAGAGACTGTCTACCGATGTTACAGATGTAACAAATTGGGTCACCGATCTTTTGAATGTCCTGAGAATGACAATACAGGACAATGAGGTGCATACATAGCTCAAACCGAAGTAGTAGAGGCACAAGTACCTGAGGTAGAGAATGTGCTAGAGACTAGAGAGGTGTTGATGATGCATAAAGTCCTGTTAAAACCAACAAAGGAGACTGCTGAACCAGTGCAAAGGAAATCCTTATTCAAGACAATGTGTAAGGCAAAAGGCAAATGCTGCAAATTGGTGATTGATAGCGGGAGTACGAACAATCTAGTCCCCGAAGAAATGGTGGAAAAATTGGGATTGAAAAAGATTAAGCACCCACACCTTATAAGGTATCGGGGTTGCAAAAAGGACACTAATTATTGGTGCATGAACAAAGTGAAGTTGAGTTTCAGATAGGTAGGTATAAAGACAAGGTTCTCTGTGACATAATGCCAATGGATGCTTATCACATTCTTTTGGGTCGCCCATGGCAGTTTGATAGGATTGTGACACATGATGGAGAGAGCAATTGTTATAAGTTCGAAAAGGATGGCATCAAGCACACTCTTGTACCATTGAAAGATGAATGTACAACTGAAACAAGCAGCCCAAAAACACTACTGCTTAGTGGAAAGGAATTTCTACAACAAATGGAAGAAGAAGAGGTAAGCTATGCAGCGGTTTGCAAGCCAAAGGTAGTACTTCTGTACATTGAAATTGCAGATTTACCTATTGAAGTTCAGGAGTTGTTGCATGAGTTTCATGATATTGTAGTTGATGAATTGCCAAATGAGTTACCACCCAAAAGAAGCATCAACCATCACATAGACTTTATACCGGGAGCAAGTCTTCCGAACAAGGCTGCTGTAACACCCTGCCCTTGTGTACTACATTATTGTAAACCTAAGCTAAGTGAAAGCTAGGTGTGATATCCTCCTTTGTGTGTTAAATGTTGTAAACCTAAGCCGAGGAAAGCTAGGTTTGATACCTTCCTTAGTGGGTTAAACTATTCTACACCTAAGCTGAGAAAAGCTAGGTGATATTTAATATGAAAAGCAATGTATTATTAAATAAATTAATAAAATAAATCACTTGGAGGGTGGAGCACCAAGAGAGAGGAGATGCTTGCCAAATCCCATGAGGAATGGGATAGAGATGAATCTTTCATGATAAGCTTCTAGATGTGATTCTAAATAAGCTTGGATGGATTGGATATCCATCAGATGGATGGGAGATAAAGACCCATCAGACATAAAAAGCTTTGCGGGAGATAAAGGCAAGCTTTTATGTGGAAAAGCGTCGTGGGAGATAAAGACGAACTTTTCCGGATAAGACCTAGGCAATGGAAAAATCCATAAAGTGGGACACCGCTAATGGTAACTAAATCATGAAAGAGGGTATTAAATACCTAGTGCATCGATCAATTGAGGATAGTTGATCCTTGGCAAGATCTTCGGCTCGGGGGGAATCAGAGGTGATTCATGGCTGGGTGGTGGTGCTCTTCCCCCCAAGTGAGATTTAGTTGGTGTCAGATGCGTGGAATGTGTGTATGATGTTTTCTTCCCTTTTTGTTTTAAATGCATTTAACTTATGAAAGAAATTGTATGAATTTTCTAGCAATGAGAATGATTGAAGGAATTATATGTGACTATTATAGATGAGTAGCTTTACCTATATTCACGACATTTATGAGATAATGTTATATGGATGCATGTGACAACTTTGGGCATAGAAATGAAATTATAAGTTAAGTTGTTAAAGGATCAATGTGTAGATCTTAGGTAGTATTGGTATATCCAATCCCTTGTTAAGATAAATAATCATATTGAGACTTTTATTGTTGATGATACTATCTGTGTTTCTGTAATTGATTTCACTCTTATGCATGTGGATGAGTAAAATGCTCAGTGAATCTAACTCTAATCATCATTATGTTTAAGGAACATAGTTGTATTTTATGTTATATTATGTCTCTGATATATATAGCTTGGCAGATAATGGGCACATGACATAGATGCATGCATTTCATGGTATAGTCCATGATAGTTCTATTAACTATTACATGTGCATTCAAGGAGGCTGGTTTAGAAATGGTAGCATGCTTTAGTATTTTGTAGATTTTCATGCATGTGGAATAATTATGGAGGAATGTTTTCCTTAGTATTATCAAAAGGGTCACTATGGTTAATATCATGCATAATGAAATTAAATGCTCATGCATGCAATATAAGGAATTAATGGTATATTATTGTAGTCATGCATGATAAAAGAAAGACTATAATCATGATGGATGATCATGATAAGGGAGTTAATTAAGATCATTAATGTAGGCAAGGAAAATATAACCAAGGAAATCTTAACTATAACTAACGAAAATTTTTAATAACTGAGAAATTAGGGGTTATTTCCAGGTAAGCCATGGAGGTACGTGACAAATGGTATCAGAGCCTAGGATCAAACACTGAGGCCTATGGACTCATCCACCTCCGTAGAATTTCGTTGACAAATTTTGATTATAAAATTCCTATAAGAAAACTAACCCCAAAATTTTTAAAGGGTGAAGCCTGAAACTTAGAACATGATTTCTTGTCCAAGGAAGTTAGGATTCCAATATTAACATGGTTATTGATGGGTCAAAAATTTCATTATTCGGTCAAATGGATGTCAAGACAAATATACATGGATTAGGGTAGGAAACGGATGTTTTCCCCTCACACATCACATTAAATCCTTGGGTAAATAAAATGAGCTGTCTCTGCCCTCTCAAAGACGGTGATGACTGCGTTACCTATCAAAAATCCACTGGTTGAGGTTGTATTGAAAAATGTGCATGCTGTGATTATGGGAGTGAGACAAATCTCTATCCTGTTGAGGGAAAAAGTAATACAAAGGAAGACAGAGGCTTCTGTGCTTGTTATGAAGACTGCCAGACGGTAGTTTTTAGAGGAAAAGACCTATCTAACTAAATTAATTAATCAGTTATACATTTTGCATGGTCGTGAGAGGACGGATGATGCACCGTGGGGATGATCCTCTCTTGTGGCTTGGCGTTTGATGTACGGGTTACCATCTACCGTGAAGATATGTTATCCCGCATGCACCGTCATTATAGTCAATAGACTAGAATTCACACACAGTAATAGCAGCCCGTGGTGAGTGGGTTGTTTGGCAATGTTTTACAAGTGAGCATGGCACGACCAAGCGATCACCGTGAACACATTTAGAGAACCGTGTGTTAGATATATCGCTGAGTTCGAAGATGGTGGATCTGGGAGCTTGAATGTGATAGAACCCTCACAGAGTCGTTGTAATAGGACAAAGTGCACATACAAATATCATACAACTGCATGAGTTCAACCCAAGCCTTAACACACAGGCATCGAATGTTCCTAAGACCACTCGAATGGCTTTTACGAAATTCCAGTTGTATGATTAGATAAACATGAAGTGGATATCGTTCAGGCGTCACTGCTCAAGCTTCGAGCAAGTGACGGGGCACTTGATGCGTTGATAATGCTGTTTTATTCCTCATGCGCTGCTGGGGAAAGTACCTATTATTTTTCGAATCCGATTAGAAGGTTTCTCAATCAGGATGTACATCGATAAGGTTGGCTGTAGACCGCGTTTTATGGAGAGTGTGTAAAAAACAACAAAAGAAATCCCAACTACTACTGCTTCTTCTTTTTGAACGTTGCCTTTCGGAATGCTTATCACAAGTTTTGTGGGATCGAGGAAAAGCTGGTAACTGTTTCCTTTTGTCGATTGTGGAATTGAAAGCAGTGGTTTGGGATAATGACTATCCTCGTGTACATCATCGCCCTGAGTTGAATAGGGATTATCTGTAAATCACACAATGCTCAATCTTATCCGAGCGATAAAAATCAGAAAGCATAAAAGCCTTCAAACTCTATCCGTGGGTGTGCGAGAAATACTCACAGAAAGCATGGGTAAGTATTGTTCGGTAGATTTTGTTCGGCTTAAAAAAAATCAGAATTGTGATACACTAAATTGTTTTTCCGATTGTCATTACTCCGTTCAATTGATATTGCTCTGTTGAAAACAACTGGGTAAATTCGTTGCAATCTTGTAGCATGAATAGTTATGATTGCAACTATTGACATTGAGGATGTAATGGGAGATTGATATTCTATTGTTGTAGAAAAGAATTTGATATTTTGAGACGAGACTTACTCAAAAATCGGTCCACTGTAGGGCCTCTCGGTCGGATTGATTATTTTACAACAACTAATGCCAATGCTAGGGAAATCAATGTGTTGTGAGAATCATCAATGTCACCAGTTTAAGTTTCGTATTAGCCTCGTTGTTTTTCTTGTTTCGCACTTAAACTTCAGGTAAAATCGAGACGACCTATCTACTATCCCCATGCAGTTGATGGCACCTTAAATTCATTCATGCATGCGGGTGTCCATATGTGAATTGGTTTTATGCATGTTACCTTCTTGGTGTTATAATCAATACCATCGACGCCGAAGTTGATTGTAGATCGATGTGTAGATCTGTGAAATATTGTATTTATTAGTCTTTCATTGTTTTAGCTTTCGAGGGACCTTGTCTTTGTCGGTTAGCCTGTTCAATCCAATAAGTATCTTTATTGAACTAATAGTTATAGAGAAAAACTAGAACCATCCATTACATATGGATTATTAGATTGAATGCAGAACAATGGAACTCATTGTTGGAAGTAAAAATTAGAGGTGTTTATATAAGTTCGTTAGTGTTCCTGATTAATGATATCCACCAGAGATTCTGCATGGGTTTGGACAGGTAAGTAGCACCACATGCTAAAACAGATCCCTATGCATTGCACTGCGACCAAATAATTGTTAGTGGTCTAGCCAATCCTTTGGCGTGTCTATCTTGAGCTTTGCTATTTTATTAAGAAGCAAATTGCTATTTTATTAGGAAACAAATTCCAATGGGTGGGTGATATTGCAGGGTATGATCCATCGGTACCTCTTGTGCACTTTTCTGTCTGTTAATGAATATGGGAAACGAACAGTAGAGAGGCCCACTATATTTTTCATGCCTCACTGTGCAACTGGTCTCATTGAAAATGTGTTATTACCAAACTAGATGCTTGTAATTTGAATGAGAATATCACTCATGGGAAAAGCTATGTTCCTTGCAATGTTTACTAACCAGATTGTAAAACAATCTAAAAGCCAACATCTGGCAGTTTGTAGAAGCGATGGACTTCCTTCAGTCTTGACCCAGACCATATCAATTTTCAGATACAATCATTGCATAACTGTATATACGTAAACACCTCGAGGCTCTGGTTACGTGCGATTGGCAATAGTAATGGGCGGCTTAGGACTACCAACTTCCTTCGCAAATAGTTGTTCAGGCAGCGCCTTTTCTGGTATTTCTTGGTGGTTTCAAGCACGACTCTCATTTGTATAAACCTCACGTTTTTCGCACGAACGACAACTGATTGCAAGTGGAATGTTATTTGGATGGTTTTGATGTGTTGACCCGTCATGTCCATTATGGATGAGGCTGCTTATGCTATTTCAATTTAATATATCATATAAGTGTTTTGCGTTTGAACGGTGTTTGGCAATGGCTGCGTGGAGAGATCCTCATATATATATATTTTAAGATTAAAACTACATATCCCACATTTATCATTGTCGATACCCTTTCCAGGTTGTTTATGGGATGCCGCATTTTGGACTGCATACCATGATGCATGCCTTTCTCCAAGTTGGGAGTTTGTGCTCAAGTAAAGAGTCATTGTACTTACATGCTTGTGATAACCACAAAGAAATCTTAATATTTAAGAAGCCTTGGAGCTAGTATGCTAGTTGCCTCCGGAATTGATAAGAATATAATATTATGTCATCTAGTAAAGGTCGGATAAAATGACAATTAAAAAGCAATGCGAATGTAAGGCATTAGAAAATGCTCGCTCTTGTTAAATTTTCATTAAGGATATGGTTGTGCTTATGTGCATGTTTATGTTTATTAATATTCACAATAATGGTTAGGACTACATGCAAATCCATTATAATCTTATTGAAGTCACCTGAAATATTCTTGTCCTTGCGGAGAATTAAAGCCGGGAATGAGATAAATTATTCTAAGAGGTGGATAGCATGGATGAATTCACAACTATAATGCAAGCAAATTGATACCTCTACAAGTGCTATAAAGGGAATTAACTAAAAAGATAATTGTATAAAAGAAGAAGTGTCAAACCCTAGTAAGGTGTTATGCAATGAAACAGGTTTTCATGAACAATGTTAAGAATATAAAGAGCATGTGTCTCTAATGCATCAAATAGTAGAGTTAGTGGTAAGTGGCATAGTGGGTAATTGTTATTACACTCATTAGAGCTATCCTACTTATGATAGCATCTGCATGGACGATGATGTGTAAGCATAAATACTTATATTTTGAACGTATATGGATGGGTGAGACCTCTTTTAAATCAGAACTTGATCATTACTATGTTTAGTATGGAACATAGTATGCTTCGATTGACCTGATGATAAAATGCATGTTTTGTTGCTTATACGTTGGGCATAGTTGTGATTTGCAGAATCAATGGTATGCTGCGATCAATGTTTACAGATATTGAAGTTATATATTGGGACTGTTATATGCCAATAGTAAATAGGCAAGTCTGCATGACTATGTTAGGAGTCATGCTGGACAAAGAAATTGAAGGTTATTAATCTTACTGGCATGAAAATCTTATAACCAAAAATGTTATAGCATGCAATAAGGAGCAAATACCTTAAAAGTAAGGTTGTTCGAATTTGTTAAAATTAATAACAAGTAATGCAAATGGTGGAAGATATCATTACTTGAGTGGCATACAAAACTAGACTATGATTCTCGTCAGAGATTAAACTAAGGTCATCATGCTATAATAATAACTGATAAATGGTATAATTGCTAGAAAAGGATTCTACCAAAAAAAAGGATGGTGAGAGTATGTTTTAGTATAAGGACTATATAACTGTACAAATTGTGGTCAAATTAATCCTTTGATTAATGCATCTGCTTACAATGTGACTCGTTCTTCAGTTGGAAGAAAGTATGGTTAAAGGGGAAATTTAACTTAAACTGATTTCTAGGACATGTGCATCTTTTGAAGGATATGTATAATAGAACCTATAAGTATCCTTGAGTGCAAACCATAGTAATTGGTGAAGTAGCACAAATGGTATGGACCCCTAGGTCAATTAAATAATATTTAACAAACTATGTAAAATAGATTCATATCATAATTTGTACCAAGAAATTTTGAGAGGATCTCTTATCAGATTACATTGATAAGTTGTTTGGACAACATAAGGAAATGTTGTGTGATTCAAACAAGAATTCATAAACAGATAACTCAACTTTTGGTAAAGGGTGATTTAATGTTAAGAATGAGCTAACATGTAAATACCCTGAGATCATAAACACTTACAACTACAAGGAGTGTAGGATTGTAAGTAGTAAAAACTTTCATGGAATTATGCATGGTCAACAGGTTGTTGAAGCATAAATAGGGCAATAGTAAAACATATGAGGTGAATTAATGAGCTCATGAATATTGAACTTCAACATCTATGAATTAATAATCTTGCTTTAGAACATTAAGCAAAAGGTATGATTAAGAGGAAATTATGCATGAATTCAATAATATGCGATTGATATTGTAACCACATGACATCTGGAATTGATTTACACATGACATAAAAACTTTCTTAATTACATAGATGAACCATGAAAAATGAATGTTGGTATGATACTAACATGGTGGAAAATATGTGGATAAGTTTATGTCATGCAGGTGATACCATGAGGATGGTATTATAGGCTGTACCACAACTGGACTATGTACAACAGTACATATGGGACCATATGACTACATATGCTACAAGGTTGTAAAATGAAATGTGTATTGGTGTGTATAACATACCTTGTGTGTAGGGTATGCAGTAGTCATTGGATGGATGTCTGGCCAGGTAAACAAACCTGGAGATTACCTAGAAAAAGGAAAGTAAGTTTGGTATAAGTAACTATGGTTAATCGCAGTTTGGCGTACATACAATTATGATGAATATATGTATATGAATATATATTGTGATGTGAAATAATCTGTTATGACTTTGTAGGCATATTAATGTGGAAAATATGCTAACTGATGTATTGTATGCAGAGAGACTGCAAGAAGCAGGTGTTCAATAAGAACACAAAGGCTTGAAAGAATGCAAGCAGAGGACATGCATTCTTTAGATAAAATAAATGATAAGAAATAGCTGCTTTAATAATAACAAATTATGATATTTATCATAGTTAAACTTTGCATCGATAAATTCTCACAAATGGTTTGAAAAAAATGTGTGACAGGTAGCTATGGAAGGAGAGATGCTGGGAGCACTCCTTGAGACCGATGTAGCTATGGAAGGAGAGATGTTGGGAGCACTCCTTGTGGCAGATGTACATCGGAAAAATTGCATCAGATGGCAGAGCCATGAGAGTGTTTGATTTGAAACCAGCGACCTGTGAACGAAGACATGATTCAGTGATACACCAAGGACAATGTAAAATTTAAGGGAGGGAGTATGTAACACCCCTCCCTTGTGTACTACATTATTGTAAAACCTAAGCTAAGTTAAAGTTAGGTGTGATATGCTCCCTCGTGTGTTAAATGTTGTAAACCTAAGCTGAGGAAAGCTAGGCTTGATACCCTCCTTAGTGGGTTAAACTATTCTACACCTAAGCTAAGAAAAGCTAGGTGATATGTAATATGAAAAGCAATGTATTATTAAATAAATTAATAAAATAAATCACTTGGAGGGTGGAGCACCAAGAGAGAGGAGATGCTTGCAAAATCCCATGAGGAATGGGATAGAGATGAATCTTTCATGATAAGCTTCTATATGTGGTTCTAGATAAGCTTGGATGGAGTGGATATCCATCAGATGGATGGGAGATAAAGAACCATCAGACATAAAAGCTTTGCGGGAGATAAAGGCAAGCTTTTATGTGGAAAAACGTCGTGGGAGATAAAGACGAGCTTTTCCGGATAAGACCTAGGCAATGGAAAAATCCATAAAGTGGGACGCCACTAATGGTAACTAAATCATGAAAGAGGGTATTAAATACCCAGTGCATCGATCAATTGAGGACAGTTGATCCTTGGCAAGATCTTTGGCTCAGGGGGAATCAGAGGTGATTCATGGCTTGGTGGTGGTGCTCCTCCCCCCAAGTGAGATTTAGTTGGTGTCAGATGCGTGGAATGTGTGTATGATGTTTTCTTCCCTTTCTGTTTTAAATGCATTTAACTTATGAAAGAAACTGTACGAATTTTCTATCAATGAGAATAATTGAAGGAATTATATGTGATTGTTATAGATGAGTAGCTTTACCTATATTCACGACATTTATGAGATAATGTTATATGGATGCATGTGACAATTTTGGGCATAGAAATGAAATTATAAGTTAAGTTGTTAAAGGTTCAATGTGTAGATCTTAAGTAGTATTGGTATATCCAATCCCTTGTTAAGATCAATATTCATATTGAGACTTTTATTGTTGATGATACTATTTGTGTTTCTGTAATTGATTTCACTCTTATGCATGTGGATGAGTAAAATGCTCAGTGAATCTAACTCTAATCATCATCATGTTTAAAGAACATAGTTGTATTTAATGTTATATTATGTCTCTAATATATATAGCTTGACAGATAATGGGCACATGACATAGATGCATGCATTTCATGGTATAGTCCATGATAGTTCTATTAACTATTACATGTGTATTCAAGGAGGCTGGTTTAGAAATGGGAGCATGCTTTAGTATTTTGCAGATTTTCATGCATGTGGAATAATTATGGAGGAATGTTTTCCTTAGTATCATCAAAAGGGTCACTATGGTTAATATCATGCATAATGAATTTAAATGCTCCTGCATGCAGTATAAGGAATTAATGGTATATTATTATAGTCATGCATGATAAAAGAAAGACTATAATCATGATGGATGATCATGATAGGGGAGTTAATTAAGATCATTAATGTAGGCAAGGAAAATATAACCAAGGAAATCTCAATTATAACTAAGGAAAATTTTTAATAACTGAGAAATTAGGGGTTATTTCCAGGTAAGCCATGGAGGTACGTGACAACTGCATATCGAATGACACCCAAAGAGAATGAGGAAGTGAGGAAGCAAGTCCAAGAATTGTTGGGCAAAGGACTAATAAGAGAAAGTTTGAGTCCGTGTGCCGTACCTACAGTACTAAGTCTAAAGAATGGCAGAGAATGGAGAATGTGCATTGACTCTAGAGAAATCAACAAGATCACCATTTGTTACAGGTTTCCATTGCCACGGATGGATGATATGATGGATTGCTTGGGTGGGGCAACTTACTTCTCAAAGATTGACCTGAAAAGTGGTTATCATCAAATTCAGATCACAGAAGGAGACAAGTGGAAGACAACTTTCAAGACCAATGTGTTGAAGTTTCTAAGTCTACAAGTTAGAAACCCTCCATGCACTTTACTGATTTATTCCTACCTACTTGTTCTGTTAATTAACAAGTTATTTACCATGTAAATACTGAAAATAAATACAAGTGCATGCTAAACACATTACAAATCATCAACTAAAGGAAACAGAAACAGGCACACCAATGACACCGTTATTTTTGGACTAATGTCCTGGAAAAACCCAATGCGGGAAATCCGGTACAGCTAGCTGAGGGTTTTATTATTAAGTAGTTCTTTTCTGAGTGTACACTGGGTGCCAAACTGGCTAACCCGACAGAGATAAAAAATCTGGCAGTGATACCTCTCTTCGGAAACAGGTATTCAGAAAGCCTGCTCCATGAAATCCTTCTCGAGCATAATCTGAAGCTCAGCGTCAGCCCTACTGGCCTCTGTGTCAGCCTACTGAGGCTCTGCACAACCTCTCTGGCTCTCTGCATCACTTCTGCAGCCTTTGTGTGGATGACGCAGGCCCTTCTGGCTCTGCGCAGTCTCTGCTGCCTCTGCATGGCACCCTCTGGCTTTGCGTCTGCCTCTCTCTGCTTCTGCGCTGGTCTCTCGGCACTGCCCCTGCCTCTTTGCCTCGTACTCACTACCCCTCACTGCAACTGATCACTAATTCTATCTCTCTTATCAAACCCCGCTCTAGAGAATAGAATGACTGATCACTCTGGTGTGTTCTCCAAGTGACCCTCAAGCCTCCTCTTATACTTTTCTTGTTGACAAATCAACGACTGAGATTAAGTCCCTAATCAACGGCTAAGATTAGATCTGGCTTGATCCATGACTTTTGGACCATTCTAACACAGTTCTATATTAATTCACATTAATATTTTAATTTCCCTAAGTTTAGACTTGGGGATTCCATTAAAAATATTAATTATTTTAATATCTCCCAAACTGTTTAGAATCTGCCCAAACCCTTTTTGGGTATTGGAGATCTCATGTGCCCTAACCTCTCCACCAAATTTCGTGGCTAGAGCACATCCGATGCTACCCCAAATCAACACAATGAAGGCTTGTACGAGTGGATGGTCATGCCATTTGGCTTGTCAAATGCACCTATTACCTTTATGCGGCTGATGAATGAAGTCTTGAAGGAGTTCATTGGTAAGTTCGTCATTGTTTACTTGGATGGCATTTTAATTTTTAGTTAAACTAAAGAAGAGCACTTGAGACATTTGAAGTATGTTTTAGAGAGATTACAACAAGAAAAGCTATTGATTAACATGAAGAAGTGTTCTTTTATGAAGAGTGAGCTTGTATACTTGGGTTTTGTCATTTCTAAGGATGGCTTGAAAATGGATCCAGAGAAGATAGAAGCAATTGTAAATTGGTCCTCACCTAAGAACATTTTTGAGGTGAGAAGTTTTCATGGCTTAGCCAACTTCTACAAAATATTTATCAGGGATTTTAGTGGCATTTGTGCACTTACAATTGACACCATCATGAAGAATAGGCAACCATTTTATTCGACAGCAGCAGCAGAAAAAAATTTCAACTATTGAAGAAGAAGATCATTGAGAAGCCGGTGTTGAAGTTGCCAGACTTCAATCAGCGCTTTCAAGTGAGATGTGATGCTAGTGGGACAACCATTGGAGCTGTACTAAGCCAAGAAGATAAGCCCATTGCATATTTCAGCGAGAAGTTAAATGAGTCAAAACAAAAATACTCTTCCTACGACAAAGAATTTTATGCAGTGGTTCAAGCTTTGAAGCATTGGAGGCATTACTTGATGCCTAAGGAGTTTGTTCTATACACGGATAATTCTTCCTTACAATACATTATGCAGCAACATAAGTTAAATCATAAACATGCAAAGTGGGTGGAGTTCCTTCAAAATTTCACTTTTGTTTTGAAGCACATTAGTGGGAAGGCAAATAAGGTTGCCGATGCCTTGAGTAGGAGATGCTTAATCATGCAGGAAAGTCAAATACAAATTTTAGGCTTTGATTATTTGAAGGACTTGTATGACATTGATGCTGATTTTAAAGAAGCTTTTGCAGTGTGTAAAAATCCATTCAATAGGGACAATCCATGGAAAGAGTTTATGTTGCAGGATGGGCTATTGTTCAAGAACAATCAACTATGTATTCCCAATTGCTCAATGAGGGAAAACTTGGTCCAAGAAAAGCATAATGGCGGGTTGGCTGGACACTTTGGTGTTGAGAAAACACTTGGGTAGCTGAGTCACTTCTATTTTTGGCCTAAGATGAAGGCAGATGTACAAAGGTACGTGAGTAAGTGCAGGGTATGTCAACATGCGAAAGGGAGAAGTCAGAATGCTGGACTATACATGCCATTACCCATTCCCAACAGTGGACTTTGTTTTGGGTTTACCAAGAACTCAACGAGGTAATGATTCAATCCTTGTAGTTGTGGATAGATTTACTAAGATGGCTCATTTCATTTCGTGTTCCAAAACTAGTGATGCTACCCATGTGGCTAATTTGTTTTTTGATGAGATTGTTCGGTTGCATGGTTTGCCAAAAAGTATAATCTCTGACAGGGACACAAGATTCACCGGACATTTCTGGAGGACCTTGTGGAAGAAACTTGGCACTAAGCTAAATTTTAGCTCAGCCTATCATCCACAGTCTAATGGGCAAACAGAGGTTGTAAACAGGAGTTGGGTAATTTGTTGAGGAGTTTAGTAGGTGAGAGAACAAGGCAATGGGATCATGTGCTAGCCCAGTCTGAGTTTGCCTATAATGACTCACCAAATAGGAGCATAGGAAAGAGTCCATTTCAGATCTTGTATGACATGCATCCGAGGGGAATTTGTGAGCTAAGAGACTTGGGAAAGCTTGAGCATAGAAGTGCTGATGGAGAGGATTTTGCAACAATCGTGAATGAGATGCACGAGCAAGTAAAACAAAGATTACAAGATACAAGCAACAACTACAAGCAACGAGCAAATTTACACAGGAAAGAGGTAAACTTTGAAGTGCCAGATTTGGTCCTAGCTCACCTAAGAAAAGAGAGGTTTCTAAGGAGAGAATACAACAAATTGAAAATGAAGAAGAGAGGACCTTGTAAGATCCTCCACAAGTTTTCAGCGAATGCTTATGAGTTGGAGTTACCTCCAGGAATTGGCATTTCACCCATTTTTAATGTAGCAGATTTGTATTCCTACACAGTTGGTGATGCGGATCAAGCTTCTGGGAATCTTGACCAGGATGAAGGAAAGGAACAACAGTGGTTGAAACAAATGCCCGTGGCAAAGAGTTTAGAGGTTGAATAGATTTTGGATACACGTGTTGCCAAGAAGACCAGAAGGAAATAATACTTGGAATATCTTGTGAAGTGGAAAGATCGTCCGATGGAGGATTCTACTTGGATGGATGAAGCAACACTACATAAAGCAATTAATTCTGTAGAAGATCTTATGAGCATGAGCTCATAAAATTTTTCTTTCTTGGGGAGTCTGATGCAGGTGCATTAGGCCAACCTCATAAAAATAATAAGTTATTAAAGTCAGACCAAGAGCCTAGAAATGTGATGGATTGATCACATGCCAAGCCTAGAACATTTTAAAGTTTATTTGTGAAAAGATTTTGATATTTAGTTAAGATTAGTTAGGAACATCTAGTTAAAAGAAATGATTTTATAGTTAGTTGGGAGTTAAAGCTAAGGGAAATTGGTTCACATCCGTGAACTCATTCTTGGACAATTTTTTTAGTTTTTTGTTTTTTTTTTCTTCTTCAGTTTTGAAAAAAAAGAGAGAGGAACATTTTTAGAAAAGATTCTGGAGTGCGTATGGGGGCAAGGGTTTTTTTGTTCTTTGTGTGAGATTAAAGTTAATTGAACATCATTTCTTAGACTAGTGGTTTTTTTTATCAGCAAGTCGAATTTGTAAGTGTGTATGAGATATTTAATTGTATGAGCATTTGTGAAGCTTGTTAACAATGATATTAATATCTGGATTTTGAAATTTCTTTGGTCATTACTCTTTAATATATTTCCTAAAGAAATTCGTGCATTGTATTCTCTCTGTTATTTACATTTAAATGAGAACCTGGAGAATCACATTTCAGTAAATCCTTTAATCTCATGCTTTTGTGTCCAAGATTGTATATTGGAAAGAGCCATTTACGTTACAGGTTCGATAATACAAAACACTATGTATTAAGCCAACAGAAGAAGGGAAGGGAAAACAGTGATCAAACTTGCGGGTCAATTTCTGATCAATTGAAGACAAAATTTGAAATTCCGCCATCTGGGTTTTGTGCAGAGCATGGTCTATTTGGTAACTAGCGAGCCATTTTCCAAAAAAATCCTTGGTTGAGGAGTTCCGAAGTGATCTTTAAACTGTGTTTTTACATATTGCGTGACTGGGAAAAAAACGACTTGCTGTTCTCTTGCACCAACGCTTGTGTTTGTAGAAATTGAAACTGAAGAAACGACTTGCTGTTCCCTTGCACCAACACCTGTGGTTTGCAGAGATAGCAACTATCACTCGACTTGGCATGGTATTAGAGCCAAGTTTAAGTGCCTTTCCTTGCTCAATGCTTGACCTTTGCTCATCAGTTATGCTACTGTTGCAGCCCTCAAAAACATTTCCTCTACAACTCTTGGCAAGTTTCAGACCTGCCTGTGTTGTTTCAGGGTACGCTTAAGTCAGGGCATTGATATCCTCCTTTCCGACCATAACACCCAAGTCTGGGCATTGATATGTAGTCAAATGTTCTACCGTTGATCTAATGTAATGCTTGATCTTGAGTCTCGTCTTTGCCATAACACTTGAACTTGAGTCTCATCTCTATCGTAATGCAGACTAACATCTCTGACCATGTCTTACTGGCTTGTATCAAAATTGAAAATTTTGCTAAGTAATGTCCAATCATCTTAGGCTTGATTGCAATTTGATTAAAGGTCTTTCCATTGTAAACACCAATGATGCTTCTAATCATTTTTGGACATTAATCATGTTGTGGAGGTGAGTTCGTACAGGTTTTGGTTTCTCAATAGAAGGAGCTTCTAGCTTCGCTTTTCGAAGTGTCTTGATCAAAGCCATAAGTTGTCTCTTGAGCCCTTGATGGAACCTTTGACGAGCACGAGCTGGGAAAATTTTGCAAATATCATTTGAGGTCATGTCCAGAAGAGCATTGAGGTCGACCCTGCAGTGCAAAAACGTCTTAAATGTCCTCTTTTTGTGTTGGACGGTGGCCACATCTACATCTAAGTCCACCATGGTTGAAATGGTATCGAAACACCTTCTCACAGCGAATAAATAAACACTCCTGCTGGTTCTCGGGAGTTCTCGTTATGGTCATTAGTGTTCTCATTTTGATGGCTCATATAAAATAAAGAAGTGCCCAAGAGAAATATGCAAGTGAAGGAGATGACCGCTCCCCAACGACATATCACACATGCTTGCTAAATAAAGCAGTTCCATGAAAACTGCAACGATTCCAATTGTGATTCCAATCACTATGCTTGTCTTATTTGGAGATATTGGCACCAATATAGAGTTTGTCTGAGTTGAAGCATACATTACGAGATTTAGCTCAAGACTCTATTTAAAGATGAACTCTCTCATCTCCATCATTGGTGTAGTGCTCAACGGTGAGGAGAAATACCAAGAATGGTCTAGAAATTTCAGGCGCACACTTACTTTAACGAGTTATGGAAAGGAATTTGTGAAGGAGAAGGTGACAATGGACCTGTCAAGCCCACATCAGACAAGGAACTAGCCATATGGGAGAACAAGGACAACAAGGCCTATGCCTTTGTTGTTGCTTTTGTAAATGGAGAGGTGAGTTGTCATATTATTTCAATTACAAATGTTTATCATGCATTGAAGATGTTAAAAGATTTATATGACTCATACTCAGAATTGGAAGTGGCAGAGTTGATGATTAAGCTTTTCAACCTTGAGTTGAAAGACAATGACCACTTGGCCCTAGCCTTAGAGATTAGAGCCATCATGCATGATGTAGAAGCCACTAGAGTTTGAATGGAAATTCCCCCCACAACGTTTATCAAGGCCCTCTATCCTACATACTCTTACTATCTTGACTCCTTATAAGCTAAGTGCCCAACTCAAGGACATTACTTTTGACACTCTTGTGGAGAAGTTTGCTGGATATGAGAAAGATTTTGGGAAGAGGAAGACAACTTCTTAGCCTCCCTGAAGAAGTAGTGTGCCTTAACACAGAAAGAGAAGAACCAGTCACAAGATTCTCCTAAAGGAAGAGGCAGAAGAATAGGACGTGGGAGGAAGAATCATAGACGCAGGGGGTAAACACCATCAAGGAGAAAGGTCTGATCTCCACTGCATTCATGTGATAGAAATGGGCATGATGCATCCACATGCAAAATCCCTTTGGAAAGAATCAAGCAAGAACACAAAGAAGGCAAAGGTAAAATGCCATATCCAGTGAAATAAAGCACTTGAATATGCTCATTACATTGTTGCCCATTACAATATTGGAGTAACTAAAGATTTGTTTCATACTTCATTTGCTTCTTGGAAAGATGCATGGCTTCTTGATATAGGTGCAACCTGCCATATGACCTTTCAGAAAGACTTCTTTGAAGACCTTAGTGACAATATAGATGGAGCAATGTACTTTGTAGACAAGTCAGTCTCATGCCATCTAGACTTGGCACCTTTAGGCTTAAACTACTTGGACTTCTTGACTTTCTTCTGCATGATGTACTCTATCTTTCAAAACTACGGAGAAACCTGTTGCCCATTGTTCACATTCGCCAGCAAGGACACTCCATCCATATGTTTGATGGCAAAGTAGAGATAAGAAAGAATTTGACACAACAGAGGTCATGACTGGAATAAAGGAGGAAAGACTGCTGAAGCTACAAGAAACATTTGCTCATGCACAAAACTCTAAATGCAGTTCTTGGTAAGGTGAAGATACATTTCCATCCATTCTTCTATGGCATGCAAGATTTAGACATCTTAATTTTGGCAATATTCGTTTATTGAAAAGAAATGGTGTTTCTGGTTTGATAACTATTCCAAGGAAACTGAAGCAATGTGAAAACATAGCAAACAACCATTTCATGATTTTGCTTCCAGAGCACGTAGAGAGCTTGCAGTGATTAATTCTGATTTGTGTGGCCCTATGCTTGTTCGTTTTGCAAATGGAAATAAATATATGATGACCTTTATTGATGACTACACTGAGATATGTTGGTTGTGCTTGTTGAAAAGTAAATTAGAAGTTTTTAAAACCTTTAGAAATTTCATGCATGGATTGAAAATGATGCACAATGATATATTGGCTCTCTTCTTATTAGTAATGGAAAATAATATAATTCTAATGAATTTGAAAACTACCTTCGCCAATGTGGGATTCAACATCAAACCATTGTTACTTACAATCCTCAACAAAATGGTGTAGTTGAAAGAATGAATAGGAATATCTTAAATATGGTTGTAAAGTTGATGTTTTGGGATGATGCAGTTCTATGTGTGGTATATGTCAGAAACAGATGTTCATCTCATGCTCTTAAAAACAAAACTTCTTATGAAATGTGGTATGGCCACATTCCTTCGATAAGGCATCTCAGGATCTTTGGTTCTACCTACTATGCCTTGATTCCTAAGGAAAAAATAAGCAAGCTTGATGCAAGGAGTCAAAAATGCATCTTCTTGGGGTATTCAGACACCACCAAAGCATATCGGCTTTACGATGAGGTAAATAAGAAGTTTATATTATCTAGAGTTGTGATTTTTCTTGAATCTTCCAAGATTGACAATACTAATGAGCGGTAGCTTGATTGTTTGGATAGATTCAGTCATGCAAAAACTTATCATGAATTTGGTATTAAGCTTCCACAGATCGAAGGGGGCATCCCTATCTTATATCAATCTATGGAATCTCCTTCTGAAGCATTATATCCCCCCTCATGAACCTTTGACCACTCGTTTAAATCAGGAAGACCCTTTGAGTGACATGATTGAGAGGCTTGGAAGGCCAAATTTTGATGCAAACCCATCTCAATCAACAAAGCAGCCTTGACTATGTCAGAAAGGTCCCCCAAAATGGCTCACCAAAACACTTGAAAGTGTTCACTTTGATGAGGTTGGAAACACGGAACTCGAAGTTCCACTAGACAAAATGGAGGTGATGTAGATGATTATGATTTTGTTGATGATATGAATGTTTCATATGATCATGAATTGAATTTGTCCATTAATTTTGAACCAACTTCCTTTAAAGAAGTTGCTTCTCATGATGAATGGGAAGAAGCAACACAAAAGGAGTATGATGCTCATAAAGAATGGAACATGAAGCTTGTGGACCCTCTATTTTGAACCAAACCTATTGGATGCAAGTGGGTCTACAAGAACAAGTATAAATCAGACGACTCACTTGACAAGCACAAAGCAACGCTTGTGGCAAAAGGATTTGCACAGAAAGGTGTTGATTATGAAGAGACCTTTGCCCCGACAACAAAATGGACCACCATCTGAACTCTCTTTGCCTTGGTAGCTCAGAATGGATGGAAAGTCCATTAGATGGATGTGAAGATTGCTTTCTTGAATGGAGACTTGAAAATGTCTTCATGTCTCAACCAGAAGGCTTTGTTGTGAAGGGACAAGAACAAAAAGTATGCAAACTCATCAAATCCTTATATGGCCTAAAACAAGCACCGTGAGCCTGGTATGAAAAGTTGACTGAGCATCTTCTGAAATTAAATTTCAAACACTTTAATGTTGATGACATAACTCCATTTGTCAAGAAAGTTGGCAAAACTATTGTTTATCTTGTGGTATATGTAGATGATTTGTTGATAACAAGGAACAATGAAAACTATATTGCATCCATAAAGAAATAGTTGAAGAAAGGATTTGAGATAACAGATTTGGGACACCTTCACTACTACTTGGGCATTGAAGTGACCCAACATCCAAGGTATATATTCCTCTCTCAAAAGAAGTACATTGGAGAATTGTTGAATAAGTTTGCAATGGCTGAATGCAATCCTTTGTCCATTCCAATGGAACAAAATTTGAAGAGCTCATCTAAAGAAGGAAATGAACTTGAGGATGCAACTAAGTATAGACAGTTTGTGGGAAATCTTAACTACCTCACCACTACTAGACTGGATATTTTGTTTGTTGTTGGAATCCTTTCCAAGTTAATGTAAAAGCCTTGTGAAGGACATTGGTCTGCTGCAAAAAGAGTTCTAAATTAGTTGTATGGAACTCAAGACTTTGGACTCAAATATTCATAGGTGGATGATTTTAGCGTGATTGGATATTTTGATTCAGACTTTGCTAGAGATATAAGGAAGATGCAGTGTCTACTTCAGGCTATGTTATGAGTCTTGGATCGAAAGCTGTCTCGTGGAGGTCACACAAACAATTAGTTCCAGTAGATTCCACAACCAAGGTTACTTGGGAGCAGGAGCGAAAGCAGGGAGCGAGAGTGGGGAGCGACATTTTCAAAAGCTCCCGGTTCGGGAGCGAATCAAGGGCAGATTTTTATATAATATATATTTTATATATTTTGATGCATATATGTCAACAAAAGCGTGTAGAATGATGAATTAGATATAAAAAACATAAAAACATAGATTGAACCATATAACATCAATCATCTAGAAGTTTTAATCTTCATCAACCACGTCCACAAGTCAGTAACATACAACATATCAAGTCTCATGATTCATCAATCGTAAAGTTTCAAGCTTTCAAAATTCAATACATAATATTTATCATCATTGATCACCAAAATGATATAAAAATTCTAATATGAAATGAAATGAAACAACTTTCAACTTTCACGAAACATTGTATTCATAATTCATTACCAATGAGTTATAATTGCCAACTTCAAACTTCAAAATTAAATTGTCATATATTGTTTAAAAAATTATCATAATAAATATGAAAGAGTCAATAGTTATAAAAACTACTAGAAACTACAAAAGACAAGTAAATCTATTATCTATTGCTAATGCTTGGGCCTCTTGCTGCCACGAGAAATGTCTAATTTTTGAGTCTTGTTGGAAAATCAGGATCTTTGTCATTAATATCACCCTCTAAGCATCAATATCCAGAGGTATCTTTGTCATTACCTCTGGATTTGTATAGGGATCTTTGTCATTAATATCACCCTCTAAGCATTAACATAAGATAGAAAAAACATAGCATGTTAAGTCAAGATTTTTTTTGAGTGATGGGTACATTTTTAGGAGGATCATGATAGAGGAGTTCGACAACCAATGTCACTAACATCAAGGTACATAGAGGGATTGGTGCTCTTGATTAAATACGAGTTCCATACCTAATACATGTCAAAATCCAATGGAAACATTACAATACCTCCAATCCTGAAATCCTGAAAAACTGATAAGTCTGTTGGATTTTGAATGAGATCTAAAATTCTACTTTCTCCATATGAAATCCAATGAGGTCAGAACCACTCTCAAACATCCTGAGTCATTTCATGGTAATGTTAAAAATTTAAGTAAAATGATGAAAATGAAGATTAAGGAGAATGCCACTTTTACTTCAAGAATTTAACATTACCATGAATCACATATCAATACTAGGGCAGTAGGCTTGATCATTACATTGCCCCACTAAAAAATTATTGTTTCTTTGAAAAAATTTGCATTTGGAATGTTTTTGCAAAAAAGGCTAGGGAGTGAAAATTTCGCTCTCGGGGTCGCTCCTGAAATTCTCTCTCGATTTCGGGAGCGCGCTTTTGGGGTTTCTCCCGAGTTGCGCTCCGGGACCAAGTTCTAGGGGGGGCAGCTGCTCCCCGGCAACCATGGAGCGATTTCGGGAGCGCGCTTCTGGGGTTGCTCCCGAGTGCAAGTTCGAGGGGGGGGGGGCAGTCGTTCCCCCGCAACCCTGTCCACAACAGATATATAGAATATGGTGGCAACTACAAAAGCAACTAAGGATATTGTGTGGTTTAGGAAAATTCTTGAAGACTTGCAGGAGAAACATGTGAACTCTAATCCCCTTCTGATTGATAATACTACTGCAATTAAATTGGCCAAGAATCCCAAATTCCACGATCGAACCAAACATATCAACAAAAAGTATTATTTGACTCGATATCATGTAGAGTCCAAGACTATTCATCTATAACATTGTTCCAAAAATGAACAAATTACGGTTATCTTCACGAAAGCACTTGGAAGAGAAAAGTTTGAAAGATTCAGAATGATGCCTGGACTCACAAACACCCCTTCAGATTAAGTGGGGGGGGGGTGTTAGACACCTAATCCTCGGGTGTTGGGTGAGCAAATTGTAAATATGCAAATAGAGGAAAATGAAGCGTTAAAATAGGAAGTGACCTTGGAATATGAATCCCAAAGGTCACACCTCTTCATTGTTATTTGTTGGTGCTTTTTTTAATACAAATTAATACACTTTGGGAGTTATTTTCCTTGGCCTGACATATACAAAGAAGTATAAGCAATGTAATGAGGTATTGTGAAGAATGTTGTAATTATAGTAAGCATTGCTTGTGGAGTGGTTTCCTTATTTAATGAATAATTCATGGTGTTACCCTACCTCAAGGGATTTCTCTACAATTCTTGTGTTCATGCTTTTGTGTGAATGATTTGGTTTATTGTTAAGTTAAAGGTTTACCTTATGCTCTATTGTCAGATCTATTATAATGTAATGTAACTCAATAGATCTGAAAAGAGCATAAGATAAAAGCTTAACTCAACAATAGACCAAATCATTCACACAAAAGAATGAACACAAGAATTGTAGAGAAAACCCTTGAAGTATGGTAACACCTGAATTATTCTTTAAGGAAGAAAAACCACTCCACAAAAAATGCTTGCGATAATACAATGCTCTTCACAATGCCTCATTACGTTGTTTATACTTATTTATATAGTACTATCTACCTCCTAGGAAAATTATAGAGGACGAAATTACCATGTGCCTCCTTCGAACATTCTAGAGAAGGAATTTTCTAGTAGATGGTATCTTTTACTAGTCTTTTTACTTTTATTGCTTTCGCACTATTATATGGGCTTTATTTACTAGGAATGGGCCGCATACATAGCAATACATGGCCACCTATGTATTATTATTTCCATTGAGTACTTTCGTAGGTACCCCATATTACCCCCTTAGGAACACTACAAAACATTACCAAAAATTTATATATATAGGCCCTAGGATAAATATATTGAATACAACAATATAAAATAATGGATAAGTATAGAGAAAATAGGAAATGAGTTTACTTGTAAAAGGTTTGGGACATTTCATCAAGTGGCAGAAGCAGGGTCTCCAAGTTGGAAATGGAATCCCCCTTAGGCACACTACAAAACATTACCAAAAATTTATATATATAGGCCCTAGCATAAATATATTGAATACAACAATATAAAATAATGGATAAGTATAGAGAAAATAGGAAATGAGTTTACTTGTAAAAGGTTTGGGACATTTCATCAAGTGGTAGAAGCAGGGTCTCCAAGTTGGAAATGGAATTGGGCATGACTGAGTGTTAAAAAGTGTTAGAAAATGTGATACAGTTATGTAGCTACCGTTGTAGCTGATTTGCATGGCTATGGCAGATACTATCCACAAGATTGAGGATGATATATAGAAAAAACTGAGTGAAAAATTGCATTTAAATTTTAGTACCAGTATGGTCACACAACACAACTCACTTGGCAGAATTGTAGTGAAATTATTTGAGGTATTATTTAAACAGTAAAGAGCTCACAAATTATACCTTTGAAATGGAAATCGATTATGGTCTCATTGCTCATTTGGTAGCCAATTTCAATTATAGGTGATAGGTTGATCTGATAATCACCCTATGAGTGACCTCAGTGAAGATTTATTAAACAAAAAGTATTACAGACCCATGTGCTGGTGTGTGTTTTGTGTTATTGAAACAACGGATCAATCAGATTGCCAATACAAAGAAAATAAATGGAAAGACAGCAGAGAAATACAGTAAGCAACACAAAGACACAAACAATTTTTAATAAGGAGTTCACCCTATTCTCCAGGGCTACGTCTCCGGTCCAGCTTCAGTGGTGGCCTTGTTTTGTTATGTCTTTGAGCAGAGAAATTACAATACAAGGACTCAATATGAGTTCTCCTGAAGCAGATTTTGCTTGGCAGGGTGGTTCTTGGATTCCCCAAGCCACTTGGAATACACAGACTCTTGTTCTTCCTACCAGCTCTGTGACCTTGGTCTACAGTGGAAAGAGCCAACTGTGATGCTCAATCCTGACAGATTCCTCTATGGGAAGGCTTGAATCTTCAAGCTCTCTGGTGCTCGATGCTGCCTGTGGCCCGCTCGGCCCTCTGTCTCCTCTGCTTGGCTTTACTGCTCTCTGTGCTCAGTCCTCCTCTCAGGGTTCGTTGTTCACTGTCTCTCTTGGTCGCTTCGCGTGTTCGACTGTTGTATTCTGCCTCTATTCATGGCTCTTTGTCTTTCGAACCCATGCCTATGCGGTTCCTCTCCCGCCTACGTCGATTCACCTATCGCCTGCGTGCTTGGAGTTCCTTGTTCGGCGTCAGCATGAATGCTCGGAAGTAGCCACGTGGCTCCACCTAATTGGTGCCAACATGCTTCGTCGGTTCGTTTCTCCCGTTACGCCGCGTATGCGTTTTTTCTCCACCGTGGTGGTCAACGGACTCCAAATCTCTTCAGAATTCGGTTGAATCCCTTGTCGATTCCGATTTTGTCTATCGGATGCAATCTCAGCCGTTCGATCTGGGCTCCTCCAGATCCAACGTCATTCGCACATCAAGCGCGGTTGACTTGCTCGACCGATAATGCGATCACGGCGGTTTTTCTCTCACCTCCGCTACCACGCGTCGATCGCTGAGTGTGATCGCTCCGCCTTTTTCCAAAACCTCTTACCGTTCAAGGGCACCCCGGGTAAAATCGCCGGTTTCCAGGTTGTGGGTCCCACCTTCGTACGATGGCGCCTTTTCGCTTTTCCGCCCACGGTCCTTTGGCTCCCAACGTGACCGAGTGCTTAAGCCCTACCATTTTAGCCCTTTTTGCCCACATCGAAAATCAGCGCCTTTTCCCGATCCGGGGCTCCCAGGGGCTATTTTGACCTCCTGCACAGTGTCCATGGGCCTCGGTCAGTGCGCTTTGACCGAGGTCCTCGTCGTTTCGCGCCGGCTGCCATGGCCACTGGTTCAGGGTGTTTTCGATTGCTGTTTTGGATTTCATTCGAGATTTGTTCGACCTGTTTTAGTCACGGTTCTATGACAGTCGTTTATGGATCCGATTCGGATCACGGCCTCCCAACTGAAAAGCTTTTGGACCACCAAAAGTTGGTTTTTCTTCAAGCATCGACTAAGTGAGGAAACTGCTGTCTCACTTGTCCAATCTCAATCCACTTCGCACTGCTCGACTTCGAACCTTTAAGCCCAATTCTGAGGTATTCCACCTGTCCACTGTGCATCGTCCTTACCTTCCTGTCCAGCACTGTATCTTCCTGCAACTCATTAAGATATTCAGGTAGTAGGTCATCAACAAAAGGCAATTGACTCTACTCTTCAGGGTCCTCAATCATTGAAGGCTCAAACAACCTCAAGCAATCTGCGTTCACGACTGAGTAGATGTGCATGTAAGCTGGCAGATCAAGGCGAAAAGCATTTTCACCAATCTTCTCAAGTATCCTGAAGGGTCCATACTTGATACGTTTTAGCTTCTTACCTTCACCTTGCATCTTATCCTTGCTGATATACAGCCAGACTTGGTCTCCAACTTGAAAACTATGCTCCATCCGATGCTTATCATGCCTAGTCTTGTACTTGGCCTGGCTCTTTTCCAGTTGTTCCTGTATTGCCTGGTGGATCTCCTGGATCTGTTCAATGAACCTAGTTGACCTGTCCACATCACTGTGTCCATCAAGTATGGTATCTTTACCAAAGACAAAATGCAAGGGAGACCTTGGTATGAAACCAAAATAGGTCTCAAAATGAGATCTCTGGGTAGAAGAGTGTTTGGCTCTGTTGTAAGCATGCTGCACATAACACAAATATTCATTCCAAAGCTTAGGGTGCTTGCTGCAATATCCTCTCAGTAACTGGATCACTGTCCTGTTAACTACTTCTGTCTGGCCATCTGTTTGTGGATGAAAAGCTGTGCTTTTCATTAATTTGGTGTCCATTAGTTCCCATAGATTGGACCAAAACTTCCCCACAAATCGGGTGTCTCAATCAGATATAATAGAAGTGGGTAATCCAAAGTGAACCCATACATGTTCAAAGAATAATTTTGCAGTTTGTTCAACGGTAATTTGTTTAGTACAGGGTATCAAAATACACATTTTGCTGAACCTATCCACAACAACATATAGATAATCATGACCTTTCCTAGATTTGGGCAGTCCTCCAATAAAATCCATGGAAATGCTCTCCCAAGGGTGAGAAGGAACTGGCAATGGAGTGTACAAGCCTAGTTTTCTGTTACTGGGCTTGCTTTTAGCACACATAGCACACCCCTTTACATATCTAGAAACTGTCTCACTCATTCTTGGCCAATAACAGAACCTTTGCAGCTGTGCAACTGTTTTACTTACCCCAAAGTGACTTGATATCAGAGAAGTGTGTGCTTCTCTAATTATCTTTGCTCTCTCAGTTTGTGGAATGCAGAGTTTCCCACAATGATATAAGAGTCGGTCCTTTACATGATAGTCCAATTCTTCTACTCTTTTGCCTTGACTCAAAGTTGCATATACATCTTTAAAGTCCATATCCTGAGCATACTGTTCTATGTATCTTTCATGTAGCACAGAATTATGCTTAAGTATGGTAGATGCATTTATAATGGGTCTAGATAACATGTCTGCAACCTTGTTATGTATGCCGTTTTTATATCTGATGACTAAATTGAAACTGTTGTAGAAAACCCATCCATCTGTAGTGCCTTGATTGTTGCAACTTAGTTTGGGAGTGTAGATATTGAAGTGGCTGATGATCAGTATGTATTACTGTTTCTTTGCCCATAAAGTAGTGTTTCCACTTTTTCACACTCTGAACTAATGCATACAATTCTTTATCATATGTAGGATAGTTAACTACTGCAGGATTAAAAGTCTCAGAATGATAACATATGGGTTTACCGTGCTGTGTCAACACTGCTCCCATGGCATAGTCACTGGCATCAGTTTGGATCTCAAAGGGTCTTTGTAGATCTGGCAGTGCTAGTACAGGTGCTGTACTAATTTTTTCTTTCAAGGTGTCGAAGGCTTTCTGCTGTTTGCCTCCCCACTGAAACACCTTGTTCAATCCTGTCAAAGCATGTAAGGGAGCTGCAATTGCGGAGAAATTTGAAATGAACTTCCTCCAATGCTGTGCTGCTCCTAAGAAGCTTCTCACTTCTGTAGCAGACATGGGTTTAGGCCAGTTTACAATGACTGCCACTTTAGAGGGATCTATTTTCAATTCACCTCCCCCTACTATATGACCCAAATAATATAGAGAGGTTTTGCCAATTTCACTTTTGGAGAGTTTAACATAAAGTTTTTTTCTTTTCAAAACATCTAATGTCTGCTTAACATGCTTTAAATGTTCTTCCCACGTTTTACTAAAAATCAGAATGTCATCCAGATACACAATAACAAAATCGTCAAGAAAAGGTCCGAGTACATCATTCATTAATCTCATGAAAGTAGCAAGGGCATTGGTCAAGCCAAAAGGCATAACCAGCCATTCATACAATCCCTGCTTTGTTTTGAAAGCAGTCTTCCATGCATCTTGCTCTGCAACTCTGACCTGATGGTATCCACTGTGCAAATCCAGCTTGGTGAAATAAACAGCTTCCTTCAATTGATCTAAAAGATCATCTATGCGAGGAAGGGGATAACGATTTTTGATCGTTATTTTATTCAGTGCTCGGTAATCAATGCACATTCTCCACGAGCCATCTTTCTTTCTCACCAAAACGATTGGTGACCCACATGGTGATGTGCTAGGCCTGATGAACCCTTTCTCGAGCAACTCCTGCACCTGCTTCTTGATTTCAACATTCTCTAAAGCAGATAACCTGTACATCCCAATGTTAGGCAAAGGAACATCTTGCTGCAAAATAATATCATGTTCTATTCCCTTTTTGGGTGGCAGACCTTGAGGTTCTTGAAACAAGACATCATACTCTGAAACAATCTTTTCTATATCAGCTTGCTGATCAGAATTACAACCCTCAAATACATTGGTTTTATCAGTTTTCTTTTCTTTTACAACCATTAGTAAGAACTGTTTGCATGAATTTATCATTCTTTTCATCTGTCCTGAGTTTATGAGAGTATAATTATTCTTGAGCTTATGAGCTCTTACAAAGTATTTGATTCCATCTTTAACAAGTAGATACTTGTTCTCAGCTTTATAGAAAATAGCCTTTCTATCATACAAGTAAGGACTTCCTAAAACAGTTCCACATATATCCAAAGGAATTACATCTAACTCAACCTCATCTACAAATGCTGACCTAAAAGAAAACTTGAGTTTGCACTGTCTAGTCACTTGTAGTTGTGCTTTATCATTCAACCATCCTAATGGGTATGGTTTCTTATGAGGTGTAGTTGCCAATCCCAATTTCTTTACAATTGTTTCAGAAATCAGATTTACTTGTGAGCCACTATCAAACAAAGTATCAATCTTTTGATATTTGGAAACGACTCGAATATGGAAAAGCTCATGCCTTCTTCTCTCATGTTCTTCATCAATGACAGATTGAGCCGAATTACTAGTAGATGCTTCAGAATTCTTACCTTTTATACCTGTGGCTGCAATAATTGTTTCATCTCCCGAGTCTGACCCCAAATCCTTCTGAATAGCTGCAGCAGTCGTCTTCTTCTTGCCCTCGGACTTCTTAGGTCTCAGCTCTGGATGCAGAATCCAACAGTGCTCATCATCATGCCCCTCCTTTTTACAGTGGGTGCATGAGGCTTTGCCTTTCTGTGCAGTGTTAGCCTTCCTTGCTTTCCACTTCTGCTTTCTTTTCTCCTTGCTTTTGCTTACAGTGGGTTGGGATGGTCCCCCAACTTCTGGATTTCCATTATTTCCTCTTGCTTCTAGATGAGCAGCGTGTATCGATACCTCATCTATACTAGTGGGATTAAACATGAGGATAGTGTGCCTCATGTAGCTGTGTAGACCCCCAATGTACTTCAAAAGAGTTTCTGGTGAGTCTAATGAAATACCTAACATCAATGCTCTCTTTCGGAACTCTTGAGTATACCCTTGTACACTTTGCCCCTTCAACTGCCGAAGAGTTTGCCAACTCATCATGGCTTGTTGCATGTAGGCCAATGGATAGAACTGCTTTTTGATTGCAGTAACAAATTCACTCCAGACAGAGATGGTCTTACCATGCTTCCTCATATCAGCTTGGGTTCTGCCTTCCCACCAAACCAAGGTGGTGCCCCCTAGGCAAAGGCTTGCTAGCTGAATCTTGCTCTTGTTTGAGTCTATATTTTGTACTCTGCAATACACATCAATTTGTCTTATCCAGTTGTCCAACTTTTCAGCATTTAGCTCTCCATCATATATAGGCAAATCAAATTTAACATCTAACTTAATCAAAGATGCTTTCTTATTATGCACAGGGCTACTAGGAGGTGTAGGGAAGCTTTCTTCTTTCCCCTTTCCTTTGGAGTGGTCATGGGCATGAGATTCATCTTCTTCTTTATCTTGCTTAGAGCCTGATGAATCTTCACCCTTATGCTTTCTAAAGTCCCTATACATTTCTTCCACCATGGACTTTATAGCTAGGAAACTTTCTAGGAATTGAGAGTCTGGCCCTATAGAACCTTCTTCTGACATTGTCTTTCGAGAATAGACTCTTCCAATTTCAGGATTAGTTTCCACCAATTCTCCTTCTCCTAATTTGAGCTTTGATCTAGTGATCATTCACAGCTAAACCAACACAAGCTTGTCTAACCTTACAGCCTAGAGCTCTGATACCATTTGATCTGATAATCACACTATGAGTGACCTCAGTGAAGATTTATTAAACAAAAGGTATTACAGACCCATGTGCTGGTGTGTGTTCTGTGTTATTGAAACAACGAATCGATCAAATTGCCCATACACAGAAAATAAATGGAAAGACAACAGAGAAATACAGTAAGCAACACAAAGACACAAACAATTTTTAATAAGGAGTTCACCCTATTCTCTAGGGCTACGTCTCCGGTCCAACTTCAGTGGTGGCCTTGTTTTGTTATGTCTTTGAGCAGAGAAATTACAATACAGGGACTCAATATGAGTTCTCCTGAAGCAGATTTTGCTTGGCAGGGTGGTTCTTGGATTCCCCAAGCCACTTGGAGTACATAGACTCTTGTTCTTCCTACCAGCTCTGTGACCCTCGGTCTATAGTGGAAAGAGCCAATTGTGATGCTCAATCCGGACAGATTCCTCTATGGGAAGGCTTGAATCTTCAAGCTCTCTGGTGCTCGATGCTGCCTGTGGCCAGCTTGGCGCTCTGTCTCCTCTGCTTGGCTTTACTGCTCTCTGTGCTCAGTCCTCCTCTCAGGGTTCATTGTCTTTCTTGGTCGCTTCGCGTGTTTGACTGTTGTATTCTGCCTCTATTCATGGCTCTTTGTCTTTCGAACCCATGCCTATTCTGTTCCTCTCCCGCCTACGTCGATTCGCCTATCGCCTGCGTGCTTGGAGTTCCCTGTTCGGCGTCAGCATGAACGCTCGGAAGTAGCCACGTGTCTCCACCTAACTGGTGCCAGCATACTTCGTTGGTTCGTTTCTCCCGTTATGCCGCGTATGCGTTCTTTCTCCACCGTGGCGGTCAACGGACTCCAAATCTCTTCAGAATTCGGTTTAATCCCTTGTCAATTCTGCTTCTGTCTATCGGACGCAATCTCAGCTGTCCGATCTGGGCTCCTCCAGATCCAACGTCATTCGCACGTCGAGCGCGGTTGACTTGCTCGACCGATAACGCGCGATCACGGCGGTTTTCCTCTCACCTCTGCTGCCACTCGTTGATTGCTGTGTGATTGCACCGCCTTTTTCCAAAACCTCTTACTGTTCAAGGGCACCCCGGGTAAAACCGCCGGTTTCCAGGTTGTGGGTCCCACCTTTGTACGATGGCGCCTTTTCGCTTTTCCGCCCACGGTCCTCTGGCTCCCAACGTGACCGAGTGCTTAAGCCCTACCATAACGTGCATCGAAAATCAGCTCCTTTTCCCGATCTGGGGCTCCGAGGGGCTATTTTGACCTCCTGCGCAGTCTCCATGGGCCTCGGTCAGCGCGCTTTGACCGAGGTCCTCGTCGTTCCGTGCCGGCTGCCATGGCCACTGGTTTAGGGTGTTTTCGATTGCTGTTTTGGATTTCATTCGAGATTTGTTCGACCTGTTTTAGTCACGGTTCTATGACAGTCGTTTATGGATTCGATTCGGATCATAGGTACCAAGGTACAAAGTGAGTCCTGACTCCTCTGTGGTGCTATCTTTGAAATTTATTTTAGTATAGTTATCTTTGATCAATAATTTTCTTCTGCTGACTAGCATATATGATTCAAAATGTAGTTTTATGGTCTTAATGTTGAAAATAAGTTTCTGCAAGAGTATCAGTAGGTACAAGTTTTTCCACAGTTTTTCATAGAGTAAGAGGTTTTTTGAAGTTAGTATAAGAAACATTTTGAAGTTAGGATAAGGTCCATTTAATAGAAACTGTCATCTCGCACTATTTAAGACATATACGCACTTATATTCTGCAACTAAGGTCTTTGTAAGTTTTGTGAAAAAGAGCAGCTTTATTTTGCAGTCATTTGTTACCTTGCCAATTTTGGTTCTTTTTGATTCCATTTGCATATGTCAATGACAGCTTCCAAACGTGTGAGGTTCAAGACAACAGTGGATGCTAGCACAAAACAAGTTGTAGATGCCATGCAAAAGATAGCATCTCACATTGTGAATCCTGCTAAATTTAGCAAGGCATCGAAGCTGGCATTGCAGCTAGTGCAAGCAGGAAGTGTGAACACGGAAACCTGTGATCATTTTTTTGAGATATTGCAAGCTGCAATGTCTTCACCATCTTCCTGTCATGATCCCACATTGAGAGCAGATTATCATGAACTGTTCTCTGCAGTACAAGATATACTCGATGTAAGTTCTGTTGGGTGTTTTACATGATAGTGTAGATTTCACAAAGATGTGGGCAGGGTTATGAAGCAAGTGTGTAGTAGAAATTTAAAATACCATGCATTTTACGCTTAGTGAAAGGACAGACATATTTAATCTGAGTGGTAATTGGCTGGTTCTGTTTCTATTGAGGTCAGTGTTTTAATAAACAGCGGCAGAAGCAATTGGAGACTTGGATTATACGTGCTCAAGTGGGAAATGATCTTTTCACCGATGACAGCTTTGTGGTATGTTTTGTTATCATTCTTCTATTTCTGATGATTTAAAGCAATCATGAGAGCATTTATAGCGAAATACTAAAGTCACAATTTACAAATGCCTTTTTTAGTTTTGATATAGAAATCATATAATAACTCTCAAGGCTTTTTATTTCAAGTTAGCTACTTGTCTATACATTGTTTACAGAAGAAAATACATTCATTCTCAGCTGAGGTCAGGCAGTTCTCAAGGGAGGCTGCACCTCAGCTTTCAAAACATGTGTTGCTGTCTGAACTTTGACTTTTTCCAGCACTGGAGGAGTGTTTGAGACTGTAAGCTGGAAATAAAAAGAACAGACAAATAAAAAGACCTAAGGCACATGATACGAGGTCATGGAAATGTGAGTATCTGACATGAGACAAGTCGACCCCAGAAACAATATTAAAAAAAATAGAAATTACAAATAAGAAAATGAAATATAGATACAAGGATCCAATTTTCTTAGAAAATAAAACATTTACAGAACATATGGATCCCTTCAAATCTCAATTATATATACGTGTGTGTGTGTGCGTGTATTAAAAAACTACAAATTACAAATACAAAAATAAAATATAGACACATCCAATCTTTTAGAAAATAAAACATTTACAAAACACTTGGGATCCCTTCAAATCTCAAATTTATACTTCACCTGCACAGTGGGAAACCATAAAAGCTCTTTCTGTAGAGCTGAAAGTGAGAACTTAGCAAAGGAAAAGGTTTTTTTTTCTTTTAGAGTCAAACAGTTAGGAGTCAGGACACATCTAGGGCACCTGTCCTAGCTTGTCATATGTCTATCATGCAAGATACAGACATGGAACCCCTTACGGCTGTGTCCTTAGAAAAATACTAGACATAAACAGGTACCTCTGACAGTCATTTCAAAATACTGTAAAAGACCTGAGATGGCCAGAACAACAAGATGTCCTTTAGAGTTTATGTCAACATCAATTAGCTCAATTTTGTTGGTGGTTCTGTCCTTGGGGTCGGCGTTCTTCATATTAGTGGTTGATGCTAACATCTCAGCTTCCTATGCATCCTTAACACCATCCTCCTCACCATTATCATCAGCGCCTTCACTACTGTCCTTAGAACCATAGATTATCTTGATGAAGTGGTCATAATGACTATCCAGAGCATCCAGTCTGTGTAGTATAACCTTGCTGATATTGCTTCTTCCTTCCATAGCAGTGGCTATGGGATACTTAATATGCGAGTATAGGTTGATGGTTTTCTTGTACTTGGATTCACAGGTTCTAGAAAACCCAGTGTCAGTATCTAGAAGCCAAATTCTCTGTCAATAATCTTAGTGGGAGTTTAGTGATGCTTCACTCGGACCCTGTTCTCCATAGTCTCCATCTTCGCTTTAATACTGTTTGAAAATGCTGCGTATAAGCCTCAGTAGCTTGCAGAAGCTACTGTATAGAGAATCGCCCATTTCACTTTCAAAAGCTCAGCTCCCACTGAATTCGGACCATTGCATTGCTGGAGATGAGCACGCCTAGTTGGCCTTTTTCCTCCCTCTTCACGGTTGAGCATCACACCAGAATTCGGGCATTGCCTTGCCTATTGTCTGCCATCTTTACCATAGATTGAACCCACAAAAATTGCAGTTCCTCATCTGCTAAAAACTTCAATCATCAAATCACCAGCTTGCAATATGAAGAACCAAGGATGAGAGTATCTCGCTTCATAATGACGAGGTTCAATGCAATTAATGGAGTTCTATTGATGTTCTTTAGCAAGCCTTTCAGCAGTCGACCTCAGGTTAGTTACGTTTGGCCTAGCCTTCTCATGCTGGTTAGTCCCCTCCCTACATGCTATCCTTGCAGGCTGTCAGTTGGTGGCTAGCACCTTCCTTCTCCCTGAGACCTGTATGGGGATTAATAACTCACAAATTGATTCTCCTAACAATGATTTGAGAATCGAGATCAATGGGAAAAAACAGTCTGCCTGCAAATAGTTTTCCAGTAGGCATAATTAGGTCATTTGTTTACTGTTATAATTGCTCTATAATTAACCACTTCAAAATTTGGTAGAAAATATTTCTTTCTTTTTATACCATAATTACTTCTTTGAGCATGTCCACAGTATTTTTTTTGACTTTCTTTTTAAACAACGCTTCTAAGTTCTAATTGTCATCGTCATTTTGCTGCATGCTGCTATTTTGAGTTTTAATAATTATGGTTGTTATCAACTTCTCTACATATTTACTCTTTAGTATTTTCTTTTGTTGGTATATATGTTTTAGTTTTCCAAGGCTTCTGGACGAGTAAGACAAGCAATAAGTTCCTTACCGGAGGCCTCACATGGAGATGATATTGTTGAAGAAACCGTGGTTTCCTGTAGAGAAGGACAAGATGGCAATATTGAAAATCCAGAAACCGTGGGAGATGAAAGGGCCCAGGAATCAGAAAATCACTCAGAAAAACAGGATCTGCCTATTGTAGAGGAAGTAGAGACTGATCCTTTTGGATTGGATGCCCTGTTTTTGAAATCATCAAAAAAGGATGAAAAATCAAGAAAAAGAAGGGATGAGGCAGCTTCAAGCAAAAAGCTACAAGATGATGCTGGAAGGCTTTTAAGAGAGCACAGAGAAGCATTGGTAGAGTGTCTCAACATTGCAGCTGGCCGTTACAAAATTCCATGGTAATACACTTTATTCTACAGTTTCTGATTTCATTCACTTTGTATCATTTATATAGCTTTTAACTTTTTGTGTTTTCTAGTATTTTGTACAAGTATTAAAGCTACATTGACAACCAATTGCATTTTGCGTTGGGTTTTTTGTTTACATATGTTGGTGTTATGAACATAAATATGTATAAAATATAAATAATAAGAATAATTAATAATTATGAAAAGACATGTCTCAAAGGATATGGCTGTTCATAAAGGGGCATTCCATTTAGTATATATATGGGGCTCTCACTTGTAACCATATCATATGATATATCATTTGTACTCAAAACATTTATATATATTATTATTCATCTTTATGGATATTTTCATATTCTACATTTTTTGGATATTTTATTGGTGAGCCATATTTGGTTATCACATTCAGTACCAGAGCCAAATTTCTGATCCCGCCCATTGGCCATAAAAACTTTTAGTCTCACATACAAATTTTAGAGCTTCTGTCTCTGGTGTTTAACCACCATTTATGTCTGAAATTTCTACTGCAAAGTGAAATATTCCATTTCTGAGTCAAATCTGATCCCAAACTCTGGCCACATTTTTTTTCCAGACACGGTCTGCTTCAGCTCTTAGCCGCGCATTTACTTAAATTATCAGAGTTTCTACAATCTATAGGTCATTGACCACAATCAAGCCTTGGCCATTCTAAATCCAGAAATTCCTTTGAAGGAAAAAGTAATTCTGCTGCAAGTTTGAAGAAACCAGATATTGAGGAGTTAAATTATTCAAAGAATTAGCTAGAAGAAGATAAAACAAATTCATTTCCATTTGCTATCAAAACAATGAAATTACAACACCATAGAAGGAATTTATGAATGAGAAAGTGTACTCTGCTGCCAAATATTACTGTTAAGATAAAGGGCATAATTTCGAAAGTAAGAAATAATTAATAGACTTAAGCATATTGAGACACACACCACACAAAGCACATTTATGCTACCATTTCTGTGTTGAATGGTCAGGAGTTGGGATTAGATATAGATCGTTCCTCCCTTGAACTCCATTAACTCTGTCCACAAGAATTTACAGTGCTTCCACACCGGCATTGTGTGAGGATCTATAACATCTTGCAAATCGCGGTCGATAATGTAATTCTACCTCCTTTCTATCACTCGTAAACAATAGGGACCCCTTTATGCATTGGGAAATAACACGGGCATAAGAATTGTTGGCCATCATAAATCGTGGGTAGCAGAGATTAAATTTTGCCGCACGGAAGGGTATTTGCAATACCTCTGACATAAGCGTTGTCCAAATAAATTTTGGAACGCAGTCATCCAAAGGCTGCGACTTTTTTTTTCAGGAAAGAAAAAACTAACAAGTTTTCTGTTGAGTAAAAAACTGTTTAGATAAGTCTGATGGGGCCTATAGTCAAAACGTGGAGTGTAAAACATAGAAATTCTGCATTTTACGAACATCATCCAAAATGTCTGTGACTTACTACATGAAATAGATGAGACAAATTTTCCTTTTGTAGATGTGCCACGCGCTTTATATAAAAAAGAAACTAAAAATAAAAATCTCTGTCTAACAGCTAATATAAGCACTAAAGTCCATCAAGCATATACTAATGTAAAATCAACAGATCGGGATCATGCCCATGTTTTGTAGAGAATCCTGAAAGAGAATTTTGTAGTGAATATCACCCATCTGATGCCAATGTCCCTGTTTTGAAAGAGCATGAGCCACTAAATTTTGTCCCTTGCGAATGTGAGCTCTTTAAAACAGTTCTTTAGATCTTTTATTCGGTGCATCCGATTGCATAGTAGCAGAGGGGTGAAGGACGAGCAATCATTGACCCGATATATTGTTACTTTTGAATCACTGGATACAAACAGCGTGTCCAGATGGAGCCATCTTGCATAATATAATAGACCTCATAGGGCTATAACTTCTGCCCAGGTATTTGTGCCATAACCGCGATTCCAACTGAGTTGTATATGGAAATCTTTAGAAAAGACAATTTGAGCTCTGCATCCACTTTCCTGTAATTTTGCAGCACCATTGAAGAATCCTGCAATGAATTTGTCCATGCAATTTATGATTTTAGAGTTTCAGTCATGATTTTTTTGTGGCATAGGACCATATTCTTTAAAATAAGCACAGATGTAATAGCAAATCCTGTCTAGATCATAAGGCAAATTATCAAATATAAGGGCGTTTCGACAACGCCATATTCCCCAGAAGATGAAAAAGCAATGTTACCAGACTCGGAATCAACAATAAAGTGGTGAGACAAAAGAGTGAAGTGTTTTAACTGGATTGGGAAAAAATCGGTGAATTCAATAAATAAAGATATACACATATTGAATTAAAAAAAAACATTTTCATTCATATTCAATAAAGCCATGTCCAAACAATGCATAATATCAATAGATGTCCAAACTATCATGAATGCATAAGTATCTCATATATGTTATGAGTCCAAACATGATCCAAAGTATTGAGCCCTGATTCCTAACCAGTGACGACATAGAACCAGAAACATCTGCTTCTAAAAGTTTATAAATACTGCATACTAATCAGTAAAAAACAGTAACTGAAATCTCTTGATTGCTATTGAAATGATACGATAATGGTTTGGTACTGAAATCTCTGACAGAGCACATGCTGAAGCTAACACTGGAGCACACTGCATACTACGCCTCTATTACGTGGAGTAAAATGAAACTGAAATCATGCCTCTATTACCTTCTTGGTGTATGAGTTGTGGGCCTGACCAGTGAGAAGTGAGTTACGAACCGATGATTAATTTTTAACCTAACTCAACCATGCAACGAAAAATGCAAAAACCCTAAAAGTTAAAACCCGTGCTTGCCAAGTTGAGGGCTGAAAATCCCCTCGATTGCCTAAATCACAATTAATTGGTGAGTCGCAAGTCAAACTCGTTGAACACGAATCAAACTTGGTCAACGTGAGTTTGACTCGCCCAAAGTTGAATCAGATGTTTGAGGAAAAAGCAGAGTTTGATTCATGATTAATCGCGACTGATCGGAGATTCATGTTTCACTGTGAAAAAGGGATGGTCCTGAACTCCTTGCAATTGGTCTGCCATAACCGAATGCCTAATTCTATCGATGTGTAGTCCCAAGAAACAACTAAGCGATGAACCTGATCCCATATGGCCCTGGCAGCAGAGCAAGATATAAGTAAATGAAAAACTACTTCATTTGTTTCCTTGCACAAACATCTACCAAGCCCTTGAAAACCCCTTTTACATAGATTTTCGGAAGTGAGGATCTTGTCCTGACTTTTGCCAGCATTGTGCTTTGATCTTGTGGAAAGATAGAGCTGTTAGTCAAGGCCTTGCTACGTGACAATGCTGAGTGATATGATGCTATATGGATGGGTTACCAATCCGACTCTTCTTATGAGAAATTCTTCAGATTGAGAATGGCCAAGTACTATTATGAATACCTCCCTAGTTAAGAGGGTGTGTTGAAAAGGTACTAGGTTCAGTCATTGTAATGACTTGTGTAATTGTGATTTTATGTAATTGATGAAAAGAAGAAAAATAAAATTATTATTGTAGTGCTTGTCTTATGGGTTTCATGACAATAAATTTTATTTTAATGATGGCTTTGATTGTGAGACTTTAGGATTTGTCATCTAGTTATAAGAGTCAATTTCAGTCAATGTCATGTATGGACCTTTCTTGGGCACATTACACTTGTGTATGAGTCAATAGAAATGTCAAGTAGCCCTCCAAGACCGAGCACAAGAATTAACCTCAAGTCAGCTTCAAAATGGAATTAATTGTCTCCTCCAACAGTCACGTCGGCTCACCTACATGACAGGTCGGCTAATTACCTTGGGCAACAACTATATATAGTGCAGTGCGTCTTCATTTCAGGACAGAATTTTCGGTGATCAAGTCTGAAGCAGAAAAGTGCGAAGTACAGCAAGGTAGTCAAAAGGATCAGCGAAGGAGGAGGATCAACGAAGGTTTAAACTTCAAGTCTTGGGTCTGTTTTAGAGTGTTGTAGCTGTCACATGTGCAAAGAAAAGGGTAACCATCTGCTGCAATAAGGCCGAGTTTCAAAAGCAATCAGATTGAAGTCATAAGAAAGACCAAGTTACCAAAGAAGTATTGTCCACTTCAAGCGAAGGAAATCAAGGACTGTCATCTACACGTGCAAGGATTCTGATTTAGGGCCGAAATGTTGCAGGCCTGAAACAGAGGAAAAAAATCCGAGATCTGAAAGGAAATCGAAGCAGGAAGGAGCACGCAGTTGACCATCGTTGATTCAAGGGAGTAAGATAGGAAGCTTGGTGTCTTGGTTTTGGAAAGGTTTAATAGGTCAAGGGTTTTGGTCTTGGTATTTGTCAATTGGAATCTCTATAAGGAGTTATTTCGGGTTTTCCTCTCAAATAGTGAGAGATTTTGGCCCTGACTGATGGTCTATATTCTGCGTCTCTTGTCTCTTTATGGTTTATGCATTTGTAGCTGTTTGATTAAGAACACTAATAGCTGAAGTAAAAGAAGATCCTAATCTAAAAGAAGTAAAAAACATTCACAAGCAGTTACTAATAGAAGAGAAATCACTTAATCTCTATGCCCTAGATTTCAAAACAAAACATGCTAAGGGCAAATCAGGTCACAAGAACTCACCGACATCCAAATCATAAGATCAAACATCTCAAATAGAGTGTATTCACAAGAAAAAAAACAACTAACTTATGTTCAAAAGAACACTGATATTAGCACAATTAAGTCTTACGGTAACAATTCATCCACAGATGATCAAATTGGGATGATTGATCATTTTTCAGTTCGACAATTTTTCTCATCAGTCAAAGGTTCATATCATTTTGTATCGTCGAAAATGATAGCTCCAACAATTGGCAAATATGTGAAAACATTACAAAACAAAGCAAAATATATCAAACCATTTCATCAATATATTTTGAGGAAAAAACTTTGGTAAGGGAAAGACAATGTTATGAACATAAATATGTATAAAATAATACAAATAATAATAATTAAGAAGTGTAATTAATAATTATGAAAGGATATGAGAGGACATCCCATTTAGTATATTTGAGGGGCTTCATTTGTAACCATGTCATATCATTTGTACTCAAAACATTATATATGTTATTATTCATCCTTGTGGATATTTTCATATTTCCAGTCTTTTATATATCTTATTGGTGAGCCACATTTGGTTATCAGAGTTGAATTGTTTCAGTAAACAGAGAATTTGATTGTTTTAGTAAACATTAAAAAGTTGGACGATAGTTATATATGTTTATTATTATTAAGTTAATTGTTACTAAGGTAACTACTCTAATCTAAGTAACTTCTGTAATTAATGATCTATTGTGATTTGATTGTTAGTTATTCTAACATAGCTCATTTCCTGAGTAGTTTGAACATTATGGCATTTCCACTAAAATGTATCAACTACCTAGGACTATAATTGAGTAATTTCTGGTTTCTATGTGAAGGAGATATGTATGCTGAACATTTGTCATTTGATGTTCCAGGGCTCAAACAATGATTGATATTTTGGTGAAACATGCTCATGATAATATATCGAGATTTACAGCTCAACAAAGAGATGCCATAGAGAAACTCTGGGCATCCGTTCGAGAACAACAACTGAGGAGAAAACAAGGTAGGTCTGCAGCTGGGAAGCTTGATGTAACTGCGTTTGAGAGGCTGCAGGAACAATATGCAAACGAGAAGATAAGCATACGTCGTGCTGTTGGAGGTAGCGGAGAGCGACGTACACAGCAGTGGCTAGGATGATATTTCAATAATGTTTGTTATCATGTATCCTTATATTCTTGGCATGATGGTCTGTTCTTCGAAGCATGGATGGCAGTATTCCAGAAGGAAAATATCACTTTGATCAATTGGTGACTTTTGTGGTTGAATAAAAATATGACTTTGATCAATTGGTGATTTTTATGCGTGAATATTCCGAGCCTTGGATTTTTTTTTTTGTTTTTTTTTACAATGCTGCCCAGTTATTATATTCGGTAACTAAAACTCTGGCTTTCTGTATGTTAGTTCCAATCAATGTAAAATTTCCTTACGAATTGTGCCTTAATAATCAAGTCATATGAACGACTTGACTAGACTATAACTTGTTAGCTTTTGCTTTGTAATCAACTGTTTTTTTCTTAACAACTAAACACGATATTAAAAAGACTCACAGCTATTCAACCCATTTTGTAAAAATGACTTGGAGTGATATGCAGAGTGGACGACAGATTTTTAGTTTTATCTACCATTCTCTTCATAGTATTCGTTTTGGAAAATTAGAAATCTTCCTTTAGAAGCTTGTAGCTGGAATCCTGAGTATTATACATTATACTTTATGCAAACATTCTGCTTCATATCAGGTTAATAACCTCTGTATAGAAACAACTCGCAAGGGTTGCTTTCTTAGAAGCATCTTCCTCTTGTATTGTGAAGCATATAGAGTTTGAAAAAATGGTAGATTTGCTTATAGGAAGATGAAATTAATTCTAAGACAACATAGAATGCAGGGTTCATGTTTTGTAGACATATGGGAGTGCAAGGGTTGCATTCTACATCTCACTGTGACGAAGATGTATTCAATGTGGATGTTACATGTTGCATAAGATAGTTCAATATAATATTATAAAAAAATTTAAAAGAAAATTGGTTACATATGACATGTGCACCGTGTGTTTTTACAGAAAATAAAATCGGTTATGTAAAAAGAATATTTGAGAAAAGAATACTAAGTATTAATTGACATAAGATAGTTCAATATAATATTATAAAAAAATTTAAAAGAAAATTGGTTACATATGACATGTGCACCGTGTGTTTTTACAGAAAATAAAATAACCGAGAAAATAAAATCGGTTATGTAAAAAGAATATTTGAGAAAAGAATACTAAGTATTAATTGACAGATGCAAATATCGATTCATTTTAACTGGCACTTTTAACTGGCACCCCAAGGAGTTAACTAGTTGTTGCCAATGTCATGAAGCATTTGGCTATTTCTGTAATGAAAAGGACTTAATCCAAATACCCATGTTTGAGGTGCACTAGTTTATGCTATAGGGTTTATTAGGGATGTCATCAACGACTACAGGGAAACATCTTTTGGGTTTCCCAGTGAGTTTTTCCATGAAAAACAAAAATTTGGGTTGAGGCAATTGATCAAATGGCTGGGATGTAGTTCTTGCACTCTCCCCACCTAGGGTCAAATCCTTGACAAGACTGACTCATTGTGATAAGATTAGAAGGGTAGGTATCCCCATGAGTGGGACCCCCCTCGTGTGTGTCTTTGGACGTCTTGGCTTTGATAAGTCATAAGTTTCCTGCTAGGCATCTGCTTGTACATTGTTGGCAAGAGCATAGGTTTTATTGTGGCAACTAGTTAGATTTTAACTTCAACCTCACCTAGGTAATCCCTGCTAATTATTGATTCTCCTAGATCTAGAAAAAGAAAACACAGATTCATATGAACTTGATGGTTTTTAAGCACTGATAAATTGCATTTTTTGGGAGTCACTCTAGTTGTTTAATAGATCCAAAATGGATCTATGTTGTGTTAAGAAATAGATGTGACAATGTAAAGATCATCAATGCCCTCCTAAATTGCGAGTTAGCTGTTTATCTTAACCAACCATATTCTTATAGTGATCTGTGCCCTTCTCTAACTTAGAGAATGAGGACCCATTGGGTGTTCCCCATGCATGTGTCTAGAGCAAAGGACATATATCGGGCTCCCCATGCATGTGTCTATAGCAAAGAACATGTATTGGGCTCCCCCATGCATGTGCCAAGAACAAAGGACATATGTGAATTTTATTTTATTGACTTAATCCCAAAAGTAGTCTTTACTTGAGAGCACCTTTTAAAATTATCATTTGCATAATAAAAAAATGAATTGAGGCCTTATGGTTGGGTGTTAAAGTTCGAGTATTTGAACCTTATAATTTTGGTGGACAAAAATAAATGTCATAAATATGTAATTGCATAGTCTTATTGAATAAGGGAAAATAACCCTGGTTGGTAGCTTCGTATACCCCAATAAAAAGCCATTTGTTTGGTGCTCCTGTCTTTGGCTTGTGTTAAAATAAGAATGGTCATGGGTACACTCAAAGTTCTTATGCGTAATGTTGAATAATTTTTTGGCTGCTATTTTGTACATTTCTAACAAAACAAACACACAAATGATTTCCATTCATGAAGTGCATATACTACAATGGTGATTGTAAGTGGGAATTATATTATCGTACTCAAAGCATTGAATAAGAGCAAATAGTTTGGTTCCTCTAAATTTTACAGAGCAATATTAACTATTCAAAGACAATAGTCTTTTGAACAATTAAATTGCTCATTGAATTGTAAGAATTGGATGATAAATCATTGAATTGTTTTGTGCAAACTTGTCAACAAGACTTCTTTGAAATTGAATGTCAATTTTTCATCAAAATCTAATAATTGTATAAATCACATTTTAGGGTGAATTATTAGCAGTTCTTTACGCCTTAAGGTAGCAATAAAAGAAAGTGAACATGACATAAGAATAGGTGAGCATCATACAAAAAAATAATACATGTGAGTAACAAGTGAAAAAAATCTAAAATGCGTAGAGGAAAGCAATTGCAAAACATCAATCAAGAAATCAAGGAATTACAAGACTATGAACATGAATTGCATAATTGGGTTATTGATTTGTATAGTCAAATATCAAGGATCAGTTGATTGAAACACGGGCTAAAATTAATTCAAAAGGAGAAAAAAAATTGAAAGCATATTGAGAACAACGATGATGCTATGTGTCAAAAGTGATTGAATAAAAATGATGGATGTCCCTTGTGCAATAGTTGACCTCATGCTAAATGTTGATGCAATTTGTGAAATAAAGGATTTAAGACAATGGATTAATGCAAAAATGATATAGATGCCTTATGCAAAAGCAATGACATCAATATGCTAAATATTTTTCATGGGTGTTAACATGGGGTTACTTAGAGATGAACTATGATTTGGTTGTAGATCCCCACTACAACAACGAACACATAGTTAAGAGGCATACATCACACATTAACAAAGATCCAATCTCCTCTATTTGAGGTGGATTGATGCAAAATTCTCGAATATAATTAATGTTAATGAGATATGTCAAGGGCATTCAATGGTGATGCAGGATGCAAGGTGAAGATTATTTCCTTGGCACTAAGCCTATCATTGGCTTAGTGCTTGCTCCATGACCATACCGTCGCATTCCAATACAGAAGAGACCATGGCTCATAGCCCCGCTATGGCCATAACAATCATGACGTATGTTCAAACGCTTTTGATGACCGCTAGAAAATAATCTTTGCCGTCATACATGTGCATGATATGGCATTACATACACATGGCCTTTACCAGTGTATGATCCATGAACCATTAACAACCTGTCCATCCTTAGAATCCGTAATCCAATTTGGCAACACTATTGTTATTGTTTGAAATCTCGAGCCCATTTGAATTCAAATTTTATTTTAAGCGCGCACAAATTTTAGCACTATTTTATTTATTCAAATCCATTCATATGAATTTGAGCAATTCACATCGTTGCATTCATTCTATTTTGAATTTGAGGACTGTCATTGTTATGGGCTTTGACAAAGTCATGATCTCATGTGCCTTAGCACACACTCTTTTTCTTACATACAATTAACTTCAAGCAAAGGTCTCGAGATTCAAGGTTTTGAAGTAGCAACGCTATAATATGGCTTCTCTTGCAGAGTTTACTCTTGTACTAGTGGAGCAAAAGACATCAGGAGCATCTCTTTAATATATTTTGCCATAAAGTTAGGAAAGAAGTATTTCTAGCGATCATCATCTGGTTGTGGCCCTCTCTTCACAATGGGTAGTTTCTATGTGGTTTCAGAGTGCACGGAAATTGGGTTTCAAGATGTGGATTTCAGGTGGGGAAGACCAACCTGCAGGGGGCCTAAAGAAGGTGTAGGAGTAGTGCTTGGCTTGTCGAGCTTCTTCATCCCATATCAAAATAAAATTGGGGTGAAATGAATAGTGGGTTCAGGATTTCAAATAATAGCGTTAATGTTGCTAGACTAGGTTACAGACCATGTTAATGGTTCACAGATCACGAACTGCAAAAGACCATGTGTATGTAATGCTATATCATGCACTTGTATGACGACAAAGATTATTTTCTGGCGATCATCGGAAGCGTCCGGAAATACCTCATGTATGCTATGGCCATAACATGGCTATGAGCCACATTCTTGTTTGTATTGGGATGCTGGGGTTTGGTCATGGAGCAGGCACTAAGCCAATGATGGCTTAGTGCTTGGGAAATAATCTCCGCCTTCATAATGTGTGCTAACACGAGGTTACACAAAGATGAATTTGATCTGGTTGAGGATCCCCAGTACAATATGAACACATAGATAGAGGCATAGGTCACACATTAACAAGTGTTCGGTCTCTCTCTATGGGAAGTGGGTTGATGCAACAATTGTTAGATATAATTAATGCTACCTAAGATATCTTACGGGCTATGGATGGTGAAAGAGGATGCAACTTAGATATGTCCAATCATGGAATTAATGACAATCCACAATGAAGGCCATTCCTTTGCTTGTTTGGGTCCCCACTTGGTAGACTTGCATGTTATCCTCTACGAAAGTCAGGGGATATATCTAGAGATTAACTATTGATGCATCCAAGTTGTTAGTGAGATGGAAATGCCTATGGAATGCTTGTTATAGTCCAAAAATCTTCAAGTTAACTTAGATCATTGGAAATATGACCTTGATTTCATCAGTCCATTGAGTTGATGTAGTTGAAATACATACTATAGAAGTGTGGATTGCATGTAGATCATATGTTAACTACCAATAGATTTCAACATACATTCAAGAAAGATATTCCAAGAACGTGTAGTCTAAACATGCCACGTCTTTGCTTGGAAAGAATGGGAATTCTGGTACAATTTTGAGAAAATCCTACGAAAATTTCTAGAAATTTGGGTTACAACTATCAAAATTTAGGATTTTGGGTGCTCCACACATTCTCGATGGTGCCGAATCCATTTCCACCATCAAAAAAACAATTGAAACACTCCAATTGTCGAATATTTGGAAGAATTTCTCACTGGATAGGAAATTTGTATGGGCAAAATTGTGGCCTCGGTAGACAACACCTTCCAAGTATAGTTGCATCAATCTGCTCAAGATTTATCATGGGTGCTAACACAGGGTTATTGAGATATGAACCATGATCTAGTTGTTGATCCCCACTGCAATAATGAACTCATAGTGACAAGCAGGGGTCATGCATTAACAAGCATTTGGTCTCCTCTATTTGAGGTGGGTTGAAGCAACAATTGTCAAACATAGTTAATTCTCTTTGAGATATCTTAAGGACACTCAATAGTGATGGATGATGCAACTTGGGTATGTATAACCATGAAATTAATGGAAATTCACTATGAGGGTCACTCTCCTTGTTTGAATCCACTTAGGAGACTTTGGCATGCTATATCCCTTGTGCAAGTGAGGGGATATCTTCAAGATGATGATGTCAACCATGGGGGATGATTCACCATTTTTGGAGTAAAAAAGTAAAAATATTAAAAAAGAAAGAAAAGAAAACCTGTTTTTTCAACTCATATAAATTCAACTTATCTCCCTACGATTTTACTCAAATTTCGAGTGGGAGAACTCGCTGGATGCAAAATTTAATTCCTCATCCAAGAAATACCGATGTTGCATATTTCCGAGGGAACCTACTACACAAAAAATGAAAAATACATGAAAAGTGTGATTGCAATTATGTTTTTTCATATATTTCTCATTTTTCGTGTAGCAGGGTCCATCGAAAGTATGTAGCATGGGTAATCCTTGGATGAGGAATTGTTTTATGAATCCAACAAGTGCTCCCGCTTGAAATTTGAGTAAAACTGTAGGGAGATAAGTTGAAAATACGAATTGAAAAAGTAGTTTGTTTGTTTGTTTGTTTGTTTTTTATTATTATTTTCCTTCTAAAATTTGATGATGTAATCTAATCTTATTTTATTATTTTATAAAATTCCTTAGGAGGCCCATTTTAGACCTCAAAATTTCTCTAATGTGAATTGTCATTTTTTAAATTAAAACTATATTTTCCATTTCTATACAACTCATCAAGAGCCATAGAAATCCAGATAAAAACTATACATAAGGTTATATAACATTGAAACACCAAGCTCAATGACAATTATCAACATAAATATCTACCACCAACAATATTATTACATAACCAAAACATAAGACCACTTGCAGAGGAAACTAAACTCTAACCCATCCTCATCATGCTTATCTCCTCTAGCTACCACCCTCAAAACCAGTACCATAGCAAAAGTTTCCTTTCCGACCATAACCACTGCTGTTGGTGCAATAGCTATCACCACTACCATAATCATGGTTGCCATGATCATGAATTCCGCCTTCACAAACTAACATGCTACCCATATTTTGATCAAACTCGCTTAGAACTTAGATGATCAAATAGACTCGTTTAGAATTCAATTGATCTGAACACACTTAGTCAAAACTTAACTGATTAAACAAACTCAGTTAGAGCTTGACTAATTGAACATATTCAGTCAAAACTTGACTAATTGAATAGACTCTGTCAGAACTGTGCCTGAAACCACCAATGTAGATCAAGTAACTTTTACTTTTTCACCTAGTTAAGTTTTATATAACAATCTAATTACCAAGGAGTTTACAACACATCAAAACACTAAGCGCAAGGACAACATAGAGATCTACCACCAACATGATTATTGCATCATCTATAATGGTTGTAATGATTATTTTTGTGGTTATGTTGATTCAAATTTCGCTAGTGATTTAGACAAAAGGAGGTCTACTTCAGGTTATGTCTTTACTCTTTTAGGGGGAACTATTAGTTGTATGTCAAAGCTACATGAAACAATTGATTTATCAACCATATATTCATGGTATATTGTTGTCTCACATGCTTGCATAGAGGAAATTTGGTTGAAGGGTCTTCTAGGTGAATTTGGAAGAATGCAAAACAACGTAACTATATTCTAGGATAGTCAAAGTGTTATACATTTGGTTACAAATCCTACTTATCATAGTAAGGCTAGACATATTAATATAAAGTACCGTTTTGTAAGACATGTCATTGATAGAGTTGGAATAGATCTTAAAAAGGTCCACACTCAAGAAAACTGTGTAGACATGTTTACGAAACCAATGTTAGAGAAGTTGTAGTGGTGTTTGGCTTCTTCGTGGTGATCAAATACTTTGGCAAAGTCAATATATAGGGAAATTGTTGTCAAAGTGGAGAGTGTTAAAAGTATGACAACAATTCCATTTAAAGAAATTCAAAAATCAATTTACCTAAGTAAATGTTGCTATGGTTACTCTTAACGGTGTTGGCTTTTAGAAACCAAAGCTTAGTTATTAAAACTATTGTAATGATGCCTACTTCATTTATGAAGTCTGAGAGATTGAAATGTAATGTAAACCTGATTGTAATTTTGTTTGATAATAAAAACCTTGCCTTGCATGTGGATTTTATAATTAGGGTTTTAAAAGTCATGTGTTCTATCTATTTTGGTCATTATTTCTTTGTCTTAAATGTTTTTACAAACTGTAATACCAACAATTTTTAGTGACCTAGAAAATTCTCTAGAAGAATATGTGCAGTCCAAAATTCTTCAAATTAACTAAAATCACTGGACATATAACTTCTATAACATAAGTGCACTAAAGTTGGGTTACATGTAGATAATCTGATAACTACCAACATATTTCAACACACAATTGAGAAAAAAATTCCAAGAAAAGTTGCATCACTCCACTAATGATTTATCATGGGTTCTAACATGAGGTTACTCATAGATGAATCGTAATTTGGTTACATATCCTCACTATGACAATGAATAAACAATTAGAGGCATGAATCAAAACATTAACATTCAATCTCCTCAACTTGAGGTGGGTTTATGCAACAATTGTCAGATATAATTAATGATACATGAGATATCTTAAATGCACTAAACAATGAGGACGCGACCTGGGTTTGTGAAATCATGGAAGTAGAGAAAATCCAATATGAGGGCCATCCCTCTATTGTTTGAGTCCACATAAAGACGTGCACACTATCCCTGGCAATGCCAAGGGATCTATGTAGATGTTGAACCATTGACGCATCCAAAATGCCTCTAAAAGGATTGATGCAACCTAATAATCTTTAAGTTAACTTAGATCACTAGAAATGTGACCTCTCTCCATAGCACAGGTACACTAATTTGAAATAGTGGGAATGCATACAATAAAAGGGTGGCTTATAATTGCCAAAATAATTTAACAAATAGATTTCTAGAAAAGTCATATCAACTCACTCAGTTTTTGTTGTTGAAATATGTAATTACTCTCGCATGTAGAAAAGTCAAATAAGTTTTGAGTCAAGTTAATTTTTTTTGCTTTCTATGAAAAGAGAAGATAAGGAAGTTTAGTTTTAATGTTAAAGCTATAGTTTTCATGTAGAAGCTTTTTAGAGTTAGCTTTAGTTAAGAAAGAAAGTATACCTATTGAGTTCAATTGTAATTAGTTCAAGTTGAAGATTGAATAGAATATTGAGCAACAACTCTAGTGTAGAATTTTCTCTACAAATCAGCTAGCTCACTGATATCATGTAGAAATTTCACCTGCAGATCCAACTGATGTATGCAATGTACTAAAGCATAATACTAGATCTACATCTACCATAAACTTTGCGGAAGCTTAATTGAACATGAGCAACATCAAGCATGAACACATATAACTGATAAGAAGGAATCAATCACACATAACACAGAATATATCACTGGGGAAAGAACCAGCGTAAAACCCCAACATTTATTGAATTTAGGCTTCTGTGATCCATATCAAATTTTTGAAGATTCTTTGGCAAAAATCACATAGAGAAACTTTTGTCGATGCGTTTCGAACCAACTAGTGTGGTTCGTCTTGACGATGAACCACACTGGTTGGTTTGAAATGCGTCGACAAAAGTTTCTCTATGTGATTTTCGCCGAAGAATCTTCAAAAAACCCCAACATTGTATTATCAATCAAGTGGAAATCCTCAACAACATAAAAAAAGAATAAGCTCAAATGCTATCCTGCTCTCTCTATACTCTGATGATAAAGCTCATGAACTACCTAGCCCTGTATATAAAGGCTGCACCTCAGGTCCAAGCTCCTATTTCCTTGCGCAGTTTTGATTGGGGTCCAAATACAAAACACATGAAAATTGGCCTGATCATACCTGCTATCACCTCAGGTCCAACTACGCAATACTTGAGGACTCAAGTTCCTCTTGCATGCAAGGAATACATACTAGAAATATCCTAGCAACTGACAGAACATTGTCCCACCATCTGATCTCAACTAGGTCTTTGTCTGAACTACCATGCATCAGTTATCCATGAGAGAATACACAATTATTTGAAAATAACAGTTGTCACATGCATGCAAGCATCAACAAACTGTATCTCATTAATTTAACAACTTGTTAGATTAATCTAACTGAACTTGACTAAGTTAAACTAAGTCAACTAATCCTCTCAATATAGAACTCATCATTAATTCCTCAATTAGTGGAGCAAATCAAGGACACATTCCGAAATTAGTGGAGAAATAATTGCATGTTCTCACAAATACTTCAAGTTTGCTTTTCCTTAACTAATTAACTCATGGAGAATTAATTAATTAATATTCCAAACTGCTGGTAAGACCAAATTCGAATTTACTTCCTATAGATAGATCAGGGAATGCTATAAATAGGAAGGGACCCAGAAATGCTATTTTTAGAAGATGCTATTTTTAGCAATTTCACCTCTCACCCAAGGTGGCCAAAATGCTCATTGGCCAAACAACTATTTTTAGAAGTGATATTTTTAGCAGTTCTATTTTTAGCACTTCCTAAATTTAGCATTTCTTGTTGCACACTTTTCAACATTCCCTCTCAATAAGAAAGGCTTCCTCTTGAACACGATCCTATAACTCTAGAATGTTCTGCATGCAACACATCTACCAAGTGAAGTTGCTCCAGCAACACTCAGAACAAAAAAACTCCCAACTGATCTCTTTGTTGGGCTAGAAACACACTCTGATGCTGAAGCTCTACCTGATGCTAACAAGTGCTCCCTCTCTGAACTTTGCACTATTGCAACATCTCCATGCATCTCGCACCGTTGCACCCTTCTCTGTGCTACCCTGCACTGTGCAACACACTTGTACCTCTCGCATTGCTGTAGCCTGCATGCTTTGCGCTGTCCTGGGATTCCTTGCACTGTAGCTCTCTCTGCCGCTCCATATGCATCTATCTCTACCCAATTAGTCAGTTCTTGCTACTCCACATCAGGGCTCCCGTAGCAAGGTCTCATCTAAGAGGTTGGGTACCTCAAAGATCCTGCCCCTCATCCTTGGGACGATCACTCTATATCGCCCCACCTCCTACTTGGAGGTATGGCTACATGTGATCCCTCTTCCCCCTACTGGAGGTCTCTGCATGAGTAGATGTCTCTACTCGATCTCCTCTCAGCTTCTCTAGTTGCGGCTGCTCCACAACCTCCCGAAGCTGCTGCACCAATAGTGGCTCCTCCACAATTGTCTAAGACTTCTTCTGGCGCTGCATGTTGAGAGGTAATATACCCTCCCTCTCAACCACAAGGTCTCCATCAGTTGCCTTACTGCTCAAGGATTTGCATGCATCTTGAACCTTAAGAGCATACAGGTTCTTGACCTGTGAACCAATCTGCTTCACTTGTCTAGTGATGATGTGTCTAAGGAAAACCTTTCCTTTACTGAAGACTACATCATAGCCTCTATCTTCCAACATTGCGATCGACACCAAGTTTCTCTTCAGTCCTGGTACATACTTAACATCGGTCAAGGTAAGGCGAACTCCATGCTCCCTCTGAAAAATAACCGTGCCTACACCTGAGACACTATACTTTTGATCATTACAATCGCTATGAGTATTTGGAGATCTTTCTCCTCGAAAGTACTGAACAAAATCTTGTCGTCGGTCATGTGGAAAGAAGCTCCACTGTCAAGAAACCAACCACTTCCCACCATGGATGAAACCATGCATGCGAAGAGTGTGAAATCCAACTCAAACTGTGAAGCAAGTGCCTCACCTTCAGATCCTTCCCTGGATCCCTTCTTGGATTTCCTCTGTGTACAATTTGCAGCATAATGGCCCACTTGATGACAACGAAAGCATCACACTTTCGATTTATCAACCTTCTTCCCACCATTGGAAGGACTGGATTTGGAAAGAGAAACCTTCTCCTTCCCCTTCTTTGCCTTACTTGCTAAGGCACAGTTCTCCTCATCCTCCATGGCTGAAGAATCGTCTCTGGTGCTCCGTCTGATCTCCTCTTGCGTCAAATATGACCATAGTCGTTCCCAATCTGGCAGTTTCTCCCTTCCATTAACCGAGTCCTGGTAGCTATGCCAGCTCTTAGGAAGGCCAAGGAGTGCTAGACTCACCATATCATCATTAGGTGTCATGACCCCTACACTTGCAAGCTCATCCCTGCATGTGATGAGCTTGGTCAGATACATAGAGATTGTCTCATCCTTTTCACACTTGATCTTTCGAAGTTTGTCCTTTAGTGCCAGCTTCCTCCGATCACTGCTATTTTGATATAACTCTTTCAATGTTTTCCACATTGCAAATGAAGTCTCCTTCCCATGGAGGCTTGAGGCAATGTGATCTCGCACTCCCTCCAAGAGAATTCTCCTAGCTCTAGCCACACACTTCTTCCATTTCGCCAGTTGAGTAGCATCAGTAGGCTTAGGGACTTCTTGATCAATGAAGTCCTTAACGCTATTATCTTCCAATACTGCCTCCATGTGATCCTTCTAAGCTATATAGTTTGAGCTTCCATCAAGGGTATACTCAAGCCTCAAACCATAGAACGCCATCGGTGAAATAGATGTGATAAGAACTTGAGATCTATATCCCGAATAATAAACTTCGAATTCCTTCTTGTATACTGTTCTTCCTTGATCACTTGTGCTCTGATACCATGTAGAATTTTCTCTACAAATCAGCTAGCTCACTGATATCATGTAGAAATTTCACCCGTAGATCCATCTGATATATGCAATGTACTAAAGCATAATACTAGATCTACATCTACCATAAACTTTGCAGAAGCTTAATTGAACATGAGCAACCTCAAGCATGAACACATATAACTGATAAGAAGGAATCAATCACACATAACACAAAATATGTCACTGGGGAAAGCACCAACATAAAACCCCAACACAGTATTATCAATCAAGTGGAAACCCTCAACAACATACAAAAAGAATCAACTCAAAAGCTATCCTGCTCTCTCTATACTCTGATGATAAAGCTCATGGATTACCTAGCCCTGTATATAAAGGCTACACCTCAGGTCCAAGCTCCTATTTCCTTGCGCAGTTTTGATTGGGGTCCAAATACAAAACACATGAAAATTGGCCTGATCATACCTGCTATCACCTCAGGTCCAACTACGCAATACTTGAGGACTCAAGTTCCTCTTGCATGCAAGGAATACATACTAGAAATATCCTAGCAACTGACAGAACACTGTCCCACCATCTGATCTCAACTAGGTCTTTGTCTGAACTACCATGCATCAGTTATCCATGAGAGAATACACAATTATTTGAAAATAACAGTTGTCACATGCATGCAAGCATCAAAAAACTGTATCTCATTAATTTAACAACTTGTTAAATTTATCTAACTGAACTTGACTAAGTTAAACTAATTCAACTGATCCTCTCAATATAGAACTCATCCTTAATTCCTCAATTAGTGGAGCAAATCAAGGACACATTCCCCAATTAGTGGAGAAATAATTGCATGTTCTCACAAAGACTTCAAGTTTGCTTTTCCTTAACTAATTAACTCATGGAGAATTAATTAATTAATATTCCAAACTGCTGGTAAGACCAAATTTGAATTTACTTCCTATAGATAGACTGGGGACTGCTATAAATAGGAAGGGACCCAGAAATGCTATTTTTAGAAGATGCTATTTTTAGCATTTTCACCTCTCACCCAAGGTGGTCAAAATGATCATTGGCCAAACTGCTATTTTTAGAAGTGTTATTTTTAGTAGTTCTATTTTTAGCACTTCCTAAATTTAGCATTTCTTGTTGCACACTTTTCAACATCTAGTTTATTGATATCAAATTTATGTTTTGTGTATTTTGTGAATTTCGTCTCTACCTAATCAACATATTGGTATCAGAGCAAAGTTAAAGTTCAAAGGCGACGCATGAAGCTTGAAGATTCGTAAGAGGACCAACAATGACCATCAAACGAAAAGCAAGCAATTTTTTTCTTTGAGAGGGAGTTTCTTTATGGAGAGAAAGGTGCGTCGATCCAATAGTGGAGTTCATACACAATCAACAATGTTTCTGAAGGTAAGGAGTGTCGACATGTAAAATTTTTCCAACATAAAGGATTTTGGAACATGTATTCCATTGTATATTCTAGAAGGGAGGAATTATGACCCATGGGATGTCAATATGCAAACGTTGTTGTGGGCTCATGACAATTCGGATGTGGTCAACAATGGATACGCTGTACCAACAGATGATGCAATAGAGCATGCCCTGAATCAAACACATAGGGATTTGTTAAACATAAACATAAAGAAGGATGCACATGAAATTACATCTTATTCAACATGTAGTGAAAGAAGTCATATTTTAGGAGATAATGTTTGTGAAAACGCCAAAGGAAGCATGGGATGTGTTGGCCACAAGTTATCAAGGTATGGCCAAAGTTAATATTGTTAAGTTGCAAAATACTAGGAAGGAATTTGAAACATTGCAAATGAAATATTTTGAGAATATAGATTCATTCATGAATAGGGTTATGACTCTTGCAAATCAGTTGAAAATTTATGGTGATGAGACCTAACAATGGTTGAAAAGGTTCTCAGATCCTTGTCTACTAAGTTTGATGATGTAGTAACAACTATTGAGGAAGCTAAGGATTTGATTGTTGGGTGTGTGTTATATTCTTTCCATGACTAATCACACGTGTAGGGGGGTGATAGTGCCCCCTATTCATTGTGACGAGCGCAACAGAGGGGTCACGGGGGGGCGACAGCCCCCCTTGTCGGGGAGTTTACAGGGGGGCGGTAGCCCCCCTCTACGTGGTACGGGGTAGCACCCCAAGATTTTTTTTTTTCCTATATATATGTGGACCCAAAGATGGTGAGCGGACCTACCCATGGTTTTGTGCAAGGGTTTTGCACATGGTTTTGAGCATGATGGTTTTCTGCCCATGGTATTTTCTAGATCCAGTTAAGGGAACTACGATAATTATGTTCTAATCTAGGGTTAATGGATTGGGGTTTCTGAATGCTTCGACTTGTATATTTATGTATTGTAACATTGAAATGAACACAATGAAAAATAAATCTGGTACTTAACCTAAAGATAAAAATCTCATTGGAGTGAAATGGGTTTATAAGACCACATTCAATGAAAAAGGAGAAGTTGACAGCTATGAAGCAATGCTCATGGAAAAAGGATTCTCATTAGGGGAGTTTTGAGGCCTAAAATGGGCCACCTAAAGAAATTATAAAATAATAGTGGAAATAATAAAATAAAATTAGATTACATCATCAAATTTTAGAGGTAAAAAAGAAAAAAATGTTTTTCAACTCATATTTTTAACTTATCTCCCTATGGTTTTACTCAAATTTCGAGTGGAAACACTTGTTGGATGAAGAATCTAATTCCTCATCCAAGGAGTACCCATGTTGCATACTTTCGATGGACCCTGATACATGAAAAATGAGAAATACATGAAAAACATGATTGCGTGATTGCATCCAACGAGTACTCACGCTCGAAATTTGAGTAAAACCTTAAGGAGATAAGTTGAATGTTTATAGTGATATGAAAATACAGTCTATTCGCTTGGTTAGAACAAGGAAAAGTTTTTTTATCTACCTACAAATTTCTTAATATATTTCCTTCAAACAAAATAAATTAGTATCAACTTTATTCCACTTGTAGATACACTAAAACTAGTCTAACAAAAAGAAAAATTTACTCAACATATTAATTCATTTTTTTCAGTAATTTCAAGAAATCTCCTCTTTATTGATCCTGGTTTTGGACGAGTCCCCATTAATGTTCAAGCATGTTTAGAAGATGTTCCTATTAAATCAATGAATCTTGGAGTTTTCTGAGAGTTGGAATTTCCTTCTTTGCAATCTTTCCTACCTCTTGTCAAAGGGGGGAGAGACCTGGATTTTTCTTTAACACTTTTGAAAAGGACGGAGAGGACAAAATACGTTCTTCATCCTTCTTTGCAAATGCAAAATCACTTTCCATTTTTCTCTCTTTTTCAAAAAATGGCTTCTTTTTTCTGCCCCCAATTCCTTGTCTTGGGTTTGTTTAGGGATAGTCCAAAAGACATTTTCCAATGACCTTTGAGAGCCTAATTCTTTATCCTTCTCTGCACGTGAACTTCTAACCTCTTTTTTTGTGTGGAAACCTGATTTCTTATGTGTTTTTTATGGATTTCCTTTTCACTCTCTGATTTTTTATTTGTAAATGTTGAAAATGCACATGAAAATCTAGTTTTGACTTTGCCTTGGTCAAACTAGATTAAAATTCGAATTTCTGTTTCAACAGAATACTTGGAGGTAGTTAAATGAGGTGACATGGCACTTGTCACTCAGTTAACTCAGTAAATTCGAATTGGGGAAGCTTAAGTTCAATTCGACATGATTGATTTCTAATTTGTAGCAATCTATTTCAGTTAATTTGAGTTATTGTCAGTTTAACTAGTTCTAACCGTCAGAAGAATTAGTGGAGGTCAACTTGTGGAAGTGGAACTTCAACCACGCTCAGTGATCAACCAATTAACTGATCAATCAACCCAAAATAATTGTTGCATGCAGAGAATTTGAGTTACCCAGTTGAGATGGAGATTCCAAGGCAGTGTACTATCAATTGTAGCATATTCCAATGTTTACAGGTGGTGTATGCAGCCAGAGAATGACCTAAGGCAATTGCGCAATTCTAGAGTGTGAAATTCCTAAAAAATAGGGAAGATTTCCCAAGGGAACAATGCAAGGAAATAGGAGTTTAGAGGGCTTGAAAATTGGCTAAATGTTGGTCAGGTTCAGTCAGTCAGCAGTGGGATAGACTATACACTTGCAAGGTGTGCTCAATCTTGAGAAAAGATTGTATTTCTTCTCTATTCTCTGATTAATGCCATATAGATAGTAAGGGGTCTTGAGCAGTTTCTTTCCCCTAGATATATCTCTGTGCATGTGTGATGTTTCCTTTTTCATGTTTATGATTCTTGTTTTAGATGGTGAATTAACTTCCGCATATTAGTAAAGTAGCTTCAAGTCTTGTGATTTAGGAAATTTCATGAGTAGTATTGAATCTACACATTAATTTCTACATGGTATGAGAGCTGAAATCACTAGAGCAGAGATTTCGAAGTTGTCATTGCAAGAGGTTCGAATTTGCAAATCATGGTTGCAAGTTTTCTTCAGGACTGAGAAGATGGCTTTCAATGGACTAAGGCGGGAGTATGCCCTTGAGGGAAGCTCAAATTATTTTGCATGGAAGGACCACATGGAGGCAGTATTGGAGGATAACAGGTTGAAGGAATTCATTGATAATGACATTCTAAAACTAGCAACATCTGATGCAAAGGTTCTAGCAGAATGGAAGAAGTGTGTTGCTAAGGCAAGGAGGATCATATTGGAGGGTGTAAGAGACAATATTGTCTCCAATATCCATGAGAAAGAGACTCTGTATGCAATGTGGCAATCACTAACATATTTGTTCCAGAATAGTAGTGACCAAAGGAAATCGACACTCAAGGACAAACTTCGAAATATCAATATGCAAAGGAATGAGACCATTCCACAGTACTTGAGAAGGTACACACAATGTTGTTATGAACTTGGTCAAGTTGGTGTTACTATAGCAGAGGATGATTTGGTGAGCCTATCCCTTCTAAGCCTTCCCAAGAGCTGGCACAACTACCAAGATTCAGTGAATGAGAGGGAGAAACTACCAACTTGGGAATGCTTGTGGTCTGATTTGTTATAGGAAGAGATAAGGTGAAATACCAGAGATGAGACTTCATCGAAGGGAGAGGATGAGGAGAACTGTGCTTTGGATAGAAAGGCAAAGAAAGCGAATGGAAGAAATCCGAATCCAAAGCAGAATCTAGTCAAGGAGGTAAGAAGAAAGGCTTCTACAGAATCAAGTGCTTTCACTGTCATGAATTCAAGCACTATGCAACGAAGTGTCCACACAAGAAGGCAAGCTAGAAGATCATAGGAAGAGAAAAGAAAGGGAAAGGGAAGAAATCCGAATCCAAAGCAGAATCTAGTCAAGGAGGCAAGAAGAAAGACTTCTGCAGAATCAAGTGCTTTCACTGTCATGAATTCAGGCACTATGCAACGAAGTGTCGACACAAGAAGGCAAGCTAGAAGATCGTAGGAAGAGAAACATGTGAAGCCTTGGCTTCACAATTCGAGATTGATTTTACTCTCATTGCATGCATATCCAACACAATGATGGGAAGTGTGTGGTATCTTGACAGCAGTGCCTCATTCCATAGGACGAGGAATAGATATTTTTTCAGTGATTTGGAGGAGAAGGATCTCCAGATTCACATCGATATGAGAGATGATGGGAGGTACAATATGACCAGGATTGGTAAAAACACCTTTCAAAGGTAGCCAGGCTCCTGTCTCAGGCTCAAGGATGTGATGTTTGTTTTAGGTCTAAAGAAGAATCTTGTCTCCATTGTAGTTTTGGAAGACCGTGGTTACAATGTGATCTTCAACAAAGGAAAGGAATTCTTGAGACACATAGCCACGGGACATGTGAAGCAGATTGGGGTTCATGTGAAGAACCTCTTCAAGCTAGATGTGGAGGATTGTGTTGCATTGAGCACAAAGGCGGAGAAGGTGCAAAATCGCATGTTGGTGAACTTTGGCATAAAAGACTTGGCCATTTTCATAATGGTGTTTTGAAGATCATGCAACAGATTGCCACAGGCCTCCCCAAAGGAGCACTATAGCAGCATGACACATGTAAAGGGTGTACCTTAGGGAAGTACACAAAAACCACTTTCCATGATCGGGACAACAAAGCACATGCAGTCCTTGAAAGGATCCACTTTGATGTTTTTGGACCTTTCTAGATAGCCTCCACTACTAGGCACAAGTATTTTTTCATCTTTATTGATGACTATTCATAGAAGTGCTAGATGTTCTTCATGCAGAAGAAGTATGAGACTTTCTCCAAGTTCAAGGCATTGGTGGAGAAAGAAACCAACAAAAAGGTGAAGGCCCTTAGGAGCAACAATAGAGGTGAGTATGTGTCAAATGAGTTTAAAAATTTCTATGCAAAAGAAGGCATTCGACGAGAGTTGATGACACCCCACAACCTACAACAGAATGGGGTAAATGAGAGGAAGAACCGAAGAATTGTGGGAGCAACACAGGAGATGTTGCGTGACCAAAGCCTACCTCTGCACTTGTGGGCTGAAGCATGCAACACAACGGTCTATTTGCAGAACAAGAGTCCTCATCAGATGCTTGACACGATCACATCGGAGGAGGATTTCTCGTGGAGTAAGCCAGATGTGTCACACTTAAGGATATTTGGAGCCTTTTTCTATTTCCATGTCTCCAAATAATCAAGGAATAATCTAGAGCCAACAACAGAGTTGTGGGTATTTGTGGGTTACAAAAAAACTCCCCACAACTACCGTGTGTATTTACCATCCCTCAGAATGACATTTGTGTGATAGGATCTCAAATCTTATGAAGAAAAATCTATTCGGTGCTCTCTTGAGAGGGCACTTCAGATCCCACCATAGGATGAGCTTTTAGCTCCAAAGGAGGAGCCTCGAGATGTTGTGGAGCAACCAAAAGTTCAAGAGTAGAGAGTGGAGACTACCACTCAAGTAGAATCATCCAAAGAATGAAGGAAGAGAACCAGAGAAGCAGAGAGACTTGTGTAGGATGCGAGGGAGAATGTGGGTGCTCCTTCAAATCAACGCAGGTAGAGAAGGTCACAAGATTGATACACTAGCTACATGGCTCTTATGACTAAGCTAGTAGAGACTGAGCCATCCTATTTCGAGGAAGCAATAGAGAAAAAAGTATGGGTTGATGAAATGGTAGAGGAGTACAAATCCATTGTGAATAATAATGTCTGGGAGGTGGTCCCAAGACCAACAAACAAATCAGTTGTGGGTTTGAGATGGATCTTCAAGGTGAAGCATGCAGCAGACATAGGCATAGAAAAGTACTAGGTCAAATTTGTGGCTAAGGGGTACTCTCAGGTTGAGGGGATTGACTATGAGGAGACCTTTTCTCATGTAGCAAGGTACTCATCCATCATATCAATCCTTGCTTTGGCTAGCCAAATGGGGTGGAAGATCCACCAGATGGATGTGAAAACAACATTCCTCAATTGAGTTATTGAGGAGGAGGTGTATATCCAGCAACTAGAAGGCTTCAAGGTTTTTGATAGAGAGTCTCATGTGTGTAGACTCAAGCGAGTGTTATATGGTCTCAAGCAAGAAACCCGTGCTTGGTACACCATGATTGATAGCTAAATCACCAGTTTGGGATTCACCAAAAGTGAAGCAGATGCAAACCTCTATCATATTTTGGTAGTAGGTAAATTGTTGATTATTGTTTTATATGTTGATGACTTGATCCTTATTGGTGATGAGTAGCTGATCAGGTCTTTCAAGGAGGACCTTGCAAGAGAGTCCGAGATGAAGGACACGGGCCTCATGCACTACTTCCTTGGATTGGAAGTATGTCAAGGTGATGGGGAACTGCTTGTCACTTAGGGAAAGTATGCAATGATATACTTCATAGGTTCCGCATGGATAAGTGAAAACCCACGGAGACTCATCTAGCGACCAAATAGAGGAAAGAGGACGCCACTTCAGGTGAGGAAGTTGATGCAACTGTTTACCAATAGTTGGTGGGTTTACTCATGTATCTTGTGAACACACAACTAGACATGTGTTATGAAGTCAACCAACTTATTCAAGCCATGGTTAGGTCAACCAAAATATTTTGGAGGGCAGTTAAACATGTTCTATGGTACCTCAGAGGCACTAACCAATTTAGATTTTGGTACAAACAAAAAAAGAGAGTGAAGCTGTGTGGCTTCGCTCATGTAGATTGGGTGGGAAGTCCATCAGAATGGAAGAGTACACTAGGTGGAATTTCAGTGTTGGGTCCACAACAATTTCTTGATATAGCAGTAAGCAAAGATCAGTGGCAGTCAATTCAACAAAAGCAAAATACAAGGTTGCAAGTCAAGCAACATGTGAGGCAATCTATATGAGAAAGATACTTGTTGGCTTGTTTGGTCAGATGATGTATCCTACTATGACTTATTGTGATAATAAGAGTTGTATCAAACTCTCTGAGAATCCTGCTTTTCATGATCGATCCAAGCATATTGATATCTGATATCACCATCTACGAGATTGTGTGCAGAGGCATATTATGTTGTTGCAATACATTCTGACAGAGGAACAAGATGAAGATATTTTGACAAAGGCCTTGTCAAGAGGGAAGTTCGAGTTCCACAGGTGCAGGATAGGGGTGGTTGATAATTCCTTTCTTGCTGAGAGGGAGTGTTGAAAATGCAGCAAGAAAATCTAGTTTTGACTTTGCGTTGGTCAAACTGGATTAAAACTTGAATTTCTATTTCAGCAGAATACTTGGAGGTAGTTAATTGAGGTGACATAGAACTTGTCACTCAGTTAACTCAACAAATTCGAGTCAGGGAAGATTTAGTTTAGTTCTACATGATTGATTTCTAATTTGTAACAATCTATTTCAATTAATTTGAGTTATTGTCAGTTTAACTAGTTCTAACTGTCAGAAGAACTAATGGATGTCAAGTTGTGGAAGTAGAACTTCAACCACACTCAGTGATCGACGAGTTAACTGATCAATCAACCCAAAATAATTGTTGCATGCAGAGAATTTGATTTACCCAGTTGAGATGGATATTCCAAGGCAATGTACTATCAATTGTAGCATATTCCAATGTGTACAGGTGGTGCATGCAGTCAGAGAATTACCTAAGGCAATTGCATAATTCCAGAGTGTGAAATTCCTAAAAAATAGGGGAAATTTCCCAAGTGAAGAGTGCAAGGAAATAGGAGCTTGGAGGGCTTGAAAATTTTCTAAGTGTTGGTCACGTTCAGTGAGCTAGGCAGAGGGGTTGTTTCTAGATCAAGCCACTAGATCTAGGGAGTTCCCTTTTGTTCGCAAAAGAGAATTTTCCACATAACACTCCCACTGTAATATGATCTACCACATGCTTGATCCAAACCCTTTAGCCACAAAGTTGTCCCCTTGAATTCAAAACTACTATGATACCAAAATTAAGTTCTAACCTTATATAATTAATTTCTATAGATTGATTCTTCAATAAAACATAAAATATGCAATAACAAACACACACATTAACACATATATTTTATTCTGGAAACCCAAAACTGAGAAAATTAGCAATATTTTTCATTATATTATCTTTACAATGTTATAATTAAATATGTATATGTCGTAGCAATCATAAACCCTGAATCCGTTAACCCTTGATTAGAATACAACCATATTTCCTTTGATCAGATCTACAAAACCATGGGAAAAACCACCATGTGCCCAAAGACTGCTAAAATAAAAAAGCATGTGTCCAAAACCACCAAAAACACCTATGACCCCCCTATGCGCGTGGTGCATATAATTCACAAATGGGGTTAGTCGCGCAAAGATATAACACATATCCAACACTTGGAGGGGTGTAATAAGGAACATAAACAATAAATGGAAGAGTTGCTATAGGTGTAGAAGGGTGTATTCCAAGAGTATAAAGGGCTACCACCCAAGAGGGAAGTGGAGCACGAGATCCATCTGTTTCCAAAATATCCATTTCCAAACATTGGGTTGTATAGGTAGTTCGTTATAGAGGAAAATGCAGTGAATAAGTAGTTGGAGCTACTACTAGAATGTGGTGTCATTCAACCAAGTGCCTCACCATGTGGGTCACTCATCATCTTTAAGCGAAAGAAGGATGGGACATGGTGTATGTGTATTTATTATAGGGCATTAAACAAAATTACTTTCAAGAACACATAACCCCTACCCAGGATAGGTGATCTATTGGATTAGTTGCAATAGGCCAAATACTTCACCAAGCTATACTCAAAGTAAGGATTTTACAAGGTTCGAGTCAGAGAAGAAGGTACTTGGAAGACCACCTTCAAAAATAGGAAAGTTTTGTATGAGTGGTTAGTCATGCTATTTGGACTATGCAATGAACCAACTATGTTTATGAGGTTAATGAATGATATACTACACCATTTTATAGATTCATCTGTGATCATTTATTTGGTTGATATACTAGTATACAATGCTACCTAGGAGGATCACATCTCACATTTGATCTAGGTGTTAGGGGCATTAAAGAAGCACCAACTATTGGTGAATATTAAGAAGTGTGAGTTTTGACAACAATATTTGGTGTATTTGGGGTATGCGATAGTTGGAGGAGAATTAAAGATAGATATTGGAATGATGGAGGCCATCATGAAGTGGATGATTCCTACTATTTTTTTGAGGTTAGGAGTTTTTTTCGGGTATAATAATACCTAAATAAATTCATAACCTCATTTTCAGTAGTTCTAACACCACTCTATGCCATAATAGTAAGTGGAAATAGTTTCCAATGAGGAAAGGGTTAGCAGAGGGCCTTTGAGGAGTTAAAGAAGAAGATCAATCAAGCATCAGTTTTGGAATTACAAAACTTGCAAAAACTATTTGAAACAAAGACTTATGTGAGTGGGTATGCTATGGGAGTAGTCTTGACGTATGGAGGAAGGCCTGTATGCTACCATTATAAAGTATTTCATAGGGTTGTTCTAAAATACCCTACCTATGATAGGGAACTCTATGCCTTGGTGTAAGCAACAAAGAAGTGAAAAAAAGATTTGATGGGAAAGGGGACAATAATACACACATATCACTAGCCACTATAGTACTTGTAGGCCCAAAGTAAGCTATACTAGACTAGGAATTACAATTGGATGGGGTTTTTATACCAGTTTCATTAAGAAATCAAGTACTACAAGGGAACCATAAACAAGTTGGATGACATGCTTTCAAGGCCACCCAAATCAAATATAATATAATTAGGAACTCTTATGCACATGGAGCCTTTCACCCATGATGCATGCAAAGAGACATAGACAAAGAATGAGGTTTTTAAGTAGGTGTTTTAACAGTTGCAAAGTTAGAGTCATGTGCAAAATGGTGTCACTATAGTTTATTTCCATCTCCATAATAGGCTACTCTACAATTTAGATAAGTTATGTGTTCTTGAAGGTGAGTGACTATAGTTGATCATAGAGGCTCACACCTCCAAGGTTGTAGGGTATTTTGGTGTAGAGAAGATAGTTTCCAACTTGCATAGATATGTGTATTGGCCCAGGATGCAACAAGAGATAGTTAGTTTCATAAGAGGATGCATGATTTGTTGTACCAACAAGCCTAATACCTAGAAATAGGATCCATATCATCCCTTTTCTGTAACCACTCTTTCATGGGAAAATATTCCCTGGATTTTGTGAGAGGTTTACTAACAAATAAAAAGGGACATGACTGCCTGTTTGTGGTAGTTGATAGCTTCAACAATATGCGTGTTCTAATGCCCTGTAAAAATACCATCAGTGGGAAATAAGTAATGAAATTTTTATTTGGAGAGTTTTGGGTGCACTTTGGGATACCAAGGAGATTCATTTCAGATAGGGAAAACATATTTCTCAGTCCATTGTGGACTACATTATCGGAGAATATGGAAACACATTTGAAGAGGTATACAACATTCCATCCATACATATATACGAAAGTAGTAGTCAATAGGACTTTGATACAACTTTTTAGGGGTCAAAATAAGAAACATCCAAATATTTGGGGTGAAAATATGGTATATATACAACATTATTATAATAGAGCAATACACACTTCTACTGGTAAGTCCCCATTTGAAACTTGTTTTTGGTATTTCCACCTTCACCTTGTGGATATTTTATATGGGAAGCAGTGATGAGTGAGGCAGTGTAACACACCTCCTATCATATTTACCCACTTTCACCAGCTTTCCTAGGGTAAACATGAGATGAGGGGCTACTATGACATGACTCAACCTCTTAGATGACCTTAAGGAAATGGAGCTGACAAAACAAGACCTTACTAACTTCCCTCAGGTGTTACAGGACCCCCAAGAACCAACCAACCATTCCAGGTGTCCAGCCTATCAGATAACTTTCTTTTTCAGTGAACTAGACCCCTAGTCTCTCCCATGATAGGACCTCTAAGCGATTGTAACCCTCCAGTCTCTCACACAAGACTGCTTCCCAGTGACTATAGCCTCTTTCAGGCAATTCTGTGCCAGTGACTACGAGATTTAAGCCACTTTTTCAGGGCTAGGATCTAGACCCCTGCCCAAAACTTAATGAAACTTCCAGAGATGATAAATAACAAAGAGACAAATCCTCTAACACAAAACTTACTCAAGGAATTTACCTAACCTGGTCTAACCATGACAGTCATTCCTCTAACACATAATGAACATGCAACCTATAGGTCATGAATGCATATCTAAACATAGAGATCTGAAACTTATCCGAGGTTTACCAAGAAGGACAAATGACCTCTCACAATAGCTGCAATAATACCAATTAGGTCATGCATTCATTAACCAGTCATTTATTAATTAAAAGGTGATAAGAGCCATACTTAAAATTGTCATAAAACCATGCTTATAACCAACATATAACCAGATAATCAACAATAATATAACAACCATTAAAGCTACATAATAACAAGTACATCTACTCATAAAGATAAGAGGAACTTAGCTCTTATTAATGTATGAAAAATCCAACCAAGTTAGGGACTTCCACGTACCACCTGACCATAGATTGGGGTGAACCAAATATTTATTTCATCCAATCACCCCCAGGGCATATTCCAAGCATGAATGTGGGATCTCATGGGATAAACCAATCCATAAATGAACAAGGGAATCCAAAGCTGAAACCACCTCTACCCTCACACTACTGTGATCTTACCTAAACTGGTCCCGATATTAGAAAATCAAACTGAGCTTGGTGCCTCATAATTCCTTCACCATCCCTTGAAGAATTTTCCTGTCTCCATCCACCTGTTGAGGGCTTCTCGGAGAAAACCATCTCCACCCCAAAACCTTGGGATTCATCTGAGACCACCTCGCCTGGATCCAAATATTTTGGCAATATGAAGCTCAACCGAGAATGAATCCCATCACACAATGGTTATCTAGAAATGGAAAAGCAAGGCTAAAACCACTATCGAAACTTGACACAACCCATGCCAATGTCAACATATGAACCAAATACACACTTGCATATACAATGCATGCAAAAACTAGCCAAGAAATCATACATAGCTTGATACAACTTTTTCTTCCTTGATATTTGCTTTCCTTGTCCTTCCTTTGCTTGATTGATTTCCTTCTCCTCTTGGTGCTCTTCTCCTCTCTTAGAATAATTCCAAAACTAATCTGACAGAAGGCCCCAAACTCATGTTGTGATGTCTTTTTATTGTTGATGCCTCTAATTTCTTCATTTTCCATTATTTTTCCTTCAATTTTCCTCTCATGCAAATCAATGACTCTTCACCTTCCTTTTCTCCCATTTTCATTTATTTTCAGAAAATAAATGACAATAATGCCTTTTTTCCTTTTCAAACCTTTTCTATTTCCTTTGCCTTTCCCTTAGCCATAATAAACAAAAAGTGATGCCCACTAGGATGTTTTGCCCAAAATTCAGCTTGGAATACGTGTCCCATGACCTTGGTCTTATTTTGCCTTTATTAACTTTATTACATGAACTTGTAACCTGAGGATGTTACAGATCCCTCCCCCTTAGGGGAATACTGTACTCAGTTTTCAATGATGCCTACAACTAGAAAAACCGCTGAAAAGAAAAACATATTTCCCATGGATTTTTATAACCCAACTCATTGCAGTATTTACAATGAACAACCTGCTAAAAAAAACCCATAATGAAAAACATGACAACCATACCACTTACTAGAGCTTTATAACATAACTCATTACAATATTTACAATAACAACCATACATAAATATGTACATATACCAAAACTACTTTGCCTCAAGCAACAAACAATGACAGATACATAGCCCGCATATGATCAACCATCTCCCATGTAGCTTCATCGGTCCCAAAGTGCTTCCACTGCACTTTAACTTGCTCGATTCCAGAGCATGAGCATATTTCGCTATACTATGTACTAAGGTTCCGACTGGAATTCTCCTTATGGATCCACCTACAATAAAAACCAATTAATAACATGATCAACATTATTTACATATCTTTTAAGCAATGAAACATGGAAAACATCATGGACTTTCACTGTCGGAGGTAGTGCAAGTCTGTAGGCCACTGGTCCAATCCTCTCAAGGATCTTGAAAGGCCTACAATACTGAGGTGCCAACTTTGCACATGACCTAATCCTCAAGGATCTCTTCTTGGGCTCGATGTGAAAGTACACATGCTCACCAATATGATACTCCTTAAATGCCATGTGGTGGTCTACTTAACTCTTCTACCTATCATGTGTTACCTTTAGATTATTCTTTATAACCTACATTTCCTGCTCCATCTCTGCCAACATGTCAGGTCCTATAAGTACCCTATTCACTGGATCACTGCAACTGATGGGAGTATTAAAATTCCACCCATACAACACCTCAAACAGACTCATCCTCAGTGACTCCTGATATCCATTGTTGCAAGAAAACTCAACCAGTGGAAGATACTCCTCCCACATCCACTACTGATGTATGACATACATCCTTAGCATATCCTCCAGAATCCTATTGACCCTCTCTCTTTGTCCATCTGTGTATGGATGATAAGCTGTACTGAAGGCCAATTCTGTACCCAAACCTACAAATAACTCCTTCCAAAACTTGGAGGTGAAGTTAACATCTATGTACGACACAATATTCTTCTAAAGACCATACAATCTCACAATACCTTTGATGAATACCTATGCCACATCACTACACGAATAAGTAGACTTCACTGGAATGAAGTGAGCTACCTTGCCCAACCTTTCAACCACAACCATGATGGAATCATGCTGCTTTGATGTCCTTGGAAAATCTATAATGAAATACATGAAAATGACCTCCCATTTCCATTTCGGAATTAGAATAAGTTGTAACAAACCAGATGGGTGCTTACACTCAACTTTCACTTACTGACAATCCAAGCATCTAAAAATAAACTTTACCACTTCCTTCTTAATATTTTTCCAATAGTAGAACTTCTTCACCACTATCATTGTCTTTTGATATCCTAGGTGACTTGAATATGACTTGACATGAAACTCCCTCAAGATAAGCTTCTTGAGCTCACTGTCATCCGAAACATAGATCATGTCCCTGAATTTGACCAAGCCATCTACTGTGAGATGATAGTCCACATCCTATTCACCTATACCCTGTTGTAACCTATGCTTAACCTATTGGTACTTGTCATCCTTCTGTCTTGCCTATAAGATCCGATCCTGTAATTCTAACGGTTATGAACTCATAACTATTATGTGATTTACATGTACTCTTCTACTAAGAGCATATGAAACCCTGTTATCCTTTCCTTTAATGTATCTGATCTCGAAGTTGAACTCACTAAGGGTAGCCAACCATCTAGTTTGCCTGACATTCATATTCGGTTGGTCAAATAGTTACCTCAACCCACTGTGATCACTCATCAATACAAACCTCTAGCTAAGAAGATAGTGCCTCCACATATTTAATGCATGAATGATCATTACCAAGTCAAGATCATGTGTCACATAATTCTACTCATGCTCATTTAGTTTTTGTGACTCATAGCACACCACCTGTCCCTCGTGCATCAAGACTCCGCCAAGTCCTCTCCTGCAAGCTTTGTGCACACCATAAACTCTTTATCTGGATATGCAATCTTTAACACTGGAGCATTTTTCAACAACTGCTTCAACTGCTCAAAAATTGCTGCACATTCTTCTGTCCATTCAAATTTATTTCCTTTTTGGTGCAATGATGTAATAGGATATGAAATCTGTAAGAAGTTATCGATGAACCTCCTGTAATAACCTGCTAACCTCATGAATGATGTAACCTCATCCACATTCTTATGAGCTTCCCACTCCATGATATCCCTCTTTTTTGGGTCGACTGCTATGCCTTCCTCGGAAACAACATGTCCCAAGTAATGTACCTCTGTCTGAAAGAAGCTGCACTTACTAAGATTGGCATACAACTAATTCTCTCTTAGCAATGTCAACATTGCTGCTAGGCATTTGACATGCTCTTCCTCATTATTAGAATACATCAATATATCATCAATGAATACAATAACAAACTTTTCTATATAAGGATGCAACACGCTATTCATCAAGCACATAAAAGTAGGGAGAGAATTAGTTAGACCAAAAGGAAATACAACAAAATCATAATTCCCATACCTGGTTTGAAATGAATTGTTGTAGATGTCCTCTTCTTTAATGCATACCTGATGGTATCGAGACCTCAAATCAATCTTTGAGAGCACTTCTTATCCCTTCAACTAGTCAAACAAGTCATCAATCCTCGACAACTGATACCTGTTCTTGATGGTTACCTTGTTCAATTTCCTGTAGTCAATGCATAACCTGAGAGTACCATCCTTCTTCTTCACAAATAACACTGGTGCACCCCAAGGGGATACACTTGGCATAATGTATCCCTTATCAATCATTTCCTTCAACTACAACTTCAATTCTACCAACTCCGGAGTGCTCATCCTGTAAGGTGACTTCGATGATAGTGCCACTCCTAGTACCAACTCAATAGAAATTTACATTGCCATGTGAGGAGGTAAATATGAAACTTCTACTAAAAACACATCGTGAAACTGCTACAATACAGGGTACCTCTTGAAGATTTCTGCATCCTCAAAATCCTTACTCTTGTCATAGGAAATATGGAACAAAAATAGTACACACCCATTTAAGTGAATGTGATGAGCGCCAGTATTGCAGCAAGGATGCTGCAACTCTTGGGCTACCAAATTTACTTATCAACCCGGGGTTCGTACAAACTTGGAGGTGATAGTGCTGTATGCACAAGTAAAAGTGATGGTTCTACCTGTTGTCACTGCTTAGCTGGTGAGAGACCACTAGGGTTCCAAGCCAGACTTCTATAGAGTCAGAAGAAGCTTGATTCTTTGATGGAAGAAGGGAATATACTCTAAGAGAATTACTCTACATGTAATGCTAAACCACACCATACCCTAATTAATCATTTAAGAAGCTATGCTAAACATAATTTCTAAATCAACAATAAACAAATTCTCCTATATAAGTTGTAGAAGTAAAAAGCGTCAAACCATACTAATGTGCAAGCAAAGAAACTAAACTAAATCTGTTTTCACTTTTTTGGTTTTTTAGGAAAAATCAAATATGCAAACTAATTGTTCTTGTGGATGTGACAGTTGATGGGAGGAATTTGAGGATGGATAGAAGGTTTATGAGTTGGTTGGATGGTGTGGAGGGGTCCTAGGAGGATTTTTGTGACTTACTAGAGGTTTCCCATCAATTCGGCCTCAAAACAGGCCGTTTCAGAAAAACCTACAGGATGTACTAGAAACCTACATGATGATCCTATAGGAATTATAGGAAACCTACAGGATACAGCCGAGAGCTAATTGTGAGGTTTGAGAAGCTTAGGAAAGAAGTGTGATGGGTGGAATGGAGTGTTATAAGGTCTAGGAGCACTCAGGAGTCAATATCCAAGATAAGAGATGGCTAGATTCACTTAATGTGTTTAGGGGAATTTCAATGAAAATTGATGAAAAATTAATGAGGGTGGTGGTGAAACAAGGGATGGCTAAGGTGGATGAAGTGGAAGGTGGGTGCTGGTTATGAAGTCTTGGTCTCCTCCCGAAGTACCTGCTCTGCATAAAACATACGTGTCTTCCAAAAAGAACTATACAACAAGATACATTTTCATAAACTAGAAAAGCATGAATCAATTGCCTATATTATGCATGAAGAAAGTTGGTGAAGGGAATGAAAGCATGAGTGAGATATTATTGCAGAAATGGAGATGGGAAAAGATGACAATTAAATCTGCCTTGCAACATGAACCAAATACTGAATCAAAGACAGCAAACTCCAAAGCTCATACAAGAACTAGAATCTTTGTTTTTGGGGTTGCTGAAGGGTCCCTTCCTCAAGTCATGGTCCCAGAGGGAGGAAGTGAGGCTGAGACACTTGCTGAAAACCTTATGGTGATCCTTTTTCTCCTTTCTAACCTGCTGCTTGAAAGAAGGCACAATCAAAAGCAAACTATCACACAACCAATCTAATCTACACTGTTGTAATGGAAATGCATCTACTAAGCAAATGAACAATTAAGCTATGAATCTATACTAGCATACATGTACAATAAAGAGGAGCCTTGGCTGCTAGGGTTGGGCCCTAAACCAAGAGCTTTAGCCCTCTGAGGTAACTTAGTGCTGGCTCAAAACGAAACTCATTCTTATTACCAAAACAACAGATTACATCAAAAAACTGCCACAAGTCTTGCATCTCAAAAACAGAGTAGAGTTTTACAATAAAAATCTGAATCCTACTGAGGTCCTAGACCTCTCTACTTATGCATCTAAAGACTCCAACAAATTCCTTAAAATTAGGGAGTCTCGGCTCCCAAACTCGAGATAAACTGGTGCTTTGTATTTCACTTGCTTGGTTGCCTTCTAGTCCTCATGATTTGGCTGTTTGCACTCTGAGTTGATGGAGGAATATTCGAATGGAGGGGTAGTAAATGAGGAGGATTTAACTCCTATAATCCCTCTCCCTTGATTCATTTAAGTTTTGACCTTGGTATTTGCCAAAATTCCTTGCTTTTCTTCTTTAATCCTGCATTAAATTATACCACAAAGCAAAATATCCAACTCTAACTCATCTCATAAACAAAATATAATCAAAAGTATGCAGTAGGTTATCAGAATAGTTGGTTTGGTTAAGCTAGGAGGTGAATTAAGGCCCATATAATTACCCAATGACGAGGCTCATCATCACCTCCTACTAAAAGTGTTTCTCACCCACTGAGCAACTCAGTCAATATCCATATCCTTCATGGCTCTAGTAGCCTCTATGACATCCCATTCCTTTGCTGTGGCCTCCTCTTCTTGTTCATAGAAATCTGCTTTCTTTTCTACCTCTTCCCACTGCCTCTTTTATTCTTCTTCTTTTCTCCCTTCTAGCATCCCCAAGAGTAGTGGTGGGATGAGTTTTAGGCCTATCCAATTGACCTTCAACCTTTGCATAGATTTCTTATACATAGGTATCCTGTTGAGTGCCTCTCTCAACCTTTGAGGGGAGTGATATTCTCTTATCTTTAAGCTGTATGGCAGTGTGTTCCATCTCCTTAGGCAAGCATGTATACTATCATCTCCTAGCAGCCTAAACATGTTCTCAAAATGTGCAATTTCTTGCTCTTGGGCAACAAGGTATCTAGGTGCCAACTAAGGATCATTTGCAATCAAATTATGGGTAATGTTGAGGGCCATGGGATTTGATTGTTCAAGTCTGATCAAAAGAGGTTCAGTTTTCTCTCTTTCCAATATCCTTTTCATCTTTGCAGCTCTTGAATCCTCATGGTTCATCCATGATGCCAAAGCCATTAATTTTAGATCTCCTAGCTTGGCATTAGGGTCCGATACATTCATGTTTGTTAGGGCCATGTTGTGTAAATAAAACTCATCCATTTTGGCCCTATCCTCTAGTGTACTTTGATCACAAAGATCAATAAACTGACTGTAGTCCTGAAAGGGCATGGTTACCCTCTGTGCTAGTGTCTTAATCTGAAACTGCAACCATTGTTCTTTGAGGTAGAGAGCAAAGGATTTAGCTGGAATCCTACACTAGATTACCTCCAAGGAGAGGCTGGCCATACATGCTAGTTGGTTCTTTCTTTCCTGTAGCTATCCCCTTAGCCATGCATTTTCTGTCTCTAGTTGATTTCTTATTATAGCTTCTCTGTCCCTTAAGCCACTTAGTTCTTTGCTCATTTCTTTGAGTTTATCCTCCATGTTCCCAATGTCTTCTACCCCCTTTGATTTGGTGATTGGCATCCATCGGTGAGTTCTGGCCCTCTCCTTCTTAAGCTCGAAGAACAGTGGGATGGCAAATTTTTGAGGTATGACCCTGCCTCCTTCCATAAATGGTAATAGGAGTCCAGGTTAGGTTGGGGGTTGGGTTCTTTTGTCTCTGGGTCCTCCTCTTTAGCTTCTCGCCACTCCTATACCTTTCTTTCCAATTTATTTGCCTCCTGTAGATTCAACAGAGTATCCTGTAAGATTGTTTTTTCTTCCTGTAGCTTTTGCTGTGGATCTTGTAGGATTACCTTACCCTTTGGGGAAGTTGATCTAGTAGTAGGCCTCCTTACATAGGTGATATGGGACTTATGGGAAGGCATTTTGTCTTTTTGTGTAGGGGAATATTCAATCTAAATAGGAATTTTGGTTGATTTTTGTGGCTTCCCCTGTCTTATTCTTGTGATCTTTCTTGTCTTGAAATACAGTGGGGTTTGCCTCTGCCTGTTTCCTTTTTTCTTGATTGGGGTGCTGAGAGCAGTGAGGATAGCTGCTGCCTCTCTCTCAGTGGCCTATGGAGACACCCTAGGTGACTCCTCCTTGTGTTATGTCCCCTCTGTTCTATTTCCTTCTTCCTCTCTGTTTTTCCTATCTTCTTCTTCTTGTAGATCTTCATCATCTCTATCAGTTTCCTCCTTAATTTCCTCCTCTGTTTCTTCATCATCCTCCTTCTCTTCTCCCTCTTCTTCTTCATCTTCATCATGTTCCTCTGTGTTAGCTCCTTCTTCATCCATCTCATCCTTATCTTTCTCTATATCTTCCTCTTCCTGTTTTACTTCCTCTTCACTGACAGTAGGACTAACATCATAAGTGAGAGCTTTGATGTCATCCTCTGCTAGCATGTCCTTGAAAATTGACCATGTTATAGGGGTTTTGAGGTTTTGGAGGGCATCTTCAATGAGGATCCTAATCAACCCGTGGTGAGCTAATTGTTGGGAATTCCCCTCCTTCACTTTGATGCTTGAGTCTATGAGTGATTGAAGCAAAAAATATGGTATGCTGAGCCTTTGGTGAGGGGGTGTTTCTACTCCAAATCTTAATTCTTCAAGGATTTTGAAATGATAGCCATAGACAACACTATATCTACCCTCATTGGTAGCCTACCTCATTCCATGGATATGGCAGACTTTCCCTCACTCCGTTTTTGTCCTCAGTGGGTTCCTCACCTTCTAAAATGATTTTTCTTTTGGCAACCTGGCTATCTCCTTTGTCTTCTTTTCTCCATGGGACTCGTAGGGGAAGTGTGGTGACCCCGCAGATGAGCTCAGGGGTGAGATCTATAGTGAGGCCCCTTATTACAACAGTGGCATGTATTCTGGTGTGTGGAGTGAGGGAGAGAGAAAACTCTTGAGCCACCTCATCGTCATACCCTCAGAATTTTTCCAAAAACCCCATCCAACTATGTCTTGTGAAGATTTCAAGCACTTGGGGTGTTGTTGGATTCTCACAGTGTTTGTGGGATCTCTCCTATTAAACCCTCCTGTCATCTTGCTGGTGAAGCTTGAGGAGAAAATGAGAGGGTTGAAACAATTTTTCAAATGTAGGAGCAAAACAAAGATGACTGTGTATTTAATTTCCTTCACATAGTTGCTAAATTCACTCAAATTTAGAGTATCCTTGGTTCATTTACTTGCAAAGGGGAACGTAATTTTAGAGCCTACCTCTTTAGATTGGTTGCAGTGGCCAAATCCCATGATATCCCTTCTGAACTCTTCTCTGCCAATCCTGTAGATAGTCTCTGTGTATCCTATAGACTGCATCCTATAGGAATCCCTGTACAGTGAATGATGGATCTTTCATTCTGGTGGGTGGCCTGGGTTATGAGAGCGACTTGAGTGAGGGAGTTTCGAGGAGGTGAAATGCATGAATGCATGGGAACGATGCTTTATTTCCTCTTATGGTGATTTAGGGTGATGTGGTGTGATGGCATCAAAGGTACGTTGCCATTTTTGGACCGTTGGACTACCACCTCATCATTTCCCACTCCTCGTAATCAGTTCCCACCTCCTAGATTTGTAGTTTAACCGCTTTTTGTCCTACTCCTTCTCTATCTTTGAGTTGACTGCAGCCACGTGTGAGAGGACACTCAGTTGTGCATGTGCTGACTGAATGAAGGTGGCCAAGTTAACTGGCCACCTTTTCACTTATAAACCAACTATCTCATAACCCTTACAATTTTTTACTACATGATGCATATGAGAGAGTGAGCATGATACTTACCTGTGGTTTCAATGTTATGCTACAGTTTGTCGAAGACTAGAGGCGCTGTTATGTATATTTGCTGCATGCCATTCTTCTTCCTCCTCTTGATGTCTGCTAATGGTTTCTCTATTTTTGCAGGTATCTGTGGTTGAAGATTTGATGTTGCTACATTGGAGCTCCTGGATCAACCTGGTGAGGACTTTTTGCTGGGATGATTGACATTCTGTGGGATAGGCTGCTACAGGATTTCTTACAGGATGTCCTGTAGCTGCTTCTCCCTCAAAATTATTTTATCATTTTGCTTGCTGGCGCTGTGAGGATGGTGACATGGATGGAAAGAAGGAGTGGGAGTGTGGAGAGTAAAGGGTACTCAGGTGATTCTCTTTACTCCTCTCTGTTTCCTTTTTTCTTTGAAGACTGAAAAACTGTTGAAACTGATTTTTTTTTTGAATTGTGAGTGCAGGGATGATGATCCTGTAGGTTTTCAGGGGATCCTGTAGGAATACAGGAGATCCTGTAGGAATACAGGAGATCCTGTAGAAAACATAATCTTAGCATAAATTGAAGCAATGGAGTGGAAAAATGACAAAAATGATGGAGGGATGCATGGTAAGGAGTGAAGAAAATGAATATGTGAGTGGCAGGGGTCTCCTTGAGATTCTCTTTTGCTCCTTGACTATCCTTCTCGCCCACCTGCAAATGGAAATTTCATGAATTTATTTATTTATTTATTTATTGTGAAAAGCAACTAGGCTGCCTCAGAGAAGTTTTCACCCTAGCTGTTTGCCCTGGGCGCTTCAAGAAAGGTTTTCACCCAGGGATATTCTTATTCTCCTTTTCATTTTATTTTTCTTCTCTCTTTTTTGTCAACACTGGGCTGCCTCAAGAGGTTTTCAACCCACAGATGGGACTCAGGCGCCTCATGGAGGTTTTCACCTGAGTCCTTATTCTTTTTCTTTAGTAATTTGAGGAGGGAGGAGATAGAACTTGCTGCATTGTCATCACTGTTTTATTGATATCATCAACAAACTCTTGTTTTGATAAAGGTCCCTTGTACATTTTCAACTGGTGTCCATTAACAAGCAAAGGAATGGCTTCTTCATCTATGGTTTTGATTTGCACTGAACCATTATCATGACTTCTTTCCACAACATTAGGTCTGAGCGATCTTGTCCTCAACTTTCCCTTGAAGTCCTTATACCTAGAATCATATAACAATGCCCAATCACCTTCCTGAAATTGCTTCTCCTTGATATTTTTATCATGCTAGATCTTCCGTTGAAGTTGAACTACCTCTGTATGTAGGAGGGCTTGCATTCTGAATTCATCTAAACCATTCAATTGGAACAATCTCTCTTTCTGTGCACTGTTGAGATCCAGATCTAGTTTGGTTGCCATCCTTAATGCGTTATATTCAAATTCAATGGACAACAAGCATTTTTCCCATAGAATATCTCATAGTGTGTGAATCAAGTGGTGGTCTTCCATGTGCTATTATAGGCCCAGGTGGCCTCAACTAGCCTTTCTGCCCATTCCTTCCTGCTGGTACTCACCACCTTGGTTAAGATGCCCTCTAGTGCTCTATTGGTCACCTCCACTTGCCCATTAGCTTGTGGATGATAGGGAGTGGAGGTCCTATGCTTGATCTTGTGATGGATGAGCAAGTCTTCGATCATGTTGGAGGTAAATTGGCTACCTTGGTCCGTGACCAGCTCTCTAGGGTACCCAAATTTGTAGAATTCATTCTCCCTTAGGAACTCAGCCACCTTCTCTTCTGTTGCTGCCTTAATTGCCTTAGTTTCAGCCCACTTAGTCAAATAACCAATGCACACAATAATGTACTGTTTTTGCTTTGAAAGAGGCTCAATAGGCCCAATGAAGTCCATGCCCCACTTGTTAAATGGCTCGAAAGTCACTTGAGGCTGCGGAGGCATTTCATCTCTTGCATCAGGCCTTCCCATCCTATGGCACCGATCACACTGACTAGTGTACTTTTTCACATCCCGATAAAGAGTGGGCCAATAATAGCCTACTTGTAACACTTTGAATGTTGTCCTCTTTCCTACAAAGTGACCTCCCCAAGGCTCATCATGACAGGTCAGAAGGATGTCAAATACTTCCTCTTCCCTGACACACCTTCTCAAGATTTTATCTGGGCCAATTTTGAAAATATTTCCCCCAATCCAAGTGAAGGGGGCACTTTTCCTGACTATTTTGCTATTTTCTTTGGAGGACAAGTTTGGTGGGAATTGTGCTGATACCAAATAGTTTTCTATATCAGTAAACCATGGAGAGAGAATTGAAATAGCAAATAAGTGCTCGTTCGGTAATTGGTCATCCACCATTCCTTCTTCACCTGCAGGCAAATTTACCCTAGACAAAAAATCTGCAGCAACATTTCCTTACCAGGCTTATCAACAATGGTTAGATCAAAATGCTGTAATAAAAGTAACCATATTATAATTTGAGCATTCACATTTGGTTTGTTCATTAAATATTTGATTGCAGCATGGCCAGTATGCACAAATGTTTTATAGCCTGTAATGTAATGCGTGAATTTGTTTAACGAATGCACAACAACCAAGAGTTCCTTTTCGGTCTCTTTATAATTTAGTTCAGCCTTTGACAAGTTCTTACTGGTAAAATAGATAGCATAAGGAAGTTTTTCATCTATCTGGCCTAGGGCTGCTCCTATGGCTTTGTGTGAGGCATCAACATGAATATGAAAGGGGAGGGCCCAGTTTGGGCCTCAATTATCCTTGGCCAAAACCCTGGCCAATCTGACCAAATGAGCCTTCACCGCTCACCTCCAGGTCTTGCATTACAATGAAGTCCTTCCAAATCCAGGGAAAAACCCAACCTAATAAGATTTCATTAGCATTGGCCAAAACCCTCGCCAATCCGACCAAGTGAACCTACACCACTGACCTCCAGGTCTTGCATTACAATGAAGTCCTTCCAGCCTTTTATAAGCTCCATTACATATAATATCACGGGAAAAATACCATGGGTGCACAATACCATGTGCCCCAAAACCATCACTGTTTAACCTGGTCAACTTTGACTCTATCCTGAGTCAAGTTTACCTAACAATATTCCCCCCTTAAACTTGACTTGGGGTTCCTTGACTAACTCCATGGGTGCACAATACCATGTGCCCCAAAACCATCACTGTTTAACCTCGTCAACTTTGACTCTATCCTGAGTCAAGTTTACCTAACAATATTCCCCCCTTAAACTTGACTTGGCGTTCCTTGACTAACTCCAGCCAAACCTACTAAGTGAGACAATCCGGCTCACTCTAGCTCTTACCCCCCTCAGAGTTTTTACCTGGGGTATTGTTATCCCGACATCCCCCCTATCACCTAGGTTTAACCCAGACTTTACCGGTGATCACCGAGGGGTACACATTCCTTATCAAGTCTTACAGTAGTATGCCCATTTACATGCAATAATTTTGACTTCATTAATTTTTTTTTTTTGTTTATTGATGCTGCGATCCATCCTCTCTCAATTTGATTTGCTCAAAAACTTCTATCAAACCACTCCAACTGTGAGAACCTCGTAGATTCCAGCACTAGTGGCGCCTCACGTGGCAGAAAACGAACAATTTTCGAAGTTGCATGAACAATTTTCTTCTGCTGACCTGCATGCAGCCCACACCTACTCCATCTTTCAACACGGCATATAACACATAGGGAATATCCCTTATCGATTCTCTACGAAAAAGCTCCGAACAAAATCAACCTTGAATTTTAATATTACCAAAGGTATTTCTCAACCTTCTTTAAATAGCCCGAACAATTCGTCAGCATGTTCCAAACCAGTAAATATCACAAATTCTCCTCGAGGTTCTTCCGCGTACGATTGTTCCACCATTATTTTCTAGACCTAGATCTGTAAAATGGCTGCATTGTTCTCATCAGCCACTATAAACCCCTGGCATCAAAGAATCCCTTTGAAGCCAATATCTGGGTCCTATACCAGTTGTTAAGAAATTTACTGCATGACATAAATAATTACTGAGAGGAATAAATATAAGAAAAAACCAGCAACAACCATAAACACATAAACACACATGTTTATTCGGAAAACCCCAAATCCAGGGAAAAACCCAACCTAATAAGATCTCATTAGCATTGGCCAAAACCCTGGCCAATCCGACCAAGTGAGTCTACACTGTTCACCTCGAGGTCTTGCATTACAATGAAGTCCTTCCAGCCTTTTATAGGCTCCATTACATATAATACCACGGGCATAATACCATGGGTGCACAATACCATGTGCCCCAAAACCATCACTGTTTACCCTGGTCAACTTTTGACTCTATCTCGAGTCAAGTTTACCTAACAACATTCACATTTGGTTTGTTCATTAAATATTTGATTTCAGCATGGCCAGTATGCACAAATGTTTTATAGCCTGTAATGTAATGCCTGAATTTGTTTAACGAATGCACAACAACCAAGAGTTCCTTTTCGGTCTCTTTATAATTTAGTTCAACCTTTGACAAGTTCTTACTGGTAAAATAGATAGCATAAGGAAGTTTTTCATCTATCTGACCTATGGCTGCTCCTATGGCTTTGTGTGAGGCATCAACATGAATATGAAAGGGGAGGGCCCAGTTTGGGCCTCAAAGAATTGGTGCAGTGGTTAACTTATCCTTTAGAATGTCTAAGGACTCTTGATAACGTTTTGACAATATAAACTCAGAATCTTTGGCCAACAAACCAAATAAAGGAGAGGCCAACTTGTTGAAGTCTTTTATGAACCTTCGGTAGTATCGAGCTAACCCTAGGAAACTTCTGACATCTTTCTGCTTTTGAGGAGGTGGGACCCTTTGGATGATGGCTATTTTGTTTGGGTCCACCTGCAGTCATTGTTGAGATATTGAATGACCTAGCATGGTCCCTGCAGTCATTAAGAATTCACATTTTTTAGGACTGAGAGATAGGTTCATTTCAATGCACTTGTGCAGTACTTTGCTTAGGTTAGACAGGGATTCTTGAAAATCACAACCATAAGGTGTAAAATCATCCATATAAATCTCCACCGCATCATGGACTAATTCGACGAAAATACTTAAGACTGCTCTCTGGAAAGTGGCAAGATCATTGCATAGGCCAAAAGGAAGGACCCTATAGGAAAAAGTACCCCAAAGACAGGTGAATGTGGTCTTATCCTGGTCTTTTGGGCAGATCTGGATTTCATTGTAGCCACTAAATCCATCTAGCAAAGAGAAAAACCTTTTTCCTGCCAGGCTATCTAGCACTTGGTCAATGAAGGGTAGAGGAAAATGATCGTTCTTTGTGTTGTTCAACTCCCTGTAATCGACACAAATCCTCCATATCAAGTTTAATGAGAAATATTTCAGCGGAAATCACATTGTAATATTTATGTCGACACGTTTCAAACCAACGAGTGTGGTTCATCGTCAGGACAAGTTGAAGAACTAGATCATGGCTACAGGTTAAATAGGGAGAGCAGATATTCCAACTGCTATATTTGACTAGGAAACAACTATATTGGACCGGGCAATTTGACTAAGAAACATCTAAATTTGACTGGTCAACTTGACTGGACCGAGGGAGAGGAAAAGTTATTAATGTTATTGTTATATTCATTACCAACATTTGAATAAAAATAAAGTTTGTAAAATAGTTGTTTCTATTATCATTAAATAAATAAAAGGATAACTTACCATTTTTCTTGGGAACTAACACCAAAGGAGAGACCCACTCAGTGTCGGAGATAGGGTAAATGAATCTTGCATCTAATAGTTTTTGTAGTTATTCTTTGACTATATATTTAAGAGCTGGATTCATCCTCCTTTGTGGTTTCCGGATTGGCTTGCAACCTTGTTTGATGTGTATGTGGTGAGTACACACTGAAGGGTGTACTCCATTAATTTCCTTGTAACTCCAGGTGAAGGCTTTTAGATTTTCCTTTAACATGTTGCATAGCTTCTCCTCTTTGAGAGAAGAAAGAGATGGATTGATTTTCAAGGTTCTCTCTGGGCCGAATTCTATGGTTTTGATACGGAGTGGGTTGGGATCAGCCAAGCATAAGTCAATCGGATGATTGTTATGGGTTTCCTTTACTACTTCTTCTAAAGGTAATGAACCGAGAGTTGGACTTTGGAGCAAGTGTTCAATCAAGTCATCCTCATCTTGCTATCCTCCTCCCATGGTTTCTTCCAAAGCATAAAGTTGGGTGGAATAAAATTCATCTTATCCCTTCTCCTCCAACCATAAAGGTAAATCATGCTCTAGAGAAGGTTGAGCAGGAGGGTATATGACTAACTGCTTGGACATATGCCCATTCTTGATGGTCAGATTCCTAGCTCTGCAGCTAATGTAAGCATCGACAGTGGCCAACCATGGCATCCCAAAGATGAGAGGATAACCAGTAAGCTTCCCCTTGGGCTAGAGAAGTAGGAAATATGCAGGGTACTCCCAGCAGTCAAAGGAGACATCACATCCTCCACAATTCCCTCAGGGGTTACTATGGAATGATCTGCAAGTTGCAGAACTGTTGTGGTCTTTCTCAATGAACCTTGGAGGTTGAGCTTGAGCATGGTGTCCTTGGTCATCACATTAGTGGTAGCCCCAAGATCGATCAAAGTGTGTGGGATAATGGTGCCATTGATGTGCACATCAACTACAGGGCTTCCAGGGTCCAAATATTTTGGACATATTACCTGCCCCAGCATTAAGTCAGATAGCTGCCTAATAAAATTAATGGTAGGGGCATCCCTTTTTCGCCTCCTTGGATGCTTGAAGCACTTCTCCTTAATCAACTTATTGTAAATAGGAACATCTTTTATTTCCTGGAGAAGGGGGGTCTTTACACAGAGTTTTCAATTCTCCCAGAAGTTCAGTCTCTTCTAGGGTAGGCTGGAGTGGTTGGGCTAATCTCTCAGGAAAGGGTGCATTTACGTTAAGGTTTCTTTCCTTTGTTTCTTCCTCAATCTCTGTAGGTGGAGGGGGAGGTTGGTTATATGGGATAACTTTCCCAGATCTCAGGTTAATATCCTAGATTTATACAACATAAGTTGGATATGATGTCTCTCCACTGTATACTTGCTGAGCCTGCCTATTTTTTGAGTTCGGATTTGGCTGGGTAGGCATCTGGGGTTGCTTGGGTGGAGAAGAGTGTAGGAGCTGTGGTTGGGCAGGTGGTGGAGGCAATAGAGCTGGAGAATTATTGTATTGGGGCCTCCACCCCTGGAGTGGTGTATTCCACTGAGGTTGTGGCAGAGCATAAGGTTGAAATGACTAGCTGGCTGGTTGGGAATGATACTCAGATGCATAGGACCAAGGAGGGGGGGTAGACTAGGAAGGATGAGCAGGGGGTCCCCAAGAATGTATAACTGTGGTTTTCTTGGGGTTGTAATATGCATGGGATGACCCTTGCATGCCTTGCTGGTATGATCTAGGCCCAGGAGGTCTCCTTTGGTTAATGTAGCAAAGCTTCTTAGTGACCCCTTCAGCTCCTTGATATACAACTTTGAGTCCAGATAAAGGGCACTTGTCTTTGGAGTGGTTTTCCTCACAGACCGAGAAAATTTCAATAGAGTTCAACGGACATTCATTCCTAGGATGCCTCCTGGTGCATCTAGGACAGAAGATGGCCAAGGCTCTCTCTGCTTCCTCCTGCTTCCTTTTAATGTTCATGGTGTCCAGTTGCAAGGCAAGGGTTTGCAACATATCACTTTTGAAATATTCCAACATGTTTCCAATTTCACCCTTGATGGATGAGTTGGAAGATGATGTACTGGCCATAGGTTGACTACCCCTACCCTTTTTCTATAGAAAATATGCTATGTAGGTTAATCCGATAATGCAATATAAATCAAAGCAGAATACTATAACCTACTTCTACTATCAATTTGCGGAAGCTTAAAGATCGCGCTGAACAACATAACCAAAAGAAGAAGAATCAATCACACAATACACATGAAAATACTTTGGGAAAGCCTCAACTAAAAACCCCACTATCTATATTATCATACAAGGTGGAAATACATAGGAATTATACAAAGCCTTAGCTCTCACAGCTAGCCAACTCTTAGTACAATCCTCACAGATGCTCACAGGCAATCTTGGCTTCTCACAAACCTTCCTCTCTGCCCTCTAAGCTCCTATTTCCATGCGTTGTTCCTCTGGGATGATCTCCTTCAACCAAGCGGAAAAACTCGATTTACCAAGTGGATGATCTCCTGATCTCACACACTGTCAGAACTATGCAATCCTCAAGGAATGATTCCTTCTGCATGCATGAGTTTTCTTTATAAGAAAACACATGAAACTGATAGTACATTGTCCTTGTCTTTAATCTCAAATGGATATTTCTCAGAATAGACATGCATGAGTTTCTGATGAGGGAATCTTCAGTTAACTAGAGTACACTAGTTGAGTGCATGAATGCATCAATTGACCGTTAACTCTCTATTAGTTCCTCAAACAGTTTGGAACTAATTTAATTGGACTTAACTCCGCAAACTGAGTTAATTAATTACAAATCAAACATAACTCAATCTTATCTCCTTAATTTAAGGCTTATCTCCTTAATTTAAGGGATAACTCTTGCATGACTTCAGAAAGACTTTTAACTTGAATTTCTCCAACTAATTAAGTCAAAATAACTTAATTAATTATTTCCAAGTAGCTGTTATGACTAAAATTCGATTTTAGTTCATAATTTAATTCAAGGACAAATTAAATTGGAATATTCTTGTTGCTACATTTCAACATTTTCCTCGCTGCCTGAGAATGGTTTCTGAAGACAGTATCGATATCCTCATAGGGTAATTGGTAGATATCTCCTCCTGCTAACAAATGTAAGGTATCCAGAATATCTTCTCTTACTCCCCTAAGCAGGACCAACTTTAGTGACTCAAGGTCAAGTGTGCACCTGGCCATTTTGTAACTGAGCTGGAATCTTTCTTTGTAGTATTCTAAGGATTCATCATGGCCTATGGTCATCCTAAAAATTTCTTCTTTAGTATCCTTTGACCGACAATAGTCCCGATATTTGTTGTTAAAGGCCTGCTGCATTTGAGCCCAAGTTGTGATGCTATCTCAAGGTAAACCCATGAACCAGCGCAATGATGCATCCTTGAGGGTAGATGGAAATAGTTTTAACTTTTGCTCATCATCTGTATAGTCAAAGGTTCGGCATATAACAAAAAACTCAAATAGGAAAGTGTCGGGGTCCTCTGTGGTCAGTCCATGGAAATGAGGTAGGGCAGTGGGGTTTATATTTTTCATCTTAATGTCCCCATTGGTTTCCCTGATGGGGAAGACACCCTAAACTCTCTCTCTATTCCCTCTGTCATTTCGATTTTCAGCCATTGGCTCAGTAGGAATGGGTTCCTCTTCTTCTTCTTCTTCCTCTGTAGATTCTTCAAATATGTCAAGTTGCTCACCTAAGGGTTCCTCCAGTTCACAACCATCGAAGAAGAGAGAAGGTTGGTTGTTGGATGTAGTGGGGGTATTTGGTAAAAAATTTCCTAAGTTGTCCCTATTCCTACGAGGCATGAAAGGAAATATTTTTGGGGTGGTTTTGTAATATATATATATATATATATATATATATATATATATATATTATACTTGGAAAGTACTTGTAGAATTGAAATTGCTGATTGAATGAAAATTACTGACATAATGAAAAAGCTACTTTCTGAATTGAAATCCTACTTGCAGAATGGAAAGGAAAGTAGATAATGCAAATTGAAAGGAAGGAAACAACTAGATTAATTTTGCAGAAACAAACTAATGGCAGAATATTGAAGACAATAAATAGAAGAAAAGAAAGCAGTAATCACATTCTACTCAGACACCTCCCTGGCAACAGTGCCAAAAAGTGATGAGCGCAAGTATTGCAGCAAGGATGCTGCAACTACTGGGCTACCAACTTTACTTATCAACCCGGGGTTCGTACAAACTTGGAGGTGACAGTGCTGTATGCACAATTAAAAGTGATGGTTCTGCCTATTGTCACTGCTTAGTTGGTGAGAGACCACTGGGGTTCCAACGCAGACTTCTATAGAGTTAGAAGAAGCTTGATTCTTTGATGGAAGAAGGGAAAATCTACTCTAAGAGAATTACTATACTGCAGTAATGGAAAAGGCCAACATGTAATGCTAAACCACACCATACCCTAATTAACCATTTAAGAAGCTATGCTAAGCAAAATTCATAAATCAATAATAAACAAATTCTCCTATCTAAGTTGCATAGGTAAAATGCGTCAAACCATACTAATCTGCAAGAAAAGAAACTAAACTAAATTTATTTTCACTTTTTTGGTTTTTTAGGAAAAATCAAGTATGCAAACTAATTGTTCTTGTGGATGTGACAGGTGGATGGGAGGTGTTTGAGGATGGATAGAAGGTTTATGAAGTGGTTGATTGGTGTGGATGGGTCCTAGGAGGATTTTTGTGACTTCCTAGAGGTTTTCCATCAATTTGGCCTCAAAATAGGCCGTTTCAGGAAAACCTACAGGATACAACCGAGAGCTAATTGTGAGGTGTTGGAAGTGTTGGGAAGCTAAGGAAAGAAGTGTTATGGGTGGAATGGAGTGTTAGAATGTCTAGGAGCACTCAGGTGATCCAGGTGGCTCCAGACACAAGCAAAAGTCCCAGAGGACTAAGGAAGGGGAAAAAAATCAAAGTGTTTGGATTATGATTGAAATAGGTTCATGTTAAAGATCTCGTTGTCGTGATCGTGGTGGTGTAAATGGTTCGTCAAACCGAGCTCGTATGCGAAAGATAGAGCTCTTCAAAGTTTGACATGACAGGGGAAAAGAGGGGCCCATAGTGTGCCACATGGCAGCCCATCAAGCATTGACACTTGGCATTCTTTCATTAAATCCTTATTCCTGCAAAAATACAAAAGAAATATTTTAAATACCAAATAAAAACAAAAAAAAAATCATTAAAATATGGTTATTACAACCATATATTAAATCATATTAAAAAACATTATAAAAATACAAAAAAAAAACAAATTTTATATTAAAATCAAAACCCACACCAACAAATATATTAAAATGGGTATGGGGTTACATTATTTTAACATGGTTGTTATAACCAACATGAACAAATCCACTCAAAAAGAAAATTAATGGTGAAAAAAAGTTAATAGTGTGGTGTATAACCATATAACACCATACTTAAAATGAAAATTCAAACAAAACCGTAACCAAAACATTAATTCTGCCTCTATTCATTTAATATGTAACGGCTCCAAATTTTAATACGCCACCCATAACAAACAGTCAAATACGTGGTGATAAAAATAAAAGGGGCAGGATTTGATCCCCCGACCCCTCCTTAAACAACCCTTATTTTTATCTAGTGTGCCAATTGTCCTTCTTGGGACATCCACCGAAAAACCAAAATATATAAATCCTCTTACATAGTGCGACGGAGGGGGAGCACGACACAGATTTCGAGGCAGAGGAGGTAGTGCACGCAGTTCGAGGCAATATTTTGCAGGAGGGCCGAATTTTCACTTTGTCAGATTTTGACAAATTTTATATGGTTTCAACACTTCTCGAGTGTTGGGTTGTGTTATATTCTTTCCACGACTAACCGATGTAGTGAACCGGGGGGTTAGAGGGGGGGCGAAGCCCCCCTTTCATTGCACCGATTGTGCAGCGGGGGGGTCACAGGGGGGGCAGGTATCCCCCCTCTACGGGGTCCAGGGCAGCTCCCCGGGAATTTTTTTTTTGGACCCTATATTAGGTTGGGCGAACCTACCTATGGTTTTTGGTCCATGGTTTTGGATGCGATGGTTTTTGGTCCATGGTATTGGATGCTTCGGCATGTATAAATATGTATTGTAACATTGAAAGGAATATAATGAAAAATCAAGCTGGTAGTCCCGGTTTTGGGATCCAGGGGAAAATCTTTGTGTATCTGTGTTTTATGTGTTATGCTCTCGCATTGTTTATTTTTCTGTGATTTAGAATTCGTATGCAGGTAATTTCTGTATGTGGTTAAAACCTACATCGACGCCACGAATGCAATGGCACTGTCCATTTCTCCATCATATTTCTGCATTTTTCGGCCATTTTTCAGTATGGAGGTGGAACCATGACTGCTGTAGAAACAAGGAGCGGAACCATGATCCTTGAAATTTTCACGAGGAGGTAATTTTTCTCCATGTCGGAATATAGTCAAGTTTACAGTCATTTTTCATGGTTTTCCATAGGGATTGCAATGGTGAGGTTAGATTCACCTTTTGAGTTGCATATTTCTAGTCCACCCATGGAGCAGAATCTTTGAGGAATCTAAAAGATTCCTTGAGCCCCAGATTCTCAGTTTCTCAAAATTCAGAAATTTGATAGTCGATTTTGCATTATTCGATGCCACAAATCTGATGGTGCATTCATATTTTCCATTTTTTCATTCTATTTTTTAGCCACTTTTCTAAGTGGAATGCAAGTGTTAGCATTTATTGGCGAGCAGCCATTTCCATGTGATTGATGCCGTGAGATTCGACGTGCGACCAACTTTAGCTAGTTGACATCCTTGTCTCAGATGGCCCCAGGATGTGAGGTATATGCATTGTGTTCATGTACTTCTTTTTCCATGCATCGTGCTGCACAGATCCCTGTTTGATGTTGATGAGGGATCTTGTTTACTACTTGTTTTCATGATTCTTGCTTGATGTGACCCGGAATCGTCATATGTGATGTACTTGTTGTCATGATTCGTCATATTGTCTTTTGAGATCCCTTTGTTGTATATTGATAGGATACTCATGTTTTCGTCATGCATGTTTTCATTGAGATCCCTTTTATTCCATGTTGGCGGGATTCTCATCATGCATGAGTTTTATGTCATACTGATAGGAGTCTTTTGCCTGAGAGTTCATGTAGTGGAAAATTTCTTGGAGCCACTCCTAAGTGAGGGAATTTTCCTTGTATGATAGCGACATCACCTCTATGTAGGTCATCACTATTGACAACACTTAATGCAACAGCCTACACCATCTTGACACCGGGCCCAGAGACGTAGTCCCTCCTGGATGAACTCCACTATCAACGACTTATGGTTTTATGTCGCTGATGATTGTAATGTTCCTCTTCTTTATAGCATGCAGATGTATTCATTTATGTTCTTTTAAAAATGCAATTTAACACATCATGAAAGTAAAAGGTCTTGGAAGGGTCCTTTGTCACACCCAGAACTGGATCATCAGGAGTCAATATCCAAGATAAGAGATGGGTAGATTCACTCAATGTGTTTAGGGGAATTTCAATGAAAAATGATGAAAAATTAGTGAGGGTGGTGGTGAAACAAGGGATGGCTAAGGTGGATGAAGTGGAAGGTGGCTGCTGGTTATGAAATCTTAGTATCCTCTCGAAGTACCTGCTCTACATAAAACATGTGTGTTTTCCAAAAAGAACTATACAACAAGATACATTTTCATAAACTAGAAAAGCATGAATCAACTGCCTATATTATGCATGAAGAAATTTGCTGAAGGGAATGAAAGCATGAGTGAGATCTTATTGCAAAAATGGAGATGGAAAAAGATGATAATGAAATCTACCTTGCAACATGAACCAAATACTGAATCAAAGACAACAAACTCCAAAGCTCATACATGAACTAGAAACTTGTGTTTTTGGGGCCGCTGAAGGGTCCCTTCCTCAAGTCATGGTCCCAGAGGGAGGAAGGGAGGCTAAGACACCTGTTGACAACCTTGTGGTGATCCTTTTTCTCCTTGCTAACCTGCTACTTGAAAGAAGGCACAAATGGAAGCAAACTATCACACAACCAATCTAATCTACACTGTTGTTGATCTGATAATCACCCTATGAGTGATCTCAGTTAAGAATTATTGAATGAAGGTATTACAGACTCATGTGCTGGTGTGTGTCTATGTTATTTAGGCAACAGATCGATCAGATTGCAAATACACAGATACTTGAAATGGAAAGCATCAAAGAAACATAGTAAGCAAATACAAGAACACAAGAAATTGATAAGGAGTTCACCCTATCCTCCAGGGCTACATCTCTGATCCAGCTCTCAATGGTGGCCTTCTTTTATTGTGTCTTAAAGCAGAGAATTACAAGGAGGAGCTCAATCTGAGTCTCCTGAACAGAATTGCTTGGTAGGGTGGTTCTTGGATTCCCCAAGCCACTAGATTTGCACAAACTCTTTTCCGTACAAGCTATTGACCTCTCTGGTCTTTAATGGGAGGAGCCCAATGTGGTGCTCAGTCCCCGACAGAACCTCTCAGGGTTTTCTCGATGCTGCCTTATGTTGCAGGTCAACTCGGCTCTCTGTCTCTTCTGCTATTTGCTTCACTGTTTCTTCTCTTCTCTGACTTTGTCGTCTTCTTCTCGTTATTCCTCTCGGTGTCCTTTCTGTTCTCTGTTCATGGCTTTAAAGCCAGTCAATCTCATGGCTATTCGATTCCCCTTCTACCTCCGTCGGATCGCCTGCTGCTGTTCGCTTGGGATCCCTTGTCTCTGCGTCATGATCATTGGCTCACAGGGAGTGGCCACTTGTCCTCCTATGAGCTACACCAGCTTTTTCCTCATCGGTTCGGTTCTTTGATTACGTCGGGAAATGACTCATCCACCACCTCCGCATCAAATTGGACCTCAAATTCTTACATATCGCGGCTTAATCCCCCGTCAATTCCGGTTTCTCCATCAGGCGCGATCTCAACAGTTAGATCTGGAGCACTTAGATCTGACGCCATTCGCTCATTTCACACGATTGACTTGCTCGACCGTTAGGACGCGATGAGCGGAAGTTTTCTCTCTCCTCCCCTTGCTACGCGTCGAGCACTGAGTGGAATCGCTCATTTTTCGCCAAATCTGCTTACCGCCCAAGGGTGCCCCCCTACATACCACTGGTTTTTGGAGCGCGGGTCCCGCCTTTAGCCTTTATCCTTTTCCCCATGGTTTTCCCGGTTCCCATGCGACCGAGCGCTCGAGGCATCTCCTTCTCTAGGGGTTTTGCCCAGCGATGTGTGATTAGCGCTAATCATGCATCAAAAACTACCTCCTTTTCCCGATCCGAGCTTCCCAGGGGCTAGTTTCGCCTCTTGCGCAGTCTCCATGGGTCTCAGTCAGCGTGCTTTGACCGAGGTCCTTGTCATTCCACGCTGGTTGCCAACAACACTGTTAAGAGGTTTTTATAATTGCTCTATGCTCTTAATTATTTGAAGTCTGTCCCGATCTGATACAGTCAAGGTTCTCTGATAATTCTTCATGGATCCAATTTGGATCACGACCTTCCCACTGAAAAAGCTTTTGGACCACCAAAAGTTGGTTTTCAAGCATCGATTAAGTGAGGGTACTGTTGTATCACTTGTCTAATCTCAATCCACTTTGCACTGCTTGGCTTTGAACCCTTGAGCCCTACTCTGAGGTACTTAACATCTCCTCTGCACATCGTCCTCACCTTCTTGTCTAGAACTATCTCTTCCTGTAATTCATTGAGATATTCAGGTAGCAGGTCATCAATAGAAGGCAATTGACTCTGCTCTTCGGGATCCTCAATTAGAGAGGATTCAAACAATCTCAAGCAATTTGCATTTACAATTGAGTAGATGTGCATGTAAGCTGGTAGATCAAGGCGAAAAGCATTTTCACCAATCTTCTCAAGTATTTTGAAAGGTCCATACTTGATGGGCTTTAGCTTTTTACCTTCACCTTGCATCCTGTCCTTACTAATATACAGCCAGACTTGGTCACCAACTTGGAAACTATGCTCCATCTAATGCTTGTCATGCCTACCCTTGTATTTGGCTTGGCTCTTTTCCAGTTGTTCTTGTACTTCCTGGTGGATCTCCTGGATTTGTTCAATGAACCTAATTGCCCTGTCCACATCACTGTGTCCCTCAACCGTGGTATCTTTACCAAAGACAAAATCCAAATGAGACCTTGGTGTGAAACCAAAATAGGTCTCAAAAGGAGATCTCTATGTAGAAGAATTTTTTTCTCTGTTGTAAGCATGTTGCACATAACACAAATGTTCATCCCAAAGCTTAGGATGTTTGCTGCAATATCCTCTGAGTAACTGGATCACTGTCCTGTTAACTACTTCTGTCTGGCCATCAGTTTGTGGATGAAAAGCTGTGCTTTTCTTCAATTTGGTGTCCATCAGTTCCCACAGACTTGACCAAAACTTCCCCACAAATCAGGTGTCTCAATTAGATACAATGGAAGTGGGTAATCCAAAATGAACCCATACATGTTCAAAGAACAGTTTTGTAGTTTGTTCAACTGTAATTTGTTTTTTACAAGGTATCAAAATACACATTTTGCTGAACCTATCCACAACAACATATAGATAATCATGACCTTTCCTAGATTTAGGCAATCCTCCAACAAAATCCATGGAAACACTTTCGCAAGGGTGAGAAGGTACTCGTAATGGAGTGTACAAGCCTAGTTTTCTGTTGTTGGGCTTGCTTTTCGTACACATAGTACACCCTCTTACATATCTAGAAAATGTCTCATTCATTTTTGGCCAATAATAAAACCTTTGCACCTGCACAACTGTTTTACTTACCCCAAAGTGACCTGATATCAGAGAAGTGTGTGCTTCTCTAATTATCTTTACTCTCTTAGTTTGTGGAATGCAGAGTTTCCCACAATGGTACAAGAGTCAGTCCTTCACATGATAATCCAATTCTTCTACCCATTTGCCTTGGCTCAATGTTGCATATACATCTTTAAAGTCTATATCTTGAGCATATTTTTCAATGTAGCTTTCATGTAGCACAAAATTATGCTTAAGTATAGTAGATGCATTTATAATAGGCCTGGATAGCATGTCTGCAACTTTATTATGTATGCCCTTTTTATATATGAAGACTAGAAGAATCTGTTGTAGAAAACCCATCCATCTATAGTGTTTTGATTGTTGCAACTTAGTTTGGGAGTGTAGATATTGAAGTGGTTGATGATCAATATGTATTACTGTCTCTTTTCCCATTAAATAATGTTTCCACTTTTTCACACTCTGAACTAATGCATACAATTCTTTATCATATGTAGGATAGTTAACTACTGCAGGATTAAAAGTCTCAGAATGATAACATATGTGTTTACCGTGCCGTGTCAACACTGCTCCCATGGTATAGTCATTGGCATTGGTTTTGATCTCAAATGGTCCTTGTAGATCAGGTAGTGCTAGTACAGGTGTTGTACTAATCTTTTGTTTCAAGGTCTCGAAGGCTTTCTGATGTTTGCTTCCCCACTGAAACACCTTGTTCAATCCTGTTAAAGCATGTAAGGGAGCTGCAATTGAGGAAAACTTAGAAATGAACTTACTCCAATACTATGCTGCCCCTAAGAAGCTTCTCACTTCTGTAGCAGACTTGGGTGTAGGCCAGTTTACAATGACTGCCACTTTAGAGGGATCTATCTTCAATTTATCACCCCCTACTATATGACCCAAATAATTTAGAGATGTTTTGCCAAATTCACATTTTGAGAGTTTAACATGAAGTTTTTCTCTTTTCAAAACATCTAATGTCTGCTTAACATGCTTTAAGTGTTCTTCCCACGTTTTACTAAAAATCAGAATGTCATCCAGATACACAATAACAAAATCATAAGAAAAGGTCTGAGTACATCATTCATTAATCTCATGACAGTAGCAGGAGCATTAGTTAAGCCAAAAGGCATAAATAGCCACTCATACAATCCCTGCTTTGTTTTGAAAGCAGTCTTCCATGCATCTTGTTCTGCAACTCTGACCTGATGGTATCCACTGTGCAAGTCTATCTTGGTGACATAAACAACTTCTTTCAGTTGATCTAAAAGATCATCTATGCGAGGAAGGGGATAATGATTTTTGATTGTTATCTTATTCAATGCTCGGTAATCAATGCACATTCTCCACGAGCCATATTTCTTTCTCACCAAAATGATTGGTGACCCACATGGTGATGTGCTAGGCCTGATGAGCCCTTTCTCGAGCAACTCCTACACCTACTTCTTGATTTCAACATTCTTTAAAGCAGACAACCTGTACATTACAATGTTAGGAAATGGAGCATCTTGCTGCAAAATAATATCATGTACTATTTCCTTTTTGGGTGGCAGACCTTTAGGTTCTTGAAACAAGACATCATACTCTGAAACAACCTTTTCTATATTAGCTTGATGTTTAGCATTACAGCCCTCAAATACATTGGTTTTATCAGGTTTCTTTTCCTTTACAACCATCTGTAAGAATTGTTTGCATGAATTTATCATTCCTTTCATCTGCCTTGAGTTTATGAGAGTATAATTATTCTTGAGCTTATGAGCTCTTACAAAGTATTCGATTCCATCTTTAACAAGTAGATACTTGTTCTCAGCTCTATAGAAAATATCTTTTCTATCATACAAGTAAGGACTTCCTAAAACAATTCCACATATATCGAAAGGAATTATGTCTAACTCAACCTCATCTACAAACGCTAACCCAAAAGAAAACTTGAGTTTGCGCTATCTAGTCACTTGTAGTTGTGCTTTATCATTCAACCATCCTAATGGGTATGGTTTCCTGTGGGGTGTAGTTGACAATCCCAATTTCTTTACAATTGCTTCAGAAATTAAATTTACTTGTGAGCCACTATCAAACAAAGTATCAATCTTTTGATGTTTGGAAAAAAATCGAATATGGAAAAGCTCACGTATTTTTCTCTCATTTTCTTCATCAATAATAGATTAAGCAGAATTACTAGTACATGCTTCAAAATTCTTACCTTTTATACCTGTGGTTGCAATGGTTGTTTCATCTCCCGAGTCTGACCCCAAATCTTTCTGAATAGCTGCAACGGTCTTCTTCTTCTTTCCCTCGAATTTCTTAGGTCTCAGCTCTGGATGCAGAATCCAACAATGCTCATCATCATGCCCATCCTTTTTACAATGAGTGCATGAAGCTTTGCTTTTATGTGCAGTGTTAGTCTTCCTTTCTTTCCACTTCTTATTTCTTTTCTCCTTGCTTTTGATTGCAGTGGGTTGGGATGGTCCCCCAACTTCTGGATTTCGATTCTTTCCTCTAGCTTCTAGATGAGTAGCTTGTACATATACCTCATCTATACTAGTGGGATTGAACGTGAGGATAGTATGCCTCATGTAGCTGTGTAGACCACCAATGTACTTCAACAGAGTCTTTGGTGAGTCTAATGAGATTCCTAGAATCAATGCTCTCTTCCTAAATTATTGAGTGTACCCTTGCACACTTTGCCCTTTCAACTGCCGAAGAGTTTGCCAACTTATCATGGCTTGTTGCATGTAGGCCAATGGATAGAAATGCTTTTTGATTGCAGACACAAATTCACTCCAGACAGAGATAGTCTTACCATGTCTTTTCATGTCAGCTTGGGTTCTGCCTTCCCACCAAACCAAGGCAGTGCCTCCTAGGCGTAGGCTTGCCAGCTGAATCTTACTCTTGTCCGAGTCGATATTCTACACTCTATAATACACATCAATTTGTCTAATCGAATTTTCCAACTTTTCTGCATTTAGCTCTCCATCATATATAGGCAAATCAAATTTAACATCTAGTTTGATAAAAAATGCTTTCTTGTTATGCACAGGGCTATTAGGAGGTGTGGGAAAGCTTTCCTCTTTCCCTTTTCCTTTGGAGTGGTCATGGAAGTGAGACTCATCTTCTCCTTTGTCTTGTTTAGAGCCTAATGAATCTTCATCCTTATGTTTTCTAAAGTCCCTATACATTTCTTCTACCATGAACTTTATGGCCAGGAAACTTTCTATGAATTGAGGGTCTGGCCCCACAAAACCTTCCTCTGTCATTGTCTTCCAAGGATAGACTCTCTCAATTTCAGGATTAGTTTCGACCAACTCTCCTTCTCCTAATTTGAGCTTTGAGCTTTGATTTATTGAGCATTCAACAACTAAACCAACACAACTTGTCTAATCTTAACAACCTAAATCTCTGATACCACTTGATCTGATAATCACCCTATGAGTGATCTTAGTTAAGAATTATTGAATGAAGGTATTACAGACTCATGTGCTGGTGTGTGTCTATGTTATTTAGGCAACGGATCGATCAGATTGAAAATACACAGATACTTGAAATGGAAAACATCAGAGAAACACAGTAAGCAAATACACGAACACAAGAAATTAATAAAGAGTTCACCCTATCCTCTAGGGCTACATCTCTGGTCCAGCTCTTAGTGGTGGCCTTCTTTTATTGTGTCTTAAAGCAGAGAATTACAAGGAGGATCTCAATCTGAGTCTCCTGAACAGAATTGCTTGGTAGGGTCGTTCTTGGATTCCCCAAGCCACTAGAGTGCACAAACTCTTTTCCGTACCAGCTCTTGACCTCTCTGGTCTTTAATGGGAGAGCCCAATGTGGTGCTCAGTCCCCGACAGAACCTCTCAGGGTTTGCTCGATGCTGCCTTATGCTGTAGGTCATATCGACTCTCTGTCTCTTCTGCTCTTTGCTTCACTGTTTCTTCTCTTCTCTGACTTCATCATCTTCTTCCCATTCTTCCTCTCGGTGTCCTTTTTGTTCTCTGTTCATGGCTTTAAAGCCAGTTAAGCTCATGGCTGTTCGATTCCCCTTCTATCTCCGTCGGATCGCCTGCTGCTGTTCGCTTGGGATCCCTTGTCTCTGCATCATGATCTGTGAGCCACTTGTCCTCCTATGAGCTGCGCCAACTTTTTCCTCGTCGGTTCGGTTCTTCGATTATGTCGGGAAATGACTCATCCGCCACCTCCACATCAAATCGGACCTTAAATTCTTACATATCACGGCTTAATCCCCCGTCAATTCCGGTTTCTCCATTGGGCACGATCTCAACTGTTAGATCTGGAGCCCTTAGATCCGACGCCATTCGCTCATTTTGCACGGTTGACTTGCTCGACTGTTAGCGCGTGATGAGCGGCGGTTTTATCTCTCCTCTGCTTGCCATGCGTCGAGCGTTGAGTGGAATCGCTCATTTTTCGCCAAATTTGCTTACTGCCCAAGGGTGCCACCAATAAATACCGCCGGTTTTTGGAGCGCGGGTCCCGCCTTTAGCCTTTAGCCTTTTCCCCACGGTTTTCCCGGCTCCCATGCGACCGAGCGCTCGGGGCATCTCCTTCTCGAGGGGTTTTAACAATGTAAACTTTGAAACGGGAACTATAAACTCAAAACGGGAATTCAAGCCAAAAAACCCCGTAAAAACGTCAAAAACAGTGCTAAAAACGAAAAGTGTTGGTGCTGGAATAACCCTTTTTTCTTCTTCTTCTTCTTTTTTTTTTTTTTTTTTTTTTTTTTCTTCTTCTTCTTCTTCTTCTTCTTCTTTTTTTTTTTTTTTTTTTTTTTTTTTTTTAAAATTTAAATTTAAGGGTAAATTTTCAACATGTTTTAAAAATGGCGGTGAAAACCAATTTTTTGTGCAAAAATTGTTCAAAAAACACCCTCAAAACGAAGTGTTGATGTTCAAATAACATTTTTAATTAATTTATTTTGTTTTATTTAATTTTTTTTGTTTTGTTTTGTTTCGTTTGTTTGTTTGTTTGTTTTTTTTTTTTTTTTTCAAGGTTAAATTTTGTGCAAAAAACACCTTCAAAACGAAAAGTGTTGACGTTGGGATAACAAAAAAAATTTCAAGGGTAAAATTTCAACATTTTGAAATAATGGCATAAACTATCTTATCATGCCTTCGAAAAACATTAAAATTTCAAAAAAATAATGAAAACATAAAATAAAAATCAAATTAAAACAATGAAACAACATAAAACAAAAAAAAGGTAAAAAAAAAATAGCAAAACATAAATTAAAATATATACTGAAAAACAAAACGTAAAATAAAATTAAAAAACAAAAAAAATCATCCATCATAAAAATGTAAAAAAAAAAAAAACAAAATTAACCTATAAAAGATAAGAATTAAAAAACTAAAAAAAAGAATTACAAATTATAAACAAATAAATAATAAAAAAACATATTTGAAAAAATGGAAAAAAAAACAAATTTGTAAACCATAAAAAAGTTTTGAAAAAAAAGTAACTAAAAATAGAAAAATTAAAAAAACATTAAAAAAAAATAGGAAAAAAAATAATTTAAAAACAAACTAAATTAAACAAAAATAGAGAATTAACCCAAAAAAATAAAACTAGTAAAATTAATATTAAAAACATTAAAAAAAAACTAAAAAACAAAAATAAATTGAAATTACTAAAAAAAACTAAAACAATATGAAAATTTTAAAAATATATGTATTTTTAAATTAAAAACAAAAAAAAAATTAAAAAACATTATAAACGTATACAAAATGTGTTTTTCATTAAAAAAAAAATTTCGATTTTTTTTTAATAAAATTTTCATCGTTAATTTAAAAGCAAACAAATAAAAACATTAAAAATTATTATTATTATTATTATTAAATAAAAAACATAAAATTTTGTTTAGAAAAAAATTTAAATTTTTAGTGTTTTTATTTATTTGTTTTTAAATTAAAAATGAATTATATATATATATATATATATATATATATATATTTAAAAGACATATATTTTTAAAATTTTTTTTTTTAGTAATTTCAATTTATTTTTGTTTTTTTTTTAATGTTTTTAATATTAATTTTACTAGTTTTTAAATTTTTTTGGGGTTAATTCTCTATTTTTGTTTAATCTCTTTTTATTTTTTATTTTTATTTATTTTATTTTATGTTTATGTTTTCTAATTTTTCTATTTTTAGTTACTTAACTTTATATATATATATATATATATATATATTTAATTTTTAATTTTTATTTATTTATTATTTTTTCAAATTCTTTTATGGTTTATGAGATAATTTTGTTTTATTTTAAAGTTTTGTTTTGTTATTTTTTTAATATATTTTAATATTTGTTTTTTTTGTTAACTCATCAATATTTAAAAAAAAAATAAAACAACTTGAAAATTCGTTAAGTAATCCTAATTTAAAAAAAAAAATGGAGATAATAAATTTTAAAGTGTGAAAAATAAGTCTCTTAAAAAAAAGGTATGCTGCATCAACACATTACATCTACACATTTTAAAATCAGCATGAAAATCACTAATATTTAAAAACAAACATTTATATTTGATACATAAGAAAATTTAAAATGTCAAAAATATGCTCCCAAAAAAAACAAGTATATTCTGTTTAACCACTTTCGAAAATCGGGTCACGTTTTTACTACCCCTACGAAACGGGTAATCGTATCGGTTATTTAAAGTGCCAAAAACTATGCTTTAAAAAAATATGTGTGTTTTGCATTGCCCCTTTTCAAAATCGGGTCAATTTTTTGCTATCTCTATGAAACGGGTAACTGTATCAGTTCCCGTTTCAAAGTTTACATTGTTTTTTGCCCAACGATGCGCAATTAGTGCTAATCGCGCATCAAAAACTGCCTCCTTTTCCCGATTCGGGCTTCCCAGTGGTTAGTTTCGCCTCCTGCACAGTCTCCATGGGCCTCGGTCAGTGCGTTTTGACCGAGGTCCTCGTCGTTCCACGCTGGCTGCCAACTGCCACTGTTCAGAGGTTTTTCTGATCGCTCTATGCTCTTAATTCTTTGAAGTCTATCTCGATCTGATACAATCATGGTTCTTTGATAATTCTTCATGGATCCAATCTAGATCAGCTGTAATGGAAATGCATCTACTAAGAAAATGAACAATTAAGCTATGAATCTATACTAGCATACATGTACAATAAAGAGGAGCCTTGGATGCTAGGGTTGGTCCCTAACCAAAGAACTTCAGCCCTCTGAGGTAACTCAGTGCTGGCTCAAAACGAAACTCATGAATTCTATTACCAAAACAACAGATTACATCAAAAAAATGTCACAACTCTTGCAACTCAAAAAAAGAGTAGAGTTTTGCAATAAAAATTTGAATCCTACTGAGGTCCTAGACCTCTCTACTTGTACATCTGAAGTCTCCAACATCTTCCTTAAAATTAGGGAGGCTCGACTCCCAAAATCGAGATAAATTGGTTCTTTGTCTTTCACTTGCTCGGTTGCCTTCTAGTCCTCATGATTTGGCTATTTGCACTTTGAGCTGATGGAGGAATATTCGAATGGAGGGGTAGTAAATGAGGAGGATTTACCTCCTATAATCCCTCTCCCTTGATTCATTCGAGTTTTGACCTTGGTCTTTGCCAAAATTCCTTTCTTTTCTCCTTTAATATTGTATTAAATGCACATTAGACCACAAAGCAAAATATCCAACTCTAACTCATCTCATAAACAAAATATAATAAAAAATATGCAGTAAGTTATGAGAATAGTTGGTTTGACTAAGCTAGGAGGTGAATTAAGGCCCATATAATCATCCTCACTGATGTAGGATTCTTCTTTCCCTACAAGATTGTCTTTTCTCCATTATCATCTAGACACTCAATAGCCTTGTCATAACAATCTACTTTGGTCCTGTGGAGGTTAAACCAATCCATACAAAAAATCATACAATATGACCCTAATGGAAGTTCATTCAGATGCATTGATGTAGGCATACCATTCAATTCGAATGCACAAGCTCTTACCCAGTGATGAACTCTCTTCTTAGTACATGTAGCCAACTACACCAACGAAGACTCTGCATGCACTTCTTTTCTCAAACCACACTTATCCATTAGGTTAAGATTAACATAACTATAATTAGATCCAGGGTCAATCAAAATAGAACAACTTGACCATAAATCTTACCTTCCATCTCAATAATGGATGCCTAGTGATCTGCCTACTTGTTGTGCACAACTGCATAAATATGAGGAATGCTAATAATGGCCCACATCCCCAACCGTCTGCGCCTCTTGAGCACTATAGATATTAGGCCTACCACACTGGTATAATGGAAAATACTTCTTGAGATGATCTTTTCCACATATCCAACACTGCAACGGTCCCCTACCATCACCTCCATTCTGTTGCTCTCGAGGCTGCAACCCATGTCCCTTCTCAACTACATTAAACTTCTTGTAAACCTAGCAACATTTTACTTCTCAGCTACATCCTGAGATCTACCTCGCTTCGATGGCCACTTCCCTTTAACTGTCTCATTCCCCTTAAATTCATGCTTAGTATCATCTTTACGCTTTGACTACTCATAACAATGATTTAGTTTCTTGACGGATTCCTCTAATGGTTGTGGCTCATCAAACTCAATCTGGTCTCTATATGCTATTGGAAACCCACTGATGAACCTTTGAATATTCGCTTTCTCATCCTTGAGGTAAGGCACATACCTCAAAATATCCAGGAACCTGCTAGTATACTCATCATTTGTCATGGAACCCATCTGTAACTCATAAAAATACTTAGCTTTGTCATCATAATATATCTCAGAAAAGTACTTCTTCTTGAAGAGTCACTCAGACTCATCCCAAATCAACTCTTCCTCTCGAATGCTCTTGACATTCTTCACATCTTCCCGCCAGATATATGCTTTCCCTTTAAGACTGAAGGTGGATATTTTGGGTTTCATGTTCTTTGAGTAGTTATGCAATATGAAGAATTTATTTATCCCAAGCAACCATGCCTCTGCATCTTTTGACTTCATCTCTCCATCAAATGCAGGTAGTTTGAATTTCTTGAATTCCTTATGAAAGTACTCACTCCTCCTATAAGGATGATGGAGGTGATGATGATGTCTCCTGGATGAGGAACTAGAGTGATACCTATACATACGAGTCCTCCTATCAGGTGTGTCCAATTATATGCCACCTCTAGGCTATGTCCCCTCTATCCAACCTATATCTTGATTGTGACCTGCTACCACAGGCGCCATTAGTCTTCTCTTCCTGCTCTTGACTAATCCTAAACTGCACCATCTCTGCAAGTCTAAAAAACTCCGAAGGATAACTGCATTAACCTCTACCTACTTTTCTTGAGCCTTATCCAACCTATCATTGTCCGCTTTGCAACTCCTTATTTCTACCTTCAAACTCCTCAATGTATCTGCTATATCAGGAGAATTCTCATCTCCCTTTTACCCAACTGATCTGTCAAGAGAGTCACGTGAACTATAGTCTACCATTTTTCTCATCATCTTTGATTCTATTCTTCTTACAAGTGTACCATGTTAGATAACCAAATAGATACCATACTAAAAATCATACTTCAATGATGCTCAGAGGAGGCTTATCTCATCTGCAAAATCAACCCACATTAGCATGTACATTTATAATCATAATCATATAAATATATAAACATCATGCATGATAATACCAACTGCATACCCTGACCTCATGCATGACAACTATAACCATGAAAATACATGCATAACCACATGCACCTAGCCCATCAGGTCCAAGTATTTGAACCATGCTCTGATACTACTCTGTAACATGCCTCCTCTCTTATATACCCACTTTCACTAGATTTCCTAGGGTAAAAATGAGCTAAGGGGATACTATGACATTACTCAAACTCCTATATGACCTTAAGGAAATGGAGCCAACAAAACAAGACCTTACTGACTTCCCTCAAGGGCTACAGGACCCCTAGGAACCAACCAACCATTCTAGGTGTCCAACCCCTGAGATAAATTTCTTTTTCAATGAATTAGATCCCCAGTCTCTCCCATGAAAATGCCTCCAAGAACTGTAACCGTCTATTCACTCCCACATTCCTTCTTCTCAGCGATTACAGTCTCTTTTAGGCAGTTCTATGCCAATGACTGCAAGATTTAAGCCACTTTTTCAGGGCTAGGATCCATAACCCTTCCTAGAACTTAATGAAACTTCCAGAGATGATAAATAACACAAAGAAAAATCCTCTAAGACAAAAATTACTCAAGGACTTAACCTAACCCAGTCTAACCATGACAGTCATTCTGTCGAACACATAGTGAACATGCAACCTACATGTCATGACTGCATATATGAACATAGAGATCTGAAACTTATATGAGTTTTACCAAGGACTAATGTCGTCTCATAATAGCTACAATAATACTAATTAGGTCATGCATTCAAGAACTAGTCATTCATCAACTAAAAGGTCATAAGAGCCATACTTAAAACTGTCATAAAACCATGCTTATAACCATCATATAACCAGATAATCAACAATAATAGAATAAACATTAAAGCCACATAATAAAAAGTACATCTACTCATAAATACAAGAGGAACTTAACTCTTATTAACCATATGAAAAAGCCAATGAAGTTAGGGACTTCATGTACCACCCGACCATAGATTGGGCTGAACCAAATCTTTCTTTCAGCTAATCACCCCTGTGCTATATTATAAGCATGAATGTAGGATCTCATGGGATAAAATATCCATAAACAACTGAGGGAATCCAAAGGTTAAACCATCTCCACCCTCACACTACCATGATTTGTTGGGTCCCTATAATACTAGTGATTACCCCATTCCTATTGTAGTAGTATCCCTTATTAATATTGTTGTGCCCCTATTTCCCCCATATTGTTATTACTGTGCCCCATAGAATCCCTCTATTGTTATTTTTGTGGCTTTATATTATTATTGTTAGGTCGGCTGGGTTATATTGTGACTCTTTAGACTCCTATATATAGAAAGGAGGTTTTGTCATTTGAATCATCCAAGAATTTCTCATTTATGTAATGTAAAGGAGGTTTCCCCCTCGAAGAGGTTGAATTCTAAGGCGTGGATCTCTCTATTCTATCTTTTGTGAGCTGGTTTCATAACATTTGGTATCAGAGCTTTGGATTCTAGGGTTTCGCTGCTCCAAACAGGTCATCGTGGCATTTTCGCTATAACTTTTTTCTACGACGTTTTAGAAGCTTAAAAAAAAACCCATTTGAGAAGAAATCGTGTTGAATCTCAGGTCCAAATTTCAGAGCTTTTCGCACTACATTTGCGGAGATATGGTCTGAGGAAGTTGGTCTTTTTGAAGACTCCTGAATTACATTCCAAACAGGTGACCTGGGGAAAATCGTCATAACTTTCTCTCTGAGCATCGGATTGAAATTTCGTAAGAAGATACAAAAAGAGGACGGGCTGTAGTTTCTTTTGTATCTTTTTCAGATCCAAAAGTCGAAACAGTGACTCGTGGAACGTCGTACAAGTTCGCTCTACTGAACTAGTCTATAATCAGGTCATATTGGGAGATTGTGCATAACTCTTCCTTGGAGAATCCAACTTGGATCAGACTGGTGGCATTGGAAAACTGAGGGCTACTATAGGTTGCAATTTCAGAACTGGATTATCCGAAATTGCAGAGATACATCAGATTCAATATCAAGCTTCTACAAAGTGAAAAAAGGTGTGTAGTTTTTTTAAAATTTTTGTATAAGCTTGGTTTGAAAAATTAGTTTGAATTGGTAATTGATGCCCTGAGGAAAGAAAATGAAAACACCTAGTAAGCAACCTGAAAGCTCTAGCATGGCTTATGAAGAAGAGGAAGAAATGCAACATGATATATCAAAATTACGGGACCAAGTGCAACAAGTGTCACTTGCACAAAAAGCAACAGAATCTAAGATGGATGGTTTAAGGAAAGATGTAGAAGCTAAGATGGATGGTTTAAAGAAAGGTGTAGAAGCTCAGATGGATTGTTTAAAGAAAGACGTAGAAGCTAAGATGGATGGATTGGAAGCTAAGATGAATGGCATGGACGCTAAAATTGATGGCATGGATGATAAGATGGAAGAATTGAAGATAAATATGAATAAGTTGCTACAAGAAATGGTCACTAATGGTGAAAGGGTGGTAAAGGAAACTCATGATGAGAACAAAAGAAATGTTAATCATGATTCCATAGACTCTAATGTTGGATCGAAGACCCACCATATTCCAAAAATCGATATGAGGAAGTTTGATGGCAAGGATCCTGCAACATGGATATTACAGATGGAGCAATTTTTCGATCTCAATAATGTGCAAAACAAAAAAAAGGTACGTATTGCAACTTTATATTTGGAACCAAATAAATTTGTATGGTATCAATGAATTTGCTCTCGTAAACAAATTATCACTTGGGCAATTTTTACGGAAGAATTGACAGCACATTATGAGGATACAAAAAGAAACACTTTTTTTAGCCAATTGATAAGTCTCAAACAAAAGGGTTAAATAATGGAGCACATTGAGGAGTTCCAAAAATTGAACATAAGGGTAAAAAATATTCCAGAGGAGCATAGGATTGATGTGTTCATAGGGACTTTAAAAGATAATATCCAACATGATGTTCGCCTTTGGGAACCTGATTCATTAGAGAAGGCATTCAGGTTAGCAAGAAAAATGGAAAGGAAAATATGGCAACCAGGAAGCATACCACTCATAACTATAAAGATGGAAGTGTTGTTGCCCCTAGTCTTCCACAACCTATAAGGTTGACACCACAACAATTGGAAGAAAAAATAGAAAAAGGGCTTTGTTACAGATGTGATAGCAAATACACTAAAGGTCATAAGTGTGCTGAGAAGAAATTATTCTACATAGATTGTGAAGAGGAAGAAGAAAAGGAGCAAGAAAGGTCAAAAGAAGAGGATATACTCCAGGAACAGAGCCTAGATAAAGAAGAAATGAATCTGACCATATCTTGTAATGCATTGGCAGGAATTACCACTCCCCAAACCATCAAGATAGAAGGACAAATCAAGAAGAAAAAGGTAATAGTGTTGATTGATTCAGGAAGTACCCACAATTTTATTCATTGTAAGGTAGCAAAAGAATTGAATTGCTTCTTATACCCAGCACCAGAGTGTCAAGTGATGGTTGCAAATGGAGGAACAATGAATTGCTCTAGAAAGTGCATTATATCAAGCTATCCATGGGAGAATATGTATTGACTAGCCCAATGCTTTCCATTCCAATGGGAGGTGCTGATGTTGTACTAGGAGTCCAATGGCTACAATCCTTGGGTATAATAGCTTTTAATTTTCAATAACTTTTCATGAAATTTTCTGTGGAAGGAAAGGAAGTTGAATTAAGGGGTATTGCAGGGAAATCGGGAAAGATAATCAACTCTAACGGTATGACAAAGCTTCTAAAAAAGGAACAAAGAGGTGTAATTGCACAATTATGTTCACTAGATGTTTCCACATTGGAATCATATATTTCTCCAGATCTCCAAAAATTCTTGGACAATCATTCCAAGGTATTTGAGACTCCCAAAGGTCTCCCACCTATTCATGATCATGATCATGCTATTCATCTGATTCCAGGAAGTGTTCCTCCAAACATCAGGCCGTACAGATATCCCTATGCCCAAAAGAGTGAAATTGAACGTATGGTTGTAGAAATGCTAGAGGCTGGTATAATTCAACCAAGTCAAAGTTATTTCTCTGTGTAGGAATTTACAGGGTAAGTTCCTCAGAAAGAACACCAACAGGACACCGCTCACAACCAGATCACAGATCAATACACCAGTATTTTTGACGTGGTTAACACCCTCAAAGAGGGAAACAGTCCACGGCCTGAGCCAACGCGGCCACTTCAGGCAATTTATTAATCAAAGAATGAAAATTTACATAAGCTTCTCTCATGCACGGATTACCCTACAAATGGCCCTCCATGCGCTTTAAATAGAATTCATGGACCAATCGGGTGTCAAGCCACAGATCAAGTGTCGGTAATACCGAGGAGAGAATGAACCGTCGGATCACTACATATCGTGACTGTCGGATTGTAAGTTACAAGATGTACAATGGTAAAGAAACACACTTTACCTAACTCTATACCTAACTCTACACTAGACCAAGTTGTACTTAACTATTTCCTATGTGTCGGAATATCCTAACATCCCCCCTTAAGAACAACTTGGGATAGGATTGAAGGATTTACAAATATGACACAATAGGAGAAGGAAGGAGGCACTAGAGCCTATCCCCCCTTAGTGACAACTTCCTGAACTCCAACCATAAATCGAAGTTTAGTGAACTTCGCCTCTGTGAGAGCCTTTGTGAAGATGTCTGCAACTTGATCATCTGTTGAACAATATTGCACTTCAAGAACATGGTTGTGAATGAGCTTTCTGATGAAGTGCATGTGCAGTTCAATGTGTTTGCTGCGCTGATGTTGGACTGGATCTTTGCATAGCTGAATGGCACTTTGATTATCACACCAAAGTGTAGTTGGATGCTGCTGCTCAAAGCCAAATTCTGACAGGATCTGACGAAGCCACAAGGCTTCCTTACTAGCTTCTACGGCACCACGATACTCTGCTTCTGCTGATGAAAGAGAAATGGCAGCTTGTTTCTTACAAGCCCATGTAATAGGTCCTGAACCAAGAGTGAACACATAACCGGCAGTAGACTTCCGATCATCAGGGTCACCAGCCCAATCGGAATCAGTGAAACCAACCAATGGAGGAGCTGCTTCGGCACTATAATGAATCCCAAACTGAACTGTACCTCGAACATAACGAAGTATTCTTTTAGCTGCTTTCCAATGACTTTCACGGGGGTTTTGCATGAACCGAGCAACAAGGCCAACAACAAAGGAAAGGTCAGGACGAGTATGGGTTAAATACAAGAGTTTTCGTACAAGTTGACGGTATAATGTAGCATCAACTTCAGGAGAAGTACAAGTGACTGAAAGTTTGACTCTAGACTGAAAGGGAGAAGGGGCCGGCTTACAGTCTTCCATGTGAAAATGACGTAGAATATCACAAGCATACTTTGACTGGGAAAGGGAAATACCCTCCTTGGATTGCAAGACTTGAAGACCGAGAAAATAGTGTAAGTGTCCTAAGTCTGTCATGTCAAATTTTCTTTTGAGGCTAGACTTCACATGGTTTATAAGGTTGGGATCACTACCAGTAAGGATAAGATCATCAACATAAAGAACAAGGATGATAAGAGAGTTGCGCACTTTCTTGGTGTAGACAGTATTGTCAGAATGACACCTAGAAAAGCCAGATTCTAAAAGAAAGCTATCCATTTTGGCATACCAAGCCCGAGGAGCTTGCTTGAGACCATAAAGGGATTTCTTAAGTCGACAAACAAGGCTGGATTCTGTTTGTATGAAGCCAATGGGTTGTTCCATATAGATTTCTTCATGCAAGTCCCCATGCAAGAAGGCAGATTTAACATCCATCTGATGGACTTCCCATTTGAAAGAGGCAGCAAGGGAAAGAACAAGGCGGATAGAGTTCATTTTGGCAACAGGGGAGAAGGTTTTAGTGTAGTCAATGCCTTCAACCTGTGAAAATCCCTTAGCAACAAGACGAGCTTTATGTTTATCAATTTTCCCATCTGGTCCATACTTGGTTCTGTAAACCCATTTGCATCTAACAAGTTTTCGTCCCTTTGGTAAAGGAACAAGATCCCATGTATCATTTGCCAATAATGAATGATATTCTTCATTCATAGCTGCTTCCCAATCTGGATGGCCTGAAGCTTCTGCAAAGGTGTCAGGATCATAATTTACTGGAGCTTGAGCCAGTAAAGAAGAGGCTCTCTCGAACTGAGAACGTGTGCGTCGCTGATCTGTAGGATCACCGACAAGATCACCTGCTGCATCTCGAGTAGCACGAACCCATTTTGGAAGCTCAGGAGCTGAAGGAGGATCCTGAGATGGTGGGGGAGGATTGTCATCCTCACTTTCATCATCTGAAGAAGAAATGTTTTCAAAGGTAGAAGAGATAGGGAGAGGTGGCACATCCGCCGGACTAGGCTCGCAGGCCGATATATTTTCATCAAATTTTACATCTCTTCTAATGATAACATTTTTGGACTTAAATGGAATAAGTCTATAGCCTTTTACATCTTCAGAATATCCAACAAAAGTACATTTTTCACTCTTAGGTTCTAAAGCTTTATGCTTTTCATCTGGAATATGGGCCCACGCTTCACTTCCAAAAACATGAAAGTGACTTACATCTGCTTTGATTGAGCTCCATGCTTCTTCTGGAGTGATATTCTTTAAAGCCTTAGTAGGAGTGCGATTTATTATGTAATTTGCACAGTTAATTGCTTCTGCCCAAAAACTAAGACCAAGTCCTTTAGATTGTAGCATACAATTAGCCATTTCCTTTAAGGTGCGATTCTTCCTTTCAGCTACACCATTTTGTTGTGGAGTATATGGAACAGTATGTTGCATTTGAATTCCATTCTCAGTGCAATAGTTGATGAATGTGTTTTTAACATATTCTCCACCATTATCAGATCTTAACTTAAGAATTTGATGTCCAGATTGTTTTTCAACAAAGGCCTTGAAGGCCAAAAAAGTGTTAAATACTTCACTCTTGAGTTTTAAGAAGTATACCCAAGTGCGCCTGGAGAAATCATCAATGAAAGTTAAGAAATACTTGCAACCAGAGAATGACACAACTGGAAGTGGACCACATAAATCACTATGCACAAGCTGTAAAGGGGCTGAGGCGTGCCAAGAGGCACGTTTTTCAAAACTGTCCCGATGATGTTTTCCGAGTACACATCCGGAACAAACACCATCTCTGCAAGATACCATAGGAAGACCTGTCACCATATTTTCTTTACATAGATGCTGAAGGGAGCGATAGTTTAAGTGACCAAATCGCTCATGCCAAAGTTTGCTCACTTCATCGTTATGAGCAACAAATACTGAGGGAAGATTTGATGACCCAAAGTTGTGAAACTTATACAACCTTGTAGAATCATCAGCAATGCCAGTAGCCAAAATCTGTTTAGGATCTTTTAAGTCCTTGATTACAACATCATGAGGTGAAAATTCAACGATTTTACCTTCACCTGAATGAGTTATCTGATATACAGATAGAAGGTTGCAGGATAAGGTTGGAACACATAATACATCATTAAACTGACCATTGTCTAGATGAACAGTTCCAGTCCCTACAACATTAAAAGATCTATCATCACCAACATATATATTTTTGGTGTTACAATCATTTAAAGAAGAGAACATGGCTTTGTTTTTGGCCATGTGATAAGAAGCTCCAGAATCAATGAGCCACTCATGAGAATGAGAAGAAGAAGATACATTTAATGCATAGCCAGACCGAGATGCTTGACAACCACATGCAGAAAGTGCCATTCCTGAAAATGAAGTTGAAGTTGAAGATTGCCCCAAATGGATGTTATGCTTCTTCATTGCTGCTTCCAAGGCTTCCATCTTTTTAAAGAATTTTGATTCTAAGTGGCCATCTCGATTACAAAAATTGCAATGTATATCAGTCTTCTTCCCTTTGTTTTTATTTATCTTATCATTTTGTTGAAATGATTTTTCATTTTGGGGATGAAATTGCTTAGGACCCTTGTTTGGTTTAGGACCATTCTTTTTAGGATATGACTTCTTAGGATTCTTTGAATTTGGTTGCTGCTGGGCGGCTAACGCTTTCTTGGAAGAGTTTCCAAGATTAAGAAGACCAAGGTGTAAGAGTTTTTCTTGTTCTCTTATTAAAGAATCACAAAAAGAGTCAAAGGAAGGGGGCTTGTAGTCTTTTACTTGAGAAATGAAGGCTTCTCTTGTAGAATGGAAGGTGGAAACAAATATAGAGTAGGCTGGTCCCAACTTAGTAAGGATGGAATAAATAAGGTTACTATCTTCTTTCTTAACCTTAACACCTTCCAAAAGATATCTAAGGGTCTTGAACTTAGACAAGAAATCTTCAATGCAAGAAAAATTATTAGGGTCCAATGTAAGCAACTCATTTTCAAGTTGATGGGCTCTAATTTCATTTTTAATCCCAAAAACTTTATTGATTTGTTCCATTGCTTCATGAGGAGTTTCAAGTTCTGCAATATGGAATCTAAGATCTGGAGAAATAGACATCCCTATCAAACCACGTGCTTGATCTTGTCTATTTTCCCATTTAGCAGCCTTGTCTTCATCTTTCGGTTTCTTTTCTTGGCCTGTGGCTATTCGGTAGAGACCTTTACTTCTAAGTAAATCCTCCATGTAGGACAACCATTGGAAGTAGTTGGTGCTGTCAAGGGTAACATGGTATTGACTTTCCATTTCAACGGAAACTGAAGCTGAAGATGCTGAAAGTAAGTGTTCCAATGGATAGATCTCGAAAAATTAGGCTGGTTTAAAAAAAACGGCTCTGAAAAAGGCTTCCGGATGAAGAAGTTATGGCTTTTTGAAAAAAAGTTGTTGAAGTTGCCGACGAAGTGCGGGAATGAAAAAGTCCGCCCCCACAAAATGGAGACTTGAACCCAAGACCTCTACTCTCTTAAAATAGCTTTAAACCAATTGATCTATACAAAAAATTTGAGAGAGAGAGAGAGAGAGAGAGAGAGAGGGGGGGGGGGGGGGGGGGCTTTGGGTTGCGTGCTTGCTTTGAGAAAGCTCTTTTTCCCTACAAAACAAAAAACACAAAACCCAGCATGGACATGCAAAGAAAATGAACCTTGTGGCTCGAAGTTAGCTTTACCCAAAAAACTAAATATTTTCAAAAATTGAACCTTGCGGCTCAAAGTTAGCTTTAGCCGAAAAACTAAATATTTTTCTCAATGTTTCTGATTTTCCGAGATCACACTAAGGTGCAGGGAAAAGAGCATACGCATGAGAAAAATCCTTCCTTTCTGTTTCTGATTTGCCCAGATCGCACAGAGTCGCAGGGCAAAGAGCATACACAGAAATGAAAGGTATAGATCCGGTTAAAAAAAAGCTAGATAAACCGAAACCAAAATAAGCAAAGAGAAAATAACAGTAAACTGCAAATAAACACTGTATACCTCCAGATCTTAAAAATGACACAGCTAGGGCTACCGGAAACCTTTTCGCGTGAAACGAAAGGGGTTCCTCACTGGAATAGATGCTCCGAACACAACAGAGCAGTCCACTCAGCCCGAAAGCAGTCAGAAACAACAGATCTAGGAAACGGCAGTCGGATGCAGTTCTACCGGCTTCAGATTTGGATCACCAACGGACGCGGCCCTCAAATAGCTCTGATACCATGTAGGAATTTACGGGGTAAGTTCCTCAGAAAGAACACCAAAAGGACACCGCTCACAACCAGATCACAGATCAATACACCAGTGTTTTTGACGTGGTTAAAACCCTCAAAGAGGGAAACAGTCCACGGCCTGAGCCAACGCGGCCACTTCAGGCAATTTATTAATCAAAGAATGAAAATTTACATAAGCTTCTCTCATGCACGGATTACCCTACAAATGACCCTCCATGCGCTTTATATAGAATTCATGGACAAATCGGGTGTCAAGCCACAGATCAAGTGTCGGTAATACCGAGGAGAAAATGAACCGTCAGATCACTACATATTGTGACCGTCGGATTGTAAGTTACAAGATGTACAACGGTAAAGAAACACACTTTACCTAACTCTACACTAGACCAAGTTGTACTTAACTATTTCCTATGTGTCGGAATATCCTAACACTCTGCTCTAGTAGTATTGGTGCACAAGAAGGATGGATCATGGCGCATGTGTCCGGATGATAGGGAGCTCAACAAGCTCACTATTAAAGATAAGTTTCCCATTCCAGTCATTGATGAATTATTGGATGAATTGCATGGATAAATTTACTTCACCAAGTTGGATCTTCGTTCAGGATATCATCAAATCAGAATGAAGACTAAAGACATTCCAAAAACAGCATTTAGAACTCATGAGGGTCATTATGAATTTTTGGTCATGCCTTTTGGCCTTACCAATGCACCTTCAACATTTCAAGGTTTGATGACTTCCATTTTCAAACCATTTCTTAGAAAATTTGTGTTAGTATTTTTTGATGATATACTTATCTATAGCAAGTCTTGGAAGGATCATGTTGAACATGTTGGCAGGGTGCTACAATTATTGGAGGAGAAACAATTATTTGCAAAAAGATCCAAATGTTTCTTTGGAGTACAAGAGGTGGAATATCTGGGTCATATTATATCTCATGAAGGAGTTAAGGTAGACCCTAGCAAAATTAAAGCCATTAAGGAATGGAAAATCCCCACATCCATAAAGCATCTACGAGGATTTCTCGGGTTGACAGGGTATTATCGCAAGTTTGTTAAGAATTATGGGAGAATAGCAACACCTCTAACAACATTATTGAAGAAAGATGCATTTCCATGGACTCCAGAAGCAACAAAGGCCTTCGAGCATCTTAAAGAGGCAATGTGCCAAGCACCGGTCTTAGCTACACCAGACTTCACAAAAACATTTATTATGGAATGTGATGCTGTAGGAAATGGAATTGGTGCTGTTTTAATGCAAGATGAAATACCCATTGCTTTCGAAAGTCGTCCAATCAAGGGAAAGTTTTTACACAAAGCTATTTATGAGAAGGAAATGTTTGCAATACTCCATGCACTTAAGAAATGGCAACCCTACCTAATGGGAAGACACTTCAAGGTAAAAACGGATCATGATAGCCTTAAATACTTTTTAGAACAAAGATAATCCTCTAAAGAGCAACAAAAGTGGGTCACAAAGATGTTGGGTTATGACTTTGAAATCATCTACAAAAAAGGGAAGCAAAATGTGGTGGCAGATGCACTCTCAAGAAAGGATGAGGATGTGGAAGCATTGTTGTGCGCCATTTCTATTATCCAACCAGATTGGATAAACGAAGCAAGGGAGGAATGGAAGAATGACGAAGAAGTGTGGGCACTTGTTCGAAAGTTACAACAAGACTCCAGTACATTTGATACATTTAGCTGGCAAAATGATTTGTTATGGTACAAAGATCGCTTATACCTCTGTAAGAATTCCCAGCTAAAACAAAAGATTCTTATGGAATTGCACGCTTCTCCCTTAGGAGGTGATGAGCCCCAATTTTTGGTATAATTTGGGCTCATTTGGCCTACTTACTTTTCTCAAACCATTCAATTTTTACTGCTTATGCATGCATTTCTTAGTTTATTCGTGTTGTTTGTAGGAAGAAGGGTAGACATTTTATCTACGTGACTAATGCATGATGCTTTCAGGTTTTTGTCATTAAAAGGGAGAAAAAGACAACGAAAAAGGAGACAAGGAGACAATGAGGTGGCACTGCTGGTTTTTAGGAGAGGATGTCCACAGTCTTGGGGAACTTCCTTGTGACTCCCACCAAGAACTCCGAGCTCCAATCCATCTCCCCACCGAGCTTAGAAGCAGCCAGCTGTTCTCCAGGAACAGCAGTTATAACTGTTCTACAGGAACAGTAGTTATGACTGTCCTACAGGATCAGCAGTTAAACTTTAGTTGGACAACCGAGCTCCTAAAATCAAGGACATCTATTGGATGATCGTTTTTGCATAAATACTGAGGCCGTAGCCTTACAGAGAAGCTTTTTGAACCTTGGCATTACTCTTGTAATTGAAAAGTACGAGCTAGAGCTCAGTCTTTGTTCCTTTTTGTAAGCCAATTTGGCATGACATCAGATTATGAATAAAGAAGGCAGATTTTGATCTAGTTCTGAGTTTTCCCAAGGAGCTATAGCTCTCAGGTTAGGGCCCAACCTGAGAGCAATAGATCTCCTCAGTGTTGTAATGTGTTTTCATTTCGTTCTAGCACTTTGAGTTTGTTTATTTTCACATGCAGTTCGAATTCACAGTTTGGTAATTTAGTTGTTTTCATGAGCATAGATAGGACTAGTTTATGGTGATTTGCTTTCAGTTGCTTAAGTTTGATAAGAGGATAGATATAATCTCTTGGAGCTCCAGCAAAAAGGTTGTAAAGGCTCACTGCCATCTCTATGTTTGGAGATTGGAGTGCAGCCTATACCAACCACAAAAATACGCAGTTCTTCACTTTATACATGCTGCAACATAGTCTCGTTTATGATAGATCTTTCCATGCACTTCACTCTTGCACCATACACCTTCATCACCGCTTCATGCACATTCCTCTACACGCTTTATATTGCTGTTCATTGAGTTCATAAGCCATTTGTTTTATTTACACTGCTTTTCATCGTTCTATTACCTCCTTCTTCGTCTTGATCATGCATACAACCACATCCTTGACCTCTGCTCCGCTCTGTTATCTCCCAAACTCCTCCACTCCTCACGTAACTTCATTCTTTAGACATTTCGTTGTTATAACCTTCCATCCATCAACCCACTTCATACACTCGTTCTCCATCCTACTTCTCCACTCCTGAGCCATCACCAGCTTTATTCCTACCTTGCACATCTCCCCCTACCATTCCATCACTCCACCATCACTTCAAACACCCACGGTAGGTCATCCTGTAGCAATTTGTAGACTTCCTGTAGAAACCCCTGCGTTTCCTGTAGAATCCCCTACAGACATCCTGTAGGAGGCCACTCACTCGGTTGCTGAGCCTCTGAACGTGAGGAACCTCTGTGGACTGATGCTAAGGATCTCTGGGGACCTCTCCTAGCCTCCCCAACATTTCCCAAGCTTTCCTTCCTTCCGCATCACATCTGCACAACCAAACCCTAATAAGCACAAAATCACAATCACTCCATCCACTTAAAGAAAAAATACAAAAACATGTCTTTTAAGATGCAAGTAGATTAGATTCATGCATTTTCACTTATTAGAAGTAATGGCATCATTGGTAGAAGTTTCCTTCACATTCTTTGCATCATAGAGGTTAGACTAGTTAAATTAGGGTTTCCTAGGGTTTCCATGTTTTGATTTGCTTTCAGTTCATTTTTGCCAAGTAGATTAGTCTTCTTTGAGCTAGCTTTCATCCATCATTTAACAAGCTTCTTCTGAGAGCCTATAGAAGTTGGCTTGAGCCCTAGCGGACTTGTGCCAACTGACCAAGTGACAGCTGCGACAAGAGCTAGTACTTGTGCATACAGCACCGTCGCTTCCAAGTTTGTACGAACTACCGGGTTGATAAAATTAAGAGACAGGAAGCCCCAGGAGTTGTAGCATTATTGCTACAATACTGGAGCTCACCATCTTTTTGGCGCCGTTGCCGGGGAAGCGTCAGAGTATTAGCAATTGTTGCTTTTCTTCTACTTTCTTACTCTTACCTTCTGCTAAGTAGTTTACTTCATTTCCATTCTGCAAAAGTAGCATAGCATTTCCTGCTTTCATAGATTAGCATTTCCTTTCTGCAAGCGTAGACTAGCATTTCCATTCCTGCAATTTCATTTGAGCAAAGTAGATTAGTCCTTTCCTGCTTTCAGTTAATTTTGCATTTTTCATAGATAGTTGTGGATCAATCTGTCTCAGTTTTGCAGGTACCAAAAGAAAAGCAAAGCAAAAGCAATCAAAGAGAAAAAAGAAAGTCTTTTCCATTTCATGCCTCGTAGGAACCGAGATAGATCAGGCAAATTCCTACCAAACACCCCCACCACATCACTGAGTCACCCTTCTCTCCTCTTTGGTGACAGTGACCCAGAAGAACCTATAGGTGAACATCCTGAGATATCCAAAGATCCTATAGAAGAAGAAGAGTTAGAGACCACTCCATTTGAAGCTATGGCTGATAATAGAAGAGAAGATGAGAGAATAGAAGGTGCCTTCCCCATCCGAGAGACCAATGGAGAGATGAAAATGAAAAACATTAGCCCCTCCGCCTTACCTCACTTCCATGGGTTGACCACTGAAGATCCAGATACCTTCCTGTTTGAGTTTGCTGTCCTTTGTAGAACCTATGACTATACTGAAGATGAGCAAAAGTTGAAACTTTTCCCTTCCACTCTCAAGGATGCAGCACTACACTGGTTCATGGGTTTACCTGGGAATAGTATCACTACTTGGGCTCAGATGCAGCAAGATTTCAACACCAAGTACCGGGATTACTGTAGGTCCAAGGAAACAAAGGGGGAAATCTTTCGGATGTCCATGGGAAATGATGAGTCCTTAGAGGATTATGAGGAGAGGTTCCAACTAAGCTATAAGCGGGCCAGGTGCACACTTGACCCTGAATCCCTCAAGTTGGTCCTACTCCGAGGAGTCCCTGAAGACCTCTTAGATACCCTTCACATGTTAGCTGGGGGGGACATTTACCAACTGCCTTATGAGGACATCAAGACTGTGTTTAGAAACCACTCCAGGGCAGCTCGGAAACGAGGTAGAGGAAACCACCTCTCAACTAGTGTCCCTTTCTCCAAACATGAGCTTGCAAACCAATTAGAAGATCTTAAGAGTGAGGTGAGACAAACCATTGCCATGCAGCTTGATACATTCAGGATTCAGCAAAAGAAAGAAGAGGCTGAGAGAGCCTTGGCTGTCTTCTGTCCTAGGTGCACAAGGAGGCACCCTAAGAACGAATGTCCATTGCATTCGGTTGAAGTGTGTTTCGTTTGTGAGGAGGACCATCCCACAAATCAGTGTCCAACCTTACCTGGGTTTAAAGCCATGTACCAAGGGACCGAAGCTCCCACAGAGCCTCTCTATTACCTCAACCAAAGGAGGCCACAAGGATCTAGACCTTATCAGCAGGGGATGCAAGGGGCATCTCAAGCTTATTACAACCCCAACCAGTCAACTCCTATGCCTTCCTGGGGTCCCCCTGCTCATCCTTCATGGTCCATGCCTCCTCCATGGTCTTATCCACCTCAGTACCCCACTCAACCTACTTCTCATCCATATCACTCACATACCCAACCACAACCTCAATGGAATGCACCTCAGTCGGGGTGGAGGCCCCAATACAACACTCCTCCTGCCATTTTGCCTCCACCACCAGTTCAACCTCAACCATTACCTCCTGCTCCTCCAAGGCAACCTCAAATGCCTGCTCAACCGAACCCGAACCCCAACAATAGACAGGCCCAACAGGTATACACTGGGGAAACCTCATGCCCTATCTATGCTGTGGAGATCCAGGAGATCAACCTTCGATCTGGAAAAACTCTACCAGATCGCCAACCTCCTCCCCCAGAGGATGAGGAAGATAAACAAGAAAGTGAACCAGAGGTTATTCCACCCTTTCCTGAGAGACTAACAGCCACCACACAACCTAACCCAGAAGAAGATGAGCTTTTGGGTGAGCTCAAGCAGTTGTGTGTAAAAATCCCACTTCTCCAAGCCATCAAGGATGTGCCAATATATAACAAGCTGGTTAAGGAGAAGTGTTTCAAACACCCAGGCAGACGGAAGAAAGATGCCTCAACTATCAATGTCATAGGACAACTGTCTGACCTTATGCTAGGACAAGTCATCTGCCTAAAGTACCTAGATCCTGGAAGTCCTGTAGTAGATGTTCACATCAATGGCACCATTATCCCCACACCTTGATTGATCTGGGGGCGGCCATCAATGTGATGACCAGGGATACCATGCTTAAACTCAATCTTCAGGGTTCCTTGAGGAAGACCTCGACAGTACTGCAATTAGCAGATCGCTCCACCGTGACTCCCGAAGGGATTGTGGAGGATGTCATGGTCTCCATTGATTCTTGGGAATACCCTACAGACTTCCTGGTTCTGCAACCAAAGGCCAAGCTCACTGGATATCCTCTCATTTTGGGAAGGCCTTGGTTAGCTACTGCAGATGCTTACATAAGTTGTCGGGCAGGAAACATGACCATCAAAAATGGTCCCATGTCCAAGCAGCTAGTCCTATACCCTCCTGCCCAACCTTCTTTAGAGCATGATTTACCACTCTGGTTGGAAGAAGGAGAAGAAGACGAGGTGTACTCAGCACCTCTGTGCACCTTAGATACCACTAGGAAAGACCCCCCAACCGAGGATGACTTGATCGAGACCTTGATCCAGAATCCACCTTCCAGTGCACTACCCTTGGAGGAATTGGTGGAGGATGCCCAAGCTAGCACCTTAGTGGATCTCTGTACAACCAACCCTGTTACTCCCAGAGTCAAGAATGTGGAGTTCGGCCCTGAGAAAGCATTGAAGATCAGCTCCTCCCTATCTCCTTCCCAGGAAAAGGAGCTGTGTAGTCTGTTGGCCAACCACATAGATGCTTTTGCTTGGAGCTAAAAGGAAATGAAAGGAGTCCATCCTTCGGTCTGTACCCATCATATATACATCAAAGAAGATTGTAAACCGGTTAGGCAACCTCAGAGGAGAATGAATCCAGCCCTTAAAGACATTGTCAAGGAAGAATTGCAGAAACTGTTGGATGCCGGATTCATCTACCCCATCTCAGATAGTGAATGGGTGTCCTCTCTAGTGTTGGTTCCCAAGAAAAATGGGAAATGGAGAATTTGTGTGGACTACCGAGAACTGAACAAAGCTACCAAGAAGGACCATTTCCCTCTACCTTTCATAGATCAAGTGTTGGATGGACTGGCAGGAAAGAAGTTCTTCTCTTTCCTGGATGGGTTTAGCGGGTACAATCAAATCCAAATCAGCCCGGAAGACCAAGATAAGACCACCTTCACTTGTCCTTGGGGTACCTTTGCCTATCGAGTCCTTCCCTTTGGGCTATGCAATGCTCCTGCTACCTTTCAGAGAGCTGTCTTGAGCATCTTCTCGGAGCTGGTCCATGATGCAGTGGAAATATACATGGATGACTTTACTCCTTATGGGGCAAACTTCCAGGAAGCATTGTCCAACCTGGGGAAAGTCCTAACCAAATGCACCGAGATGAACTTGTCCCTTAGTCCTGAAAAATGTGAATTCCTAATGACTGAGGGGACCGTGCTAGGCCATACCATTTCTTCCCAAGGATTGCAGGTGGATCCTAACAAAATTGCTCTCATCAAGAGGGTTCCACCTCCTCAAAAGGTAAGGGATGTCCGGAGTTTCTTGGGATTAGCAGGATACTATCGGAGATTCATTAAAGATTTCAGCAAGCTAGCCTCGCCATTGTTTGGTCTGTTGGCAAAAGATGTGGAGTTTAAATGGACTGACGATTGTCAGAGGGCTTTAAATGAATTGAAGGACAAGTTGGTGTCAGCCCCAATCCTGAGAGGTCCAAACTGGGCCCTACCTTTCCACATCCACACTGATGCCTCGAACAAAGCCATAGGTGCAGCTTTAGGACAAGTTGAGCAGAAACTTCCATATGCCATTTACTTTGTTAGCAAAAACTTGTCCAAAGCTGAGCTGAATTACGCTGTAACCGAGAAGGAATTCTTGGCTGTGGTCCATGCATTGAACAAGTTCCGACATTATATTATTGGTTACCAGACCTTTGTACATACTGACCATGCTGCTATTAGATATTTGATGAATAAACCAGATGTGAATGCTCGTATTATTAGATGGTTACTTTTATTGCAGCAGTTTGATCTAACCATTGTTGATAAACCAGGTAGAGAAAATGTTGTTGCTGTCTTTTTATCTAGATTGGATTTGTCTGCAGATGAGGATGGAACAGTGGACGATCAGATGCCTGATGAACATCTATTTTCTATTTCAGTACTCTCTCCATGGTTTGCGGATATAGCAAACTATCTTGTTTCAGCACAGTTCCCTCCACACCTATCTTCCAGAGAGAAGAGCAGAATCATCAGAAAAAGTGCCTCATTCACTTGGATCGGGGGCAATCTGTTCAAGCTTGGCCCCGATCAGATCTTAAGGCGTTGTGTAAGGGAGGAGGAAGTCTTTGATATCCTCCTCACTTGTCATGATGGGCCTTGTGGAGGGCATTTTGCAGCAAAGAGAACTGCCTTCAAGATCCTGCAGGTAGGCTACTATTGGCCCACACTTCATCAAGATGTCAGAAGATATGTCAGTCAGTGTGACCAATGCCAAAGAATGGGGAAACCGACCCAAAGGGATGAGATGCCTCTCCAACCTCAAGTGACTCTTGAGCCATTTGAGAAGTGGGGCATGGACTTTGTGGGCCCAATCAACCCCTCTTCGAGGCAAAGGACTTACATCATTGTGTGTACTGACTATTTGACAAAGTGGGCAGAGACCAAAGCAATCAAAGCAACAACAGAAGAAAAGGTGGCCGAGTTCCTAAGAGAGAACATCTTCTATAAGTTTGGCTATCCAAGAGAGCTGGTCACCGATCAAGGGAGCCAGTTCACCTCCAACCTGGTTGAAGATCTCCTAGCTCATCACAAGATCAAGCACAGGACTTCCACCCCTTATCACCCTCAAGCAAATGGGCAGGTGGAAGTCACCAATAGAGCATTAGAAGGGATCTTGACTAAAGTGGTGAGTAGCAGCAGAAAGGACTGGGCAGATTGCCTGGTAGAAGCCACATGGGCCTACAACACCACTTGGAAGACCACCACCGGTTTCACACCATATGAGCTGGTCTATGGGAAGAAAGCTTTGCTGTCCATTGAGTTTGAATACAACACCTTGAGGATGGCAGCTCAGCTGGACCTAGATCTCAACCATGCACAACAAGAGAGGCTGCTGCAGCTGAATGGCCTGGACGAGCACCGCATGCAGGCCCTCCTTCACTCAGAAGTGGTTCAACTTCAGAGGAAGGTGTGGCATGACCAACACCTCCATGACAAGCAATTTCAGCCGGGAGATTGGGCTTTGTTGTATGATTCCAGATACAAAGATTTCAAGGGGAAGTTGAGAACCAGATGGCTAGGACCATATATAGTGGAGAAATGCCATGACAATGGATCTATCCTCATTCGAACCATTGATGAGGAAGCCATTCCCATGCTTGTCAATGGGCATCGATTGAAGATCTACAGGAGACCTCTCTCAAGACAAGAGTTTGTCAAAACTATGGAGAAATCTGTATTGGTCATAGAGAAGGGTTCTGCCTCTGCCTCTGGCACACCCTGAAAGAAGATCTGAAAAAAAAGAAGAAAAAAAAAGAAAAAAAAAGAGAAAAAAGAAAAAAGAAATAAATATCCTTGGGTGAAAACCTCTCTAAGGCGCCCAAGGCAGGTAGTAGGGGTGAAAACCTCATTGAGGCGCTCCTATTGCTTTTCAAAAAAAAAAAAGAAAAAAAGAAAAAAAGAGAAAAGGTTGAAAAAGATCCTTGAGTGAAAACCTCTCTGAGGCGCTCAGGGCAGATGGCACGGGTGAAAACCTCCTTGAGGCGCCCCTTTTATCTTTCAAAAAAAAAAAAAAAAAAAAAAGAAGAAAAAAGAGAAAAAAGAAAACACAATAAGCAAAATATGGTAAAAATTGCAGGTTGCAGATGCTCTATGGAGAAGAGGAAGCCCTTCAACTCACAGCCAAGGGTCCTTATCATGCTGTCAAGGAACCTCATCAGTACCTCCTCCAAGAGCACCCATGTTTTTCAAGGTATGTGCAATTTTATCATGGTTTGAATCTTCTACAGGAAGCTGCTGTCTTTCTACCGGAAGGCGCAGTCTTTCTACATGAGGGCGCAGTCTTTCTACAGGAAGGCACGGATTTTCTACAGGAAAGTGCAGACTTTCTACAGGAAGGCTGAACTTTCTACAGGAAGCTCTGTGTCTACAGGAAACTTCCTGTAGGAGTTTTGGACGGCCAGAATTCATCTTAAAAAGAGATTTCGCGACCATGGATTGGTTTGGATGCACGCCAGCCTTTGTTGGCATCCTTGCACGTTGCTGTCACCATGCTCCACCACCCGTGTCGACATGCGGCCAAGTCCCTGCACAAACAAAGAAAATCGATGAGTTCTCGCGGGAAAGCCATTTCCAAAGTTAACAAATGATGGAATCTCATACCACATGCATCAAGAGCTCCGGGATTGTGATCGAGAAGCCAGAACCGCCATCGTGCAGCATGCACCCAAGGAGAAAGGACTGTTACGAGACCCCTTGCGGGGATCCTGTAACAGTTCAACCTGCTCGAGTGGATACCATTCACAGCACCGCCATCCGAAATGAAACGTGGGCGCATGCAAGCAAAACCACCCACTCCAGCGTTGGCAGCCTGTACCCATGAGCTTCCGGGTCTGTGTAAGTCGCACGCAGCAGGTAGATCCGCTCACCATCGTCCGAGAACTGGAAAAATCGTGTGCAGCCGTGCAGGTAAGTGTCTCCACCCTTCCTTCCATCAAATCGCATGAATCTAACTTTGAAATTGTTTGCAAAGCGTAAAATTGAATGGTTGAGCGGTCGTATGGCCAGTCGACTGGCCACGTCGGCTAGTTAAAGTGTAACTGGATGTTTGGGTGGCGGCCACGACAAAGAGAATGAATGGCATGCACGTGGGAACACTCTCGTCAGAAGCATGAGTTTAACAGGAAAGGCAGCGGCAAATCTGTGGGAATGAATGCAGGAGCAAGTGAATACGCAGGCGGAGGATGGATGACGTCGTCCAACGGTCCGGCGGGGACAGCTCATCCCCCGCGCCACGGATTGCGCCAATTCAAAATCCAATCGGCTAAATCGTGCGCATGCATTTATCAGCCAACACTTCAACTCGGATAACTATTCTGATCTCCTCTGCACTTTGATACGCCGAGTTGTTGGCTACCAGAACGCTGGTCAAGCACACCGCGAGCGCGGCCAACTACAGTCCTCCCCGACAATTGCGTGCGGCTTCTACATGAACGCAGTTCTACAGGAATGCAGTTCTACAGGAGCGCAGTTCTACAGGAACGCAGTCTACAGGAACGCAGTCATCTACAGGAAAGCGGGTGCCTCGCGAAAAAAGGTGGCCAATGAAGGAGGTAACCCTGAACTCTTAATGTAACTGGTTATTAGAAGTGGCAAGACCATCGTCCACGGTCGGGTTATAAAGATATTGGTGGAATTGTTGTTTGCTGTGCCGTTGCTACCATTCTACAGGATGTTGGTATAAGTAGTCTGTGTTGAAATTTTGTATGTGCATGCTCTGTCTTCATAGACCAAATCTATTTTGCATCTGCCACCTTTTGTTAAAACGACCGTGTTCATCATGCCGGGTGGGTTTATAAGACGAGAGCCCACTGATTCAATTAACTTAAGGAGAAACCCGACAGTGGTAGAGCTCTTCACCAGAGCACAATGGATGCCTTTTTGTGATAAGCTGCAGGGCTACGATGATGAAGTAGCCGAGGAATTCTTGCAGGCTTTGAAGCCTAAATCCCAGACACTGGCCACAGTAAACTTCATAGGTCTAAGCCTCAAACTCACCCCAGAACATATCAGTCGGATCACAGAACTTCCTATGGGTCTGCCGTGGGATAAAGAGGAGAGAAAGCTGAGTCAGCAGGCAAAGAAGGAATTCTTTCCACCTGAGGAAGAATTCTCGAAGGATAAAAACGGGGTGAGAAGAACGAGTCTATCACCACCTTGGAATGAAGTCAGTTTGAAAATCATGAAATATATTACTTGTGAAGGCCGGTTCAGCATCGTGTACGCATATCACTTTCGGCTACTCACTGAGTTGAGGCACCGAATTGACCTTCCTGTAGAGCAAAAACTGAGCATCCCTTATTATCTCCTGCAGTCCCTAATGGAGTGTGCTACAAAGATAAGAGAGGGCATACCTGATCAGATAGCCCACCATGGGTTAGTAAAGCTGCTTGTGGAAGATGCATTGCACTCATATAAGGTCCCCCTCTCATGGGAATCCTTCCGCAATTTGACCAAAGATGGGGATATTAAAATGTTGATCGAAGAAACGGGTTCCTCTAGCAGTGAGGAACACGAAGCAGTGGCCGAAGAACAAAGGAAGAAGCATGAGGAAAAGAAGGACCAAGAAAAAGGTGGCACACCTATCCTGTCGGCAAAGGAAAAGAGGATGAAGAGCAGAATGGACAAAGCAGAGGTGGCCCACGTCAGCCCAAGTACCTCAACAGCACCTGCACCCAAAGCAAAAAGCAAAACTCAAGCTGGCAAGCAAGCGGAAGTGGAGACACCTGTGTCTACAGGAAAGCAAAAACAGGCTTCTACAGGAAGCCCGAAAACACAAACTCAGGCTTCTACAGGAAGCCCAAAAATCATTGAAAAACAGGCTTCTACAAGAAGCCCGAAAACAAAGACAAAGGCTTCTACAGGAAGCCCGAAGATCAGTGAGGAGCAGGCTTCTACAGGAAGCCCAAAAGCAAAGACCAAGGCTTCTACAGGAAGCCCACAAACCATTAAGACACAGGCTTCTACAGGAAGCCCAGAATTGCAGAAATAGGCTTCTACAGGAAGCCCGAAATTGCAAAAACAGGCTTCTACAGGAAGCCCCAAAAAGGTAAAACCCAAAGAGAAGAAGGTGGATATTCTGGCACGGGAAGCAGCAGCGGTATTAGCTGGCCTCAGCACGCCACCTAAGCAAAAAGACAAGAGGAAGAGGGAGACCCCTCTGTACTTTAAAGCTCGGAGAAGCGTTAGGATAAAAACGGGCAAGCCACCACCTCAATCCAGCAGCCCGATTGTCATCGAAGATACACCTGCTTCTCCCAAGGAAAAATCACCCTCCAGGATCACAGTTACCTACGAGAAGGGGAGTCCAAAGAAGAATACATGGCAAGAGAAGTTAGAACAAACTCAGCTACAGGAAGCTGAAAATGTTCTACAGGATACTCTGGCCCGGCTACAGGAAACAGAAAAGAGGGAAGGAGAAGGGCCCTCATCACCAAGGGAGGATGAGGCAGAACCGCCTGAAGAAACAACAAGAGAACATATACCAGAACCTAGCCCTTCGCCCAATCTGAATTCATATTACACCTTTTTAGAGGCGGGCAAAATCATACCACAGAAATTTACTGTACCTCTATTTTTTGAACTAGAGAAAGAAAGAGTCTGTTCCCACACATGGATGCAAATCGCCAAATCAAAGGGGGTGGCAGACATAGGCCCTCTACAGGATCAACTCAGGGAGGTCAGGAGTGAATTCACCATGGCTAAACATGTGGCTAGTTGCCAGCAGGCGCTTCTACAGGAAGAAAATCAGAAGTTACGGTTGCAGCTACAAGAACTAAAGGCAGGGGCAGGAACATCCTCCAAGGACATCACAAATGAACAAGAAGGAAAAAAGGAGCTGACCACCAGTCTTGAAGAGCCAATGACACTTCTACAGGAAGCAGAACAACAGACAAGAATTGAAGTGCAAGCCTTAAAGGAACAGCTGCAACAAAAGGAAGCACAATTGGCCTGCATGGCCAGTTGGGCCATGGAAGCAATTCAGTGCAGAACGCCCGCAAAATCCTATGGATTGTTTTTAAAGGATCAATGGCTTCAGTTCCAAATAAACACCTTGGCCCAAAGAGGTATTGCACACATCCAAAACCCACAACAATTTTCTGAATTATGCACTACTAGTTCGGCAGAAGACAAAGCCAAATTGGCAGAGTTTTACCTCCACAACTTGGCTTTGCCTAATGAAGTCTCATGGGATCCCAACATTGCCTTGGGTGATATGCAATTGATGGCCCTCGCCTCATGGTTAAACCATGAAGATCAAAGAGCAGCTGAAGCAAAATCGGTCATGAATCGAGAAGTGAGCGAACCACTGTTCATTAGGCCGGAACTAGAGGACCCGATGGCACTCATCTCAACCCACCAACAGTTGGCTACGGATCCCACAGCTTCCTTGAGGTTTATGGACCAACAAGCCCAGGCCATAGCTCCCTTTGAAGACATGGAAAGGTTGTTGGGAGAAAGTGCTGCCCAGGCTTGTGCACGCAGATGGAATACCATGGCCCACAGCTTGAAAATCCGAGAGTACCATACCCCCATCTGGATGAGAGAAGCTTTGGCAAGGGTTGACCTTTACAAGAAGTCCATGCAAAGCCTCCAGGCCAGCTGGATTGGCCTTAAACTCAGCCCACCACTATTGCTAGGATTGACTGAAGGAAATACAAAGGAAGATGACAGTCAACAATGGGAAGAGGTAAACAGAAAAGCAGGGTTTCACATCTACAGGGAGGACCCTACCACAGAGCCTTGGGATGCAAGAGAAGCAGTGAAAGCAATGAAAGATGAGGACTTGGACTAAGTTGCTCAAGGATGAGCAAATAGTTTAGCTGGGGGGTGATGATGAGCCCCAATTTTTGGTATAATTTGGGCTCATTTGGCCTACTTGCTTTGCTCAAACCATTCACTTTTTACTGCTTATGCATGCATTTATTAGTTTATTCGTGTTGTTTGTAGGAAGAAGGGTAGACATTTTATCTACGTGACTAATGCATGATGCTTTCAGGTTTTTGGCATTAAAAGGGAGAAAAAGACAACGAAAAAGGAGACAAGGAGACAATGAGGTGGCACTGCTGGTTTTTAGGAGAGGATGTCCACGGTCTTGGGGAACTTCCTCGTGATTCCGACCAAGAACTCCGAGCTCCAATCCATCTCCCCACCGAGCTTAGAAGCAGCCAGCGGTTCTACAGGAACAGCAGTTATAACTGTTCTACAGGAACAGTAGTTATGACTGTCCTACAGGATCAACAGTTAAACTTTAGTTGGACAGCCGAGCTCCTAAAATCAAGGACATTTGTTGGATGATCGTTTTTGCATAAATACTGAGGCCGTAGCCTTGCAGAGAAGCTTTTTGAACCTTGGCATTACTCTTGTAATTGAAAAGTACGAGCTAGAGCTCAGTCTTTGTTCCTTTTTGTAAGCCAATTTGGCATGACATCAGATTATGAATAAAGAAGGCAAATTTTGATCTAGTTCTGAGTTTTCCCAAGGAGCTATAGCTCTCAGGTTAGGGCCCAACCTGAGAGCAATAGATCTCCTCAGTGTTGTAATGTGTTTGCATTTCGTTCCAGCACTTTGAGTTTGTTTATTTTCACATGCAATTCGAATTCACAGTTTGGTAATTTAGTCGTTTTCATGAGCATAGATAGGACTAGTTTATGGTGATTTGCTTTCAGTTGCTTAAGTTTGATAGGAGGATAGATATAATCTCTTGGAGCTCCAGCAAAAAGGTTGTAAAGGCTCACTGCCATCTCTCTGTTTGGAGATTGGAGTGCAGCCTATACCAACCACAAAAATACGCAGTTCTTCACTTTATACATGCTGCAACATAGTCTCGTTTATGATAGATCTTTCCATGCACTTCACTCTTGCACCATACACCTTCATCACCGCTTCATGCACATTCCTCTACACGCTTTATATTGCTGTTCATTGAGTTCATAAGCCATTTGTTTTATTTACACTGCTTTTCATCGTTCTATTACCTCCTTCTTCGTCTTGATCACGCATACAACCACATCCTTGACCTCTGCTCCGCTCTGTTATCTCCCAAACTCCTCCACTCCTCACGTAACTTCATTCTTTAGACATTTCGTTGTTATAACCTTCCATCCATCAACCCACTTCATACACTCGTTCTCCATCCTACTTCTCCACTCCTGAGCCATCACCAGCTTTATTCCTACCTTGCACATCTCCCCCTACCATTCCATCACTCCACCATCACTTCAAACACCCACGGTAGGTCATCCTGTAGCAATTTGTAGACTTCCTGTAGAAACCCCTGCGTTTCCTGTAGAATCCCCTGCAGACATCCTGTAGGAGGCCACTCACTCGGTTGCTGAGCCTCTGAACGTGAGGAACCTCTGTGGACTGATGCTAAGGATCTCTGGGGACCTCTCCTAGCCTCCCCAACCTTTCCCAAGCTTTCCTTCCTTCCGCATCACATCTGCACAACCAAACCCTAATAAGCACAAAATCACAATCACTCCATCCACTTAAAGAAAAAATACAAAAACATGTCTTTTAAGATGCAAGTAGATTAGATTCATGCATTTTCACTTATTAGAAGTAATGGCATCAATGGTAGAAGTTTCCTTCACATTCTTTGCATCATAGAGGTTAGACTAGTTAAATTAGGGTTTCCTAGGGTTTCCATGTTTTGATTTGCTTTCAGTTCATTTTTGCCAAGTAGATTAGTCTTCTTTGAGCTAGCTTTCGTCCATCATTTAACAAGCTTCTTCTGAGAGCCTATAGAAGTTGGCTTGAGCCCTAGCGGACTTGTGCCAACTGACCAAGTGACAGCTGCGACAAGAGCTAGTACTTGTGCATACAACACCATCGCTTCCAAGTTTGTACGAACTACCGGGTTGATAAAATTAAGAGACAGGAAGCCCCAGGAGTTGTAGCATTATTGCTACAATACTGGAGCTCACCAGGAGGTCACTCAGGATTTTTAAAAACTTACCACAGGGTTAAGAAGGAATTTTTTTGGGAGGGCCTTAAATCAGATATTCAAAAGTTTGTGGCGGAATGTTTGGTTTGCCAACAAAATAAAGTTGAAACAATTAAGGCACCAGGTCTATTACAACCTTAATCCATTCCAAGCCAACGTTGGGAGGAGGTTTCAATGGATTTTATCACAGGTTTACCCAAGTCTGAGGGAAAGAGTGTCATCATGGTGGTAGTTGACAAACTTACCAAGTATGCACACTTTTGTGCATTATCACATCCATTTAAAGCCAGTACAGTTTCTACTGCATTTATGGAAACAATTCAAAATATACATGGAAACCCAAAGATTATTGTAAGTGACAGAGATCCCATTTTCACTGGAAATTTTTGGACATAATTATTTTCTTGTCTTGGTACTCAGTTAGCTCATAGCTCATCTTATCATCCTCAATCTGATGGGAAAAATGAGATAGTAAACAAATGTTTGGAAGGATATCTTCGTTGCTTTGTATCTGATAAACATACACAATGGGTCAAATGGTTGCCTCTGGTTGAATGGTGGTATAACACTTCCTTCCATACAGGAACAAAAATGACCCGATTTATGGCACTTTATGGATATCAGCCACCATCCATCACATCATATTTAAGAGAAAATTCTAAGGTTCAAGCAGTGGAACATCACATCGAACATCAACAACATGTCCTCCAAGTCTTAAAGGGTAACCTTGTGTTGGCACATAATAGAATGAAACAACAGGCAAATCAACATCGCAGCGAAAGAAGTTTTGATGTAGGTGATTGGGTATTCCTACGGCTACAACCATATAAGCAAATGTCCCTCAAGCAAGCTAAGAAGGATAATAAATTATCACCAAAGTATTATGGTCCGTACAAGGTGTTGCAAAAGATTGGTACTATGGCATAAAAATTAGAGCTTCCTGCAGCTTCTCGATTGCACCCAGTTTTCCATGTTTCATGTTTAAAGAAGGTTATAGGCGACAAGCTCCTAGTTCAAACAATATTGCCATAACTTGATGAGGAAGGAAAAATTATATTGGAACCATAAGCAGTCACAGAAACAAGAACTCGACAGTTACGAAATCGATCAATTTCGGAGTATCTTATCAAGTGGAAGAACTTATCCACTGAAGATTCCACATGGGAGGATGAGAATTTTATACAGAAGCATCCAGAACTACTGAAGCGTTGAGGACAACACTATTTTGAAGGAGAGGGGCATGTTGGGTCCCTATAATACTAGTGATTACCCCATTACTATTGTAGTTGTATCCCTTATTAATATTGTTGTGCCCCTATTGTCCCCATATTGTTATTATTGTGCCCCATAGAATCCCTCTATTGTTATTTTTGTGGCTTTATATTATTATTGTTAGGTCAGATGGGTTATATTGTGACTCCTTAGACTGCTATATATAGAAAGGAGGTTTTGTCATTTGAATCATCCAAGAATTTCTCATTTATGTAATGTAAAGGAGGTTGCCCCCTCGAAGAGGCTGAATTCTAAGGCGTGGATCTCTCTTTTCTATATTTTGTGAGTTGGTTTCATAACATGATCTCACCTAAACTGGTCCCGAGATCAAAAAACCAAACTGAGCTTGGATGCCTCAAAATTCCTTCACCATGCCTTGAGGAATTTTCCTATTGTAGGTTTTAACCCTGTACAAAGATTACCTGCATACGAATTCTAAAAACATAAAATAAATAATGGCGAGAGCATAAAACATAAAACATATATGCACATAGATTTTCCCCTGGATCCCAAAACTAGGACTACTAGATTTATTTTTCAATATATTCCTTTCAATTTTACAATACATATATATACATGCCGAAGCATCCACAAACCCCAATCCATTAACCTTGGATTAGAACATAACTGTAGTTCTCTTGGCCGGATCTACAAAATACCATGGGCAGAAAACCATCATGCCCAAAACCATGTGCGAAAACCATGCACAAAACCATAAGTAGGTTCACCCACTTGTTGTTTTCTTTCCACAGGGGGCCACATGAGAGCTTAGTCATTGGTCCAACTCTTCAACACCCATTTTTTCTCTACACCAAGATAACTTCTTAATGCTCACAAACTTTGTCAATGCATCTGCAATATTCTTCAAAGTGTCCACCTTTTCCAGCAACACCTTTTTGTCCTTAACCATATCCATTACAAAGTGATACTGAACATCAATGTGCTTTGTCTTTGAATGATAAGCAAGGTTATTTGCCAAGAAAATTGCACTTTGGCTATCACAGTCTATCCTTATAACTTGCTGTACTAACCCCATACTTGAACACAATCTTTGCAACCAAACTGCTTCCTTGCTTGCATGAGTGGCTACCATGTATTCTTTCTCTATAGTTGAAAGTGCCACTACGGAATGTCTCTTTCTCATCCAACTGACTGCACCTACAAACAGGTTAAATAAATACCCACTTGTAGATATTCTCTAATATAGATCTCCAGCCCAATCGACATCAACAAAGCCATGTATGTCCAAAACTCTGTCCAATCCTGGTCTTCCTTGGTAGCACAGACCATAATCACTAGTGCCACACAAATACCTAAAACCCACTTCACTGCTGTCTAATGCTCCTTCCCTGGTTTTGACATAAACCTGCTCAATACTCCCACTGCATGTGCAATGTATGGTCTAGTACAAACCATTGCATACATGAGGCTACCGACTGCACTAGCGTATGAAACACGGGACATGTCATCTTCCTCTTCTTGTGTCTTGGGACACTGTTCAACATATAAATTTACACCTACAAGAATAGGGAACTTCACTAGTTTACTATCCTACATATTAAACCTCTGCAATATTGTCTTGACATACTTACTCTGGTTTAACTAGAGCTTCCTTTTTACTCGATCTCATTTAATTTCCATGCCCAAAATATAGTTTGCAACACCAATGTCTTTCATGTCGAATTTGTAGGACAATTGGGCCTTCAATTCCTAGATAATTTATTTGTTATTTCCAATCAACAACATATCATCCACATACAATACCAAATAAATAACACGATCACCAATTAATTTAAAATACACACAGTGATATGCTTTTCTTCTGGTGAAGCAAAGTCCTCGTATAGATGTATCAAATTTTTGCAACGACACCCTTAGTGATTGTTTTACCCATACAAAGAATATTTTAAGCTACATACTAGTTCTTTCTTACCCTTCACCACAAAGCTTTCAAGTTGCTTCATGTAGATATCTTCTTTCAGATACCCATGAAGAAATGTTGTCTTCACATCCATATGTTCTACCTAAAAATCAAAAGCAGCAACAACAAATAAAATTAATCTAATAGAAGCTTCCTTGGCAATAAGAGAAAAATTATCACCAAAATCAATTCTCGACATCTGGGAATAACCTTTTGCTACCAACAGAGATTTGTATTTATCCACCTTGCCTTCTACATTCGTATTCTTCTTAAACACCCATTTGCTTCCAATGGGTTTCCTTCCAGTTGACAACTCCACCAGATCCCAAGCCTCATTTTTGTGCAAAGACTCCATCTCATCAACCATGGCCTCTTTCCAAAGTTTTCCATCTTCTGAATCTACTGCTTCCTTGATAGTTCTAGGATCATCATCAATAATAGATAAAGAAAAATTTGAACAGAAAGTAGCTGGACTATATCTTTCTGGCTGCCTTATTTCTCGAACTAATCTTCTCATAGCTGGAGTTTGTGGCTCTTCAAATTTTGATTTCTCTTCTGCTGTAGAGTTTGATTCCTCATCCTTTAGCTAAAACTCTATCTTCTCAGGTTCCTTTGGTAGGAATTCATGTTTAATAACATCTTTCACCTCTCTAAACACCACATCATGGATGTACAAAGCCTTCCTTGTTTTTGGGTTCCAAAGCTTATAACCTTTTAAACCATCCTTATACCCAATAAAGATGCACCTTTCAGATTTACTATCCAACTTGGTTCTTTTCTCCTTTGGAACATGTACATATGCATCACATCCAAATACCCTCATATGTGAAAGAGAGGGTTTCTTACCAGTCCGTACCTCTTGTGGAGTCTTATTCTCCAATGCTGATGAAGGTGATCTGTTGAACATGTAACATGTAGTCTCCATCGCCTCTGCCCAAAATTCCTGTCCTAACCTGACACCATTGAGCATGCTTCTTGCCTTTTACATCAACGTTTTGTTCATTCTTTTGGCAACTCTATTTTTCTGAGGTGTGTATGGAGTAGTCTTGTGTTGTGTTATACCACACTTCTTATAGAACTCTTCAAACTTCTTCTTGCAAAACTCTCCACCATTATCTGTCCTCAACACCTTTATCTTCTTCTCTGTCTGGATTTCCACCAGAGCCTTAAATTATTTAAACTTGTCAAAGAATTCAGATTTCTTCCTGAGGAAATACATCCATGTATTCCTTGAGAATTCATCTATAAATTATAAATAGTATACATGCTTACCTAGTGATGGAACCGACACAAGTCCAAACACATCACTATGCACAATCTCTAATATCTGTTTTGCTCACTTAGCACTAGAGGGGAAAATCACCCGATTTTGCTTCCCATATATGCAATTTTCATAGAAATCAAAATCTAGAGAGAAATTAGACATACCTTCTACCATACCATTACCATGAAGTATTTGAAGGCCATTCTCTCCAATATGCCCAAGCCTTTAATGCCATAGCATGGTCTTTTCTCCAGAGACCATAGGTTTTCTGCTCCACTTTCAGGAACCACAAAACCATTGCACCTATCAATAAAAATGCTATCCTGAAGCTTGTACAGAGTTCCAATCTGAACTCCCCACACCAATACCAGTGATCCCCAAACCATCTTGCATGTATCTTTCTCAATTTTTTTTTTTTTACACCTGCATCATCCATATTGCTTACATAAATCAGATTTCTGGCCAATGCAAGAATATTTCGAACACTCGGAAGTGTTGTAAGCCTTCCACCTTGCAACTTCAACTTAAATTTTCCGTGACTGATGATTCTAGCCTTCCTGTCATCCCCTAAGAAGACATCATCACCATCATATTTATCATATTCGCAGAACCACTCCTTGTGGAGAGTGAAGTGAAAGGATGCACCTGAGTCAATAAACCATGCCTCATGATCTACATGTGTACTTGAAGAAGAATCCAAGTACACATTCCAACCTTCACATGAGGTGGTTTTTGCCTTTGTAGAAGGAGCATCATCAGATCCATTTCCTTTCTGAGGAGCTTTATATCTACAATCCTTTTTGAAGTGCCCTTCCTTTCCACATTTCCAGCACACCTTTACAGGTTTTCCTGGAGATTTAGATCTACCACTCGAGGATTTATTTGTAGGTTTTAACCCCGTATAGAAATTACCTGCATATGAATTCTAAAACATAGAAAATAAAAAATGCGAGAGCATAACACATAAAACACATATACACATAGATTTTCCCTTGGAGCCCAAAACCGGGACTACCAGATTGATTTTTCATTATATTCCTTTCAATGTTACAATACATATATATACATGCTGAAGCATCCAATACCATGGACCAAAAAACCATTGCACCCAAAACCATGTGCTAAAACCATTGGTAGGTTCGTCCCACCTAATATAGGGTCCCAAATGTTTTTCCTTGGGGTGGTGCCCTGGACCCCATGGAGGGGGGCTACCCGCCCTGCTCAAACCCCTTGGACCCCCCCCGTTGTGCAATCGGTGTAACAAAGGGGGGGCTTCACTCCCCCTCTAACCCCCAGTTAACTAGGGGGGCTAGTCGTGGAAAAAATATAACACAACCCAACATTATTTTTGTTTATGTTCTGGGACCATTCTCGTACAAACAAGGCATCACCATTCTGGCCCTTCATATTTTTCCGTCTCATCTCCTCCAACAACAAGGATGAGACTATTTTATCAAACTGAAAGGAAGTCACATTGCTACTTATTGCAACAACCAAACAATCCCATGAATCTGGTAGAGAACACAAAAAACAGATGCACTTATCTTCATCTAATTTTTTTATATCAACAGATAACAATTGACTTACCACAATATTAAAGGCATTCAAATGCTTTGTCACTGAATCTCCATCCTTCATCCTTAGGTTATACAACTTTTCTCATAGGAACAATTTATTCACCAGAGAATTAGATTGGTACAAAGTCCCTAACTTATCCCATAAAGCCTTCACTGAAGCTTCCCCTGATACATTCAACAATGATGAATTTGAGACACACAACCGTATTGTGCTCTTTGCCTTCCGATCCAACTTCACCCAGTCTTCAGCTAACATTGCCGTTGGTTTAGTACCTGGATCTACCAGGATCCACTGATCTTTATCCACCAACAGATCCTCCATCTTGAGTTTCCACAACTCAAAACTCTCACCATTAAGTTTCTCGATCTCTATCTTTCCACTGCTCACCATTTTATTTTACCACAAGAATCGATCCTGTAGATCTCCCACTGAACAAGGTCTACCATAAGCCTGAGCAAAACCCCTCAGCAACAAAGGCGTCCTCATGAAGCCAAAACAACTTTGATACCGAATGTAGGTTTTAACCCCGTACAAAAATTACGTGTATACGAATTCTAAAAATAATGGCGAGAACATAAAACATAAAACATATATACACAAAGGTTTTCCCCTGGATCCCAAAAACGGGAATAACAAATTTATTTTCCAATATATTCCTTTCAATGTTAAAAAACATATATATACATGTCGAAGCATCCATAAACACCAATCCATTAACCCTGGATTAGAACATAACTGTAGTTCCCTTGACCGATTCTACAAAAGACCATGGGCAGAAAACCATCATGCCCAAAACCATGTGCAAAAACCATGCAAAAAAAACATAGGTAGGTTCACCCACCTAATATAGGGTCTAGAATTTTTTTCCCTGGGGTGCTTCCTTAGACCCCATAGAGGGGGGCTACTATCCCCTTCAAACCCTTGACGGGGGGGTGTTGCCACCCCCCCTCTGACCCCCTTGTTATGCCCCATACAACAAACAGAGGGAGCTTTCGCCCCCCTTGTGACCCTCCCCATGTATGGGGCTAGTCATGGAAAGAATATAACACACATCCAACACCTGTTTCCACCCACATGTTGAGGGATTCCCACAGTAAACCATCTCCACCTCCAAACCTTAGGATTTTCCTGAGACCACCTCACCAAGATCCAAAACCTTCCATCAATTCGAAGCTCAACCAAGAATGAATCCCATCACACCATGGATGTCCAGAAATAGTAAGGCAAGGATAAAACCAGTGTCAAAACCCAACAAAACCCATGCTAATGACAACAAATGAAACATATACACACATGCATATACCATGCATGATAAAACCATCCAGGAAATCATACATGCAACATGTTACTTGCAAGTATTCTCATTGAAACCACTTGAGCTAACTTTTTTTCCTTGATATTTGCTTTCCTTTTCTTTCTTTGTCCTTCCTTTGCTTTCCTTATCCTTCCTTTGGTTGCTTGCTTTCCTTCTCCTCTTGGTGCCCTTATCCTCTCTCATACTAATTCCAAAACTAAACTGACAAAAGGTCCCAAACTGATGCTTTCATGTATTTTTATTAATGATGCCTCTAATTTCTTCATTTTCCATAATTTTTCCTTCAATTTTCCTCTCATGAAAATCTGTGACTCTTCACCTTCCTTTTCTACTATTTTCCTTTATTTTCAGAAAATAAATGCCAATAATGCCTTATTTCCTTTTTCAAAGCCTTTACCATCGCCTTTGCTTAGCCATAATAAACAACAAGTGATGCCTTCTAGGATGTTTTTCCTAACATTAAACTTGGAATACGTGTCCCATGACTTTGGTCTTAGTTTGCCTTATTGACTTTATTACATGAATTTTTAACTCAGGGATGTTACATGCATGATATTATAAGGGATGCCTTAAGGGAAAAACAAATTGTTGAGAAGATTAGGAAAACACATCTATAGGTACATGAGACACTACATAAGTAATAGGAAAAATATAAGCTAAGGCATGATCAACATATGACATATAAGTTTTTCAAGGTGTTAGATAGAGTATGGTTGCAATTGAACAAAGAGAGGCTATAGGGTCTTGGTGAGAAAATCAAGTTTCTGTGATATGGTATGTTTAATATATCGGAGAATGTGAGAGATAAAACCTATGGACTTATTATACACCCATACATGCACATTTAATTAATGGTGAGTGTATAAAATCTGAAACTCTATGAGCCTTCCATGCTAGGTTAGGAAGAGGACCAAGTGGTACCTTCTATAGAATATTTGGCACCAGATACTTGGGCAGAGTTAATATAGGATACACTTTTTGTAGAATAGGTATAAGATTACAATACAAGGGCATCATGACCTTTGGTATATTGGGTTAAAAGAAAACCTTCTAGGCAAGGCTAATTGGTACACCCGAGACAAAGTAGAGGACAAATTTCCTCACCTCATTCAATAGAAGATTACGGGGACAAAAAACATCCAAAAATGAGGAGGTATGATTTGAATTGGATCATTATATTATTTTTAATCCATATTAATGCTTTAAAAATGGAAAAAGTTGAGGAATCAACTCACAAGGCTATTTTTACTAGTGGGTCCCAATTTGGCAATTTGGGTTTGAAACCTTCCATAAGGAGTTTGAAGCATCAAATGGAATCTATTTGGGGAAAATATTTTCCTACCAAGTGTAGTAACCCATAATGCTATTATACATACAAATACCTGTCTAATGACACAATAATGTCCTCAATTAGAGTTCGTATGAAAATGTTATGCCACTTGGAAGTTGACCTTCATATTTTGTCCACCATGATTTGAGATGATGTGATGTCATTCCTCATTATTCATGGAAAACGGAATAGCTACATAATTATCCCATTATCCATATTGGGATATCCCCCATTATCCATATCGTAACTCCAGTTAAGAGTTGAAGGAGTCAAACTTAACCACTATTAGGATATTGAGTTGTGTTATAACTAGGCCACTAGGAGGAAAATGAGTTTTGTTCTATTCAATGCATTTTATTCCATAGATGAGAAGAGTAGCTGATATGTTGAAAATAGAAAAAAGAAATGCTAAAAATAGAAGTGCTAAAAATAGCACTGCTATAAATAACATTTCGGGATACATTCAAATTTTAGTTAGTCCCTAAACTAAAATTGAGAATTAAAATTTGAATTTTATCTTAGCAGCTGTTTGTAAATTAATTAATTAATTCATCTTGAGTTAATTAGTTGTAGGAAATCAAACATGAAGTCTATGTGAAGACATGCAACAGTTTCTCCATTGATTGAGGAAGTTATCCCTTGATTAAAGGAGATCAGGATGAGTTGTACTTTGAGTTGTAATTAGTTAGCTCAGTTAACTGAGTTAAGTCCAGTTAGATTAGTTCAAATAGTTTGTTGAACTAATTGTGAGTTTAGTTAGTTAATGCATGCATGCATGTAACTGCTGCACTTCAGATAACTGAATATTCTCTCATAAATAACTCATGCATGTCAGTTCAGTCAGAGACCCAGTTGAGATAAGATGATGGGACAGTGTACTATCAGTTGCAAGAATATTCCATGGAGGATATCTCTTTCATGCAGAAGGAATTCATTCCATGGAGATTGCGCAGTTACTTTTGAGTTTGATGAGTGTGTGATAAGGCAAATTCACATAGGTGGCAGCATTGGACCCCAAGAGAAGGAAATGGAGGCTTGCAAGGAAATGTAGGAGGCTTGGAGGGATGAGAGAAGGCATACTTGTTGTGTCTATTCAGTTTGTCATGCTGTAATGATATTGATGCTATTGATACATGAGAGCAGATGCAATAAGTGAACGATTGTGAGCTAATGCTTTGTGTAATCTGAACATATTTCCACTTGTATGATAATACAGAGATCGAGGTTTTTAGCTGAGGCTTTCCCCAGAGTATTCTTCTGTGTTCATGTGTGATTGATTTCTCATTCTCTGTTATATGTGTTCTATTTGATCTTGCTCAAAATTGATTAAACTTCCGCAAGTTTGTTTGTAGAAGTAGATCAAGTATTTTGTTTTAGTATATTGCATTATCAGGTGATCTACAGTGGGAAATTCTACATGGTATCAGAGCAAAGGTGATAACAGTGAAGAACGATATACAAAGAAGGGATAAGTTCGAAGTTTCAAGTTCCTGAATATAGAATTCGAATTCTTATCACATCTCAAATTTCACCAATGGTGTTCAATGGTTTAAGACTCGAGTATGCCCTTAATGCAGCTCGAATTATATAGCCTGGAAGCATCGCATGGAAGCAGTATTAGAGGACAATGGTCTAATGGACATCATTGATGAAGAAGCCCCCAAGCTAGCAGCGGCTAATGCTACAGAATTGGCGGAATGGAAGAAATGTGTGGCTAGAGCGAGGAGAATCCTCCTGGAGGGAGTTTGAGACCACATTGTCTCGAGCCTCCATGGGAAGGAGACACCATTTTCAATGTGGAAAACATTGAAAGATCTATATCAGAACAACAATGATCAGAGGAAGCTGGCGCTGAAAGAAAAGCTTCGGAAAATCAAGTGTGAAAAGGGTGACACGATCTCTACATATCTAAACAAGCTCATCACCTACAGGGATGAGCTTCGAAGTGTAGGGATCATGACAGTCGATGATGACATGGTGAGTCTTGCTCTCCTCGGTCTTCCTAAGAGCTGGCATAGCTACCAAGACTCGGTTAATGGAAGAGAGAAACTGCCAGATTGGAAACGACTTTGGTTGGATCTGATGCAAGAGGAGATAAGAAGAAGCACTAGGGATGGATCTTCATCAAAGCAAGATGATGAAGAAAATATAGCCTTAGCGAGTAAGGTGAGGAAAGGAAAAGGGAAGGCGTCCCATCCCAAATCCAGTTCTTCCCATGGTGGGAAGAATTTTGACAAATCGAAAGTGCGATGCTTTCATTGTCATGAGGTGGGACATTATGCTATGTTGTAGCTCTGATACCACTTGTTGTAGATCTAACCCAGAATATAAGAGAAATAACAAATATACCCAATAATAACAAGATCAAAATAAATGGAAATGCTTCTTTATTATCAAACCCTTAAGGTAGGGCAACACCATACATTCACTCCTTAAGGAAGGAGAACACTCCACAAGCCATATTCCTGTTCATACAATAATTCTTCTCTATCTCCCAAGTGGAGTCTCTAGCCTCTATATAGGCCTCCTACATACAATACCATGGGTCATTACCATGGTTCCCTCATACCATCAACTAATACCATGGGCCCATTACATTATTATTAACTACTTGTGGTCCCTCACATGACATGGGTTAACCACCTTATTTATTACTATGGCCCATCCCATTATTACATTATTACCTTGGGTACCTCCCTTGGTACCCCATATTATCCCCCCTAGATATATAACATGCTACGAATTATCCACAAAAGAAATCCAAGAAGGGATCCTCGAAGGGATTAGACGATGAGGCACTAGCCTCACAGTTCGAGTTGGATTTCTCTCTCATCGCATGCATGGTTTCATCCATGGTGGGATGTGTTTGATACCTGGATAGTGGAGCCACTTTCCACATGTCCGGCAATAAGAATCTTTTAGTACCTTAGAGGAGAAGGATCTCCAGATGTGGATCGAGATGGGCGATGATGGAAATTACCGTGTTTCAGGTGAAGGTACGGCTCTGTTTCAGAGGGAGCATGGAGCTCCTCTCACCCTGACTGATGTAAAGTATATACCGGGTCTGAAGAAGAATCTTGTGTCTGTCGCTATGCTAGAAGACAAAGGCTATGATGTAGTCTTTAGTAAAGGAAAGGTATTCCTAAGGCATATCGGTACTGGACAGACCAAGAGGATTGGGATTTGAGTAAAGAATCTCTACAAGCTGGAGGTAGACGACTGTGCTGCATTGAGTTCCAAAGCAGAGATGGTGTAGAGCCAAGATGTTGGTGAGCTATGGCATAGAAGATTGGGCCACTTGCACCATGGGGCCTTGAAGATCATGCAACAGATTTCTACCGGACTTCCCAAGGGAAAACTGGAGCAGACAGATACATGCAAAGGTTTTACCTTGGATAAGTATGTGAAATATTCCTTTCAGGATCGAGACAATAGAGCTGGAGCAATCCTAGAGTGAGTTCACACAGATGTTTGTGGACCATTCTCTACAACCTCCACCGCTAAACAAAGGTACTATGTTATTTTTATTGATGATTTTTCTCGTAGATTTTGGATATACTTTATGCAAAAGAAGGATCAGACCTTCTGGAGGTTTTGTGAGTTTAAAGCCTTGACAGAGAAAGAATCTAGAAAGAAAATAAAATCCTTGCGTAGCGACAATGGTGGAGAGTATGTCTCCCAAAAGTTTAAGGACTTCTGCCGCGATGCAAAAGGAATTAAATGGGAGTTGACGACACCCCATAACCCACAACAGAATGGGGTGGCCAAAAGGAAGAACAGATCGATTGTGGGAGAAACTCGAGTGATGTTGCATGACCAAAGCCTACCACTTCATTTGTGGGCTGAGGCATGCAATACAACAGTATACTTGCAGAAAAGAAGCCTGCGCTGTATACTGGGAATGAAGAAACCTATGGAGGCCTTTTCCGGGAAGCAACCAGATGTGAGTCACTTCAGGATATTTGGATCATCGGTTTATTGCCATGTGACCAAAGATGCCCGGAAGAAGCTAGATCCAACAACTGAGTTGGGGATACTTGTGGGGTACACTGATACACCCCACAACTATCGGGTGTTCCTGCCTACCAGTTAGAGGACAGTGGTACGCAGAGATCTGAAGTTTGACGAGTAGAAAGCCATGCGAGTATCACTTGAGAGGGAGCTCAAGTTGCATGCAGAGGAGGAACTTTCAATTCCTAAGGAGGAGGAGGCTCAGATTGATGCAGAGCAGTTGCATGTAGAGGAGTCGGTAGTGGAGACATCCACTCATGCTGAGTCTTCTAGAGATGGGTGGAAACGCTCAAGGGAAGCTGACAGGTTGATGCTGGATGCACGAGAGAATGTGGGACATCGATCTTCTCAGCGCAGACAGAGGAGGTCACCCGAGCGGTATACTGGTTACATGGCCCTGGTTGGGGAGTGTGTAGAGTCCGAACCTTCTTCATTTGAGGAGGAGGTGCAACAACCAGTCTGGGTTGATGTAATGGTAGAGTAGTATGGCTCTATCATTCGGAACAGTGTGTGGGATGTTGTCCCAAGACCTCAGGACAAGTCAGTGGTTAGTTCCCGATGGCTTTATATGGTAAAGCAGGCAGCTGATGGCAGTGTTGAGAAACATAAGGCAAGGTTTGTTGCTCGTGGTTTCTCATAGGTCGAGGGGATTGACTACGATGAGACCTTTGCTCCTGTAGCAAAGGTACTCATCTATCAGATCGATGTTGGCACTATCAGCTCAGATGGGTTGGAGGATCCATCAGATGGATGTGAAGACATCATTCCTCAATGGGAAGATTAAGGAAGAGGTGTACATTGAGCAACCAGAAGGTATTGAGACCTTCGATCGTGAGTCGCATGTGTGCCGACTCAAGAGGGCTTTGTACGGGCTGAAGCAAGCGCCTCGTGCTTGGTACACCAGGATCGACAACTATTTCACCAGGTTGGGCTTCACCAAGAGTGAAGCAGATGCGAATATTTACCACATCATGGTAGAAGGTAAGCCATTGATCATTGTTCTTTATGTGGATGATCTGATTTTGACAGGGGGTGATCAGTGGATCAAGTCTTGCAAGAGAGTTTGATGAAAGACATGGGTCTTATGCACTACTTTCTAGGCATGGAAGTGTGGCATAAAGATGGGGAAGTATTTGCGTCTCAAGACAAGTATGCCAATGAGATACTCAGGCGTTTCCACATGGAGAAGTGCAAGCCCATGCAGACTCCTCTAGCTAGTAACTGGAGGAAGAAGGATGCTAATTCAAGTGAGGTAGTAGTTGCTACTGTTTATCGGCAACTTGTGGGTTCGCTAATGTATCTAGTGAACACACGACCAGACTTATGCTTTCTGGTGAACTAGATGAGTCAAGCTATGGTTCAACCTACCAAGATGTTTTGGAAGGCATCAAAACATGTGCTGAGATACCCCAGAGGCACATCTCAGTATGGATTGTGGTACAAATGGACAGAGGGGGTGAAGCTTTAGGGCTTCACAAATGTAGATTGGGCAGGGAGTCCATCAGACCGGAAGAGCACTTTTGGAGGAATATTCAACCTTGGTTCAGCTGCAGTTTCCTGGTACAGAAGGAAAGAGAGGTTAGTTGCACTTAGCTCAGTAGAGGCTGAATACATGGCTTCCAGTCAGGAAGCATGTGAGGCCATTTGGATGCGGAAGATTCTAGTGGGATTGTTTGGTCAGAGGATGGATCCAACTGTGATCTACTGCAATAATCAGAGTTGTATCAAACTCTATGAGAATCCAGTATTTCATGACAGGTCCAAGCACATTGATATCCGGTACCATCATCTTCGAGACTGTGTGGTGAAGAGGATCATGTTGTTGCTGTATGTTTCGTAAGGCATTATCAAAATGTAAGTTCGAGTTCCATAGAGACAGGATTAGGGCGACTGATAATCCCTTTCTTGTTGAGTGGGAGTGCTGAAAATAGCAACAAGAAATGCTAAAAATAGAAGTGCTAAAAATAACACTGCTATAAATAGCATTTCGGGATACATTCCATTTTTAGTTAGTCCCTAAACTAAAATTGAGAATTAAAATTTGAATTTGATCTTAGCAGCTGTTTGTAAAATAATTAATTAATTCATCATGAGTTAATTAGTTGTAGGAAATCAAACATGAAGTCTATGTGAAGACATGCAGCAGTTTCTCCATTGATTGAGGAAGTTATCCCTTGATTAAAGGAGATCAGGATGAGTTGTACTTTGAGTTGTAATTTGTTAGCTCAGTTAACTGATTTAAGTCCAGTTAGATTAGTTCAAATAGTTTTTTGAACTAATTGTGAGTTCAGTTAGTTAATGCATGCATGCATGTAACTGCTGCACTTCAGATAACTGAATATTCTCTCATAAATAACTCATGCATGTCAGTTCAGTCAGAGACCCAGTTGAGATAAGATGATGGGACACTGTACTATCAATTGCAGGAACATTCCATGGAGGATATCTCTTGCATGTAGAATGAATTCTTTCCTTGGAGATTGTGCAATTACTTTTGAGTGTGATGAGTGTGTGATGAGGCTAATTCACACAGGTGGCAGCATTGGATCCCAAGAGAAACTGCACAAGGAAATAGGAGGCTTGGTGGGTTGAGGGAAGACATATGTTGTGTCTCTTCAGTCTGTGAGTTGTAATTGTTGGATTGTACTGAGAGTAGGATAGCTTGTGAGCTAATGCTTTGAGTAATCTGAACATATCTCCACTTGTATGATATATAGATATCAGGGTTTTTAGTAGAGGCTTTCCATAGAGTATTCTTCTGTGTTCATGTGTGATTGATTTCTCATTCTCTGTTATATGTGTTCTATTTGATTTTGCTCAAAATCGATTAAGCTTTTGCAAGTTTGTTTGTAGGAGTAGATCAAGTATTTTGCTTTAGTATATTGCATTATCAGGTGATCTATAGTGGGAAATTCTACATGATAGTGAATAGAGATAGAGAAAATAGAGAGGGTTTATGCACTATATTAGCCTATGATCCACATGTATAACGTCTTTGTACTTGCATCCATTCCATTAGGAGAAAGAGGGAGTAGAGAAACCTCATCTTCCAGCCAGATTTTCTCTCGAAAGGGTTTCACAAGTCATATTTTGTGTTGTTATGGTTGTGAGCAATTGTATTTTTGTATTTTCTTCTTTTTTTCTATTTTGCATGCATAAAAATGTAACTTAATAAATCTAGAAGTATAAGGAAAATAACCTCATAATATAGATTTCAAATTATCAATATAAATTTATCATATATGTTGTGATGAAATATCGAGTGGAATACCCACGACAATTTACTTATCAAGGGATTATATTTGACCTTTTCAACCCTTAACATGAGTTACGATTCAAACCTTCTAAAGTCTTGTTCATATTTTCCATGTGGCTAGCCCCTTTTCCATGAGTAACGAGGTTGACATGGCATCCTCTTGAATCATGGTGGACAAAATATGACGGTAAATTCCAGGAGGCATAACTTTTGTGTACAAATTCTGTTTGACCTCTTTATTGCACTGCTAGAAAGATGTTTGGATGTAGAAAAACATCAGGGGGTATGGGATAAGCAAATTTTTTGGACCCTAAAAAACTTCATTTAATTCCTCAAACTTCCTTTAGAAGGTTTCAAACCCCAATTCACGAAACAGGGACCCACTGGTAAAAGTGGCCTTATGAGATGATTCCTCCACTTTTTCCCCTATTAAAGCATAGATATTGATGAAACATAATATTATGATCTAATCTAGATCATTGCAACTAGCAAATATGAGTTTAGAGAACTGTCTTCCTAAAAGGGAAAAAAAAACTAGAAATAACAAGCTAGAGAGGAGGAGAAGAGTGATTATAGCCATGATCTTCATAGTTTAAGACTGTATGGAAGTTACAAGTGTGATAAGAATGAAGTGTTCGAGGCCCTTTATGTATATGTTGGTCAGGTTGTTGAAGAAGACAACAACACTTACATAAAAGGTACCTATATTACATGTCCATATATCTCTTTCTCTGAGATGATCTCTTTGTATATGATTAAAATGTGGATTCTTGCCTTTTTCTTATATCAAGGAATTGGGCCTTTCAAATATTTGAATGGAATTGTTTCACCTATGGAAGGGAATACTGTATATGGATTATCAGTATGAGGAGGTTCGTAGGGTGCATAGATACATCATCACCCTTCTCCTTTGAGCCATAGGGTTTTACCAAGCTTAGCCACACATGTGGACCAAATGAAGTTGATAAATCATTCCATGACTCCTCGTATTCCTTGATGAATGTACTTGACCAATATGAACCTTACCCCCTATTGAACTTGGAGTCCAGTCCAAGCTATGAATACACCAAATATCCTCCCTAACCATAACTCCACCCCTCTCACTCATTTATCCATTTAAAAAAAAAATCAGTCCCTTTACCATTGCATTTTCAAAGGAAGACCATCAAAGGTCCTTTCTTCCTCATAATATTTGGATGGAGGGTGGTTCAAATTATAACCACAATAGTGTTTGTAATATTGAGATACTTGAGTGCATTTGAACATGTGACCTATGGCCTCTTTATTGACAAAATCCATTGGATGAATGATCCAATCAATTGTGCTAACCCTTGGAGTGTTTTTTATTCCATGACGATTATCTATCTACACACACACACACATTCAAAGGAAAACTTTGTAAGTTTTTTCTAACAACTAACTTTGGCTTAACCAGATTGGTATGTTGACCTTTCGATCAACAACATATAGTTGATATGTAAGGGTAAGTTATTATATTTCAACAACAAATAGTTGATATGCAAGGGTAAGTTATTATAATCTTGACGGGTAGGGCTTGGAGCCATTAGAACAATATACTTGATATGAGCCCAACATGTCAAAAGGGTCTTGAAGCCATTACACTTGTAGGAATTATCCCCGGGTTGAAAGGATAACAATCATTCCCAACTACCAAGTCAATATCAATGAAGCAACATTTACAAATTCTATCTCCATTTGGTTTTTGAACCTATAATATGTTAGGGGAAAACACATGTTCTTAACCATTAGACCTACTCAACTTTACATTGAAACCTATTAATCACCTAAAAATTATATACATTTACTAAGAATAAAAAATATATCTATTTTTTATATCATATATGTATTTTAAATTTTTATATTATAATTAAATACTAAAATATATTTTGAATTAATATTCAAGACTACAAATTTTAAAACTATTTTTGATAGATTAAAAAATCATCTTTTCCAAATATACAAAACATATTATTAGGAGCTAAAAATCATTCATATATATAACTTGATTTTGCTTTATAACTCATTAAGTAAATTATTTCAAATAATCTAATTTAAACACAAAATAATTGTGGTCTATATGGAATTGAGCTTGAGGGATTTCTATTTTCAATAAAATGAACAAAATGAATGGTTGAGATTGCAAACTTAGCCAATATTTTTCGTAAATGTTTTTGAGTTTCTTAAGTCTCTTCCTCTCTTTAATTTATTATAAAATCATTTGTGAAACATGGCTATCGCTATAATTTATTAAAAAATTATTTATTAAACGTGACATTGGAATTTGGTGGGGCTCTAGTTCATTTGGTGTGGCTATTAAAATGTAATATTAGTTTTTATAAATTTAAGTCTCATAATAATGTTAAGGTTATAATAAATACCATCATTATTAAATAGTATTATTAATAATATAACTAATAATAACAACATTCACATTATTATTAATAATAACATTTATATAATATTAAATAATGTTAGTAATCTTATTTTGATAAGTCTATTTAGGTTGAAGTTTTATTGCTCTAAAATTTTAATAGTATTGGTTTTTTATTATTTTAGATTTATAAAGATATTATTATTTTTAGTTATTAATAAACATTAAATTTAATATTAATATTTTTAGTTATTAATAAATATTAAATTTAATATTAATATTGTTAAATATTAATATAAAATTATTATATGATTAATGAAATTAAAGTTTTTACTATAAATAATATAATATTAATATTAATAAATATATTAATTTAGAAAGATTAAAATGATATATAAATGATGTTTTCTTTCTGTATCTACCATATTTACTAATATAAATAAATATAATTGTGCCAATATTATTTCTTCACTCTACTCCAATAATATAATTGTGCCAATATTATTTCTTCAATAGATTCCAATATTTCTCTTTGAAAGTCAAGAACATGTGTTATAAGCCAACATGGTCTGAGTAAGAAACAAATGTGCCAAATGTGCTAATGTTATTCATGGTGTTAAGCAGGAAATCTTTTACATCCATCTGAACCACTAGAGACGCATAATGTCCTTCATTATATTTTCTAAATCATTTATGTCAAAAGGATTTTTATTTATATAATAATTAGCGAGTAAAAAGGTGAGGCATCAGCACTGCAATGATTACATCGATGAACAACGTAGCAATAGTGATATAGAAACCAATCCTTTATTTACCCACAACAGGAAATGCTGCATCTCATTTGCGAATGAGAAAGGCTCCAAGCAGATCAGTCCGATTGCGCACATATTCCTGGCATTTGGCAGTTGCCATCTTTTCAATTCTCAAAAAGAATTCATCCGTTAAAACATCTGAACCCAACTGAGCCCTCACCAGATTCTCGAACGCTGCCCTGTAAATGTTTGATACCATCCTCCCGAACACCTCCTCATCATTGTTTCTCATATCTGAAATTGGATGCAAAGGCAACCCACTGAACATCTTCACTCTCTCCACAATCTCAAAAGATTTCTCCATCTTCACTATGCTTTCCAACTCCGCAACATTTGGGCAGAAGAGCGGCAGATTGAATGAATCCATTTTCTCCTTCTCAATCATTCCCTGAACCTCTTAAAATCCATCAAATTCCATGTCAATTATATTAACATTCAAAAGCAGAAGAAGAAGAATATATTATTACCTGATTGATAAGCTCTTCAAACGCAGCTTGCATGTGATGAGAAATGTGTCCTATTCCTCCTTGCTCTTTTATGTCCTTGGAATTACGACCCACTAGACATATGAACATGCACCCTCCGGCTACCATTTCCTCTGCCCGCGCCGCCAAAAATGAAGAAAAATCTTTGCGAAATTGGGAAAGATAAGCAGCGCCCACTTCATCTGTGGAAATATAAACTGCCCCTCCATTCCAAGCCGCAGAATTTTTGTTTACAACGCTATCAGGAATCTGCAATATAGTTTTGACTCAATTAATATGTGTATAGTTTGTAATTTGTTTACGTGGTAAAATTTATCATAATTTAGTTGTCAAATTGAGGATAGTGGTTTTAATGCAGACTGATTTATCAAAATTATACCTCGAATAACTTGCTGGCTAATGATCTGTAAAAGGGTAATTTTTCACTCCAAATGACTTTAGACCTTGGGCGGTTAACCTATTTGAGCATACTTTGATATAATTTATAGATTATTTCAATAATTTAGATATTTTTGTGAGAATAAGGAAATATAATTGTTTTCCTTATTGATTTTTAGAAAAAAAAAAATCAAAATATTTCAGGATAATCGCATATTGTTAAGATTATAAAATTTACCTTAATTATAATAATAATTATTATTAAATTATAATAGAAATTATAAAAAATTGCTGTACTTCCCTGTCGAAGGTGCCCGGGAAGAGAGAAGAGCATATACCTGCGAAAGCCAGTGAAGGCTGCTGGAAGAGTGACAAAAATGGAGGCTCTGAGCTGGAAAAAGTCTTTTGTAAAACGACCCGGCGACCACTGCCGCAAAGTAAGATCTTGACGCCGGAGGCTCACTGAAACTATGCTCGCCTTCATCCTTCTTGTGAGCGCGGTCTGCTAATTGTTGATGTGGAGGCAGCGAGCGAAGGAGCGAGTTAAAATCATTGGAAGGAAGATCAACAAAATTAACTTCAAATTCCGGCACCTCCACACAATGAGCACTGCACGTTGCTTGTACGGCTTGGACGATGGTGTCGGCGACAATAAGTGTGTTAATTCCCGTGGCACACCCAAGGTCTGCAACGCGAAATACCCCATCTCCTCCTTTCAGATTTTCAAAACTCATACGTTCACAGATTTCATGCTCCAGAATAGGCTTTATCACTTGTATCACTTTCAACTGCAATTGTATCTCCAAATATTAATAGAATGGACGAAACAAACTACAATACTCTGAGAAGGGATTGAAGTGGGGATCCATCTTATATAAGTTTCGAGAACCGATCATGATTATGATTCAAGGAGAGATAATTAATTGAAATGAGATAACTAGTTGAAATAGGACGTACCTGGCTAAATAAAGAAACGCGAGCATAACTTGTGTCTCCGTCTCCGCCCTTCATGCCGAGCACATTCTCCAGTGATTTCAGTCCCTCCATTGCAAATATTGGATTGCCTTTCCTGCAGATGTACAGCACTTCCAAATATTTCTCTCTCAGTGAGGAGGAGTTCAAGTGATGCTATGAAACACGATGTCACGCCACTTATTTATAGCGGCGACAATCGAAATACAATTAGAACTCCACAACTCAATACTTCCGTGTCGTGTGAGCGTCTAATTGAGCTCATTCCTCTGTTTTCCATATGCTTCCAGAAATTTTGAAATTGCAGCCGACATAATGTGAAATCAACTAGAGCAGGATAAAGAACCAAGGACTGTTTTATGGTGTGGAATTTGTGGACCCACTCAAAAGTTTTTTGAACTGATTGGAGCCGGCGTTAGGTATATATAAACTTTCTTTCTCGAGATTGGAAGACTAAACCTTTCCACCTTTCCACCTAATTATTATTGACCTAATTATTATTGAAACACATCTTTAAAACTAGATTAAACAATACTTAGGTTAATCTACAAAATGTACACCTTTCAAATTTGCTTGGGGTATCTCTGGATGTGAGGTCATGGCATTGGGCCAACACTGGTTTTATTTAGTTGTTTTGTGGATATGTCCATTTATATACACTGTTATGACTAAAACAAAGAAGAGTATGTCTATTTATATACACTTATTATGACTACTTAAACCAACAAGAGTGTGAAAGCAAGTCTTTGAACCACTCACCCACCCACCCAATACCCAATCAATCACCGTTCCCTGGACCATAGTGAAAAGATTTATTCCTCTGACTATTTGTGCATGGAAGGATGGATTGTCATCTGGACAACTCTATGAGAAGTAGGACATACTAACACCCAAGCCACATAAGTCAACGACTAATGTCACACTCACCCTTCTCTTTATCAAGCCAATTATATATATTAACCTTGTTCTCACGAGTCACAAGTCGTGCATACTTGTTTTTGTGTTCACCCGTAGCCATTTTCCCCTTACTCTTGACAATTTGGAAATTATTTTCTTAATCAAATCAAAATATTAAATTCATTAAGAGAAAATGTTACATTAGAACAAGCCATAGATTATATCGGGCCGATTGTTTTAATATTCAATCAAGTATCACATATTCCCGAAATTACATTTGAAATTCTTTCAATTGTATATATATAAACGTGAAGAACTTTGTATTATAGAAAATTTGATGGCATTTAAGACATAATTTTTAGAATTTGCTTTGACTTCACAGAGGACATGAAATTAAAATGCATCAAAATTTTTGAGAGATTAGAGGTTGGAGTCCATGTGCTTGACATGTAACAAAAAGTTTGATAGAGAGGAGAATACATAACAAATGTCACTTTAAACTAAAAAAGACAAAACTAGAAAGAGATGAGGTTGGAACACTTGCTGAGGGAGGCCTCTACAATAATATAGGTTCTTCTTCCTCAATGGGCACTAGTCTAAAGTAATTGTCATCACCAAGCTGAGGAATTTCTTTGGCATGGATGACCCTTTCGTCTCTTGGATGTTTGGTAGGATGTGTTGATGTGGATGTAAGATCTATTATAGGAGGAGCTAATGAGGGTGAAAAATCGGTCCTAAGCGGAGCTAACTGAGATGGGATATCAACGACCATGCCTAGAAAAGACAAGAGCGATGCAGAATGATATGACGGAAGATGCCAAGGGAGTTGGCCATGTCACTGAGAGCTGCCTTGAGGTTCCACCTAAAGTGATCCAAGTCAAGAATGTGAGCCTCCATCACCAACATGTTCTCCTCGTGGTCCCTGAGGAGATGAACTAGGATGTTCCTCAGGGCCCATGCATGATTATCCATGAAGCAAAACTTTGTAGCTTCAAGGTCTACTACCTGTCAATGGTATCGTTAAGGAATACTTGGATCAAAATGTTCACCACCCAAGCTATGCCATGGGAGCAGAGACCTACCTCTACCAAAACCACCATGGTGAGGCCAACCACGTTCTCGGACCATTGAGCCAGAGGGTGTGGTCATGCATAGTGTAGTGGGATTGTTTACTTCAACATCTGGAGCAATGGATAAGTAGATAGTAGAAGGATGGAGAATGTGGGCACTAGAAGGAAGGAATTTTGTATGGGAGGTGAATTTGCATACCAGAGTAGGAAAGAAAACGTGGTCAATGGTCATTGCTTGCAAAAAATCACTGGATCAACTCTAGAATAGGGAAAAGCTTCTTCTATGGAGGAGGAACAAATGAGATTCATGGCTTTCAAGACCATGTATTATAGTTGCAGAGATGAATGCTATGTTCGCAAAGTCATTTCACTCCCTCCATTTATATACACTTGTTATGACTACTTAAACCAACAAGAGTGTGAAAGCAAGTCTTTGAACCACTCACCCACCCATCCAATCAATCACCGTTCCCTGGACTATAGTGAAAAGATTTATTCCTCTGACTATTTGTGCATGCAAGGATGGATTGTCAAGTGGACAAATCTATGAGAAGTAGGACACACTGACACCCAAGCCACATAAGTCAACGACTAATGTCACACTCACCCTTTTCTTTATCAAGCCAATTATTTATATTAACCTTGTTCTCACGAGTCACAAGTTGTGCATACTTGTTTTTGTGTTCACCCGTAAGAGTTTTCCCCTTACTATTGACAATTTGGAAATTTTTTTCTTAATCAAATCAAAATATTAAATTCATTAAGAGAAAATGCTACATTAGAACAAGCCATAAATTATATCGGGTCGATTGTTTTAATATTCATACTTCATACTTGTTTTTGTGTTCATGGCTTTCAAGACCATGTATTATACTTGCAAAGATGAATGCCATGTTCGCCAAGTGATTTCACTCCCTCCATTTATATACACTTGTTATGACTACTTAAACAAAAAGGAGTATGTCTATTTATATACACTTGTTATGACTACTTAAACCAACAAGAGTGTGAAAACAAGTCTTTGAACCACTCACCCACCCATCCAATCAATCACCGTTCCCTGGACTATAGTGAAAAGATTTATTCCTCTGACTATTTGTGCATGCAAGGATGGATTTTCAAGTGGACAACTCTATGAGAAGTAGGACATACTGACACCCAAGCCACATAAGTCAACGGCTAATGTCACACTCACCCTTTTCTTTATCAAGCCAATTATTTATACTAAACTTGTTCTCACGAGTCACAAGTCATGCATACTTGTTTTTGTGTTCACCTGTAACCATTTTCCCCTTACTCTTGACAATTTGGAAATTGTTTTCTTAATCAAATCAAAATATTAAATTCATTAAGAGAAAATGTTACATTAGAACAAGCCATAGATTATATAGGGTCGATTGTTTTAATATTCATACTTCATACTTGTTTTTGTGTTCATGGCTTTCAAGACCATGTATTATACTTGCAGAGATGAATGCCATGTTCGCCAAGTGATTTCACTACCTCCATTTATATACACTTGTTATGACTACTTAAACAAAGAGGAGTATGTATATTTATATACACTTGTTATGACTACTTAAACCAACAAGAGTGTGAAAGCCAGTGTTTGAACCACTCACCCACCCATCCAATCAATCACCGTTCCCTGGACTATAGTGAAAAGATTTATTCCTCTGACTATTTGTGCATGCAAGGATGAATTGTCAAGTGGACAACTCTATGAGAAGTAGGGTATACTGACACCCAAGCCACATAAGTCAACGACTAATGTCACACTCACCCTTTTCTTTATCAAACCAATTATTTATATTAACCTTATTCTCCCGAGTCACAAGTCGCGCATACTTGTTTTTATGTTCACCCGTAACCATTTTCCCCTTACTCTTGACAATTTGGAAATTGTTTTCTTAATCAAATCAAAATATTAAATTCATTAAGAGAAAATGTTACATTAGAACAAGCCATAGATTATATCAGGCCAATTGTTTTAATATTCAATCAGATATCACATATTCCCGAAATTAGATTTGAAATTCTTTCAACTATATATATATATATATATATATATAAAGGTGAAGAATTTTGTATTATAGAAAATTTGATGGCATTTAAGACATAAATTTTTAGAATTTGCTTTGACTTGACAGAGGACATGAAATTAAAATGCATCAAATTTTTCAGAGAAAGTTTGTTAGAGGTTGGAGTCCACGTGCTTGACATGTAATAAAAAGTCCGATAGAGAGGAGAATACATAACAAATGTCACATTAAACTAAAAAATACAAAACTAGAGAGAGATTAGGTTGGAACACTTGCTGAGGGAGGCCTCTACAATAATATAGGTTCTTCTTCCTCAATGGGCACTAGTCTAAAGTAATTGTCATCACCAAGCTGAGGAATTTCTTTGGCATGGATGACCCTTTTGTCTCTTGGATTTTTGGTAGGATGTGTTGATGTGGATGGAAGATCTATTATAGGAGGAGCTAATGAGGGTGAAAAATCGGTCCTAAGTGGAGCTAACTGAGATGGGATATCAACGACCATGCCTAGAAAAGACGAGAGCGATGCAGAATGATATGACGAAAGCAAGTTGATGCCAAGGGAGTTGGCCATGTCACTGAGAGCTGCCTTGAGGTTCCACCTAAAGTGATCCAAGTCAAGAATGCGAGCCTCCATCACCAACATGTTCTCCTCGTGGTCCCTAAGGAGATGACCTAGGATGTTCCTCAAGGCCCATGCGTGATTATCCATGAAGAAAAACTTTGTAGCTTCAAGGCTTGCTACCTGTCAATGGTATCGTTAAGGAATACTTGGATCAAAATGTTCAACACCCAAGCTATGCCATGGGAGCAGAGAACTACAACTACCAAGACCGCCATGGTGAGGGCGAACACATTCTCGGACCATTGAGCTAGAGGGTGTCGTCATGTAGATTGTAGTGGGATTGTTTACTTCAACATCTAGAGCAGTGGACAAGTAGATAGTAGAAGGATGGAGAATGTGGGCACTAGAAGGAAGGAATTTTGTATGGGAGGTGAATTTGCATACAAAAGTAGGAAAGAAAACGTGGTCAATGGTAATTGCTTGCAAAAAATGACTGGATCAACTCTAGAATAGGGAAAAGCTTCTTCCATGGAGGAGGAACAAATGAGATTCATGGCTCTCAAGACCATGTATTATAGTTGCAGAGATGAATGCCATGTTCGCCAAGTGGATTGAGGTAGTTCATGCCCTGTAATCATAGGGTGGCCACCTTAACTCCTAGCTTGAATGCCTAACAGGTCTGTTAGTTGGTAATTCATGTGAGCACCGCTAAGGAGTGATCTCGAGGCTCATGGATTTGTGAGCCATGGGAGCTCTAAGAGTACAATGATAAGGTTGGTGTCATTTGCATCTGGGGATTTATTCATATAATATTAAAGGAAATAATTAAAATACTGTTTGTATGTATGTGTGTGTGTGTTTATTATCAAACATATATAAACTTGTTATTATAAGTCATGTCAACTCTTTCATATATAGAAATATAATTATGTGTTATTTATTTTTAACATTTCTCATGGTTAATAGTGAATTAAATATCGTTGGTAATTTATTTGGATTAGATGGTGGAATTGTAAGTAGTGGAATTCTATGTAGAGGATTCACAATGGAAATATTACTTGAGATTTCAAGATATAGAAAAAGTTACATTGATGTCGAATGCTAGCGTAATATGCCACAAGGACACAAGAAGTCTATATGAGGACTTGAGATTTGTAGGTACATGAGCGATGATGTGTTACATTGTTGTGGCACATAGACCAATATAGGATAATGTGACATGTTGGCAAGTCATTGACATCGCATGGTGATGTGGTGAACTTGGTACAAAGGGATTGATGTGGCAACTAATGTGGCATGTGCGGTGGCAAGTGATGTGGAACCTTGAAGTATGGAAACTTGATTCTTATGAAATGGGACTTTTTGGGATTTTCTAGATATAGATGGTTGTATATGAATGTGAAAAACTAAAAATCTGAATATCTAGATACACAAAGATTTGAATTTTGTTAACTATTGCAATGTGGCAGGAGGCGATGTGGACTAAAGGTGATTTGATGCTGAGGTGAAGGCCATGTGGTATTCTCATGGAGGTGATGTGGAGTGCAGAAGGTACAAATAGTGAAGAATTGGAAATCCAAAAAAATTAGCTGAATGAGAGTTTTAGAAATTCCTAGATCTAAATGCTTGGAGGGTCAACCTATTGACTACAATGGAAAAAATAAAAGCCTAAATCTAAATGTTATGAAAATCCCAATTGTGACCAGAAATCGAAAAGTCTAGAATTTCTTATAATGGATACTTAAAGGAAAATCTTAGATCCATATGCAAGGGGAAATGTTACTCACATGCCTCATAGGGATGTGGCTTCACTTAGTGGTGACACATGGGTATAGTATTGCCATGTGTTAGCCACATATTATTGATGTAGCATTGTACAATGATTGTTAAATTGTAGCAAGAAAAGACTTTATTCGACTTGTGCCTTAGTCAAATGGAGAAATTTGAAATTCCACATCAGCATGATGAATTGAGTTGTAGTTAGCAAGAGTGACATGGACAATTCACTTAGTTAAATAAGTCAATTCGATTTTGTGGCCAAGAAGCAGATTTGTGCATGAGTTGATTGCTAAGATCTATCAATCTAGTGGAGTTATAGTTAGTGAAACTCAATTATCTAAGCTCTAGTCATGAATAGAGTTAGTAGGAGTTTAGTTGAGTAGTTTTAACTATTGTTAACTCACCGATATCTGAGTTAACTAGTCAATTTACTAAAAATAACCATAGTCATATATACAATTTGAATTGCCTAGTTGAGTTCGAGGAAAAGGCACATTGTTATTATTAATTGTATACTATTGAGTGTACAAGTTTTGCATTGGATAAGGTGATAAATTCCTCTAGGATTTGCGCAAGGAAATAGGATATTCCCTATCTTTCAGGAGCTAATTTCCTCAAGAATTATGCAAGGAAATAGGAGGAAGTCTGAGGCCTATTTTGGCTATGTGTTGTTCAGAGAAGGTCAGAAAGCAGGAGATCAATATGGCAGTTTAGGTTGATCTTCAAGGATTGAAGTTGTTATTTTAATAGATCAATATTCACATATGATTTAATACAAATAGAGGAGGGACTATTTTTCCCAGTTGGGTTCTCCAATAAAAATATCGTGTTCATTGTGATTGAATGATTGCATGTGTTTATATTTTATGTTTTCCTTTCTACGGATTGAGTAGAAGAAATTTATGTCTATTATTTTAAGCCTAAATTCATTAGCAACTACAAATTTGAAGCTATTTATACATGGTATCAGAGATATTGAAGACTACAAAGAAACCAGGTTCCAGATCCTATCTTAGAAAAAAATCAATTTGTAGAGTTTTTGGTGCATATTTTCTTTAGTGTAGGAACAATGTCTTTCACTGGATTGAGGCTTGAGTATGCATTGGAGGGAACCTAGAATTTTTGTTGTTGGAAAGACAATATGGAAGTTGACCTAGATGACAATTGAGTATTATAGTACACAAAAAACGATATTCCAAAACTACCAGATTTTGATGCATAAGCACTTGCTCAGTGGAAGAAAGACACAACAAAATCCAACAGGATTATTTTGGAGGGTTTCAAAGATCATGTAGTTTCAAGCTTTCATGGAAAGGAGACTCCATTTTCAATCTGGAAAAATCTCACAAATATATTCCAACACAATAGTGATTCCAGGATATTGGCATTGAGAGATAAGCTCAGGAACATTCTAATGGGAAAAAAAATGAAATTTTTGTTCAATGCCTATCAAGATTCACTCAAGTTTGAGATGAAGTTGGAGGAGTTGAATAAAATGTGTCATCATATGAACTTGTGGGCTTAGCACTCCTCAGCATAATGGAAGAGACTAGATACCAGATTGGAAGAGACTTTGATCTGATTTGGTGTAGGAGGAGATTATAAGAAACACTAGATATGGTGTCATATCCAAAATTGATGAGGAAGAAAATTTTCCTTTGGTAGGACAAGGAAAGAAAGACAAGGGCAAGTAGGCCCAAGGCAAGGTAGAATCTGGCCAAAACTGTGGCAAGAAGAAATACCCGAGTAAAATTAAATGTTTTCGCTGCCATGAGTATGGACACTATACAACCAAGTGTCCACACAAGAAATCCAGTAAGAAGCCTATAAGAGCAGCAGGAGGTGATGCTCTCACATCAAAATTCGAGTTGGATTTCACCCTTATTTCATGCATCACAAGTAATGTACGAGGTAGTGTATGGTACTTAATAATCTGGTGCTTCATTTCATATGACAGGAAGTAAGGAAATTTTTAGCAGCCTAGAGCAGAAGGACCTATAATTACACATAGAAGTTGGAGATGATGGGAGGTATAGTACCAAAGGGATTGACACTGTCACTTTTAAGAGAGATTCAAACTCTCATATTCACCTAAAGAATGTGATGTATATCCTTGTTCTGAAGAAAAAATTAAATTTTGTAGATGTACTTGAAGACCGTGGATATGAAGTGTTGTTCAATAAAGGGAAATCTAATTCAAAGCATGTTACTACTGGAAAAGTAAAAAAAATTGGTCTTTAGGTTAAAAATATATACAAGCTAGAGGTGGATGCATGCGTTTCATTGAGTAGAAAAGAAGAACATGTTCAAGGCAGAGATGTCGGAGAGCTCTGACATAGGCGCATGGGACACTTATGCCATGGAGATTTGAAAATAATGCAACAGATCACCAATGAACTTCCAAAATTCACCCTTGATGAACATGATGTTTTCAAGGGATGCACTATTGGAAAATATGTTAAATCCTCCTTCCAAGGCTGAGATAGTAGAGCTCGAGCCATCTTGGAACAAGTTCACTCAAATGTGTGTAGACCATTTTTTACAGTCTCAATTGCAAAGCACAACTATTATGTGATCTTTGTAGATGATTTTTCCAACAAATGTTAGATCTATTTTATGAAGAAGAAAGATGAGGTTTATTCAAAGTTTATTGAATTCAAAGCCTTAGTTGAAATTGAAACTGGACAGAAAATTAAATCCTTGAGAATTGATAATGGAGGAGAGTATGTATCTAATCCCTTCAAAGAATTACGTGCCAAGGTGGGTATTAGAAGGGAGTTGACTGCACCTCACAACCCACAACAAAATGGTTGGTAGAGAGGAAATATAGAAGCATTGTAGGGGCTGCAAGAGTAACGTTGCATGATCAAGGAATACCACTTTACTTGTGGTTAGAAGCATGCAATACAACTATTTATTTGTAGAATAGGAGCCCTCAAAAAATTCTTGGAATGATCACACCTGAAGAGGATTTCTCTGGGAGGAAGCCAAATGTCTCCCACTTTCGCATTTTTGGATCCATGGTCTATTTTCATGTGTCCAAATATAGCAAGAAAAAGTTGGAACCTACTGCAGGGAGGGGGATATTTGTAGGATACACAGAGACACCTTATATTTCTAGGTGTATATGCCTTCAATCAATATGAATGTGATGAGGAGAGATGTCAACTTTCAGAGGAGAAGGCCACGAGAAGCTCTCTGGAGAGAGAGTTGAGAATTCCACCAGGGGAGGAGCTTTTAACTCCAAAGGAGGAGCCCCAATCAGATCCACGAGATGTTGAGAAGCAACCACATGTGGAGGAGCAGAGAGGAGGTAGAGTGGAGGCACCTACTCACACAAAGCCTTCCAGAGAAGGGAGGAAGAGAATCAAGGAGGCAGATAGATTGGTGTAGGATGCTCAGGAGCATGGTGGAGCTCCTAGCTCCTTGTGCAGACATAGGATATCACCATACAAATATACTGGATATATGGAACTTATGAAAGAACTGATTTCTTATAAGCCTTCCTCATTTGAGGAAGTAGTTTCCCAACATGTGTGGGTAGATTCCATGGTTGAGGAGTATGACTCCATCAAGAAGAATGATGCTTGAGAGGTTGTGCTAGACCTGAGGAAAATATGTTATTGGCTCTAGGTGGGTGCATAAGGTAAAACATGTAGTTGATGGTAGTGTTGAGAAGTACATAGCTAGATTTGTGGTCAAAGTCTTCTTACAGGTAGAGGGAGTTGATTATGAGGAGAATTTTTCCCTTATGGAAAGAGATTCTTCTATTAGGACTATACTAGCATTGACAACATAGTTTGGGTGGAAAATCCACCAAATGGATGTTAAGACTTCCTTCCTCAATGGAGTGGTTAAGGAAGAGATATACATTGAGCATCCTGAGGGATTTAAGACATTTGACAGGGAGACACATGTGTGTAGACTCATGAGAGCCCTTTATGGTGTCAAGCAAGCATTGTGTGCTTGGTACACTTGCATAGATTCCTATGTAAGTGGCTTGGGATTCACTAAGAGTGAAGCATATGCCAATCTCTACTACATTTTGGTAGATTAAATTCTGCTCATCTTAGTCTTGTATGTATATGATTTTATACTGACACGAGATGAGAGTTTGATCCAATCTGGTACGGAGGACCTTGTAAAAGAGTTTGAGATGAAGGATATAGGCTTGATGCACTACTTCATTGATTTGGAGGTTTCTGCATAGTTTGGAAACTTTACCATCACAAATGATAGATAAGTTCCAACACTGTGATAAAAACATTTCCACCACACGATGAACTAAGAAATCAAAATTTCCTCTTGAATATTCATAATGTCAATGCCACATCATGAATTATACTAGGTCATAAAACCCTAATTCCAATTGAACATAAAAAAATAAAAATATTAATGCTTTGTTAAAAGAGATAGCCAACTTCCCAAGCCACGTCCAAAGGCATCAACCCAAGTTCTTTTTTCATAGTGCCAATATTTTAATTTATATAGATATGGTAAAAATCGATGCTCTGGCCTCTACCCCATTCACCATTCATCATAGGGAGAAATGAAGCCCAAGGTATGCTCGATCAACATGCTTTGGAAAATACCAATTTGTTTCAGGTTGTTTTTTTTTCCATAGTCAATCACTATTTCTCCCGATTGATAGGGGCCACGCAACTCTGATACCAATTGATGGCATTTATTACATTTAGGATCTTTGAATATGGTGTTCCCGCTGCAAATAATTTTGAGAGGTGGAGTACGTTTTCCAAGTTGGCTAGAAAATTAAGATTGTCATTAACCAATATTGTGACAAGTCCATGAAAACGTGAGTGTGATCTACAAACCCTAATATTTATAACTCTTTCATTATAATGCTCATCCAATAAAATTTTGAATGTTTCCAATATACTTATTGCAATATGTATGATGTATGCTGCCAATAATAGATAATGCTGCAATAATAATATATTATGTAAAGATACAAGGATTCCAATAGTTCAATGTGACGTATCATCAAGCATAAAGTAGTTCCGCGTTCATATCCATGAAGAGGTATGGGCATATCCATGCCAAATCAGTCATCTTGAATATTGTATTGAATATCTTTATATACTCTTAATATAAAGCTATATTATTTTTTTCTCTGAAAAAAAAGTAGTTCCTGGTTCATCTGACTGTTAAATACTGTGTTGAATATTTTGAATACTCATTTTTTAATAAAACTTCATAAAAAATAATCATGAAAAATAATCATGAGATAAGCTGAAGAGAAATATTCCCCCCTCCATCAGGTAATTCCATTAGAAGCTTTTATCCATGCTACAATAATAATAAGTCGGTCTGTATCCTTTTATTTACATTCTCTGTTAAATAATAAATCCATATACCATGTATCAATCCTGAGAACTATAATAATAATATGCAGCACACTGCACGTCTCAATTATCGCCCATTTAATTGTAACAAAGTTGTGTGGAAGCTAGGGCTAAAACCCTAATTCCACCTACTCATATATATATTAATATATGCCAATAGTGTGGATAGTAGTGTCGACCTGTATCGTTGCTATATATATATATATATCAATGTTGTCTATTAATCATTAAAGCTTATTTCCTTAACGCAATGGATTGTTTTTCAGAATTTTGAACCAATATAATTCAATATATAACTATGTCAATATTAGCTACCAATGCCATAATTCAATGCACCATAAAAACATTGAATGCCAACAATTCATATCTAATGCTATTATAGTTCCAATAAGCCATATGTACGAATAATATTTGAACACATTTATAGTACGAATAATATTTGAACACATTTATAGTAGTCGCACCATAATAACCCAACACCATATAAATATATATTACGGAACATGTTGGTAATATATTGTTTAAAACTAATAGATGCACCAATTGTATAGATTTATTTAGCTTCCACTATCCTATTTAGGTCATGTCAGCAGTAAAAGCTTCCATTACACAAGAGATGTTGATTTCTTGATATCTACCTATATTAAGAATCCCTACGCCAATACATAGTATCAACACTAATGCCAATGCAGTGAAAAAAAACCTAATTCTTATGTAGCAAACTGATAAGTGATAATGCATGCCATATGATAATGGTTCAACCATTATAGACTATATTTAACGCAGGTTAGGTAGAATTCATTCAATGCACATTTGTACAATAATGTATTTGTGCTTCTGATGTCTCCACTGCATTCCTGTATCTCTGTTTTTGTATCTCTGCTCTGTGGTCTATGATGACTGACACCTCTCTACGAATGCTAGGTATGGTGTCTGGCACCTTTGTAATTCATTACCGCATAATCGTTACTCTGTACTCCTCCTCTGCGTCTGCCAATGCATGCATTCTTCTATTGTAATGTAGAAAACTCATTCCCCCATTACTAGCATTAAAATCAGGGTAGCACAAATCTACAATGCCCCTTTGTCGCTTCCCTTTTTTTAACTAATGACAAGTTCGCACCTTTTGTAACCGGAACTTCAAAGAACTGATTGAAACGTTGTAGGAATTAATAATAAGGACATTATGTGGTTATCTTCTATCCATGTTGTCTGCCTTGGTGTTGCAAATTATCAGCCTGGAATTGCAAACCTTCTATCATATCTACAAGAAGTTCAATCTTTTCACCTTGGTCCAGGAGTTTCTCCATATTTTCCATCAAAATTCCTTTCACTTCTGAAACCTGAGCCTTTATTAAAAAAATCTTTCTTAGCTCCTTTGTATGGTCCATGCAAGGTCCCTCAATATTGGCTTGAATTTCTTGTCAAGGTTGTATGCCATGCTTGCTTCAACCCCTTCCTTTTCTGCCTCCAAGAAAGGAATAAAGGCACTTGCCTTCCTGCAACTTCATTTCTTGTATACATTTCTAGCAAATATTTCACAAATGTGAAAATATAGGCGCCGTTTGTTAGGATATTTATCATTGTAGATATGGTCCACCTTTTTTTGAAAATCCTTAATTATTTCTTGTACATTAGACAAAGGTAAACTGAGTGCAAATTGTAGCCTGCCTCCCTCCAAGAAAGGTAACTACTTTGGAGCATCCTCAAATGCATATGCAATTTATTTTGTCACAATTCTTAAAATATTTGACTTGTGCTTTCTCCAAAGTTTTGGATGTAGAAGGAATTATATTTTATAGTGGAATTCCATGAGTTTAAAATAATAGGGCTATTATGAAAGAATTAGCACAACTTCTTATGATTTATCTGTTTCACATTTTTCGACTATGGGCATCACTTAAGGTTGCTTCTTTTGTGACCTTCATCAATAGGAACTATACCATTTTCTTTTCTTAGAGAAACTTCACCACAATTTTGAATCCTAATGGAACAATAAGTCTTCCTTGATCTGTGATAGGTAATCACTCACTTTCTATGTTACACGAGAAACGGGAAACGAAACGAGAAACGACAACGAGACGATAAATGGAGTTTTGAGGTTTCGCATTCAAGAAATGAGGAGAGAGAAAAAAAAACATTAAAATTAGTTTAAAAACTCTTTTACTAGAATACCAAGTATTCCAAACCCATCCTTCTTCCTAGCAGTTTTATTATGTTAACGAAAATTCAACAATATATTAATGAACTATTGGCTTTAGCATGCAACAAAACAAAACACCAACAACAATTTAACAATTTAATGAAAGTAACTAAATACCTAGAAATGTCATCTTCGCTTTTAAGTATATGTTGAGTGGGGATTGTTCTCTGTTGGGAACCATAGATTTGTGTATTTAGGTGGAAAGATGGGGAAAGATCTGTGATCAGCTTGTACAGAGGATTGCTGGTTATAATAAGAACTACAAATCTCGGTTATAGAATGACCATCTGATTCATTCCAGAAAGTTGTTGGGGGTTAAATTCTTCGTCTTCTTCCATTCAGAGACATACCTATTGGACCATCAATGATTTTATTCAATAATTATCTAACATAATTAATAGCGCCCAACTGAGTTTTTGTCATTAGATAGACATTCCAACAGGTGTCACATGTTTGCAGCATGGTCTATATAGAAAAAACTAAAGATATTAAACTCTTGACATTAAAAAAAATACCAAATCATTACTTCAATCATTGAAAATTTATTCATCCTAAATTGTTCCTCTAAGCTGCGCAACTAGAAAATGAAACTAGTTGTTGTCTGCATGCCGTGTGTTTTGCGCAATGCTTTTTTGGGACGAGAGTTAACTGGAGTTTCTAAGATGTAACCGAGGAGAAACCGGTGATGACTAAACCTTGTGGCATAAAACTATTGTAAGAAAAAATGATCCATTTTAGGAAAAACAAATTTAGCACCAACAAAGACTAGAACGACGTTTTCCGTACCGTCTCGTTTCTAATGCGTTTTTCTCTAGAAACAGTGGTCGTCATCCCGTTTCTGGTAACACAGCTCATTTTTCTTCATAACATCTATTCCCTCCACAAATCTTCCAAAGACAACACAATTTTATAAAGATGAGGGGCATCTGCAAAAGTAATAATAATAAAGAAAAACTGAGAACCATTGGTGTGTGGACTAGCATTGGCCATATATATAAACTTTGAACTCACCATGCTCATTATATTCTCAAGACATTTTATGGGTTTCTCTCACCCTGGGATGTTGCCGCTCTTCTATTATTGACTGGATGACTGCATCCATTCCCTTGACCAGTTCCCCCTGAGGCCAAGATGGCTTCAATTTGTCATTGAAAATTAAGGCTGCTCCTTTTCCTTTCTCTTCCATGCCTTAGTTGGCCGCCTTCTTGTGTCTACATTTCCTTTTGGCTCATTGTTTGGTCTATTTGGGGTTGCTTCCATCCAATTTATTTAGAGTTTTTTAGAGTATATGGTAGTTTGAAATCTTTGGATTTGTGACCAAGGTTGCTACGTAAATGACACCTTATATGACCAAGAATAGTTTAAAAAGGTTTGTATATTCTTGAGTCATTTTTACATGCATTTCTCATTCAGTAGATTTATGTCCAAATCCATTGCACAAGTAACAGTAACCATAAAAATTATTTGTGTACCTAGTGGATGGATTTCTTCTCTGTTTACTTGCTTGAGGGAGCCTTTTTGATTGTTGATTAGCTTTTATTTGTTTTCTATTACATTTTGCTGCTACATGTCTAGGTCCATGATAGGAAAAACACTTGATATCTTTCACAGGAGCACATAATATCCTTTTAGATCTTCTGAATTTGTTCAACTCATATCCAGGAGGAAATGACCTTTTTGCTACAAACCCGTTCTTAACCTCATTCTTTGGCTCTTGATGTTGCTGCTTGATTTTGTGTGTTGTTGTTGGCTTCTTATTTTGTAGATATTTTTAAGGTTTCTTATGATCTATTGCACTTTTCTGAGTTCTTCATGGAGACAACCTCCTCTTCTAACTGCTTACACAATCTGTTCTTTTCTTCTAACTTAGTGCTAATTGAATTGGTCTCAACCTATAACCTTTTTCCTTGTTCTTCTTTCTTCTTTTGTCGTTTGTTCATAACCTCTCCTAATCTCCTTACTTCTTCAAGTTGTGTCTTTAATCTATCAATTTATTCCTTGTACTGATGCTCTCTCTCATCACATATCTGCGGAAGTTTCTCCAGGTCTTTTTTTTCATTCTTCAGTCTATCTACGCTAGAAAATGATAAGTCAATCCTAGCTTGTTATTCAACAGTCTTTTCTTTATGGAAATCATGTCCATTCACGCTAGTAGATACCTTATTGGATTGAACACTTTCCTTTTTCTTCCTCATTTTTTCCTTATCCTTTTTTGTATTACTGCTGCTAGTCTGTCAATCATGAATGAGATGTAGTCTATCCCAAATTTCTTTTGCAGAATTTACATCTATTACTGTATCAAGATCAAGATTGTTTGTTATACATAACACATTGTATCAAGATCCTTATTATGAAGATTGTTACACATAACACATTTTTCTTGAGAATTCCATTATTTTTCTTGTGTAGAGGGGGAATCTTTACAATATCCTTCACACACCAACTTCCATATACAGGGTCCATAAGATATCATTTCTCATTTTACCTTATCTCTCCATTCATGAAAATTTGTTGTACTTAGCACATGTACATTTTGATAGCCCATGACTCAACGAGATCTACCTTCAAGCTATTAGGCTTACACAAAAGGAACTTTCTCTGATACCAATTGATGAAAAATTGACTAAACTGAGAGGGGGGTGGGGGGCGGGGGGGTGAATCAATTTAATACATTCATGGACATTAAAATTCTTTTCTTTCAACTGATTAATTGAGACAATGACACATAAAGACCAACAAATTTAATATGAAAACAACAAGTAATAAGTAAACCAAAAACATCACTTCAATGCATAATAGTAACACATATGGACAAAGATATAAGTGGAAACCCATAAAGGGAGAAAACCATATCTTTGTTATTGTTATGATGCAAAGGCAAGATCCTACTCCCTTATTACATCTGATTTTCTGTAGGCTCCAACCTACAAGAGGTTGTGTTGGGTAATTTAATTGTTTTTTAAATTACTTTACATTACATTGTCAATCCAGGATTGTAAACTTGTGAAATATACAATACAACATATTATAGGAGTTTAGTTTTCAATTCTAGAAAAAATAAATTGCAATGAAAGAAATTTCTACTCTATAAAAACAATTTTTTTTTTTTGTAAGCTTAGGTGGGACCTTCTCATTTTCGAGTTTTTACATGTCTGTTATTCACCCCATTTCCAGGGAGGGTAGCACAAGAATCAAACCCAAGATCTCCGGTTCGGTGAGACTTCATTTCCACGGCCATTGCCACTTGAGCTACCCCATGCAGACTACTCTATAAAAACAAATTAAATGACATGAAATGAAATATTAATCTAGAAAAGCATTGAAGAATTAATCTAGGAAAGCATTGAAAAATTAATCTAGGAAAGCATGTAAACTGAATATATGAAAGCGTGGAAATATCTAATCTATAAAAGTGAGTAAACTTAATCTATGAAAACTTGTAAATTTAATCTAGAAAACATTTGAAATTTGTTTTTATGAAAGAAAGCAAATGTAATTACAAATGAGAATTGGCTCATTCTGCACAAAACCCATGCTTCAGTTTTTCAAGATATGTCTCATTTTAGCCATAAACTGCGTTAGAAGATGGATGCTCGAAAATTGTTGTTAATATAAATCACCATCTTGGATTAAGTGTTGAAAGCTCACAATTGCAACATTAAACAAAGTGCTAGTTTTGATCTACAAAAGAAACTAAAATAAAACAAAAAAACTAATATAAACAACATATATTATGAAACTACATGAATTATAAAACTACATCTTACAACAATATAAGAATATAAAACTCTAAAATAAATAACACAAAAACCTTTAAAATGTATTTTACTTCATCATGGTTTGGAATTATGCTCCAAGAGCTCACAAGCATTTGTTGTTCATGCATAACAATCACATATGTACAATTAGTATAGATTAGTACAACCCCATATCACAAATATGTCAGCTCACACTTGAATATCACAACCACAACCATCTGCATAGGTCAAACCAAGTTAACACAATACATATAACATCAAGATATTCAATGCAATGAACATAACCATCACACATATGACCAATCCAAATTACAACATCAAGATCTCAATGAAATAACCCTAATTATCAAGTTAACTAACATATAACAACAATCAGTTAACATATAACATGCTCATCAACAACATATGACCTAATCATCAAGCTAACTATCATATAAAAACAACAAGTTAACCTATAACATACTCATCAACAACATATAACATGATCATCAATTTATCTAACATAAAAAAATAACAATGCATACAACCACAAGTTACTACCATCCTTGACTATCTAACGCATGTGCATATAACTACACTGATCAACTAACATCTATCATGAATGTAACCATAACATTAAAAGACATGCACATAAACCTAGTGTATATAAACCTCATGCATATAAAGATCCTTAACTTACATACCTGCATGCCAAACATTCAATACCTGTATGACGATCTGCTCTTACCCCAAAGTCTAATGCTGCAACCCTATTATGAGGATCCGCATCTCCTTCTCTATCTCAATGAACACATTAGAACCATAACAACCAATCGCATCATGATGACCTAAATTGCATACCATGACTTCATAAGGCATGCTTGACTTACTATTCATGCATAACTACAACCAAGACCATACATGCATAACAATTTCATATAGAAATAACACATGAGTGAAAACCATATACACACCATTCTAGATAGAGTCGAGTCATCAATGTATGGCCATACCAACTACACAAACCATGACCTCATGCATGACAACAACAAACACGTCATGTGCACTTGATAATATGTGATCACTAACATGCATAACAATGCATAATCAACCATACACACATGAAGACATACTCCATGACCACACCTTCAACCTTCACGTGGCGACATAACTACAACCATGATCAACACCATGCAATTGCAATGATCACATAGACTACATGCATAAGGAACATATATGCAACCAACATGAAAGCATGACCAACATACAACCCAAGGAGAGCATAACCACGCTCTGATACCACTCTGTAACACCCGCCTCCCACATATACCCAAGAAACTAGCCAACTGGGGTAAACATGCGACGAGAGGCCACTATGATATGATTTAACCTCCTAGGTAACCTTAAGGAAATGGAATCGATGAAACATCACACAAAGTAATTCAACATCATCAATAGAACCCTCAGAAGACAAGTCAACTTCTCAGACAACCTGTACTTGGGTCCTACTACTGTTATGGACCTCTTAGGCCATAATCTCTCTTATACCATGGGCAAGGGAGTGACCAGAAACAAAAAGTCACTCTCATAGGCATGTCTGCCATCGACTGTGGACCAAAATTACCAGTTCTGTGTTAGCAAACCCCAAGATTTAAGCCACTTTTTTAGGCCCAGAGCCCAGGCCACTACCCAGAATGGAATGAATGCTTAAAATCAGGAAAATAACAGGGAAACAATTATGCAAAAGTAATGAGATGATCAAGACCTTAGCTAGACCCCTACTAACCATGATAGGCATTTCATCAAACATATCGTGAACATGTAACCTACATGTGTAAACAACATAATTAAGTGTAGGGATTTCATACTTATCTAAGAATCACTATGAAGTATTCATTACTCATGTCATTCGTTGCATATTCATCTATTAGGTCATCGACACATTATCCATTCACATATGAGTAAAAACATGCTGAGAGCCATACATAGATACTGTCATAAAATATACATATAACCAACATAATAGGGACAAAAATATCAATAAAATCATAACCATATACACCACATATAATCCATCATAATACCCATAGAAATACCAGATGATATCACCTTTCATTAATGATGCAAAATCAAAACCCAGGATGGGACTTCAACATTCCACCCAACCTAGAATGGTTGAGAAAAATCTCTCTTCAACCTTTCACCCTCATGCCATATTCCAAGCATGAATGCGGGATCTCATAGAACACATCAATAAAAACTCATCCAGGGCTTCCAGATGCCATCCATCTCAACCCATCAAACAGTGATTTCACCTCATGATCAGACATCACAAAACCATCATTAGATTGGTCTCCATCGAAGCCTTACAGGGCTTCTAGAGCGTTTGTCCAACCAAGTCTTCCAGGACTAGTAACTCAACCCACAAATTATACATGGCTTCCAGAGAGTTTGCCCAACTAGGGCTTCCAGGACTAGTAACTCAACCCACCTAGTGCTTCGAGAGTGTTTTTCTAACCAAGGCTTCCAGGACTAGTAACTCAACCCAAGATATTACATGGATTCTAAAGCTTTTGTCCAACGAGGGCTTCCATGACTAGTAACTCAATCCATGCCAAGGAAACATGAGAACCAACCAAAAGAAAACAATGAAAGTAAACCCACAATCACCATGGCTATCCAGGAAATGGCAAGGCTACACAATCAACTATCAATCCTAACCATCCTCCATGCCAATGATGGATCACAAACAAAAACCCACATGCATATGCCATGCACGCCAGAACTAGTGAAGGAAACATACATGCAACTCGGTACTTGCAAGAAAATTTGATGTAGCTGTCGATCTCGATGCCCTCTTGCGCTTTCCTTCTCTTCCTTTGCCTTCTTTCTCCAAGAATCCAAATATGCCACACCCTACAAGAGTGCTCCAAGAAAACTCTAAGTCTCCAAGAGTATGAGAGAGAGAGAGAGAATAATGAGAGAGCTCCAACACTGAATTGACCAAGTCCTACCCCCTGATCCTCAGAAGCCTTTGTACTAATGTGGCCTCTATTTTCTTCATTTTCCTCCTCACATGTGACCTGTGACCTTTCACCTTCCTTTTCTCCTAATTTCCATTATTTTCATAAATAATTGCTAATTAATGCCTCATGCCTTTTCAAAGCCTTAACCATTTCCTTAGCCTTAATAAACTGAATCAACACCCACTAGAATGTTTCCCCCATCATTCATCTTGTAATACGTGTCCCATTGCCATGGCCTTTTATATTTTTACATGAGTTTTTAATGAGGGATATTACAGAGCTGTTGAAACATTCATAACCAAGGTGGTTGAAAACAACCATACTAGTAAACCTATTGTGAATCTAGGAAGGGACAAAGTAGACATTTAAGGGGCACCAATATTTCCAAAAGAAGGAGAAGGACCAGGATTCCCGTCAAAGGGGTTTCCTAGACTGACAAACTCCAAAACTATTGCCATCAGACTCAACCTAAGGTTAAATAAAGAGTGATAAATCAATCAAAGAAGCAGTAGCAATGAAAAGGATAGCTAGGCATGAAAGGATTACCAAGCCACTGTGAAATGAAATATACCATTAGGTACGTGCATGAAATATCCTCAAATGGTGTTTTTGGTATATCACAGATGACAAGGTGATCGACTTAGTTACCTATGGCAGGTTTTCAACCTAATGGGGACTTCCAATATATACCCGAGGGTACATGGAAGAACAATCCGTGGTAGTGTCTTCTAATGCATAACAATACGATGGGGGAATTTCTATATACTCGTCATACGTGGAGTTCCTTCCTATATACCCAAGGGTACATGGAAGAACGATCCTATATACTCCGAAGTAAGTGGAAAACCAACCATACTCGGAATGTAACACAGACCGTTAATGACAACTCCTACGTTTAGAGATGCTGGAACACGTCTTCTAGCCTAGACCAACTAAATGTGTCTTTATTGTTTTAAAGCATCCCTAGATTCATTGATAAATTTTAATGTTTTTATTGATTAAGGTTTTGGTTTCAAGAATCAAAACGAATTCACATAAACTCCTAAAATGAAACTAGCATGAGAATGAACTCTTTTCATTCGATGAAGATCTAACTAAAGAAGGGAAGGAGTTTATAAAAATGATGTAGAAAACAACAAGTTTTGAAAAAGATCTTCAAATTTATCATTCCAATTCAAAAGTTCAAAAGCCTAATGCATAAGCAAATCAAATTTTCTTTTTTTTATTCTTCTTTTAATTTTTAATGTAAGGAAAATTGAAACTATGACTAAATTACTGAAATAAAACTAATTCGAACAATTCACTACTGTCACATGAAATGTTTTTGTAATTAATCAATAATTAAGCCATATGTAAAAAGCTCTAATTAACAAGAAAACGACAATTTCCTACCCAAGAGCAACCAAACTTAAATTTCACACAAATGTTGGCTTTACAGAGAATAAGATAGACCAAAGACTTAGAAAACCATGATAAAAAAGATAAATTTCAAAGCAAGATTGGGAAGCATTGATTTTTGCATTTTCTAGACATCATCGTAGGTAAGCTATATACATCAATGCTATGGTCACACTTACTGAATGGAAAAACTGCCCTGCAACCGACTGTCAGTGGATCATCGCAGTTTATGAGAAGAAAAATTGCACTGAGTTGCACTTTCAAAAGATAAAATGTGTGAGGAGTCACACTTTCACAGAAGGAAAAGTGCGATGGGTCTAATATGCATGAAAAATGAGGAAAAAAACCCTAATCAAGCTTGAAATCCAACTTTCTTAAGTCAAAATATAGTTTGAACAAGACAAATAGAGTCAATTACTAAGGTCCTAAAGGCTATGGCAAATAAAACACTAAGAACATCCCATTCCCGAGTAGAGTCACCACGTTGTTTTGTTGATAAATTCCTTTTGTGGACACAAGCAATCTCCCTAGACCTAATGGCTTAGTCTAGAAACAACCAAGACAAAAACAACAATGCTTTCCTTAGAGATGTTTGACACATGGGAAGAAAAGCTACTTGGAATCCAATGCAAGCCTCCTCCCTCTCCTTACTTATTATCTCTATCTCCAACTCCAATTTCTATAAGTGGAACTTGTAAATCATCCAAAACAAGCAAGAGAACAAAAACATATCAAATAACATATACAAACAACTCTAAATAAGAAGTCAAGGATTCATGTTTTACATATGCATAAATAAGACATAAGTATAGGAGAAGCAATGCATTTTTGTATTAATACAAGAAGTAAAGATTACAACCCTTGTAGGCCTTGACCTTGTGAATCTCATCCAGCTATATTGTTCTTCCTTTGCCACAATAGTAAGTCTTCAATCACACTTCAAACACATGGATGGATTATGGACCTCTAGACACAAATGAGCAGCATGAGGGCATAATTTAGAGTCTACGAAAGCCAACACAGACTTTATGGTAGAAGCTACATTTATAGGGTAAATGAGGTGGTTTTGGATTTACCATTCTAGGGATTAGATCCACATTAGAGGGAGGTCAGTACTAGGAGATAAGATATAATACCTCAACATTAGGAGTTTAAGATCTGATCCAACAGTAAATAGATAAAACCACTTCTGAAGCTTCCAAAGAGAAAATTCAAAATTAATTTTTATTTTTCCTCATTTACAGGTGTTCATTGCACTTTTTGGGAAAGAAACCTGCACTATCCAACGTAGTTTCCATGTGTGCAACCTGCGTCAACATGATATTTCTTGAGGACAAGCGCAATGATCTGTAAAATTAGTTTTTAAGCCATTGTAATACAAGATTCTTATAACTTTTGGAAAGGAATGATTTTGGCTTTGTAGGGGATGATTACAAAGCGTTAATGAATGATGATAGATCCGTGTTGAGGGCCATTTTTTTGGATGTGAAAAAATGACCTGTAACAAACAAAATTTCATAGACTTGTCAAGATAACATCAAGTGAGATGAATAAAAAAACACTTGATGAATTCATTAGGAAGAAGAAAGATAAATATGGATTCAATACGAAAGGATCTAGGTCATCCTACTATAAGCAATGTGGAGAAAGTTTCTAGTTCAATTTTCCAATAAGGAGTGAGTAAAAAAAAAACTATTCCACTTAAAGTGGGGATAATACAATTAGGTTAGTGAGGGAGAGGGGAAAATAGTAAAATAAATGGCCAGTGAAATGTTGGGGGTGTGGGGAAGAGCACCTGATATGATATTTTCCATTGAGGAAACATGATAGTAGAAGGGTATATAATGTCTAGGAGACCACTATTGTCAATGATGAGGCCACAAGTGTGCTTCAGATTCATACAACTATGGAGAATCAAACAATGTACTAACAAGACTCTATGAAGGAGATGTAAGGTATACTTTCTAACCATTCTATTTCAATTTTGATTGACTTCAGATCTAACACAAGTTATCTTATACAACAAATTGTTGAGGCATGTGCTTTATGGAGGAATAAATATACAAAGTCATGGTTGGTATAACTAGCTAAAGGGACCAAAATAAAGGGGAATAAAGCCATAAAGGCATGCCAATTTATAATGGGTGGTTTTCACACCCAAGCCACATTGAATGTTTTACCTCTGGGGTCGTATAACATGATGATTTCCATGGATTGGTTGGTAGAGCACAAAGCTAAATTAGATTCTTACAATGAAACTTTTGAATGCATAGATGTTGAAGGAAAGAAAGAGATCCTTCAAGGAGTGTGAAAGCTTATGTCTATTGTGGATGTGAAAAAAGACACCCAAGGACCAGATTGCATAACCAAAATACTTCTACAAAGATAGGGGGTTCAAGAAAAGAAGGAATATGTTCTTCATTACTTGTAAAATGGACTCTACATGATTCTTATTCATAATAGCAAAGGAAGCTTCTAGTGATAACTAGAAGATAAACTTTACAAAGCTGCAAATAAGATCAATATGTAAGCTTACAAGTTTCAATGTTATTTTATTAGAAATTTAACACCCCCTATAAGCAAAACATGGGAAGGAAACAAAAATAAAAGAAAACAAAAAAAAAACAAAGAATGAGTCCTAGAAATGAGGTCTACAAAGGTATCCACGTACAACCTCCCATAAGTGGAGAAATGAAGAAAAATACATAGAAAGTAACTCCTCCTAAAAAAAGAGTAAAAGAGGAAAAAAAGAGAAAATATGAATGAGGAGATAAAGTAAGGAGGACTCAAGATGACCCCCCAAAGGTTTCGTGAAGATATTTTCTACTTGTGCTTTAGTAGGTACATACCTTAGGCTAAGACCATCATCTTGGATACGTTAGTGAATGGAATGCATGTGGATCTCAACATGTTTAGTCCTTTAATGCTCCACTTGGTTTATGGAAATATTTATGGCACTTTTATTATTGCATGAGGGTCTATGCATGAAGCTAGGTTACGCTTTTTGGAAAGAGAGGGCGCATTTTGGGTGAAAAAAAATAACTTGATCAAGCCATTTTAAGCACTTGATCGAGCAATATTTGAGCCCTTCATCGAGTTGTTTGAGGGCTTAAAGATAGCTTGATCGAGTGTTAAAAAAAAACTCTCGATCGAGCCATGTTTTTCAAATTTTCCGCCAATACAACCTAGGCGTGTAACTAAAAAAGTGGCTCAATTGAGCCTCAAAATATAGATCGAGCTATAGGCTATATCTGGCCTTAAATCTAAATCAAGCCTTAAAGCTAGATCGAGCTATAGGCTAGATTGAGCCTTATAGCTAGATCAAGCCTCTATTTAGCCATGCTAAGGGATCGACCCAGGGTTTCTTAAATCATTGATCAAATTATTTGAAATTTTATCTCAAATGATCGATGAAGTGTTTTAAGCACTCAATCGAGTTACTGAGGGCCTAACAAACAAAGTATTAGCTCCCTTCTACAAATTTCTCTCGAACACCATTTTGTACCTTGGCAGATTTAGAGCAGAATTTGTCCCTAACTCGCAGAGTTGATCATGTTGGATTCTCAAACAAATCCTATATCCAATGGCATATGAGTTTGAACATTCAAATTCATATGATATTTTTCATCTAATTTCTTTTAAACATAATGCTTGAATTTTTTTTGGACAGTTTCAAAGGGGATGAATAGAAAATCAATAACGTAAAATATACGCAATGAAAAATTAAAAAAAATACCACTACCTTCATTTATGAGTCCTCTTCAAAAAGGTACACATTTTAGACTAAGTTATGCTACACAAACACATGCGTACCTCTTAAGGTGTGCGGAAATTTTGCAAGGACAAGTATTTCAATTAATTGAAAATTGACAGATCCTATGACACTAAATGTTTTTACAAAAATATCATTAGGATAACAACATAATTCTCCATTTTTTTTTTTTTACTCCGAATCAAAATTTGTAATGCTTATATGAATTTTGAGGTCTTCAACCTGATAAAAGAGATTTGTTTTGAAATTTCATCGCCACATTTGGCCCAAAAGTGTAACCCATCTTCATGCATTCACCCATGAAGGAATAATAGGATGATCCTACTGAATTCCCAAAATTAGTCAATAACTTTCAAAGCCAAAGAATCCCCTAACTAGTAAGAATTATAGCTTGATATTGAGCTTCTATAGAGGATAATGTAATCACTAATTGTTGCTTACATTACCAAGTAAGTGGAGTAGAGCCAAGATGGAAAACAAAAATGATTATGGAAAACTGATCATCAACCAGGGAAAATTAGAAGGATGGAAAATTATCTTGAAGTTTAAAAACATTGGCGAATCTCACTAGTCCCTAATATGAAAGCTATAAAATTTTTATTGATGTATTTGTAAAATTATTCAAATTTATAATGATTTTATATATACTCTCTATATAATGTTGATGATTTTAAGGTAAAATAATTTTATATTTTAAAATCTGGGCAAATCATTTTTATAAAAAATGGGAATCGGCGAATTTTTTTTTGGAAAAATCATGGAAAATTAGCCTACCTATGAATATTAGCTCCTAAAATTTTCCATGTCGTCAATTGGGCCAACCTAGTTATAATTTGTGAAGCCAACAAGCTCAGAAGTACCAATGGTGTACTAAATGGCAAAACAAGAAGTCTTTTGAATATACCTCAAAATACACTTTATTTCTTGCCAGTGACTCTCATGAGCATCTTGAGAGAATCAAGAGAAAAACCATACTCATGGGGGCTTCACTCAATGAACCTTTGACATATCACGTGCATTCATGGCATACTAAACAATACCCCTAATTTGGATACATATTGGAAAATACTTCGAAAAATCACATTATTTAACCCCTTACCAATTTGAACCCAATACACCTTCCCAATTAAAAAAACCCCTACTTTTACTAGATATTGTAGGGATCCATTTTTTCATTACCATTTTTTACATCCCATTAAATTTTTTCATTAACTTTGAGTTCCATTTTTTATACCTGCCAATATAAAAACCCTTTACCCCCTAATATATGTTCAATATATTATGTAATTTTTTCCTCAATATATGTCCCCCAATATGAATGCACGTGGTATGGTATTGCTCCCAGAGTGAATCCCCCATGGGCCTACTGCAAAATCAATATCAGATCGGGTGTCAGTCAAATAGAGTAGACTCCCAACTAGTTGGTGATATATTGTAAGATCTGCCCATGGTGAGGTGCAATTGGTGGAAAGGGTAACACCAAATTGAAAAGGAGTAGGTGTATGTTTACAACTACCCATGCTAAAGCACTTAAGTAATTCAAGAGCATATTTTTGATAAAATATGGAAATCCTTTCTAAATACTATTGAACCTTCAATCTAAGAAAGTAATGCAGAAGGCCAATATCGGTCATATCAAACTTTCCCATCAATGTTTCCTTGGTACTTTGGATCATAGATGAAGAACTCATTCCTTCACATCCCCAAAATACTTGAATGGAGGTATGCTTAACTATTACCCATCATATAGTGTTGATAACATCAAGGGACTCAACTAGATTTTAATGTATGACCTATGACCTACCTATTGAAAATTTACCCTAAGAGAATATTCAATAGAGGAAATTTCAGCCTAAAATTGGCCTCCTAAGTAAAAATAATAAAATAAAAATTATGAATTTTGGAGGGAAAAGAAGAAAATTACCTTTTTAATTGTACTTTTGGCTTATCTCCTTATAATTTTATAGTAACTTAAAGAGTAGGCACTAATTGGAGGCATAATTAAATTCCACATCCAACGAGTACCCATTATGCATACTTTTGAGAAGACTCTGACATTGATAAAAAAATGAAGATACGTTAAAAAATCGTGTTTTGAAGATACATTAAAACACATTTTTTTAAGTATGTAACATTCGCTACCATCCTACCAAACATTTCTTCATCACCTTTCCACATCTCTTGAATTGGATGCAAAGGTAACCCACCTAACAAATTGACAATCTCCACTATCTCGAACGATTTCTCCATTTCATTATGCTCTCCAACTCCTCAACATTTGGGTAGAAGTTTGGTAGGTTGAATAAATGCATTTTCTCCTTCTCAATCATTCCCCACACCTCTTAATTTCATCAAATTAAATATAAATTATATTAACGTTGATAGTGTAGTGTAGTAGATTTAATAGTAGAAGAACAATGATATATTACCTCTTTTATAAGCTCTTCAAATGCATCTTTCTTGGGATGAGAAATGTGACCTATTCTACTTTGTTTGTTTGTTTTTTTTTTTTTTTTTTTTATGTTAACGAAATCATGACCCACTAGAAAATGAAGATGCATCCTCCGGGTACCATCTCTTCTGCATGTGGTTCTAAAAATGCAGAAAAATGTTTGCGAAATTGGAAGAGATAAGTAGTATGTTGGAAAGGCAGAGGAGGAAAGGCACAAATTGACACACACAAAACAATACAAGTTGTTGCTCTTTTATTGGTCACACTTGAATTGATCATAATGAACCCGGTAAGGGATATTTAAACTTTTTAACTGATGACTCGACTAATGTTAGCTTCAACATGCAAACACTTACTAAATTTAACCTTTCTCAAAATAAGAGTGAACTCGAACTGACACTCTTTTGACTCAATTAACTCACACTGACACTAGTTAACTCAAACTCTAAATTTTGACTTCTTTGAATGTGGGAGTAGTTAGCTATTAGCTATTTTTAATACTCCCCCTTAATTAAGACCACTAAAATTAGATGTCTCATGAAAACTCAAACATGCCTACTGGTCTAAGTCTCATCTAGGCTTTTAACCAACCTAAGTTTCCTCTATGAAACTCAAATACATTTTTTGCTAGTGGCTTAGTGAATATATCAACCAATTGATTGCTCGATCCACAAGGCTTCAAATAAAATTCTCCATTGTTCACAAGTTCTCTAATAAAATGATATCTTGTATCAATATGTTTTATGTTTTGATGAAACACATTATGCTTGGATAGTGCAGTGGTTGAGGTTTTGTCACAATAGATTGTTGTTGATCCTTCTTGTTTCTACTGAAGTCCATCCAAATGTAGAAATTATGCAAATTCTCTATAAATCTCGCACTAAGATCATGTAGAAAACCTGGCTGTATATTAACCTAATAATGCAATATAACCAAAGAAAAATACTATAACATATTTCTACTATTAATTTGCTTTGCAAAAGCTTAAATATTGAGCTGAACAATATAACCAGAAGCAGAAGAATCAATGCACAATACACATGAAAACACTTTGGGGAAAGCCTCAGCTAAAAACCCCATTATCTGTATTATCATACAAGGTGGAAATACATAAAGATTATACAAAGTCTTAGCTCTCACAGCTAGCCAGCTCTCAGTGCAATCCTCACAGATGCTCATAGGCAATCAAAGCTTCTCACAAGTTTTCTCCTCTGCCCTCCAAACTCCTATTTCCTTGCGCTGTTCCTCTGGGATGATCTTCTCCAACCAAGTGGAAAACTGATCTCACACACTGATCTCACACCCTATATGAACTGCGCAATCCTCAAGGAACCTTACCTTTACTGCATGCATGAGTTTCCTTTATAGGAAAACACATGCAACTGATAGTACACTATCCTTAACATTTATCTCAACTGGGTCTTTCTCGGAATATACATGCATGAGTTACTGATGAGGGAATCTTTAGTTATCTAGAGTACACTGGTTGAGTGCATGCATGCATCAACTGACTAATAACTCACAATTAGTTCCTCAAATAGTTTGGAACTAATTTAACTAGACTTAACTCAGTAAACTGAGTTAACTAATTACAACTCAAATATAACTCAATCTTATCTCCTTAATTGAGGGACAATCTCCTTAATTTAAGGGATAACTCTTGCATGACTTCAGAAAGACTTCTAACTTGAATTTCTCCAACTAATTAATCCATAATGAATTAATTAATTATTTCCAAGCAGTTGGTGAGACTAAATTCGATTTTAATTTACAATTTTAATTCAAGGACAAATTAAAATTGGAATTTCTGGATTCTATTTTTATCATTTCTTGTTGCTATTTTCAACACTCCCTCTCAACAATAAAGGAATTCAACTTGATGCCGATCGTGAACCTCTGGAATGTTATGCATGCAACACTTCTCTCTAGTGTTGTTTCTCCAGCAACTCTAGAAATAAAAAAAATCCAACCTAAATCAGTATGATGCATCTGTCATTAAAGTCTCTAACTGCTATTGCCTCTGTGAACTGAAAACTTTGCGCTTCTGCTGACTCTACCTTTATGCATTATTGTCAATCCTTCTTTGCGTTCTTTAGTATCTGACTGCTCTAGCCTCTGTCACTTTGATCTCTAACTGCATCAATCCCACTGATTCCTCCCGTTACTATGTACTTTGGGATCCCGTAGCAAGGTACGATCCATGAGATAAAACCTCTCAATGGACCCTGCCCAATTTCAACCTTCCTGGGACTATCACTTCACATCACCCCACATCACCCCACCTCACACCTGGAGGTATGGATACATGTGATTCCTCTACCCACTTGGATCGAAATTCCCCCTTAATGGAGGTATCTGCATGAGTGAATCTCTTCACTTGGTCTCCTCTCTGCTTCTCCAATTGTGGGTCCTCCACAATTTTCTGAGACTTCTTCTGGGACTGCATGTTGAGAGGTAATTTACTCTCCCTCTCAACCACCAAGTCTCTAACATTTGCCTTGCTCCTCAAGGATTTGCATGCATCTTGAACCTCAAGATCATACATGTTCTTAACTCATGAACCGATCTGTTTCACCTGTCTCGTGGTGATGTGTCTAAGGAAAACCTTTCCCTTACTAAAGACAACATCGTAGCCTTGGTCCTCTAACATCATGACCGATACCAAGTTCTTATTCAGTCCAGGCACATACTTCACATCTGTCAAGGTGATAGGAGCTGCATGCTACCTTTGAAAAGTAACTGTTCCCACTCCTGAAACACTATACCTTCCGTCGTCACCCATCTCTATGCGCATCTTGAGGTCTTTCTCCTCCAAGGCACTGAATAAACTTTTATCACCAGTCATGTGGAATGAGGCTCCACTGTCAATATACCAGACACAACCCATCATCGATGACACCATGCATGCGATGAGGGTAAAGTCCATTTCGAACTAAGAGGCTAATGCCTCACCTTTCGATTCTTCTGAGGATCCCTTCTTGGACTTCTTCGATGGGCAATTAGTCGCATAATGTCCCATCTCAATTTAAGTATGATATGAATTTAATTTGAACCTGCAACCCCGAACATCAAACTTCGAATTGTCTTCTCAGTATACTGTTCACAGCTCCGATAAACCTGGCTCCAATACCATGTAGAAATTCTGCAAATTCTCTACAAATCTCGCACTAAGATCATGTGGAAAACTTGACTGTAGATTAACCTGATAATGCAATATAACCAAAGCAAAATACTATAACCTACTTCTACTATCAATTTTCTTTGCGGAAGCTTAAAGGTTGAGCTAAAAAATCAGAGCTGAACAATATAACCAGAAGCAAAAGAATCAATGCACAATACACATGAAAATACTTTGGGGAAAGCCTCAGCTAAAAACCCCACTATTTGTATTTTTTTCCAATGGAAAAATCATAATCTTTCATTAAGTAGAAAAATTACATGTAGTAGATCCCTGTGGCATATGCGAGTACTGTTGGTCCATGACCAATTCGAATCAAGCTGTATCAAAATATGAATGGCCTAGACATTTCCTGTACATATTTAGACTGTTTGTCTATATATCAACAAATATAAATATATACATATTTGGATGAAAAGCTCTGATAAAAACAACAAAAATATATATAATTAGGGTCTTTCCACCCTATGGTAATCCTGGTTTATATATGGCCTGTGGTGATATTGGTAGATGTCTGCTCCCATCTGTTCAAAGATTATCCACAAGCCTCAGGGTAGTAGCAAGCCCTCCTTAGAAAGTTTGTCAGCATCTTCATTATATTCCCTATATATATGATGACAAGAGACTGAGTTAAACACTGCTTTGTAATTGAAGACTTCATCCAAAATATTTTGTAGTGAAATAGCATGGCAATGATTTTTGTTGTTGAACCAGTTGATAATAATTTTGGAATCCCCATAGATCTGAATAGAAGTGCAGTCATGTGCTAATGAAAAATGGAGTAGATGTCTGAGGGTAATAAGCTCGGCAAAGTTGTTTGTTCCCTCCCATAGACCTAATTGGACCTTAAAGAAGTGTTATTCAGAGATGTATAGCATGAAACCCCCTTCGCAGCCAAGCCCATGGCTTGGATTTATTGATCCGACCAGGGGTCGAGGTTTTGTGAATGTGAGGGTTTGCTTCTTCTGGGATGTCATGATAAACTGCCACAACCTTTGCAATGAGAAGAGGCCAGCGGAAAGTTTCATTCTTGAATATAATTTTGTTTCGGGTAAGCCATATAGTCCAACAGATGATGAGTGGTAGGCATTGTGCCTTAGCTCCCTGGTGTGCCACAATCTAGTTGTTCCATGCTTGGAGAATAGAAGTGCCTTGCCATGTGTTCTGCATAGAGAGATGTTGTGTTGTAGCTTGCCATAATTGTATGACAGTCAGACAGAGCAAAAATAGGTTCTCATTGTTTTCAGAGTCTTGTTTGCAGAGAACGCACTAGATCAGGCCATGAATAGATATGTGCATAAGAGCATCACTTGTAGGAGTTTTGTTACATAAAACACTCCACATGAAGAGGCGTGCTCGGGGAGGAGTTTTCATTTTCCAGATCTGTTGCCACCATGCTTTAGAGTGTGCAGGCTTACAATCCAATAGAAGTTGATTGTATCCCTATTTTGGGGTGTATTTCCCATGATCAGTTGGAATCCAAACTAGTACATCTGGGTCATGATTTAGGTATACATGAGATTCAGACAAAGCTGATAGATATGAATCCCAGGACTAATGCCATTGTGCATGAATGTCCAGTTCAGGTGTTGTCCTCCAATTTTGTCTGAAAATAGTGTTGTGCTCGGGATCAGCGATGTGTGCAATCGTCGTGGTATTCCTGTGATGAAGGTATTGTATGAGATCAGGTGGAAATTGATATCTGTTTCCCCCTCCTATCCAGGGGTCAATACCAATGTGAACAGATGCTCCATTTTTAATGCGCCATGCCAAACCTGATCTGATGAAAGGCATCGATTGTAGGATTGCTTTCCATACTATGGAAATGCCCACACGAGGCCAGTCTGGTAATCATACCCAGTCCAATAATTTTTGCGGCCATATATATTTGTGGTATGACACAGTCGTCCATATATTCTGTGAAGTGAGAAGGGACCAACTCAACTTGGCTGCAAGAGCTTGGCCAAAAACAGACAGATCTTTTAGTCCCCATCCCCCCCATTCTTTTAGCAATGCAATTTTCTTCCAGCTTACCCAAGCAAATGTTTTTCCTTCCTTTTGTCTGTTCCATAGATATCGACAACATATCTATTGGATGCGCTTGAGGATTCCTCGAGGGATCCAGACAAGTCACATCGAATATACAGGAGTGGCTTCCAGAACTGATTTTATCAGGACAAGGTGCCCAAATCCTGATGGAAATCTATGATTCCAAGTTTTCAATCTCTTCTCAATTTTAATCACTAACCAGATCCAGTCAACAATCGGTAACTATGGGGTTTGATCCTAAAACCCAAGTATTTCAGACCGTCCGATATATTGCGCAATTGATAGTGGAAAAAATGGAGGGCTGCTCTATCCTCTTGAGGGGTGGTGTGAGACAGAGTAATAGTAGATTTGGTCTGATTTGCAGCCATACGAGTGGCGTTTTCAAAGAGGATAAGTATGTCATGGAAGGAGGTAGAATCCCTAATGCTGCCATCCAGGAAGATCATAACATCATCAACGAAAAGGAGATGTGTGAGATGATAGAGTCCATTCATTTTCAATCCTTTGAGTCTGCCTTCCCTTTTTGCAGTGCTAATGAGCCTGCTGAGACCTTCCATCAATATTAGAAACATAAAGGGATACAGGGGGCATCCTTGCTGGAGTACGCGTTCGAAATGAAAGAAATGGGATGCAGAGCCATTAATAAGTACATTGAAGGATGTCAAGGTTATGCAGCAGATAATCCAGTCTGTGAAGGCCAGAGGGAATCTTAAATGGATCAGGATCATCTTAATGTAGAGTCAGTTGACACGATCAAATGCCTTCGCAAGATCTATCTTGAGGATAATTCTTTTCAGATTTTTAGATTTGATAGAGTGAATTTCTTCCTGGGTTGTGCCTATGGCCTCATGGATCTGTCTATTTTGGAGAAAGGCAAATTTCTCAAGAGAAATGTGATGGGAGAGGATAGGGTGGAGCCGATTTGTAATGATCTTTGCAATGATTTTGTATAGGGTATTACAGAGAGAGATGGGTCGAAAATCATTGAAGGATATAGGAGAGTCAGATTTTGGGATGAGAGCAATAAAGGTGGCATTGATAGCCTCATACATCTTTCCAGAGGCCCGACACTCTTCTACTACATTGAGAAGGTCATTCCTAATGAGGTCGAAAAAAGCTTAGTAGAATTCGATGGACCAACCATCTGGGCTAGGGCTTTTATCTTTCTGAAACCATTTTAAAGTCCCTTCTTGTTCATCTCTGGTGACGAGAGAGGTTAACTCAACTACCTCTTCCGGATCAACAAAGCTTGGAAGTGCCCTGCTACTTGAATGATATCAACTAGGTTTGAGGCAGGAGGCTCCTTGTAAAGCTGTTTGAAATGTGAGATACCCAACTGTGATATATGATTGAAATTTTTTGCAATACTTCCATATGGTGTGGGCATATCCAAATTGTGTTGGAGGCTTTTCTTCCCTTGGCAAAGTTCTGGAAGTACTTTGTGTTCTTATCCCCTGCTTTGAGCTAGATCGCACGACTCTTGAGTCTCCAAGCTTCCTCTGTTTCCTTCAGAATTCTTGCTCTTTGATTTTCTAGCTCAATCAAATTTAACTTGGCTTCAGCACTTAAGAATCCCCTGTTGTGTTCATCCATAATGTGTGCCAAGGATGATTCAACAAAGGTGAGAGTATGGGAATCCCTTCAGAGTTTTTCCTTTACCCACTTGATAGTGAGCTTCTTGAGATGTAGAAGGTTTTAACAGAAGCTCTCAGCCCAAGTGTGTCCTTGGGAGGGAGGATTTTGCATCCAGGAGTTTATAACTAGATTAATATAGGAGGGATCTAGAAGCCAAGATGAATTGAACTTGAACGGGGCTTTGGGCTTGATAGGAGGACCAAATATTTCAAGGTAGATATGAGAGTGGTCAGAGATTCCTCCAGTTCCAACCCACTGCCTATAATGAGATAGTCACTGCATCATCATATTTTTAAGAATGAAACGGTCCAGTCTTCTAGCGAGGACAACCTCACCAAATCTTATGTTCCTCCATGTTGGCAAGGGTCTATTCATAGGAATATCTATGAGGTGAGATTGATCAAGGAGGTTTTCCATAATATCGGAGAGTGGGTCAATTTGTGCCAATGATCCCCAAGACTCACTATATCCAATGGAAATATTTAGGTCCCCGCCCAAGATGAGATTGTTTGGTGAGGTAAGAGAGAGATTAAGGAGCTGATTCCAGAAAGCCTCGCGTCCTTGACACGGCCCATAGACATTCATGACACGAAGATCCATTCCCATCTCAGCAGAAAAAAGATCGATGCCAATGAAACCCTTTGCTCCCTAGGCCGAAATTAGGTTAATGGTTCGGGGATTGTATCCCAAAGCCAATCCACCTGATTGTCCAATAGCATCAAGATCAAGGAATTCCCATTATGAGCTTAAATTCTGCAGAATCCAAATGATGTGTTGGGCTTCACCAAGCATTTCTTGAAGAAGGATAATATCTACAGGCTCAACAGTAAATAACCTATGCAGGGCTAGCTTTTTGGGCGAGCTAGCCATACCCCTGCAATTGAAGGATAGGAATTTCATGGGGGAACCATATCAAGGGTATTATTCGAGCTAAGAACGTGATCTAATGAAGTTTGCCTACTCGAGACCACCTCAACACCAGCTCGGAGAATTTTGTGTGAAAGGTAAGATTTGCACCCACGAAGGGGTTTGATGGTCGATGAGGGGAGGGACAACCCAAGACTAGAGAGTGTTTGATGGGGGCCGTCTAGTCAATTTAATGTCTTAAATTTCTCTACAAAAATTATCAATCCGAGTATTGTAAACTGATGAAGTGTGGTGCACCATATGTGCTTAGTTAACCTTTTTTCTTACTTTGTTGTTTTATAGTTTATGTTGTTTTTGGGGTTTTGTTCTTGTTGGTTTCCTAAAGTGTTTAACGTAAATGGAAATACTATTCTAAGGTCTTAAGAATACTTTTAAAGGTCAAGTATGGATGTAGATTTCAAGACAAGGTTTATGTCCCTTATGGTAACTTCCAAAACTTAGCATTTTAAAAGATCTCAAAACATGCTATTAATACTTGAATAGGAATGTAAATATGCAGCTACTTAAATCAAACAAAAGATGAAATACTCATCATGAAATCATTGTCTCTGCTGCCCATCTAATTACAGAAATAAAATCTAAACTATTGCACTCAAACAAACAAAAAATTGCAGACTAACGAAAGCAAGATCAATTTACTTCACTTATAATCCGATAGCTCGCCAAGTAGCTTTTCCGGGTTAAGCCATGGCTCTCGAGATAACGTCAATAACATGAAGTATTGATATCTAAATTACCTACTTGCAAATGAAAGTAAAATCAAGTCACTTCACTTATAATCCGATAGCTCGCCAAGTAGCTTTTCGTGGTTAAGCCATGGCTCTGGAGATAATGTCAATAACATGAAGAACCTGATATCTAAATTACCTACTTGCAAATGAAAGTAAAATCAAGTCACTTCACTTATAATCCGATAGCTCACCAAGTAACTTTTTGGGGTTAAGCCATGGCTCTGGAGATAACGTCAATAACATGAAGAACCTGATATCTAATTGCAGAGATGAAAGTAAAATCAAATGACTTCACTCATAATCTGATAGCTCGCCAAGTAGCTTTTCAGGGTTAAGCCATGGCTCTGGAGATAACGTCAAATGACATGAAGAATTTGATATCTAAACTAACTAACAACAACAAATAAATAAGACTGAAATCAAAGCATAATTGAAATTGAAAAGCTTAAGAAAAGGTTCAGCAAATAGGCAAATCTCATGTCACTATTTGATGCAAAAACATGTAAAGAAAAACTAATCTACAATCAATTGGTTGAACACACTTGCATGAATTAAAATTGCATGAATGGAAAATCTAAGCTATCAAACTTGAAAGCAATAAAATGACATACATAAATGAAATAAAAGCAAAATTACAAAATAAAATCTACTCTACCTTAAATTCTAATATGCTCCATGACATCTACTTCACAACTCCTTCCATGTTGAGAACATCAAAGCTTTATTCAAATTCTTCAAAATTACAAAGTACAACAAACCTTTCCAAAGCTTTCAAAAGCCATCAAGGAAGAACTATAAACTCCAAGCTAAGCTAAGACTAACAAGCTAACCAATGAAGGAGAGAGATCTCCTATTTATACAAAAAGATGATAAGCCATCTCATTAATGAGAGTCGATGAATCTCTCCCTCTACCTCTAGAGTCCTAATCAAAATAGGAACTGATAAGACACATGTCTTCTTAGAGTTTCAATACAATTAGGAGATGTGACACATATCCTCATGATCCCATGATTCTTTCCACTCAAATTCGAATTTGGCCTTAGAGTGCCACATAAGGGTCTTCTAGAAGCCTCCTTTTGACCTACACATGTCAACAATCTCAACCCATTTGTTAGGTATAAGCATATGCACATTATTTTCTAATTTTTAACCACAAATTCACTTAAAAAGGCTTAGAATTAATAAAGTTTGGAAAAACATAAATGTGGCCCAATGATAATGAAAGTGGGATGAATGTAGTGACATAGTAGTGAAATGGAGGTAATATGGAGGTGATATAATGGACATAATAGTGAAAGTGTAATGGAAATGAATGACATTTTCAAGACCCAACAAGGGCCCCTAGAGGGAGGGCGAGATCGCAGGTTATAGGGATGAGGGGGGGCTAGGGAAGGTGGTGATGGGGAAGAGGTGGTCTCTAGGTGGATGGTAGGGGCAATAGTGGAGTAAACCAGGTGATGGGGGAGAAGGGGGCAAGGAATTGATGAGGGAGAGGTGGAATGATCCTAAACCAGTGCATTATGCAAATTCTATGCAGAAGATGCATGAGTAGACGATAGAACAGGGGAAGAGGGGAGAGGAGTACCCGATGATCGAGTTGCTTCAGCTTCTGCCTTGGCTCGAGTCAAAGGTGGAGATGGGGGTCCCAAAGAGTTGCCTGTAGATTGTTGGACAGGTTGGGATGGGGTCGCCATCCGAGATGTTGCAGGTACTGTAGATGGAGCCTTCCTGGGGATGTCATGGGTATCCTTTCCACTACCTGTCTCCTTTTCCAATGATGCTTCCTGGGGTTTCGAGACCAGAGGACATTCCTTATATAGATGCTCGACCTTGTGGCAGCGTTGGCATCTAAATGGCACACCCTTGTAATCAAGGATTTGAACCCTAGTAAAATTTCGCCATTGCAGGGTTATTTTTTCTTCCAGGCCCTCCCGGGTGTCCAGATGCACCAAAATGCGAGCTAGGGTTCGATTTTTGGACTGTACTATGGATTTGTTGTAATCCAGGAAGGTGCCAAGGGTGTTCCCGATCCACACAAACACTTCTTCAGACCAGTACTGGAGAGGTAACCCTGGTAACCGTACCCATAGAGGTCCAGCTCCTATCTGCTCTCTTTCTGGATCGAAGAGAGGGCTCCATCTTTTGAGCAGCACTGGAGCCATTTCGATATGCCAATATCATGCAAGAGCCAGGTTCGTGTATTCCTCAAGGGAAAAATGAAGCACAAACCATCCTCGAGGCAGTATCTGGACCTCTGGGAGCTGTATGAAAATCTGTCCCCAGATCTCTTTAACCCACAACCCTAATCACTCTACTGTATAGGTTCTTCCATGAACCCTGCCCACCAGAACTTTCCCTGCTTTGTCGGCAACTTCACCCATGGTGAGTCCTTCACCAAACTTTATGGTGTAATCCTTGCCAGATGCCTTGACACACTTTGTTTTCCTCTTCCCTGTACGTGGAGCAGTAGGGTGGTCCTGTAACGGATCCGAGTGGCTATTTTCTTCTGGGTGTGGCTCCACCGACCTAGCTCAGATTATTGGGGTATCGAAACAACCAGAAGGAGGAGTTGTGTCCTGAGTCACCTCGCAGCCTCCGGGGTGATCGAGAGTCTTCTACGTATCTACAGCCGCATCAGGGTCGGTTCCCGAACAAGATGATGGATTCTTGGAAAAACAGAGGTCTGCCGCGGGTGCAGGGTCGAATAGAGGAGACGAACAGGTGGCCAGTAGGTTTAGGGTACCAGGAGACAGCGATGGGCAATTGAGAGCGGGTGAATCGATGGAGAGGGTCCCAATGTGTAGGGTGGAGGTCGTAAGCCCGGGGAGGGAGATAACCGGCGCCAGATACAAGCTAGACGGTGCTGAGGAGGCGGGAACCGTTCTAGGGTTAGGGTTACAGAAGATGGCCTGCTCCAGGTAGGGATCTGGCGAGTAATCTACGGCGTCTAGCTCCATACCCTCCATGCTATACCTTGGAATGGTAGACCGACCGATACCGTCGATAGTTGGACGCAGATGCAGGTGAGAAACGAAGAGATGCAAATGCTATTCAGAGGTTACGGTGACTGCAGCTAACTGTGATCAGAATTACGGGTATGGTTTGAGCAGGTGTAGCTGCAGTGCGCCATCTAGTTCCTATCAAGCACTTCTTATTTTCCCCCCCACTATCTGTATTATCATACAAGGAAATACATAAAGATTATACAAAGCCTTAGCTCTCACAGCTAGCCAGGTCTTAGTATAATCCTCACAGATGCTCACAGGTAATCAAAGCTTCTCACAAGCCTTCTCCTCTGCCCTCCAAGCTCATATTTCCTTGCGATGTTCCTCTAGGATGATCTTCTCCAAGCAAGTGGAAAACTGATCTCACACACTAATCTCACACCCTGTATGAATTGTGCAATCCTCAGGGAACCTTACCTTTAATGCATGCATGAGTTTCCTTTATAGGAAAACACATGCAACTGATAGTACACTGTCCTTGACATTTAGCTCAACCAGGTCTTTATCAGAACAAACATGCGTAAGTTACCAATGAGGGAATATTCAGTTATCTGGAGTACACTGGTTGAGTGCATGCATGCATCAACTGACTGATAATTAGTTCCTAAAATAGTTTGGAACTAATTTAATTGGACTTAACTCAGTAAAATGAGTTAACTAATTACAACTCAAATATTAATCAATCTTATCTCCTTAATTAAGGGATAATCTCCTTAATTTAAGGGATAACTCTTGCATGACTTCAGAAAGACTTCTAACTTGAATTTATCCAACTAATTAATCCATAATGAATTAATTAATTATTTCCAAGTAGCTGGTGAGACTAAATTCGATTTTAATTCACAATTTTAATTCAAGGAAAAATTAAAACTGGAATTTCTGGATTCTATTTTTATCATTTCTTGTTGCTATTTTCAACACCAAAACTCTTCATAACCATACTGTTTGGCATGCTGCTGATATTGATGCTACATATTATGCTTTTACTGATGAAAGTGTCACAATAGGATGCTTCTTAGATGCAGATGATATCACACCTAAACCAAGATGAAACACATAATCAAAAGTGATTTTCCTATCATCCAAACTTATAGCAAAATCACTATCAGTATATCCAACCAAATCCTTGTTTTTTGTACTTGCATAAAATATGCCACAATCTGTAGTTCCTGTTATGTATCTTAGAATCCTTTTTCCAACTTTCTAATGTGAGTATTTTGGAGACTCCATAAATCTATAAATCAAACTAACTCCTTTCATAATATCTGGTCTTGTATGCATGAGATACATAAGGCTTCCAACCAATCTTTTGAATAGAGTTGGATTGACATTTGGTCCTTCATCATCCTTACCTAAATTTGTACCTATCACTATTGGTGTTGGAGAAGGTTTACAATTTTCCATTCTGAATCTTTTCAGCAATTCATTAGCATATTTATTTTGACAAAAAAAGATCCCTTTATCTGATTGCTCAACTTTTATGCCAATAAAATATTTCATAAGACCAAGATTTGTCATTTCAAATTCTTTCTTCATGTCTAATTCAAGATTACCAGTATAAATCATATCATCCACATATAAGAAAGTAATCAAAATTTGACCACGATTATTTATCTTTGTGTACCAGGTTGGTTCAATGCTGTCATTCTTGATCATATAACTGTCAATTCATCTATACCAGATTCTTGGTGCTTGTTTGAGTCCATAAAGTGCTTGCTTTAATCCGTAAAATTTATCTTCATGGACTTCAAATTCTTAACCTGGAGGTTGTTGAATCTCATTCAAGTAGGTTGATTTCACATCCATTTGATACAATTTCTACTTATTTTGAGCCGTTGTTGATAAGATTTATCTTACAGTATCCAATCTAGCTACAATGCTAATGTCTCTTCAAATTCTATTCCTGGTTGCTGTGAGAACCCTTTTGCTACAAGCCTTGCTTTAAATATGTCAATCTCTCTTTTTTCATTCAATTTTGTCTCACACACCCTTTTCACACCAATTAAAATTTTGTCTTTTGGTAAATCAACCAAATCCCAAGCATCTTTTCAATATATTCTATTTCTTCATCCATAGTTTGCACCCAATTTTCATCTCTGATAGCTTGTTCAAAATATGAAGGTTGAAATGACAACAATGAAAAATTGGAACTAACATCCAAATAATCATAAACATCTTGCAGACTTCTCATTTTTCTCTTAGCATTGCTTTATTCACTTGACTGATTGTTTGGAGTATTTTGATATGCGAATCTACTTGAAGATCCATGTTGTTCATAAAATCTTGGAGTCCTTATTGACATGACTCTATTTGGTGTCTTCTCTAGTGATCCTTGCTGCTCATTTTCTGCTACACCCTCTTCTTCCATCATTAGTACTCTTGTATCAACTGTTTTGTCTATACTCCCATTTCATGACTCTTGTTCTATGAACAAAACACCTCTACTGATTATAGTCTTTTTGGTGACCGATTTATACAATTTATATGATTTTGATTGCTCACTATAACTAGTAAATATCATTTTTTTCACTTTTATCATCCAACTTACCTCTTAGCTCTTTAGGTACATGAGCATATGCTACACATCTAGACACCCTGAAATGAGATACACTACAAGACATACTTGACCATGCTTCTTCTGACACTCTATTAATCATGCTCTTTGTATGAGATCTTTTTATCACATAAACAACACATGCAATTGCTTCTGCCCAATACTCATTTGACAAGTTTCTTCCTTTCAACATGCTTCTTTCCATGTTCATAATGGTTATGTTCTTTCTGTCTGCTACAACATTCTACTGCGGTGTGTATATGGTTGTAAACTGTGTTCTAATTTCACGTTGTTTGCGTATGCATGAAATTCCTTTGAATCATATTCTTCAACACGATATGATCTCAATACCTTGATCTAACAATCACTTTGGTTCTCTACTAGGGCTTTGAATTCTTTGAACTTTGTAAAAGTTTTAGACTTCTGCTTCAGAAAACAAACCCACGTATTTTTGCTGAAATCATCAATAAATGTGAGGAAGTCAAAACTTCCACCAATTGATTGTGTTTGCATGGGTCCACATCAGTCTATATGAATCAACTCTAGTGGCCGGTTTTTTCTGTATGCAAATCTTTTATAAAAGTCTCACGTTGTTTCTTTTCCAAGATACAACACTCACAAGTACTAGAAGGTTATTTGATGAGAGGTAATCCTCTAACCATCAACAATCTTAAACTAGAGAAATGCAAATTTCCAAACCAAAAGTGCCATAACCAATAATCATCAGAACATGCAACTATAAATGAATTGACCTAATCTCTATAATTCATGATAAGAGGAAAGAGTCTGTTCCTCGTCATCTGCACCTTTGCTATCAACTGCTTGCTTGGGGGCATGTCTTATATAACACAATATTGTCCCTCAAAAATAACTTTGTACCCTTTCTGTATCAATTGGCCAACACTTATTACATTATGTTTGAGACTAGGGACATAATATACCTCTGAGATTTCCTTCGTTTCCCCCTTCTTGGTCAGAATGTTGACCATTCCTTTTCCATCTACATCCATAGTCTTGTCAGTGCCCAACTTTACCTTTGTCTTCACAGATTGATCCAAATTTGCAACTAGATTCTTGTTGCCTATCATGTGGTTACTACAACCACTGTCTAATAGCCAAACATTAGAAGGTACATGCATGGTATGGGAAGCTAGGAACATGGAATCACTATTTTCAGTAGTTAGCTCTCTACTTTCCTTGATCAACTATCCTCTTCTTGCAATCACGTGTATAGTGACCAAATTTATTACAATAATAACATCTTACCTTTGAGTTTTTGACTCTTTGAATGTTGTTGAAGCTTCTACTATTGCTTCCACTTTCTTGTTCGTGCTCTTATATGCCATCTCTCAGACCACCATTTCTTTCACCTCATACTCTGCCTCTAGATCTACCTCTGCCTCGACCTTTGTCTCTTGAGATAGAAACCTAAATTTTAAAAGTGGTTTCTAAGGTGGAATCCTTAATTTTGTCTATCCTCACCTCATGGGATAGAAGTCATCCGATCAATTCATCAATGGTTAGCGCTGTCAAATCCTTGGCTTCTTCAATAGTTGCTACTACAACATCAAACTTAATAGACAAAGATTTGAGGACCTTCTCAACCATTGTTTGATCTTTAATTTCATCACCATAAATCTTTAATTGGTTTACAATAGTCAAAACCCGATTCATGAATGAATCAATATCCTTTGTTTCCTTCATTTGCAGACTTTCAAAATCTCTCCTAGTATTCTGCAACTTAACAATATTGACTTTGGCTATACCTTGATATCTCGTTGCCAAAGTCTCCCATGCTGTCATTGCTGAAGACATGGTCATATTCTTCTGGAACACTGCTTGGTCCAATTCTTGTTGGTTAAGTTACAATGCTTGTGCATTCTTCTTTTTGTTTATCCTCATTCACTCCCTCTCTGCATTAGTGAAGACTCATTTTGCTTCTTCATTCTCAGGTTCTAGAAATCCAACCCTGACATACTCTAAAACATCATAAATCTTTAATGATGTCTCCATCTTAATGAACCACATATCATAATTCTTCCCTATAAACAATAGCAACTACGACTAAAAACTCAATAAATCCATATTTAAAAAAAATCCCCTCTTTAAATAAATAATTTTTAACCTTTTTAACGAAACCTTTTTATTAACTTTATAAAACACTTTATTCCTTTTTTTTTTTTAATATAATAAGAACTCTTGTTTCAAAAAAGCATTGTTAGGTAAGTCGATAAGTCAAACTTTCATATAAGACAAAAAGACAATAAAAAAACAACCCACGTGACCCCTTTTAACTTTGGAACAAAAGGGCTTTCAAACTCTTTGAATTCATACGCAGCCTTTTAACGGATGGTGTTTATTGCACCTTTCGATACAGAGCACCTGGGACAATGACAAAAATTCCAATTCGTCGCACTTTTTGCACTACAAACTTGTGGGTGTCACATCAAATTGTCGCACTTTTTAGACTTTAATTAATGTCACAAATTTGCAAAATTATTTAAAAAAAATTGTTGGTCTTTTTTTCTAGGGTTTTTTTTGCTTGCTCTAGAGGCTTTTTGGATTTTGTATTCTTTTCTTCGCTCTAATATCAATTTGTTTGAAACACTGATGAGGAAATGCATAAATTGACACACACAAACAATATGATTTGTTGTTTTTCTATTGATCACACAAATTTGAATTAATTACAATAAACTCTGTAAGGAGTATTTAAACTGTTTAACTAAGAACTCAATTGATGCTAACTTCAACATGCAACCACTTATTAAATTTAACCTTTCATAAAATAACACTGAAGTCAGACTGAGACTCACTTGATTCAATTAACTCACAATAATACTAATTAACTCAAACTCTAAATTTAAAATGATACTAGTTAATTCAAACTCTAAATTTAAACTGTGCCCACATATTTTTTTTTATAGCCATTTTTAATATAACCTCCATTTCATCCGTAAATATATAAACTACCCCTCCTTTTCATCCGTAAATATATAAATTGCCCCTACATTCCAAGTGAGAGAATTTCTGTCTACAAGAATGTCAGGACCCTGCAATATAATTTTCATAAAATTATTTGGTTGATAAACGACTCAAGAAATGAGAGTATTAGAGACTATCGAGGGAGAAGATTGAATTTTATAAGAGTTACATAAACCCAATAAAAATCTCCATGAGTATGAGAGACTATAAAAAGAATCTTATTGCCACTCCAGATGAAGGCGATACTACCGTCTTTTGCACATTTTCCGTTTAATAAATGTTTATAGGGTTAGTCAATAATGTATATAGCTTAGGTAGTTGGGAAGATTTAATGATAATGTCTTTACTAGGGTTTCAGTGATAAGATATGACTATGTTGAATAATTTTGAAAAAAAGTTTTATGTATGGCTATCCCAAGGCTTTTTCAACACTGAAAAAAAAAATATTTATAAAATTAAACAACTCAGCGAAAAAATAATTTCATAAATTTTATAATAAACATAAAATACTTAATTTTATGCATATAAGTATTTTTTAATAACTTAATAAATGATACAATTATAGAAATTCAAGATATTTATAACGAACTTATACATTAAAATATTTGCATCAAAATCATATCAATCACACTTTTATAAGTTAAATATTAAAACATGTTTTCATTTTAATGTATATTTTTATTTTTAAATATATTTATTTAAAACATTTAATACAGGAAAAAATAGTTTAGGTTAATTTGCATTTTGTTAGTGGGAAAGAATCTTGATTAATAATAAAATTTAAAATAGCAAAGAATTTTGATTAATAACAAATTTTTAAATAATCAATAAAGAAAGAGCTTTACAAATGTTATTTTTTTGTCAGGCTAGGAGGTAACTCCTCAAAACAAATCATGAAATTCATTCAAGTTGTTCATTATTATATACAGGAGGGAGAGACTGTTCATTTCATCTCCTGGTGACTCTTCATCTTTTCTATTATTTATTTACATTAATTATAGTTGTTCACCCAATCGCTATGATTAGGTGTCAACATTCCCCCACTTAATCTGAAGGGATGTTGGTGAGTCCAAGCATTGTTCTGAATCTTTCAAGCTTTTATCTTCCAAGCGCTTTGGTGAAGATGTCTACAATTTGCTTATTAGTGGAACAATGACGGAGATGGATTATTTTGGCCTCAACATGATGTCGAATCAGGTGATATTTAGTATTGATGTGCTTCGTTCGATCATGGAACTTTGGGTACTTGGCCAAATTTATTGCCGAGGTATTGTTAATCATGAGTGGAGTTGATTGTACTTGTTTTACCTGCAAATATTCAAGAATTTTCTCGAGCCACACAATTTATTTTGTTGCCTTAGCTGCTACCACATATTCTGCCTCTATTGTGGAATCTGCTGGAACTAATTGTTTGCGTGATCTCTAGGAAACAGCTCCTGATCCAAGACTCATAGCATAACCTGAAGTAGATACCCCAGTTTCTTTGTCTCCATCAAAGTCTGAATTAGAGTATCCAATCAAGCTGAAGTCACCCACCTGTGTATACTTGATTCCAAAGTCTTGAGTTCCCTTCAACTACTTTAGAACTCTTTTTGCAGCAGACCAATGTCCCTCACAAGGCTTTTGCATAAACCTGGAGAGGGCTCCAACAACAAATGAAATGTATGGTCTGGTAGTAGTTAGCTAGTTGAGACTTCCTACAAGCTGTCTATACTTTGTTGCATCCTCAAATTTTTTTCCTTCAATGGATGTGAGCTTTAAGTTTTGTTCCATTGGAGTAGTCAGAGGATTGCATTCAGTCATGCCAAACTTGTTCAACAGATCTCCAATGTACTTCTTTTGATAAAGGAATATGGACTTTGGATGTGAGTTACTTCAATACCAAGATAGTAATGAACATAGCTCAAACCAGTCATTTCAAAACCTTTCTTCAATTCCTTCTTTATGGATGCAATGTAGCTTTCATTGTTCCCTGTCATCAAAAGATCATCTACATAGACAACAAGATATACAACTGTTTTGCCAACTTTCTTGATAAACAAAGTTGCATCATCAAGATCATAATGTTTGAAATTGAGTTTCAGAAGATGCTCAGTTAGTTTTTCATACCAGGCTCGCCGTTCTTGTTTTAGGCCATACAAGGATTTCACAAGTTTTCATACTTTATGTTCATGTCCTTTCACAGCAAATCCTTTAGGCCGGGACATAAAAACATTGTCTTTTAGATCTCCATTCAAGAAAGCAGTTTTTATATCCATTTGCTGGACTTTCCAACCGTTTTAAGCTGTTAGGGCAAAGAGTGTCCGGATGGTAGCCCATTTTGCTATGGGGGAAAAATTCTCCTCATAATAGACCCCTTCCTTCTGTGCAAAACCTTTTGCCACAAGCTTGGCTTTGTGCTTGTCAAGTCAACCATCAGCTTTATACTTGTTCTTGTAGACCCACTTGCAGCCAATTGGTTTGGTTCCTAATGGAGGATCAACGAGCTTCCAAGTGCCATTCTTTATCAGGGCATCATACTCCTTTTGCATCACTTCTTTCCATTCATCATGAGAAGCAACTTATTTGAAGGAAGTTGGTTCAAAATCTGTAGACAAATTCAATTCACAATCATAAGAAACATCCATATCAACATGTGAATCAGAATCATCTACATCACCTCCATTTTGCTAGTTTGAATTTCTAGTTCCTGTATTTCCAACCTCATCAGGATGAACACTTTCAAGTGTCTTTGACAACCACTTTGAGGGACCTTTCTCAAATGGTCCAGGCTGCTCCGTTGATTGAGTTGGGACTGAATCAAGATTGAGTCTCCCAATTCTATCAATCACATCACTTAAAGTATCATCCGTTGTTGGAGTTTCATGCGGGGGAGAGAGTGCTTAAGAAGAAGATTCCACAGGTTGATCTAGTATAGGAATCCCCCCTTCAAGATGTGGAATGTGATTATCAAATTCTTGAAATGATTAAATTGCATTTGTGAATCTATCCAAGCGATCAAGTTGCCGCTCAACAACATTGTCAGTTTTGGATGATTTAAGAAAGATTACATCTCTAGATACAACAAGCTTTTTATTGACTTCATCATAGAGACGGTATGCTTTGGAGGTGTTTGAATACCCCAGGAAGATACACTTACGAATTCTTGCACCAAGTTTGTTTCTATGTACCTTTGGTATCAAGGCATAACATGTGGAACCAAAGACCCTGAGATTCTTTATCGAAGGAATGTGCCCATACCACATTTCATAAGGAATATTGTTTCTAATAGCATTAGATGGACATCTATTCTTTACATATACAACGCATAGAACTGCATCAGCCCAAAACATCAATTTTACATTTTTGAAAAACATCATGGAACGCACCATATTTAAGATTGTCCTATTCATTCTTTCAGCTACACCGTTCTGTTGAGGATTATAAGGCACAATTGTTTGATGTTTGATCCCATGTTGGCGAAGATAGTTTTCAAATTCATTTGAAGTGTATTCTTTTCCATTATTAGTGCGAACAGAGCCAATATGAGATTGTGCATAATTTTCAGTCCATGTATGAAAGTTCTTGAATGTTTGAAAAGCATCAGATTTGTTCTTCAATAAATAAACCCAACACATTCTGGTGTAGTCATCAATAAATGTCATCATATATTTATTTCCATTTGCAGAAGGAACAGGCATTGGACCACATAAATCTGAGTGAATGAGTTCAAGTTTTCTATGTGCTCTGGAGTGTGAATCACGAAAGGACTTTTTTCTATGCTTTCCTAGAATGCAGGCATCACATTGCTTAAGTTTCCTAGGAATTGTAGGCAAACCAGAACATCATTTTTCTTCAAGAAGCGAAGGCTGTCATAGTTCAAATGTCCAAATCTAGCATGCCATAATAAACTTGATGGAAGTGTACCTTCTTCATAATGAGAATTGTATGAGAAATGTTGTGCACGAGCAGAGGTACCCTGCAGCTTGAGAAACCTTTCTTCTTCTATCCCCCTCATGACAAGTGAGTGGTCAGATGCTTTTCTCACCTCAAGCTTGCCATCAAACATATGAATGGAGTGACCTTGCTGGCGGATGTGTACCAAGGACAACAAGTTTCTCTTCAGCTGTGGGAGATATAGAACACGATGCAGAAGAAAGTCTGGAAGACCAGGCAATTTTAGCCTGATTGTGCCAAGCCCTGATGGCTTGAGTTTTGATTGGTCTGCAAAGTATACTGCTCCATCAACATTGTCAGTAAATTCTTCAAAAAAATCTTTTCTATGAGTCATGTGGCAAGTTGCTCCTGAATCAAGCAACCAATCATTTTTCCAAGAAGCAAGTGAAGCATTAAATAAGTCTTCATTTACTCCAATATTACATTGTGCCACAACATAATGAGCGAATTCAGGTGCTTTACCTTTGTCTGTGTCATTAGTTTTACCTTTAGGTTGGTTTCTTTGCTACTCAATTTTGTCCCAAGGTAACTTGCATGTGGAGGCATCATGTGATCCATTTCTTTTGCAGCGTATGCAGTGTAAATATGACTTTTCTCCTTGAGAGCGTCTGCCCCCCCTACCTTTGAAATATCTTCCTCTTCCCTCTTCGACCACCTCTTCCTCTGGAAGAATCTTGGGCAAGATTCTTTTCTTTATGAGCAAGGCACACAGTCTCTTCAGAAGATTTAGGTGTTGTCTTCTTTCCAAAAGCTTTCTCTCTTTCAACAATTTTTTTTACAAGGGAGTCAAAGGTAATCTCTTTGAGATTTCCATTTGCTTGCAATGACTCAAGATAATTGGAGTAAGTAGCATAAAGTGCCTTGAGAAAAGCGATCAGAGGAATATCCAATTCAACCTTAGTGGCTTTGATATCATGCATTATAGATTTTACTTAGGATGTAAGAGCAAGAGGATCATTATTTTGTAATTCAAGAGTGAAGAGTTTAATCATGAGTTGAAAAACTTCAAGTGCAGAGTGGGAGTCATAGAGTTCCTTCAGTTTTTGTAAGGCTTCGAAAGTATTTGAAAATGGCGAAATATGGCGACTCACCTCTTCACTTACTGATACATAGGCCTTGCTGTTCTTATTTTCCCAAATGACGACCTCCTTGTCTGAGGTAGGCTGTTCTGGCTCTTTGTCTCCGTCTCCAACACACACTCCTTTCCACAACTCATTGAAAATGAGGGTGTGTTTTATTTTTCGGGACCACTCAGGATAGTTCTCCTTGTCAGTGAGAACTACTCCCACAATAGATATGATTCAATGCATTGTAAAATCTGTGTACTGTGGAAAATACTGTGAACTGTAAAAAAATATACTTCTGGTGGAGAAAAACATAGTTTTGGTGCAAAAATTTAAAAAATTAATTGCACTCTGATATATAGGACATAGCTTCAGAGAACTACGGAACTTCGAGCTAGAAAACTCCTGTAACATACCAAATCAACGGAAATCATCCAATCTGAATGCAAAGAGAAGATTATTACCATAGGCGTTTGAGAGCATATAGATAGACATTGTCATATTTGCAGCGGAATGGATCCAAGTTTAGATCACCATTCCAATCCCACAAAACCCTATCTCAATTCACTACAACAACCCAACACAGATGCTTCAACCCCATCAAGGCGGATCACCAGGCGCATAGCAGCCAACAATGCAGGAAATCCCTCTTCATTGGAATCCATTGAAATTTGTGACAAACCCCAAAAAATAATGAATAGAGAAGAGCTTTTGAAATGCCTCTACGAAGGATTTCTGGGGCAACAAACAACTGTTTTGCGGGAGTATGGAGCGTATTCGAGACTGGTTAGCTGAGCGGTATTCGAGTCAAGCATTCCACATAGCAAAAATGGTGATACCACACAACAAAAACCGTGGGTTGAGTAGTCGACATTACGTATGGTGTTGTATGCGAAGTTTGTGCTTGAGACTAGAAGGAGCAACGCTTATGTAAAGTAGAGAAAACGCCGGGCAGTAGGAGGAGGAGCAATGCTTTTTATGACGGGAGGACTAATAATGGCGATGCCAGTATTCGGTGGGTGGGAAGATGCAAAATCCCTCCACTATTCTGAGGGCTCATAATGTTAGAAATAGAAAACACATATCACAGTGTACTAACAAAGACAAAGGTGTCAGTTTTGCAAAATAGGCAGAACATAGGCGAGGAGGGAGTTACAAGGGCAAACTGTAATGCCAAATATAGAGCTGGCACTGATACCATGTCAGGCTAGGAGGTAACTACTAAAAAAAATCATGAAATTCATTCAGGCTGTTCATTATTATATATAGGAGGGAGAGACTGTTCATTTCATCTCCTGGTGACTCTTCATCTTTTCTATTATTTATTTACATTAATTACAGTTCTTCACCGAATCCCTATGATTAGTTGTCAACATTTTTTTTAATCTAATAATTTTTTAATTTGGTTATAAGAATTAAGAGTTGTTATAATTCAGGTATAACAAATAATTTCAGAGACGAAGTATAAAATTAGAAATATTACTACTTCTAAATTTAAGGATAAGTTGTGGGATAATAAGGTGCTACATGGGAAAATGAAACTAAAGTATTATAAGGAGGTGATCAACCCCATTTTTGTTAACCAAAATTATATTTTTTCCTTAATCAATGCTAAGAAAATAATGAACACTGTGAAAATAAGAACTAATTCTCATGAATTTGGAAGTGAAACCGAGTGTTGGGCTATTCCCAAAACACCCTGGGATGAAAGAATCTATCACCTTTGTGATACTAAGAAGGTTGAAAATAAAAAACACTCTCTTAGATTGCTTGACTTTTACTCACATTTGATCTCATTTCCATAACATTTGCCATAATACCAACCTTCTTGACTTGTTAAATCAACAAACTATAGTGATCTAGGAAGACTTCTTTCTTTTTTTTTTTTATCATAAAAATAAAATTTTAAAAAATCTCAATTAATCCCTTATCTTTAAATCCAATAAACCATATCATTGAAAATATATTAAAAATCAAAATATTAAAAATTAATAAAATATATATATATATATATATATTAAATAAAACTAATTTTCATTAAGTTAAATAATTCTTTTATTAAATATTTTTTCTCAAATTTGAAAGCTTTAATTGAGATTGTTTCATATATATATATATATATAATCAAAAAAATTTTGCATAATAAATTTTCTAATTTTTTAATTTATTAAAACTATAACAATTTAAGAAAAAAATTCTTAATATTATTCTAACAATTCATATATATATAAAATCAAAATATTTTTACATAATAAATTTTCTCATTTTTTAATTTAATAAAACTATAAACTATAATAATTTTGGGAAAAATTTCTTAATATTATTCTAAATATATATATATATATATATATATATATATATATTATTATTTCTCTCTTTTAAAATAAGATAAACCAATTTAATTTTAATGGTTTGCAGATTTCTATGATGTGGTTTTTGAGATTTTGAATTTGGATATTCCACCATCTTCATTTTCAAGTTATCCACATTTCGACCAGACTCATTCTCAAAACTTCAATTTAATTTTAATAACATTAATCATTATAATTATATAAAAAATATATTAAATTTTCTATTCAATATAATAAATAAAGGTCTAAAAAATATACGCATATACTACACTCTTAAAAATATAAAAATTAAAATTAAAATTTTAAATCCAGAGACCAATCTGGTGGCCGGAGGCCGAGTGAAACCCTGCTCATCATCGTCTTTCTTGTGTGCGCGGTTGCTGATTGTCCACGTGGAGGCAACGAACGAAGGAGCGGAGCGGAGCGAATTAAAGTAATTGGAAGCAAAGTAAACTTTAAATTTTGGCACCTCCGTAGAACGACAACTGCACGTTGTTTGTACGGCTTCGACCATGGTGTCGGTCACAATAACAATGTTTATTCTGGTTGCACACCCAAACTCGGCCATGGTAAACACATTTTGATATTATACAAAATATTTTAATACGGTATAGAATAAAATATCAAAAATAAATGATGAATATAGTATTTTAAAATAAATCAGAAATATAATATTTTAATATGAATTAATATTAATGTATATTTTAAAATATATAAATAACAATTTTTTTAGTTTAATGTGTATTGATAAAACGGATCATGTTATGTAATTTTTATAACATTCAAAAATACAATTTAAATAATAAACAATTATATATTATTTTTTGCATTTTAAAATAATTTTATACTTGAAGAAATATGATTCTTCTCGATTTATATTAGATCTTTGGTTAAGATGGATCTATGCTAGTTAAACAAATAAGAATTGAAAATTAGTATTTAAATGAATTCACTCTATTAAAGAAAACAAGCTGATCCTTATGTAATATAAGAATATGTTGGTTAGGAGGGAGTTCAATTGTTTTGACCCATTTAGTAAGATATTCTCCAAATCAGCAATCAACATAAGAAGGTTAATTGTTTAATCGCTCTCATGATTGTTAGATTTCAAGATATTCCCAAAATCTATAATCCACTGAAGTTTAGAAGAAGAAAAAAAAACGAAACCCACATATTGAAAAGTTTATTCCTTTGACTATTGGTGCACTAGGAATTTGTTGATCAAGAAAGGGTTCAATTGTTTTGATCTATTTAGTAAGATATTTTCCAAATTTACAATCAATATAAAATGGGTCAATTGCTTAATCCCTCTCATTATTGTTAAATTTCAAGATATTTCCAAAATCTACAATCAACTTAAATTTAGAAAAAAAAAAACCACGTATTAAAAAAAATTATTTTTTAAATATTAATGCACATAAGAATAGTTATGTTATATGAATAACCGATTAAAAAAAAAACAGCTGACCCCTGGATATTCCCTCATCAATAAAAAAAATTCAACAAATTCCAAGATATTCCCAAAAAATCTATAATAGAAATAAATGCCTTGTATAGAAAAAATTTATTCCTTTGACTATGGTGCACATGAATATAGATTTGTCGTATGGACAACTCTGAGAAGTAAGACACAAGGACACCTAAACCACATATATGGATTGATATGACACTCATGACCTTTTCTTTATTAAGCCAATTAATTATAATAGCCTTTTAAGCCAATTATTTATAATAACCTTTTCTGATGTTCACATGTAACCATCTCCGCCCTTACTCATTACGACAATTTTGGAATTGCTTTATTAATCGAATCAAAATTTAAATCTGTTAAGAAATATTAAATTGATGTGGAAAATGTTGTATTAAAGAAAACCATAAATTATATTTGACTAAATTTTTTAATTTTCACTACCATATAATATAAGGTTGAAATTAGATTTGAAATTGTTTAAATTTATGGATTTACTAGATATTTAATTTATTCTAATAAATACAAATTTTTTTAATGTAAATCAAAATTTATTATTAATTTTTTAATACTTAATAAATTTAAAATTAAGATGAATAGATATTAGTTCTTAATAATATTATTAAAATCCTAATAATAATATAGTTACATATATAATTTTATTATTTAAATTATATATATATATATATATGGAAATATTTTTATTTGTATATTAAGCAATCATTTAAGCTCTAATTCTCTTTGGTTGGATGAAGACCCTACTCTGGCTAGTAGGTACAAAAGGAGCTCTGAAGACCTCGGGGAGAATCTGTTTGGGTCGGAGCTAGTCAAGCTCTGTAGTGCTGAGGATCTCATAATTTGCAACGGTCTAAAGAAGTGGCCCAATTCTAGCCAGATGATTTGCCTCTATGGGCTTGGTAGCAGCGTGGTAGACTATGTTATTTCCGATCTCCATTTATACAACGAAATAATAAATCTTGACATCTTAAACGACCACGAGCCTGACTCTGATCATAGGCCTTTACTTATAACTCTCAACTTTGTCATGCATAGAGATCCCATAGAAAATAATCCTTATAGCCAAAAGAATTTAATATTTGATAGAAATAAAAACGATCTCTTTCTAAAAGAATTAAAAACTAATTTGCTTCCTTTATCTAGTATAGGCAACATAGAAGACCTCTACCATAATTTTACTACAACCCTCTCATATTCTATTAATAAGTTCTCAATTGAACTTTCAAATAATAAAAGAAATAACAAAACCAACCCATGGTATGACAAAAACTGTAAAAATGTGAGGAGAGCTATTAAGGAAGTTGTTGATGAATCTCTTAAAATGGACAAGATAAAAATATACAAAGCCCTAACTAAAAGAAAAAAGAGGCAGTACATTCATAAAAGACAAGAGAATCTCTTACACCTCTCTAAGGTAGCTCCTAAGAAATTTTGGAGGCAGATTCTGACTAGGAAAACTAAAGATAATAATAAAATTGCTTTACATGATTGGAATTCCTATCTTAAAAAGCTTTATGAATCTCCAAATATCATGGATAACTTTGAAACCCTGCCCACAACGAAAGAAGTTTTCTCTCTAGAAGACATTGATTTTGGGGTTAAACGTCTGGCTAATGGGAAAGCTAAGGACATTGAAGGTTACTAGGCAGAAATCTTAAAAATTGGAGGCCCTGTCCTCATCCCCCACATCCACAAGCTTTTCAATCAAGCAGTCAAGCAAGGGTTCCCTAAGCTATGGACTGAGAGCCTCATTATCCCTATTTTTAAAAATGAGGATACAAATAACCCCTCTAATTATCGGACAATTATGATCAGCCCTCTCTTAGCTAATTTATATGGCAGTTTTTTGGAAAAGAATTTGAGCATATGGCTTGAAAGTGAAGGTAAGCGGGCTAAAGGCCAAGCAGGTTTAGAAGGCATCACTCAACAACAAACCACCTCGTTACGCTTAGGATCATTGTGGAGGAATGTCATAATGATAAATCCAATCTCTTTTGTTGCTTTGTGGACTTTATAAAGGCTTTCGATATGGTTCCTAGAAACAACCTTTGGAATAGATTAGAAGAGCTAAAGGTTCCTTTCAAATTGAGAGCTACCGCTATTATGTTATATGAGAATGTAATTGCCAAGCTAAATAACAATGAGGGGTGGTCGAAAGATATTAAGTGTATTATCAGAGTTAAACAAGGTTGCCCCCTCTCCCCTACCCTATTTGGCATTTACATTGACAAACTCGAAGGTTATTTAGAGGAAGCAGGATGTGCTGGCACAATATTAGCTGGGCTAGTCATCAGCCTTCTTCTCTATGCTGACAATATTGTTCTCCTCGCAAGGTGTCCATCTGATCTTGATAAGCAACTTAGGCTTCTTAAGGATTTCTGCTCTATCATGGGTATGAGTGTTAACACTGACAAAACAAAAGTTATGATTATCAAATCCAAGAAGGACACCTATGCTAATTTTATGTATGACAATAATAACTTGGAGGAAGTGTATTCTTACAAGTACCTACGAATTGATATTCATCACAAGCTTAACTTGAACTATAGCATTGAGAAAAGGATTAATGGGGGGTGGAAAGGTTACTTTGGTCTTGAAAATAATTGTAAAACGACAAACCTCGTAATGTGGGATAAAAAAAAGTTCCTCTTTGAAACTTTAGTCACTCCTATTATCTTATATGGATGTGAGGTTTGGGGTTGTAGCATCTCTAGAGAATCCTGGAGAAAGATTGAGCAAATGTAGAAGTGCTTTATAACATATAACCTGAAAATTAAAAGCAATACACCCTACCCTATTCTCCTTACAGAAGTAGGTCTTTCCCCTATCGAAAGCCTAGCTATCATTAGGCTTCTGTTGTACAAGCACAAGCTCAATAACATAGGAGATCATAGACTTCCCAAGCTAGCTTTAAATTCCAGCCAAAACCAACTAAGGCTCAAACTGGGGTGGTATAAAGACACGACGGCCTGGTTAAACCATTGGGAGATCAACGAGAATGATGCATTGCAAAAAATTAATAACATTAAAAATATTGTTACTTATAAGTTCAAAGAAAAAATGTGGTGTGAGAAAGATTTAGCGGCTAAAAGAAAATTAAGTTATTATAAGAAGGTCATCAGCCCCACCCTAGAAGATCAAAAGTATCTCTCTGTTTTAGCTAGCTCAAAGAAGAAAATTAATATAGCGACGATTAGAACGAAATCTCATGAGCTCCATAATGAAATATGTCGTTGGGCAGTTCCTAAAACACCATGGATGGAATAATCTGCCATCTCTGTGATAATAGGAACATTGAGGATGAAAACCACTTCCTCTTAGAGTGCCCTGCATACAACCACATTAGATCTCAGTTTCATAATCTTTGTCGCAATATTGACCTTCCTAGCCTTTTACGATGTCAAAATTATAGTGAGCTTGGGAGGCTTCTCTCCAAGCTTTTTGAGCATAGAATAAAATCTTAAATCAAACTAAATACTTTGTTTCTTTAGGTCCGATAGACCAAAGTTTGGTCTCAGTTGACGTTAACCATCATCATCATCATCATCACTATGATTTTTTTTGTAATTTTTTTTAATAGTTTAATTAATAAAAACAAAATTATAATATAATAAATTGAATTAAATAGATTTATCATTTTTATTATTTATCCTTTTTTAATTCAGTGGATATTATGTTTGATTAATATTAGTTTTGGATCTAATGCTTTATTTTATGGTCATTACAACATATCTCTTATATTGAGCCGACATCTCTTTCTATAATATAAATATTTGTACATTTTATGCATATAATATTGAAAGAAATGATTATAATGCAATCACAATAAACATACATAAATTTGTTGTCACATAATATGAGTGTAATATTATCAAACAAATATAAAGTTGTTATTACAAGTCATGTAAACACTTTCATGTGTGTGTGTTGGGGGGTGGGGGGTGTGTTCTTCACTTTCAACTTTTCTCATGATTCGAAGTGGATTATATATAATTTGTCATCTATTTATATTGGATGGTGGAACTATAAGTGTTGGAACTCTATATGGAGGAATCATAACATCAAGATTTTTGGGGATCCGAAGATATGAAAAAAGCTGCAGAGCTAGACCTTTAGGAAAAAATGGATTCCAAATGCTAACGTAGCAAGCCATGAGGACACATGGTTGACATGAGCACTTCGAGTGAGTGATGGTGTGGCATGTTGATTTGTCATACTATTGTGGCACATAGACCAATATGAGATAATGTGGCATGTTGACATGCCATTGACATTGTATGGTGATGTGGTAAACTTGGTACAAAGTGGTGAGCTCCAGTATTGCAGCAATAATGCTGCAACTCCTAGGACTCCCTTCTTTATTTTTATCAACCCGGTAGTTCGTAACAAACTTGGAAGCGACGGTGCTCTATGCACAAGTACTAGCTCTTGCCGTAGGCTGTCAGCTGGCACAAGTCCGCTAGGAGCTTAAGCCAACTTCTATGAGATCTTAGAAGAAGCTTTTAACTGTGATGGATGAAAGCTAACTCAACAGAGGCTAATCTTCTTGCAAAAAGAAGCGGAAAGATGAAAGGAAATGCAAACCCTAGTTTTACCGACTAACCCTACTGGTGCAAGAAAAGGGACGAAAGCTGTAGAAATGGATGCCATTGACTATTGGAAAGGTAAAGTGCATGTGAATAAGCTACTTCTGAAGCGAAATCTGAAAAGGAACATCTTTTTTATTTTTGAGTAATCTTGTAGAATTATTATGCATGTGCTTTAACTATTTTTGATTGTGTAGAGGTTGATTGGCGAAAGGAAATGGGGTAGTCGCTTGCAGGAGGTCGGGAAGGTGAGAAGAGGGCCTAAGGGGTCCCTAGTACCCTTATAGAGAGTTTCACTGTGATCAAATCTCAAAAAACTACTCACGTGATCTTCTATAGGAAGTCTGCAGGGATTCTACAGGATGTTCTATAGGATGTTCCGAAAGAGGATTTTGGAGGGTTGGTGGAGGAAAAGAAGTGGAAAAGTGGAAATGGAGGTTGGATGAGGATGTGAAGGGGTCTAGGACCTGGTGAACGAAGCTAAGTATTGATTAATGCGATTGGATTTGTTCGAGGATGGAGGAAGCAATGTTGTACAAGGATGTAGGAATTAGGGCAAAGTGAGAAAATGTGGCGAATGAAGGGAAGGAATCTGAGTTAGGGGGTTGGAGCAGGTTGTCTGATGGAGGAAGGGTAGGCAGGGAGGTATCAAAGGTGTTCTGCACACTATTTTCCAAAATTGATCAAACAAAGACTAGGGAAACCAAAGGTCCTAAAAACTAGAAACATGATGAACATAAGTTTATTGGCAGAAAATCATGCAAGATAACTATGGAAACTAAGTAAGAACAGATTCTAAACATGCAAGTACAACTGGTATCAACTTTCCTAACTAAACATCTAACACTAGCAATTGCATTGAGAGGCAAAAACAATGTTTTTGTGGCAGCAAGGACGCCTTGGTCTCAGCTCATGGTCCCAAGGAGGGAGAGGTGAGATCAAGGGTTTCTTGATGGCCTTTTTGAAGATATTTTATGTTACCAACTTGTCAAATCAACGTGAAGCAGAAAAAGCTATCTTAATCATAAAAAACAACCTAAGTAACAAAACAAGATTTTAACCTAAATAGCATAAATTATTCTATGAATGCAACAAACACACATAAAAGTACACAAAGGAGGTATTGGCACTTGGGTTGGGCCCAATCCCAAGAGCTACAACCTTCGAAGAAAGATTAGAGCTGGTGCAAAGCTAGATTCATCTTTATTGATAAAAAAATAATAGTTACATCCCAAAAACTATCTATAAGAAAAAGCTCAAAAATGTGCTGATACAAAGCTGCACTAAAGTGCGAAAATAGACTAACAAAATGACTAACCTACTGACTAAAATATAACTACAATTTGACTAAAATTTGACTAACTCAACTAAGGCCCTAAGCCTTCTTATTTATACAAATTGAGGACCCAAACAATCCTCCTAAACTTTAGGAACTCGGCTGCCAAAACATGCAGTTAACAACAGTCCTACTTGACTTGCATGGCTGCCCCTTGTGCTCCAAGTTTTTGATGGAAAATTCGAGGTAAGGGTTCATAAATGAAGGGGACACCTTCCTACAAATCCTCTCCCTTGTTCTTCCACAAATTTGGCTGCCAAGTGCTCATTAAACCTTTGATTTTGTCTCAAAATTGACCAAAAATCTACATAAAGCACACATTAGACTTTTTGGCATAATGACTAACCCATTTCACTCTATTAGCATAAATGTAATAAAAAACATGCAATAAACTAATGAGAATGGTGGATTAAGTCGAATTAGGAGGCTAAATGAGCCCATATAATTACCCATTTCTGGGGCTCATCACAAAGGACTTGATGTGGCAGTGGATGTAGCATGTATCATGGCAAGTGATGTGGAATTCAAAAGTTGGGAAATTTGAATAATTGTGAAATGGGACGTTTTGGCTTTTTCAAGACCCATATGGTTTCGAATGAACCGAGAATACCAAAAAGCTAAATATTTGGATATGTAGATATTTGACCCATGTTCACTATTGTGATGTGGCATGAGGTGATGTAGAAAGGGCTTTGAAAAGGAAAAGAGGCATTATTTGGCATTTTATTTATGAAAATAAAGGAAAATAGGAGAAAAGGAAGGTCAAAGGTCAAAGGTTGCATGTGAGGAGGAAATTGAAGGAAAATAGAGGAAAAGTGAAGAAATCAGAGGCATCAATAATAAAAAGTCATCAAACCATCAGTATGGGGCCTTTTGACAGTAGAGTTTTGGAATTGGTTTTAAAGAGGACAAAAGCACCAAGAGGAGAATGAAAAGGAAAGCAAGGACAAGAAAAGGAAGGATAAGAAAGCAAAGGAAAGCAAGGATCAAACAAGGAAAAATTGGATCAAGCGACTTCAGTGGGAACACTTGTAGGTAACAGGTTGCATGTATGATTTCCTAGCTGGTTTTTGCATGCATGTGTGTATTTTATCCATTTTTTGTCATATTAGAATCGATTTTCCTGGTTTGAAAGTAGTTTCAGCCTTGCCTTTCCATTTTTGGATAGCCATGGTGTGATGGGATTCATTCTTGGTTGAGCTTTGGACTGTCAGAAGGTTTTGTATTTGGGTGAGGTGGTCTTAGGAAAATCCAAAGGGTTGGGGGTGGAGATGGTTTTCTTCCGGAAGCCCTTAATAGGTGGGTGGAGACAAGAAAATTCCTTAATGGATGGTTAAGGAATTGTGAGGCGTCCAAGCTTGGCTTGGTTTTGTGATCTTGGGATGAGTTTAGGTGAGATCACGATAGTGTGAGGGTGGAGGTGGTTTAAACTCTAGATTCCCTTGGTTGTTTATGGGTCAATTTATCCCATGAGATCCCAAATTCATGCTTGGAATATGGCACAAGGGTTATTAGCTAAAATAAAGATTTGGTTCATTCCAATCTATTGTCAGGTGGTATGTGGAAGTCCCTTGCTTGGTTGGTTTTTCATATGTTAATAATGTTGAAAATAGCAACAAGAAATGTTAAAAATAACATCAAGAAAAAACCTAATTTAATTTGTCCTTGAATTAGATTGGGAATAAAATTGTAACTCCATATCTCATGATAATTTGTAATAGTTAACTAAGTTAATTTTAATTGGTTTGTTCAATTAATTTGAGTTGAGGGTCTAACTAGAGTCATTTAGAGTGTCTCCTAAAGTTAGGAGCACTAGTTGAGTTTATTTTGAGGTGTAATTATTTAATTCGGTTTAACTAAGTTAAAGTCAGTTAAACTAGTTCCAACAGATGGAGGAATTAGTGGGTGTAATCTATAGTAGTGCAGTGTAACATGCAGTAGTGAGATGTAACCTTCAGTAGTGGGGTGATTCCTATCGAACAATGGGGTGCTTCTTGAAGTGCAGTGTGGTGTTGCCTGCAATGATCAACCAGTAAATTGAAGATTCACCCATTATTAACTCATGCATGTCAGATCAGAGAAAGACCCAGTTGAGATTGGAGTTCAGGGACAATGTACTATTAGTTGTAAAATCATCTAATTAAACAGATGGTGCATGCATTCAGAAGAAAGCCTAAAATAAATCATTCATTAATTAGAAAACTCACTATTTTTAATCATTCAAATTTCCTTTAAAAGGAGGAATGAAGGAACAAGTTTAATCATTGTTTTGGTGAGCACGAGTTGGTGACAACAAGCAATAGGAAGCACAAGTTTGTGCATGGAGTTTGTGAGGGAAAGGAAATAGGTACTTGGGCAAGCAAGAAATTTTCTAAGTATTGGCTTGAGCTTGTTTAGGAAGCAACGAGACAAATAGAGATAGTGCAGAGGTTGCTCAAACTTAAGTAAAACATTGTAATCTTCTCATATTTTATGACTAATGTAATATACAAATAGCAGGGTTTTTTAGCTGTGGATTTCCCTAGGAAATCATTGTGTTATATGTGATTGAATTCTTTCTCTTATATGCTTCGTGACTTCATCAATCACTTATTGTTTCCGCTAATGAGTACAGTAGATTCAAGTCAATTGTTTTAGCATATTAGAATCTGCAGTTTCAATATATAAGGAATTTCCACATGGTATTAGAGCTAGGTTTATAGAAATTTCTACAAATAAGAGCTAGTATCCCCTTTCATTTCATGAGTAAATCTACTTGCTATTATGTGGCTTTGATGGTTGTTCTATCATTGTTATTATTTTGGTTATATGATGTTTATAAGCATGGTTTTGCCAGAGATTCCAGTTATGTCTCTTATCATGTTTTGATTGGTAAATGAATGGTTATTGAATGCATGACCTAATAGATGTTATTACAGTTATTAAGAGAGGGAAATATACCGTCTTGATGATTCTAAGATAAGTATCATACCCTAATGTTTAGATATGCATTCATGACCCGTAGATTTAATTTTCACTACATGTTTGATGAAATGAATGTCATGGCTAGGCTAGGTTAGGTCAATTTATTGACTAAGTTTTACATTCATGACTTTGTCCTTGTGTCATTCATCATTCTGGAAAGTGCTATCAAGTTCTGGGTAGAGGTCTATATCGTAGCCTTGAAAACATGGCTTAGATTTCAGGGTCCCATACTCAGAACTAAGAAATTGGGATTGCAGTAGCAGGGAGGCAAGGTTATCCATGCAACTGAAAGGTTACAGTCACTAGATTTCCTTGTTATGCAAGTGACTAGGAGTCCAAATCACTCAAAAATTAAGTTAACTCAGGGTTATGGCAACTGGAGTGGTTGTTTGGCTCTTGGGGGTCCTGTAGCTCCTGAGAAAGGCCAGTAAAGTTTTAGGTTATCGATTCCACTTCCTTAACTGTATTTAGGAGTTTGAGTCATGTCATAGTATCCCTCTTCTCATGTTTACGCCGAAATATTGGTGAAAGTGGGTAGATGTGGGAGGTGGCATTAAAAAGTGGTATTAAAGCATGGTTCAAACACTTGGACCAGATGGGCTAGATGCATGTGGTTATGCATACATTGTCATGGTTATGGTTGTCATGCATGAGGTCATGGTATGTAGTTGGTATTGTCATACATGATGTTGGCATATTTATGTGATTATGGTTATACATGTATCACACTAATGTGGATTAATTTTGTAGATGAGATAGCCTCCCCTAAACTTCATTGAGGTATGTTGATTATGTTTATACTTTGGTTTAGCTGACTTGGTTTACTTGCAGGAAGAAGACAATCAGATATTGCGAACAAAATGGTGGACTACAGTTCACATGACTCTCCCTATTGATTAGATGGGAGCAAGGAGATGAGTATTCTTCTGATATAATAGACACATTGAGGAGTTTAAGGGTAGAGATCAGAAGTTCCAAGGAAGATAATGACAATTTGGTTGAGGCTCAGGAAATACTTGCAAGGGCTCAAGAAAAGCAGGTAGAGGTCAATGCAGTAATCCTTCAGAGTTTGTTAATCTTGAAGAGACAGGGACAACTGAGGATTAGTAAAGAACAATAAGAGAAGACTAATGGGGAATATGGTAGTAGGTCTCGGTCAGAATAGAGGTTGGATGGAGCATACAGAGTTAGAGGTGGAAGATCATTGGGTACACCTGATAGGAGGACTGATATGTACATGTTTCATTCTAGTTCCTCATCTAGGATACAACATCATCATCATCATCACTGCCATCATCCTTATAGGAGGAATGAGTACTTTTCAGAGGAGTTCAAGAAAGTCAATCCTCCTACATTTGATGGAGAGATGAAGAAGTCAGAATATGCAGAGGCATGGTTGCTTGGGATGAAGAAATTCTTCAGATTGCATAACTATTCAGATAACATGAAAGCCAAAATAGCTACCTTCAGTCTTAAAGGGAAAGAAAATATCTAGTGGGAAGATGTGAAGAATGTAAGATGTCAAAATGTGCCGTTGGACCATTATTGACCATGGTTAATCGTGATTGACCATAATTGATCATGGTCGACTATGTTTGATCAATGTTGACCATGATTGATTTTCATATTGACAAAATCATATGATAAACTATAAGATAAATATTATAAATCAATGTATTTAAACCCTATGATAAATATTTTAAACTCTAAAATAAACATGGTTGACCATGGTTGATTTTCATATTGAGATAATTTTTGTCACAGTGCAACATTGGACCATGGTTGATTTTTATATTGAGACAATATTTGTCACAAGGTGACATTGGACCATGGTTGATCATGGTTGAGTATGATTATAAACCCAAGGGATTTATATTAAACCCTAGTATTAGTATTGTAAACCCTATGAATATGAACCGCTAGATTAATAAACTCAAGGGAACAATAAACCCAATGGATTAATACTAAATCCCCAAGGGAATAATATTAAACCCAAGGGATTAATATTATAAATTCAAGGTATATAAACCCTAAGATAAATATTATAAACCCTTAAATAGACATGGTTGACCATGGTTGATTTTCATATGGAGGCAATCGTTGTCACTATGTGACATTGGACCTTGGTTGACCATGATTTATTTTCATATCAAGAAAATATTTGTCACAATGCGACGTTGGACCATGGTTGACCATGGTTTTTTCATATTGAGACAATATTTGTCATAATGCAACATTCGACCATGGTTGACCATGATTGACCACGATTAACCATGATTGATTATCATATCGAGAAAATCCTATGATAAACACAAAGATAAATATTATAAACCAAGGTATATAAACCCTATGATAAATATTATAAACACTGAAATAAACATGGTTTGTCATGGTTAACCATGGTTGATTTACATATTGAGACAATCTTTGTGACAATACGACGTTGGACCATGGCTGACCATGATTGACTTTTGTATTAAGACAATCTTTGTCACAATGCGACGTTCGACCATGGTTAACCATGGTTGACCATGATTAACCTTGGTTGACCATTGTTGACCATGGTTGATTTTCATATTGAGACAATCTTTGTCACAATGTGACGTTGGACCATGATTGACCATGATTCCCCATGGTTGATGATGGTTGATTTTCATATTGAGACAATCTTTGTCACAATGCGATGTTGGACCATGGTTGACAATGACTAATTTTCATATCAAGACAATCTTTGTCACAATGAGACGTTGGACCATGGTTAACCATGGTTGATTTTCATATTGAGACAATATTTGTCACAATGCGACGTTGGAACATGGTTGACCATGATTGATTTTCATATCGAGACAATCTTTGTCACAATGCGACATTGGACCATGCTTGACCATGGTTTATTTTCACATTGAGACAATCTTTGTCAGAATGCAACATTGGACCATGGTTGACCATGATTGATTTTCATATCAAGAAAATGTTATGATAAACACTAAGATAAATATTATAAACCAAGGTATATAAACGCTATGATAAATATTATAAATGCTAAAATAAACATGGTTGACCATGGTTGATTTATAAATTGAGACAATCTTTGTTACAATATGACGTTGGACCAGGTTGACCATGATTGATTTTCGTATTGAGACAATCTTTGTCACAATGCAATGTTAGGCCATGGTTAACCATGGTCGATCATGATTAACCATGGTTGACCATTATTATAAACCCAAGGGATTTATATTAAATAGTAGGATTAATACTATAAACCTTATGAATAATATTATACCCTAGGAATATGAACCCTTAGATTAATAAACCTAAGGGATTGATATTACAAACCTAATGGATTAATACTAAAAACCCAAGGGATTATAAACCCAAGGGAATAATATTAAACCCAAGAGATTAATATTATAAAACCAAGGTATATAAACCTTAAGATAAATATTATAAACCCTAAAATAAGTATGGTTGAACCTGATTGATTTTCATATCAAGACTATTTTTGTCACAATGGGATGTTGGACCATGGTTGATTTTCATATTGAGACAATATTTTTCATAATACAACATTGGACCATGGTTGTCATAATGCGATGCTAGACCATGAGACAATATTTGTCACAATGTGACCATAGTTGACCATGATTGATTTTCATATCAAGACTATTTTTGTCACAATGGGATGTTGGACCATGGTTGATTTTCATATTGAGATAATCTTTCTCAAAATGTGGTGTTGGACCATGGTTGACCATAACTAACCGTGGTGACCAATGTTCACCATGGTTGATCAAAAAAATCATGGCTGACCATGATTGATATCCATATTGAGAAAATATTTGTCACAAAGCCAATGGATTAATATTATAAACCCAAAGGATATAAACCCTATGATAAATATTATAAACCCTAAAATAAAAATTAAACCCTAACATTAATATTATAAACCTCACCCCAGATGCGGGTGCAATTACTGCCTGTTAATCTCATTGCATGCAAACGCGGCAGCTGTCCAAACACTTGGACGGATCCGGCAGTCCACACACTTCGTTATCAGTTGATATGAAAGGAGAAGATTGTGGAATTAAGGCTCTGGTTACAACATTTAATGGTCATTCGGTTCGAGATCCTCAGCCAAGCGATTTAACCATGGCGTGCTCTCTGGTGTTTGCAGCTGACATTTGCAATCCTGTCTGCCTCTGCTCGTTATGCTTTCCGCACCCATGCTCTGTTCACGGTGTATGGAAGCCCCTCTGGTTTCTTAACTTGGTTTATTCCGCCTATGTCTGGTTTCTTAACCTGGTTTATTTCGCCTGTGTCTGGTCTATTAACTTGGTTTATTCCGCCTGTGTCTGGTCGCCTTCCCTCCAGTTCCGGTCATCCTATTTACCTAAGCTGCCTGCGCACCCTGCAATGGCTCGACGTCGTGGCGTCCCCCGTCGTGGAAGCAATTCTGGTACTCGTGGCGTTTCTCGGCGTCGTGGTGGCTCTGCCCCTCAGAGCATCACTCCTTTAGCCTCTGCCTCTCCATCCTCTCCGCCTTCTGATCATTCTCGGCCCTCTCTGAATAGTTCCTTTCAAACTACCCGGTTCAGGTTCAGAAGTAGGCTCAATAAGCCTTTAATCTCAGCCACTATCACTATAATTTTCTCGGAGGAGGAAGATGAGCTTACGAGCTCGGATGACATCTCCAGGGCTCAGTCTCAGTCTCAGGATATGAGCGAATTTCAGGGTGACATGGCTGGAGTAGTCCTCAATGAAAATTCCAAGTAGAATGAGGATGGACTTCAGGAAGCCCCTCAACCCCAGTCAGCTTCTCCACAAGAGCAAATTCTTGCTTGTGAACCAGTGCGCTTTTCTGGAAGCGTTCTGAATCTTGTTATTCCCCTAGAAGGCAGTATGATGGGAGCTGAAGACAATGAAATGGTGACCTGGATTGGCTCCCCCAACCAGGCAAACGTGGACGCGACAGGCTCTCCTCTGCAGGATTAAAGACTTCTGGCTTAAAATGCCATGACAGCAGTCCCTCTTCTGATTTTTGGTACTCAAGTTATGTTTCCGTGGTCCTTTCTGTGCATGTCTCAGGCTTCTTTTGATATCAACATGAATTGTTACAGTCTTCAGGTCAAAAGTCTGGTTTTGGATCTTTTTGTAATAGCAGCTTTAAAGGATAGTATTTCTGTAAGTGATCAGCTACCTCTGAAGCATAGATCAACTATAGGACAGTCTAGTTTTTTGTCTCTCAAGCTCACTTCAATTCTTGCTTCAAAAACTCTCAATTATGTAAAAGGACTGAAGTTTGCTATATGCATAAGTCTCTTTGGTGATGGGCAGGCTACGACCCCCTCAGAGGTTTAATCCTCTCTGTAAATATTTTTATCTTTTTTAATAGAATAGTCTTTATCCAGAAAAAAAAAAATATTATAAACCTCAGGATTAAATTTATAAACCCAAGGGATTATAAATAAAGGGAATAACAATGAAACATGGTTGACCATGATTGACCATGGTTGACCATGATTAAACTTGGTTGACAATGGTTTACCATGGCTGATTTCATATTGAGATAATATTTGTCACAATGTTACACTGGACCATGGTTGATCATGGTTGTCACAATACGATGTTGGACCATGGTTGACCATGGTTGATTTACATATTAAGACAATTTGTCACAATGTGACGTTGGACCATGGTTGACCATGACTCTAAGTGCAAGGGATCTATATTAAACCCTAGGATTAATATTATAAATCCTACGAATAATATTATACCCTAGGAATATGAATTGTTAGCTTAATAAACCTAAGGGATTGATATTATAAACCCAAGGGATTAATATTAAAAACACAAGGGATTATAAACCTAAGGGAATAATATTAAACTCAAGGGATTAATATTAAACCCAAGAGATTAATATTATAAACCCAAGGTATATAAAACCTAAGATAAATATTATAAACCCTAAAATAATCATGGTTGACCATGGTTTACCATGGTTAATTTTCATATTGAGACAACCTTTGTCACAATGCAATGTTGGACCATGGTTAACCATAATTGATTTCATATAAAGACAATCTTTGTCACAATGAGACATTGGACCATGGTTGATTATCACATTGAGACAATCTTTGTCACAATGTGACATTGGACCATGTTTGACCATGATTGATTTTCATATTGAGACAATATTTGTCACAATGCAACATTAGACTATGCTTGATTCTCATATTCAGACAATATTTGTCACAATGCAACACTGGACCATGGTTGACTATGATTGATTTTCATTTCAAAAAAATCCTATGATAAACACTAAGATAAATATTATAAACACTAAAATAAACATGGTTGACCATGGTTGATTTACATATTGAGACAATCTTTGTCACAATATGATGCTGCACCATGGTTGACCATGATTGATTTTCATATTGAGACAATATTTGTCACAATGCGACATTGGGCCCTGGTTAACCATGGTTGACCATGATTGACCATAGTTGATGATGATTGACGATGTTTGAATAGGGTTGATTTTCACATTGAGACAATCCTTGTGACGTTGGACCATAATTGACCATGATTATAAATCCAATGGATTTATATTAAACTTTAGGATTAATATTATAAACATTATTAATAATATTATACCCTAGGAATATGAACCCTTAGATTAATAAACCCAAGCGATTGATATCATAAAACCAATGGAATAATAAACCCAAGGGAATAATATTAGACCCACGAGATTAATATTATAAACCCAAGGTATATAAACCTTAAGATACATATTATAAAACTAAAATAAACATGGTTGACCATGGTTTACCATGGTGATTTTCATATTGAGACAATCTTCGCCAAAATGTGAAATTGAATCATGGTTGACCATGTTTTTTTTCATATGAAGATTGTCACCCAACAAACCTTCCAAATTCACCCAATAAACCTATTAAACGAATTTCCTCTTTACAAGCATGTGACACAAATATCTGTTCTACCTCAGTAGTGGATAAAGAAACTATGTTTTGAAGCTTTGACATCCAACTACAACTCCACCTACAAGAGTAAAGACATATCCAGAAGTGGATCTCCTCTTGTCCAAGTCACCTACAAAATTTGAATCAACATAACCACAGACTAAATCACTACTACCATTATAGGTGATATAATAATTATTTGTGCCCCTAAGATACCAAAGCACCCATTTCACGACCACCCAATGCTCTTTACCTGAATTTTCCATGTATCTACTGTAAAAACCAATTGTATGTGAAATATATGGCCTTGCACTAACCATTGCATACATTAAGAACCCTACTGCATTAAAATATGGTACATGAGACATATACTCCTTTTATTCATCATTACTAAGAAATAAACTTGAAGAAGGATTGAAATGAGAAGTTAAAGGGATTTGAACAGGTTTCACATTATTCGTACTTAACCTCAAAAATATTCTCTCCACATACTTTTGTTGTGATAATCACAACTTACCATTTTTTCTATCTCTATGTATTTCCACACCCAAGATTTGCTTTTCTACTCCAAGATCCTTCATTTCGAATCTCCTATCCAACTGAGCTTTCAACATGTTGATCTTAAACATTATTTTGCATGCTACATGCATATCATCAACATATAACACCAAAATAATGAATATGTCATTTTCCAACTTTTGAAAGTAAACACAATGATCATACTCACTTCTGGTAAAATTGTAGCTCATCATGAAGGGATCAAACTTCTTATACCATTGCCTAGGAGACTGCTTCAGGCCATACAATGATTTCTTGAGTTTGTAAACAAACCTCTTGTTGCAATTTTGAGCAAACCCTTCTCATTGTTACATATAAATATCCTCATCTAAATCCCCATATAAGAATGTTGTTTTAACATCTACCTACTTTAACTCCAGATTAAGTAATGCAACTAATGCCAACACAAACAAAATTGAAACAAGATTAACAATTGGTGAAAAAATATCATGGAAATAAATAGCTTCCTTATGAGAATATCCTTTTGCAACCAGCCTTGATTTTTTACTTTTGAATAGTATCATTAGCACCTTTTTTCAATTTGTAAACCCACTTGCAACCAAAAAGCCTCCTATCCTTAGGAAGTTCCACCATATCCCATGTCTTCCTTATTTGTAAGGCATCCATTTCCTCTTTCATTGCTACTGTCCATTTATCACTATCATATACTTCCATTGCTTCCTGATATAAACTAGGTTCTCCATCATTAGGAATCAAAGCAATAAATGTAGCAAAATTGTCATACATTTTAGGAAAATATATGGTCTGTGTATATCTTCATAGAAGTTGTTGCAGTATTTCCTAAGTTTCTTGAGAAATTTTTGTATCCTCCTCTGCTTCTACAAGAATTTCTTCATGAAGATATTCACGATCCTCCTCACTTGAATGATTGGGTTTCCAATTGAACTTGTTGAGTCTGTGGTACTTTTTCCTATTTCATTCCACCATCTACAAATTTTGATTTTATGAGTGACAATTCATCAAATATGACATCTTTGTTAATGATGATTTTGTGGGTAGTAAGATCCCACAACCTATATCCCTTAAATCCATCACCATATCCAACAAATATTAGTCTTTTTATTTTTATTTTGGATCTAACTTAGAATACTGATTCTTTGGAATGAGAGCATAGGCATCACAGCCAAAAACTTTAGGATTTGAATAATCACAAGGTTTGCATGTCCATACCTCTTTTAGAATCTTATAGTTAATTGAAGTTGATGGTGACCGATTTACTAGATACCACGCTGTAATAACTTCTTCTGCCCACAATTCCTGCTACAACTTGGCATTATTGAGCATACTTCTTGCTCTCTCTAGAAGAGTCCTATTCATGCGTTTAACAACACCATTTTTCTAAGGAGTATAAACAATGGTTTTATGTCTTTAAATCCCAAATTCCTTCCAATAATTTTCAAATTCCTTTGAAGTATACTCGATTCCATTTTCAGTTCTCAAACATTTAATTGACCTTCCAGTTCTCTTTTCAACGAAAGCTCTATACTACTTAAAAATAAGAAATACATCAACTTATCTTTCTAGTAAATAAATCCAAACCTTTCTATAATAATCAACTATAAATGTTACAAAATATGAAGATCTTCCAAATATACTTTAGGAGATGGTCCCCAAATATATGAATGGATGTAATCAAGGATACTTTTATTAACATGTTTCTTGTTTTAAATTTCTATTTATATTGTTTTCCGTAAATACAATTCTAGCAGAAATTCAAATTCAAAGATTTCAAGCTTGGAAGTAACTTACGATCAACCAATACCTTCAACCCTTTCTCACTCATATGAGCCAAGTGTTTATGCCATAAATGAGTATTCACTTTCACCTTCAAATGGTGCTATTGCATGATCTATTTATGCCCTTCCTTCAAACTTATAAAGGTTCCCAAATCTTTTAGTGTTCATGACTACCAAGATGCCTTTCGACACCTTCATAATTCCATTTTGAATTGTACATTTATAAACAATAGAATATAACACTCCCAAATATATTAAGTTCTTTCTTAGCTCAGGCACATGCCTCACCTCTTTTAATGTTTTAATAGTACCATCATATAGTTTAATCGTGATACTACCAATCCCAACATTTTTTCATGTAACATTATTACCCATGAAAACCACACTGTCATCAATAGATTGGTATGAAACAAACCAATTCCTATGAAGACACATATGATGGGAAGCACCATAATCTAGCAACCAATTATGATGATGTTGAGAAATAATAGAAGTGGACAATACCTCATCAACAATACCTACACTTATTTCAACTGAATTAGCTTCCTTTGTAGAGTCCTTTTTAGCAGCTTGTTCCTTTCTTTTCTAGCAATCCTTCTTAATATGCCATGATTTGTTATAACACCAACACTTTAAATTACTCTTCTTGCCTCTTGACTTCGATCTTGATGTGTCTCTCGAATTCTATTCTTTTTATTTCGATTGAGCTCTGGCTACCATTGCTTCTGATGTTGAGGTTTCCAGGCTAGATTTCCACCGAGTTTCCTTAGACAATAAAGCTCCCACAATAGCATCAAAATCAATGGTATCAATATAAATAAAAATAATAGAGGTATCAAAATGTTCCCAAGACTCAGGAAGAGAACATAACAATGTAATTTCCTCTTCTTCCCCTTCGAGAATTACATCTATAATAGACAACTGACATAAAAGAGTATTAAAATATTTCAAATGATCAAAGATCTTTGTACTGTCCTTCATTCACAAACTGTATAAATTCCGCTTCAAATAACTTCTTTTTTTCAAGGACTTCATCATATAAAGGCTTTCTAACTTGATCGATAATTTTGCTGTTGTTTTGTTTCCAACAATGTTAAACAACACATCATCTACCAAGCACAGATGAATAACACTAGTGGCTCTTGCATCCATGTCCTCCTAGTCTTCTCCATCCATGTCCACGGGTTTCTTTTCCCTGCCCAACAATTCCTTTGCCATGCCTTGCTGCATGAGCATAACCTGCATCTTAACCTTCCATAGATCAAAGCTATTACTCTTATTGAACTTTTTTATTTCAAACTTCGCACTCTGCATCTTTACCAATAACACAAACATTTCCCAAAAGCTCTAATACCACTTGGTGAATTGAGAAGCGAAAGCATAATCCGCAAATAGATTTAATTACAGAAAATAATGGAAAATAAATAATATCTAGTAGAATAATCAAACACCTAAATTGAAACGTTGTTTTACATGGTAAAACCCTCCTTTGTGAGGGAAACATCCACAAAGCAATGATAATTGATATTCTTATTATTCAAGGGAGATTTAAAATAACCAACTCACAAGCATACATTATCCAACCATTCAACACACTCTCCATTATTTTATGTGTTCATATTGCCTCATATAGGCTTACATGGATAAATATCAGCCTGTCGGATTTTTTCTAAATCAATCCACAACTTTTAAACCAGTTACAGAAGAACTTTTTTACATAATATAAAATTGCTCCTTTTATATGTTTGTTCTAAACTCAGAATAGAAAAAGAAACTTGAACCATATGAACCAATTTTAGTTACTGTCCCAAGAATATAGAGAAATAGTTGGTACTTCAAACACAACATATTCACTAGACAAGGAATCTGTTGGCATTATGTTCTCTGGTATGGCTATATGTTACAGATGTTGTACTTGATGGCAACTCCCATGACAAGGCTCTCATTTTATTGAAAAATAAGAAGGACGCAGGATATCAGTTCAGAAGGTGCGTACCCGCAGGTACACCTTGCAGGGACTGCGTCCAAAGACGCAGACCAGCCATTCAGGAGGTGCGTCCACCCAGTGCACACATTTCAAGGCAGAGAAAAGCTCACGTGGGGGTTTCTTGTGTTTTACTCTTGGTATCTAGCCGATGGTATTGTGTTATTATGGTGTCGGCTCGTGGTATTGTTCCATGATTTGAGGAGGAGCTTGCCTATATAAAGCAAAGGAGATCATTTGGTTTAAGCATGGTTTTGGTTGAATATCTTATGAGGGCTAGATCTAGTCTAGATCTAAACAAGGTGATTCTACTGATGGACCGAGATCTCTTCGGCGCATGTTCAGATCTATAGATCTGACTGTCTGGGTTACTTCTGAAGTCTTGAAATCATCTATGCCCGGAGGGACGCAGGTGCAGTAAGGGTTCAGGTGCGCTGGGACGCAGGCGCAGAAGGGTTCAGGTGCGTCGGGACGCAGGCGCAGAAGGGTTCAGGTGCGTCGGGACGCAGGCGCAGAAGGGTTCAGGTGCGTCGGGACGCAGGCGCAGAAGGGTTCAGGTGCGTCGGGACGCAGGCAATTCAATAGAATCAAAGCGAGGGACGCAGGCTATCAGTTGAGCAAGGTGCGTCCGGGACGCAGGCTAGCAGTTGAGCAAGGTGAGTCCGGGAAGCAGGCTAGCAGTTGAGCAGGGTGAGTCCGGGAAGCAGGCTAGCAGTTGAGCAGGGTGAGTCCGGAAGCAGGCTAGCAGTGGAGCAGGGTGCTTCCTTCTCTTAAAATCTTTGTTTATCATTGTTGTGTTCTGGGTTTGGTCCTATTACTGTTGATCTAGTTACTACAGTTGATTGGGTGATTCTCTCATACTTGATGATCAATTGATGCTTATGGATCCAGTTTGAAAATTTATGAAAAGTGGTCCTTGTAAGAAAAGAAGTAGGGGGTTGTAGCTCCCTTCTAGGAGAGACTGGAAAACGAGAGAGAGTTGTAGCTCTCTGCAGGTTGCAACCTGCGTACTGGTAAAGGACTGCACCAGTACAAAACCATTGTAAAAGAAGTTTCTAATTTGAAAGAAGATAGAGACATATTGCAGCAGGTGGTTTTCACCCACATTGGGTTTCCACCTTACATCTTGTGTTCTTTGGTGTGACTATCTGTTTTCTTTGTTCATGCACATTATTTTATGGTACTGACATGCAAATATAATTCAAAGATCAAATAAGGAAGGTTCATTAAAAGAATTAGATAATACTGATTCACCCCCCCCTCTCAGTATTATTTCCAACAATTGGTATCAGAGCAGGTCCTTCTGAGGAAGCTTGATCGCTTGAAGGAAAAGATCCATCAGAATGGCTAATCCAGAAAGAGAGGCACACATCAGGCCACCAATCTTTGACGGGAACAATTTTACTCACTGGAAGATAAGAACCACTGCATATCTACAATCACTTGGAGTAGAAGTTTGGGGAATCGTAGATGGAGGATACAAATTCCCATCAGCAACTCCTACAGATCCAGCAGAGAAAAAGCAATATGAGCTCAATGCCAAAGCTGTTACTGTCCTATTGAGTAGTTTGACTCAATCAGAATTTATGAAGATCATGCATTTCAAATCAGCTAAGGAAATATGGGACAAAATCGTCACAAGCTACGAAGGAGATGATCAGGTAAAAAGAGCAAAGCTTCAAACTCTCAGAATCCGGTATGAAACTCTTAAGATGCGTAATAATGAAAGCATAGCTAATTATTTCCTGCATATGGATGAGATTGTGAATTGTATGAGGGATCTGGGTGAAGAATTTGAGGAAGTTGTCTTAGTTGAAAAAGTTTTGAGATCTCTGTCTGCTAAATTTGACTCTAAAGTATCTGCCATAGAAGAAAAGGAGAATGTGCAGAAAATCACCATGTCACAACTTCATGGGATCTTAACTGCTTTTGAAATGCGACAAGAGGTACCACCAGAGGCCGCATTCGAAGTATCAGAGGAAGAAGATGAGGTAAATTTTGTCAAGAATCTTGAACGAGGAACTGGACGGTTCAAAGGTAAGCTACCTTTCAAATGTTTTCTATGTGGTAGAGTTGGTCACTATGCTGCTAGATGTCCTCATAACAAAGGAAAGATATCTGAAGAAGATGGTAGAAGCTATTATACCCATATTAAAAGTTCATTCAATGATAGTGAAGATATTAGAAGTCACATGGCACATAAGAAGAAGAATGCTTCATCCAATAATAGTGAAGATATTAAAAGTCTCATGGCACATGAAGAGAAGAATGCAGAAACTGAAGAAGTTGCCAAATTAAAAGAACAATTGGAGACAGAAATCAGGGTAAGGGAGCAATTGCAGGATATAGTAAAGGATCAGAGTACAACTATTCAGAAACTTGAATCAAGGATCCTCTCTCTAAAAGAAGATCTTAAAAAATCAAGAGAACAGAACAGAGAAGATCTTGAAGATCAAGAACATGAAGTGATCAAACTAAAGCGACAAGTGGAAGAAGGAAGAAAAGCTGAAGAAGACCTAAGGAATCAATATCTGAAAAAGGAAGAACAACATCAAGTTGAGGTAAATATCTTGAAAGGTAAAATAGAAGAAAAGGATAAGCTTTTACGATTTCAAGATAGTACTAAAGTCTTGGATGATATTCTTAATAGTCAAAGGTCTCCTGCTATCAAGACTGGTCTTGGTTTTCATGAATATGTTGAAGGTGAATCTAGTTCACAAGGTGAGGCAAGAAACTCTAATGAGAAATCTGAAATGCTCAACGAGGAACAACCAAGGAAAGAAATTCCTCAAGGAAGATCCTTTACTCCTAACTATGATAGACGATTATTTCCTCCACTAAAAAAAGTTGAATGTTATGTATGTCATAATCTTGGACATGTTGCAGCCAGATGTAGAAGTAGAATGGTTCAAGACAGATCATCGCATCCCAGGTATTTCAGAGGATATTGTTTTGCCTGCAATGCATATGGACACAAAGCAATTGATTGTGATAGAAGGAACATGAAAAATGTAAGATGTTATACATGCAACAACTATGGGCATAAAGCAAGGGAATGCAGGAGCAGATTTCAAAATTCAAAACAAAAGGACCATACATCATCACAGTTGTAGGAATTGAAGAAGACAGAGACAGAAAGGTGTGGCATAATTCAGACAGCGGACATAACAGACACAGGGGAATCTGAAAGTGATGAAATTCAGTATTCCATCTTGCATACGCTGATATAATGAAGACAAGTCGCGTATATACACGAGTTACAGGCTGCAAAGTCGCGTATATGAAGAAAGGGCAGCAGAACAGACTCAGGTTCAGTCATGGTTGGCTCAGGCTCAGGGGGAGCACAGACTCAGGAAATGGTTCAGTCATGGTTAGCTCACAGGTTCAGGGGGAGCATATAATGCATTGTTGGCATTATGGAGGATGGTCAGAAGGAGATCTTGCTGCAATATGTCTCTATCTCTTTCATGGTGGATTATGGTTCTTTGTTGCAGATCTGGTTCATTTTCAGGAGGAGCATGATCTTAGGGGGAGCATACCCCTTTGCCCTTGATGTCAAAGGGGAGAATGAAGCTGAAGATTGTAAGGTTGCCATCAAGTCCAAAGGGGGAGATTGTTGGCATTATGTTCTCTGGTATGGCTATATGTTACAGATGTTGTACTTGATGGCAACTCCCATGACAAGGCTCTCATTTTATTGAAAAATAAGAAGGACGCAGGATATCAGTTCAGAAGGTGCGTACCCGCAGGTACACCTTGCAGGGACCGCGTCCAGAGACGCAGGCTAGCCATTCAGGAGGTGCGTCCACCCAGTGCACACATTTCAAGGCAGAGAAAAGCTCACGTGGGGGTTTCTTGTGTTTTACTCTTGGTATCTAGCCGATGGTATTGTGTTATTATGGTGTCGGCTCGTGGTATTGTTCCATGATTTGAGGAGGAGCTTGCCTATATAAAGCAAAGGAGATCATTTGGTTTAAGCATGGTTTTGGTTGAATATCTTATGAGGGCTAGATCTGGTCTAGATCTAAACAAGGCGATTCTACTGATGGACCGAGATCTCTTCGGCGCATGTTCAGATCTATAGATCTGACTGTCTGGGTTACTTCTGAAGTCTTGAAATCATCTATGCCCGGAGGGACGCAAGTGCAGTAAGGGTTCAGGTGCGCCGGGACGCAGGCGCAGAAGGGTTCAGGTGCGTCGGGACGCAGGCGCAGAAGGGTTCAGGTGCGTCGGGACGTAGGCGCAGAAGGGTTTGGGTGCGTCGGGACGCAGGCGCAGAAGGGTTCCGGTGTGTCGGGACACAGGCAATTCAATAGATTCAGAGCGAGGGACGCAGGCTATCAGTTGAGCAAGGTGCGTCCGGGACGCAGGCTAGCAGTTGAGCAGGGTGAGTCCAGGAAGCAGGCTAGCAGTTGAGCAGGGTGAGTCCGGAAGCAGGCTAGCAGTTGAGCAGGGTGAGTCCGGAAGCAGGCTAGCAGTGGAGCAGGGTGCTTCCTTCTCTTAAAATCTTTGTTTATCATTGTTGTGTTCTGGGTTTGGTCCTATTACTGTTGATCTAGTTACTACAGTTGATTGGGTGATTCTCTCATACTTGATGATCAATTGATGCTTATGGATCCAGTTTGAAAATTTATGAAAAGTGGTCCTTGTAAGAAAAGAAGTAGGGGGTTGTAGCTCCCTTCCAGGAGAGACTGGAAAACGAGAGAGAGTTGTAGCTCTCTGCAGGTTGCAGCCTGCGTACTGGTAAAGGACTGCACCAGTACAAAACCATTGTAAAAGAAGTTTCTAATTTGAAAGAAGATAGAGACATATTGCAGCAGGTGGTTTTCACCCACATTGGGTTTCCACCTTACATCTTGTGTTCTTTGGTGTGACTATCTGTTTTCTTTGTTCATGCACATTATTTTATGGTACTGACATGCAAATATAATTCAAAGATCAAATAAGGAAGGTTCATTAAAAGAATTAGATAATACTGATTCACCCCCCCCCTCTCAGTATTATTTCCAACAGAATCTTGGCCATTGATTTAAAAAAAAATGAAATTATACAACCCCACGTCCACCCTGAGTTGAAATAGGTATGTCTATTGGTGTAATAAATAAAAAAAATTATTATTAATTTTTCAAAAATGAAATTATAAATTATAAATAATAGATCATCCTAAGCCACATAAGTCGTTTAGGTGATATCTAAAGCCTTTAAAGATCATGATTTAAACTTGGAATTTTTTAGAAGATAATTCTAGAAAGTTAAAAGAACTGAAAAATTAGCGAGGAGAGTCGAGAAGTGCATGTAAATACAACATTGTTTCAGTATTTTTGCTCTACATCAAAAAGAGCTAAGTTGATCCCAAATCTTGTAAATTAATCAAATTTTTGCGTGAACTTCAGGGCCACAAGTTATTGTTGTTGGAAAGGCAGAGGAGACAAAGCATAATTCACACATAAAACACGATTTGTTTCTCTTCTATTGATCTTTCAAAACATGGTACTTACAATGAACCCGATGAAGGATATTTAACCTTTTCCAACTAGCGACTTGCCTAAAATATCTTGACATGCATCCACATGCAACCACACACTAAAATTCGTCTATCACTTAACTTGACTTGACTCAACACTCAAACACTCAATCACTCAGTTAACTAACTCTCTATGTTTAGCTAACTCCACATGCAGGAGTAATTACAATTTCTAACACTCCCCCTTAATTACGACCGTATGACTCAACATAACTTGACTCGATTATCACTCAAACATGCCTACTGGTCTATGTCTCAGCTAGGCTTACAATGACTCAAGACTTTCACAATTTTGCATTTTATTTTTCTCTTCTTCCAAATTTTATATCCTCGAAATTGCTTCATTCTCTATTGAACTTTCTTGCTGTAGGCTTTATTGACTTGCTGTTGCTGCAATTTTTCTTTGACTTGTCTTGATCTTCTTCTGAAAAACAATTGGATCATGTCTTCTACACCTTCCTCTTCAAATATTCATTCAACCATGGACTGCTGCCATAACATTGCATCTTCAAACTGTCTTCTTTGCTTTGCTTCTTGCGCTTCATATTCCTGACTTTCTTTCTGCCATATTTCTTGATAGCAAAATCTTATCTCTTCTTGACTCCATTGCTGAAAAATGGTTTCAATGCATTCATCTTTGTCTTCAAAAACATCCATATCATTCTTTTCACTTTCATCATCAGGTACTTGTTATGAAACCAGCTCACAAAAAGATAGATCAACGCCTTAGAAATTAGCCTCTTCGAGGGGGAAACCTCCTTTACATTACACAAATGAAAAATTCTTGGATGATACAAATTACAAGACCTCCTTTCTATATATAGGAGTCTAAGGGGTCCTAATATAATTAGAGCCGACATAACAATAATAATGTACGGGCTTTATAATAACAATAGTGCGCTTCTATGGGGCATAATAATAACAATAGTGCGCTTCTATGGGGAAAAATAATAACAATTTGGGGACTACATGGGCACAAAAATATAATAAGGGGTTTGTACTAATAACCATGAGGGGTTACACTATTAGTATAGGGACCTAACATGCCCCTCTCCTTCAAAAAGTGTTGTCCTCAACGCTTGAGTAGTTATTGATGCTTTTGTATAAAATTCTTGTCCTCCCATGTGGAATCTTTAGCGAGTAAGTTCTTCCACTTGATGAGATACTTTGAAATTAATTGATTTTGTAGCTGTTGAGTTCTTGTTTTTGTGACTGCTCCAGGTTCCAATATGATTTTTCCTTCCTCGTCAAGTTCTGGCAATATTGTTTGAACTAGGATCTTCTGCAACTTTTGAATGAGTGGCCACACTTCTTCGTCCTTCTTCCATTCATCCCTTGCTTCATTTATCCAATCTGGTTGGATAATATAAATAGAACAAAACAATGCTTCCACATCCTCATCCTTTCTTGAGAGTGCATCTGCAACAACATTTTGCTTCCCTTTTTTGTAGATGATTTCAAAGTCATAACCCAACATATTTGTGACCCATTTTTCCTGTTCTTCTAAAGATAATATTTGTTCTAAATTTTTTTTAAGACTATCATGATCCATTTTTACCTTGAAGTTTCTTCCCATTAGGTAAGGTCACCATTTATTAAGTGCATGTAGTATTTCCAACATTTCCTTCTCATAAATAGCTTGCTTGAGATGTAGCCATAAAAATACCCAATTGCCTACATCAAAACTTCTTTCACTACGATGTTGATCTGCCTGTTGTTTCATTCGATTCTGCACCAAAGTGGCGTTATCCTTTAAAAGTTGGAGAACTTGTTGTTGATGCTCGATGTGATCTTTCACTGCTTGAATATTTTTCTTCTTGATATGTCCTTCTATCTTGAGAGTTTGAGGAGTGATAATTTCTTCCAATGCATTACAAGATATGGTCGGATTCATTTCTTGATGCTCGATGTGATCTTTCACTTCTTGAACATTTTTCTTCTTGATATGTCCTTCTATATTGATAGTTTGAGGAGTGGTAATTCCAGCCAATGCATTACAAGATATGGTCAGATTCATTTCTTCTTTCTCGATGTGATCTTTCACTTCTTGAACATTTTTCTTCTTGATATGTCCTTCTATCTTGAGAGTTTGAGGAGTGGTAATTCTTGCCAATGCTTTACAAGATATGGTCGGATTCATTTCTTCTTTCTCTAGGGTTGGTTCCTGGTGTATATCCTCTTCTTTTGATGTTTCTTGATCCTTTTCTTCCTCCTCTTCATAATCTATGTAAAATAATTTCTTCTCATCACACTTATGACCTTTAGTGTATTTGCTATCACAATTGTAATAAAGCCCTTTTTTCTTTTTTCTTCTAATTTTTGTGGTGCAAACCTTGTAGGTTGTGGAAGGCTAGGAGAAAAAACACTTCCATAATTATAGTTGTGAGTGGTGGGATTCCTTGTTTCCATAATTTCACTTTCAATTTTTCTTTCCAACCTGAATTCCTTCTCCAATGAATCAGGTTCCCAAAGACGAACCTCATGTTGAATGTTATCCTTTAAAGTCCCTATGAAGACATCAATCCTTTGCTTCTCTAGAATATCATTTACCCTTATATTCAATTTTTGAAAGTCCTCAATGTGCTTTGCCATTGAACCCTTTTGTTTGAGATTTATCAATTGGCTAAAGAAGGTGTTTCTCTTTGTATCCTCATAATGTGCTATCATTTCCTTCATGAAAATTGACCACGTGAAAAGTGGTTTACGAGAACAAAGCCCTTTATACCATAAAAATTGATTCAGTTCTAAATATAAAGATGCAATATGTACCTTTTGTAACAGTTGCACCTCATGTAGATCAAAATATTGCTCCATCTGTAGTATCCAATTTACCGGATCCTTGCCATCAAACTTCCTCATATTACCTTTTATTGATTTTAGGAGCTCGATCTTGAAAAAAATGTAACTTTGTAATTAAAGGTCTGCAATTGTGACCTAAAGTAGTCCTCTGCGTCCTCTTTCCAATTCCACTAGTCTGATCGAAAGTGGATTCTCTAAGAAAGCGTTATGCCCAATCTCCCAAGATGACATGTTTATATACTTTTTAGGTAGAGCGAAATTGTACTAAGTTCCAAGTGTTACCGTTTTGACGTTCAGACTGGAAAACAATACACAACACAGTACAGTCTGTCCTCTTTCTATATCTTCTTACGAGATTTCAATCTGATGCTCAGAGAGAAAGTTATGATTCTTTTCCCTAGGTCACCGGTTTGGGATGTAATTCGGGAGCTTGCAAAAACCCTAAATGTCTTGGACTGTATCTCCGAAAATATAGCGAAACAAGATCTGACTGAAACCCTAGAATCCAAAGCTCTGATACCAAATATTATGAAACCAGCTCACAAAAGGATAGAAAAGATAGATCAATGCCTTAGAAATCAACCTCTTCAAGGGGGAAACCTCCTTTACATTACACAAATGAACAATTCTTGGATGATACAAATGACAAGACCTCGTTTCTATATATAGGAGTCTAAGGGGTCATGATATAATTAGAGCCAACATAACAATAATAATGTAAGGGCAAAATAATAACAATAGTGCGCTTCTATGTGGCACAATTATAACAATTTGGGGATTACATGGGCACAAAAATATAATAAGGGGATTGTACTAATAACAATAAGGGGTTACAATAGTAGTATAGGGACCTAACAGTACTGCTGTTCTTTTCCTGTAATCTGCACACTCAAGATCATTATTCACAATTTCATTCAATTCCTTTATTCCAACTGCTGCTTTAAGACTTGCTTCAATTTTTTCTATTGGTTTATGAATCCATTATTCAATGAGCTTTAGATCTACATCAAATATATTAACAACCTTGCTTTCAACTTCTACTCCCATACTATTTTGAACACCTGCATATTAAAAAACAATGTTAAAAACATATTTAATATGAATCTCTTCAGTGAGTCCTTCCTGCTCTACCTCTTCCTTCTTTGCCTTCTTTTCAACTTCACTGAAACTATCTTCCACTATTATGTGGTCAATGGATATTCTCATAAAAAACTCTTCAATCACTTTATCTTGTTCTTGATCATCAACTGTTGCTAGATCACATACTGCTTCATGAACAATTCCAACTGCTTCATATCTTGCTGCTACAGTGGCAGCTTCAACCTTCAATGTTTCATCAAACATTGCGCTTACCATATTGTCACAATTAATCCCCGTTTCAAAAAAGAAACCACACATATCATCAACATAATGTTCATCCACACTATGGTGGCATATCTGAGCATGCATGTGCTCATTGACAATTTCAACTTCACCAAATCCATCAACTGTGGCTGGATTCACCAATTCACATATAACTTTGCAGTCATCATCCACATGTGTCTCATCACAGTGGGATTCACCATCATCTGTATCATCCACATTATAGTGGAGTCCTTGAGCATTTATATGCTCTTGCTCTGTTTCACACATAGAGGCTTCTGCTTCTCTCTCTGCAATCTTTGTTGCATCTTCTTCATCCATATGCATGCTTGCATAATGGGTTTCAATTTTATGGTCTTGAAAACCATCATCCACTTTTGAGTGGGATTATCCAAGCTCTGTTTTCCTCTTAGAGTCTTGCTCATCTACTCTTAGATCTGCGGTTAACTTCTTTGCTTGTGACATAACCTGTTGTTGCATGCCACTCTCCCTTGCACCACTCTGCTTCTAGGAATTTCCATGCTTCCTTGGAAGTTGTAGCTTTTGCTACCCTGGACAAGCACTTCTCATCCAATGTCTATTTTATAAAATTCAATGCTAAAGCATCGCATACTTCATCATATGGGTTATTAGACCTATACTCAATTAACTCTTTAGCTCTAAGAAAGTTAGCATCTTGATAACCCAATGATCAAAATATTTACCTGTAAACATAGGAGGTGGTAGTAGATCAAAGCTACACCAATCACCCTCGATTTCTTCTTTGCCTTCTGCTAGACTTCTGAGATCCTCGGCTGCGGCCTAAACCTCTCTAACCATGGCAACAATCTTTGTCTCTTTTTTTCGATTATTTTTCTTAGTCTTCTTCAGTCGCGCTTTGCCGCCCATGACTATTGTCATTCCTTTTCTTATAGTTGCTTTGCTGATTGCATGAGGTTGTCTTCCATATCGCCCTCGGGAAAAAAAATATGATTTTCAATATGCGCCCCCGTAAGGCACAATCTTCATCCAAAACATTATCATGCTTGAAATTTTGCATAAAAACAAACTTTTGCAAAGCCCAAACCTCATTTTCTCAATAATTTGTTTTTAATTTTCTTTCAATAAAAAAATACTTTAAAAATCTCCCACAAAATATTTTAGAGCACCAATATTTCAATTATTTGCGCCTAACAAAAATCCTTTCAAAATACTACTATGTCCGCGCAAAACAAAATTCATAATCCTTCATAAAAAAAACTTTTTAAAGAAACCTTTAAACTCCTTTTCGAAACTCCTTTTATATTTATAAAACCATTTACCTTTTGTACGCCCCTTTAATAATCAAAACTCTTTTCCAATAAACACAAAGCGTTGCCACGTATTGAAAAAGAAATTTTAATATGACTTTGAAGATCAACCCAACGTGACTCTTAAACCTTTGACTTCGTTTTTAAAAACAATATGCCGATTTTCATTACTCTATGAAGCTAACACTCGTTTACGCATCTTCCTCATTGACAATGACGACTTTGCTAAACGGAGTGCCGACTCGAGATTACGGTTCTACGACGATGAAATAATACTTTTGATTTCCTCACACTGCTCTGCAAGCTGCGGCTGCAGGTTCTTTCACTCTTTAAGCTTAGTGGCTCTCAAACCAATTTGTTGGAAAGGTAGAGGTGAAAAAGCATAATTCACACATAAAACACGAGCTGCTGCTCTTCTATTGATCACATAAAACATGATACTTAGAATGAACCCGATGAAGGATACTTAACATTTCCAACTAGCAACTTGCCTAAAATATTTTGACATGCATCCACATGCAACCACACAGTAAAAGTCGTTTATCACCTGACTTGAATCAACACTCAAACACTTAGTTAACTGACTCCCTATGTTTAATTAACTCCACATGTGAGAGTAATTACAATTTCTAACAATTGTGAGACTGAGCGGGTATGTGCATAGTCCTTAGATGGTTAGCTGGGTTATGGCTTATGTTTTATCAACACGTTTTGTGGTGATCATTAATGGTCATTCGTCAAAGTTCTTTGGACACCTAGAGGGATGAGACAAGGGTGTGCTTTGTCCTCTATTTTGTTTTTTATTGTGATTGATGGTCTTAATGGAAGGATATGGGATGCTAGGTTTAGGGGGATTATCTTCGGAAGTAAGCTATCTAGGCTTGTGACTTTGTCTCATTTGATGTTTGTTGATGACGTTATTTTGTTGGGGCAGGGAACATATCTAGAATGACAAGCCTTTTTCACAATTTGGGTGCTTTTGGGGACGCATCTAATTTTGGTTATGCATTCTGAGAAGTCTTCTCCTATACTCATTAGTCAAGATTTTGCTGGTCAAGGAGATTGCCACCCACTTTGGGGTTAAATAATTTCCACTGGATGGTGGATTTCGATACTTGGGGTTTTTCATTAAAACAAATAGGCACTCAATCAGTGACTAGGAGTGGATGTTGCTATAATTTGAAAAGAGGCTAGAAACATGGACCAACAAATGGTTATCTCTTGGGGAAGATTAGTTATGATAAAGGTAGTGCTTCAAAGCATATCAATTTACTGGATTCACATTATCTGACTTCCAACTATTATTATCCATAGTATCAAGTTCATCATGGAAAACTTTCTTTGGTTGGGTGTTGGAGATAAGAGAGAGATTCATCTTGTAAATTTTGATGTGATATCTAAACATGTGTCTATGGGCAGGTGGGGTATTATTGATTTCCACATTTTCATTTAGGAATTACTGATAAAAAAACTTTGGAGGGCGGTCAATGCAGAGGGGATTTGGAATCAAATAGTTAAGAGTAAATATTTAAAAAAAAAATCTTTGTTATTGTGGATTACAGTGTGTGCCCTTGCCAAAAAGGAGGCATCGTTTATTTGGAGAAACATGGGGAAAATAATCCCTTGGTTCATGAGTAATTTAATATGGATTGTGGGAAATGGACAACAAGCAGAGATCGTCCTGGCATGCATCATTGGCATGCCCAAATTATACACATTATCTCCTCCACTTATATTTTTCCTACATATCAGGGGTATATTTAAATTAAAAGATATCATTGTGGACGAAGGGTCTGGATGCTAATGGAAAGAGGTTGCAGGTATTAGACTTTTAGGTGTCCTGGATGTGAAGTGGGAGGAATAATGACTTCTTTTGAAGTCATCTGGTATTTTCATTTCTGAAGAGGCTGATCGCCTCACTTGGAATGGTCCAATGGCCAAGGAGAAACTCATTATCAAAAACATCTATGCTTATTTATCTCAAGGTAGGCTATAGATCCAATTTTTGGGTGGTTACAAGCATCATGGAAGTGGGATATTCCACTAAAATTGATTTGTTTATGTTGGCTGGTGGCCCATGACAAAATCCTCACGTGGAAAAATCTACTTAAGAGAGGTTTATGGGACCTGCTAGAAGCGCACTTTGTATGGTTTCATCAGAGGACACTTGCCATATTTTCTTGTAGTGCTCCTTTCCTATTTCAGTTTGGAAGGAGGTTGTTGCTTCTATCAAAATTTCCACTATGCAGGAACAATCCTTGGTGGTTTCTGTCTTGCTAAGTGGTTCATAGAGAACAAGGTATATAAAGCCCTCCCTTTCTATATCATGTGGGGAATTTGGAGGACACGTAACAGTCTGATAATTGAATAGAGGAAGTCATTCATGAGGGATACCTGCATCATGATTACATCTTACTTTCTTGAGAAAGGCCAGGTGGTCCATAAGTATGCCAATAGATGCATTTTTATGAAGGATGCATGCTAAAGATTCTTAGTTAGATTTTTTGACGGGGTTGCTCCACAAGGAGTTTGCAATAATGAGATGTTGATTTACTTGATCCTTCATGATTTCTATAATTTCAAGTGGGGCATCCTTATTGTGCCAAGTGGATGGAAATCGAAGAGATAGATATTTTTGGAGACTTTAAGGTGATAATTGATTGGGAAATCAATGATCATCTCTACAGGCCCCTGCCCTCTCCCATTGGATGATGAGGATCGGGTCATTATATTCAACATTTATAAGAGTCTATGTCTCCCACATTTATAGAGAACAAAATGTTGAAGCAGACTCGTTATCGAAAGAAGGATGCACAAACATCATTGGATAAGATTCATTTTTAGAGTTTCTCTAAAGGCACCCTTTTGCAGGATGGTCACCTGGTAATATGACAGGGACTCCGTATTTCTTTGGTCTGGTTATACGTTGTATGGAGGAATGGTTTCCATTTTTATCCTATATTTTCCTTGGCAATTATTAACGCTGCGCTGAATGCCCTCTGTATTTTTTTTTCATTTTTTTGGGTGACATACTACATCAAATGTTAGTTTCCGGATCAGAGGATATTTTTTATGGTTATCTCTGGGTTGTAGGAGATTTACATCCTTTATGGTATCTTTATATCATAACAATATTTTTTTTAAAGACACCTGAAAGGGGAGATGGTTTCATTCAGATCGAAAGCTTTTGTAATTTTTTCATACATGAATGGAATATTGGTTTTCTCTTTTGAATTTTTTTTTTTTGCATAGTCCATGCGATTTGTGAGGGGGTAGGGTGTTGTGATAGTAAGAGCACAGGGATAAAATGAATGATTTACCTGATTCAATCCAATGAATTGGTAACCTTAAAACGTGAAGTGCATGAAATATTTATAAGCATGGTTACCAAATTTGAATTCAAATTCATTCTATACGAAAAAATCCGTCTATTTAAAATTCAATACAAAAAAATTCGGGAATATACAACTTAATATGATTAACATATTATTTTTTTTTCTCAAAATTTAGAAAAATTAAAGTAAATGATGCTTATATTAATTTTTTCAAAAAGAAATCATTAAATGCTTTTCTTATACTTATTCCCAACATTCACTTTGCATGTCTATATAAGATGATCCAAAAATAATGAAGTACAAAATGCATCCAATTTATTAGTATTACAAAGTGAGAAAAAATGTAAATAAATTTAATAACATAAATAACAAAACTTGAAATATGAAGTTCAACATAGAGAATGAGACAACGCATATTAAAAGTAAGTTTAAAGTGATGCCACATACCAAGAAATTTATGCCCCAATC